>CM035122.1:121880206-123180001 GCA_020205555.1 Panax stipuleanatus | reverse complement strand
CAATTAATGATACTTGATTGTGGGCAAGCATTTGGGTATTGTTAAGGTTTTCAGAAGACAAGTTAAATAATTCCTGATTGTGCAATTGTTGCTTGGAACAATCTAATTCTCATTCTTCATGCTTCTATTGTATTAAATCTAGACTGATAGTTCTGGGTTATATGATAGTTAGGATCTTTTGTTGGCGATCGTCGCATTAGATTTACACATAAGGAGAATTTCGGATAATTAGCGATCGCGATTATCTAGGGTTGTTAATCTCATTGAATGATGAATATTGTAAAACTTGATTAATCCATGATTTTGAAAAGGTGATACTGAACTGAAGAATTGAAGATTTTTACTTGTTGATATTTCTTCTAAATTTACTTTTGTTAATTTAGTTATTCAAAACAAAATCCCCAATTTATTGGAAAATAATTGGATAAATATAAAATAATACACTCTCTGTGGGATCGATCATTGCTTATTGCTATACTCATTCTTGTGATAGTAGAGAAGAAGTAAGGTATTAATTTAGGAGTGCTAACGACAGCTCCCAAGCACCATAGGTATACAATTATTTCCCCAGGTTGGAATTGTTTATCTGAGATATAAAAATATAAGAGAGATACAAAATCCTTTTGGCACCAAACACAATCATAACTTTAATCTTCCGAGTAAATGAGCCAAAATTATATATATAAAGGTATTGTTGCATGCTTTTAGAAATTTTTGGGTGTTCTCTTTATTTTGTTGCTCCTTTGAACATCATTTATCATAATAAATCTGATATACTATTGCTTGCATATAAGTTTTAAAAGGTACATTTACTAATCCTTAGGAGTTATTTACTTTTTCTAGCTGCTCTGAAGCACGTCAGCAGCTGGTCTTTTGATGAAAATAAATATCAGATATTTCGAGTTGCTTATATCAAACTATGTTCCAACTATTTAGTGACTTTTCATGTTTTGAAAATTTCCCCAATCAGATACTACCCTACAGTTTAAGAATATTTCTAATGTCCCCAATTTCTCAGCCATATTTGATTCAATATTTAATTTGGATCTTTCATTCATTATTAATCTACATCTATGTCTTGAACTTATTTAATATTTAATGGTCCTGAACTTTCTCTATATTTCCCTTTGTCTTTTTCAAGGTTCATTGAATATGCAACTTCCTATTGGTGACGCATAATCTCCATTAACATGAGTTACACAAAAGCACAGAGCACAAATCTATAGATGCAAGTGCAACAATTTTATTTTTTTTCCTTGGGTAAATTAACAGAACATTTCACTGAAATCTAAAGTAACGATATGCTTGTACTAGGTACTTTCAATTATGTTAACAATGTTTGTGCTGTAAACAGGGTGAAATAAAGGACGGGCAAGATATTCTTGTCAGGGTACATTCTAAATGCCTTACAGGAGATATATTTGGGTTGGTAAGATGTGATTGTGGGAATCAGCTGGGGCTCGCAATGTAACAGATTGAGGCCATTGAGATACCTGACTGAGTCCAGATAAAACATGGAAGTTGAGTCATTTAGTGTTATTTTTCTAAACAATAAAAAATTCTTTATTGTACTTGTTTCATGTTATTTAAGTGTGAGATTTGTCGGATTGAACAGTTAGTTGGCTGGTATTACCTTCGAGTTGGTTGTTAGCAGTTGACCTTCTTAAGATGGAAAGTGCAGCACCTGTCTGAAAGGTGTATGGACGCATATAATGGATTGCGGTGAAGTGGCAATAAATCCCCACTTTTTCTTGCATTGGACATGTTACGAATATAACAGATATCAGTCATGTTCTTATTACATTAGTGATCTTGATTTTTTTTAGAGCAGCATTAAATTATTGAAAAAAATATATATGGGAAAGCAGTTGTGTTGCTATTAACAAAGGCCTGACCATTATAACTTTCGTTTCATTGTTGTGTGTAGACAAAAGCAGCCCAGAGGCACATATCTCGTTCATTTTCAGTCCCTGTTATAAAGAAAGGCCCGACCATGAGGCGAATGGATTCGTTTATCCGTGTAATTCCCTCAACTCCTCGAGTAACATCTGAAACAAAGTTCTGTTTTCTTTTTAATCAATAATAGTACTGCATATTTCACTATCAGTTTTTGTGGCAATCAAATGAAGAATAAGTTTATACGACTTTATAATGCTGTTGTTTGGGTATGTTTGTTCAGTATGTATTTGTTGTGATAAGTTCTATCACTAATATTAGTTTTATTGTTTAGAAAATAATGAAGACGATGCGGAAGATATACCAAAAGAAGAGGTTGTTTGAAGAATCTGTATGGTTGAATTATATGAAAGTGGAGAGACTATAAAGATGGAATGCAAATGCAAAGGTGAACTTGCTTTGGCTCACCAAGAATGCGCTGTAAAATGGTTTAGCATCAAAGGTAATAAAACCTGTGAAGTGTGCAAGCATGAGGTTCAAAATTTACCTGTCACGCTTTTGCGGATTCAAAGTGTTCAAAATCAAATTACTGGAGCAAATAGAGCCCTACAGAGGGAAGTTAATGGATTCAGGCAAGTGTGACTCATACTCCCTCCATCCAGAAATTATCATAATTCATGTATCTTCTCACTCTCGTATACAGTGTGTGTCATACTCCCTCTCCATCCATAAATAGGAGTCTCATTCGTCTTACTAAATTTTTTCTTCAAGTCCAAATGTCATAATTGGACAAAAAGTTAATTGTTCAAGTGTGTCATAGCCTCGCAGGCAAATTTTAATACGCATAAAATAAAGTCAACAGTTCAAACGAGGCTCTCATTTTTGGACGGAGGTAGCACTATAAAAAAAAATCTAAATTATGATATTCCTAATTTTTTGACCTTTTATATATTTCTAGGATCTTATCTGTTTGGGCCATTGAGAGTATAGAGTTAAAGATTGACCCAAACTGTAAAAATTAAATAAGTTAAACAACATTTGACCTTCCTAATTTTGCAAATGCCAATTCTTTCCTGTTAATGCGCGACTTTGCAAACTTCGATGTTTTCCACCTGTAGCACTTGCTTGGGATTCAAGTTCTGTGGGATATGGAGCAACACAAGAAATTTTAATTAGATAATTTTTAACTCAGCCGACACATCGCCTTATCTTTCCTCCATCAACTTTCCTTAATAAACACAATCAATTCAGTCTCCTCCATCAACTCCTTAAATTTTGAATAAAGGAAAAAGAAAAAGAAAGAAAATATCAAAATTTTATCTTAACTATATAATTAAAATTTTAATATTATAATATGTAATTTTATGTGGGATGAGATTTTGAGAATTCCAAAAATTAAGGGGTTGGATCCATTTTTTTGATACTATAAAAAAAGAAACAAGCAGAAAAAATGGGTGATTAGCCTTATATATATTGCCAAGCAAATTCATGCTCTTAATCCATATTCAAAATAGTCTAGAGAGAGATGGATAGGGTGTTTTCAGTGGAGGACATTCCCGACCACCTTTGTTAGCCGGCATGAACCGCGTGCCTCTGAGTAGGCGTTCCAGCGATATATCCGGGAGGCGTTCGCATTGGATTCCTCCCCTCTTTCTCCTTCCTCGTTGAAGTCTATAACCGTCGACAACGAAGTTGTTGAGACCAAGAACAATTGTAATCCAAGTACGACGGCGTTTGCTGCTGGTCCTCCCAATGTTCTCGTCGATTCAAAAGAGCTCCAAGCTTACCTCAGGAGTCAGCTAGATTTGGAGGATGTTGCTGTAGCTTTGACTTGGGAAGATTCTGCTGTTGCTCGTCATGACAATGGATCGCAAACTTTACAGCTGAGATCGGTCGGGCATGATTTACCCAAGGGAGAAGATAAGGATGCTTCAGGTGGATTAATTCCTTCAATGCAGGGCATGCAAAAGAAATTAACAACTAGTGGACAGCTGCTCTCTGGACAATATGGTGCAAAACGTGGTAGGAGAACGTGGAGAGCAGTTGTCCACTAGTTATTGATTTCTTTTGCATGCCTTGCATTGAAGGAATTAATCCACCTGAAGCATCCTTATCTTCTCCCTTAGGTAAATCATGCCCGACCGATCTCAGCTGTAAGGTTTGCTATCCATTGTCATGACGAGCAGCAGCAGAATCTTCCCAAGTCAAAGCTACAGCCACTACAAGAAAAATTGTTATTTCTGACGGAATTATTTCCCACGGAATTTATTCCGTCAGAAATAACTTATTTCAGATGAAAAATTCTGTGGGAAATAATTCCGTCGAAAATAACAGTCATTATTAGTTTACTCTTTTTTTAGACGAACAGAACTCCCATTTGCCTCTTATGTTCGATCTGTTGCAGGAAGAGAGAAAAGAAAAGAAAAAATGAAAAAACCTCTTACTCGAGCTATCGCCTCCTCATCTCTCAATCTCTTGGTTGCCTTCTCATCTTCCCCCTCTCTCAATCTCCTCCGCCTCACTACTCCCTTTCCCCTCTCTTTCCTCCCACTCATTATTGCCCTAGTTTAGAAAAAAGCCCCAATTTCGATTTCTGCAATTTTTGGCTATAGCGATAACAACTTTCTTTGCCTTATTGTTTTCCATTGTTGTCTTCTATTACCTGTAGTTAACAGTTAGTATTTAATTTGGCCATTTTCCCAATTTTACACACATTAACACGCACAATAGCTTGTAATTTTGGTTTCACACACACATGCCCTAATTTTAGAATGTGTATGATATTATGTATATGTGTTGAAATTGTGTATATATAATTGATTATATTATGTATATACAATGCACTTGTGGTGTATGAAATTAGATTCGAGTTGCCAGGAAATGCTTAAACAGTGGTGTATTGGTTGTGTCAATTACGTACATATGAAAAATATTTCTTTTTTGTTTATCAAATTATCAAAGTACGACTATTCTATGGTGTTACTTGGTGAACTAGTGTAAACTACAACCAGCGAAGTCACTTCTGAATTTTATGTCCTGGAGTTTAATATCATCCTAAAGTCAGTTTGTGTGTGTTTCATCAATAGCTCTTTTTCTGAATTTGTAGGATGATGTAGATGTACATACTATTTGGCAAATATAATTATACATAATATATTTCAAATAACAAGAATTTTATAGTGTGGACAAGTTAGGGGTCTCATGGTTCATAAAATTGTCTTAGTTGTACGTACAAGTTGAGAAGTTTTCTTTTGCATACAATTGCCCAAAGTGATATTTTCCTGACTAGGTTAGGTATTGCTAGAGAAAATGTAGACAATTGCTTCTCTACAGGATGGCGCTGCTAATATTACTCATTTTTTGGTACTTGCAAAGGATCCTATAATTTCGAGAACGGATAAGCCCTTGAAGGTAGTAATTTTTACTCATTTTGTTTGCTTATATGATTGCTTAAAGTTCTTTAAAGGAAGGTGTTTTTCATTAAGTGTTTATTCATGTATTTGGATTTATACATGTATGGAGATTCCAATAAATACCTATGTACTCAACTCATTATAAACAAGTAAAAAATATAAGATTTTCTTTGTGATAACATGTTCTCCATTTTCTCTAGTGTGTGTGAGTTTATTATTTCCAACATATTCATTTGTTTATATATACTTTGTAGGGCTTGCAGGAGATATGAGTAGACCTCTACAACAGCACGCATGCAAGGCACAAGTTTTTTGGTAAAATTTAATCTTATGAATGGAAAAATATACAAAAATATGAGTAGGCGTAAATCTCATCATTTCATTAGTTAATGGCTTGTTCTAATCCTCCCAATTCATTAGTTGAATTCTCACAATTTAGTTCATCACATACTTTCTTTAAGCTTCTATCTGATTATATTATACATCCAAAGAATCATATTTGTTCGTTGCTACATGCAAAAAAGTTTTGGTAGTTTGTCATAAGCAATTATTTCAATCATTTATTTGTCATGCATCTGACTAGAGTTGATGTTTTTGTAATGTAACAAGTAATTGAGCAAAGACACTCTACCTTAAAAATAGGATAGAAAACTGTAAGTTGTACTGATTTTATAAAATATACATCTACTGATTTGTGTTTACTACAAGTCGGGACAACTTAGCTGCTTGATCATCTTCATATTTAATTTTTAGAAAATATTGTTGTCCTTTTAGACAAGTATTAAATTTACTTTAGAAAAAGTGTGACGCCCCCAAATCCACGTTCCTTCGAAACCTCGAATTCGGTGCAGTCACGATACTACTATCGTCAAACTATTACATCTTTTATTTATTACTAAAAGAATACAACTTGCTTTATTACAATTTAGAATATAAATTCTATTCATATCCAAGATCTCGTCTTTACATCATATTCGATGTTACTAAAATACGGAATAATTTAAACTTTTCGATATCCTTGAATAAAATCTTTTATTGATTCCATAACTTTGATACCAATTACAAATCTTGAATCAACTATATAATATGATTCCTTCTTATCTGAGTTGTCGTATAAATATTTACAACTCAACTCGATATCCTCTATGTATTAATTAATACATTCTTACAATACAACAAGTATTAAACAGTGTAAGCAACTATCGAGTACATCATCTAGAATCTAAATATGGTCCAGACAATAATCTAAGTAATATTCTTCAATGCGATACTATCTATCTTTATCAATCAAGAAGCACAAAATCTTTACCGTGAATCCTTAACCTGCAAAAGTGGTTATTTGCAAGAGTGAGCTCGACAGCTCAGCAATTCTAACAGTCCTCATGCATCACATAGCATATAACATCATACTCAGTTCATGCATTTATAAATAGTTTATATTTACTACGCATGTTACTTTTCACATAACAAGTATATCATCAAAGATCAACTTTCAATCTCATTTAAATCTCATATACAGTTTATATATAAGTTCACATTATCACAGCATAATATAATTCAACTAACAGTTATTGAATTCATATATCAAATAGGAACTGAAAGACTTGCCTGATTCGTAGTTTAACAACTACGACTTAACTGCTTAAGAATCTCTGCACTTTGTGTAATCCTACACAGTTATATTAATCATAGAGATCACACTCATCAGTTATATGCATCCACACATTCTCAATGTAATAATAAAGGTTACATTGTTGTCTAACTTGTTTCTTAGAACCTTGTTTCACTTTCTTAACATACTCCTATAATAGCTAGTATAGGTATACTTTTAATATCAACATTCATACACCTTTACTCGACTCGCTATGTGTTCGACACGTATTTAAAGCTCATAGATACATGATCTATATTGCTTTCATGTTTCTCAAACCTTATCGAAACCATTACATTCAAACTTTTCTAAGTTTCACCTTTCAAAATCCTTGTCATACTTAACTAGTCATGCAAGGCTACTTTGAATCATTTTATATCTACTTATGCCATGTACGTATGTTATCATATTTAGAACTTTAAGTACACAAGTTCCTTTAAGTTTAATTTCAAGGCTTCAAGTTTTCTCTAGAACCGCACACTAAAGTGACCAAGAGGTTCATGGTATTCAAAGGGGTTTGAAACCACATGACATACCTATTTCCATGCATAACTAGGTCATACAATCATCCTTAAAAATCAGAACATACACATCATATGTATATGTCAAGGTTCGTTTATAAAACTTTAAGTCTATTTTCAAACTACAAGTCTTTTCTATCAATAATGTATGGTAGTGTGATTAACACCTTAAACATGTATTTCATGTCAATATAAACCATACTATCGGGTTCACAAAATCAGAATATAAACATGACTTATATACGCCAAAATTCGTTTATAAAACCTTAAGTTTATTTTCAAAACTATAACTTCATCGTTCACGTAAGCGATCCGAATATAATATGCACATACTAGTTTAACAAGTCCATATATATGTATTAATCATACCAGCATGCTTGTCCTAATTTCTTTCAATATCTATCACTTAGCAGACATCAAGCAGGAACAAAATCTGCAGAAACTGGGATCAGGAACCGGCGCAGTTGCGCAGCTCCCCAGTTCAAAACTGGCGCAGCTGCGCAGGGCCTTGCCCAACCCAAGTCTGGTACCGGCGCAGCTGCGCCGCTGGCCAGTACAAAACTGGCGCAGCTGCGCAGGTGGCCGGCCAGAAACAGAGCAACTTTCTGCTCGGCAGACTGCAACCCAACTCACAAATTTTCTCTACGAATTCTCTTCTAACCATGCCATATTGTATTACTAATATGATTACTAACGTAGATAATAACTATCAACTATTATTCAATCAATTTAACATGGAATGCAAGCATAATTAAGAACTTAACATTTTCAAGAATTGAAGAACATAGAATGGTATACCTCTGCTAATTGCTTCCTTCTTCTCCAGACTTCTACCACTGATATATGCTTACTCTCTACTCTCAATTAAATCAGAAAATCTCAGCAAGTGTAATAGAAGAAGAGAAGGCTCTATTTATAGGCAACTCAATATCCAGACAAATGCAAAATCTCCCAAATCAAACTAATAAATTTCAAGTTTGTATAATGGTTAAGGAATGGTGGTTGAGAGTGGGTGGATTCAATCATGAATCCCACTCCCCTTACACTCATTAGCTAGATTATTGCTGAGTTTGAGAGAAATAGTGGTAGAGTAGCTAGCTTCTAGAGTTCACGTGAGAAGGAAATGTGCCTCTCATTATGGGACAAGGCTTAATAAACTCAGTATTGTATTCCTTTGTGCAACATACATATGTATATTACATATATTCCTACATCAATGTATAATTGTACACTTAGGTTATATCCCTTTGGACATTATAATTCACATTAGATTTACTTAATATTGACACATTAATATAATTCATATGTACATATACACAAACACATATGTACACCCTAATGTATCCACCCATCTCATATTGTCACATACCTCATGATGTATTAAATTAAATTATTGAAATCCTTATCATGTTACATAAGCGATAATGTTATGTAACTCACGTAGTTTAATTAGTCTTGATACATGGTCTCTATATACAGTATAGTCACATAATTATTGCACCACACTATATAATATAGTTGCACTACACTTCACACTTCATATAATATATAGTTAGTTACTATACGCTATACATTTTATTCGCATGCTTGCATATAGAAGAATATAATTTACTTATCTCCTCAATTAATTAATAATAATAATAATTAATCTATTTCTCATTTAATCAATGGAATTATAATTTCCATAACAATTAATTAACATTTATATAGTTAATTATCACAATAAATAAATATAAATCTTTTTATATTTATAACAAATATACTTATTATCATGCTATCACTCGCAATAATAATAATTCAACATACCATCAAATAATTACTAGGTACTAGTATACTGTCCATAATAATAAATAATATTAGAAGACAATATATCTCATTCCTCATCAGTACAATTCCGATTATATCTATAATCAATTTCCTTATTATTATACTATCACTAGCCATAATAATTTAACATACTATCATAATAATAATTAACAATTAATTTAGATTAATTGTTTAATTAATAATTCCTCCATCATTAAATTAGTCAATTCATTACTGAATCTATTATTGTGCCACACAAGGCATCTCTCACAAGCTTAATCTCAAGCTTATTATTATTCTCATCACTTACTCATTTCTCACCACATTACTACTTATAACATGTTCAATTAAATTAGAACTATTAAATCCAAGGTCCACATATAAATATTTTACAAATCGAATATTCAAATATTATATATAACCTTTACGGAAATATAATAACTCAAGCTATTAAAATGTTAAATTACTTCAATTAATTATACTTATAATAAGTATAACCTTTACGCTTATAATAATTAATATATACTCTATTAATTATTCCAATAATAATATTCACGATCAAATAATAACTTAAGTTATTTAATATATTAAAATAACTTAGTTTCCTTTCATTAATTAAACTCCCTTGAAAATACATTTAAAATTATGTATTTAGCCATATCATAAAATATTATGTTTTCTCCAAATAAGCACATTCGTTATTAGAAAATAGTTTACTTATTGTCTCATGATATTATTCTTAATATAATATCAAATAACTATATGTACGACACATGTACATATATTATATATAGAAAATAGATAATAAGTTTATTTTCTATTATAATAAATTATTTCCATCAATTTAATTAAATATAGCAAATACGTTTTAATATATTTACTATATTAACCAATCACACCTTATACAAAAACATATAAGGTAATATTATTATTCAAAAATAACATTTTCTCCTTTTATTAAAATAATTCAACATTAGAAACTATTTTAATATCCTTTATTAGAAAAATCATATCTCTTTCTTTTCTATAAATTGTTCCCAAAATAATTTCTTCAAATATTCATTTAAAGATATAATGATTTCCATCTCCCTTTAATAACGTATATATATATATATATATATATATATATATATATATATATATATATATATATATATATTTAACGTTATTCGTACATTAGACTTTCTCACATATTACTATTCTAAGTAATATATATAAAAGTACCAACTATAATTACATATTCAACACACATATTAATTCACTCCTTTACTTAAGTAAATTAAACATTGTACTATATCATCATAGTTAATTAAGATTCAATACTGACATTATATTATTCCATAATATAACTCACAACTTATATTAACTAATATTTATTCTTATTAGTTAATTCCTTAACTAACTCATGCTTCACTATCCAAACCTATTCACGGATAGCTTAAGTGCTATTAATAACCTATATTATAAACATACTAGTTATTAATACACATACTCAAGAATATGGTGATTATACATTAAGGATATTTAATGTCACCAACTTACTATGATAAAATAATTCTATAAATTATTTAATATCGATAGGAATTTATCCACTTCCTTTATCTCAACTGAATCGTCTCTACGCTAAATAACAAATATATATTAATAATATATTTATAAATCACAAAAACACATATTACATAGTCCATATTACCCTATGTAATATAATACCACATACCTCATATCACATATATATATTATTATTCGAACCCATCTCACGGTTTAAGAATTTTATTTATTAAATCCTTATTTAATAATATCTGAAAATTCGGGTTCTTACAAAAAGGCCCTGGAATGTTGTACAATACAAACAACACAATGAAGATAAGTAATAGCATAGCATAGCAATATATACCAATTGTTGTCATTTTCAATTAGGAGTCTATGAATTTTTTTTTTGTTTTGTAATCTACATACATAAATGTAAACACCATGTTATACTGATTTGGCACATCATAAAATTGTTTTCCTCGTAGTCTTTCCCCATGCATATTTTAAGGTTTTTCATGTCAGAGTATCATGTTGTATCTTGTGTGCAGGAGTCCGGAGTTGTTATGATAAGGGAAAAAGAATAGCTAAAACTTTGATGTTTGATTATCATAGGCTGCATGGAATAGGTAAAAGCACTTGCTTCCCCCAAATACTGACTACTTTGGTTATTATATTATGTTAAAAGTATTTTGTGATGCAATTTCTTTGTCTCAAAATGGTGACCCAAAAAAGAAATACAGATAGCTAGGATCTTCAATACTTATGGACCCCAGATGAATATTGATGATGGCTATGTCGTCAGCAATTTCATTGCTCAAGCAATTCGATAACTTCTTTTACCACTTGGCTAGCTTTTCTAAACCTTCTGAACAATTCAACCACTTGTGTTCATTTTGTCTCCACTCTTCTTATGTACATTTTTAGCGACATCACCATATTGATCTCTATCTCATGCATATTGAGATTCTTATATGTAGCCATTACTAATTCCTCCAATAACGCAATAATGAATCTGTTAGTTCCCAAAAGTACGTTAGTTATCTAGAAGGGGGGTTGAATAGATATTTTAAAATTTCTTTGTTTAAAATACTTAGTCAGTATTGGTGATACTGACTGCAACGGAATATATGTTTTGTTCCCCTTCAAGATAATGCAGTTAAGGCGAGATAAACAGTTATAACAGATATAGCAGTTATAGCAGTTAATGAGAGACAATGAGACGAGGGGTTTTAAGTGGTTCAGAGCCAATGCAACTCCTAATCCACTCTTCTACTCCACGAGTAGGAAATCCACTAAGGATATCTTCTTACAATTGGATCACTTAGATCCTTTCAAGGCCAGCAGCCCTGGATCTTCACTTAGTCCACTTTTGAACTCTTCAAGTCCTTTGACTTGGATCTGCTCTTAGTTCACCTCAAGTCCTTTGACTTGGATCTGCTCTTAGTTCACTTTTGAACTCTTCAAGTCCTTTAACTTGGATCTTCACTTAGTTCACTTCTGAACTTCTTCAAGTCCTCTGACTTGGTACCTAACTTGGATAGGCAGTTGATAGTTTGAGGTGTGCTACTCAGTTGCAGTTCAGCTTCTGTCTTTCAAAGGACTGAGTAGCGAAGCAAGCTTTCTTCAGTATCGTAGTGTTGCTCGTTGAGTGTTCTTGAGCTTTTTCAATGTATTTTTTCTTTATGCGTCTTGCTTGCTTAGTCTGAATCCTTATCTGATTTCCTTATAAAAGTGTCATTCCAAAATAGCCGTTTTGAATGCTCACGTTGCTTCATTTAATGCTTCAGATGTTTTCTGTGTAGTGATGTTGACGTCCTACTTTTTTGCTGCTCTGTCGCCTGGTCCGCTGACACAGCAGACTATATCTTTCACCTAACAACTGAAAAGGTGTTTTCTGCAGGCTGCTTTAGTCCTATCCTTAGCTTCTTCAATAAGGTTCTTCGATTTGGACTAAGGATGAATATGGAAGTATTGGGACTATGACTTTGTCAACGGCTATAAACCTTTCTTCATTTGTTGCTCTTCCTCCCTTCATCAGATCTTCAATCTTTGATGTTGACTGGAGGAACACTACGATTATGGTCATTGTGACATAATCGTTGTGTGTTGGCTTTGCACAGCGTGATTCAGACTTCTTCGTAGAGCACACTACGATTTCTCTTAAGTGATAAGTGGTTTTATAACCACTTATTTAGATATCAACTCACTGCGATTGTTGTTTAAACTCAAGTGTTATCGTAGCTTTTCATGCCTTTTTACTTTCTTTTGTAGATTTATATTTAGGAACGCTCCGGGTGCATTTTGAGCTTAAAAGGATGAAAAGGTGCTAAAAAGGGGACAACGCTTAAAGAGTAAGCTAGGCATGAGGGATTGACAGAAGCTAGGAGCAGATAGAATCAAGAAGGAATTCAGAAGGGCAACAACAAAGCAAAAGTAGCAGAATTTCAGAACCTGAGCCTGCGCAGCTGCGCCGGCTGCAGGCATAGTACCTGCGCAGCTGCGCCGGTCAATCTCCACAGTTGACTTAGTTTTTAACGCAGCAGTTTTGGTTTATTGGGAGCAGCAAGGCAGGCTCGGCGGGGAAAAGCATATAAGGGCATTTTGGCAACAGAATATAGCCTTCTCCCCTTAAGGGAGTTTAGCCCTAATTTTCTTATTCTAGTTTTTCATTTTCTTTTACATTTTCTTGTCTAGGAGTAGAATAGAAGTAGAGATTAGACTAGTTTATAGTAGTTAATGTTGTAGGGTTTTATTAGACTTGATTGCTGAAGCATTTGAAGAACATCAAGGATTCGTATTTTGATCAAGAGGAATCAGATTTGCATTTCTTACTCTTATTTTCTCTTTGATTCATATTTGTGTTCTTACGATGCTTATTCTACATGTGGATGGTATGTTTGAGTTGTCTATGACTTAAAGTATACCTTGAGGTTCCAATGGAATCTAATGAGTAGTCTATATTAATTTCTCTTCCATGTTGGTTCTTATTGATTGTTTTGTGATTGTCTACTGCGATATTTATTTTCATTGCTTAATTGAGTCATGGACAATTACTGTGATAACCCACATGGGATTGAAAGACGAAATGTGGGTTTAGATCAAATCGTAGTAGCGAGCATTTGTACGTTCACATGGCGTTGGATGTATGATTTGTGCTTAGGATAGACATATACCGAAGCGCCGCTTGTGGCCAATAGAGAACTTGACCTTAAACCCTAATTATTTGTAAATCACATAGACATATAGGGGTTTAGGTAATGTGGGTGTTCACGTGCGTTCTATCATCTGTGGATTGCACGTGATATGGATTAGGTGCATCGAAAGATGGCCTTCTCTCACTTTCGTGTTCTCGGCTAGCACTCTTAACGATTAATTTGACCTAATTGGAAGTGAATTGACTTAGATGAATCATTAGGGGAAATTGGAGTCTCATGCCTTCATTATCTGATTCTACCTTAGGATTATTTATTTTAATTCCTTACCTAGTTAACTTAGTTCTAATTCCAACTCTTTATCTCTCGTTTAAATAAGACTGAGGCGATTATGTGCTAGTGGTTTGGCGACCTATTATTTGTTAATTCTCCGTGGGAACGATCTTTACTTATCTTATATTACTTGTTGACCGCGTATACTTGCGCTTTAATTGTCGTTACATAAATCGACCAACATTAAGCTCTCGGTAGACTACGATTCCTTGCTTGCTTGTCTTGCAGACTTCACACTTCTGATAGCACTATGCGATTCCCAACTTGGCTCAGCAGATGCTTTTCAACTTTATGACTCTCAGTGTGGCTTCTAAGGCAGACTACGATTCTTTGATGCTTTCACTTGAGCTCGACGTTTCTTACCTTGGCCTCTGCAGACTTGATTCTTCGACAGACTCCTATTTTGAATATCTTCACTTACGCTCCACATTTTCTGCCTTAACTTCTGTAGGCTTGAATCTCTTGGCAGACTACGATTCTTATATGGTCATTCAAGCTCCATGAGTCATGCCTTGTCTTCTGCAGACTTGAATCCCTTCGGCAGATTACGATTCCGAATCTCTTCGTTTAAGCTCCACGATTCTGCCTTGTCTTTCGAATGCTATCTTTGATAGACTACGATTCTGTCAAGACTTTAACTTTTACAGCTCAAATAGATCAACCTAACAAGTTTGATCTTTTCTTCTATACATTCATTTACATAAATGATAAACGTTAAAGCTCAGATCAACCTAACATGTTTGATCTATCATCTAAGTCCTTGTACAATGATTCTCTTAAGGACTATACACTTAAGCATTTATATTTACTTTCAATATCAAATTTGAATATGCAATTCCCAACAATCTCCCCCTATTTAATGTTGACATAATCAAGGAGATTTAGATCATAGCATCATTTTCTAAATGCATAATGTTAGAAAGTAAATATGGCTTAGTGTTTCAGTGAGCAACTAAAATTTCTAAAGAATAAGCATGAATTTATTGATGTTTGAAGAGATATTACATTCAAGCATAAAAACATCAATACAAAATTAAGTTTAGGCTTATCTCTATTTTCTTTGTCTCTTGCTCCTCGAAGACTCAGCAGCTCTCATCCTTCTGGTTTGCTCATCTCTCCATTCAATGTCTTCTAGCTCATATATGGACTGTGCAGAAATCATGCCTTATGAGCCAGAAGCTTGACCTTGATGTCTTTGAAGAGGTATTCCCATTGGAGGCTGCTGCAGATACTGATCAAATCGTGGAGTTTGAACATTTGGACTCCTGGAGTTGCCACCCGACGATTGACCAGTATGAGTTTGCCTTTGCCTTTCCTGCTGCAGACGTGGTGGTTGAATATGCGTCTGCCTCGGTCTTCCACCTCTGCCTTTATCTCCTTGCCCAATCTTCTCCCCCTTTATGTCATCATCAAGGGTTCGAATATCATCTGAGAGCCGTCTGACTCCGTCTACCAGGGCATGCATTTGAGTTCTTTGTTGAGAAATGTCACTGGTTTGTTCAGCAACTAAAGCCTCAGTGACCCTTCTTTGTTGCTGAAGCATTTTCACGGCATCGTTGTTCTGGGAGATTTGAGCAGCACTGCATTCTTGGAATTGGTTCAAAGCGATGCGCAATGCTGAAATTTGTTCTGCCATCAGCTCATTTTGAGTTTGCTAATTCTTTTGCATTAGCAGCAAGGCTTCTTTCTACTTCTTGGCCTCGGCAAAATGAATAGCATCTCTTGCCTTGATGCTTTCAGCCATTTCTCTGAAGATCACCCTCAATGATTTAGTCAGTTCCATTCCCAAATGTTCTGGCAGAGACTTGACCGAGTTGAGAAAGTTGTTGAATCTATGGTGAAGACCAAGAGAATGTTCTTCAAGGACCTTTTTAGACTCTGACCCTATTTGACTTAGTGTGGCAGTCAGCTCCTCCTTTGTTGGCATGAGAGCCAATTGATCTAGAATTTATTGTGTTTCTGGAGGAGGAGGAGTAGCTGTAGTGTGTTCACCTTTCCGTGACAAACTTGCAAGAGCAAGAGTCATGTCAAAGTATTCATTGTTGGAGGAAGATGGAACATCTGCTTGGGTTAGAGGCTTAGGTGTTTGCTGTATTGAAGAATTGTTTGGCTCAGATGTATGTGTTTGTGTCTCTTTGAGCTGTTCTGGACACTCTACGATTTCTTCTTCGGATTGATCAGCATGCCCGAATCGTAGTCTGTCATCTAAGGTTGGTGTTTCACTGATTGAGTTTGCAAGCATTTCCTTGACAACTCGGGTGATGTGATCAATCATTATTGGATGGTTAACGGGTCGCTCGACGAAGATGAGTTGGTTATTTGGTTCATCAGTCACAGAGTTTTGGGACTCTGTGACTAGAAACTGATTTAGCATAACTTCATCGAGATTCTCCACCACATCACTTTCAACATCCTTCATTACAGCATCAGCAGATATTACAGTTTCTTCATGGATTGGGGAGACTCCATTTTTTTTTTATAACTAGTAGCTCCCCCTCAATTTTTGCATTCTCTAGCTCCCCCTCAGCTGTAGCATTCTCTTGATTCTGAGCTTCCAGAGTTTCTTCTTCCTGCGGCTCAGTAATCTATTTATCCTTCTCATCAGCTCTTTTTCTGTCCTCTTCCCTCAATACTTCCTCATTGATAAGAATGTATTTCTTGACCAATGTCCTCTTCCTTTTGGGCTTGACTGCATCTTCATAACCTTCTTCAGCTTCAGCCCTGTTTGTCTGTTCGGGCTGAGAGGTTGTTGTAGCATCTTCTTCTATACTAGCAGCCCGCATTGATTCTATGATTGGTGAAGACTCCTCAATCATGGTAAGTGTAGGCTTCCTTGGTCTGTGACTGCGTTTCTTCTTCTTTTGAGCCTCAACATTTCTTTCAGCCATGTCCTCACTTGTTTCTCTCTTCTTCTTCTTCTCCTTCTCTTTCAGAGTCTCCTCTGATGCTTGAGCTGCCTCAGGAGTAATGGCTCTTTCAGTCATTGAGCCACTAAACTCCATTTCAGCATCAGGGCATGCTTGAAGTGCATCAATGGTTGGGTCTTGGGGTTCCTCAGCCATTGATACATCTTCATTCATCTTCTTCTTTCCTTTCCTCCTTCTGATCAAGGCTTCAGCATTTTCTTCAGTTACTCCTTCTTCTTCTACCTCCCAGGCTTCCTCCCTTACAACAGATAGAATTGCAGATTTTATCTTTACATTTTCTGCCGGGTTTTTCTTCTAGTTTTCAAATAATTGTTGGGTTATATTCTGGTTGGGGACAATGGAGACACCTTCTTCATCTTTAATCTTGTCGCCCAGTGTAGCTTCTAGTATCATGCTGATAAATCTCCCATAAGGCATTTTTGCAGTACCCTTGGTCTTCTTGGAGCTTTCCATCCATTTTCCAAACCATTCCATTAGTAGAGCTCCATAGTTGAGTTGAACTCTGTACCTGATAGCTGTTATGAGCTTCAGTTGTTTTTCATTAACAGTATCATGGCCAGAGCCTTTGCAGCATATGCATTTTCCAATAATTTCAGCAAGAAACTCATATTCTTGGGGAAACTCTTTCTTCCTGTAGCCACTCTTTCCTTTAGTTTTGTTGTGTTTCATCTTCTTTAGGCCTTTATGAAAATTGATTCGGTCCAGTGATGAAAGGCCTTCATTGATGAACCCTAGGGCAAGGTTTATGCTTTCTGAGTTGAGTCGAATTTGCTCGCCCTTGACTTTGGTGAGGATGGAGTTTCCTTCAACAATTCAATTTGTGTAGAACTCTTTCACCAGCTTTGTGAAGACAAGTGTGTCGATACTTAGGGCATTCTTGAGTCCAGCTTTATTTAGTAGGGAAAGAACTTTGTGCATTTCTGGACCAGCATCTTCAAATTCGTCAAAGCATAGCTGAAAACCCGAGACAATTCTGGAAGCAGCCATTGATTTAGATTGATTTTCTTGAAATGAATGAACTTGGCTTAGCTTTCTGAAACTTAGGGTTTCATTTGAGAGAGAGAGAGAGAGATAGTCTTTTGAAATTCAAAGATGAACTGACATATGACAGTTTAAAATAGTTTTGAACATTTCCCTCTATATGTTCAACGTCGTGGGACACGTGTCAGATTCTGCAGAACTCCATAATTTTAATCCATGTGAAAATCTCTGTTCTGCCCTTAGCTCCCCCTGAGCTGGTGTGCCCTTGTGAGAAGACTACGAATGTCTAGATCCATTCCACGATTGTTGAGTTCAATCCTTTGCTCGCTTCTTGATCATTGACTCTACGACTTTCTGTGATGCCTTCTGAAATGGCAAGCCTTCTAGATTAAGGTTGCTCAGGAAGGGCCAACCTCTTAGCTTGACACTAAGGATCAGGTTTGTCCCTGAGACGCTTATCAAAAGGGTTGCTTGGCTTGTTGTTGCTATCACAGTGAGCCTTTATGTCTCAACTGGATCACTCCACGATCGTGGTTCCTCTTAGTCATCTCTACGATTTTGACTTAGCCTTTACATCCACAAGGTTAGCACCATCTAGAGCATAGAATTTATGGTTGCAAATTTAACATACCTAACTCACTTATTAGTTTATTAAATCTGGATTCATCTAAGGGTTTTGTAAACACATTAGCAAGTTGATTTTCAGTAGGGATGTATTGTAAGGATATTGTTCCATTTTGAACATTATCCCTAATAAAATGATATCTTATTTCTATATGCTTGGTCCTAGAATGCATGACAGGATTATTTGTTATTGCTATAGCACTTGTGTTATCACAGTGTATGGGTATAGATTTGAAATCAAACTCATAATCTGCTAGCTAAATCTTCATCCATAAGATTTGAGCACAACAGCTACCAGCAGCAATATATTCAGCTTCTGCTATTGAAGTTGATACTAAGTTTTGCTTTTGCTGAACCAGGACACTAGTCTATTGCCTAGTAGTTGACAAGTGCCACTGGTACTTTTTCTATCTATTTTGCATCCTGCAAAGTCAGCATCTGAATATCCTGTCAGTTCAAATGAGGACTCTTTGTGATACCATATACCCAAATAGGGTGTACCTTTAAGATACCTGAAAATCCTTTTTACAGCAGTTAAGTGTGATTCCTTAGGATTAGCTTGAAATCTAGCACATATACATGTTGCAAACATTATATCTGGTCTACTGGCAGTTAAGTAGAGAAGGGAGCCTATCATACCTCTGTATTGAGTAATATCAATACCTTTATCTTTCTCATCTTTGTCAAGCTTAGTTGCTGGAGTAATTGGTGTTTTCATGGGAGTAGCTGATTCCATGCCATATTTCTTGAGTAAGTCTTTAATGTACTTGGCTTGGCTTATGAAAATTCCTTCTTCAGTTTGTTTTACTTGTAGTCCAAGGAAGAAGTTCAGCTCACCCATCATATTCATTTCAAACTTGCTCTGCATAAGCTTGGCAAATCTCTTGCATAGATTTTCATCAGTAGAACCAAAGATAATATCATCTACATATTTGAACTAGTAAGACTTTATCTTTATGTTTCCTAAGGAATAGTGTAGTGTCTACTCTACCTCTAGTGAATCCTTTTTCAATAAGAAAGTTTGTTAGTGTTTTATACCATGCTCTAGGTGCTTGTTTAAGTCCATATAAGGCTTTATCTAATCTATAGACATAATCAAAGAGGGTTGGATTGACAAAACCTGGGGGTTGCTCCACGTAGACTTTTCTTCTTGAAGTTCACCATTTAGGAATGCATTCTTGACATCCATCTGGAATACTTTGAACTTCATGTGTTCAGAAAATGCAAGGAACATTCTGATAGCTTCAAGTCTGACCACTGGTGCAAAGGTCTCATCGTAGTCTATGCCTTCTTCTTGAGAATAACCTTTGGCCACCAGTCTTGCTTTGTTTCTAGTGATCACCCATCTTCATCCATTTTGTTTTTGAAGACCCATTTGGTGCCGATGACTGGGTGACTCTTTGGTCTTTGAACTAATCTCCAGACTTTGCTTCTTTCAAATTGATTAAGTTCCTCTTACATGGCTTCAATCCAGCTTACGTCTAGCATGGCATCTTCAATCTTCTTGGGTTCTATTTGAGATAAAAAAAACTCAAATAGAAGCATTCATTCTGAGTTACAGATCTTGTTCTTATTCTGGCAGTTGGATCACCAATAATTAAATCTTGAGTGTGATCTCTTGCCCACCTGTTCCCTGTTGGAACATCAGTTCTAGTGCCTTCTTATCTGCACTCCTCAAGATTGACTTCTGGTTCTTGTTGTTCAGAATCGTCGTTTGGTTCAGCTTTCTCTATGATTTCTTCTTCAGACACTACGATTCTTTCTTCAGGAACTACTGTCGTAGTGTTGGGCTCGACCACTTCATTCGTAGTGCCAGTATCGTCAATCATAGTGTCTGGTGGTGCAGACTTATTCAAGTCTGTTTCATCGAAGATGATGTGGATTGAGACTTGAACACTTAATATCTTCTTGTTGAACACTTATAGGCTTTGCTGTCTGTGGCATAACCAAGGAAGATTCCTTCATCTGACTTAGGTTGGAACTTAGTCAGATATTGCTTTCCATTGTTGAGAATGTAGCATGAACAGCCAAACACATGGAAGTAACTAACATTTGGCTTTCTTCCTTTCCACAACTCATAGGGAGTCTTCTTTAGCGTAGAGTGTACAAGAGATCTGTTCTGTGTGTAGCACGCAGTGTTGATGGCTTCTGCCCAAAAGTATTCAGGCAGATGAGCTGCTGCAAGTAAAGTTCTTCCGACTTCTATAAGTGTTCTGTTCTTCCTTTCAGCTACTCCATTTTGCTGAGGAGTTCGTGGTGCTGAGAAGTTGTGACTGATGCCATTGTCTGCACAAAACTGGTCCATTTCTGAGAAGTCAAACTCTCTGCCATGATCACTCCTTATTGCCTTGATAGTCTCTTCTTTTTCATTCATCACCAGCTTGAACATCTTTATCAGTTGGGAGCTTGTCTCATCTTTTGAGTTAAAAAAGAACACCCATGTGTATCTGGTGTAGTCATCCACCACGACTAGTGAGTATCTCTTCCCTCCTAAGCTCACAGTCGGAATTGGCCCAAAGAGATCCATGTGAAGTAACTGTAGGGGCCTGTTAATTGAGTTGACTGCTTTGCCTTTGAATGAGCTCCTTGTTTGCTTTCCAAGCTGACATGCATTGCATGGTCTTTCTTTGATGAAGTTGAACTTGGGTAATCCTACTACCAGATATTTGGAGGCCAGTTTAGACATACTCTTGAAGTTGAGATGAGATAATCTTCTATGCCAAAGCCAACTTATTTCTTCAGTGGCTTTAGCAAGGAAGCATACTGTCTCATCAGAACTGAGCTAAGCAAGATTGACAATGTATACATTTCTTTCTCTTGCTCCTGTCAGCTTGATAGAGGATGTCTCCAGATCTCTGACTTGACATTGATTGTTGAGGAAGGTAACTAGATGGCCTTTATCGCAGAGTTGGCTGATGCTAAGAAGATTGTGCTTTAGGCCATCAACATAAGCCACTTTGGTGAAGGACACTGCACCATTTCCAACTAAACCATAGCCTCTTGTCTTGCTAGAGCCGTTATATCCAAAGATAACTGTTGGTCCCTCCTTCTTTGTGTAATTTGACAGGAGGGCTTTATTTTTGGTCATATGCCTTGAGCAACCACTATCCAGATACCATGTGGTAGTCGTGATGCTCATTTCCTGCAAACATATTCAGCTTTCATTTTGGTACCCAAACTAGCATGGGTCCTGCAATGTTAGTACCCTTAGGAACCCAAATCTGCTTGACTTTGGGTCTTCCATGCACAGTATTATGCAAGCATGATGCAATTTTATGACCAAATCTTCCACATGCAAAACATCCAACATAATTTATATTTGTGTGTGTGTGTGGATGCTTTCTCCAATTGGATTTGTGTGGATATTTGTTGACTTTACCCTTAAATTGCATCTTCCTTTTCCATGCAGCCCTGGAGTTCATGTTTTGTGCTGAGTGAGTCTCAACACCACGATTCCTTCCAAGTTGATCGGTGGAGTCAGTTTTACTCGACTCTACGATTCGTCGAGGTCGGACAGTGGTGACTGAATTACTCTTCACTTTTCTAAACCCTAAGCCAGCATGAGATCAGTAGTGTTTAGGAACACGTCTTGGTTCAGAAGAGCAAGGTTGCACTCGTTCATCCTTTTGTGTGGACTTAACGAATGTAATACTTCAATTTAAGTTAGAAGCATTACTTACATTAATCTCTTTAGTCTTTTCCACATAGGGTTCTGAGGTTGATTCCCCAAACCCTAAGCCTGTTCTATCAGAGACACTTCTCTGATTGGATATCAGGGAGTCCATGGATGAAGAAGATCTATTCCATGTAGAGATAGTCTTTTCTAGCTCCTCAATCTTAGAGGTTAGATCTGACTCTCTCTGTATGGTCAGTTCATTTGTCTCTCTTGAGATTTTATTCTCATCTTCAGGTTTAGAGAGAAAGAGTTAGAATTTAGTAGAGCTACTTCCAGCTCTTCCTGAACCTTTTCTTTCTCCTTTTGAAGATCGGTATAATCTTTAGATAGAACTTTTAGACACTTCATATGTTGATATAGATCAGTTGACATATCACGAATGCCAGTTCTTAAATCATCAATGTCTATATCAGGAGAGTTAAAGTCAAATACCTTGTCTATGACTGCTTCAGCATCTTTCCTGCTTAGTGCATTTTTGGCCATCAGACATAGGTTGGCTTTCTGAGGTGCTTCATCATCTTCAGACTCAGTGTTAGTGTCATTGTCTGAATCACTCCATGAACTTCCAGCTACAAGCCCTTTATCTTTCTTCTTATTCTTTCTGTAGTTTTTGAGCTCCTTTTTTTTATTCGACTTTCTCTTCAGCTCTTCCCTGATAGGCTTGTTGCAGTTGGCAATGAAATGCCCAGGCTTTTTGCAGTTATAGCATAGGTCATTGATCTGCTCCTGACTGCTGTTGTTGTTGAACTTCTTAGGTTTGCTGCTTCTGCCTTTGAGCATAAGTCTTTTGAATCTTCTGGCCAGCATTGCAGCTTCATCATTATCAATGTCATCCTCTTCATCAGAGCCAGACTCATCTTCCACCTGTGCCCTGGAGATCTCTTCCTTTGCTTTGAGAGCAACTCCTTTGTCCTTCCTTCTTCCTTCTGATAGAGTTTCTGCTCGTTGAGTCAGTTCAAACTCGTATGTGAGAAGGTTTTCGTAGAGCTGTTGAACTGTCATTTCATGCAGATTCTTTGACTCTCTGATTGCAGTGGTCTTAGCATCCCATTTCTTGGCAAAGACCTCATGAACTTGATGACTAGATCTTTGTTTGGATAGGTCTTTACATAGGCTCTGAGAGAGTTGAATAGTGTAGTGAATCTTTCATAAGTGAAAGTGACATTGCGACACCCCCAAATCTGGGTACTTCGTTTCCATATAATTTGGTGTTCACTTTCTATTATAACATACATCTACCCAATAAATAATGCAAAATAAACTACAACTTAATTTTAAATAAATAAATCTCCCTTACAACAAGGGTTACAACCTTTTTAAAATAATCTCGGGTTAATCTAACCCTGACATGAAAATAATAAAGTGCGGAAATAAAAACATACCATTCAAGTCTTATTACAATCCTTCTCAATTAAATAAAAACAATTCTTCACTTACTTTGCTTTCCCTTGCCCTTACTCGTAGACGGAGCATCAGCGTTATCAACCTTAACTGAAATTGTTATTTAATGCAAGAGTGAGCAAACAACAGCTCACTGGAGTTTAGCAATAATAAATACATGAAAGGATATCTTTAAAAAGATCTGAATAACTTAGCTTACTTCAACAATAAAGAATTGAATAATAATTCTCTATCAACATTAAAATTCGAATATATAATTTATCTAAGGGTCATAAGACCTTTGAACTCTTGTCCAAGGTTATAAATATTTCTATTTAAACCTTTAACAGTCAATAAGACTATGGACCTTAACTCGTACTTAGGGGGATCAGCCCTTTGTACCATGTATTGTGCACAAACATCTTAACGCTATAAGTAGTAACCTCCCCTAATAAAAGGGTTGTTCAACTCAGTAATTTGAATTCAAGTCCGCACCCAAGAAAGTTTGGTTTGGATAAGCTTACAAGGGTAATTTAGAATTCACGTTCATCAACTAAGGATTAGTTGAATTCACGTTCATCAACTAAGGCTTGAACACCCTGTTCATTAAGTCCATAAATGCAGCTGGGTCATTCGTGAGACCAAATGACATCACCAAGAACTCGTAATGACCATATCGAGTCCTAAAAGCCGTTTTAACTATATCTTCCTTCCTCACCTTCAATTGATGATACCCGCTTCTCAAATCAATTTTCGAGAAGTACTTCGCACCTTTCAGTTGATCAAACAAGTCATCAATCCTAGGTAAAGGATACTTATTCTTGATTGTAACTTTATTCAACTCCCTATAATCAATGTAAAGACGCATCGATCCATCCTTCTTCTTCACAAACAAAACTGGCGCTCCCACGGTGAAACGCTTGGTTGAATATACTTCTTGTCCAGAAATTCTTGTAGTTGAACCATTAGTTCCTTCATCTCAACTGGAGCCATTCTGTACGGAGCCTTCGAAATCGGAGCAGTTCCTGGCGCTAGATTGATCACAAACTCTATCTCCCTATCTGGCGGAAGTCCTGGCAAATCGCTCGAAAAACATCCACAAACTCCTTAACTACCGATATCTCCTCCACCTTCGGGCTTTCCTTACGCGTATCTACTATGTAGGCTAGATATCCCACACAGCCTTGCGTCAGAAGTTTCTTAGCTTGCATAACCGTCAGACAACTCGCTTGTCTAGGCGATTTGCTACCATAGAACACTAATTTCGTCGGAGTCGTAAGGTTTACCGACTTCTTCTGACAGTTGATTATCGAACCATGGTTGAACAACTAATCCATACCCAGTATGACGTCGAATTCCCCAAGTTTTATCAGAATCAAATCTACTCCCAGCTCCTGACCCTTAATGTCTAGTCTACAGTTCTTATAAACACACCTAACAGGAATAACTTCCCTATTCGTAATCTCTATCTTCAAAGGGTAAACTAACTCTTCTACAGGTAAGTCTAGGGTCTTAGCAAAATTATCAGATATGAATGAACAAATAGCACCCGAATCAAATAATACATATGCATTTATACTATTGACCAGAATAATACCTGACACCACGTCTTTTGATTGCACAGCATCCTGCACCGTCATATTAAATGTCTGTGCAGTGGGTCGAACAGCTTGCAATGGTGCAGCGATAGTAACGGTACTGCCGCTTCCATTCCCTCCGCTCCCTGTTGACCCTGCCGTCAGCTTCTTAGGGCATTTGCGAGCCATGTGATCCTTGGATCCACATGTAAAGCAAGCTCCCTTCTTCGGGTTTAGGCAATTAGGTGCAATGTGGCCTTCCTGACCACAGTTGAAGCACACCCGCTTCCCCTTCATACACACGCCAGTGTGATTCGTACCGCATGTAGCACATGCTTCGAACTTCCTCTTCTGCTGGCTTTCTTCCTGACTCCCAGCAGTGGTGTTGTCATTCCATTTCCTCTTCTGGTTCACAGCGCTGCCACCCCCAGTCTTGGTTTCTACCTCATTCTTCTTCTTCTTATATTGGTTGAACTTAGTCACCGCTTCGCTTCCTCCCTCAGCAAGTATGGCCTTCTCTAGCACAGCCGCAAATGTGTTCAACTAGAACATGGAAACCTTGCTGTAAAGCCAGGGCTTCAGTCCCTGCTCAAACCTTCTCTCCTTCTTAGTGTCAGTGCTGACCTGGTAAGTAGCAAACCTAGCCAGCTCGTTAAACTTCGCAGCATACTCAGACATCGTCATCCCTCCCTGCTTAAGCTCTAGGAATTGGACCTCCATCTAGTCCTGGGAACTCACTGGGAAGTACATTTTGTAGAACATTTCCTTGAAACGTTCCCACGTTATGACTCCTTCTCCCTCCTGGGTCTTATTAGCCTGCCACCAAAAGTTAGCATCCGACTTCAACATGAAAGCCGCGAATGCTGTCTTCTGGTCTTCACCTACTCGGGCTACGTCAAATACCTTCTCCATTTCCATAACCCACGTCTGAGCCTCAATAGGGTTGGTCGATCCTTTGAATTCAGGCGGTCCTACTGCCTTGAATTCCTTGAACGTAGTACCGTGCACTTGCGGCTGATTCGCAAGAGCTCCTGTCAACAGGTTCACCAACTGCTGAACTGAGTTGGGATTCGTCCCATCGTTATTGTTGTTGTTCGTAGAACACTCGGGGTTTTGACGTGTTGGTCTTCTTCTAGGAGGCATTTTCTGTTAAGAAAATATTATTATTAGATCCTTTATTCAATTTTTAAATATTCAAGTTCATACTTAAATGTTTTAAACAATTCAGTTCACATAGAACACATAGCACGTCAATAAACTTCTTTTATTCATTAGTCGTAGTTTAAAAATATCAATCAGATAGCATTTTTGCCATTTACATCATCCTTCCTGAACTGGAAAAGTTGCAGGATTACATTATTAACTTATCCCATTCTTATCTCAAAATATGGGATTTACTTTATTTACTACAAAAAGCAACACATAAACAAAAGCTCTACTACTACTGCCTAGGCATATTAATACGTCGTACAGCCTCTCTGCGTTCCTCTTCTATTACCCGAAACGCCGTTATTCGGCCCACCACATACCACGGTAAACCTTGGAACTGAGCTGGGTAGTAGAAAACACGGTCCTGAGCTCTCTCTATCGCTGTATGAAAAGCATATTCTGTTTCCCTCAACTTGGCCCTCTTGGCTTCAGCTTCACCTTCAGCTCGATTGGCTCATTGATTAGCCCTCAAACTTATCTCTTCAGCTCTGGCTCGCTTCCTCGACTCCTCCTGGATGTCTTGCTTCAGCTTTGTCAGTTCAAATCGAGCAGCATCTCTATCAACCTCCATATGTATCAGGTTCCACTGTGCATCTCCTAGGTCACTTGCCATTTCCTCGATCGTCTCGTCTCGCTGCTGGACAGTTTCCTCGAGATCTCCTACTCGTCTATGAAGCTTCACGTTGCTATCGTAGACTACCTCGTACATCTCAGCACTAGTAGAGTGAGGTGGGAATTCCTCTACGGCATCCTATTCCTCCTCTTCAGACTCGTTCTCGTCCTCATCCTCTGGAATAGGTGTCAGCTCATGCTCCCGACCAGCTACGGTGATCACTGGAGATGGCTCTGTCCTAACCAGCTGCTCCCAAACAATATGTATGTCACGGGGCTCCTCCTCTCTAGGCACCTGAGGTACATCCTTTCTAGCCTGACTAGGTTCTCCAATGTTCGACATCCTGACAAAAGAATTTTAAAGTTCATTATTACGTGACATCGAATTGACACTCTTCGAAAACTAAAACGTACACACATAGGCACATAAGGTAGTTTATTATCTTTACCTAGCATCACTATCTTTTCTATCTTACCATAAGGCTACTATCTAAGGTTTTTCCCCACCTAAGGTTTCATAACCTACAGCTTTGATACCAACCTGTGACACCCCCAAATCTGGGTACTTCGTTTTCACATGATTTGGTGTTCACTTTCTAATATAACATACATCTGCCCAATAAATAATGTAAAATAAACTACAACTTAATTTTAAATAAATAAATCTCCCTTACAACAAGGGTTACAACCTTTTGAAAATAATCCCAGTTTAATCTAACCCTGACATGAAAATAATAAAGTGAGGAAATAAAAACATATCATTCAAGTCTTATTACAATCCTTCTCAATTAAATGAAAATAATTCTTCACTTGCTTTGCTTTTCCTTACCCTTACTCGTAGACGGAGCATCAACGTTATAAACCTTAACTAAAATTGTTATTTAATACAAGGGAGAGCAAACAACAGCTCACTAGAGTTTAACAATAATAAATACATGAAAGGATATCTTTAAAAAGATCTAAATAACTTAGCTTACTTCAACAATAAATAATTGAATAATAATTCTCTATCAACATTAAAATTCGAATATAGAATTTATCTGAGGGTCATAAGACCTTTAAACTCTTGTCCTAGGTTATAAATATTTCTATTTAAACCTTTAACAGTCAATAAGACTATGGACCTTAACTCGTACTTAGGGGGATCAGCCCTTTGCACCATGTATTGTGCACAAACATATTAACGCTCTGCGTAGTAACCTCCCCTAATAAAAGGGTTGTTCAACTCAATAATTTGAATTTAAGTCCGCACCAAAGAAAGTTTGGTTTGGATAAGCTTACAAGGGTAATTTAGAATTCACGTTCATCAACTAAGGATTAGTTGAATCGACTTTCAATAATTCATAAATAAAAGAATTATGAATTAACATATGCTTTAGAAGTAAACTTAAAGCATTTAAAATAATAAAGTGGATCTTACTTGAACAATAAGTTAAGATCTTTTCAATTAAATAAACAATTATCCAATACAGAAATGGAAAGGACATTCTCAACAATGAATATATGAACTCAAGAAATTGTATAGAATTAACAAGTTTAGGGTTAGAAGACTTGCCTTACGCACAAGCTACTTAACTTAACCACATACTTAAACACTTTCTATACGCATTCAATTATAATAATCTAAATCAGTTAACACATAACTAACTCACATAAGTGGTTGACTCTCATGGTTAACTCACTCTAATTAAATACATAATAATAATCAACTATCACATAGTTAATTACGTCACACATATACTCACATAATTAAATTAATTATGTATTTAGCTAAATTATAATAAAATAATTATAATTTAAACACTTAATCTAATTATAATTTCCCAATTATAATTACCTCTTAAATTATAAACAACTTATAATTAATAATTACTTAAACTATATCATGCATTATAATTATACAAATTATAATTTAAACTAACATCTAATTGATTAAAATAAATCGATTTCTATACATTATAATTTAACAATATTATACTTTAAATTAAACACTTATTCTTAATTATAATTAATCAAACTATAATTAAGTAACTCATTTTACCATTAAACAATTATAATTTAATTAAGGTTTTCAAAACTCTTTTCTCTAATTATGTAATTGTCCAACTCATACTAGCAACATGTTATAGCCACTGAATTCATGCTCATTATCATAACCAATTAACATAAGATATCAAATAAAACTGCACAAACAAATGAGACTTACTGCCTCTGCACAGCCAGCGGCGCAGCTACGCAGCCAGCAGCCTTGGCACCGGCGCAGCTGCGCAGGGGTCGTATCTGGGAAAAGGCAAGCGGAGCAGCTGCGCTGCTTCTAGCTGTACTACCAACGCAGCTGCGCAGGAGCACGGACAGAGGCAGACAGCCACGATACTCTACTTCACCGATTAACCCATACAAGCCAACAAATGAAAATTACAAACAACATAGCCATTGTAAATCATACATATGCAATGATACACATGCTATATATACTACCAATCACCGAATTTGTCCAAATTATGAAAATCAAAGGTTTTGAAAAACCCAATTTTAATATTTTTACAAAAAAACTCATATATTTTTCCAAAAAAACCATTCACTATAACTTCAATTCTCAACCAATTCAAGGTACCACACATGCAATCTCTTCGTAATTGAATATAACATCATAACCAATTCTAATTAGGCATAATAACACATATAAATTCCTAAATTTTCCATTCTAAAACCAATCAATATACATCAAACTATATGAACAAAACTTTTTCCATGAAACTTGTTTTAACAGTAGTTTAATTCCTGAAAATCCTCTTATGTCATACAGTTACCACAATCAACACATGGATACAATATATACATATAAAATTCATTATTTTATATTTTCATGAAATTCACATAAACTAAAATTTACAGAACTTAAAACAATGAAGAACAACTACTTAACGTTTTTAAAACTATGAGATAGTAATTACCTTTATGCTTAGTGATTGAAGAAGAATATGAAGATGATTTCTCTAGCTTTCTCAAGCTTTTCTCTTCCTTTTTCCTTCTTCTTCTTTCTCTCTAACACACTGTATAATTCTAACTTTCTCTACTCTTATCTCTCTTCTTCCTTTAGCTTAGACTAACTTAGCGTAAACTAGACTAACGTATAATATAATACGTAGTAATAGATATAGGATTAATTATATAATATAACTGACAAAATATATTAAGTATAATGTCAGTTACAAATTTGGAATTTAAAACTTAAGGTCATGTTTGGCAAACCCTTTATTTAAAAACAGATTATTAGCTAAGGCCTTGTTTGTTTAAAATCATTTAAAATCCTTTTTCTTTTATTTTAACAAATCATTTAACACATATTTTAATGTCACCTTTTAATTAATTAAATAATAATCCTCTAATTTAATCAATTAAAATCTAACATCAATTAACCACATAAAAATTTGCCACATAACTATAATTACTCGCTAATTATAATTCATGTAACACTTCATCACATAATTCATCTAATTCAATTATCTCAATTAAATTAGAACTATAATATAGAATTAATAGACACATTCATTTAATTCATATATAACACTTAATTAAATCACTCCACAAATCACATAATTTATTTATTTAACTCAATAAATAATTCACATAAAATATTTATTTAACTCAATAAATATTAAAAATTATTATATAAAATCTCAATCATTACAATCTTCCCTCCTTAAAAGGATTCTGTCCCCAGAATCACTCACAAAAAAAAATCCTCATCTATTACATTCTTCCCCCCTTAAAAGGATTCTGTCCCCAGAATCGGTACATAAGGGATTATACAAAACTAAGCACATAAATACGAATAAGATTTCATCATAACATCTTCGAGTTCTCACGTAGCTTCTTCAGCACTGTGGTTCCTCTAGATTACCTTAACAAAAGGTATCACTTTATTCCTAAGTACTTGTTCCTTTCTATCAACTATTTGAACAGGCACTTCTTCATATGTTAAGTCCTTATCAAATTGTAAAGGTTTATATTCTATTACATGTTTATAATCATGCTTGTAAGGTCTTAACACAAAAATATGGAAAACATTATGTATACTCTCGAGCTCCGGAGGTAATGCAATCTCGTAAGCTACCTCGCCAACTTTTCACAACACCTCAAAAGGTCCAATAAATCTGGGACTCAGCTTTACCTTCTTACCAAATCGAATCTTCCCCTTTCAGGGAGATACTTTCAAGAACACAAAACTTCTTGGTAATAATTCTCGATTTTGTCGATGAAGATCGGCATACTTCTTCTGTCTGTCTTGAGCAACAACTAATCTCGTTCTGATCAGCTTCACAATTTCGGCGGTTTGTTATACCAATTCTGGTCCCAACAATTGACGTTCACCGACTTCATCCCAGCACAAAGGAGTTCTGCATTTTCTGCCGTATAATGCTTCGTAAGGCGGCATGCAAATACTCGCATGATGACTATTGTTGTAGGCGAACTCCACCAATGGTAGATGATCCTCCCAGCTTCCTTTGAAGTCCATCACACAAGTTCTCAGCATATTCTCAAGCGTCTGAATCATTCTCTCGCTATGTCCATCAGTTTGAGGATGATATGTTGTACACATTCGCAATTACGTTCCCAGACAATCTTGCAATCGCTTCAAAAAATTAGACGTAAAACATGGATCTCTGTCAGACACAATCGATACTGGAACACCGTGTCGAGAAATGATTTCCTTCACATACAATTTCGCTAGCTAATCCAAGTTGTACTTAACCCCTGATTGGTAGAAAGTAGGCTGACTTCGTCAGTCGATCCACTATAACCCATATCGCATCAAATCCCTTCTGAGTCACTGGAAGACCTACCACAAAATCCATCGTGATGTACTCCCACTTCCACTCTGGAATCTCTAACGGTTGTAGCAAACCACTCGGTCTCTGGTGTTCTGCTTTAACTTTCTGGCACGTAAAGCATTTTGCAACACATTCAGCAACGTCTCTCTTCATATTTGGCCACCAGAAATGATGCCTGAGATCCTGGTACATCTTCGTACTCCTGGGGTGAATAGAATATCTAGAACTATAAGCTTCGCTCAGAATCTCCTCTTTGACCTCAAGTATTGGGGGTACCCAGATTCTACCTTCAAACCGTAACAGACCTTCATTATAGATCTTGAATTTGAACTCTTCGCCATCGGTTATCCTCCTCCAAATCGTCTCACATTCTTCATCGTGAAGTTGTGCTTCTTTCACTTTGTCTACTAGAGTAGAACCAGTGGTTACTTGAAACAACATCTCAGCCGATTCCTTCGGAAGCTTCACCTCCAACTCCAATCTAGCCATCTGTTCTATTAACAGATCCTAATCAGTTAACACGTTCAGCTTCTCCCGACCTTTCCTGCTCAAAGCGTCGGCGACAACGTTAGCTTTACCCGGATGGTAAAGTATCTCGCAATCGTAGTCTTTAATCAGTTCCAACCATCTTCTTTGGCTCATGTTCAAATCCTTCTTGGTAAATATATACTTCAGACTCTTGTGATCTGTGTATATTTCACACTTTTCTCCATATAAGTAGTGCCTCCAAATCTTTAGGGAAAACACTACTGTCGCTAATTTTAGATCATGGGTCGGATACCCCTTCTCATAATCCTTCAGCTGACGTGACGCATAGGCAATGACTTTGTCACTCTGCATCAACACACAGCCTAATCCTTTATGTGAGGCATCGCTATATACTGCAAAATTCCCCGAACTATCCGGTAAAGACAATATAGGCGCAGTACTCAGCCTCTTCTTCAGCTCTTGAAAACTTTTCTCACATTTCTCTGTCCAAACAAATTTAACCATTTTACGAGTCAAGTTCATCAACGGAGTTGCGATTCTAGAAAAGTCTTGGATAAATCTACGGTAATAACCTGCCAATTCCAAGAAACTCCTCACTTCAGACGGCGTCTTCGGCTGATCCCAATTCATTACCGCTTCAACCTTCGACGGATCTACCAAAATACCATCCTTGTCCATTACGTGGCTAAGAAATTGCACACGTTCCAACCAGAATTAGCACTTCAAGAATTTAGCGTAAGTTTCTCACGTCTGAGGGCTTCTAAGGTTAGTTGTAAGTGTTCAGCATGTTCCTCCTCGGTCATGGAATAAACCAGGATGTCATCTATGAACACTACCACAAACTTGTCCAGAAATGGCTTGAACACCCTGTTCATTAAGTCCATAAATGCAGCTGGGGCATTCGTGAGACCAAATGACATCACCAAGAACTCGTAATGACCATATCGAGTCCTAAAAGCTATTTTAGCTATATCTTCCTTCCTCACCTTCAATTGATGATACCCGCTTCTCAAATCAATTTTCGAGAAGTACTTCGCACCCTTCAATTGATCAAACAAGTCATCAATCCTAGGTAAAGGATACCTATTCTTGATTGTAACTTTATTCAACTCCCTATAATCAATGCAAAGACACATTGATCCATCCTTCTTCTTCACAAACAAAACTGGCGCTCCCCACGGTGAAACGCTTGGTTGAATATACTTCTTGTCCAGTAATTCTTGTAGTTGAACCATCAGTTCCTTCATCTCAACTGGAGCCATTCTGTACGGAGCCTTCAAAATTGGAGCAGTTCCTGGCGCTAGATTGATCACAAACTCTGTCTCCCAATCTGGCGAAAGTCCTGGCAAATCGCTCAAAAAAACGTCCATAAACTCCTTAACTACCGATATCACCTACACCTTCGGGCTTTCCTTACACGTATCTACTATGTAGGCTAGATATCCCACACAGCCTTGCATCAGAAGTTTCTTAGCTTGTATAACCGTCAGACAACTCGCTTGTCTAGGCGATTTGCTACCATAGAACACTAATTTCGTCGGAGTCGTAAGGTTTACCGACTTCTTCTGACAGTCGATTATCGCCCCATGGTTGAACAACCAATCCATACCCAGTATGACTTCGAATTCCCCAAGTTTTATCGGAATCAAATCTACTCTCAGCTCCTGACCCTTAATGTCTAGTCTACAGTTCTTATAAACACACCTAACAGGAATAACTTCCCTATTCGCAATCTCTATGTTCAAAGGGTAAACTAACTCTTCTACAGGTAAGTCTAGGGTCTTAGCAAAATTATCAGATATGAATGAACAAATAGCACCCGAATCAAATAATACATATACATTTATACTATTGACCAGAATAATACCTGACACCACGTCTTTTGATTGCACAGCATCCTGCACCGTCATATTAAATGTTTGTGCAGTGGGTCGAACAGCTTGCAATGGTGCAGCGATAGTAACGGTACTGCCGCTTCCATTTCCTCCGCTCCCTGTTGACCCTGCCGTCAGCTTCTTAGGGCAGTTGCTAGCCATGTGATCCTTGGATCCACATGTAAAGCAAGCTCCCTTCTTCGGGTTTGGGCAATTAGGTGCAATGTGGCCTTCTTGACCACAGTTGAAGCACACCCGCTTCCCCTTTATGCACACACCAGGGTGATTCTTACCGCATACAGCACATGCTTCGAACTTCCTCTTCTGCTGGCTTCCTTGCTGACTCCCAGCAGAGCTGTTGTCACTCCATTTCCTCTTCTGGTTCACAGCGCTGCCACCCCCAATCTTGGTTTCTACCTCATTCTTCTTCTTCTTATCTTGGTTGAACTTCGTCACCGCTTCGCTTCCTCCCTCAGCAAGTATGGCCTTTTCTAGCACAGTCGCAAATGTGTTCAGCTGGAATATGGAAACCTTGCTGTAGAGCCAGGGCTTCAGTCCTCGATCAAACCTTCTCGCCTTCCTAGTGTCAGTGCTGACCTGGTAAGTAGCAAACCTGGCCAGCTCGTTAAACTTCGCAGCATAGTCAGACACCGTCATCCCTTCCTGCTTAAGCTCTAGGAATTGGACCTCCATCTAGTCCTGGGAACTCACTGGGAAGTACATTTTGTAGAACATTTCCTTGAAACGTTCCCACGTTATGACTCCTTCTCCCTCCCGGGTCTTATTAGCCTGCCACCAAAATCTAGCATCCGACTTCAACATGAAAGCCGCGAATGCTGTCTTCTGGTCTTCACCTACACGGGCTACGTCAAATACCTTCTCCATTTCCCCACGTCTGAGCCTCAATAGGGTTGGTCGATCCTTTGAATTCAGGCGGTTCTACTGCCTTGAATTCCTTGAACGTAGTACCCTGCACTTGCGGCTGATTCGCAAGAGCTCCTGTCAACAGGTTCACCAACTGCTGAACTGAGTTGGGATTCGTCCCATCGTTATTGTTGTTGTTCGTCGAACACTCAGGGTTTTGACATGTTGGTCTTCTTCTAGGAGGCATTTTCTGTTAAGAAAATATTATTATTAGATCCTTTATTCAATTTTTAAATATTCAAGTTCATACTTAAATGTTTTAAACAATTCAGTTCACATAGAACACATAGCACGTCAATAAACTTCTTTTATTCAATAGTCGTAGTTTAAAAATATCAATTAGATAGCATTTCTGCCATTTACATCATCCTTCCTGAACTGGAAAAGTTGCAGGATTACATTAGTAACTTATCCCATTCTTATCTCAAATTATGGGATTTACTTTACTACAAAAAGCAACACATAAACAAAAGCTCTACTACTACTGCCTAGGCATATAATATATCGCACAGCCTCTCTGCGTTCCTCGTCCATTACCCGAAACGCCGTTCTTCGGTCCACCACATACCACGGTAAACCTTGGAACTGAGCTGGGTAGTAGAAAACACGGTCCTGAGCTCTCTCTATCGCTGTATGAAAAGCATATTCTGTTTCCCTCAGCTTGGCCCTCTTGGCTTCAGCTTCACCTTCAGCTCGATCGGCTCATTGATTAGCCCTCAAACTTATCTCTTCAGCTCTGGCTCGCTTCCTCGACTCCTCCTGGATGTCTTGCTTCAGCTTTTCCAGTTCAAATCGAGCAGTATCTCTATCAACCTTCATATGTATCAGGTTCCACTGTGCATCTCCTAGGTCACTTGCCATTTCCTCGATCGTCTCGTCTCACTGCTGGACAGTTTCCTCTAGATCTCCTACTCGTCTATGAAGCTTCACGTTGCTATCGTAGACTACCTCGTACATCTCAGCACTAGTAGAGTGAGGTGGGAATTCCTCTTCGGGATCCTCTTCCTCCTCTTCAGACTCGTCCTCGTCCTCATCCTCTAGAATAGGTGTCAGCTCACGCTCCCGACTAGCTACGGTGATCACTAGAGATGGCTCTCTCCTAACCAGCTGCTCCCAAACAATATGTATGTCACGGGGCTCCTCCTCTCTAGGCTCCTGAGGTACATCCTCTCTAGCCTGACTAGGTTCACCAACGTTCAACATCCTGACAAAAGAATTTTAAAGTTCATTATTACGTGACATCGAATCGACACTCTTCGAATACTAAAACGTACACACATAGGCACATAAGGTAGTTTATTATCTTTACCTAGCATCACTATCTTTTTGATCTTACCATAAGGCTACTATCTAAGGTTTTCCCCACCTAAGGTTTCATAACCTACAGCTTTGATGCCAACCTGTGACACCCCCAAATCTGGGTACTTCATTTTCACATGATTTGGTGTTCACTTTCTAATATAATATACATCTACCCAATAAATAATGCAAAATAAACTACAACTTAATTTTAAATAAATAAATCTCCCTTACAACAAGGGTTACAACCTTTTTAAAATAATCCCAGTTTACTCTAATCCTGACATGAAAATAATAAAGTGCGGAAATAAAAACATATCATTCAAGTCTTATTACAATCCTTCTCAATTAAATAAAAACAATTCTTCACTTACTTTGCTTTTCCTTGCCCTTACTCGTAGACGGAGCATCAACGTTATAAACCTTAACTTAAATTGTTATTTAATGCAAGGGTGAGCAAACAACAGCTCACTAGAGTTTAACAATAATAAATACATGAAAGGATATCTTTAAAAAGATCTAATTAACTTAGCTTACTTCAACAATAAACAATTGAATATTAATTCTCTATTAACATTAAAATTCGAATATAGAATTTATCTGAGGGTCATTAGACCTTTAAACTCTTGTCCTAGGTTATAAATATTTCTATTTAAACCTTTAACAGTCAATAAGACTATGGACCTTAACTCGTACTTAGGGGGATCAGCTCTTTGCACCATGTATTGTGCACAAACATCTTAACGCTATGCGTAGTAACCTCCCCTAATAAAAGGGTTGTTAAACACAGTAATTTGAATTCAAGTCCGCACCAAAGAGAGTTTGGTTTGGATAAGCTTATAAGGGTAATTTAGAATTCACGTTCATCAACTAAGGATTAGTTGAATCGACTTTCAATAATTCATAAATAAAATAATTATGAATTAACATATGCTTTAGAAGTAAACTTAAAGCATTTAAAATAATAAAGTGGATCTTACTTGAACAATAAGTTAAGATCTTTTCAATTAAATAAACAATTGTCCAATACAGAAATGGAAAGGACATTCTCAACAATGAATATATGAACTCAAGAAATTGTATAGAATTAACAAGTTTAGGGTTAGAAGACTTGCCTTACGCGCAAGCTACTTAACTTAAACACTTTCTATACGCATTCAATTATAATAATCTAAATTAGTTAACACATAACTAACTCACATAAGTGGTTAACCCTCATGGTTAACTCACTCTAATTAAATACATAATAATAATCAACTATCACATAGTTAATTACATCACACACATACTCACATAATTAAATTAATTATGTATTTAGTTAAATTATAATAAAACAATTAGAATTTCAACACTTAATCTAATTATAATTTCCCAATTATAATTACCTCTTAAATTATAAACAACTTATAATTAATAATTACTTAAACTATATCATGTATTATAATTACATAAATTATAATTTAAACTAACATCTAATTGATTAAAATAAATCAATTTCTATACATTACAATTTAACAATATTATACTTTAAATTAAACACTTATTCTTAATTATAATTAATCAAACTATAATTAAGTAACTCATTTTACCATTAAACAATTATAATTTAATTAAGGTTTTCAAAACTCTTTTCTCTAATTATGTAATTGTCCAACTCATACTAGCAACATGTTATAGCCACTGAATTCATGCTCATTATCATAACCAATTAACATAAGCTATCAAATAAAACTGCACAAACAAACGAGACTTACTGCCTCTGCACAGCCAGCGGCGCAGCTGCGCAGCCAGCAGCCTTGGCACCGGCGCAGCTGCGCGGGGGTCGTATCTGGGAAAAGACAAGCGGCGCAGCTGCGCTGCTTCTAGCTGTACTACCGATGCAGTTGCGCAGGAGCACGGACAGAGGCAGATAGTCACGATACTCTGCTTCACCGATTAACCCATACAAGCCAACAAATGAAAATTACAAGCAACATAGCCATTGTAAATCATACATATGCAATGATACACATGCTATATATACTACCAATCACTGAATTTGTCCAAATTATGAAAATCAAAGGTTTTGAAAAACCCAATTTTAATATTTTTACAAAAAAACTCACATATTTTTCCAAAAAAACCATTCACTATAACTTCAATTCTCAACCAATTCAAGGTACCACACATGTAATCTCTTCGTAATTGAATATAACATCATAACCAATTCTAATTAGGCATAATAACACATATAAATTCCTAAATTTTCCATTCTAAAACCAATCAATATACATAAAACCATATGAACAAAACTTTTTCCATGAAACTTGTTTTAACAGTAGTTTAATTCCTGAAAATCCTCTTATGTCATACAGTTACCACAATCAACACATGGATACAATACATACATATAAAATTCATGATTTTATATTTTCATGAAATTCACAGAAACTAAAATTACAGAACTTAAAACAATAAAGAACAACTACTTAACGTTTTTAAAACTATGAGATAGTAATTACCTTTATGCTTAGTGATTGAAGAAGAATATGAAGATGATTTCTCTAGCCTTCTCAAGCTTTTCTCTTCCTTTTTCCTTCTTCTTCTTTCTCTCTAACACACTGTATAATTCTAACTTTCTCTACTCTTATCTCTCTTCTTCCTTTAGCTTAGACTAACTTAGCGTAAACTAGACTAACGTATAATATAATACGTAGTAATAGATATAGGATTAATTATATAATATAACTGACAAAATATATTAAGTATAATGTCAGTTACAAATTTTGAATTTAAAACTTAAGGTCATGTTTGGCAAACCCTTTATTTAAAAACAGATTATTAGCTAAGGCCTTGTTTGTTTAAAATCATTTAAAATCCTTTTTCTTTTATTTTAACAAATCATTTAACACATATTTTAATGTCACCTTTTAATTAATTAAATAATAATCCTCTAATTTAATCAATTAAAATCTAACATCAATTAACCACATAAAAATTTGCCACATAATTATAGTTACTCGCTAATTATAATTCATGTAACACTTCATCACATAATTCATCTAATTCAATTATCTCAATTAAATTAGAACTATAATATAGAATTAATATACACATTCATTTAATTAATATATAACACTTAATTAAATCACTCCATAAATCACATAATTTATTTATTTAACTCAATAAGTAATTCACATAAAATATTTATTTAACTCAATAAATATTAAAAAATTATTATATAAAATCTCAATCGTTACAGACATTCTCTCCTGAGACATGAGCAAACATCTCATACTGTTAAGTCAGTAGAGATTGCTTGTTTTCTCTGACTTCTTCAGTTCCTTCATGCATGATGAGTAATGCTTCCCAGACTTACTTTGCAGTTTTGCAGTTAACCACGTTCTCGAACAGACTGTCTTCTAAGGACTGGAACAAGATGTTCTTAGCCTTCTTGTCAAGCTGAACATCTTTCTTCTCATTTTCAGTCCATTCAGATTTGACCTTGACCACCATGTTGTCTGGATTTTTTGGAGTTGGTGCAAGCCTTCTTGGAATATAGGGCCCGTTCAGAACAGTTTCAAATAGATCATCTATTGAATCCATGTACGCCGGCATCCGAACTTTTCAGTTTACGAATTTATCTTTGTTGCACATGGGTGGTTTGCTTCCTCTACCTGTCTTAGTTTCACTTATCAGTTATGCCATAGGATCTTCTCAAGCTTGTATGCTTAGATATGAGAACCTGCTTTGATACCAATTGTTAGTTCCCAAAAGCACGTTATTTATCTAGAAGGGGGGGTTGAATAGATATTTTAAAATTTCTTTGTTTAAAATACTTAGTCAGTATTGGTGATACAGACTGCAGCGGAATATATGTTTTGTTCCCCTTCAAGATAATGCAGTTAAGGAGAGATAAACAGTTATAACAGTTATAACAGATATAGCAGTTATAGCAGTTAATGAGAGACATTGAGACACAGGGTTTTAAGTGGTTCAGAGCCAACGCGACTCCTAATCCACTCTTCTACTCCACTAGTAGGAAATCCACTAAGGATGTCTTCTTACAACTGGATCACTTAGATCCCTTCAAGGCCAGCAGCCCTGGAACTTCACTTAGTTCACTTTTGAACTCTTCAAGTCCTTTGACTTGGATCTGCTCTTAGTTCACTTCTGAACTCCTCAAGTCCTTTGACTTGGATCTGCTCTTAGTTCACTTCTGAACTCTTCAAGTCCTTTAACTTGGATCTTCACTTAGTTCACTTCTGAACTTCTTCAAGTCCTCTGACTTGGTACCTCACTTGGATAGGCAGTTGATAGTTTGAGGTGTGCTACTCAGTTGCAGTTCAGCTTCTATCTTTCAAAGGACTGAGTAGCGAAGCAAGCTTTCTTCAGTATCGTAGTGTTGCTCGTTGAGTGTTCTTGAGCTTTTTCAATGTATTCTTTCTTTATGCGTCTTGCTTGCTTAGTCTGAATCCTTGTCTGATTTCCTTATAAAAGAGCCATTCAAAAATAGCCGTTTTGAATGCTCCCGTTGCTTCATTTAATGCTTCAGACATTTTCTGTGCAATGATGTTGACGTCCTGCTTTTCTGCTGCTCTGCCGCTTGGCCCACTGACACAGCAGACTGTATCTTTCACCTAACACTTGAAAAGGTGTTTTCTGCAGGTTGCTTTAGTCCTATCCTTAGCTTCTTTAATACGCTTCTTCGATTTGGTCTAAGGATAAATATGGAAGTATTGGGACTATCACTTGTCAACGTCTATAAGCCTTTCTTCATTTGTTGCTCTTCCTCCCTTCATCAGATCTTCAATCTTTGATGTTGACTGGAGGAATACTACGATTATGGTCATTGTGACATAATCGTTGTGTGTTGGCTTTGGACAGCGTGATTCAAACTTCTTCGTAGAGCACACTACGATTTCTCTTAAGCTCTCGGTAGACTACGATTCCTTGCTTGCTTGTCTTGTAGACTTCACACTTTTGATAGCACTCTGCGATTCCCAACTTGGCTCGGCAGATGCTTTTCAACTTTATGACTCTCAGTGTGGCTTCTAAGGCAAACTACGATTCTTTGATGCTTTCACTTGAGCTCGACGTTTCTTGCCTTGGCCTCTGCAGACTTGATTCTTCGGCAGACTCTTATTTTGAATATCTTCACTTACGCTCCATGTTTTCTGCCTTAACTTCTGTAGGCTTGAATCTCTTGGCAGATTACGATTCTTATATGGTCATTCAAACTCCATGAGTCCTGCCTTGTCTTCTGCAGACTTAAATCTCTTCGACAGACTACGATTCTGAATCTCTTCGTTTAAGCTCCACGATTCTGCCTTGTCTTTCGAATGCTGTCTTTGACAGACTACGATTTTGTCAAGACTTTAACTTTTACAGCTCAAATAGATCAACCTAACAAGTTTGATCTTTCTTCTATACATTCATTTATATAAATGATAAACGTTAAAGCTCAGATTAACCTAACATGTTTGATCTATCATCTAAGTCCTTGTACAATGATTCTCTTAAGGACTGTACAATTAAGAATTTATATTTACTTTCAATATCAAATCTGAATATGCAATTCCCAACAGAATCCTTAACTGTTCAATCACCTGGAACACAGACTCGCAGCTTTTGTTATGTCTCTAATATGGTATGTAATGAAGTTTTGTAGATATTGTACCTCTTTCACTATATCTCTATTGTGTTTGTTAAATAACTAATCTTGCCAACTGTTGAAGGTTGATGGTCTCATTCAACTAATGGAAGGAAATCACACCGGGCCGATCATAGAAGAGAAGTAATAGCACAGCATAGCAATAATTACCGTACTTCTATGATTTTTGGATTTCAAAATTTTACTTCCTTATTATTGTAATATTTGATTTCAAGAGATTAATACAATACTATCTTTGTAATATTTGTTTGTGTTGGATATTTTTATTTATTTTTCTTAGATATTTATTTGTGTTGGATATTGTAGGGCATGAATTGGTTTGAAAATATAGGGAAAAAAGAAAACATAATTATTTTTTTTTATTTTTTAAAAGGTTATTTCTGACGGAATTTTCAGTGGAAAATAACTTAATTCCGTGGGAAATAACTTATTTCTGACGGAATTTCCGTTGGAAATAACTATTTCCGACAGAATTCCCGTCTAAAATAACTATTTCCGACAGAATTCCCGACGAACTTATTCCCGACGAGCTTTAATACGACTGAATTTCCGACGAAATATTCCCTCGGAAATAATTTAATTCCGACGGAATAGGCTTAATTCCGACGGAATATTCCGTCCGAATTAAGCTTTTTTCTTGTAGTGAGCAGCACACGCCAAATTTAGCTGACTCCTGAGGTAAGCTTGGTGCTCTTTTGAATCGATGGGAACATTGGGAGGACTAGAAGCAAACGCCGCCGTACTTGGATTACAATTGTTCTTGATCTCAACAACTTCGTTGTCGACGGTTACAGGCTTCAACGAGGAAGGAGGAAGAGGGGAGGAATCCAATGTTGACGCCTCCCGGAGATATCGCTGGAACGCCCACTCAGAGGCGTTGCGGTTCATCATCTTCGATGTGGACAACGACGAGGCCCATGATTCCTCCTTTGCTGCTGCCGGCGGCTAAGTCACCGGCGCCGGCTACCAAAGGTGGTCGGGAATGTCCTCCACTGAAAACACCCTATCCATCTCTCTCTTGACTATTTTGAATATGGATTAAGAGTAGGAGTTTGCTTAGCAATCTATATAAGGCTAATCACCCTTTTTTCTACTTGTTTCTTTTTTTATAATATCAAAAAATGGATCTAACCCCTTAATTTTTGGAATTCTCAAAATCTCATCCCACATAAAATTACATATCTTAATATTAAAATTTTAATTATATAGTTAAGATAAAATTTTGGTATTTTCTTTCTTTTTCTTTTTCCTTTATTCAAAATTTAAGGAGTTGATGGATGAGACTTAATTGATTGTGTTTATTAAGGAAAGTTGATGGAGGAAAGATAAGGCGATGTGTCAGCTGAGTTGAAAATTATCTAATTAAAATTTTAATATTGTAATATGTGACTATATCTCAATCATTTAATTTAAATCAAGGGATAAACTTTTAAGAATTCTAAAATTTGGACGTCCCTTAAAAGCCTAATCCAAAAATAATTTGGATTTTGGTTTCCTTTTACTTTTCTTTTTTTCCTTTCTCAAATTCAAACAAAAGGATGTGTAGGCTAACCGTGTTTTTTTCCTATTTTTACCATGGCTAACTGTGCTTAATATAGGGCTCCATGAGCATGCAATTCCTAGACCGTGACTATTAACTTCTTTGTAAACGGTTGTTAATATAAGGCTCTTCTATATGTCAATTTATATATATATATATATATATATATAGAACCACAAAAAAATTATTATTATCCATGTGATGCCCCCAAATTCGCATTTACCATATAGCTTTGGATAGCAATTATTCACATTTCAATGTCACACCTTATACTATATTTAATGCATGAAGTGACTTTATTATCCATGTGACGCCCCCAAATTTAGATACCTATATCTCGAATCTGGTAAGATAGGTCTCCAAAATTGGGTATTTAATTTTGATGATAACAAATTAGGATTAAAGATCAAAAAGGATAGAATTCTCTCCATAGGATTAAGTGCTAAAAATGATTTATTAATTACCTTGAATATTTTGACCAAAAATATTTATTTTCTTACTTTGAATTTATTTTATGACCTTGATAATTTAATATCGAGTGTTAATAAAATGAGTTCATATAGCAACATCTCCTAAGGCAATGAGATTCCTATTTCTTTCTAAAATAATTTTCAAATTCTTTTAAAAGGCAAAAATTATTTTCAAATATATATATACTAAAGTATTTTAAATATATAATATATATATATATATATATATATATCCGTGTTTGTGTGCATGGTGTGTGTGCCGTGTGTGTGTGTGTGTGCATAGTAAAAACCGTGTGTGCATAGTGGTGTGGGTGTGTGTGCCGAACTTAAGGGAGTGTATGCATGAAAGTGTAAATACTTGTATAAGTATTATAAATGCATGGAAGTATGTGAAAATGAGTGGAAGTGCAGCATGAATAAGAAGTGTTCAAATCTTGATATTTGTGTCATGAGTGGGAGTTTGCGGCAAGGACCAAACTTTTAAGATTTATGCTTAACATATATGTTGGGCAAATTCAAAATCCTATATAGCCGGTTAAGCTCAAATAATCCGAACCCCTCATTTCTCATCATGCAATCCGGACCTTCCAATTCAAAAATATTTTTCAAAAATCACGGTTTTGCCCGAACCCTAAAATTTCTATAAATAGAAGGCTTTTCTATTCATTTTAATTTACCAATTTTACAAACCAAAAAGCTTACTCTCCTTGCCTACAGATTATACAAACAAGCTTATACTCTCTTCGCTCAATCAAAGTTATAATTTCATTTGGAAGAGAAAAATTTGGTCCAAGTATTTGAGATAAGTTGTCAAATTTATAATTGTTTATATCATCTCATACTTGCTCATTCATATATATATCTATGATAAATTGTCATACATATTCATATATCTATATATCCATATTAGTAAAGAGTCAGTACTTGGACACCGAAATGCGTGATACAAATTCGGATGATATTTCTTTGAAATACTCTGAACGGTCTTTAAAATCCGAAGTGGCCCTTTACTGGTATAATCAATATATAGATTTAGATAATCAGATATAACCTGTGATAAACATTTATATATATCTTATATATGATCTATCATATCTAGTAAAGAGTCAGTACTTGGACACCGAAACGCAATATGCAAATTCAGATGATATTTCTTTGAAATACTTTGAGCGGTCTTTAAAATCCCAAGTGGACCTTTACTGATATAAATAATCGATATAAATATTCTTTAATATTCTATATCCGATTATCAAGTTGTGAATCGAAAAATTTAGTCAGTACTTGGATGCCGATACGCGTTAAGCAATTCGGATATTTCACTTGAAATACTCTGGACGGTCTTTAAAATCCCAAGTGGCCAAATTATTTGCATCATAGATCAAGTATAATATAATATATATAAGTGGGTAGAACGAGTTTGTTCAAGTATTATCTAATGTTAATCATATTGTCATACTTGATAAACTGTCATTGTTCATAAATTATTGCTGCATTATATAAGTGTGTATAGTTGTTTAATTCAAAGTTATATTTATTCAACAACAAAGAAACACACTCTTTATAAAGAATTTTTTTTTTCTTAATCCACTGAAAAATATTCTTTAAAGAAAAAGAAGATCTTTATTACAAGTGCTTAAATATTATATCTGCTTTCACAGAAGCACATCACATAAAAGTCTTTGAACTTTTATCATACACTTGAAATTTTATATCTGCTTATTTGAGAAGTATCTGTGCTACAATTGTATCTGCTTATTGTTAGAAGCAAACATTCAAACAAACTTTTGTAAAAGGAAAAAGGGGTGAGTTAGTTTATTTTATATTTGTAAGACAAGAATTCTTTGACCAAGACCAGAGTCTTAGAGAGGTCAGCTGGGAGTTGGGTCTCTAGTGTACTTGTGAGGTGAGGAAGAGATTGTTGTTTCAAGACCAAAGTATAAAATAGTACTAAGCTCAAAAGAAGATTCAACTAAGCTTGAGGAAGGAGCTGGGAGTTCGCTGTCTAAGAAAGTTAGTTGAGGATAGTTGTAAGTTTATCTTTAAAACTTTGTACAGGCTTCTCCGCCTATTGAAGGAGTATTTATTACAGGGAGTAATAGGATCTCAAGTCCTGGAGAGAAACTTGAGACTGGACGTAGCAACATACCCGGGCTGTATGTTGTGAACCAGATAAATATATGTGCATTGTGTGATTGAATTTTAAACTGTCTATTAATTTGATAAAATTAATCCACTAAAATTCAAAAAGGCCAAAGATAATTTTTAAACGGTAATAATCTATTCAACCCCCCCTTCTAGATTATTATTGGACTTTCAATTGGTATCAGAGCAGTGCTCTTTAACTTGTTTGTTAAGTGATTACAGGCATATCTAAGAGTAGATCCATCAATGGCCTACACAAATGCTATCGTTTGCGGAAAAGGACTATCAATGTCCAGGCCTCCACTATTTGATGGCACAAACTTTGCCACCTAGAAAAATAGGTTCAAAATCTACACCAAGTCACAAGGAATCAAACTTTGGCTAGCAATTGAATGAGGTGTAAAGATTCCCACAAAAGTCGAAAATGAAAAGCTCGTTGAAAAAGATGGTGGGGAATTCACCACCGAGGATGAAGAGGTTATGAATATCGCCTCTAAAGCTGAACAAGTGCTAACAAGTGCTCTTATAGAAAAAGAATATAAAAGAGTTAGCAACTGCAAGAATGCAAAAGAAATATGGGAAAAATTGATTTTAACCTATAAAGGAACCAGTCATATCAAAGAAACCAGAAAAGATGCTCTAATTCAAGAGTATGAAAGCTTCAAGCTGGAAGAAGGTGAAAAAATCATTGATATGGAAACTCGATTTTCCAGAATCATTGATGAGCTAGAACAACTGGGAAAAGCTTACACAACAAATGAGAAGAACAGAAGGATTCTCAAAGCTCTTCCATCTGTGTGGAAAATAAAAGTTACAGCCATCAAGGAAATACAGGATCTAACTGCTTATTCCCTTGATAGCCTCATTGGAAATCTTCCTTGATAGCCTCATTGGAAATCTTCGTGCCCATGAAGTCGACATGCTAGTCGAAAAAGCAGGATTAGACACAGAACTCAAAAAGAAAGGAATCGCTTTCAAAACCTTACTTGTTGATTAAGATAGCGATGATGATGAACTAAATGAAGAAGTCTTGAGTCTAGATAATAATGAAGTTGCATTATTATCAAGACAACTCAGAAGAGTAATTCAAAGCAAAGCAAAGAGATATGGCAAAGGCTTCATGAAAACAAATAACAACTTCAACAATTTTCGAAACAAGCAAGCCTTCAAGCCAAAAGTTCTAGGAGGGAATTTCAAAGCTACCCACAACAATTTCAAAAATACTGGCACAAATGAAAATTCAAATAACTATTTTGAATACAACCAGCCAGGACACTTCAAGAAGGATTGTCCAAAACTAGCCAACAACAAAGTTCTAGTAGCTGAAGAAGGCTAGGATCTAAGTGATGAAGAAGAACTTACTGAGCCAACCGAAGAAACAGCAAATCTATGTTTTATGGCGGACAATGACTCATCACCAAGATCTGAGGTATATTCGAAACATCAAGCTTATAATGATAATGAAATTAATAAAGAAGAGTTTATTAAATTAAAAGCATCATTTAAAAGATTAATTGAAGCAAATAGAAATCTTGAAATAGAAAATTTTAATTTAATCATGGATAATGAAGTCTTAAAACATGAAAATGAGAAATTAGAAAATAACTCTTCAGAAAATCTTGTAGTAAAAGAAGAACTAGAAAAGTTAAGAAAAACAAATGAAAATCTTGAAAAAGAAAATTCTACACTTGCTACTTCTATCGAAAATCTTAAAACTAAAAATTTAGCTCTCACTGAAATTATAAAAGATTCTCAAAAACAGGAAGTAAGTAAAAAAGAAAACTCATTAGAAAAATAAAATGAAGAATCTATTATAATGAATCAAATTAAAATATTGACTCTAGAACGGGATGACTTAAACTCTACAGTTATTAAGTTTACAAAAGGAAAAGAAAATATTGACGTTATGCTCGGTCAACAAAGATGTAGTTTTAATAAAGAAGGATTAGGATATACCGAAAAATCCAGTAAGATAAAACATAAGAAACTCTATCATATTAAAAGTAAAGAAAAAGATCATACATCTCCTTTTGATAAATGCTCTTACTGTAATAGAAATGGTCATTCAATTTACTCATGCAATGCCAATAATGGAAATATTCAGGAAAAATGATTTGAGTACCAAAAGAAAGTTACACTGCACCTATTATCACAAAAAGAGAATTTCTTTATCATGAAAGACCATCTAGAAACTCTCATCAAAATCCTTCATTCAAAAGAATTAGTCATACATATTATAAATCTGCTACTCATAAAACTTGTGTGTCTACGAGTGATTATTATCCTGTACCAAATTTTGTAAAGGAAAACACGAACAATCCTTATACAAATTGGAAAACTTACCCAAAGGACCCTTCTCATTAAAGGGTACCAATTTGTGAATTTAATATATATTGCAGGTATGTCTCACAACTGATTCTAGTAAAAATAAATGGTACCTTGATAGCGGTTGTTCAAGACACATGACAGACGACAAAACTAAATTGAGCAATCTACAAGCTACAGACTGTAACGAGGTAACATTCGGAGATAGCAACAAAGGTAAAGTTGTTGAAATTGGAAATGTGTACAGTAAACACATAACAATCTCTAACGTTCAATTGGTCACTAGACTCAGGTATAATCTTCTATCCATCAGTCAACTATGTGATAGTGGTTTTAAAATAACATTCAGTCCTCATAACTGTTCAATTTTTGACCAAACTAGAAAATTAATCTTACTTTGTCCCAGAAGTCAAAATGTGTACACGTGTGATTTAGATGCATACTCACACATGGATAATGTGTGTCTTGTGTCTGCAAATGACGACCCCTGGCTTTGGCATCGTAGATTAGGATACATTAACATGAAATTGATTAATAACATATCTTCTAAAGAACATGTTCGTGGCCTTCCTAAACTTAAATTTCTTAAAGACCATATTTGTGAAGCCTGTGAATTAGGAAAACAAATTCATGCATCTCATAAACCTAAACTCACAGTTTCAACCTCTCGACCACTTGAACTCTTGCATATGGACTTAGTTGGACCTATCCCTAAACATAGTATGGGTGGTGTTGTCTATATTTTAGTCCTAGTTGATGATTATTTAAGATTCACTTGGGTTGATTTTCTAAAGTTCAAAAATGAAGCGATAAACTCCTTTTCTGCTTTATGTAAGAAATTTCAGAATCAACAGGGAAGCTCTATTATTTATATTCGGTCTGATCACGGAAGAGAATTTGACAATTCTGATTTCATAATGTTCTGTGATGAGCACGGTATAAGTCATAACTTTTCTGCACCTTACACACCTCAATCAAACGGTGTGGTTGAAAGGAAAAATTGTACTCTACAAGAAATGGCCAATACTATGCTTAATGAATATCGACTTCCTAAATATTTTTGGGTCGAAGCAATTGTAACTTCTTGTTATATTTTGAATCGTGTCTTGCTGAGACAAATTCTTTTCAAAACTCCCTATGAACTCTTTTATCAAAGAACTCTAAAAATAAACTACTTTCGCGTCTTTGGGAGTAAATGCTTTATTCTAAATACTAAACAATATCTAGTAAAATTTGATCCCAAATCCGATGAAGGAATATTCCTGGGATATTCACTAAATAGTAAAGCATATAGAGTCTTTAATAAAAGAACTCTAGTCGTGGAAGAGTCAATGAACGTAACTTTTGATGAATCTAAACCTCCTCCAAAATATAAAGAATTGGTAGAAAATGATACAGTTATTGAATATATTCTCAGAAATATGAAAGAACTAAAAATTGATGATATTTCTTCTTCTGTCAATATTAATCCTCTTGAAAATCCTAATCCCCAGCTAAATGACTTGCCCAAGGAATCACATGCTGTAAGAAATCATCCAATAGAAAATGTCATTGGTGATATCGATAAAGGGATTCTTACAAGATCACAAGCACAAAACATGGTCAATCATCTATCCTTTCTGTCACAAATTGAGCCTAAAAATATAAAAGATGCTTTGATTGATGAAGATTGGATAATAGCTATGCAAGAAAAACTTGAACAGTTCACAAGAAACAATGTCTAGGAATTAGTTCCAACTCCCGAAGAGACCTCCATTATTGGTACTCGATGGGTGTTTCGTAACAAATTAGATGAAAATGGAACTGTTATATGTAATAAGGCACGATTAGTTGCACAAAGGTATAATCAACTTGAAGGAGTTGACTATGATGAAACATATGCTCCTGTTGCTAGAATTGAGTCTATACGTATGTTATTAGCTTTTGCATGCTATAAATATTTTAAATTATTTCAAATAGATGTGAAATCTGCTTTTCTAAATGGTATTATTGAAGAAGAAGTCTTTGTTAAACAACCCCCTGGCTTTGAAGACTTTGTGCATCCTGATTATGTGTATAAACTACACAAAGCTTTATATGGTCTAAAACAAGCTCCTAGGGCATGGTATGAAAGACTGAGTAAGTTTTTATTAGAAAATGGTTATAAAAGAGGCACAGTAGATACTACTCTTTTTACAAAATATAAAAATGATGATATTCTTATTTTACAAATATATGTTGATGACATCATTTTTGGATCTACTAACATAAATATGTGCAATGAGTTTTCTGAAAGCACGAGTAACGAATTCAAAATGAGCATGATGGGAGAATTGAATTTCTTCCTAGGACTACAAATCAAGCAAGGAGAAAAAGGTATTCACATCTCTCAATCCAAATATTGCAAAGAAATGATTAAGAAATTTGGTTTAGAGTATGTAAAACCTCTTAATACTCCTATGTCAACTACTAATAAACTAACTGCTGATGAAAATGGAAAAAGTGTTGACACAAAGAAATATCGAGGAATGATTGGCAGTCTCCTTTACATCACAGCTAGTAGACCTGACATTATGTTCAGTATCTGTAAATGTGCCAGATTTTAAGCAAATCCTAATGAATCCCATTTGGTTGCAGTAAAAAGAATATTTTGATACCTTAAAGGAACTACAGACTTAGGTCTATGGTATCCTAAAGGTCAACTATTTGACCTTGTGTGTTTCTCTGACTCTGACTATACTAGTCATTATGTTGATCGTAAAAGCACAAGTGGCACGTGTCAGTTCTTAGGTGGATGTCTAGTCTCTTGGTTTTTTAAGAAACAAAATTCGGTATCTATTTCAACCACCGAAGCCGAATATATAGCTGCTGAACGATGTTGTGCACAGATATTGTGGATGAAACAGACCCTTGCCGATTACAATATAAAATTTAACTGTGTGTCAATATTATGTGATAATACAAGCACTATCAACTTAAGTAAAAATACAGTTTTACATGCTAGATCAAAACACATTGATGTTAGACACCATTTCCTACAAGATCATGTAAACAGTGGTATTATTAAACTAGAACATATTAACACAGAATTAAATATTGCTGACATATTTACTAAACCACTCAGCTCTGATAGATTTTGTAAATTACGTCTAGACTTGGGAATGTTAGATATTACTTCATAAAATATTAAATTTTTATTATTTATGTTTGGTTGTTTCAAGTAATAAATAAATATAATTTTTATATAGTCAAAATTATTAATATTATTAATTTATAATTTACTATTAACTCATAATTATACAAATAAATTATTTGTTTCTTTTATAGGGTAATATATTTAAATATGCATTTTTTTATATACTCTCTCTTAATTATTTTTTAAAAAAAAGTTAATTAATTTACTAATTTTAATATAAATATTTTAGTATTTTCTATAAATTAATTATATCAAAAATCATGTTTTTAACATTTATTATATAAATATATATCAAATCTGATATGAGCCATCCATCAACCAAACTCATCCAACGGTCAACATAAAGCACAATCCGCGTCCCTTGATTCCAACCAATCAGAAGCCAGCCTTTCTAAGCACACGGATTAAGCTTCTCAGCCGCTCGATCAAGAAACAAAAGCACAAACCAATCACAACCGTCCGATCATGGTCAAACGGGTCAGCCGATCCGGTTCATTAGCGCGTCTCATTCGGGCCGTTGATCAAATCTCAGGTTTGTTCTCAGCCGCACGATCACCCTAATTAACCTAAATATAAAAACAAAAAAATCTATTTTTATTTCATTTTTACTCTCTCTCTCTCTCTTCCGCCGGCTACTCTCTCCTTTCTCTCTGTCTCTAATCTAGACACTCTCTTCTCTCTCTTCTCAGCTCTCTCAAACCCTAACTCTTACCAGCCAAAATCAAGCTTTACAAGTTAGTTTTCTACTTCTTTCTTTCATTAAAATAAATGTTCTTGGCCTCGTTAATACTTCTACCGATTTTTTATTCTTTAATCTGTTTCGAGTTCATATATGTATATATATATTTTTTGCTTCTGGTTTCGAGTCTGTTTTTCTCTTAAACGATTTCAAAAATCCTAGATCTATAAATGTTTTTATTAAAAAAAATTTGGTTCTGTGATTCTGTCGTTTGTGTTCTTAAATTTTCAAAACATTAGATCTATACAAAATGTATTTTTCATATATATATATATATATATATATATATATAATGTTTTTAAATGTTTAAATTTTTGTATATTTTTAATTATAAGGAACTTTCTAAGTCTCTAATAATTTTTATTTTTTTAAAAAAAACCTAATTTCTGTTAAAAAGTTTTGTAAACAAAATTTTTCTTCATCTGTGTATTTAAAAAAAAAAATTATTGATTTCGAAACCCTAAATATATATGTTCTTTTGTGTCTCTCTTTCTTCTTCTCCTTCTGTTTAATCTTATATGTGAAACCCTAAATATTCGTCTCAAAATTTTAATTTTACAGAAACTTTTAAAAGTTTATTTTTATTAGAAATTTATTTATAAGTATATAAATATTTTCAATATATATATATATATATATATATATGTACGTATATATATATATATAAACCCTGGATTTTGTTTTAATTTTTTTTGTTGTTCTTCACTTATAAATACTTTCGAAAGCCTAAATGTTTCTATTTAATTTTTTTAACCATATTTTCTTTCAAAAAATTTCTGTCAAAATTTATGTTTACAATTTTGTTTCAAAATTCTAATTTTTCCACCAAAAATTTTTTTATACAATTTTTAAAACCTTAAAATTTCACAAATATTTCAAAAATGCTATATATTTTCGTATGTTTTATACTTGTGTGTAATGAATGTTGTGTACTATATTTATATATATACCTGAGTTGTGTGGGTCTGAGATTTCTGGTATATGTGTCATGAATGTGGTTCTCTTACTGATACACTTATTCTGGAATAATTTGAAAGCTGCTAAGTTTTGTGAATAGTTGTGCGAAGGTAATCACTTCACCCTATCTGTTTAACTAAGATTATATGAATATTGAACTGTGTGGCTACTGAGAGCCACTGGCTATATATATATATATATATATATATATATATATATATATATATATATATATATATATATATATATATATATATATGTCTATGTGAATATAGGCATGAAAATTTCTATGTCTAGTTTCTGTCTATTTTTGGATAACTGTAAGTTTCATATTCATATTTCTGCATGGGTGGCTATTTGAAAGCTACTGGTTTATATGAGACTTGTCTATATGAGTTTAAATATTGAATGAAAGTTATATTGTCATGTCTGAAATCTGCAATTTTGAAAAATAGACATTAGGTGATGAAAATAATTACCATGTTATACAATTATATGTTTCTACTGTTATATGCTGACATGTATAATAGAGATCATATGCTATATCAGTTTTATATAACACTGACTTGTTGAATCAATGTGTTGTACACTATATCTTTATATATTGGAATCTGACAATGACAACATGTTAGTGTTATATAACATTGACTGGTTGTATCTTTGTCTTAAATTTGTAACAGTTTGATGTGGGCATATCTGTGCTATCTGTGACAACTTATCTATGTTGATTGCTACAGTCTGATATGGGCCAATAAGTCATCATAGCATAGATCTTTGTTATGTCAATAACCTGCATATGTTTGATATTTGACTGTGCTCTCTTATTGGACTACTGGACAAATTATTTTAAATAAAAAAGGTCTGACAAAAGATTTAAATTTGCAAAATAATACTACACTTGCCTGTCCCTTACTGTTCATACTACACAGTCATCACATAAACTGTTTACCTTTTGACAAATAGGACATGCCATATTAATTAAGATAATTTTTTAATTAAAACTTTTTCTATAAAAGGATAGCTTTAAATGTGCAGTCTTACTTTCAAACCTCTTCTACTACTTGTCTGCTTGTGCATTCTCTCTCTTTCAAAAACACGAAACCTGTTCAATCTTCTAAAAGAAAAGGGTCTGAGATTGTCACTGACACACACCCTGACCTATACACTTCTTTGTTAGTCACACCCACTGCAAAAACAAAGTATAAACATATTAAACACAACTTGATTCCTGGTGTAGCAACCTCTTTCAATAGTTTTCCAAGTCTGCTAGAGAAGATAACCAATGTAGGATGGGAATGTCTTGTCTCTTTTACAAGTAGAGAGATATATCCTAGTCTAATTGCTGAATTCTATGCTCATATGACTTTTGTGTATGATTCAACTAGTTTTCTATCTGGTATTAAGACCTGCATACAAGGTCAAGATTATATGATTGATGAAATTCTGCTTTTGCATGCTTTAGATCTCAGAACAGAGTTCTTGGGTCATCCTAAGATAAATGAATACACATATCCCATAGGAACCACCACCATTGAATGCCTTACCTTCAAGCACAACCTTGCACTTACCACTGACCAAATTGTGCCTGCTAATGTGTTTGATTATCCATGTAAAGTGCATAAGGACTACTTTACTACTGAATGTCAGTTTCTAGGCAAAATTCTAATGCATAACTTCATGCCTGTCAGAAATAACAAAATGTTCAGTCCTTTTGATTTAGAATTGATGAAGTATATTCTAATTGAATGCATGCCTTATAGCCTGCCTTTCTTTCTCTTGACATCTTTTGGATTTTGTCATTCTAATAATTGCATGGGATTTGAACTTTTGCTGACTAGACTCTTCATATATCTGGGTGTTTTTGTTCATAATCATAAGACACAAATGATTCATAATAGTAATATTATGTCTCATTTGAACCTTCCTGCCAAGCCTTTAATTGTGTTTCAACCCAATGAAACTGACCATATAAAAACACACTTAAATTTAATGTCCCAAATTGACTCCCTAAACAGCATGAATCAGTTATCATTAAAGAACCAGTCTCAGATTTTGAGTCAATTAGAGGCTTTACAAACTTCTGTGCAACACTTGCATGATATGGTGACTATGCTGATGGAACACCACAAAGTGACAATTCCCCCATACAACTTCACTGCCACCATAAGCTCAATCCAGTCAGATCATACTGGTTAGACCCCACCTAATCTGCCTCTGTCAAATTTGGGTATAAATTTTTCTCCACTTAACGTTGATGAAATCTGAAGAAAAATGTAAACTAACCTACTAACTATTTTGGATTACTGTAATAACACTTAACACTAACTGATAATTAGGATGATTAATATATGTTTAACTATTATACTAACTTGCAGGAAACTTCTGAAACTAACAATTTCTGCAGGTTTTTGGTATTTTCTTCTGCCCCTCCATTTTTGTTAATGACAAAGGGGGAGAAGAAAAATATCAGAAAAAGAAAAATATCAGATTATTATCTGAACTGATAATCTGATATGAAAAGAAAAATATCAGAAAAAGGAAAGTATCAGATTATTATTAAGTAATAATTTGATATGAAAGCAGACATGGATCTGTTAGATATGAACTGCTATAAAACTGCTATGGTCTGAATGGTGCATGAGATTGACAGGAACTGTTATTAACTGTTATAACTGTATAACTGACAGGATGGATGGTTTGTATGAATGGATGGTTTGCATGTTAGATACAGTTACTATACAAACTGCCTGGATGGTTATAACTATGAATGTCCGTCTGATAGTTTTTCAGTTTTTCAAAATTTTAAAATTCTTTTAACAACTCTATCCATGATCTCAGGGGGAGCTTCATGAATTAAGCGGGAGTTCTGAAAAATAAATATTTTTACTTGTTGTCATCATCAAAAAGGGGGAGATTGATAGGCCTCCAAAATTGGGTATTTAATTTTGATGATAACAAATTAGGATTAAAGGTCAAAAAGGGTAGAATCCTCTCCATAGGATTAAGTGCTAAAAATGATTTATTAATTAGCTTAAATATTTTGACCAAAAATATTTATTTTCTTACTTTGAATTTATTTTATGACCTTGATAATTTAATATCAAGTGTTAATAAAATGAGTTCATATAGTAACATCTCCTAAGGCAAGGAGATTCCTATTTCTTTTCAAAATAATTTTCAAATTCTTTTAAAAGGCAAAAATTATTTTCAAATATATATATACTAAAGTATTTTAAATATATAATATATATATATATATATATATATATCCATGTGTGTGTGCATGGTGTGTCCCGTGTGTGTGTGTGTGCATGGTAAAAACCGTGTGTGCATAGTGGTGTGGGTGTGTGTGCCGAACTTAAGGGAGTGTATGCATGGAAGTGTAAATACTTGTATAAGTATTATAAATGCATGGAAGTATGTGAAAATGAGTGAAAGTGCAGCATGAATAAGAAGTGTTCAAATCTTGATATTTGTGTCATGAGTGGGAGTTTGCGGCAAGGACCAAACTTTTAAGATTTATGCTTAACATATATGTTGGGCAAATTCAAAATCCTATATAGCCGGTTAAGCTCAAATAATCCGAACCCCTCATTTCTCATCATGCAATCCGGACCTTCCAATTCAAAAATATTTTTCAAAAATTACGGTTTTGCCCGAACCCTAAAATTTCTATAAATAGAAGGCTTTTCTATTCATTTCAATTTACCAATTTTACAAACCAAAAAGATTACTCTCCTTGCCTACAGATTATACAAACAAGCTTATACTCTCTTCGCTCAATCAAAGTTATAATTTCATTTGGAAGAGAAAAATTTGGTCCAAGTATTTGAGATAAGTTGTCAAATTTATAATTGTTTATATCATCTCATACTTGCTCATTCATATATATATCTATGATAAATTGTCATACATATTCATCTATCTATATATCCATATTAGTAAAGAGTCAGTACTTAGACACCGAAATGCGTGATACAAATTCGGATGATATTTCTTTGAAATACTCTGAACGGTCTTTAAAATCCCAAGTGGCCCTTTACTGGTATAATCAATATATAGATTTAGATAATCAGATATAACCTGTGATAAACATTTATATATATCTTATATATGATCTATCATATCTAGTAAAGAGTCAGTACTTGGACACCGAAACGCGATATGCAAATTCAGATGATATTTCTTTGAAATACTCTGAGCGGTCTTTAAAATCCCAAGTGGACCTTTACTGATATAAATAATCGATATAAATATTCTTTAATATTCTATATCCGATTATCAAGTTGTGAATCGAAAAATTTAGTCAGTACTTGGATACCGATACGCGTTAAGCAATTCGGATATTTCACTTGAAATACTCTGGACGGTCTTTAAAATCCCAAGTGGCCAAATTATTTGCAACGTAGATCAAGTATAATATAATATATATAAGTGGGTAGAACGAGTTTGTTCAAGTATTATCTAATGTTAATCATATTGTCATACTTGATAAACTGTCTTTGTTCATAAATTATTGCTGCATTATATAAGTGTGTATAGTTGTTTAATTCAAAGTTATATTTATTCAACAACAAAGAAACACACTCTTTCTAAAGAAATTTTTTTTTCTTAATCCACTGAAAAATATTCTTTAAAGAAAAAGAAGATCTTTATTACAAGTGCTTAAATATTATATCTGCTTTCACAGAAGCACATCACATAAAAGTCTTTGAACTTTTATCATACACTTGAAATTCTATATCTGCTTATTTGAGAAGTATCTGTGCTACAATTGTATCTGCTTATTGTTAGAAGCAAACATTCAAACAAACTTTTGTAAAAGGAAAAAGGGGTGAGTTAGTTTATTTTATATTTGTAAGACAAGAATTCTTTGACCAAAACCAGAATCTTAGAGAGGTCAGCTGGGAGTTGGGTCTCTAGTGTACTTGTGAGGTGAGGAAGAGATTGTTGTTTCAAGACCAAAGTATAAAATAGTACTAAGCTCAAAAGAAGATTCAACTAAGCTTGAGGAAGGAGCTGGGAGTTCGCTGTCCGAGAAAGTTAGTTGAGGATAGTTGTAAGTTTATCTTTAAAACTTTGTACAGGCTTCTCCGCCTATTGAAGGAGTATTTATTACAAGGAGTAATAGGATCTCAAGTCTTGGAGAGGAGCTTGAGACTGGACGTAGCAACATACCCGGGCTGTATGTTGTGAACCAGATAAATATCTGTGCATTGTGTGATTGAATTTTAAACTGTCTATTAATTTGATAAAATTAATCCACTAAAATTTAAAAAGGCCAAAGATAATTTTTAAACGATAATAATCTATTCAACCCCCCTTCTAGATTATTATTGGACTTTCATGGTACTTCACGATCTAATTCTAATAACATATTAATATTAACCAATAGCGAAAAATAGAATAATTTACACTGATATAATATAAATATTCTCGTCCTAAGCCACGAAACTGTTACTAATACACTTCATAACTTACTCTAAAACATAACTTAATACATAATATTAAGTAAGTCTTAATACATCATAAGAATAACCTTCTAGCATGGAAGAACAAAGCTACTCCGTAGCCTTGCCTTTGCCCTTGTCCTTTACTGAGGTTCCACATTGCTCTGCCCTAACTAAAATATTTAAGAAAGCAAGAATGAGCAAAAAATTTACCCAGCAAGTTATAATAAGGGTAAACAGACATATAATAAGCTCATAATATCAAGGGTATAATGATAATTAATAGCTCAGAAATTTAAAGAATAATGTTGTGAACAAAGAAATTACCAAAGTTCCAAATCTAACCTTTGAAGTCAATAAAGAGCCACTATAGACTGAAAGATCAAGAAAAGCATTTAAAGGCTTCAACAATTTTAAGTGAATGAATAGATGTCACTGAATGTCACTATGGACCAAAACTTTCTAAAAGAATCCAAAGATTTCAGCAAATTCCAAGTTAATAAATATTGAATACTTAGTAGTTACTATGGACCATTAACTCCTGTTAGAATTAATAGTATTACACTGATAATCAAATAAAAGTAAGTACAATAGGTGATCAGTCTACCGTACCTGGAGTTATGCATAACATAGCCTACTGTTCGTGCAATGTCGGCACCCCGACTGTATGGTTTTCCTTTTTATGAGGGTTGTTCATCTCAGTAGATTATAAAAGTCTGCACCAAAGCAATTGGTTTGAATCGCTTTCTAATTTATAGATAGTGGTCTAGCCGAATCAAATGGCATAGATAATCTTCAACACACTTAGGAACAATTAATACGCTCAACATTCGTAACAAGATTCAAAGAATCGTTTTTCAAAGATTTAAGTATGATTTAAATCAAACTTCAGAGTATGAATAATAATTTTCAAGAATTTAAATATCACAAGAATTATTCTGTAGAACAATTAGCTTATACGATCAATAAATGTACAAGCCCAGACATTTGCTCAATGTATATGGTTGATATAACAGCAATTAGAAACTTGAATTCAATATGAAAATTAAATGGAGTTAGGAACTTGCACAATATATGGCAGTTGGTATAACAACAATTCGTTTACTCAAAGTGAGGGAACTTGCATAATGCACAAGGTTGTGTAAGTTAGAGAACTTGCTCAATAAATAGTAAGGTTCGAATACTTGGATAATCATAGATTCCTTGCATAAAGTAAATGCATAGGTTAGGATACTTGCCTTTCGCGTAGATTACCAACTTATAGCTTAACGTCACTTCAATGTCCTAAAGTATTATAGTTATGTATTAGAGTTTTTGTTTAGCTTCAAGGCCCAGAATCGTAGTTCCCAGAAAAAATGGAAAAAAAGAGTCTCATATTTGTGTTTGGAAGGAGAGACGATGCTTAGAATTTATGGGAGAGAAAAATGAGCGGTAAAAAGTGATGAGATTTTAAAAAGAAAAAGTGATATAAATTTCTAGAAAGGGAAAGTTATACAAAATTTTAGAGAGAAAAGTAAAAATAAGAATTTTGCTTGTTGAGAATATAAGAATCCATATATACATATATCTATAATTATGTATTTAATATATGGGTTAGCCCATGTCCGCCTATATTTATTTGGATGAATTACATGTTCTAGTACATTTTTAAAAATAATTACAACAATAATACATCCATAAAATAATTACAAAAATAACACATTTTTTCATATTTATTTACAAAATTAATGCATTTGGATATCCTTAAATCGTGGCCCACAATTCTCTCCCTTATCTTTTCCAGTTAATTATTATTTTCTTATTCAAACACAGGAGACCTATTCTCTATCACTATCTCTCTCGCCATTATCTGAAATGGATTTGCCTATAGTGGGATTGCTTTTATTTCGAAGTCCTTCATGTGTCTGACAAGAAGCATGCTACTCGTGTTTATTTTGAAGGAATCAAGGTAGCTCACTCCTCAGGTCGCTGTTTAGAGTCCTGCTGATTCCTTGTTGCAATCAAATTAGAATAAGAAATGTTTCCTTTCATATAAAAATATTTAAACTTTGACCTATTCTTATAATATATTAGAATTGGGGTTTTAGTTACTTTAGTAGAAACCCTTCTTCAAATTTTGATTTTGTTCTTCTCAGTTATCTCCTAGACACGTAACTCACAAAAGTTTGAGCTGCAGAATATTCGGTTTTGGAAAGAGATTTGGCTGGGATAAGTTCCCTTGGGGGGTTAGTTCCCGTATTTGTTTTAGATAGTGGAAGGCAGAGATTGCAGACTAGATGCTGATCACGGGTATCATCCACCTTGAAGACCTTATTGGGACAGTACTTTTCTTGTTCAAAGGCAGTTGATTTCTCCCTCAATCACTAAAACTCACGTAACCAAACCTTCATACCAATGTAACCAAACATCCATACCAACGTAACCAAACCTTCATACCAAGGTAACTAAACCTTCATATCAAGGTAACCAGTTAGTAGCCAAACCTTCACACCAAGGTAACTAATTCATACCAAGGTAACCAGTTGGTAACCAAACCTTCATACCAAGGTAACCAAACCTTCATACCAAGGTAACCAGTTGGTAACCAAACCTTCATACCAAGGTAACAAATCCACCTCCACACCTGCAGTTTTTTCATAATGCTGTTGGTAACCAAACCTTCATACCAAGGTAATCAAACCTTCAAGCCAAGGTAACCAAACCACCTTCACACCCGCAGTTTTTTATAATGCAATTGGTAACCAAACCTTCATACCAAGGTAACCAATCCACCTCCGCACATACAGTTTTTTCATAGTGCAGTTGGTAACCAAACCTTCGTCTAAAGGTAACCAATTCAGTTTTATTAGGTTACCAATTTATTTTGAATGTGATGCAGTTGGTAGCCAAACCTTCATGCAGTTGGTAGTCAAACCTGAATACAAAGGTAACCAATTCAATATTATTAGGTTACCTTTATAGTGCAGTTGGTAACCAAACCTTCATACCAAGGTAACCAGACCTTAATACCAAGGTAACCAAACCTTCATACCAAGGTAACCAATCTACATCTACACCTGTAGTTTTTTCATAGTGCAGTTGGTAGCCAAACCTTCATACAAAGGTAACCATTTTAGTTTTTGTGAGTAACCAAATAGTCATAAAAAATTTCAGAAAAGTAAGAGTTACATCTATTTGTTTTCAAACTTATGTTTGTAGGACGGATCTTCTCCTTCTTCTCATTGGCGTTAACAGTGATAGAGAAGATTACATTTGAGTTAACAGTGAATCAGTTGATGAGCTTTGATCCATGCGAGTGGACTGAGAATTTAATGAAAGAATATATGATTGTCATTGAAGGCTTCTTCTCTATTCCTTTTAGTCTCTTCTCTCCCACCTACCGCAAAGCCATTCAAGTTAGTTTTTTGTTTTTTTTTCTCTCTTTAAAATTAACAGTGATATATATTGAATGTTTTTGTTGAAGACTAGAGGAAAAGTGGCTGAAGCGTTGCCGGAAAAGGTGGAGGAAGATGACGAGGGAGGAAGATGACGAGAAAATAATTTTTGTTTTTCATCCTTTTGATTTGAATTTTGAATTTTGAATTCTGGATTTGTTTTTGTTGTTAGATCCCAAATATTTGAATTTGAATTATTAATTATGGCAGCCTTGATTTTAGGTTTCCTTATTAATGTGAAATTGAATGGTTTGAATTTATTGCGTTATTTTTGTAATTATTTTGTGGATGTACTGATTGTGTAATTACTTTCTAATTGTTGTATAGTACTGTAAAAGACCCTATTTATTTATGACTGTCCACTAACATTAACAAACTTAATTTCCAACCCATAAAAACCCAACCCATATAAATCTAAACTTATTTAGACCCGTCCAAAGTCACCCACACCCGCCTATTTACCGGTCTAACAACAATAAATAGAATCATGTCAACTTCTCTCATGAGAATAAATTATTATCTTTTCTCATGAGAATATATTATACAAATAATTTCACAAAATTTTGAATTTGTAAAGTTAATTTATGAAATTCTAAAATTTAAAATGATATATGAATCATATAAGTTTTATCATGTGTGTATAGGTTTGCTAGGGTTTAAACTTGAAAACTAAATGGATGAATACAAAGTGCATTATATGCAAAACATGACAAGCCAATTGATCTCACTAAAAGGTGTAAATAAATTTTTTCATCTTCTAAGTATTTCATTTTTTTGAAGTTGGGTCCTTCATCTAAATTTCAATGTAATTATGTGTAATTTAACTTACTGTTGAGTAAGTCAAACTATAAGTTTTTGTTAAAATGTAAAAAGTTTTAGAGTTAATTATGGTGGTTCTGATGTGTAATTTAACTTGTTGATGGGTAAGTCAAATTTATATGCTTACAACATATTTTTTGTTGTCAAAACTCCATATAAATATATAATTAGCTGGTAAAAATTATAAATGTCAAGTTATATATTGTTGTTTCATGTAGTTATTGAGAATAATTATATATCGTTATTTTCATAATGAAATGTATTAAATATTTAATGATAGCACTAACATCTAAACAAAAAAAGTAGATTATCTATGTTATATTTTGTCATCTAATGAATTTAATCTTGCAATTCTAAATTTTACATCTATAAATCCCAAAACAAAATCCAAATCCACAAATCAAATGGAGTAAAAATTCTTAACCCATCCTTTTGGAAAATTTTATTACAAAAAATAAAAGGGAACTATCCTACAATTCACATAAAAAATTGATATTTTCACATGATCCCTCTTACATAAATAATGAGCGAGTCTCGACCGGAGAGAAATATCATTTTAAGATGTATAAATATTAATTTCAAAAATAAAAATAGCACAAATCAGTTGGTTTATCTTGAAAAGCAACTATCCTACAAACGACGCCGTGTTTCTAGGGTTTTCTCTTGTATAACAATCAAACTCGGATGTTTTTTTCACTCAATGAGTTCTCTCGTACGCAGCTGCAGGTGTTTCCCCTGGTATTCAAAAGCCTAGGTACAAAATCACTGAATGAATTCATGTTTCTGATCGATTTATATATGTTTTTGTACTCCATTTCTTATGTTCAGTTGGCTTTATACGATTTTATGAAGGTTGAACTCTAAAAGATTGCTCGAGGATCGTTTAGGATGGTTATGATATATGTTTAGTTGTCACATCACTTTATTAAGATCTGCTTAGTTGATTAATTGATTATATAATTGTGAATTTGTGGATTTAATTGTTACTTTAAAAGCTAGATTCAAAGTACATTTGCTAGACCTAGCCCTAATTCAGTTGTTTTGCTTCTGTTGAGAAATTTCATAATTATTTGAATAGATTGATGTGTGTTGATTGGAACTTTTTTTCATAATTGGCACTTCCCTTTAGAATATCTCATTTAATTTGATTAGTTTCTCTAATTTGATTAGCTCATTCCAAATTTACTATGTTAACTTTGTACAAGTTTTTAACTTATTATAAGAAAAGTTGGAAGAAATGTTTCCCACTCATAATATATATAAAAAAGGTAAAATAGGCTGAAGTTGAAAAACAAATTCAACTTAAATAGGAAAAAGGTTACCCATTTCTTAATGGGTTGAAAAGCTTGCACCCCAAAACCAGTTTTTTCTAGGTGCTCGTGGGAACTTGCAGGTAGTGTACCAATGGGTCTGGTCAATTTTTGCCAGGTCTAGTGGGGTGTAAGGGGGTTCAAATTCAGACTAAACAAAATTTGGATGGTAAGTGTTGAGAGACAGAGAAGACAACACATTGTATAAGGCGGACTCTACCAACATCTACTTGGTAGTGGTTTTTCTTTTATAAGAACGTAGTCTCAGATTTATTATATATTCGACTGGTTTCATTTGTGCTGTTCTCTAGTAATCAAAACCCTACGTCTGTACTTTTCCGGTATAAACCTTTCACCATCTTTCCAACTCCTCTAAATATCATTTCTACTAAAGATTTGTGATGTTTAGCTTGCTTGATTCCATTTTGTGAAGTTGAATTCCAAAGATTGATGCATGATTATTTAGGGTATTTTTTGTTGTATTCTTATTTGTCATATAACTTCAACAAGATATGTTTAGTTGATTAATGGATTATATAAACATGCTTGTAAATGTTTGTGAATATGTAGATTTGATTGTTACTTTAAAAGAAAATTTCCAAGTAAATTTGCTTGCCCTAATCATTTTTTTTGCTTCCATTTAGAAATTTCATAATTATTTGACGAGTTTGATGGTAACATTAATAATTGGCACTTGCCTTTAAATCTTATTATTTCAGCATAGTAAAGATTCTGTAATTTGATTTGAGGGGGTCTTTCCAAATTTACTTTGTGAAGAACTAAGGATGATTCATTGTGTAGTGTTTGTTATAATTACCTTTGATTTGAACAGCAAGGTACCAAGTTAGTGAGTCCGTTGTATTCCAAAAGTTTTGTTGTGACCAATAAATGCTGAATGTTTTATTAAATTAAGAAGTTGGTTGTCTTTTTTTTAAAGAAAGAAATCCTTCACTAAATTCTGGTGTTATATGAACTATATTCCTTTGGAATTATAGTTATTGAATGATGATAGGATATTTATTTTCAGATCAAGCACTATATTTTACATCCGACTGGCGTGCACCTTTTGATCTTCGTTCATTTGGGACGGAGTTTCCTCTGGTAATCAACACCCTTGGTTTGTGCTTTTTACGATATAAATCTTTCTATAAATTATTATTTTTTCAAATAAAATACGCTTGTTATGTAAATTATTTATAGCCGAGAGTTCGGTAGCTATTGTACAATTATGTTTCTGATCAATTTATACATGTTTGCAAAGCCAATTTTTGATGTTTAGTTGGATTGATTCAATTTTATGAATTTTGAATTCTAGAGACTGATGGAGGATCGTTTAGAATGTGTATGCTTAATTGTCAAATTTCTTTAACAAGATCTGTTTTTAGTTGATTAATAGATTACATAAACATGCTCATAAATGTTTGTGAAATTGTGGAATTAATTGTTACTTTTAAAAGGTAGATAGATTCCTAGTAAAGTTTCTGGTCCTAATCCCTTTGTTTTGCTTCCATTGAGAAATTACATAATTATTTGAATAGATTGATGATAGTTTTGATTTGATGGTAACAATAATAAGTGGCACTTGCCTTTAGATATTGTCATTATTTGTGTATAGCTCAATTCTGTAAGTTGATTTCATTCCAAATTTACTTTGTTAAGAACTATGGATGATTTAGCTCCTTGGATGTTATGTGTAGTGTTTGCTATGATTACCTTTGATTTGAACAGCAAGGTACCAAGTTAATGAGTCTTTATATTCTAAAAATCTTATCTCGAAAATAAATGCTGAATGTTTTATTAACTTAGATTGTCGTTTTTTTCCGAAAAAAATCCTCCCCTAAGTTTTAGTGTTATATGAATTGTATTCCGCTGAAATTTATATTTATTGAATGATGACATAATATTTCTTTCTAGAGCAAGCACAATCTTTTACATCCGATTAACGTGCACCTTTAGATCTTCTCTCATTTGGGGCAGCGTTTTCTTTGGTTAGTAAATCCCTGGGCTTGTACTTTTGCGATCACACACACACACACACATATATATACTATATAAGCTTGTTTTATAATTTTTTTATATCATTTTGTTTGTTAGTTATTGCACAAATATGTTTCTGATCGATTGATACATGTTTGTAGACTCAATTTTTGATATTCAGTTGGCTTGATTAAATTTTATTAAGGTTAAATTCTAAAGATTGATGGCGGACCGTTTAGGATGTTTATGATGTATGCTTAATTGTTGCATTGCTTCAAAAATATATGCTTAGTTGGTTAATAGATTATATAAACATGCTCATCAATGTATGTACAATTGTGGATTTAATTGTTATTTTAAAAGGTAGATTCCTAGTAAATTGATGCGGTAGAGGTCTAATTCCACCTAGGGTGGGGCCTAGGCGGCCAAACAAATCTAGATGGCAAAGGACCTGCCTAACGCCTAGGCGAGGATTAAGCGCTCCTAGGTGTGGACTTTTAGAGCACTTTTTGCTTGGAATAAAATCTATTGCAACATTTATTTAAAGGTAATTTCTGCAAACAAGTAAACTGACGATATTTTCTCGAAAATAGTTGTTATTTCAAGTACTTGAATGATACTAAGTGTGAACAAAAAGCCTGGCAGCACTATTTCAATCATCACAACATGCTGATCCAACAGATGCTTATCCTATATTGTTGAAACCCTATTCATTTTGTCTCTGAATTATCAATTGAGTGGCATTTCTTTGTAAATTGTATAGGTTGGTATCCGTTGAAAGGTGTAGTTGATGAGCGTGATTAATCAATCATCCAAGTATATTTAGGGCGCATGCTCATTCACAGATCAACCTTTGAGTTGTGATGCCATACATGGCTGGGGTGATTGTGCCTTCACGTTATGAATTCATTTTTCGCGAAGGCTCGGAAGTGCTTGTCATTGCGAAAGTACGAGAGTTTCTTCATGCTGTTGTGTATCTTCAGGCCCATAGAGATGTGAAGGTATTATCTCCGCACCTGGTTCTTTTACATGAATAATGGTTTTGTTCCCACCAGACTAATACTACCACTTTAGATCGTCATGAAGAAAAGAGCCACTACACATCTTGAAGTATATGTTACAGCCTTACTGATTTACTTTGTATAATAAAATTTGTGTGTTGAAAAATGTTCATTTATATAAAATATTATTACCTGTCCCTAAAAGTCCCTATGTTGTTTGACCTGTCGTGCTGAGATGCTGACAGTTCCCATGATAAAAACCAATTCGCCCTTCACTTTAGATGCACTACTTGCTGTTAATTCGTAGTTTATTACTGCCGCTAATGCTAAACTCTTTGCAGATGGGGAGCATATTGATTGATTCTAAAGGCGCCACTAAGTTGGCTGACATTACAGTATTTTTGATGGAACTCCTTGTTGGTATGTTTTCCTTTCCTGTTATATATGTAGTCACCAATTTTAGATCTTAATATCTGTCTCCATTTTGTCTTTTAGAAATAGAATTTGGTTAGTCGCCTGATAGCAAGTAAGAGTAAACTTCCCCTCTAAATAAACATAACAAGGTAATTTATATTTTGTTAACTGACGTCGAACCACAACATAGATATGGCTACTGCCAATATGTTAGATATTAATAGATTTGGTGAATTTTCATCATAATCCTGGACAGTTATTATCTACCAAATCTTTATAAATTTCTCCATTCTTGTATAAACTCAAGCTGTAACAACATGCATAAGAAAAACTTTGATAAAAGATGAAGGCACGTGTTCAACTTCATTGTCTTTTTCTTTCCATTCAGTGCTGTAACTTTCTTTTTTCTTTTGGTATATCTTCCATTTCATTATTGATTTTAAAATGTTCTCTTTTGTAGGAGTTACTCTCAGAAAGATCGTTGTTCATGGCATTTCAACTTTTCCAACTCGTCCCTCCTTATAATGGTGAGAACTTAAAGTCACAATATATTAGTGAAACCTCTTTTATGATGTTTCTATAATCAGTCTTGGATTAGGACACGCAATTTCTGATATCAACAAATTTAAATTTCTCTTTATTTTCATAAAGAATCATGTGTGAATTCAAAAGATAATGATATTTTCAATTCAATTAATTATGTCCTATAATTGCTGATTCAGTCTTCAAACAATTTATATTATTTTATTTATTAGTCATTCCCTACTCGCAATGTTTCTCATTATTTCACATGTAATATCCTCTGATTTATGATATGTTTGCTGTTGGCGGTTTTTTTTTACTTATTTGCTAATATTATTTGTTCAATTTATGCACCGTTTATCGAATGTAAAGACTGCGTATATCTGAGCTTTTCAGTGTTACGTCTATATATCACTTTCTGGTTCTTTTCATTCATCCAGCTTATGGTTGTAATTCAAAGGTTTACTAGTTTATGATTTAAATTTTGATCTTGTTCCAGGGTTTTCCTCTCCTCAGATGGATGTTGATCAGTATGGTAATTTTTCAAAACTCCACCCAAAAAGGTGGCAGATCACAAGAATTTTCCCTCCTAACCAATCATGCCAGACCATCCTTCCTTTGGCGGCTCCATTACTTCCATGAACCCCATTCTGCTCACATTTTCATCCAAAATATTAAAGATGACCGAATCTCTACCCATCCATACCACCATTTGTCTCCCTCACATTATCGGCCTGGGATAAACCAAAAGAAGTCTCATCAACAATTAATTGCAACCTACCTCCGTAAATTAAAGATTTCGCCATCAAAAACCCTTGGGGCCTGCAAATATGTGAAATTGGCAAGGAAACTTTGATTTCATTTGGGTCATGTGGGTTTAAGGGATCGCAACCCACCATTTCCCGGGCAGTAATTATGCCGGAGCAGTACTGAATCACACTATATGCACTATCACGAATCCCACCATGTAAATTTCCCTGGAATACAGGGGATGGGGTGGAGGAACTGGCCACAGCTGTTGGGTCATCATCTTTGGCGGAATCAGGCCAAAGGTCGAGGCTTAGAAGTGATTCACTGGGTCTTCTTGGTCGGACATTTCTAATGATTTGGATTTTTTGATGATTTGGCAAGATTTGAAGGCTGTTGTGGTGAGATTTTTTGCTGCGTATTGGTACTGGTTTTGTGGTTTCGTTTTCTGGAGTTTTTTGAGAAAGGAAAAGCAGGTTTGGAGAAGAAATTGACTATCTGGGACTTATATAGAGGGTGATGGGACAGTCACAAGCATGTTTGGCTTAGTTTAAAATTTGTGATATGAGGTATGTTTTGTTTTATTGTTAATTTTGGATAATGTGTTACATATCCTAATTTTTATTGCATTCTAATCTTTTATGGGTACTGTTTGGGAGCAGATTTCTTCTGTCCACCATTGATATTGAGATGATCCATCCTCTTTTGAAAATATTTTAATTCCTTCTAATAAGTAAGTCCACCATTGATTAGAGATAATCCATCCCCTCTTGATTTTTTTTTAAAGTTTGTTCTAATAATTATTTTTTAATTTGTTCTAATAAACATAACAAGATAATGTTCCATATTATTTGATCATTGTTGATCTTTTAAATTCAACTCGAGGGATTTTTGAAGTCAAAATTGACACTCTTTTAGTTTATAATCAATACAATTATGAATATTGTAAACTATTTAAAAAGTATTACTCATTGTAAGTTTTATTGGTTCATAATTTTCAATTAATCATCTTAATTTTGAGTTTAAAAATGGCTCAAATTGGCTTTCAAAAGTCTATAATGATCATATAATTTTGAACATATGGATTATTTATTAACTGACATCAAACTACGACAAAGGTTTGGCTGCAGCTAGGAATGCACAAACAGGCCGCCTGGCTTGATCTAGGCCTGCCAGACTTTGACCATTGACCAGGCAGGGTCAGGCCCAGGACGAAATAGAAAAAGGCCAAACCAGGCCGGATATTAGAACTAAAATTTTTGTCTGAATAAAACTGCAGGCCAGGCCCAAGCCGGGCCCAAGGCCGGTCCGGATTTCTCCATTGTGGACTACCAAGCTCTACTTCAGATATTTAACCTTGAACTCTCCTCCTTTTATAAAACAAAAGGAAGACGAGGTATTATTGTTAGACAATGTGGGACTTTGCAAGTCTAAATAGAAAAACAAATGACTATCATATAAATGACATTCTTCCATCTTTTTTTGGAATGATTTGTAGTTAGATTCTGAATTTCGATAATTGAAAATAAAGTTTATGATATTCTTCTTGTCATCACTTGTGAATCTGACATGTTCTTTTCTAAAAGTTTTATGGGATTCTTCCTCTTCCTCATAGTCAAGAATTTTTTTTATGATTCGTAGTGATTTAATTTGTGCAAATGTTTCCGTTCCTTCAACCATCACTTTGGTTTGACCTTGCTTTATCTGGGGAATTCATAATGGATTACATGAATCTGGATGATAGATCAATTGGCATGGTTTGGGTCGATGTTCTCTGGACAGGTACTCTCTTTGTTTCTTTTATTACCTGTGGATTACTTGATTTTGCTTTTGATTTATTTATTTTTAGGGTAACCTACCTTTTAGGTTCCCTGTTAGGAATTGCAGAGTATGAAGGGATAAACTAGTATTACTACTTGGGGAAAATTCTAAATTAAGACAATGCTTGCCGTGTGAAGTCTATTGAGGGGCATAGTAGTGGAGATTTCATGATTCGCAATGAGTCAATTATTTTTATGACTAAAAATTTGCATGCAGTTCATTCATTGCGGGTGGAACTTGGGGAGCTGAAGGGAAGGTTGACTTAGGTGATTAGTAACTGTGACGCCTTATGCAAGAGAATCGCTGCAGATGGACCTGAATCACTCAAGTCATCTGTCAAGCCATTTGCTGTGACCTCATGACTTAGCAACATCTGCGAAGTCTCACATTGTCTAACAATATTACCTTTTGTTAAGTCCCACGTCACCTACCCACCAAATTTATACTAGGCCATTGGCAGTATAAATAACACATGCATCTAACATTAAACCAAACTTATTCGGATGGGTCCATGGGCTAGCAGGCAAGGCTTGTTAATCAAGCCAGGCCGAGCTCAGGCCGGTCCAAGGCCACAGGCCGGGTTTTTTGCTAGGCCGGGCAAGGCCGGATTTTTCCCAAAAATTAGAGGCCTTTTCATAGCCTTCTAGGCCAGGCCTATCTGGCCTGGGTTTTGACCAGGTCGGGTCCAGGTTGGACTAAGGCCGAGCCGCAGGTCGTTTGTGCATGTATAGCTTTAGCCAATATGTGAGAGATTAATAGATAAAAAGATTTTGTGATTTTTTATCATAATCATAGGCGGTTATTTAATATTATAATATACTTGTGTTTTTAAGTTCTCTATCCTTGTAAGAAACTCAAGTTCATTATCGTTGTTCATGGCATTTCAATTTTGTACTCTCAAAAAGCAACTCACCCCTCCTATAATGGTGAGAACTTAACAGTTTAAGTGTAGCCTCTTTTTCAAATGTTTCTAATAATGAGTTTCGAATTAGGACATGCAATTTATGATATCAACAAATTTAAATTTCTATTTTAAGTTTCTCTTTGTTTTCATAAATATTCCTATACGTGTGATTTCAGAATCAATTCAATTCAATTAATGGTGTACTATAATTGCTGCTTCAGTATTCGACTCAATTTACTTTGTTTTTTATTTTCAGTCATTCCCTACCCACATTGTTTCTGTTCATTTCATATGTAATATGGAGATTCCTCTAAGGTCTGATGTGTTTGCTTGTTGGTGGCTTTTTATATCTATTCACTTGTATTATTTGTACACTTTATGCACCATTTATGCAAACATTTGAAAATGTAAAGACTCTGCATATGAGAAATTGTTTTTGTGTATCCTCTATCACTTTATGATTCTTATCTTTCATCCAACTTATGGTCGAGATTTAAAAGGTGAACTAGTTAATGATGAAATTTTAATATTGCTCCAGGATTTACCTCTCTGATGCAGCAACAAGAAGAAAGCCTTTGAATCTCAATGAAGGACATGTACTGGAAAAAGATCTGAAAAGGTGTTTGAACAGGAAAGGTGAGATGAGATACCCATGGAAATTGTTGAACTCGTGGCCGAATATCAGTACGAGAAAGGTCTTCATGGAGCTGAAAGAAGTTCCTGCATGTCCAGAAGAATGGATAACCAAAGGTACGAGGACTTGCAATTTGGTGTAGTACACGGGATTTCGGGGATGGGATCCTTAGAGAAGGAACACAACATACGGAATCCTGCTAACTTCTCGATGGATGGATATCTTGTTTTGCCAATGTTAGGTACATACTCATGGGATCAACAACAAGTATCACGTGTTGCCCAAACTTCTTCTGCCCCTAGAACTGTCAGAAATAGCGACATGTTTAAAATAATTACAACCCTAAATATTTTGGATTCGGTTCTAAGCTTTTTGACAGATTTTCAGTTGTGAAATTTAGCACGGTTCATATCAAATTACTCCCCCCGTCCATCCTCAAAAGGATGAACAAGGTATATTTTCACACATTAAGAAAATAATAAAGTAGAAGAAAGAGTAAAAAAGTTTTAAATTTATTCTTAAGAAACCATACTACACACTGATTATATAAACTGATGAGTATTTTTTACTTTTTTATATTAATAGACTGTATTAAATGACATTTACTCTTTACTTTATGTATCATAGCTTATTCTTTTGTGGACAAAAAAATTGTACCTTAGTCTTTTTGAGGACTCGCTTATCTTTTGGAGGACTAAGGGTGTATTATTGACATTGTAAATGGAAAGATTTTTTAAGTTGATTATGAAATTTATTTTCATTTGTATTCATATTCCTCCAAACTGAGGTGCTATTTTGAAAATGCCTTACAATTTTGTCCATCCCAACTAATGGATCTAATCTTTTAAACTTGGCAGGGTTAGGGTTTGGTCAGTTCCGTTCTATGCCAACTTAATTATATCTCTCTATTAATAATTTAGGAAGAAAAAGTGACCTTTTTTTGGTGTTAGCATAATTTTGAAGTTGTTGTAGAACTAAAGAAATAACAAAGTTGTAAGACAAAAAATAAAAGTTGCAAGATAGAAGTATTAGAGAATTTCTCTTTTTTAGGTATCCCATCTTTCAGTTGATAAGTTGTCTTTTATAGGCAAAATAATGGAACACAAATTCAACTAAGATTCACAAATTATGGATTAGACTAATGGTCTAGTTTATAGTCATCGACTTGAGAAAATCATAATATTATAACACTATATGATTTCCTAAGATAGAAGATTATATCTTATTAAAAACCTTGCTAAGAAAATACAGTGGAAAAAATTTAGCGGAAGGAAAAAGAGTACATATCTCTCACTCAAAAGGAATTCATTATTTTTTGATGAAATGTTGTGATAAGTCTTTCAGTCGACGCATTCCGAAGTTTTGTAAATATTGCATTTGGTAGTGACTTTGTAAATAAGTCGGCTAGATTATCACATGATCGAATTTGATACACATCTATATCACCCTTCTTTTGCAACTCATGTGTGTAGAAGAATTTAGGTGAAATGCGTTTTGTTCTATTTCTTTTGATGTACCCTCCTTTAAGTTGAGCAATGCATGCAGCGTTATCCGCATACATAATTGTAGGAATATTTTTGATTGATGGTAATCCTAGTGACTCTTGGATATGCTGTAAGAACCGTGAATTTCATGAATAAAAATAAATAAATAAATATTGATATAATAAAAAAAATTATTTATTTGAATATAAATGTTTATGTGTTATGAGATGAGTAATTCAATTAATTTCAAATTGAACTTATGATAATTAAGAAAATATGGAGAAATTGTGATGAACTCGTAAAATGCCTTGTGTGGCATGAGAATGAAAAATGATGATGATTTAATTAATTTAAGAAAGAATTAATGAGTGAATGATTAATTAATAACATATTGGTAATCTATTGTTATTATGAGTGATAGCATATTAATGAACGATAGTAGATTAATGAATAAATAATTAATTTATATAATAGATCAATGCTTGTTCGATTAATCGCTAAGTGTAAAGTTATGTAAATCACATATTGTATAGTAACTACACCTATATAATATAAAGTATAGTGTGACACTTTAATGTGACTATATAATATAAAGAAACTATATATTAAGATTTAATGAATTGTGTAACTTACATAATAGTGTTTATATGACAACATGTATGTGTCAGTAAATAATGCATATGTGACAATATGTGATGTGTGGCTACATTAAATGTGTACCTCATGAATATTATAATAAACTAAATAAATAATTGTTACTTAATGACTATTTCAATGAATTAATATAATTGAAATAATAGAGTTGTAATGATATTATGTGTACATTGTGCAATGTTGAACCAAACTATATTATATCAAGTGTAGTGTGACACCACAAGTGACTATGGAATATGTAAAACTATATAATAAGATATAATGAAACATATGAGTTACATTGATAGTGCACTTTATGAAATATTAAATTAGACTATATAAATAATTGATGTTAATAATTATTTCAATAATTAAACATAATTGAAATAATAAGATTTATGATGATATAGTATGTCACTACCTAATTAAGTCATAATTTGGCATTATCAAAATATACATGGATTATATATTGATGTGTATACATGTACCCCAATTTGCTACCATGTAATATTATTATAACATTAAAACCCATATATGCACCCAATTGGATTTAAACCTAAGTATACATATATGTGTATTTAACTTAAGTGTATCTAATATGTATATGTATAATAACCTATAGTATGTAGCATTATTTCATTTCCTACTTGCTAAATTGCTGAGAATGAAATTGTCCCAATTTGAGTGGCACCTCTCTTCTCCTTCATGTGAAAGCCAATGGCCTATCCTACTTCTACTCACCAACTCTAATTAGCTTCAATGATAGTGATGATGGTGAGGGGTGTGGTCTCAATAGTGAACCACCAACTCCTCAATTGCCAAACATGCTTTCTCTTCTTCCAATGGTTTGATTTCTTGGACAATGGCTTGACATGGTTAGTAAGTTTCCTATAAATTGAGCACTCCCCTTCATTCCTTTGTTTCTGAAAGTTATTGCTAAGTGTTATAGAGAGAGGGAGGTAATTACATTGAGAGGAATTTTGTCCACATTAAGCTCAAGAGGTATAAACCTTACCTTGTATTCTTAGTTTCTAGTTCAATGATTCATAGAAATTAGCATGAAATAGTTGAAATTGATATGTGATAGGGTGCTAGCATGATATATAGATATGTTATATGTGCAATATGATAGTTAGTAAGATTGTTACATGAAGAAATTTGAGTTGGCCTGAAGCTTTGCACTAGAAGAAAGCTTCCTGGGCTGGAACCAGAGTGCCGCGGTCGCGCCACTCCCTAGTACAAACAGGGCGCAATCGCGCCCATCTGCAGAACCAGTTGATGGGTTTTTATGCCTTCTGGTGTAGGAAGCATGCTAGTATGAATTCATTATGACTACTTATGTCCCTGATATGCTGACATAAGTGACCTTGCACGTAACCACTTACCATAGCTTGGTTTCCAAAGGGAACTTGGGTTTCAAAGTGCGAACTCAATGAGCCATGTATACTTTAAATTCTAAACTTTAAAACTTGCTATTATGATCTGATTACATATGTACATAAGCATGAAAGCATGATATAAAATATGTGGACTTATCTTGTAGGCTTAAATGGTTTTGACAACCTTCTAAAAGAAAGTGTAGAGTTTCAAATATGAACTTGATAAACTATATACACTTTGAGTTATGAACTTGTGAGCATACTTATGTGGTCTAGTTACGTGTATATGAAAGCATGATGTATAGTAAGTGAAGTAGGTTTGCATACTTGGTGGGTTAACATGAGATTTTCAAAAGAAACCTTAAGAGTTTGAAAACTAGTTTTGTCAATAACTACGTTACAAGTATTCTAAAATTTGACCATCATGTTAGGGTGTGTTATGCCTATAGACATGATTGACATGAATGCCTAACTAATCTTATGCATTGTAAACTAATTGAGCATGACTTGAGACGAGTGTTAAAGAAGTGGAACCATAGAACATGAGATGCATGACAAAAATAACTTGAACATGTGTAAATGATACTTAGTGACCTCATAGCATATGTATAACGATTAAACATAAGAGACGTTATTAATTGAACACTTAAAGCCTTGATTGAATGAGAATGGATAACAACTATGTTAAAGACGATATGGGGTCAAACCTAGTTATAAGCATCCTGACATGTGTGTTTCGCGTAAATTATTGTCTAAGTGCATTATCAAGTTAAGCTTGAATTCTGCAGAAGCAGCCATGTCTTGGTTTGAACCAGGAGCAGCGCGGCCGCGCCACTCTATAGTGCAAACCAAGCGCGGCCGCGCCAATCTGCAGAATGGTCAGAGCTTGCTTAATTGTAATATAAACTTGATGCATGTTTTGTAAGACCCCAACTTTTATGAATAAAGATTTAATTTTCTTTATATATTATTTCGAAATAGTAAGGTGTTGTTTTGATAAATACGAAAGTTATGGGTGAAATGTGCAAACATTTTTAAAATGAGCAAGTGGTTATAAATATTCTGGTTGTCGGGGAATATTCGTTTGGTCGTGGAATATTCTTGTTGTCGGAGAATATTCGTACGACGGCGCAGCTATTTGTGGGCCCCCACAACGGAATAACTGTCGGATATAGAAAGCGACAGAAATAACTTTTTACAAAATAACGGCGTGGTTGTTACCGTTAGTACTGTTGAAATACCCGGTGGTTAAAATACAGTACGCGGTGTTGCGCAGTAGCACACGGTATTGCACAGTATTTCGAATTATTGAGTCTTACGTGAGAAGCCATTACTCAATAATGGTTACAGTAATTACTGTTCAATATTTTATATTATTGACTCAATAATTGCTACGTTGATATTTTATATTATTGACTCAATAATTGCTGCGTTGCTATTTTTTATGATTGATTCAATAATGGCTACAGTTGATATTTTGTAGTATTGATTCAATAATTGTCATTGCACAGTATTTCACGTTATCAACTCAATAATTCATATTATTTGAATAATATTATTAGATAGCATTATTGAAAATGTCTAAAGAAAGTTCTGTCTAGGAGGGGTTATTTAATTGCGCGCCAGTAGGGAGAAGTCCTTATCGGAAGGCCCCCTCTTTCCTGGGAACGACCTGGTTGTTAATATTGTAGTTCTATAATATTATTTGTGAATAATTAATTATTGATTTATATGATAAGAAAATATTTATTTTGTGGATATTAAAGAAGGAATTGGCGCTGATGAGTTTTTATCAATATTTTGGTGTGAGAAATCATCTGTTTATGGATTTCGGATAATTTATGTTTGAAATTTGGAAAAACTTCCTTCTGCAAAGTTGTAGAGAATTAAATTTCCTATGAAAGGACATAGAATTTGTATTTTTCTGACAAAGGGGCTATTTATTATGAATTATTGAAGTTTCGGAAAATAAATATTTTTTAATAAAGGGTGGGACCCACTTTTGGTTGGAAAAAATGGCTGATGGCTTTTTGGTAGCAGCCGGCGGCTCGAGGTTTTTAAAAAGAAATAATATTATTTTATTATTTTAGTCTCCTTTGGCATCCTAAGCTTTTCCTATAAATAGGGTGCTTAGGTTAGAATTGAAAATCACACCAGAATCAGAAGTTTTCTCTCTCTATAATATCGAGCGTATTTTTGTGAGTATTTCTATACTTTGAGTATTAGTATTCAGTGCAAGTTTCCTTCGATATTATATCCGATATTCCAGTCAGAGGTACTATCTTTTTGAGGTAAGGGATGTTATTTCTTTCGTAAATGATGTTATTCTTTTCAATATCATTATACAAAAATATTGTCATGGATTTTATGTTGAAATTCTTACTTTTTTCGTCGGGGTTACTATTCACGTATACGGCACTATTCACGAAAAAATTAAATTTTCTTCTATTTGTCCAAATTGCTTGTTAAGGTTATTATCTTTGATTGTATCCAAGTTTTGAGCTTTATTCTTGAATTTTGCTCCAGAATTGATTATTACGAGGTATTTTTGAATTGGATATACTAAAATACGAATCCTTAGTCTTTGTCTTTTATCTCACTGGATTCGCTTTTTAAAATATTTTTCATCATTCTCAGTCCTAAAAGGTGATGTAACTGAATATCTTTGGCCTGTAGAGCAAAGATGAATGATTACTTGATGAATATCTTTGGCCTGTAGAGCAAAGATGAATGATTACCTGATGAATATCTTTGGCCTGTAGTGCAAAGATGACAGGTGTTGAGATGAATATGACCACTGATGATACAAATGAATATCTTTGGCCTGTAGTGCAAAGATGGATATTTGATTCGAGATGTATATTGATTGATGTTACAGGGATAAAATATTGATGATGGACTTTTAAATCATAGAAGATAGTAGACTTTATTCTCTGCTTAATTCTTCTAATGAACTGTTATTTCCGCTGCGAATATTGATCTGAAGTTGGTTGTCCATTATATTTTATCTGATTTGTTGAAGACTAACGATAATTTATTTTTCATTATCTTAGTCATAATATTCTTTACTGAGCTAGTTGAGCTCACCCTTTTCATCTGTTGTCCTCTTCAGGAAATGAGAATGTTGCGGGAACTAGTCGGGGGACAGAGTGATGGTCCAAGTTAGAGCAGTAGTAGTCCTCACTATTTCTGATAAATAGTGTGATAATAATTGTAATGAGGACTTAGTTTGAATCTTAATATTTTCTACATAGTTGTATTGACACTCACAGTTGTGTGGTCGTATTTTGCACGACCGTATGATATAAAGTTTGTATTTGAATTCTGTACCATGTATTTGGCGACTCAGAATAGGTTGGGTTGAATGGACCTATTCTGGGGGGCGTCACAGTTGGTATCAGAGCTTAGGGATATGATCTCTGGCGGAGATCGGGGAATAGAACTAGGAGGGGAGAGACGAGTAAATCCTTCGCTAGTGTGTCCTACCTAAGCTTATGTGGTATTTAATTGGTCAGTCGGAGCATAGGGTTAATATGTGATATGTTGACTTGTTTAATTAACCCTTGTTTTATGGCAGTATTTGAGAATGGCAGCTGAGAACGTTAACAACGAAGTGAATGAGACCGTGGAGACACCTTTAATCGTTAACCAGGAGAACATGCAACAAGAAGGCAATGTTCATCCTGAAAATAACGCTGGTCAGACGATAAACGATGAGATGTTTAGAAGTTTTTTGCAGTTTATGCAAAACCAGACGAGGGAGACTCGTGTGCAACATACAGGTGGAGATAATAACAACACGCGAGCTGTCACTGCCAAGCAGTTCAAAGAATTGGGACCACCAGAGTTTCTGGGAAACCCAGATCCGATCAAGGCGGAGACGTGGATTAAACAAATTACCAAGATATTTGATGTCTTGGGATGTACAGAGGAACAGAAGGTTCCATTCGCCACGTTTATGTTCCGTGGAGAGGCAGATTACTGGTGGGAATCCGTGAAGCGTACCCAGCCTATCGCACTCAAGATGTCTTGGGAAGCGTTCCAGAAACTGTTTAATGACAAGTACTTTCCTGAAAGTATTCGTCATATGAAGGAAGTAGAATTTATTAGACTCGAACAAAATAACATGACGGTATCCCAGTACGAGGCTAAGTTCGCGGAGCTGTCCAGGTTTGCACCTCATTTGGTGGAGAATGAGGAACGTATGACGCGGATGTTTCTAAGAGGTTTGAAACCCGAAATACGTCAATACCTCATTTCTCATAAATTTTCTTTATATTCGGATGTAGTAAATAGGGCCCAGTTGTTAGAACGAGATAATTATTATGTTCAACCGAGGGACCACAACCAAGGTCGTACCGGTGGCAGCAGTCATCGGAGCAATGACAACCAGCGAGGAGGAAAGTATGACAGAAGCGGTAACCACTCCGGTGGTTATCGTGGCCACGATAATAGAAGAAGCGAATCGGGAGGAGATTTCAAAAAGAGAAGGTATAACAATGAGAACGCGAAGATGTCAACATCAGCACCAGCATCAACTGTTTCGAGGGGAGGAGAACGACCACCGGTCGTATGCTTTAAATGCGGGAAAGAGGGACATATCAGCCCAAACTGCCCACAACAGTTCAAAGGATGCTATAACTGTGGAAAAGAAGGACATATAGCTCGAGATTGTCCTGTTGCGAAACCAAGTTCAGCGGGGGTGGTGATTCCAAAGGCGGTTGCAGACAAGTCAAAGTCGGTGATTCTTGGAAGAGCGTTTGTTGTGACAGCCCAAAACGCGAGGAATCCACACGAGGTGATTACGGGTAAGCTGATCATAAACTCTTGTGAAGTTTACACCTTTTTAGATACCGGTGCTACCCATTCCTTTATTTCACCTGCTTGTGCTCAACGTTTGAACTTGACTTCTAATATATTAGACTTTGACTTATCTGTTGAAACTCCGTTAGGAGAAACCTTTGTTACATCTAAAGTTTACAAATCTTGCTTGATTCAGATTGGTACCCTTACCTTACCTGTTGATCTTATATCTTTGAAAATACTTGCATTTGACGTGATTTTAGGAATTGACTGGTTAACCACTTACCATGCCAGAATTGATTGTTTTCGTAAGGTTGTTAGTTTTTATATTCCTAATCAACCTGTTGTACGAATTCAAACAACCAAACCACTAAAATCAGTCAATATCATTTCAAATCCCAAGGCTATTCGTTTATTGAAAAACGGATGTCAAGCTTTCTTAGCTCATGTCACTGATCTAAACAAGAATACATCAGATTTGAATGATATTTTCGTTGTTAATGAGTTTCCTGATGTATTTCCCGAAGAACTTCCCGGTCTACCCCCAGAACGTGAAGTTGAATTCTTTATTGACCTTGAGCCCGGTACAAAGCCCATTTCTAAAACCCCATATCGAATGGCTCCTATTGAACTTCAGGAGTTAAAGATCCAATTACAAGAATTGTTAGACATCGGTTTTATTCGTCCTAGTACTTCTCCTTGGGGTGCTCCTATTTTATTCGTAAAGAAGAAAGACGGGAGTATGCGACTTTGCATTGACTATCGGGAGTTGAACCATGTCATCATCAAGAATAGGTATCCGTTACCTCGTATTAATGACCTGTTCGACCAGTTGCAAGGAGCGCAATTCTTTTCAAAGATCGATCTTCGTTCTGGATATCATCAGTTGAAGATTAAAACTGAGGATATTCCAAAGACTGCTTTCAGAACACGGTACGGGCATTATGAGTTCTTAGTCATGTCTTTTGGATTGACTAATGCTCCTGCTGGTTTCATGGATATGATGAACCGTGTATTTAGATCAATTCGTTGTTGTCTTTATTGATGACATTCTCATCTATTCTAAAAGCCGTGAAGATCATGAACACCATTTGAAGTTGGTACTTCAAAAGCTTCGTGAGAATAAGCTATATGCCAAGCTGAAGAAATACGAGTTCTGGCTTGAGGAAGTAGCATTCCTTGGGCACGTGGTATCGAAACGTGGAGTATCTGTGGACTCGGCAAAGATTGAAGCAATACAAAGCTGGGAGCAACCTAAGTCGGTGACCGAAGTACGAAGCTTTCTGGGCTTAGCTGGTTACTATCGGAGGTTCGTAGAGGGATTTTCTCGAATCGCTACTCCATTAACTCAGTTGACTCGGAAAGATACAAAATTCGTTTGGAGAGAGGAATGCGAGAAGAGCTTCCAAGAGCTCAAGAGGAGACTTATTTCGGCACTTGTTCTGACAATACCATCTGGTTCGGATGGATTTGTTATTTACAGCGATGCTTCGGGCAAAGGGTTAGGATGTGTTCTCATGCAACATGGGAAAGTCATAGCCTATGCCTCGCGACAACTCAAAGAATATGAGAGGAATTATCCTACTCATGATCTAGAGTTGGCAGCAGTCGTTTTTGCGTTGAAGATCTGGAGACATTACTTGTACGGAGAGAAAGTGGAGATTTATACGGATCATAAGAGCCTTAAATATTTCTTCACTCAGAAGGAACTCAACATGCGGCAACGACGTTGGCTTGAGCTGTTGAAAGATTACGATTATACTATCCAATACCATCTTGGAAAAGCGAACGTGGTAGCTGACGCGTTGAGTAGAAGATCATATGTGGGAACGAGTGCGATGATGTCAAGTATACGCGTAGAACCAGCTTTGATTGATAAAGTTAAAGCTGCTCAAGCTACGGCTGCGGAGCTGATGAAGATGAAGAAGAAGGTGCAAGAAGGTGCAATTCCAGAAGCGAGAATCGATGAAGATGGAATACTTCGAGTCAACTCCAGACTTTGTGTTCCTAACGATTCCGACTTGAAGTATAGAATCATGATGGAGGCACACAACACACCGTTTGCAATCCATCCTGGGAGTACTAAAATGTATCGTGATCTTCGACATACATTTTGGTGGGGCAATATGAAGAGAGAGATCGCGGAGTTCATCTCGAGATGTTTAACTTGTCAACGTGTAAAGGCGGAGCATCAAGTGTCGAACGGTCCATTGCAACCACTGGAGATTCCGAAATGGAAGTGGGAACACATTACGATGGATTTCGTTACGGGTCTTCCCAAGGTTTCTCAAGGCTTAGATGCGATTTGGGTTATTGTTGATAGATTAACCAAGTCTGCTCATTTCTTGCCGATACGAGAGACTTATTCCCTTGAACGTCTTGCTCATATGTACGTGAATGAGATTGTGAGATTGCATGGCATGCCAATATCCATAGTTTCGGATCGTGACCCCAGATTTACTTCACGATTTTGGATCAGTTTGCAGAAAGCTATGGGTACGGATTTACGATTCAGTTCGGCTTATCATCCTCAAACAGACGGACAATCGGAAAGGACTATCCAAACTCTTGAAGATCTATTGAGACTCTGTGTTCTAGACTTCAAAGGGAGTTGGGATAAGTACTTACCATTGGTGGAATTCTCCTACAACAACAGTTATCAGGCAAGTATAGGCGTAGCTCCATTCAAAGCGTTGTATGGGAGAAAGTGTCGCTCTCCAGTATGTTGGAACGAGGTGGGTGAAACAACATTGTTGGGACCGGAGTTAGTACGTATGACTACAGAAAAGATCCAAATGATTCGACAACGTATACAAACGGCACAGGATCGACAAAAGAGTTATGCGGATCTTCATCGAAAGGACGTGGAATTTAATGTTGGAGACCATGTGTTATTACGTGTTGCTCCGTGGAAAGGAGTTACGAGGTTTGGGAAGAGAGGAAAACTCAATCCACGATTCATTGGTCCATTCGAGATTCTTGACCGAATAGGAAATGTGGCCTATAGACTCGCTTTACCTCCAAGCATGTCTCGTGTTCATAACGTGTTTCACATATCCGTGTTACGTAAATATGTGAAGGATCCAAACCGCATTATTGAGTTAGAACCAGACGAGATAGCCGAAGATTTAACGTACGAGGAGGTACCTGTCAAAATCTTGGATAGGAAGGAGCATGTCTTACGCTCGAAAATTATACCTCAAGTTAAAGTTTTGTGGAGAAACCAGGCTATTGAGGAAATGACCTGGGAGTTGGAATCGGAAATGAAAGCGAGGTATCCTCACCTTTTCGACATACCAGGTATGTACGTCAATTTCGAGGACGAAATTTCATAAGGAGGGGAGGTTGTAAGACCCCAACTTTTATGAATAAAGATTTAATTTTCTTTATATATTATTTCGAAATAGTAAGGTGTTGTTTGATAAATACGAAAGTTATGGGTGAAATGTGCAAACATTTTTAAAATGAGCAAGTGGTTATAAATATTCTGGTTGTCGGGGAATATTCGTTTGGTCGTGGAATATTCTTGTTGTCGGAGAATATTCGTACGACGACGCAGCTATTTGTGGGCCCCCACAACGGAATAACTGTCGGATATAGAAAGCGACAGAAATAACTTTTTACAAAATAACGACGTGGTTGTTACCGTTAGTACTGTTGAAATACCCGGTGGTTAAAATACAGTACGCGGTGTTGCGCAGTAGCACACGGTATTGCACAGTATTTCGAATTATTGAGTCTTACGTGAGAAGCCATTCCTCAATAATGGTTACAGTAATTACTGTTCAATATTTTATATTATTGACTCAATAATTGCTACGTTGATATTTTATATTATTGACTCAATAATTGCTGCATTGATATTTTATTGACTCAATAATTGCTACGTTGCTATTTTTTATGATTGATTCAATAATGGCTACAGTTGATATTTTGTAGTATTGATTCAATAATTGTCATTGCACAGTATTTCACGTTATCAACTCAATAATTCATATTATTTGAATAATATTATTAGATAGCATTATTGAAAATGTCTAAGGAAAGTTCTGTCTAGGAGGGGTTATTTAATTGCGCGCCAGTAGGGAGAAGTCCTTATCGGAAGGCCCCCTCTTTCCTGGGAACGACCTGGTTGTTAATATTGTAGTTCTATAATATTATTTGTGAATAATTAATTATTGATTTATATGATAAGAAAATATTTATTTTGTGGATATTAAAGAAGGAATTGGCGCTGATGAGTTTTTATCAATATTTTGGTGTGAGAAATCATCTGTTTATGGATTTCGGATAATTTATGTTTGGAATTTGGAAAAACTTCCTTCTGCAAAGTTGTAGAGAATTAAATTTCCTATGAAAGGACATAGAATTTGTATTTTTCTGACAAAGGGGCTATTTATTATGAATTATTGAAGTTTCGGAAAATAAATATTTTTTAATAAAGGGTGGGACCCACTTTTGGTTGGAAAAAATGGCTGATGGCTTTTTGGTAGCAGCCGGCGGCTCGAGGTTTTTAAAAAGAAATAATATTATTTTATTATTTTAGTCTCCTTTGGCATCCTAAGTTTTTCCTATAAATAGGGTGCTTAGGTTAAAATTGAAAATCACACCAGAATCAGAAGTTTTCTCTCTCTATAATATCGAGCGTATTTTTGTGAGTATTTCTATACTTTGAGTATTAGTATTCAGTGCAAGTTTCCTTCGATATTATATCCGATATTCCAGTCAGAGGTACTATCTTTTTGAGGTAAGGGATGTTATTTCTTTCGTAAATGATGTTATTCTTTTCAATATCATTATACAAAAATATTGTCATGGATTTTATGTTGAAATTCTTACTTTTTTCGTCGGGGTTACTATTCACGTATACGGCACTATTCACGAAAAAATTAAATTTTCTTCTATTTGTCCAAATTGCTTGTTAAGGTTATTATCTTTGATTGTATCCAAGTTTTGAGCTTTATTCTTGAATTTTGCTCCATAATTGATTATTACGAGGTATTTTTGAATTGGATATACTAAAATACGAATCCTTAGTCTTTGTCTTTTATCTCACTGGATTCGCTTTTTAAAATATTTTTCATCATTCTCAGTCCTAAAAGGTGATGTAACTGAATATCTTTGGCCTGTAGAGCAAAGATGAATGATTACTTGATGAATATCTTTGGCCTGTAGAGCAAAGATGAATGATTACCTGATGAATATCTTTGGCCTGTAGTGCAAAGATGACAGGTGTTGAGATGAATATGACCACTGATGATACAAATGAATATCTTTGGCCTGTAGTGCAAAGATGGATATTTGATTCGAGATGTATATTGATTGATGTTACAGGGATAAAATATTGATGATGGACTTTTAAATCATAGAAGATAGTAGACTTTATTCTCTGCTTAATTCTTCTAATGAACTGTTATTTCCGCTGCGAATATTGATCTGAAGTTGGTTGTCCATTATATTTTATCTGATTTGTTGAAGACTAACGATAATTTATTTTTCATTATCTTAGTCATAATATTCTTTACTGAGCTAGTTGAGCTCACCCTTTTCATCTGTTGTCCTCTTCAGGAAATGAGAATGTTGCGGGAACTAGTCGGGGGACAGAGTGATGGTCCAAGTTAGAGCAGTAGTAGTCCTCACTATTTCTGATAAATAGTGTGATAATAATTGTAATGAGGACTTAGTTTGAATCTTAATATTTTCTACATAGTTGTATTGACACTCACAGTTGTGTGGTCGTATTTTGCACGACCGTATGATATAAAGTTTGTATTTGAATTCTGTACCATGTATTTGGCGACTCAGAATAGGTTGGGTTGAATGGACCTATTCTGGGGGGCGTCACATGTTTGTATTGTTATCCTAATCTGTAATGCATGTCCAGAATATTATTCAAAGTGTCAATGAGCATGATAACATGAAACCATATATAATTGATAAATGTTTATAGACTTTCAAATGTTAAGTCAAGTGACGATTACGAATTATGTAATTGGTTTCATAGTATGTTGTGCTACGTGTATGTTAAGTGCGTAATAACGGACGTAAAGGATTATATGACTAAGCTAGAATCGTGTGTGTATGTCTAATTTACATAATAAGTTTGTGTATCGAATGTACATAACTAATAAATGTCCTATATACATAACTATGTTATAATAGGACTCAAAAAGTGTTGATAAGCTATACTTCGGTAAACTACGCTTAAGGCAAGTCTTCTAACTTACACAACGTTGGATTTTGTGCAAGTATCTAAACCTTATCTCTTTGATGCAAGTTCTTACCCTACTTTTATCGAGCAAGGTTCCTAACTTCATTTGATTTATATATTAAATGCAAGTATCCGGACTACTTTTTTTTTGAGCAAGTATTATATCCATACTCTTTATTGAACACGTATTTGAGCTTGCACTATTATTGATCGTACGAGTAAATAAGTGCTAGAATAATTCTTGTCTTATAAATTAATATTTCATAGCTTGATTTAAATCACGATTATATTCTTCGAATTATGTTTCGAGTATTGAACTTATAAATTGTTCTTATATACATTGTTGAAATTGTCTACGCCATTTGATTCGGCTAGACCAATATCATGAATTAGAAAGCGATCCACACCAATTGCCTTGGTGCGGACTCTTATAAATTGACTGAGATGAACAACCCTCATTAAAAGGGGAACTATATAGTCGGGGTGCCGACAATAGTAGGATAGGTTATGCATAACACCAAATACGGTAGGCTGATTCCCTAATTGTACTTGTTTGGGTTACCAGAAATATTTTTGGTGATTCTAGTAGAAGTTCGTGGTTCTTAGCGACCACTCAGTATCCAGTATTTATTAACTTGAAACTTTGAATTCCTTGGATTCTTCTATTAATTCTTGGTCCACAGTGACACTCAGTGATATCTATTCATTCACTTGAAATTGTTGAAACCTTTGAATCCTTTAATAATTTCTCGACCCGTAGTGGTTCTTATTTAACTTCATAGAATAAATTTGGAAGTCATTGATATTTATGTTGTTCACATCATTCTTATTTGAATTCCTGAGCTATTAATTATCGTTTTACCCTTGAGATTAATAACCGTATATACACTTGTTCACATTTATTGACATATTACTTACTGGGCAAATTTGTTGCTCACTCTTGTTTCCCATAAACATTTCAGTTAGGGCAGGGCAAGGTGGAACCCCAAGACTACAAGAGCGAAGGCAAGGCTATGAAGTAGATGTGCTCTTCTATATTAGGATGTTTTCTTTATGTTGTATTAAGACTTAATTAATGTTATATATTATGATATGTTTGGATTAAGTTATGAGGTGTATTAGTAATAGTTTCGAGACTTGGGACTAGAATAATTATGTTATATCAATGTAAATTATTTTTTTATTCCATTGTTTAAGATTTTAGTTGTTATTAGAATTAGCACGTGACGAACCGAATTCGAGACTGTGGCGGTCCGGATTTGGGGGCGTCACATATGCTAAATAATTGACCTCAACCAAACACACTCTCTACTTGCTTCATGTATTGCGAGAATCTCTGAATGATTTATAGATATAGCTGTCATGATTTGCTTTGTGGATTTTTAGGATATAGCTGTGTCACAATATGTAAATACATAACTTGTTTGTGATCTCCCAATGTGTGGATCTGATAAATATCATGCATCAGCATATCCAACTAATCGTGATGTTAAATCTCTTGGATAAAATAATCCAAGATACTGAGGTATCTCAAAATGTGTTTGATCCTATCTCAATGCCTCTTAGTCAGAGAAGAACTGTATCTTAGGTATGAAACTTGAGGTCCAAGAACTTCTTCTCCACTTTCTAGAGGTCAAAATTGATCTTTATCAACTTCTAGAGATCGAACAACCATTGAGGTAGTTAAAAGGTGAGCTTTATCTATATGAAAATAACTGAGAATCTTTTCAGTATATGTGGATTGATGAACAAAAATTCTAAATGCTAAATGCTCCACTTGTATTCCCAAACAGAATTTTTTCTTTCCAAGATCATTCATTTCAAATCCATCCTTTAAATAAGTAGCAGTTCTTGTGAGTTCTCCAAGAGTACCTACAAGATTCAAATCATCCACATATACAACAATGATGGTAAATCCATTTTGTGTTTTCTTAATAAAAACACATAGACATACTTGATTATTTGTATATCCGTCTTTTATTAAAAAATCACTAAGTCGATTATACCCCATAAGACCAGACTGTTTCAACCTACATAAAGAGCGTTGCAACTTGATTGAATATATGTGGCGGGACTTTTGTGATTTAGCCATTTTTAATCCTCCAAGAATTCTCATGTAGATCTCACTATCAAGTGAGCCATATAGGTATGCTATTACAACATCCATCAAACGTGTTTCCAACCCTTCCATGGTTGTCATACCTAATAAAACTATCCATTACAGAGAGAGTATGTATCAGAGTAAAATGCAAAATTGACCCTTGTATTATAGGGGTATTGGGATATTGCGCCCCTTTTTTTTAGTCAATGCAAAACAAACCCTTTACTATATGAAAATTTGGATTGTGAACTCTATTGTGTCATACGACGTTGTGACTTGTACACATACGTTGACATGTCAATTTAACACATTTGAGATAAAAAAAATCTATTCTCTCAAGATTTGAACCTAAAATCCCGTACTCCCAAAACTAACAAAACATTTGATTACCAACTAAGTTAAGAATACTAATGGTATCTCTTAGAAAATTAATACTAACAGTAATAATATTAATACAACTTATTAGTTATTAGTAATTTTATTAATAAGATGTTAGTAATTACTTATTAGTTATTAGTAATTCTCTTTAACATGATTTTGCTTCTTAACTAAATATAAAATATATTATCTTAATAGTATTACTTATTAGAATTAGGATGTATTAATGTTATTAATAATATCAATATACTTACAATACTATTGTTATTAATATATTAATGTTAATAAAAAAATAAGATAATTTTGACAAAAGAAAGAGTTAAATTCAATTTTTCTTTCTCTTTGTCTAGTTTCTCCTGTAGGAACGGGTGAGAAGAGTCAAGATCGTGAATAAGAGTCATCTTAGGATTTTATTATTTGTTTATTTATTTGTTATTCTATTAATTCTACCTCACCAACTTCGTTACTTATTGCAAAAGATGAAATCTAAAAACTTATTTAAATATATTGAATAAATATAAAGTACTTATTATTCAAAATATGCAGTCACAAGATTAAATTATTTATTTATTATAACTATTGCATTATTGTTATTATCATAAATTATTGTTATTAGGATACATTACTTCAATTATTATTTTTGGTTAAAATAAATAAATAATAAGGTTCATTTTTTTTAACATTAATGTAGACTATAACAGTAATGCTATTAGAGTATTAATGTTACTAATACCATTAATATATACTAACATCTAATAAGTAATGTTATTAAGATAATATATTATAAGTATTTATCCAAGTAAGCAATATCATGTTAAAGAGAATTATTAATAACTAATAATTAATTACTAACAACTTATTAATAATATTACTATTAACTAATAAAGTTGTACTAATAATATTAGTGCTAGTAATAATTTTCTAAAAAATAATATTAATTCTTAGCTTATTTGGTAATTAATGTTTTGTTAGTGTTGGAAGTATGAGCTGTTAAGTTCAAATCTTGGGAGAATAGATATTTTTAGCCCAAATGTGTTAAATTGATATGTCAATATGCCATGTGTACAAGTCAACACCACATGGCACAATAGGGTTCACAACCCAAATTTTCAGATAGTAAAGGGTTCGTTTTGCATTGACTAAAAAAAAGGGGCGCAATATCCAAATAATCCCCATAGTACAAGGGGTCACTTTTGCATTTTACTCATATGTATCATGATAATCAATACCAGGTTTTTGTGAAAAACCTTGAGCTACAAGTCGGACTTTGTATCTTACAATTTTATTTTTCTTATTTCATTTTCGTACAAATACCCATTTATTTCTAACCAGGATTACTCCCAAACGGTGTTTGGACTACTGGTACAAATACTTATCTTTTCAATAATGATTGTAGCTCAGTTTGAATAGCATATTTTTATTTTGGCCAATCTTTTCTTTTTTGACATTCTTTCACGTTTTGTAATTCAGGATCTATGTCAGAAATCATAGTTATATCTGATGCTATAGAGACTATAGAAAGAAAATATATCATCAATAATGACTTTGCTTCGATTCCATATTTTCTCATCATGTACACAAATTATTGAGATCTTTTTGTATTCATCTCTCATCCATTCGGTGAGATTGTGTACCTCTTTTGGGGGTATTCCCACTTTTGGAATAAGTATTACTTCTGGAGCTAGTATTACTTCTAGGACTCCCTTATTTGCCTTTTATTTTCGTGGTGCAATGTCCAAAGTAGAGGTTATTCTATAGACATTAGAAGTATATTCCGTAATTAATTTATAATCTTGTAGCCTTAAATTAAGCCATTAAAATTTGGCACTATAAAGAATAACCAATTTTTGGTGGTCAAATATTTTCTTTAGTTGTGTCCATAAGGTTAAATGATCTTTGACTGTTAAATACTTAATTTTTAATCATTCATCAACGTGGTGACAAAGAAAGATTATGGCTTGTGCATTTTATGTTGGAGTTGCTTTGTTTCCTGATTCATTATCTTTTCTAACCATTTGAACTAAGTTGTTATTCTGCATTGGATTAAAACATAAAAATTTCTATTATTTATTCATGTATGTAATAAATAATTGAATACATGATATGGAGAAGACAAATGCATGAGAACCAAAGAAAATTTGGATGCCTCAGTGGTGTCTTCATCGACACAACTCAGCTTTATCTCCGAATAAATTCAGGGCATAAGACCACTTGAGTATAGTAGGATTTACCATAACTCAAACACACGTTTGTAAGGATTTATGTCCGACTTCCCACCACTAAGCCACCACCTCAAGTGATGATAAATATATCCACAACACAAATATATAAAAGTTTATTTTATTAGCATATCCTTTTTGTCAAAATGTATGGAATCACTAATGTATATACAAATATTACTGTACACATAATAAAAAATTAAATGTACAAAACAGCAAATTGATAGGTCTCCAACTTTTAGAAATATTTTGATGATAACAATAAAATTAGTAATTAGAGTAGAATTCCCTCCATAGAATTTATATGATATAAACATTTTAATTATCTTATTTATTTTGACCAAAAATATTTTTCATCCTAAATTGAATTAATATTTTCTTAACCTTGATAATTTAATATCAAGTATTAAAGAGATTAATTCACAAAGCAGCATTTCCTAAGACAGGGAGAACCCCTATTCCTAAAATGATTTTTCCTTAACAATTCTCTTAAAATAATATATATATATATATATATATATATATATATATCAATGTTATTTTTCAAACCAAAAATTGCCAAAAGGCCTTAAGACTTTGTCTAATCAGTTTTGCATGCATACGTGGGGCACATTATAAGAAATAAAATTCAAAAGGCTTGTAAGCCTTGTTTCGATCAGATTGATGAAATATGTGGCGTACATGGCAATTAAATTAAGAAATATAATGTGTAAAGCTTTTGGTGATGGGCATTTAATGAGCCATGTTTAACAAAAGTTAGATGGGCTAAAATGGGAGCAGTTGACTGTTGACTATTTTTTTAGTTTGATCCGTGTGAGTCTTTGACCCAATTCATCCAAACCATCCGTTTTAATTCAAAGCAATCCAAGCCCTTGATTTCAAACTAAAATTTCCAAAATTCCAAGATTACCCCTTGCCAGAATTTTCTATAAATAGGATAGCATTTCTTCACTTTAAAATTACCAATTTCGAAGTCAAGAAAAGCTTACTCTCTCCTTGCCTACATAATTTCTCTCTAAAAAGCTTACTCTCTTCTAATCAAAGTTCTTATCAGTTGAAGAAGAGAAAATTGGTCAAATTATTTTGAGATAAGTTCTTGAATTGATTTATTGTTATTATCTCATACTTGTGCATAAACATAGATATACGAATAGAAATTGTTTTACACATTTATATATATATATATATATATATATATATATATTTGATCTATTCATATTAATAAAAATCAGTTTTAGCTACCGATATTTAGAGATATTGTATATCATTCAAACAGTGTTTGAAGTTCTAAGTGGCTCTTTATCGATATATAATTTATTTATATAAATATCGTAAAATAGAATAATTTTAGATACTGATATTTGGAGGTATTCCTTAAATAAGAATATCATTCGAACGGTGTTTGAAGTTCTATGTGGTCTATCAAAAATATTTATACAAATATTAACAGTGAAACTTTAAATTCGGTCAGTTTTAGATATCGATATTTGGAGGTATTCCTTAAACAAGAATATCATTCAAACGGTGTTTGAAGTTCTAAGTGGCCTTATTTAATATTCACATGATAGATAGAATATATCATTATATATATATATATATATATATATATTTGAGTTTAACAAATTTATTTATTATATCAAGTATCATTTAACTGCTTAATTTATTATATTTGATATATGTCATTACAAGTATTTAAATATTTGTTTATTTATTTATAAAATACTTGTTGCATAATATAAAAGTTATTTAAACTTTTATATTACAAACTTATGAGAATTTATCTGCTTAACAAGAAGCATAATTATAAAAGTTGTTTAAATTTTTATACTGGGAATTAAAGTTAAATCTATTTTCCATTGAAAAACACTTTTTATTTTATAAAGAAAATTAAATCTGAATAAATCTGAATAAAATTTATATACTTGCTTATTGAAGAAGCACGTTTTACACGAAATATAAAAGTTATTTAAACTTTTATAACAGTGCATAAATTTACATATTTGCTTACATAGAAGCATTATTTGCTCTAAGCATAAATTAATATCTGCTTACAAAGAAGCATATTTATTCAAGTATAAAAATCTTTGAATTTTTATAAACATATCTACTCTTTAATTGCTATTTGTTTATTTGAGAAGTCCTAAATATAAAAGTTATTTAAACTTTTATATTTGTACTAAATTTTATCTGCTTATTTTAGTAGCAAAGTTCTGTCAAATATTTTGTAAAAAAGAAAAAAGGTAGAGTTAGTTTATTTTATATACATGTGAGAAAAACGAGTAATTCTTTGACCAAGACCAAAGTTTAGAGAGGTTAAATGAGAGTTAGTTCTTTAATGTACTTGTGAGGTGAGGAAGAGGTTGTCGTTTCAAGACCAGATCATAAAGTAGAAATGAACTCAAAGGAAAATGTGCAACTAAGCTTGAGGAGGGAGCTGAGAGCTTGCTATCCAAGATAGTTAGTTGTGAATAATTAGAAGTTTGTATATAAAACTTTGTAAAGGCTTCTCCGCCTGTTGAAGAAGTATTTATTACTAGGAGTAATAGGATCTCAAGTCCTAAAGAGGAGTTTGAGACTGGACGTAGAAACATTCCCGGGATGTATGTTGTGAACCAAACAAATATCTGTGCATTGTGTGATTGAATTTTTATTGTCTTGTATATTAATTTTAACACTGTAAATTAATTAACTAAAAATTCAAAAAGGCCTAAGATAAATTTTTAAACGGTAATAATTTATTCAACCCCACTTCTAGATTATTATTGGACTTTTAATTGGTACCAAAGCGGTGCTCTTTAACTTATTTTGTGAGTGAATACAAACATATCTAAGAGTAGATCCATATATGGCCTACACAAATGTTACTGGTTGCGGAGAAGGACTATCAATGTCCAGACCTTCATTATTTGATGGCACAAATTTTGTCACCTTGAAGAATAGATTCAAAATCTATGCCAAATCACAAGGAATCAAAGTCTGGTTTGCAATAGAACGAGGTATAAAAGTTCCTACAAAAATTGTAGCAGAAAAGATCGTTGAGAAAGATGTTGATGAGTTCACAACTAAAGATGAAGAAGTTATGAATATATCATCCAGAACTGAACAATTGCTGACTAGTGCTCTAATTGAAAAGGAGTACAAAAGAGTTAACAACTTCAAGCTAGAATGCTAAATTTTTTTGGGAAAAACTGATTTTACAACCTATGAAGGAACCAATCATATTAAAGAAACTAGAAAAGAAGCTTTAATCTAAGAATATAAAAGCTTCAAGTTGGAAGAAGGTGAAAAGATCATTGATATGGAAACAAGCTTTTCCAGTATCATTGATGAGTTGGAACAACTAGGAAAAACATACACAACAAATGAGAAAAACAGAAGAATTATTAAAGCTTTTCCTTCTATCTGGAAAATGAAGGTGACAGCCATTAAGGGGATGCAAGATCTAACTGTCTATCTACTTGATAGCCTTATTGGAAATCTTCGTGCTCACAAAGTCAACATGCTAGTCGAAAAAGCAGGATTAGATATAGTGTTAGTTTGTAAGATTCATGGATACAATCAAATTGCATTAAAGTAGCAGAAACGTGAAAAATCAGAGTTTTAAAATTTTACAAACCTTATAATCTGATCATCCTTTATGCACAATTATTAATTAAACAAAATAGATAGAGATTAGATTCATACTCTCGTAGAAACTAGCTTACTCAGGTACGAGTTCAACTCCAATTCGTTTCGCGTTCAACTTGAATCCACCGGGTTGATTCTTTCCTTTGATCAATGTTAGAAGTGTTTGGCCTCTAGAGGTAATCCACCAAGAAAGAATAAGAATTCAAGAAGATGTGTTTTGGCTAAACCCTAGTTTTCTTCTATCTAGAAAATGAGTGCTCGCCGAACTCTTGGAATTAATTGTCTAACCTTGTTACATAACAAGACTTTCTTATTTATATATGTAGGCAACCCTCCTAAATAATTTAGGATTAAAGTTTCATATTAATTAATTAAACTCTTTTAATTAATTAGGCTTCCTAATCTCATTAGGAATAATTAATTAAACTCTTTTAATTAATTAGCCTCCTAATCTTATTAGAAATACATATGAGAGAGAGCATCTTATTAATTAATTCCCAAACTCCTTTAAGAATTAAATAATAATAATAATAAAAATAATAAAACTCCTCTTATTTTTAGTTCTTAACCGATGTGAGACTTGACTTCCCACATGTATTTATTATCATTTATCATTTTTAAAGATGATCTTTGGGAGTTAATATCTCATTCATTACTCCGTGGATTTGAACTTTTAAATACTTAATTTAATCTTCTCATGTAGTAGAACACATTGATATGTGGATTTACATTAAATAATTATTAAAACTCACTTTAATTTTGGCTCAAATTCTAACATACAGCTAGTATGAACAAATCTTTTAAAAAGGAGAAATAGAGGGATATAACAAATAAAGATTTTCGAATCATGGACTGAATAAAAATAATTGCATGAAGATTAGAAACGTGTAAGTCAGAGAGTTTTTGGACGTTTGAGTGTTAGAGGAATAAGTATGAGAAAGCAAAATGTTATTAATATTTGGAGATGCATGAATATGTGTATGGTAATATGTATAGGTGTTGCATGCTATGTGAAAATAATATATTTTATTATCACTTAAACCATGAAGAGAGGTTCGGTATTGTGATTTTGGGGACGGAATCCTTATAAGGGGGAAGAATGTGACGATCCAAGTTTTAGGAAAAATATTAAATAGGCGTTTAAATTAATAAAATTCTTATTTAATAATATGTTATATAAAATAAGTTGCGGGAAAGCAATTGGTTGAAGGGAAAAGAAAAATAATCAAATGTATTATTTGATTAGTTAAAAAAATTATGAAGGAGTAATTTATTAATAAAAAAGAAGAAGAAAAGATTGGATATATTATTATATATAAATATATATATATATTAGTTGGAAATAAAGTGTAGGGAAAATAATTTATTTAATATAGGGCTTTTAAAATAAATGGTAAGAGAAAATTATTTTTTTTAAGGACGAGGAAGTACTGCATTAAATGTAATATTATATATTTAATGTATGATTTTTATGGAAAATATTATGAAAATATTTGTATATGTGTAATATGTAATATATATTATGCATATAATAAAGAGGAGTATAATTATAATATAATTATGGTATGCACAATGTTTGTATACATTAAAGTGGATTAAAATAATTTATGATATTAAATTATTTTAATATAATAAAATTATGGTATTAAATAAATTATTTTATTTAATATGTAGCTTCCATTTTTATGGAAAGATCTTTAGGATATAACTCATTATTCTTGATATGTGTATGCGTTATGTACTGAAGGAAATTTAGCATTATAAATAAATAAGTATACTGAAGTATTAAAACATATGAGTGCAACCGAAGTGGGTAAGTTGAGATTATAAATTAGAAGCAGGAGTTGAGATTATAAATTAATGAAATGGTTTTTATTGTATTATAAGTAATTAGCTCCATTACAAGAGTTTAATTTAAAAGTATGAATCTAATTTCATAATTAGTACGGTAAATATTATATATGCTATGATTGTTATTTAAGTGATAAATTGTTTAATTTTGTAATATATGTAATATAAATCATGTAATGCATTTGTAGGATGGATATTAGTATACTACTACCTCCGTCCCACAATAAGTGCTTTTTTAGGTTTAATATTTTTTCTCAAAATAAGTGATGTGTTAGAATTCCAATACAATTTTTACAATATTTTCCCATATGTGCCCTTATGCAACCAATGATATTTATTGCATATTTATTGGAAAGTTGAAAGGTTGAAGAAAGAAAAAAAGAGACCAAAAGGCAATAAAAAAAGTCTCAAACAAAACAAAGAAAGTATATTAAGGGTATTTTTGTCATTTTAGCTTGTGTATTGATTTGTGTGATTTAAGCTAAAAAAAAGCACTTATTATGAGACGGAGGTAGTATATATATAAGTACTGAAGGCATGATAAATTTAAAGCTAAGACTGGCGAAATTAAATATGAGTGTGTGGAAGTTGATGAATCATGAAGCAAATTAAACTAGTAATATATGAAGTAGGATGTGGCTTGACTTGAGATGGTTATTGGAATGACACACCCAATTTAGACCCAATTTAGCATGAGATGGTAGCAAAGTAATGTATTAATAGAATACTAAGCAAGGCTTGAGGCTAATAAACTCTGTCCCGTTTATTCCATTTACTTCTCTCTCTAAAATTGTCAAGCATAAGTGATCTCTTACCATCTCAAATCTCTTTCTTTTCCTCTTAATTACTGAATCCATGTACCCCCAAATTATATCAAAATACTCGTTATATAGATTAAAACTTTGCTTGTTTCAGCTAAATTAAGAGAACTGAACAATGAAGTTAAGTGTGAGCTGGGTTGGAGTTTGTTTCGGATAGCAAGGGCAGAAAAAGGAAGGAATATAGTTGATCCACAAGTATTAAATTCAGCTCATTGAACGATTATAACAAGGTAAGTTCTAATTCTTAATTTTGGAAGCAGAGGTTGATTGTTTTATGTAAAATTGAGTATGTTATTGCTGTGATAGTTGGGATTTTAGTAGAAAGGAGATTAGTTATTGTTGTGCGGAGTAATAAGGGAGAAAATCTGGGTTTGAACAAGTATAAACTCCTATGAAACATGTCCCTAAATCTAATGCACATAAGACGTTTGAAAAATGTCTTCTTAGGGACTGTTAAGCTTAAATCATAAAATTAAGTGAGGTTGAGGTTAAGAACTCTTTATACATGTTATATTAAGTAAATTAAGTGATTTTTGTAAGATTATTGGGATTAAAAAATATGTTTTAGAATGAAAGTAACGTTTATGCTTGGTTTAGAAATTGTCTCAACAGAGCAGTTTGGGGGCTTTGTCGGACTGGTCTATAATGCCCGAAATAGATGAGTTATATTTTTTAAAAATACTATGATATACCTTCTATAACATCCTCAAGTTTGGTTGCAATTGGATTTATGATTTAAAAGTTAGAAATTTGCAAAGTGGCCTAGTTGGTGTGGGGGTTGTTGGGCTAGTACAGCTGCTACAGGCAGCAGCACGCGCTGTGCGCTGCACTGCAGCAGTTGGTTAGCATGATCTGGTATCGTTATTTTGGCTGAGCTGTTGTGGTTCATTTGGGGCTGTTTTGAGCATGTAGTTATGGCTTATCATAAGTAGCTAAAATAACTTAACATGTTATAGTTGGTACATAATATTGTTAGTAATTTTAATAAATATAACAAACTAGATAGTGAATGGTTTAAATATGTAATGCAATCTTTAACTAAGGTTGTTTAAGATAAGTGTGCAATGATCTATATTAGAGTTCTAATGGAACAATTTATGTACAAAGTGTATGGTTAACTTGAATTTAAAAAAAAACTAAATTTATGGTAGATGAGTATAGTGATATGTTGAGCTACTAAAAAGAGTAATAAGACTATGTTAGATATATGTAACAAGTCTATTGAAATAAGAGGAAGTTAAAAATAAGACATTAAGTTTGCAAAGTATAAGTTTAAATAGAATTCGTGGTAGAGGATAACGTTACGCAACGTAATAACTTTATGTTTACGTAGGTTCTTTACGGGAGCATAACACTTTGAATCGCGTAATCACGTAGATTTGATAGCTTTGCATCGAGAAAGCAAGTCTTTCAGTTCCTATTTGCTACATGAATTCGATATGGCTTGTTTATAAACTATATTGCAATGAGCGTGTGATATTACATAAGATGTGTGTATGAATTTTGAAAGTCAAATTATGACTATATTTGGTTGAGTTATGGAACTCAATTTGTGATATGTGATATATTAAGCATGCGAAACTTATGTTTATCTTAAACTGATATTTATGATGAGCATGAAATCTTATAACTGTTTTAAATTGAGATATATGTTGAGCATGAAAATTATGTGCTATGTGCGGCATTAAAGCTGTTAGATTTGTTGAGCGGTCGAGCTCAATCTTGCAAAAATAAACTTTTTGCAGGTTAACGATAGAGTGCGATATTATTTGCTACTCGGATGATGAAAAATGAACGACATGTGGAATACAATACTTTCTTTGATTTAGAAGTTGAAAGTTTTGAAATGTGGTGGTTGACAATTATGTACAATTAAAGATATTCAATAAAAAAAGATTGTTTACCTTGAATTGAGAATGTATTATGGTGATTGTTTGTGTGTAGATTATACAGGTAGAACATCGATATAAAAGATATTAAGTATTGGTACTTGAACTCTTATAGTTCACTTACTCTGATAATATGGGGAATCGTGAAGTTTGCGATTCAGGGAACGCATGAAAGAAGGAAGAAAGAAAATTTTAAAATTATTTCGCAAATTTATCATTTATATTATTGATAACCAGAACAAGAAAGTCGTTCACGCACAAGTCGAGATTAGCTTAGTCCTAATTATGGAATAAGTTAGTCCTGATTTTGGGGTCGTTACAGTATTTGAAGTCTAGTTGCTGTTAAAATTAAGTAATTTGACAAATAAGTTTTAGTTAATGATGATAATACCATAATAGTGGGCCGATATTTTAAAAATAAATTGTTATATATAGGTTTCTTAAGTTTTGTTATTCACTTATAAGTTTTGGAATATGAATAATGATTCAATGCGATAAATAAAGGCACCTTGAATGAATTATGAATTATTAGTTGGTTTATATTTTATTCAATGTGAATATGTTTTGGTGACCCCGACTTTTAGTATAATTTAAATTGTTTATAGTAAGGTGTTGATTTAATAAATGTTTATATATTTATATTGTTGTATTTTATCATCACTTGAGGCGGTGACTTAATAGTGGGAAGCCGGATATAAGTCCCCATTAACGTAGGTTCGAGTCCTGATAAACTCCTCTATGCTCAAGTGGTCTCACGCCCTAGATTTATTCGGGAGTAAGTTGAGCCCTGAATTTTTTCGGGGGTAAGCTGAGTTGTGCCGATGAAGACACCATTTAGGCCTCCAAAATTTTTGGAGATCATGCATTTATTTTCTTCTTATCATGCATGTAATTGTTTATTACATATGTTTAAAAATAACAGATATAATATTATAAGACCAGTTGATAGAGTCTATAATAATGACTGTGAATAATTGTTGAAAGACTAAAAATGTGTAAATAATTGATGAATAAAAGTGTTGATTAAAGGTAAGTAAGATAAGTAAATGCTTGTTCAATTATTTTTTTTTTACAAAAGTAAGTTTGACAGAACTTGCCGACACTCTACTTTTCCTAAAGTAGTATGAACCACAACTCTATTATTAAAACAATTTTTGTTAAAACGTGTACAAGTTAGTTTAATTTTCTCCGTGGGACCACAAATTCCATTACCATTACTTTATATAGCTCATTTGGTTATTTTGTCAAAATGTGTGTGCTAATTGTTTCCTCAATTTTTAGTATAAATAGGTTGTCTGGTTGAGCAACTAAACACACACCATGACTACACCAAAAATATAAAATTCTTCTACTACAATATTGTGAGTATAATATTGTGAATATTTTTTTTGAGTGTAAGGTTACTCCAAGTGTTGATAAGGAGTGCAAGCATTGTTTAAGTTGATCAATTTTATAGAAAGTAGAATCTAGTCACATGCTAAGGTAAGGGATATTTATTTCTTTCATATTCGTAAAGGGATTATCATTTTCTTTCATATTTATAAAGGATGTCACTTTCTTTCATACTCCTAAATATGAATGTACTATGGTAAGTGTTGCTTCTATAATTCCTGAAATAATTAGAAATACCTTAGAGATTTGTGCTTCATCTAGTATCATTTCATTTACTTGAATTTTTATTAAGTTTTAATTGTTATCTTTGAAATACAAATCTTGAATATCATTCTTGAATTTGAATCCACGTTTTGGTTATTATGTTAACAATTTTGACATTTTTAAACTCTAGATAAAGTAAATTATAAATCTCTAATTTTTATTTTTGATCTTATTATTCTTATTATTTCTATTAATCCTTTATATCATTGTCATCATCCTCATACTTAAATTTGTGTTGGAAAGTTATCTTTGGCCCGTAGTGCAAAAATGAACGGTTGATTAGTATGATTATGACCAGAAATTGTGTATTGGTATAATCATGATCATTGGTGTTACAAATGAATATCTTTGACCCGTAGTGCAAAGATGGAATGTTGCTTGACATGATCATGACCACTGGTGATACAAATGAATATCTTTTGCCCGTAGTGTAAAGATGAATTGAATGACATGATTATAACTAAAGGTTGTAGACTAGTATGATTATGACCATTGGTGTTATACATGAATATCTTTGGCATAACTGCAAATATGAATTTATTAGCATGATTATGAACAGGAACTGTAAATTAGTATAACCACGATCTTTGGTGTTTCTGGTAAAGACAGGTGGCGAAAGTTCGCGTTGTCTTAGGTACAACGAAGAACTGTTGATTGGTGTTACAGGAATAAAATATTGATGATAGACTTTTAATTTGGAGAAAATAGTAGACATTATATTCTACTTGACTCTTCTAATGGATTGTTGATTCCGATGCAATTATGGTTGAAAACTTTTATCATCTACCATATGTTCTAAATATCTGATTTATTACTGATGAAAGCTATTGATAATTTAATTATATTAGTCATAATATTCTTTACTGGACTATTTGTGCTCACCCTTTTGCTTCACAATTTCTTTCAGGAAATAAGAGTATAATTTGTGCTAGCAGAGAGAACCGGGGTATAGAGTGGTGTTCCGAACTAGTGGATGTCCTCATCAAGTTATAGAACAGTGTAGCATAATAATTGTACCGAGAACTTAAAATGTGTGTTGTCGTATTTTATACGGCATTATAATAATTTGAGTGTGGATATTGTCGTATTATATACGACATGGTAATAATTTTAAGTAAGATAATTTGTGTTTGTAATGTTGTTTTTGGCGACCCAAAATGGGTTATGTGGACCTATTTTGGGGACGTCACAATTGTCATCCTCTTTTTAAAGCTTAAAGTAGTCCTTACCTATCTTTCTAAAGATGCAAGTTATAACACCCCCTTCCTGAATAAGAAAGGGAGGTCACATGCAAAGCACAACAAACCTCAAAATAAGTAAACAGAGCACTAATAACTTCAAAATATTTAATATATGATAATCCATCAATGACAAATCAAATACAATTCTCTAAAAATTAGAACAATAATCAAAACCTAAAATTAAATAAACCTATTTGGTCAAATGTAGCTCTGTTCACACGAAATCCTAAACCGCCCCTGCAAATCTGCAGGAAGAAAAACACAGCCTGAGCCAAATATCTAGTACGGATAAATATATACAAAAAATGCACAACTGAAATACAAAATCGACTTACAAAATACTGAACAAGGTCTTAACATAAATATCGATGATAATATAATCTCCAAAGTCTGAATATAATATATCTGAATCAACAGAATTAACGAAACAAACAAAAGGCTAAATCAAAGTGGCTAAGTGGTTATTTCATACCGAGTTCAAAACAAAATAGAACCTTATCACACAAACAAGTCTAAATAATGCCACACAGGTAAATCACACATTGGACCGCGAATCCAAATGTATGTAAATCGGAAGGCATGTCTAGTACAAACATCACTAATCCGTAAAACAGAACATAAATTAGGATCCCATACGCATCCTGAACAAACATATCAAAAGGCCAAAGCTCACACCCAGAGCATCATACAAAACAAAAGGATACCCGTGGACTGATCACACTGCCACAGAAAGTGTCATGTCTCGGTGCTAAAAATACATGCCTTTGGTACCCCCACAGGTGGTTATAGCTCAGGTCGCTTATTCTACAAAGATATGATGTCACAACACATGCAACATAATACCAAGAAAAGGGTTCTAAACATACGTGTTGAACCAAATCAATTCATAAATAGAATGTCTCCAAATGAATGTAACAACATGTACTGCTCTACAAAGATCAACAAAATTCTATGCGCGAAGAACAAATTCAAAGATTAGCTTAGAACATCTAGACTAAACAGAAGCAAAATAAAGATTTGACCAGAAACAAAACAATTAAGCGAGGACTTAATTATGAATGATTAGAAAAACAAACAAATCAACATGATGATTGTATCGCTGAAAAATTATAGAATATGTACAAATTTTAATAGAAAGAAAGGAGCTCAAATTACTAATAAAGCCAAGGTATCAAAGATCAAATTTCTATTTAAGAGTGTCAATAGAATTATAAGAAAAATAAAACTAATGACGAGATATGACGAGATATAATGGATACAACAATAATCAAAGGAGTGGAGTACGAAATCAATACCTGATATGCAAAACCACTTATAGCACATTCCACAAAATCTTATTTTTCAATGTCAACAATATCAAATACGAAATCTTAACCACCACCTAAATATATTCACCTCGAATTAAATATGATCCAAACTAATAATTCTAAAATTATCACCTTAGATCACTATTAATACTCCAAAACTTAAAAGCCAATAACAAAACTTATGAAATCTTAAAACCATAATATGACAAATTATTCTTAATACGTTAGTCTACTCTTCTAATCTTATCGCCATTAATTACATCTTATTTGTCAAATTGATTAATTTTAACAGAAACTAGACTTCAAATACTACAATTTAACCTCAAGAATCACCCAAATCGGATTTAAATTCATTAAGTTTTACATTTTTAAATATTAGAACTTATTGTTGAAAATTCTGCTACAAAAATTCCAAATAAGCCCTTTCTTAAAATTCATAACAAATCATACGTTAATCTTTAACAGTTCAAATTTGTGACCATATTTTCAGCTTGTATATGTATAACATATCCAAAAATTATAACGATCCAATGGTCGGATTAAGAGATACAACCCACGCAATATACCTAAAAATATAGAAACTGATTTTCAGCTTTTAACGTTTACATTCAATTAAATTATATTCCTTAATACAAATTTATCTCCTATTTCCGATTATCATGATATCTAATTCCATGTCTTTGTTTTAGTTAAAAATAATCTCTAATTCAAAAACCCTCATAACTAAACTTAAAATCAAAATACGAAATAATATTTACCATCCTCGTTCGACTTTCTTCAATACGCAGCAACAAAGAATCTGGCTAGAACTCGAAAAGATACACGGAATAGGCTCAAGAATCACTTGATTCGGAGTTAATATAAACGAGTTATGAATTTTCAAAACTACGGCTGAAAATAGTGGCGGGAATTGGGATGAGTTGCGGTTTTCATCAATTTAAGGCATGAAAATGACGTTAAATAACTTTTCTTCCTTCTTCACAATTGTAAAGGACGAAAAAACTGAAGAAATAGGCTTTGGATTCACTCAATTTTGATATCGGATGAATTAATTATGATTTTTTTAATGGATTACAGTGCGTATAAGTATTATACTCGGGAATTCAACTAATCAAATTAGAATAGAATTAGGGTTACACCTCCACTTTTTAAATATAAATAGTAAACAATATAGGAGTTACCAAAACATTAATGGACTCTTCAATTTTAATTAAATTAATTATTTAATTATTTATTAAAAGAATTTAACTTTCCAAATGAAACAAAGAAGAACAAAATTAGTAACATACCTTTCTCTAATTAAATTATACTTTTATAAAATAAAATCAATTAATATTTAATTATTAACAAAAATTTTGGTTATTACACAAGTAGTTCTTGCCTTCATCTTTTTGAGGCTGAAAGTGGTATTTACCTTTGAAGAAGAATCAATGACCAAAGGAATTCTGAGATACATGAAAATAGATGATAAGACCATTCAACAATTAGAGCTGGCAAGATGGGTGGAAACCCAATGGAGAACTCATTTTCGCCAATATTAAATGGGTTTGGGTTTATAGTTATCAAATAAAATTATTAATTGGTCCAACTTATCTTCACCCATATAATAACTGTGTGGACGTGACCTACCCATTGGGCCTTATTATATTCAACTTGTAATTTTTCATTTTCTCACTCTAAAATTTCCACTTTTGTTTTTCATAATCTCTGAAAAAATGATTCAATTAGTATTTGATTCCCTGGATCTTATAGGCGAGTGTGTGAACATCTTAGTGGTAGACATCTTCACATTTAGAAGACACATGTATTTAGCTCAGCGGCGGATTTAGCCTCGAAGTTTAGTGTTGTCAAATTCGAAAAAAAATCCCTTAAGAATAAAAATTTAATAAAATGAATCACAACACTAAATAATACTCAAATATTGTTTACAATAACATTTATGGGTTTGGAACTGGATATTTTGGACAAAAGATTATGATACTTGGGTTTCGGGGTTAACATTTTGCGGTGAGTTTCTTGGTGAATATTAACAATGACAGGTTCATCACTATTCCATTTGCTTGGACATTTTCAGGAATATATTCAAATTTTGTATGTTTAGTTGTTGTAACTCAAATACGTATGTCCATGTCTGCCAATCAATAAATATTTAAAAATTAATTCAACATCAAAACAAGATCAATATACAATATAAATAGTCAAGTGTAATTAGCACCAATAATAAACAATCTCAATTAAACCACTAACAAGTAACAATTAACATTACAAAAGTTAAAGAAAGTAAAAATAGAATAAAACACATACTTGAAAGACTTTTATTTGATGAAGTTCTCTTCATTGTTGGGTTGCAGTGTTACTTTAAAAAGTAAAAAGCCCTAATTTTATAAAAGTAGACTCTATAAATAATTATAAAAATTCTTAAAACAATCGTTAAATTTGTGACATTTAAAAACTAAAATTAAAATAACCTAAACACTTGGAATTGCTCTGTGCCTCTGTTGCGTTTTAGACTTTAACTTTAAGTATTCTAATAGTTTTTTAAATCAAACATAACAATTTCATTTAACACTCCCTCAATAATTTTTTTTAAGTTGACCCTTGAACCCCTAAAATTTCAGTGGGGTCAGGTGCCCCCACTGCCTCATGCTTGGGTCCGCCCTTATTAAGCTTCGATCTCTTCTAGATGGACATAATTGGATATAAAAATTGGATATGAGTATATTTGAACTTCACTTATTTATATTTTCACCCACCATTGGAGGTCAAAATACAAATAAGTAAAATTTAAATAAACGCATGTCCAATTTTCATGTTCACGCATTGTTTTTGTTCAGTTTCAAGTCCTAGAATCGTAGTTCCCAGAAAAAAAACGGAAAAAAGAGAGTCTCATATTTGTGTTTGGAAGGAGAGACGATGCTTAAAATTTATGGGAGAGAAAAATGAGAGGTAAAAAGTGATAGGATTTTAAAAGGAAAAAGTGATATAAATTTATAGAAAGGGAAAAATATACAAAATTTTAGAGAGAAAATTAAAAATAAGAATTTTGTCTGTTGAGAATGTAAGAATCCATATATATATATATCTATAATTATGTATTTGATATATGGCTTAGCCCATCTCCGCCTATATTTATTTATGACCGTCCACTAACATTAACAAACTTAATTTTCAACCCATATAAACCCAACCCATATAAATCTAAACTTATTTAGACCCGTCCAAAGTCACTCATACCCGCCTATTTACCGGGTCTAACAACAATAAATAGAATCATGTCAACTTCTCTCATGAGAATAAATTATTATCTTTTCTCATGAGAATATATTATACAAATAATTTCACAAAATTTTGAATTTGTAAAGTTAATTTATGAAATTCTAAAATTTAAAATGATATATGAATCATGTAAGTTTTACCATGTGTGTATAGGTTTGCTAGGGTTTAAACTTGAAAACTAAATGGATGAATACAAAGTGCATTATATGCAAAACATGACAAGCCAATTGATCTCACTAAAAGGGGTAGATAAATTTTTTCATCTTCTAAGTATTTCATTTTTTGAAGTTGGGTCCTTCATCTAAATTTCAATGTAGTTATATGTAATTTAACTTGTTGATAAGTACGTCAAACTTATATGTTTTTGTTAAAATGTAAAAAAGTCTGGAGTTAATTATGGTGGTTCTGATATGTAATTTAACTTGTTGATGGATAAGTCAAACTTATATGCTTACAACATATTTTTGTTGTCAAAACTCCATATAAATATATAATTAGCTGGTAAAAATTATAAATGTCAAGTTATATATTGTTGTTCATGTAATTATTGAGAATAATTATATATCGTTATGTTCATAATGAAATATATTAAATGTTTAATGATAGCACTAACATCTAAACAAAAAAAGTAAATTATCTATGTTATATTTTGTCATATAATCAATTTAATCTTGCAATTCTAAATTTTACATTTATAAATCTCAAAACAAAATCCAAATCCACAAATCAAATGGAGTAAAAATTCTTAACCCATCCCTTTGAAAAATTTTATTACAAAAAATAAAAGGGAACTATCCTACAATCCACATAAAAAATTGATATTTTCACATAACCCTCTTACATGAATAGTGAGTAAATCTCAGCTCCATGTGAGAGAGAAACATCATTTTAAGATGTATAAATATTAATTTCAAAAATAAAAATAGCACAAATCAGTTGGTTTATCTTGAAAAGCAACTATCCTACAAACGACGCCGTGTTTCTAGGGTTTTCTCTTATATAAGAATCAAACTCGGAGGTTTTTTTTTCTTTCTCTCATACGCAACTGCAGCTGTAGCTGTTTCCTCTTGTATTCAAAAGCCTAGGTACAAAATCACTGAATGAATTCATGTTTCTGATCGATTTATATATGTTTTTGTACTCCATTTCGTATGTTCAGTTGGCTTTATACGATTTTATGAAGGTTGAACTCTAGAAGATTGCTTGAGGATCGTTTAGGATGGTTATGATATATGTTTAGTTGTCACATCACTTTATTAAGATCTGCTTAGTTGATTAATTGATTATATAATTGTGAATTTGTGGATTTAATTGTTACTTTAAAAGCTAGATTCCTAGTACATTTGCTAGACCTAGCCCTAATTCTGTTGTTTTGCTTCTGTTGAGAAATTTCATAATTATTTGAATAGATTGATGTGTGTTGATTGTAACTTTTTTTCATAATTGGCACTTCCCTTTAGAATATCTCATTTTTCGCACTCGCAGGTTAGGTTATGTAATTTGATTAGTTTCTCTAATTTGATTAGAGGGGTCATTCCAAATTTACTATGTTAACTTTGTACAAGTTTTTAACTTATTATAAGAAAAGTTGGAAGAAATGTTTCCAACTCATAATATATATAAAAAAAAGGTAAAATAAGCTGAAGTTGAAAAACAAATTCAACTTAAATAGGAAAAAGGTTACCCATTTCTTAATGGGTGGAAAACCTTGCACCCCAAAACCAGTTTTTTCTAGGTGCTCGTGGGAACTTGCAGGTAGTGTACCAATGGGTCTGGTCAATTTTTGCCAGGTCTAGTGGGGTGTAAGGGGGTTCAAATTCAGACTAAACAAAATTTGGATGGTAAGTGTTGAGAGACAGAGAAGACAACACGTAGTATAAGGCGGACTCTACCAACATCTACTTGGTAGTGGTTTTTCTTTTATAAGACCGAAGTATCAGATTTGTTATATATTCGACTTCTCTCATTTGTGCTGTTCTCTGGTAATCAAAACCCTAGGTCTGTACTTTTCCGGTATAAACCTTTCATCATCTTTCCCAACTCCTCTAAATATCATTTCTACTAAAGATTTGTGATGTTTAGCTTGCTTGATTCCATTTTGTGAAGTTGAATTCCAAAGATTGATGCATGATTGTTTAGGGTATTTTTTGTTGTATTCTTATTTGTCATATAACTTCAACAAGATATGTTTAGTTGATTAATGGATTATATAAACATGCTTGTAAATGTTTGTGAATATGTAGATTTGATTGTTACTTTAAAAAAAATTCTAGTAAATTTGCTTGCCCTAATCATTTTTTTTGCTTCCATTTATAAATTTCATAATTATTTGACGAGTTTGATACTAGTTTGATGGTAACATTAATAATTGGCACTTGCCTTTAAATCTTATTATTTCAGCATAGTAAAGATTCTGTAATTTGATTTGAGGGGTCTTTCCAAATTTACTTTGTGAAGAACTAAGGATGATTCATTGTGTAGTGTTTGTTATAATTACCTTTGATTTGAACAGCAAGGTACCAAGTTAGTGAGTCCGTTGTATTCCAAAAGTTTTGTTGTGACCAATAAATGCTGAATGTTTTATTAAATTAAGAAGTTGGTTGGCTTTTTTTTAAGAAAGAAATCCTTCACTAGATTCTGGTGTTATATGAACTATATTCATTTGGAATTATAGTTATTGAATGATGATAGGATATTTATTTTCAGATCAAGCACTATATTTTACATCCGACTGGCGTGCACCTTTTGATCTTCCTTCATTTGGGACGGAGTTTCCTCTGGTAATCAACACCGTTGGTTTGTGCTTTTTCGATATAAATCTTTCCATAAATTATTATTTTTTCAAATAAAATACGCTTGTTATGTAAATTATTTATAGCCGAGAGTTCGGTAGCTATTGTACAATTATGTTTCTGATGAATTTATACATGTTTGCAAAGCCAATTTTCGATGTTCAGTTGGATTGATTCAATTTATGAATTTTGAATTCTAGAGATTGATGGAGGATCGTTTAGGATGTGTATGCTTAATTGTCAAATTTCTTTAACAAGATCTGTTTTTAGTTGATTAATAGATTACATAAACATGCTCATAAATGTTTGTGAAATTGTGGAATTAATTGTTACTTTTAAAAGGTAGATAGATTCCTAGTAAAGTTTCTGGCCCTAATCCCTTTGTTTTGCTTCCATTGAGAAATTACATAATTATTTGAATAGATTGATGATAGTTATGATTTGATGGTAACAATAATAAGTGGCACTTGCCTTTAGATCTTGTCATTATTTGTGTATAGCTCAATTCTGTAAGTTGATTTGAGGGGTCATTCCAAATTTACTTTGTTAAGAACTATGCATGATTTAGCTCCTTGGCTGTTATGTGTAGTGTTTGCTATGATTACTTTTGATTTGAACAGCAAGGTACCAAGTTAATGACTCTTTATATTCTAAAAATCTTGTCTTGAAAATAAATGCTGAATGTTTTATTAACTTAGAAGTTTGTTGTCGTTTTTTTTCGGAAAAAATCCTCCCCTATGTTTTAGTGTTATATGAATTGTATTCCGCTGAAATTTATATTTATTGAATGATGACATAAAAGTTTTTTCTAGAGCAAGCACTATCTTTTACATCTGATTAACGTGCACCTTTAGATCTTCTCTCATTTGGGGCAGCGTTTTCTCTGGTTAGTAAATCCCTGGGCTTGTACTTTTGCGATATAAATCTTTCATTAAATTTTCACACACACAAACATCCTATATAAGCTTGTTTTATAATTTTTTTTATATCATTTTGTTTGTTAGTTATTGCACAAATATGTTTCTGATCGATTGATACATGTTTGTAGACTCAATTTTTGATATTCAGTTGGCTTGATTAAATTTTATCAAGGTTAAATTCTAAAGATTGATGGCGGACCGTTTAGGATGTTTATGATGTATGCTTAATTGTTGCATTGCTTCAAAAATATCTGCTTAGTTGGTTAATAGATTATATAAACATGCTCATCAATGTATGTACAATTGTGGATTTAATTGTTATTTTAAAAGGTAGATTCCTAGTAAATTGATGCGGTAGAGGTCTAATTCCACCTAGGGTGGGGCCTAGGCGGCCAAACAAATCTAGATGGCAAAGGACCTGCCTAACGCCTAGGCGAGGATTAAGCGCTCCTAGGTGTGGACTTTTAGAGCACTTTTTGCTTGGAATAAAATCTATTGCAACATTTATTTAAAGGTAATTTCTGCAAACAAGTAAACAGACAATATTTTCTCGAAAATAGTTGTTATTTCAAGTACTTGAATGATACTAAGTGTGAACAAAAAGCCTGGCAGCACTATTTCAATCATCACAACATGCTGATCCAACAGATGCTTATCCTATATTGTTGAAACCATATTCATTTTGTCTCTGAATTATCAATTGAGTGGCATTTCTTTGTAAATTGTTATAGGTTGGTATCCGTTGAAAGGTGTAGTTGATGAGCGTGATTAATCAATCATCCAAGTATATTTAGGGCGCATGCTCATTCACAGATCAACCTTTGAGTTGTGATGCCATACATGGCTGGGGTGATTGTGCCTTCACGTTATGAATTCATTTTTCGCGAAGGCTCGGAAGTGCTTGTCATTGCGAAAGTACGAGAGTTTCTTGATGCTGTTGTGTATCTTCAGGCCCATAGAGATGTGAAGGTATTATCTCCGCACCTGGTTCTTTGACATGAATAATGGTTTTGTTCCCACCAGACTAATACTACCACTTTAGATCGTCATGAAGAAAATAGCCACTACACATCTTGAAGTATATGTTACAGCCTTACTGATTTACTTTGTATAATAAAATTTGTGTGTTGAAAAATGTTCATTTATATAAAATATTATTACCTGTCCCTAAAAGTCCCTATGTTGTTTGACCTGTAGTGCTGAGATGCTGACAGTTCCCATGATAAAAACCAATTCGCCCTTCACTTTAGATGCACTACTTGCTGTTAATTCTTAGTTTATTACTGCCGCTAATGTTAAACTCTTTGCAGATGGGGAGCATATTGATTGATTCTAAAGGCGCCACTAAGTTGGCTGACATTACAGTATTTTTGATGGAACTCCTTGTTAGTATGTTTTCCTTTCCTGTTATATATGTAGTCACCAATTTTAGATCTTAATATCCGTCTCCATTTTGTCTTTTAGAAATAGAATTTGGTTAGTCGCCTGATAGCAAGTAAGAGTAAACTTCCCCTCTAAATAAACATAACAAGGTAATGTATATTTTGTTAACTGACGTCGAACCACAACATAGATATGGCTATTGCCAATATGTTAGATATTAATAGATTTGGTGAATTTTCATCATAATCCTGGACAGTTATTATATACCAAATCTTTATAAATTTCTCCATTCTTGTATAAACTCAAGCGGTAACAACATGCATAAGAAAAACTTTGATAAAAGTTGAAGGCACGTGTTCAACTTCATTGTCTTTTTCTTTCCCTTCAGTGCTGTAACTTTCTTTTTTCTTTTGGTGTATCTTCCATTTCATTATTGATCTTAAAATGTTCTCTTTTGTAGGAGCTACTCTCAGAAAGATCGTTGTTCATGGCATTTCAACTTTTCCAACTCGTCCCTCCTTATAATGGTGAGAACTTGAAAGTCACAATGTATTAGTGAAGCCTCTTTTTAGATGTTTCCATAATCAGTTTTGGATTAGGACACACAATTTCTGATATCAACAAATTTAAATCTATGTTAAGCTTCTCTTTGTTTTCATAAAGAATCATGTCTGAATTCAAAAGATAATGATATTTTCAATTCAATTAATTATCTCCTATAATTGCTGATTCAGTCTTCAAACAATATGCATTATTTTATTTATTAGTCATTCCCTACTCGCAATGTTTCTCATTATTTCACATGTAATATCCTCTGATTTATGATATGTTTGCTGTTGGCGGTTTTTTTTTACTTATTTACTAATATTATTTGTTCAATTTATGCACCGTTTATCGAATGTAAAGATTGCGTATATCTGAACTTTTCAGTGTTACGTCTATTTCACTTTCTGGTTCTCTTCATTCATCCAGCTTATGGTTGAAATTCAAAGGTTTACTAGTTTATGATTTAAATTTTGATCTTGTTCCATGGTTTTCCTCTCCTCAGATGGATGTTGATCAGTATGGTAATTTTTCAAAACTCCACCCAAAATGGTGGCAGATCACAAGAATTTTCCCTCCTAACCAATCATGCCAGACCATCCTTCCTTTGGCGGCTCCATTACTTCCATGAACCCCATTCTGCTCACATTTTCATCCACAATATTAAAGATGACCGAATCTCTTCCCATCCATACCACCATTTATCTCCCTCACATTAACCGTCTGGGATAAACCAAAAGAAGTCTCATCAGCAATTAATTGCAACCCACCTCCGTAAATTAAAGATTTCGCCATCAAAAACCCTTGGGGCCTGCAAATATGTGAATTTGGCAAGGAAACTTTGATTTCATTTGGGTCATGTGGGTTTAAGGGATCGCAAACCACCATTTCCCGGGTAGTGATTATGCCGGAGCAGTACTGAATCGCACTATATGCACTATCACGAATCCCACCATGTAAATTTCCCTAGAATACAGGGAATGGGTGGTGGAACTGGCCACAGCTGTTGGGTCATCATCTTTGGGGGATTCAGGCCAAAGGTCGAGGCTTAGAAGTGATTCACCGGGTCTTCTTGGTCGGACATTTCTAATGATTTGGATTTTTTGATGATTTGGCAAGATTTGAAGGCTGTTGTGGTGAGATTTTTTGCTGCGTATTGGTACTGGTTTTGTGGTTTCGTTTTCTGGAGTTTTTTGAGAAAGGAAAGGCGGGTTTGGAGAAGAAATTGACTATCTGGGACTTATATATAGAGGGTGATGGGACAGAGTCACAAGCATGTTTGGCTTAGTTTAAAATTTGTGATATGAGGTATGTTTTGTTTTATTTTGTTAATTTTGGATAATGTGTTACATATCCTAATTTTTATTGCATTCTAATCTTTTATGGGTACTGTTTGGGAGCAGATTTCTCCAGTCCACCATTGATATTGAGATGATCCATCCTCTTTTTAAAAGATTTTAATTCCTTCTAATAAGTAAGTCCACCATTGATAAAGAGATAATCCATCCCCTCTTGATTTTTTTTTTAAATTTCACTACTACAAAACACTAAAAAGATGACACTTAATAGACAAAGTTTTTGTAAAAAAACGTTATGGTTTTTATTTACACAACACTTTTTTAACAAAATGTTGCAGTTAAATATGCAAAAGCGTTGTGAATTTATAAGAGCCAATTTTTGGTTTTAAAGTTGTAACATTTTCGTAAAGAAAAATTATGAAAACGTTATGTATTAAAAGAACACGGAGCATTCCGCCCCTAGCCATATCCGACTCCCTTTTGCCCTAACACTCTGCCCCCAACATACCCTCCCCAATTTCCTTTTAAACCTTTCCATCGCATACAAATTGAAAACTCTCTCAAATACTGAGCTTCAGTCGATTTAGGGTGTCACACTCTCGCTCACTTGCTTTTTTAGATTCCTGTATATAGTATATGTATTCTTTCTTTCATTAACAACAGGCTTTGGATTCAATAGCAGAAGAGAATATATATACAAAGAAGAAAAAGATGTAGAGATTTAGATTACTGAAGAGTGTCATCTTGTCATCAACTGGAAAAGATGAAAATTTTGAAGATGACGAAGACGAAGAAGAGGAGGAGACGGTCACCGTGGAATCAAGATTACTTTCCGAAAGAGCCAAAATGGAGATCATGTTCCGTCGAATCTCCACAGAGAATTTTCCCCTTCGAGTTCACAACGTTTTAATCAAGGGCAATACCAAGATGAATGAGCCGCTGATCGTTTCAGAAATCGAAGCCCATAGGAACCTCAGTCCAAGAGTAGTTTTAGGCGGCTAGTATTGCTAATGCTCGGCTTCGACGGCTCGAGATTTTTGATTCGGTTAAATTACTCTCAATTCGGGGCCACCAGAGTTAAAGGTATTATTTTGCCGATATTTGCATTGCATATGGTTCATTAATTTCTCACCTTGGACTTGGAACTGAAGTGTAATCTTTTTTAATTTCCTCCCAACACAAGTTGCTTGCAATCAAGCATAACATTAGTTGAATTGCATTTATACATATTTGATAGTTTTAGATAGTGTTGATAGGGTATTTGAGAGATGACAGTTTTTCTAAATATTATTCCCTTTTCATTTGATACATTAAAGGTTTATGACGGTGTCCTTGTACAGACATTTACTGACTAGCAAAATGCTTTTTGAATTCTGTTAATGATGTTAATTCTCACAATTCTGATGATAATAGTAATTCTTTATTTGGTTTATATTGGTGCTGAAAATGCTCTGTGCATCGAATCAGCAGTGGGATACTTAATTCTGTTCGACAAATTCTCCATATATTTGGCATAGAATCACTAATCACTATACTTATAACATTTGGTTTATTTGCTTGCATCATCCAAGGTCATTCATTATTGCAATCTTGTAGATATGTAATCTATTTGTGGATAGCACGAAAATTAGTTACTGCAAATCAGATGAAATGCCTTTAACGTGGGAAATAATTGTGGAAGGAGGCACCATAGGTATGCAATTATTTTCCCAGGTTGGAAGTGTTTATCTGAGATAAAAAATATAAGAGATACAAAATCTTTTTGGCACCAGACACAATCATAACTTTAATCTTCCGAGTAAATGAGCCAAAATTATATATATAAAAGTATTATTGCTTGCTTTTAGAAATTTTTTGGGTGTTCTCTTTATTTTGTTGCTCCTTTGAACATCATTTATTATAATAAATTTGATATACTATTGATTGCATATAAGTTTTAAAAGGTACATTTACTAATCCTTAGGAGTTATTTACTTTTTCTAGCTGCTCTGAAGCACGTCAGCAGCTGACCTTTTGATGAAAAGATTTTGGTGCAGTCACTTTACAAGGTAAATATCAGATATGTCGAGTTGCTTATATCAAACTAGGTTCCAACTATTTTGTGGCTTTTCTTGTTTTGAAAATTTTCCCAATCAGATACTACCCTACAGTTTAAGAATATTTCTAATGTTCCCAGTTTTTTGGTCATATTTGATTCAATATTTAATTTGGATCTTTCATTCATTATTAATCTACATCTATGTCTTGAACTTATTCAATATTTAATGGTCCTGAACTTTCTCTATATTTGGTCCTGAACTTTCTCTATATTTTCCTTTGTCTTCTTCAAGGTTCATTTAATATGCAACTTCCTATTGGTGACGCATAATCTCCATTAACATGAGTTACACAAAAGTAAAGAGCACAAATCTATAGATGCATGTGCAACAATTTTTTTTTTCCTTGGGTAAACCAAGAGAACATTTCACTGAAATCTAAAGTAACGATATGCTTGTACTAGGTACTTTCAATTATGTTAACAATGTTTGTGCTGTAAACAGGGTGAAATAAGGGATGGGCAAGATATTCTTGTCAGGGTACATTCCGAATGCCTTACAGGAGATATATTTGGGTTGGCAAGATGTGATTGTGGGAATCAGCTGGGGCTCGCAATGCAACAGATTGAGGCCATTGAGATATTTGACTGAGTCCAGATAAAACATGGAAGTTGAGTTATTTAGTGTTATTTTTCTAAACAATAAAAAATTCTTTATTGTACTTGTTTCATGTTATTTATGTGTGAGATTTGTCGGATTGAACAGTTGGTTGGCTGGTATTACCTTCGAGTTGGTTGTTGGCAGTTTCTTAAGATGGAAAGTGCAGCACCTGTCTGAAAGGTGTATGGACGCATATAATGGGTTGCGGTGAAGTGGCAATAAATCCCCACTTTTTTTTTCTAGCATTGGACATGTTACGAATATAATAGATATCAGTCATATTCTTATTGCATTAGTGATCTTGATTTATTCTAGAGCAGCATTAAATTGTTGCAAAAAATATATATGGGAAAGCAGCTGTGTTATTAACAAAGGCTTGATCGTTATAACTTTCGTTTCATTGTTGTGTGTAGATAAAAGAAGCCCAGAGGCACATATCTCATTCACTTTCAGTCCCTGTTATAAAGAAAGGCCTGACCATGAGGCGAATGGATTTGTTTATCCGTGTAATTCCCTCAACTCCTTGAGTAATATCTGAAACAAAGTTCTGTTTTCTTTTTAATCAATGATAGTACTGCATATTTCACTATCAGTTTTTGTGGCAATCAAATGAAGAATAAGTTTCTAGGACTTTTTAATGCTGTTGTTTGAGTATGTTTGTTCAGTATGTATTTGCTGTGATATGTTCTGTCACTAATATTAGTTTTATTGTTTAGAAAATAATGAAGTTGATGCGGAAGATATACCAGAAGAAGAGGTTGTTTGAAGAATCTGTATGGTTGAATTATGTGAAGGTGGAGAGACCCTAAAGATGGAATGCAAATGCAAAGGTGAACTTTCTTTGGCTCACCAAGAATGCGCTGTAAAATGGTTTAGCATCAAAGGTAATAAAACCTGTGAAGTGTGCAAGCATGATGTTCAAAATTTACCTGTCACGCTTTTGCGGATTCAAAGTGTTCAAAATCAAATTACTGGAGCAAATAGAGCCCCACAGAGGGAAGTTAATGAATTCAGGCAAGTGTGACTCATACTCCCTCATCCAGAAATTATCATAATTCATATATCTTCTCACTCTCATATAAGTGTGTCATACTCCCTCTCCATGCATAAATAGGAGTCTCATTTGTCTTACTGATTTTTTTCTTCAAGTCCAAATGTCATAATTGGACAAAAAGTTAATTGTTTAAGTGTGTCATAGCCTCGCAGGCAAATTTTAATACTCATAAAATAAAGTCAACAGTTCAAACGAGACTTTCATTTTTGGACGGAGGTAGTACTATAAAAAAATCTAAATTATGATATCCCTGATTTCCTAACCTTTTATATGTTTCTAGGATCTTATTTAAATTTTGTTTGGGCCATTGAGAGTATAGAGTTAAAGTTTGACCCAAATTGCAAAAATTAAATAAGTTAAACAACATTTGACCTTCTTAATTTTGCTAATGCCAATTCTTTCTTGTTAATGCAGGACTTTGCAAATTTCGATGTTTTTCACATGTAGCACTTGCTTGGGATTCAAGTTCTCTGAGATATGGAGCAACACAAGAAATTTTAATTAGATAATTTTCAACTCAGTTGACACATCGACTTATCTTTCCTCCATCAACTTTCCTTAATAAACATAATCAATTAAGTCTCCTCCATCAACTCCTTAAATTTTGAATAAAGGAAAAAGAAAAAGAAAGAAAATACTAAAATTTTATTTTAACTATATAATTAAAATTTTAATATTATAATATATAATTTTATGTGGGATGATATTTTGAGAATTTCAAAAATTAAGGGGTTGGATTTATTTTTTGATACTATGAAAAAAGAAACAAGCATAAAAAAAAGTGATTAGCCTTATATATATTGTCAAGCAAATTTTTGCTCTTAATCCATATTTAAAATAGTCTAGAGAGATAGATATAGTGTTTTAAGTGGAAGACATTTCCGACCATCTTTGGTTGTTGGGACGAACTGTAGCGCCTTTGAGTGGTCGTTCCAGCGATATCTCCGGGAGGCGTCAGCATTGGATTCCTCCCCTCTTCCTCCTTCCTCGTTGAAGCCAGTAACCGTCAACAACGAAGTGGTTGAGATTAAGAACAATTGTAATCCAAGTACGGCGGCGATTGTTGCTTGTCCTCTCAATGTTCTCGTCGATTCAAAAGAGCACCAAGCTTCCCAATGTTCCTGTCGATTTAAAAGAATACCAAGCTTACCTCAGGAGTCGGCTAGATTTGGCATGTGCTGCTGTAGCTTGAACTTAGAAAGATTTTGTTGCTGTTCGTCATGACAATGGATCGCAAACCGTACAGATTTACCCAAAGGAGAAGATAAGGATGTTTCAGGTGGATTAATTCCTTCAATGCAGGGCATATAAAAGAAATCAACAACTAGTGGACAGTTGCTCTCCTACCACGTTCTCCTACCACGTTTTGCACCATATTGTCCGGAGAGCAGCTGTCCACTAGTTGATTTCTTTTGCATGCCCTGCATTGAAGGAATTAATCCACCTGAAACATCCTTATCTTCTCCCTTGGGTAAATCACGCTCGACCGATTTCAGCTGAAAGGTTTGCGATCCATTGTTATGACGAGCAGCAACAGAATATTCTCGAGTCAAAGCTACAGCAGCACACACCAAATCTAGCCAACTCCTGAGGTAAGCTTGGTGCTCTTTTAAATCGATGGGAACATTGGGAGGACCAGCAGCAAACGCTGCCATACTTGGATTACAATTGTTCTTGATCTCAACCACTTCGTTGTCGGCGGTTACAGGCTTCAACGAGGAAGGAGGAAGAGGGGAGGAATCCAATGCGGACGCCTCCCGGAGATATTGCTGGAACGCCCACTCAGAGGCGCTGCGGTTCATGTCGCTACCAAAGGTGGTCGGGAATGTCCTCCACTGAAAACACTCTATGCATCTCTCTCTAGACTATTTTGAATATGGATTAAGAGCAGGAATTTGCTTGACAATATATATAAGGCTAATAACCCCTTTTTTATGCTTGTTTTTTTTATAGTATCAAAAAATAGATCCAACCCCTTGATTTTTGGAATCTTCAAAATCTCATCTCACATAAAATTACATATTATAATATTCAAATTTTAATTATATAGTTCAGATAAAATTTTGGTATTTTCTTTCTTTTTCATTTTTCTTTATTCAAAATTTAAGGAGTTGGTGGAGGAGACTTAATTGATTGTGTTTATTAAGGAAAGTTGATGGAGGAAAGATAGGCGATGTGTCAGCTGAGTTAAAAATTATCTAATTAAAATTTAATATTGTAATATGTGACTATATCTCAAATCATTTAATTTAAATGAAGGGAAAAATTTTAAGAATTCTAAAATTTGGATGTCCCTAAAAAGCCTAATCCAAAAATAATTTGGATTTTGGTTGTTTTTTTTTTCCTTTCTCAAATTCAAACAGAAAGATGTGTAGGCTAATCATGTTTCCCCCCCCCTATTTTTACCATGGCTAACTGTGCTTAATATAAGGCTCCATGAGCATGCAATTCTTAGACCGTGACTATTAACTTCTTTGTAAATGATTGTAAATATACGACTTTTTTATATATCTATTTATTTATATATATAAAACCACAAAAAATTAATTATTTTCCATGTGACGCCCCCAAATTCACATTTACCATATAGTTTTGGATAACAATTATTTATATTTCAATGTCACATCTTATACTATATTTAATGCATGAAGTGACTTTATTATCCATGTGACGTCCCCAAATTTAAATACATGTACCTCGAATTTGGTGCTTCACGATCTAATTCTAATAACATACTAATATTAACCAATAGCGGAAATTAGAATAATTTACATTGATATAATATAAATATTCTCGCCCCAAGCCACGAAATTGTTATTAATACACTTCATAACTTACTCCAAAACATAACTTAAAACATAATATTAATTAAGTTTTAATACATCATAAGAATAAATTTCTAGCATGGAAGAACAAAGCTAATCCGTAGCTTTGCCTTTGCCCTTGTCCTTTACTGAGGTTCCACCTTGTTCTGTCCTAACTGAAATGTTTAAGGAAGCAAGAATGAGCAAAAAATTTGCCCAGCAAGTAATATATAATAAGGGTAAACAGACATATAATAAGCTCATAATATCAAGAGTATAATGATAATTGATAGCTTAGAAATTTAAAGAATAATGCTGTGAACAAAGAAATTATCAAAGGTTCCAAATCTAACCTTTGAAGTCAATAAAGAGCCACTATAGACTGAAAGATCAAGAAAAGCATTTAAAGGCTTCAACAATTTTAAGTGAATGAATAGATGTCACTAAATGTCACTATGGACCAAAACTTTCTAGAAGAATCCAAAGATTTCAGCAAATTCCAAGTTAATAAATATTGAATACTTAGTAGTTACTATGGACTATGAACTCCTACTAGAATTAATAGTATTACACTGATAATCAAATAAAAGCAAATACAATAGGTGATCAGTCTACCGTACCGGTGTGATGCATAACATAGCCTACTGTTCGTGCAATGTCGGCACCCCGACTGTATAGTTTTCCCTTTTATGAGGGATTGTTCATCTCAGTAGATTATAAAAGTCTGCACCAAAGCAATTGGTTTGGATCGCTTTCTAATTTATAAATAGTGGTCTAGCCGAATCAAATGACATAGACGATCTTCAACACACTTAAGAACAATTAATACGCTCAACATTCGTAACAAGTTTCAAAGAATAGTTTTTCAAATATTTAAGTATGATTTAAATCAAACTTCAGAGTATGAATAATAATTTTCAAGAATTTAGATATCACAAGAATTATTCTGTAGAACAATTAGCTTATACGATCAATAAATGTACAAGCCCAGACATTTGCTCATAGTATATGGTTGATATAACAGCAATTAGAAACTTGAATTCAATATGAAAATTAAATGGAGTTAGGAACTTGCACAATATATGACAGTTGGTATAACAACAATTAGTTTACTCAAAGTGAGGGAACTTGCATAATGCACAAGGTTGTGTAAGTTAGAGAACTTGCTCAATAAATAGTAAGGTTCGAATACTTGGATAATCATAGATTCCTTGTATAAAGTAAATGCATAGGTTAGGATACTTGTCTTTCGCGTAGATTACCAACTTATAGCTTAATGTCACTTCAATGTCCTAAAGTATTATAGTTATGTATATATACACTACTACAAAATAGTAAAAAGATGACACTTAAACAACAATGTTTTTATAAAAAACGTTGTGATATTTTTTGTTTACAACGTTTTTTGACAAAATGTTGTAGTTAACTATGTAAAAACGTTGTGTATTCATAAGGGGATTTTTTTAAGGTTACAACGTTTTCTTAAAGAAAACGTTATCTATGTAAGAAAACACGGAGCTTGAAAAGCATAAACAAAACAGGCAGAGAGAAACGTGAAGCAGAAGAAGTTGAAGAGAGAGAAACACGATATCAACGAAGATCTAAGACCTTCTCCTCTTTCGTTTAATCCATGGCTTCTTACATAGCTGCTGCTGCTATAACCACCCTTCTCTCAAACCCTAAATCCTACATTTCCCCCAAATCAAAGCCCTCTTTCTCCCATACCCTAACCTTCCATAATTCCTCCTCTTTCTGTGGTCTCCTCAAACCCCTCCAATCTTGTTCTATCTCTTAAGTGATTGCTGGATGGTAAGGGCACCCAAATATTGTCACGCTATACGCACATACCATCCTGGACATGGGGCGCACAAATGAAGCTCTTCTTGTTATGGAGTACTGTGAGAAGTCTCTGGTTAATGTGCTTGAGAGCAGAGGGTCTGAGTGCTGTTTGATGCCCTTCCACTGCAGGTCCGAAGAGGAGCTATCTGGGATTCAAGGTTAGTTAAGTTTCTTTCTTGTTCCTGGTATTTCATGGACAATGGCTACAATTTTGATTTTGAGCTAGTGGCCTTGCTTCTCTATTTTGGATTGGGATAACTATTAACTGTATTTGAAATTAGGTTCATGTCGTTGGTTTTCTAGAAAGGTTCTGGTGATTACAATGGTCCGTATGGAATTGGTGATTCATGCTCTTAAATGTTAAACATAGTAAGATAATGATGACAATCTGCCCCAAGTTTGGCTGCATTTGCAAAGGCAAGAGTTGCATCTGCTAAAATCTTCCGAATAATTGATAACAAACCAAGTGTGGACAGAAATAGAAAAACGGGTTTGGAACTAGAGTCTGTTTCAGGACAAGTAGAGATAAAGAATGTAGATTTTTCATACCCTTCAAGGCCAGATGTTCTGATACTAAATAATTTTTCCCTGAGTGTCCAGGCTGGAAAGACCATAGCTTTGGTTGGAAGCATTGGTTCTGGAAAAAGCATCGTGGTTTCCCTGATTGAGAGGTTTTATGATCCCACCTCAGGTAATACTCCCGGTACAAATTATTTCATTACAATTAAGCCAATTTTGCCTATTTTGGTGTACAAAGCTTTTACAAATAGTACATTTCGCAGTAGATAGATTTAAAGTAGTAGCTGCCAGTTGATGTTAGTTATGCTTCTCTAGATTCATGGGGGTTTTTGTGTTATATGAATGAATATTTTAGTTAATAAAATAGTGGTTGTGCAGGTCAAGTTTTGCTAGATGGGAATGATATAAAGACATTAAAGCTTAGATGGTTGAGGCAGCAAATAGGGCTGGTGAGCCAAGAGCCAGCTTTGTTTGCTACCACCATTAAAGAAAACATATTATTAGGTAGACTAGATGCAACCCTAGTGGAGATCGAAGAAGCTGCCAGAGTTGCCAATGCTCATTCTTTCATTATTAAGCTTATCGATGGCTATGACACACAGGTTGGCTAATATTAGCTTCTTCATTTTCCTTTATTTTCAAATACTAGTAATATTTTTCTTGAAACATGCATAGTGTAAGTGTTTATTCTCATACCGAATACCAAAAAAATGTTTGTAGGCAGGTTATGATGAATTAATGCACTTTAGTCAGTGGTGGCCGAGAGGTGAAGGTAGTGTTGGATCTTAAGTAGAGGAAGGGGGGTAGCTCTGTTTAGATTATTTTAATGGCTTTGATTGCTACAATAAGGAGTGAATGCATTGTTTGGTCAACAAACAAACCTAACTTCTTTTAAAGTCAAAATGGAAGGACTAGGGAGGAGTTTGCTCATATACATGCATTTAATTTAAGTAAAGGTACAACATGGTCTCGGTCAACAAGGCATGTGCAGATACCAACTTATTTAGGCGGAATGGGGTGAGGCCAGATGAGATTGTGAGACCCAAAAAAATGATTAGAAAATGAATAACATGTTGGGTTCATCAATGTCTATTATAATAATTAATAGACAATAGCTCAGATGACACAGAAGAATTGATCATGTAAAGTAATCATCCCAGATGGAAAAGAATTATAGAACTCAGTAAATCCTACCTGTTACAAGTATCCAAGTTTTTACATCAAATACATTTTTTGGTCATCAAATTGACAGGCAATTTATTTTGGCAGAAATCATGTGATACACATTAAATTGGAAGGCAGTAGAAAACAAAACACTGATGTAAACAATGGTCCGTATGGAATTGGTCCGTATAGAATTGGTTTGGTAGCTTCAGCTTCGGAGGACAATGATATCAAGATGTGGAAGTGAACCACTTGATACCCCCACAACCCCACACCAGTTGAACTTAGATATAGTAAAGGGTGGCTCTATTTCTGTGTGAAGCTATTTGAGTCCCTTGGCGATTCCTATAACAATATTCTTACTTATTCTCTTGATTTAGGCTTTATGTATTGGACTTTTTTATTTAGTTATCTCTTGCTTATTCTTACTTGTTCAGTTGTATTGTTACAGAAATCTTCAGTCCAATGGGTTGACTGGGAAGTTGCCTCCTGAGCTTGGCAATTTGAAGTACCTTGAGGAACTTCGGCTGGATAGGAATAAGCTTTAAGGAACTGTTCCTGGTAGTAATGGTTCGCGAGTTCCATCTAACGGGCATGGAATGTGAGTATATCTTTCAACTGGTAATATTTAAGCTAGTTGCTCTGCCACTCTATGCTTTTCGAATATATTGCATATTTCATTCTACTTCAGTTTTGTTATCTATCTGCCCTCTTAGACTTAACACAGGACACTTTTGATTTTACCTTTTTGTTAGTTGTTGCTGTTGTATTGTCTGATGCTTAGGCTTCTTGTTTCACCTTTGCTCAAATAATTGTTAATATAAAATGCATTGTCAATAATACTTCCAAGGAGAAAATTAAGATGTATAAATGAGCCTTTGTTTCCAATTCTACCTAAGGCACTGTTACTTAGATTATTTTGATCAGATGTTTCTACAATCTGGATTTGGGGAAATTCTTGCTATGTTTGAATATTTCTATGATGCATGCCAAGTTAGAAATAAGAGCCATCAAAACGTCCAGTCTGGATGTCGAACATTCTTTTCAGTGTGATTTGAGAAGGAACCTGTTATGGTCCTTTCCATGATAAGATTATTAGGATCTCTTTATGTTATTGAAATTTTTTACAGTTAATATTTAATCTTATGGACAGAACATGGAGTAATGAAGGCCATTGCTTATATTTTTTCCCATTTAGATCCAATAAAATAATTTTTTTGTGCTAATTTTCCAAGGAACGTATTTGCGCCTACTGAGTATAGAAAAGGAGGAAAGATGAAGAAGCATTATCTTGGAGTTTGGATATGTCAAGTCATTCTGTGACTTTTGAACTGGGGAATGGGAGACAATAAATACAACTTTATTTTTAGATATTTAGGATTAAAACCTGTAAGCTAAAGCCTAAAGCTCATGCTCCTTTGAAGAAATTTGTCTCAAAGTCATCTTTCAATCATGAACTTCATGTATTACCGATTAAAAAATAATAATCATGACTTCCATTCATCAGGTATGTAAAAGATGGCAATTCTTAATAAGGGGAGGTAGTATATTGTACTTATTCCTTAAAATACCTTTAACATTTTGACTAAGACAAGCATCATAATTGATAAAAGTCATTTCAGTAAGATACCTTAAGAATTATTACCAATATAGCAATATGTTAGGGGTAGGGTAAATGCCTTCTCAAGCAAAATCAATTTAAGCCTTGTGTTGCATCTCTCTCTCAGTTGTTGAGGTATATAGGTTCTTACATTTGTCTTCAATTAATTTGCTACAGGTATGTCTCGAAAGGGAATCCTACAGGATTATGTTGCTCATCACAGTTGAAAGTTGCAGATTTTTCGTACAACTTTCTTGTTGGAAATGTGCCCAAGTGCTTGGAGTATCTTCCAAGGTATCTTATGCTTTTGTTGTGCTAATTTATTTTTCTTCTATATTTTATCTTCACTCAGTCAAGTTTCCAATGCTGTACCAACTTTTAAGGGAACTGCCAACTTGAGAGAGATCCCAAACGCCGCGCTACTCAACAATGTGGTACGATTTTTTCCATTTATAAAAAAAATTGGTTTTTGACTTGGTATTTATGAATCGTCTAATTTGAGCTCTTCTGAAGAAATTTATTCTGTTTTGTAGTTCATCCTGAATTTCTATTTTCATATACCAAATTTCCCATTAAACTTCAGAATTGTGATTAATAATGATAGCATCTGCATACAGTTGGTACTCATGCCAAGAACCATTTGAAGTCAACACAAAACACCGACCTTTTGAAGATAGGTCTAAGCATCAGACTGCTTCAAAGCCTGCTTGGGTTTTTGCTCTAGAAATAGTTACAGGAGTCATGGTTGGTTCTCTCTTTCTTGTGGCTCTTTTCATAGTCCTACAAAGATGCAAAAGCCAATCTTCAATCATTATCCCCTGGAAAAAATTTGCAAGCAACAAGAACTTGAATTACAAGTATTTCATTCTAATTTCTACCATATTTCATTCTAATTTTTACAAGTATTTCTCCAGTTATGACCATTCATTAATCCTGTGGAAAATTTAATATAGATTTTGGGATGTTAAAGGATGTAGCGAGATACAACAGACAATAACTTGAATTAGCCTGTGAAGATTTCAGCAACATTATTGGGTCTTCCCTAAATAGTCTAGTCTACAAAGGCATCATTAAAGGTGGGCCTGAGATTGCTGTAATATCCCTTTGCATCAAGGAAGAGCACTGGACAGGCTATCTTGAGCTCTATTTTTAGAAAGAGGTAACTGAAATTTTTCCTAGTGCTTAACTAGAGAATATGTCAAGCAAGCATTCAATATTCTAATTATTTCATAGTTCAGGTGGCAGATTTGGCAAGATTAGATCACGAGAATTCAGGAAAACTGCTGGGCTATTGTAGAGAGAGCTCTCCATTTACAAGGATGCTGGTTTTTGAATATGCATCAAATGGGACATTGTTTGAGCACCTACATTGTAAGCAAGACATTTATTTAAGCTTGGTTGTTCAATAAACCTAAGTGGCTGAAACCTAGAGCTTTCTGTTGAACTGCAGATGGAGAAGGATGTCAACAAAGTTGGACAAGGCGTATGAATATTGTTATAGGAATCGCCAAGGGACTCAAAATTTGGTGCTATGGTTGATTCGTTGAAGGTAAAATTGCTTCCTTTTCTATATAACATCAACTTATGTTTATCATAAACTACTAACTTGGAGATGAATTTCTATAATGTGTTGCAGCCCCACATATTTATTTTGCTAAGACGCTGTCTCTATGACAGTGATGATGAGGTCAGTTGTAATTTTTTTTAAGTTTATAGGTTGGTTATGATTCTGATGGCTATTAAAACATATATAAGTTGCTTGCTCGATTTCTTTCTCAAGGTTTTGAAAGGTAAAGTATTCACTTCTGTTTTCTATCCTGCCTTTAGCTTGCGCTCTATGGAATGTCAGAATGACTTATGAGATTGTTCATGTTCAAAATTTTGCCTACTAAAATTTTGTTTGGTTCAAGTATTCCTTCTTAATGTGTAATTACGCTTTTGATGGGTCAACTAGCTTAAGTTTAAAACTTCTTGTTGTCTTTTTATTTGTCATTATATTTTGAAAAGAAATAATTTCTCCCCCCCAAAAAAATAAAAAAAATAAAAAATGGGACTTGCTATTATTCCTTTCGACGCTCACACCATTTTAATATGCTTTATCGCTTTGCGTCTATTATATACTATTTTTATTATTTCAGGGGAAAGTAACCATTACTGCGAAATCTTGAGTGAAGTTAGAAATTCCTGATGGAGCTGTCCTTCAAAACAAGGTGATTTTCCGAAACTAATTACCTTCTTTAAATGCATTCATTGTAATTATAGGCTGTATGATACTTACACTTGTTCTTAATTGATGTCCAGGATATCAATGGTCCTGAACATATTTGAAAAGTTGCTTCATCTTCAACTTATTTGGGAGAGTTTTAAAAGTTTACTTACTTTTTTTGGGATGAAATAATTGTTTAAGGTATGGTACAAGGGAAAAATAAGTTACCAATTTTGTATCTCATGCAGTCCATGGTTATTAGAACTGCTTGTGGTGCCTTCATCTTTATTGGATGGTAGTTAAATGAGTACAGGTAAAAGGCAGCTCACTTTTGACTTTTTGTCATTTCAGTCTGACACAAGGCCAGAAAAAGTTTACGTAGACGAGACAAAAATGGGGCTTGGTGATACAACATCACAACTTATGTGTACAGGGTTAACGGTAGATGTACATGGTTACACTTGTATTTTGGGAGAAGGTTATTTTGCACATGATTAGGTAGTGCACCACATCTTAATTTTATGGATTGTTTGGTATATTTTGTGGATGTAGTCAAATTCGCAATTCAATGTACGTAGTAGTAATTATATTAAAAAGTGAATTTAAAACTGTAAACGTATAGTATTATTGGGATGTATGGTATTTTGAAACATAGAATGCTAATATTTTGGCTTTAAATGGGAATTTAGATTTTTTTTAGCTATATATCATGGCATTAAGTATCCTTGTTTGGTACTGACACAACATTATAGGTAATGTGTAGTAATTATATATATGCATGTATTATATCTTATGAAAAATAAATATACAACGTTTTTTTATAAAAAAACGCTGTGGATTGTGTCAAATAGATAATGTTTTTTAGAAAAAAAAATTTGAGTAATGTGTCGAATAGAAAACGCTTTTTTTTTATAAATATTATGTAATGCGTCCAATACAAAATATTTTTTAGAAAAAAACATTGTGGATTGTGTCAAGTAGTCAACACATTTTAGGGAAAAACGTTGTGTAATGTGTCAAATAGATAACGTTTTTTTTAAAAAAAATGTTGTCTAATGTGTCAAAAGACAACGTTTTAAAAACGTTGTCTATTTGTGTCTAATAGATGATACTGCTAACCACGACGTTTTTGGGGGGCCTATTACAACGTTTTTTAAACGTTATCTATTTACTTTTTTCTACTAGTGTTTGTTCTAATAATTATTTTTTAATTTGTTCTAATAAACATAACAAGATAATGTTCCATTGTCGAAGCCGGGAAAAATATTTTGGTGTATGTTTATTATTATGTCTGTCTTTCCTAAGTTTGTTTGTTTTTATCCTTTTGTGATTCGCCATGTCTATGGGTTTTATTAAAAGGTGAAGTTTAGGAAAGCGGGACCGACATAAGTGTCGATGACTTTAAAAAGATTGATTTGATTATTTAATGATTGGACCGAATGAGACAGAGCCGCCAGTTGGTATAGTTTAAATGGATGTACCAACTCATCCGAGTTTTGAAGATTTTCGCAATATGGTCCAATATGTGACTCCGTAAGATTGATCTGAAACCCGAAATTCATGAAACTCGACGGCTAGGTTAAGCGGGGGGAATGTGTTAGGCACCCTCGACTCCCGTGAAAATACGGTACCGCATCTTATTGATTTTCTATACATAAATGTGTGTGTGTGTGTTTGAAAGTTTATTCTAAGCCTCTTTGTGAGTTATTTGGAAGTAGTGTCGTTGCTCTTTTACACCTATGTACGACGGGTTTGATTTAACAAAAGTTCAATTTTAGACAAAATATACATTTTATATGATATTTTGGGAAAAACACGAGGTTTTCAAATCCTTTGTCCGAATAGTAATCGAGGACCTTTGATACTTCCATTATTGATTTTTAAGTCTGTAATTATTACGAAAGTAGTGCTGTACCTCTTTAACCCTATGCATAAAGGATTTGATTTATATAAAAGTTCATTCTTAGAACACAATATATATCAATGATGTTTTGAAAATAAAGTTATCAAATCCTTCGTCAAATAGGAATCGAAGTCTTTTGATACTTTCATTTATGATCTAATGTCTATCCCCAAACCTCTTTTTTGTCATTGAAAGCTCTTTGTGGTTTTATTGGAAATTGTTTTAGTGATGTGCATGCAAAAAGCGTCAAAAAGGATCGGATCATCATCGGGCATGTAAGTCATCTCGATGAATCCGAGCACCCACAACTAAAGTTTTCACTATTACGGGATCTTGAATCCGACTTTTCGGGACTAACCCCTCGAGTTCGTCTTCAAGATCCAAACATTACATATACAATGATTTTTGTCATTATTTAAACATTATATTACAAAATCGGTCCATCGTGGGAATCAAGTCGGGATCTAATCATGGGATCTCGATATCGGGATTCCTAGGCTCACATTATTATGTGCGAATATACATGTAGAATGTCCTAGACTTGATATTAGATGATTTTATCGGTTAAATCATCTTTACAAGCCATTTCGGACCCCTTCCGCCTTTAGATATAGATCTAGGGCTATACGGGGTAACCGGGACCGATTAAAAGTAGTAAATATGTAGATCTATCATGGATCTAAGCCGATCTAGCATATGGGTTAAAGCTTCATGCTTAATAACCAATCAAAAGTCTAGATCCTGCTTAGATCTAGGTATATCTAGCCTCCGGACTTGATTTACAACCAAATATGTATAATATAACCGGTAGAAACTCTATTTACCAACTACTGCACAATATACTTAAAAACAAGTTTAACTAGAATTAAGCAATATATAACATCAATCTACTACATTAAACAAAGTTTACAAAGAAAAGTGACTAAAAAGAGTGTTTTTTCACCTTGAGGGACGCGTGAACAAGCGTTTTATCACCTGGGATCAACTACGAACACTCTCGAGACTCAAAGTATATGTTAAACAAGATTAAACAACTCAAAATGGGTGTATATTGCTCTAACCCGAGGGTTTCTCTCTCTAAAATCAGTTTCTCTCTAAAACCCTTCCTTTTTTTTACATAAATAAAGAATAACAAAGTAATGCATGGCAAATAAAATAAGACATGATAACGTCCCAACATCTCCCGGAACTCACAATTGTATTCTCTAAATCTACGCCTTCCGGGTTAGCTTAGGCTTGATAGTTCAGTTGCAAGTGGTCAGGTTGCCTTCGATGCTGGTAGTAGGGGTTACTTCCTTGTCTGGAACATCTTTAATCACCACCATAACTTGATCACCTCCTGATTCGGCACATCCCTCGGGGGCGCTCAAACTAGACCCGTCGTAAAAAGTGATGAACTCTTGATTCCTTGATGGGTTAACTTTCCCGACACCCTCGCCTCCTTTTTCTTGATATGTTCCTTCATCTTTTCCCTGGGCCTAGGAGGTTTCGACTTTGAAAGTTCTCTCGAACTGTTGTTGCATTTCTCTCCAGAAACTTTCCCTTTTGACTTTTTCTTCACTGGAAAGGATCAATATTTCCTCCTCATCATCCAGCAGGGTAGAATCAAGAGTGTGGTTGCTAACTTTGGACAACAGAACGTTTGATGGTGGTAGAGGAATTCCCTTAGGGGACTCACTTCTTTCCTCTGCCACTCCCCGTATTATGACTAACCCACCTTGTGTTCTGCAAGAATTGGTGCTCATAGCCATCACTTCCTTCGAACTGTATGCCTCGAGTGGAAATGTTAAGCTTTTTATTTCCCTTTTGCCTTTTTCGATCATGAGGATTTCTATCTTCAGCTCTCTATTTTCAATGAGATCTTGGATTTTGTGTTGCAGAGCTTAATATCCCTCGGTCGCATGTCCTGGTGCTCCGAAATGATAAGCACACCTCTTGTTGAGATCATATTGCCTTCCTTTGGGATCCATAGGTGGAGCGAGCTTAGTGATTTTTTTTGCGCAATCAACAATGCTAATACATTTCCAACGAGTCTCCCAGAGGTGTGAATACCCTTCTTTGCCTATTCTCCCCGACGTTTGGTGTCATAGGATTTCGGGGGGTTTGCAGGTGTCTGAAATTTTGTTTGATCTTTCCTTTTTAAGAATTCGCATTCCTTTAGGTGAGTTTTTCGCTGGCGAGATCTTCTAGAAATTGTATTTTGGTGTATGTTTATTATTATGTCCGTCTTTCCTAAGTTTGTTTATTTTTACCCTTTTGTGATTCGCTATGTCTATGGGTTTTATTAAAGGGTGAGGTTTTAGGAAAGCGGGACCGACATAAGTGTCGATGACTTTGAAAAGATTGATTTGATTATTTAGTGATTGGACCGAATGAGACAGAGCCGCAAGTTGGTAGGGTTTAAATGGATCTCATCCGAGTTTTGAAGGTTTTCGCAATATGGTCCAATATGTGACTTCGTAAAATTAATCTGAAACCCGAAATTCATGAAATTCGACGGCTAGGTTAAGCGGGGGGAATGTGTTAGGCACCCCCGAACTCTTGTGAAAATACGGTACCGCATCTTATTGATTTTCTATGCATAAAAGTGTGTGTGTGTGTGTGTGTGTGTGTTTGAAAGTTTATTCTAAACCTCCTTGTGAGTTATTTGGAAGTAGTGCCGTTCCTCTTTTGCACCTATGTACGAAGGGTTTGATTTAGCAAAAGTTTATTTTTAGACAAAATATACATTTCATATGATATTTTGAGAAAAACACAATGTTTTCAAATCCTTCTCCCAAATAGTAATCGAGGACCTTTGATACTTCCATTATTGATTTTTAAGTCTATGTAATTATTACGAAAGTAGTGCTGTGCCTCTTTAATCCTATGAACATAGGATTTGATTTATATAAAAGTTTATTTTTAGAACACAATATATATCAATGATGTTTTGAAAATAAAGTTTTCAAATCCTTCGTCAAATAGGAATCGAGGTCTTTTGATACTTCTATTTATGATCTAATGTCTATCCCCAAACCTCTTTATTGTCATTGAAAGCTCTTTGTGGTTTTATTGGAAATCATTTTGGTGATGTGCATGCAAAAAGCGTCATAAAGGGTCGGATCATCATCGGGCATGTAAGCCATCTCGATGAATCCGAGCACCCACAATCAAAGTTTTCACTATCATGGGATCTTGAAACCGACTTCTCGGGACTAACCCTTCGAGTTAATCCTCAAGATCCAAACATTACATATACAATGATTTTTGGCGTTATTTAAACATTACATTGCAAAACCGGTCCATCGTGGGTATCAAGTCGGGATCCAATCATGGGATCTCGACATCGGGATTCCTAGGCTCACATTATTATGCGCGAATATACATGTAGAATGTCCTAGACTTGATATTAGATGATTTCATCGGTTGAAATCATCCTTTCAAGCCATTTCGGACCCCTTCAGCCTTTAGATATAGATCTAGGGATATACGGGGTAACCAGGGACCGATTAAAAGCAGTAAATATATAGATCTACCATGGATCTAAGCCGATCTAGCATACGGGTTAAAGCTTGATGCTTAATAACCACTCAAAAGACTAGATCCGACTTTAGAACTAGGTAGATCTAGCCTCCGGGCTTGATTTACAACCAAATATGCACAATATAACCAGTAGAAACTCATTATCTACCAACTACTACACAATATACCTAAAAACAACAAGTTTATCTAGATTTAAGCAATATATAACATCAATCTAGTACATTAAACAAAGTTTACAAAGATAGTGGCTAAAAAGAGTATTTTTCGCCTTGGGGGACACGTGAACAAGCGTTTTATCACCCGGGATCAACTACGAACACTCTCGAGACTCAAAGAATGTGTTAAACAAGATTAAACAACTCAAAATGGGTGTATATTGCTCCAACCCCAGGGTTTCTCTCTCTAAAATTAGTTTCTCTCTCTAAAATTCTTCATATTTTTTTTTCCAAATGAGCTGCTATTGCTAACTTAAACCATCGGAGCCAGTCGCATATATACATGAGGCTGGGCCCCGTGGGCCCCGTGGGTCCTGTCGTCTCGAAGTTTGTTCTTTCAATTTCAGTTTGGAGAAAGTCGAGCTTCGCAGGCCAAACTCTCGGAAAGTCTTTACGGAAGGTTGCAGAATAAGGTCGAGTCTGATTGAATCGGGATCCGGGAAGATGATGCTGGTAGCTGAGAGGTATCTTTCGATTCTAGACTGCAGTTAACTGATTTATCTTTGATGGTACGCAGTTCGAGGTTTGCTGAGGTGACTTTCGGCGGACACTGTCTTAGCTTTGTGATCCTCGTTCGGTTCGCATCATGTTCGGACGTCATTGGCCCTTTGAATCATCCATAGGGTTGTCTCCGGGGTGACCAGATGCTTTTGCCCTACCTCGGGGTTGTCTCCAAAGTAAAATTACACTTTTGCCTTTCTGCAAGTTTAGTATAAAGAAAGCAAAATTTTGAGTGTCTACAGATGTCTCTCTTTGTCATGTTTATGCAATGTAATGGAATGAACACGACAAAGATTACTAGACATAGAGAATGTATGACAAAGTATATCTAATGATGCAATGTCATGTGTAAAATATATAATGATATGTGAGATTATAAGAAGGTCATAAGGATCACGTCGTCGGGGTTAAGCCGACACCCACATTGGGTTGTTGCCAATGGATTCACACCATCAGGGCTGTGCCGACATGCGTTGGGTCATTGCCAACGGATTACATCATCGGGGATGAGCCGATGCCTTCACTGGTTTGTTGCTAATGGATTACATTATCGGGGCTGAGCTGACCTGTGTTGGGTTGTAGCCAACGGATTACATCATCGGGGTTGAGCCGATGCTTTCATTTGGTTGGTGCCAACGGATTACATCATCGGGGGTCGAGCCAATGCCTTCATTGGTTGTAGCCAATGGATTACATCATTGGGATTATGTCCATGCCTTCATTGGGTTGTAGCCAACAGATTACATCATCGGGATTGTGCCGACGTCTGCGTTGGTTTGTTGCCAATGGATTACACCATCGGGGTTAAGCTGACGCCTTCATTGGTTTGTTACCAACGGATTACATCATCGAGATTGTGCCGACGTCTGCGTTGGGTTTTTGCCAATGGATTACACCATCGGTGTTAAGCCGACGCCTTCATTGGTTTGTAGCCAATGGATTCTATCATCGGGATTGTGCCGACGTCGGCGTTGGGTTATTGCCAACAGATTACACCATCGGGGTTAAGCCGATGCCTTCATTGGTTTCTAGCCAATGGATTCTATCATCGGGGGTCGAGCCGATGCCTTCACTACGGTGAATGCCGATGGATTCTATATCAGGGTTGAGCCGATACCCTTATCGGGGTTAATACCGGTGGATTCCAAGATGCATTATTGATTGTGGCTCTTTCTGGTGTTCAAACGTTTAACGTTGGGATTTTTGATCTATATTATTTTTTGCCTTTTTGAAGGGTTTTTAGGGTTTTCGGGGTCTAAAATTGACCCAAAAGGGTGCTTTCATAAGCAAAGTGAACTTTTTGGACCCAAAATAACACGTTTTAGACTATATTTGACCAAACAGGAAGCCGCAGGACCCACCTAGGGCAGCCGCACCTATACATGTGGCTGAAGCATATATGGTTGAGGCTGTCCGTGGCATGGTTAATACCCTCGGGAAGGCTCATTTTCATGCATTCGATTCGAGTTTTCTTGAGTTTTCTCTGAAAAATCCTAACCTCCATCTTAGATCTAGTCAATTCGGGCTTGATTTGGAGCGATCCGTCACCGTACGCCTCTTCCACGCACTACAGGTAACTTATTGACTCCATTTTTTCGTGTTTTCATCGGTAAAAAACCGTATTTCTTTCATTAAATGCATTATATTGAACATGCATGCATAGATAACTTGAGGGACATGTTATAATGCAATGCATGCTTACGTATTATCTTATGGACCGTATGGATGCGACATATTACAATTTATCAGTTAGTCTAGACACGCATTCTAGCTTTGTATTAGAACAACAGTTTAAATTGCTATTCAATTACTTGGCTGTGATGGTGTACCCTCATAGGGTGGTTTAATGCATGCTTTGGGCATGTGGATAGTCCATTTTATAGGGGAAACTTTTGCGAATATTTTTCATTAATTAGATGTCATGGTCCTAGATGCACGTGTATGTATGCTAGGATGCGAGTTAAAAATGATGTACACATATAACGGCACATGTAGGATATGCATGATGTGATGATCTAAGTTATATTTAAGGGATTATATTATTTCTAAGCAGTAAAAAATTTGAAATTTGAAAAAGGCAGGAATATACCTGACTTTGCTTTGATTCCTACGAACTCATTATTCAGGTATAGATTCTGATGAACCCAGCAGCTCTTCACTTCGTTGGGTTCAACTGGAGTTCGCCGGCGGAGGCCTGCCTCTGACGTTCTGACTCCACGGATTAGGAGGCAGATTCAGCGGTTGACAGAGCCAATTCCGCGTCCTTTTGATGAGGGCCTACCTCATTTGGACGAGGAGGATATCCTTGAGCTTGAGGTTTTGCCTTAGCCCACTGCTGTGCCTAGATTTCTTCTTGGCATTCAGATAGCCGTTCCTGATTTGCTAGGTGCGGTCCTGAGCCGCCATCCCTCCATTCACTTGCAGGCGAATGAGGTATATGATCTTTACATTAATTTGCCTTGATTTCTCTTTTTTGCCAGCAACCGATTTTCTTAACCTTGAGGCCGTGCAGGTTCCAGAGTTTACCCAGCCCAGGGGTAATTGGTTTATTATATAAGCTCTATATCATTCATTTCACCCGAGTACCGAGCTATAGTGGAGTTTTGGAGTTTTTTGGAGATTCCAGGCCTTCTTCACCATTGCTCCCCATCGCTGCCCCTGGGGCTATTTGCAAACTTTATCTGAGAGATGGTTCCATCAGAGTCAGTCCCTCCATCTGCTGGATTGCGAGGTTATGATGACACCCATGGACTGGAGATATATCATAGGTTTAGAGTTTACTGGGGACAGAGTGCCCTTGGATACAGGTATCACTCAGATAACTTTTTGCACTCTTCTAGGGTTTTTTTCTCAGGAGAGGGCTTTCAAGGCCCGTAGTATTCGGTCTGGATGTTTGACCGTCGATGCTACTCGAGGAACTCTATAGCAGCCATTACCTACAGATTTGAGGGATAGAGATCGCATCTTGTGGCGTCTATTCCTGACCATTATGAGGGGTTGTTTCATTGCGAACAACTCCTCTACTGTTACCTTTAGTTTAGTAGGGGCTGTTCAGCATGTAGACCGCATTGGGGACTATGACTAGGGATATTTCACATTCGCTCTCTTTCTTCACGGGATGCGACTGTGGTCTGAGGGAGTCACCGACGAATGTCTCAGATTCAACTCGTTTCTTCTGGTGAGTCATTTTGACTGAATTTCACTTTTCTGAATTTTGATTAGTTTATCTTTTCCCATGACTAATGTCGGGTTCTTTGGATTAACAGTTTTGGGCTTATGATAGGTTTCCTTGTCTTCGCCCTATCTCTGTTCTGGGCTTGGACAGTTATCCTCGGGGGCGTAGATGGCACCAGTCTACTTTATTAGAGGTCTCGGTCGTGGAGGGCTTCACTCATTCCCGTCTTCACCTGGAGACATTGACTGCTTCTGACATAGTTTGGGTCCCCTATTCTGCAGAGCATTTGTCTGAGAGGTTTGAGGATGGTCTACCGATAGGGCCAGAGTATCATCTGTCTACTCGTCGGATTCCATCCCTATTTGATGGAGGATAGGAGCTCTACCTCGGGGAGCGTGCTTTTAGATGTATCACTAGGGAGATTCACCTTCCTTTCCTTCCTTCGGCTCAGCGATTCTAGCCTTTATCTCAGCTGGCCGTATCGATTCCCACTGCTTGGTACGAGGGGTTTCATTTGTCAGATGGTCCTATCACTTCCGATGACTTTTCCACTTGGTGGGGTCCACGCATGATAGTAGCTCAAACTCGGGCTACCCAGTTTCTGGGAGATGTGTTTTCGGGGTCTCTTGTGATGATGGACTGGGCATCATGCTTCCGGGAGGCTTCTCATCAGACTCAAATATCTGATTTGAGATGTTAGTTGGAGCAGATGATAATGTATTGTCATCATCTGGGTGGGGACCCTTCATTAGCCAGTACTTTTGCTGCTCAAGATCAGGAGAATGGACCCTCAGGCACTAGTGGTTCTTATGGGGCTGGACCATCAGGTACGGGTGGTTCTGACGATAGAGGTGATCCATTTACTTATCGCTCGGGTGTGCATGAGACGCTCTATCACCCAAATTCGCAGAATATACCTTATCGCCCCGCTATGCCGGATATGCATACTCAGAAGGATTTGACTCAGTTTGATCAGTTCGATGACACTGTCACCCCTATAGATGACATCATGATGACTCTATAGGTCCTTTGTTAGTCATTGGGCATGTATGCCCCAGTATCCTGTACTTTTTATTCCTTAGTTTTCACATGTATCATAGGTATGCTAGTGATGTATATTTACAACTGATGTATTCGGCAGATCTTTATGTATGATGATGTTTTCTATTTATTTATTGTACATATGAAGTTATTACTCATTATGATGCATGCTTCATATATATTTAAATAATTTGATAGAGATTGACCCCTGTATGGCCTTTTTAACACAATTTTTACAGATGACTTCCTCTTCCGTTGCTCGCTTGGATCACCTTTCGCCTAATCGGATAACTACCAGTTTAAGGGTTTGGCATGACCGTCTGTCAAATTCTGACCGCATTTCAGTCGGTCGCATGTTGGGCCACTCCCTATCTCTGTTATCCTTTCAGGTTCCAGAGGCATTTGTTGATGGGATGCTCACCCAATGGATTTCAGAGCGCCATATTTTTAGGTTTGGCTCTGTTGAGTTAACTCCCACTTTGGAGGAGTACGGTCGTATCTCCGGATAATCGATGGAGGGACCGTATGCTCGGATGGCGTTGGGCCATATGCGTCGCTATTTTATGATGGTCACCGGATTGAGGAGGGCAGTCATCCTGGCCGAGGTGGGTGGTAGCCACATCATTTTTATGGACTTCATGATCGACCATTTTGCATCTGCTGATAGCTTCGCCATTTATCATGGAGATTTTGCTATTTTGGAGGAGAGATGGCACACTGCATGAGTGTATACCTTGGTCATGTGCCTCATATCATATCTATATATGTCATTTTATGCTAACCATTTAGATGTCGGGATGTCGATGGCTGTCAAGGCTCTTAGAGATGACTTCACCATTCTCCCTCTCATCTTAGCAGAGACATTAATATCAACATCCTTCTCCCGGACTGTTGGGGATTAGGAGTTTAGGGGTAGCCCCGTTCTCCTATACACCTGGTTCATGACCCACCTTAGACTGATTGGCCGGCTTGGTCACAATGGATTTTACTTTGGACACGACATGTCGCAAATCTATTACTATCGCCCAACTTCCTGTATCGATGAGGCGTCTTGGACTATATTCCTAGGTGCCATGGAGGAGCGCTTTGAGATAGTCATGTACTCCGGTTACTGTTCCTTTCTGAGTTTCACCACCCATGTGGCTGACCTGGACTTTCTTCACTTGGCTGGTTTGAGGGGTGTGACGACCTATCATCCTTTGGCGGTGATGGGCCAGTTCGATCAGTATCAGGATGTCCATTTATTTGAGGGAACTGAGGATTATTGCTTCCCCATCTGCTCAGCTACCGAGGCTGATCTAGTTCGTATCTATGGATTTTGGTCTCATCGGCAGACAACAGAGTTTAGAGACTGCTATCCGGGCCGATCTGCAGAGTACTCAGCTTGGCTAGAGTCGGATTTAGCCCCAGATGCAGCGGATCAGGCTGATGCGAGGCCTTTATCTGAAGATGAGGGTTGGTCTACTGATGTTGAGAAGCCTATGGAGGATCCTATATCTCTAACTGAGAATGCTTTGTTCGCGGAGTTGGCAACTTCTTTAGTTAGTACTGTTCCGAGTTCGTCCTCAGTTTCCATGGAGGCGATGGATAGACAGCTTCATTTGGTGACCTTTGAGAGGATTCTGACTTGGTCCATGATGTTGACCACCTTAGCTGGTCGGGATGATGCTATTGCTGAGAGAGACGCAACTTTTGTTGCCAGAGATCAGGCAATTGTTGATAGAGTTGCTGCCCAGACTTTTTCAGATGGACTCACTGGTCATGTTCAGGGTGTAGTGTAGAGTCAGGAGGGTGTTTATCGCATGGCAGTAGAGCTGTTGAGACGCGTCGATGTACTGGAGCATGAGCTCAGGGATGCTCCTCAGACTGCAGAGACGATTGGGTATTTGGCTATATTGATTCGTCTTACCGCCGATTTAGAGCCCTGTTTTATTTTCCTGTACAGACTCTGTCATTATCTTTTGTCACATGTTAGAATCAACTTTTGTGTTCTAAATAGTTGTATATATAAAAAGAAACAAATTCAGTTCACTTCCTTTGTCTGAGCATGTCTAGCCTTGTACACTGTTACCATTCTCGCTTCATGATTTATTATGTCGACATAGAACTGGTCTCGTCATACTTGCCCAGATTCGGCAGGGTGATGCTTAGATGTCGTTAGTTCATCCTGCTGAATCTGGGCAAGTATGACGAGACCAGTTCTATGTCGACATAATAAATCATGAAGCAAGAATGGTAACAGTGTATAAGGCTAGACATGCTCAGACAAGGGAAGTGAGCTAAACTTGTTTCTTTTTATATATACAACTGTTTAGAACACAAAAGTTGATTCTAACATGTGACAAAAGATAATGACAGAGTCTGTATAGGAAAATAAAACAGGGCTATAAATATGTGGTAAGACGAATCAACATAGCCAAACACCCAATCGTCTCTGCAGTTTGAGGAGCATCCCTGAGCTCATGCTCCATTACATCGACGGGTCTCAAAAGCTCTACTGTCATGCGACAAACACCCTCTTGACTCTGCACTACACCCTGAACATGACCAGTGAGTCCATCTGCAAAAGTTTGGACAGCATCTCTATCAACGATTGCCTAATCGCTAGAAACAAAAGTTGCGTCTCTCTCAGCAATAGTAACATCCCGACCAACTAAGGTGGTCAACATCATGGATCAAGACTGATCCCTCTCAAAGGTCGCCAAATGAAGCTGTATATCCATCGCCTCCATCGAAACTGAGGACGAACTCAGAACAGTACTAACTAAAGAAGTTGTCAACTTCGCGAACAAAGCATCCTCGGTCAGAGATATAGGATCCTCCATATACTTCTTAACATCAGTAGACCAACCCTCATCATCAGATAAAGGCCCCGCATCAACTTGATCCACTGCATCTGGTGCTAAATTCGACTCTAGCCAAGCTGAGTACTCTGCAGATCGGCCTGGATGGCAGTCTCTAAACTCCGCTGTCTACCGATGAGACCAAAATTCATAGACACGAGCTAGATCAGCCTCGGTAGCTGAGCAGATGGGGAAGCGATAATCCTCAGTCCCTCAAATGAATAGACATCTTGACACTGATCGAACTGGCCCATGACCGCCAGAGGTTGATAGGTCGTCATACCCCTCAAACCATCCAAGGGAAGAAAGTCTAGGTCAGCCACATGGGTGGTGAAACTCAAAAAGGAGCAGTAACCGGAGTACATGACTATCTCAAAAGGCTCCTCCATGACACCTAAGAATATAATCCAAGACGCCTCATCGATGCAGAAAGTCAGGCGGTAGGTATAGATCTGCGACATGCTGTGTCTAAAGCAAAATCCATGGCGACGAAGCCGGCCAATCAGTCTAAGGTAGGGTCATGAACCAGATGTATAGAAGAACGGGGCTACCTCTAAACTTTTGATCACAAACAGTCCGGCAAAAGGATGCTGATATCAATGTCTCCTCCAAGATGAGAGGGAGAATGGTGAAGTCATCTCTGAGAGCCCTGACAGCTATCGACATCCCGACATCGAAATGGTTAGCATAAAATGGCATATATAGATATGATGTGAGGCATATGAACAAGGTATCCACTCGTGCAGTGTGCTATCTTTCCTTCGAAATGGCAAAATCTCCATGATAAACGGCGAAACTATCAGTGGATGCAAAATGGTCTATCATGAAGTCCATAGAAATGATGTGGCTACCATCCACCTCTACCAGGATGACTGCCCTCCTCAATCTGGTGACCATCATAAACTGGCGACACATATGACCCAATGCCATTCAAGCACATGGTCCCTCATCGATAACCCGGAGATGCGACCGTACTCCTACAAAGTGGGAGTCAACTCATCAGAGCCAAACCTGAAGATATGGAGCTCTGGAATCCAGTGGGTGAGCATCCCATCAACAAATCCCTCTGGAACCTGAAAGGATAATAGAGATAGGGAGTGGCCCAGCATGCGACTGACTGCAATGCAATCAGAACCCATCACACAGTCATGCCAAACCCTTAAACTGGTAGCTATCCGACTAGGCGGAAGGTGATCCAAGCGAGCAACGGAAGAGGATGTCATCTGTAAAATTATGTCAAAAAGACCATACAGGGGTCAGTCTCTATCAAATAATTTAAATATATATGAAGCATGCATCATAATGAGTAATAACTTCACATGTACAATAAATAAATAGAAAACATCATCATACATAAAGATCTGCCGAATACATCAGTTGTAAATATACATCACTGTCATACCTATGATACATGTGAAAACTAAGGATTAAAAAGTACAGGATACTGGGGTATAAATGCCCAATGACTAACAAAGGACCTATAAAGTCATCACGATGTCATCTACAGGGGTGACAGTGTCGTCGAACTGATCAAACTGAGTCAAATCCTCCTGAGTAGGCATATCGGGCATAGCGAGGTGATAAGGCATATCCTGCAAATCGGGGCGATAGAGCGTCTCCTGCACACCCGAGTGATAAGTAAATGGATCACCTCCATCGTCAATACCACCCGTACCTGATGGTCCAGCCCCATGAGAACCAGCAGTGCCCGAGGGTCTAGCATCGTGATCCTGAGTCTGATGAGAAGGCTCCTGGAAGCATGATGCCCAGTCTATCATCACAAGAGACTTCAGAACCACATCTCCCAGAAATTGGGTAGCCCGGGTCTAAGCTCCTTTGGTACGTGGGCCCCACCAAGTGGAAAATTTATCGAAAATGATAGGACCATCTGACAAATGAAACCCCTCGTACCCAACAGTGGGAATCAATGCGGCTGGCTGAGATAAAGGCCAGAATCGCTGAGCTAGAGGAAGGAAAGGAAGGCAAATCTCCCTAGTGATACATCTAAAAGCACGCTCCCTGAGGTAGAGCTCCCAACCTCCATCAAATATGAATGGAATCCAACGAGTAGATAAATGATACTCTGGCCCTATCGGTAGACCATCCTCAAACCCCTCAGACAAATGCTCTGCAGAATAGGGGACCCAAACTATGTCGGAAGCCATCAATGTCTCCAGGTGAAGACGGACATGAGTGAAGCCCTCCGCGACGGGGACCTTTGATAAAGTAGACTGGTGCCATATACGCCCCTGAGGATAACTGTCTAAGCCCAGATCAGAGATAGCATGACGACAAGGAAACCTCTCATAAGCCCAAAACTGTTAATCCAAAGAACCCGATATTAGTCACGGGAAAAGATAAACCAATCAAAATTCAGACAAGTAAAATTCAGTCAAAATGACTCATCAGAAGAAACGGGTAGAATCTGAGCCATGGGTCGGTGACTCCCTCAGACCGCAGTCACATCCCGTGAAGAAAGAGCGCGAATATGAAATATCCCCAGTCGTAGTCCCCAATGCGATCTCTATCCTTTAAATATACAGGTAATGGCTGCTGTAGAGTGTCTCGAGCAACATCGACGCTCAAACATCCAGACCGAATACTACGGGCTATGAAGGCCCGCTCTTGAGAAGAAAACCCCAGAAGGGTGCGAACAGCTGTCGGAGTGATACCTGTCTCCAAGGGCACTCTGTCCCTAGTAAACTCCAGACCTATGATATATCTCCAGTCCATGGGTGTCATCACAACCTCGCAATCTAGAAGGGACTAACTTTGATGGAACCATCTCTCAGATAAAGCTCGCAAATAGCCCAGGGGCAGCGACGGGAAGCAATGGTGAAGAAGGCCTGAAATCCCCAAAAATCCACTATAGCTCGATACTCGGGGTGAAGTGAATGATTTGGAGCATATATACTAAACCAATTACCCCTGGGCTGGGTAAACTCAGGTCCGTACCTAGCAAATCAGGAATGGCTACCTGAATGCCAAGAAGAAATCTAGGCACCGCAGTGGGCTGAGGCGGAATCTCAGGCTCATGGATATCCTCCTGGTCCAAAAGAGGTTGGCCCTCATCAAGAGGATGCAGAACTGGCTCCGTCAACCGCTGAACCTGCCTAGTAATCAGTGGAGTCAAAACATCAGAGGCAGGCCTCCGTCGGCGAACTCTAGCTGAAACCCGGTGAAGTGAAGAGCTGTTGGGTCCATCAGAATCCATACTGAGTTCGTAGGAATCAAATCAAAGTCAGGTATATTCCTACCTTTTTCAAATTTTAGATTTTCTACTGCTTAGAGTTAATATAATCCCTGAAATATAACTTAGATCATCACATTATGCATGTCCTACATGTGCCGTTATATGTGTAAATAATTTTTAACTCGCATCCTAGCATACCTACACGTGCATCTAGGACCTTAACATATAACTCATGATTTTTTTACCAGAGTTTCCCCTATAAAATGGACTATCCATTTGCCCGAAGCATGCATTAAACCACCCTATGAGGGTACACCATCACAGCCAAGCAATTGAATAGCAATTTAAACTATTGTTCTAATACATAGCTAGAATGCGTGTCTAGACTAACTGATAAATTGTAATATGTCGCATCCATACGGTCCATAAGATGATACGTAAGCATGCATTGCATTATAACATGTCCCTCAAGCTATCAATGCATACATGTTCAATATAATAATGTATTTAATGAAAGAAATACAATTTTTCACAGATGAAAACATGAAAAAATGGAGTCTATACGTTACCCGTAGTGCGTGGAAGAGGCGTACGGTGACGAATCACTCCAAATCAAGCCCAAATTGAGTAGATCTAAGATGGAGGTTAGGATTTTTTTAGAGAAAATGAAAGAAAACTCGAATCGAGTGCATGAAAATGAGCCTTTTTGAGGGTATTAACGCAGCCACGGACAGCCTCAACCATACATGCTCCAGCTGCATGTATAGGTGTGGCTGCCCTAAGTGGGTCTCGCGGCTTCCTATTTGGTAAAATACAGTCCGAAACGTGTTATTTTGGGTCCAAAAAGGTTACTTTACTTAAAAAGGCACCCTTCCGGGTCATTTTTAGACCCCAAAAACCCCAAAAACCCTTCAAAAAGGCAGAAAATCAGTAGAGATTAGAAATCCTAATGTTAAACGTCGAAAGATCGAAAAGTCAGCCACAATCACTAATCCATCTCGGAATCTACCGGCATTAACCCCGGTGAGGGTATCTGGTCAACCCTGATATAGAATCCATTGGGATTCACCCCGGTGAAGGCATCGGCTCGACCCCCGATGATAGAATCCATTGGCTACAAACCAATGAAGGCATCGGCTTAACACTGATGGTGTAATTCGTTGGCAACAACCCAACGCAGACGACGACACAATCCCTATGGTGGAATCCATTGGCTACAACCCAACTCAGGCATCGGCTCGACCCCCGATGATGTGATCTGCTGGCAACAACCTAACGCATACGTCGGTACAATCCCGATGATATGATATGTTGACTACAACCCAATGAATGTTTCGGCATAATCTCGATGATGTAATCAGTTGGCAACAACTCAGTGAAGGCATCGGCTAGACCCCCGATGGTGGAATCAGTTGGCTACAACCCAAAGCAGACATCAGCTAGACCCCCGATGCTATAATCTATTGGCAATAACCCAGTGAAGGCATCGGCTCTACCCCCGATGATGTAATCCGTTGGCAACAAACCAATGAAGGAATCGGCTTAACCCCGATGGTGTAATCTGTTGGCAACAACCCAATGCAGACGTTGACACAATCCCGATGATGTAATCCATTGGCTACAACCCATTGAAGGCATCAGCATGACCCCAATGATGTAATCCGTTGGCTACAACCCAACACAGGTCGGCTCAGCCCCGATAATGTAATCCGTTGGCAACAAACTAATGAAGGTATCGGCTCGACCCCGATGATGTAATCCATTGGCAATGACCCAACGCAGGTTGGCTCAGCCCCGATGGTGTGAATCTGTTGGCTACAACCCAATGTGGGCGTTGGCTTAACCCCGACGACGTGATCCTTATGACCTTCTTATAATCTCACATATCATTACACATTTTACATATGACATTGCATCATCAGATATACATTGTCATGCATTCCCCGTGTCTAGTAATCTTTGTCGTGTTCATTCAATTACATTGCATAAACATGACAAAGAGGGGCATCTGTAGACACTTGAAATTTTGCTTTCTTTATACTAACCTTGCAGAAGGGCAAAAGCATAATTTTACTTTGGAGATAATCCCGAGGTAGGACAAAAACATCCGGTTACCCCGGAGACAACCCTGTGGATGATTCAAAGGTCTAATAACGTCTGAACATGACGCGAACTGAATGAGGATCGCAAAGTTAAGATAGTGTCCACCAGAAGTCACCTCTTTCAGCAAATCTCGAACTATGTGCCATCAAAGATAAGCCAATTAACTGTAGTCTAGAACCAGAAGATACCTCTCAGCTACCAGCATCATCTTCCCGGACCCCAATTCAGTCAGACTCGACCTTATTCCGCAGCCTTTAGCAAAAACTTTCTGAGAGTATGGCCTGTGAAGCTCGACTTTCTCCAAACCGAGACCAAAAAAACAAACTTTGAGACGGTGGGACCCACGGGGTCCAGTAGCATGTTTATATGCGGCTGCTCCGATGGTTTAAGTTAGAAATATCAGCTCATTTGGAAAAAAAGAAAGGAAGAGTTTTAGAGAGAAACTAATTTTAGAGAGAGAAACCTTGGGTTAGAGCAATATACACCCATTTCGAGTTCTTTAATCTTGTTTAACACATACTTTGAGTCTCGAGAGTATTCGTAGTTGATCACGGGTGATAAAACACTTGTTCACGTGTCCCCCAAGGTGAAAAAACACTCTTTTTAGCCACTTTCTTTGTAAACTTTGTTTAATGTACTAGATTGATGTTATATATTGCTTAAATCTAGTTAAACTTGTTGTTTTTAAGTATATTGTGTAGTAGTTGGTAGATATTGAGTTTCTACTGGTTATATTGTGCATATTTGGTTGTAAATCAAGTTCGGAGGCTAGATCTATCTAGATCTAAGACGGATCTAGCCTTTTGAGTGGTTATTAAGCATGAAGCTTTGACCTGTATGCTAATTAGCTTAGATCCATGGCAGATCTATATATTTACTGGTTTTAATAGGTCCCAGTTACCCCGTATAGCCCTAGATCTATATCTAACGGCGGAAGGGGTCCGAAATGGCTTGAAAGGATGATTTCAATAGATGAAATCATCTAATATCAAGTCTAGGACATTGTACATGTATATTCACACAAAATAATGTGAGCTTAAGAGTCTCGATGTCGAGATCCCATGATTGGATCCCGACTTGATTCCTACGATGAACCGATTTTGCAATGTAATGTTTAAATAACGCCAAAAATCATTGTATATGTAATGTTTGGATCTTGAAGACGAACTCAAGGGGTTAGTACTGAGAAGTCGGATTCAAGATCCCGTGATAGTGAAAACTTTGATTGTGGGTGCTTGGATCCATCGAGATGACTTACATACCCAATAATGATTCGACTTTTTTTGACTCTTTTTGCATGCACGTCACCAAAACGATTTCCAATGAAACCACAAAGAGCTTTCAATGACAAGAAAGAGGTTTGGGGATAGACATTAGATTATAAATGGAAGTATCAAAAGACCTCGATTCCTATTTGATAAAGGATTTGAAAACTTTATTTTCAAAACATCGTTGATATATATTGTGTTCTAAAAATGAACTTTTATATAAATCAAATCCTTTGTGCATAGGGTTAAAGAGGTACAACACTACTTTCATAATAACTACATAGACTTAAAAATCAATAATGGAAGTATTAAAGGTCCTCGATTACTATTCGGGAGAAGGATTTGAAAACCTCGTGTGTTTCCCAAAATATCACATGAAATGTATATTTTGTCTAAAAAAGAACTTTTGCTAAATTAAACCCTTCATACATGGTGCAAAAGAGGAACGACACTATTTCCAAATAACTCACAAGAAGGCTTAGAATAAACTTTCAAACACACACACACACACACACACACTTTTATACATAGGAAATCAATAAGATGCGGTACCGTGTTTTCACGGGAGTCAGGGGGGGGGGGGGGGTTACCTAAATCCTTCCCCCCACTTAACCTAGCCCCCGAATTCCACTAATCTCGGGTTTCAGATCAATCTTAAGGAGTCACATATTGGACCATATTGCGAAAACCTTCAAAACTAGGATGAGTTGGTACATCAATTTAAACCATACCAACTGGTAGCTCTGTCTCATTCGGTCCAATCATTAATATTCAAATCAATCTTTTCAAAGTCGTCGACACTTATGTCTGTCCCGCTTTCCTAAAACCTCACCCTTTAATAAAAACCATAGACACGGCGAATCACGAAGGGGTAAAACAAACAAACTTAGGAAAGACGGACATAATAATAAACATACACCAAAATATTTTTCCCGGTGTCGAAACTAATTTTAGAGAGAAAAACCATCGGGTTGGAGCAATATAAACCCATTTCAAGTTGTTTAATCTTGTTTAACACATACCTTGAGTCTCGAGAGTGTTCGTAGTTGATCCTGGGTGATAAAACGCTTGTTCACGCGTCCCCCAATGTGAAAAAAACTCTTTTTAGCCACTTTCTTTGTAAACTTTGTTTAATGTACTATATTGATGTTATATATTGCTTAAATCTAGTTAAACTTGTTGTTTTTAAGTATATTGTGTAGTAGTTGGTAGATATTGAGTTTCTACCGGTTATATTGTGCATATTTGGTTGTTAATCAAGTCCGGAGGCTAGATCTACCTAGATCTAAGCCGGATTTAGTCTTTTGAGTGGTTATTAAGCATGAAACTTTAACCCGTATGCTAGATCAGCTTAGATCCATGGTAGATCTACGTATTTACTACTTTTAATTTATCTCGGTTACCCCGTATAGCCCTAGATATAGATTTAAAGGCGGAAGGGATTCCGAAATGGCTTGAACGGATGATTTCAACCTATGAAATCATCAAATATCAAGTCTAGGATATTGTACATGTATATTCGCACATAATAATGTGAGCCTAGGAATCCCGATGTTAAGATCCCATGATTGGATCCCGACTTGATTCCCACGATGGACCGATTTTGCAATGTAATGTTTAAATAACGCCAAAAATCATTGTATATGTAATGTTTGGATCTTGAAGAAGAACTCGAGGGGTTAGTCCCGAGAAGTTGGATTCAAGATCCCGTGATAGTGAAAACTTTGATTGTGGGTGCTCGGATTCATCGAGATAGCTTACATGCCCGATGATGATTCGACCCTTTTTGACGCTTTTTTGCATGCACATCACCAAAATGATTTCTAATAAAACCACAAAGAGCTTTCAATGACAAGAAAGAGGTTTGGGGATAGACATTAGATTATAAATGGAAGTATCAAAAGATCTCGATTCCTATTTGACGAAGGATTTGAAAACTTTATTTTCAAAACATCATTGATATATATTGTGTTCTAAAAATGAACTTTTATATAAATCAAATCCTTTATGCATAGGGTTAAAAAGGTATATCACGACTTTCATAATAATTACAGACTTAAAAATCAATAATGGAAGTATCAAAGGTCCTCGATTACTATTCGGGCGAAGGATTTGAAAACCTCGTGTTTTTCCCAAAATATCATATGAAATATATATTTTGTCTAAAAAAGAACTTTTGCTAAATTAAACCCTTCATACATTGGTGCAAAAGAGGAACGACACTACTTTCAAATAACTTAGAAGGAGGCTTAGAAAAAACTTTCAAACACACACACACACACACACACACACACACACACACACTTTTATGCATAGGAAATCAATAAGATGCGGTACCGTGTTTTCACGGGAGTCGGGGGGTGCCTAAACCCTTCCCCCCGCTTAACCTAGCCTCCGAATTCCATGAATCTCGGGTTTCAGATCAATCTTATAGGAGTCATATATTGAACCATATTGCGAAAATCTTCAAAACTCGAATGAGTTGGTACATCCATTTAAATCATACCAACTGGCGGCTCTGTCTCATTCGGTCCAATCATTAAATAATCAAATCAATCTTTTCAAAGTCGTCAACACTTATGTCGGTCCCGCTTTCCTAAAACTTCACCCTATAATAAAACCTATAGACATGGCGAATCACAAAGGGTAAAACAAACAAACTTAGGAAAGACGGACATAATAATAAACACACACCAAAATATTTTTCTCGGCGTCGACAGGTGGCGACTCTGTTGGGGACTTGAGAGGGCTTAAGCCGCGTTCAATTTTTTTGATTTTCATTCTGCATGTGCATTTTTTGTGTGAATGATCTTTGTGTGTGATTAGTGTTTCAAATTTTTAAGTATTTTGTATTAGTGCCTCGCACAATATATTAGTGTTTCGCACATTGTCATTGTAAGACCCCAAATTTTATGAATAAAGATTTAAATTTCTTTATATATTATTTTGAAATAGTAAGGTGTGTATTTGATAAATGTAATAAGTTATGGGTTAAATGTGCAAATATTTTAAAATAAGCAAGTGGTTATAAAATATTCATTGTTGTCGGGGAATATTCGTTTGGTTGTGGAATATTCTTGATGTCGGGAAATATTCGTACGACGGCGCAGTCATTTGTGGGCCCCACAATGGAATAACTGTCGGTATAGAAAGCAACAGAAATAATCTTTTTATAAAATAACAGCGTAGTTGTTACCGTTAGTACTGTTGAAATACCCGGTAGTTAAAATACAGTAATACGCGGTGTTGCACAGTAGCACACGGTATTGCACAGTATTTTGAATTATTGATTCTTACGTAGAAAGGCACTTACTCAATTATTGTTATAGTAATTACTATTCAATATTTTATATTATTGATTCAATAATTGAATAATATTTTATTAGTTTAATATTTGCTACGTTGATATTTTATATCAATAATTGCTACTTTGCTATTTTATATTAGTGATTCAATAATTGTCATTGCACAGTATTTCAAATTATCAAATCAATAATTCATATTATTTGAATAATATTATTAGATAGCATTATTGGCAATGTCTAAGGAAGTTCTGTCTAGGAAAGGGGTTGATTAATTGCGCGCCAATAAGGAAAAATCCTTATCGGAAGGCCCCCTCTTTCCTGGGAACGACCTGATTGTCATTAGTATGGTTCTGTAATATTATTTGTGAATAATAATTATTGATAAAAAAATGATAAGTAAATATTTATTCAATGTGAATTTAAACGGAGGAAGTTTCCAGCAAAAGTGACTATTATTGAGAATGGATATTTTATCTGTTCTGATAAAATAATTCATTCAAATATATTATTATAATATTATATTATAAGTGTGTAATGTGATAATATAATAATATAATAGTGATGATAATTTTACAACCAATTCACGATATATGAATAAAATGAGGTAGAAGAGAGAAAACAAAATTTGGAATCCTTTTAATAATTATAAATATTTTAATATATATATATATATATATATATATATATATATATATATATATATAAACATGTGGTGCAATTCATTATTTCAAAAATGGAGGCTTTGAAATTTTGAGTGTATTGAAGATTTTCAAGAGTGATGAGTGTGGAAAAATCATCCGTATGTAAATTTTGGTCTTTTTTCGTTCGAAATTTGAAAAAACTTCCTTCTACAAAGTTGTAGGAAATTAAATTTCTTACGAAAAGGACATAAAATTTATATTTTTCTGATAAAAGGGCTATTTATTATGAATTATTAAAGTTTTGGAAATAAATATTTTTATTAAAAATATGGGTGGGTCCCACTTTTATCTTGTGTGGAATAAAATGTTGAATTCAAGTGTGGTGTGCGGGAAGGAAAATGAAAAAGCCACTGGTAGCAGGTATTTTCAATCCTGGTGTCCTAGTATTTTCCTATAAATAGGGTCATTAGTTAAAATTGAAAATCACACCAGAATCAAAAATTTTTCTCTTTATAATATCGAGCGTATTTCTTGTGAGTATTTAGATACTTTGAGTGTTAATAGCAGTGCAAGTTTTCGTCCACATAATATCCGATATTCTAATCAAAACTACTCTCCTGTTAAGGTAAGGGATATTATTTTTAGAGTAAAAGATGTTATTTCCTTTCAATATTCATAATGAACATTATTTTCTTTCATATTCCATATTATGGAAGTAATAATATTTCATTTCATATTCTTAAATTTAAACTTACTACGGTAAATATTGCTTCTATAATTCCTGAAATGATCAAAAATTTATTGAGTTTTGCGTTTCATCTAATATCATTTCACCGGAATAATTTTTTGAACTTTCTCGTGAAATTTTTATCTTTTCATGTCGAGTTACAATTCATGAGTTACTATTCACGAGTTACTATTCACGATAAAAAAAACATTTTTTTTATCTTGGATTGGATCCAGTTTTGAACTTCATTCTTAATCTCTAGATAAATTCTCTAATATTTGTCCTTTATCTCACTGGATTCGTTATTCGTATTGTTTTTCATCATCCTCAGTCCTAAATGGTGATATAATTGAATATCTTTGGCCTGTAGTTCAAAGATGAATGATTACTCGATGAATATCTTTGGCCCGTAATGCAAAGATGAACAGGTGTTGAGATGAACATGACCAACTGGTGATACAAATGAATATCTTTGGCCCGTAGTGGAAAGATGAATATTGATTTGAGCTATATATTGATTGATGTTACAGGGATAAAATATTGATGATGGATTTTTAAATCATAGAAGATAGTAGACTTCATTCTCTACTTAACTCTTCTAATGAATTGTTATTTTAGCTGCGAATATTGATCTAAAACTTGTTGTCTATAATATTTTATCTGGTTTATTGAAGACTAATGATAATTTATTATTCATTATCTTAGTCATAATATTCTTTACTGGGCTAGTTGAGCTCACCCTTTTCTTCTATTGCTCTCTTCAGGTAATGGGAATATTGCGGAGACTAGTCGGGGATCAGAGTGATGGTCAGAGTTAGATCAGTAGAAGTCCTCACTATTCTATAAAATAGTGGGATAATAATTATAATTAATAAGGAATGAATTTGAATGTTTATATTTCGTATTATATACGATTTGTATTGAAATTCACAGTTTGTGTGGTCGTAGTTTGCACGACCGTATGTTATAAAAGATTGTATTTAAATTCTGTACCATGTATTTGGCGACTCAGAATGGATTGGTATTGAACCTATTTTGGGGGCGTCACAGTTGGTATCAGAGCTTAGGGATATGATCTCTGGAGGAGATCTGGGAATAGAACTAGGAGGGGAGAGACGAGTAAAACCTTCGCTAGTGTGTCTTACTGTAAGCTTAATTGTTATTTTATTGGTCGGTTGGAACATAGGGTTAATATATGATATGTTAATTTGTTTGATTAAGCCTTGTTTTATGGCAGTATTTGAGAATGGCAGCTGAAAATCTAAACAATGGAGTGAATGAGACCGTTGAGACACCTTTAATCACCAACTAAGAGAACGTGCAACAGGAAGGCAACAATTCTCCTGTAAATAACCCTACCTAAGAAATGATAAATGACGGGATGTTTAGAAGCTTTTTGAAGTTCATGCAAAACCAGACGAGGGAGATTTGTGTTCATAATACAGGTGAAAATAATAACAACACGCGGCTTGTCACTGCCAAGCAGTTCAAAGAGTTGGGACCACCAAATTTTTTGGGAAAGCCAGATCCAATCAAGGCGAAAACGTGGGTTAAGCAAATTACCAAGATATTTGATCTCTTGGGATGCACGGAGGAATAGAAGGTTCCATTCACCACGTTTGTGTTCCGTGGAGAGGCAGATTATTGGTGGGAATCTGTGAAGCATACCCAGCCTGCCGCACTCAAGATGTCTTGGGAGGAGTTCCAGAAACTGTTGAATGAGAAGTACTTTCCAGAAAGTATTCGTCATATGAAGGAGGTAGAGTTTATTAAACTAGAACAGAACAACATGACTGTGTCCCAGTATGAGGCTAAGTTCGCAGAGTTATCCCGGTTTGCATCTCATTTGGTTGATAATGAGGAACGTATGAAGCGGATGTTTCTAAGAGGTTTGAAACCCAAAATTCGTCAGTACCTCATTTCTCACAAACTTTCTTTATATTCAGATGTAGTGAACAGGGCCCAATTGTTAGAATGTGATAATGATTATGTTCAACTAAGGGACAACAACCAAGGTCGTACCGGTGGCAGTAGTTATTAGAACAATGACAACCAGCAAGGAGGAAAGTATCATGACAGAAGCGGTAACCACTCAAGTGGTAATCGTGGCCATGATAATAGAAGAAGTGAGTCGGGGGGAGATTTCAAGAAGAGAAGGTACAACAATAAGAATGTGAAAACGTCGACAGCAGCACCAGCATCAACTGTTTCTGTCGTTTACACTCTTAAATTTACATCACTTTCAATTAGCACAGTAGTAAGAAAGGATCGATCCCATAGAGAGTGATTTATTTTATATTTATCCTATGATTTCTAATTAAAGGGGATTTTGAATTAATTAACTAAATTAACAAGAATAAACTAATAAGAATTAACAATGAATAAAAAGCTTCAGTTCTTCAGTTCAGTATCACATTTTCATAATTATGGAGTAATCAAGTTTTACAGTATTTACCCTTCAATGAAACTATTAGCCCTAGATAGCAACAAGCTCTGCTATCCAAAATTCTCCTTAGATCATCACTGTATGAAACAAGCTCTTCACCAGATTCTAACTGTAATACAACCTAGAACAAGCTCTCTAGATTTAATATGACAGAAGCATTAAGAAATAGAGAATTAGGCTAATCTAAGCAATAAACACATAAGCTCAATTTGTTTAACTTGTTTCCTGATAACCTTATCAATACACAAAAGTTTGTCCATAATTAGTATCACTAATTTGCTACTTGTGATGAAGACAGATATCAATTACACTTAATACCAATCTTAATCTAGAAGATGATATCAATTCACTAATTTAATCTTGTCAGAAACCTTAGTAGATTAAATAACATACAAGAAGTTAAAGTAGATTATCAGAATAAATCTCATGCAAGAAGGAATAAATAAAGTAAACTTGACCAAACTGTTAGTTATAAATAAGGTTCAACATCCCTTCAGAACTGAATTGAAAGTATTAGCCCATGTCTTCAATGTTGCAGATGATTAAATGGTAGAATGAATAATACCTTGACTATTACATCTATTTATAGTGCTAAACAAAGTCCTAAATCCTATAAGAACTAGAAATCCAAATCCTAAAAGGAATTACAAATCATAATTAGTTTCCATAAAGAAATATAATCTAATAAGGAAATAAAATGTCAGTCCAAAGCAATCCTAATTTTAATAGCAATATCAATCCAAATCCATGTAGAAATCTCCAAAAATTGAGAAAGTCAATTGTTGGTCAAACTCCTCTTCAATTCAACTCCAAATCAGTCCGTTTCCGTACTTTAGCTCCAATTAATCCTGAAATCAATAAACACACTGTTAGTTCCTAGTAGGCACACAATAGATCTAGAAAGGGGGTAGAATAGATCATTTGCGTTTTTAAACTCTTTTATATATTATTTTGTATTGCTAAGAAGTTAGCGCATGACAAACATAAGAATCATTTCAAGCACAGCGGAATAAGTAAAATGTCCCCTTCATTGATATATTGATGAACATTGATACCTTGTTCTTGGAGTTAGTTTAGATGTAAGTAGTTAATACAAAGATAACAGTTATAGCAATTAAGTACATAATTTAAAGAAAGAATGTAAAGGATAGAATGTAAAAGACACAAGGGGTTTTAAGTGGTTCAGAGACTCAAGCTCCTAATCCACTCTTCTGCACTCTCGCAGGAAATCCACTAAGGAAGGGCAGCACCCTGAATCACAAAGATTCCTTCAAAGCCAGCAGCCTTGGAACTTCAGCTCACTAAGAACTCTTTAAGGCCAGTAGCCTTGGAACTCTAGTTCTCTATGAACTCTTCAAGCCCAGTAGGCTTGAAACTTCATTTAGTCCCTCCGGACAAGGACCCCTCAGGCGCTGGCTACTTGTTGTTGTAGTTGTTGTTGTTGTTGGTGCCTTGCTGCTAAGATGTCTTGAAGCTTGATCATCTTTGTACTTAGCAGCTTGGCGTGGCCCTCTTTGCATTCTGCGTAGAGTCTGGACCACTTCTTCTCAGGTGCAGCTGATCTTCATTCTGTTCAGCTCATCTTCTTCTGATGTAAGTTGTGCACCATCACCACATAGGTCTGCTAAGGCTTTTCATTGTGGTTCACCTTCTTCTGATCCTTAGCAGCTTTTGAACCCTTCTTGATTGATATGCAAACATGGTTCTGCATATGTACTTGTTCAACTTCTGGTTCTTCATGGTGATCTGTAGAGTGGCTCTTCTGATCTTCTTTATGCTCAGCCACTTTTCTGAATGCTATCTTCTTGGCCTTTTCGGCTCTCAACTTAGCTTCCATCTTCAATGGCATTCTCATCCTTGTTGAGTGAAGCTTTAGTCTGTTCAAGTCCTTCTTCAAATCTGCTTCACTTCCACCTTCGTAGTCTCACTGCCACTGAGACTTATTCTGTTCAGCTCTGGTGGAACTCGTAGAGTCAACAATGCAGCATTCCAACAACTCAACGATTCTTTAACTTAGCAACTCTTTCATCTTTGAAGCTTCAGATGTTAAATACCCTTCCAAGATCTTCCCATTGGAAAATAGCCTTTTTAAGCTATTTGAATTGCTTCGCAGATCTTGAGTTATTTGGTGCAGACTGCTGATGTGACGTGACAGCTCCTTTTTAACTTTACTAACACAACAGTCTGCTACTTCACCTACCGCCTCAGAGATGTCACTATTCTGTGTCAGGTTGGTAGTCACCTTTATATCTCCTTTCTAATTCTCTAATTCGAATATACAGGAGTTGTCCTTTTGCATCGATGCTCTCAATTAGCAACATTCGGATGTCAGTCTTCATATTGAGACGTTGTCAGTGCTTCAATATTCAGATGCCCAAACTCTACGATTCTGATGCAAATGTTCTTGGACCTTGATCGTAGTGTGTCTTATCGAATGTTACTCTTTGACTGATTAAGACAACACTACAATTCTGAAGAGTGTTCTTTGGGTCTGCATTGTAGAACACCTCTTCCTTCACTTGTGCAGTGCTTAACTTGACTTGTCGTTCTGGCCTCCTTTTGAATAGTAAGACACATCAGATTTGTGGCATACCCAGCTCTCTTTCTCATGGTGATCTCCCGTTCACCTATCAACAATGGTCTGACCCATGCTTAATCACTTCTGTCTTGTTCTTCATAAGCTGGCCAGTATCTCTGTGTAAACTGCATTAGTTCCTGCTCGTTTGGCAAACACTACAATCCTGGTTAATCCCAAGATCGTTATCTTCTGTTCTCTTGACAGCTACTGCACTTGCTGACTTTCTCTAGTCAGTTACTTTATCTGAAGTCTTCTTCTGATTGGCTTGTGGAAGACTTCATCTCGAATGGCTTCACAACTCATCCTGGATGATGATTGAGTTGGTGCTTAGATCTTCCATTAGCTTGCATGCCATTCGTTGAGTGCTCTCTGGTTTCCTTCAGGTGGAATGTATCTTTACAGCTCAAACCAGAGGCTTCATCTATGGATTCTATGGGAGTGCTCATCTGTTGCGAATCGTGTTGACACTACAATTCTGCCTTGGCATTGTGAGCAACCTCTGTAGATGCCTTAGTCCTGCAGACTACAATTTAGCCTTATTTCTGCAGATACTACGACTCCGAGATCAGATCTTGATAGACTACAATTTCTGCCTTTCATGCTTGCTGTCCTCGTCAGATCTGGCTCGACTACGATCTCTGCCTCTGATATGATCAGTAGACTCCACTACTACAAGTGTGATCTACGATTCTTGACTTAGCTCTGGCAGATACTCGGTCGGCTCATAGACAGGCTGTCTCTACGATGTTGAGCATGACTTCCTCAGCACACTACGGCTCTGAGAAAGTTCTTCCCCTCACAGTACGATCATTTCTCATCTCTCATGGCAGACTACGAACTCCGAGATCTACTATCCTTGCAGACTACAATTCCGCCTTGATAGTTCTCGAGTCTTCCTTGTCTCTCCTGGCAGACTATGATGCTGGTGCAGTGCTCGATGATCAGACAAGCCTATCTATTACACTTTATAAGATCAACCTAACAAGTTTGATCTTTCTATATTTATAGTCCTTGTACATCATTTTTTAAGGACTTTACAAAGCTGTTTTGTTTATGTAGAATCAACCTAACATATTTGATCATTTCAGTCTAAGTCCTTGTACATATATTCCTATTATCTATCAAAGGACTTTACAGCTTTTATCAATGCAAGCATACTTGCATATTGATTCATTTATATCATAATCAAATCATATAAAATAGGAATAACATTCTCATGTATATTCCTAACAATCTCCCCCTATTTGATTATGACAAAAACAATCACTGCATATGCATGAGATGAATGAATCTTATATACAGTGAGTAGCTGTATTTTTAAAACAGATAATCATGAATGTCATTGATGATAGTATGGAATTACATAAACTACGACACTCTACATCCTGGATCCAGAACATACTTAACTAGATAGAGATGTACCTTTTCTGCTCCGTATGTCTCCAGGATGTCTGTTGATTATCTATTCAGCTACTCATCTTTCTTTCTTCTTTTTATTCTTTCCACTGCTCCCCCTCAGATGCATGCTTCACTTCTCTGTCTGATCAGGTTCTGGTTCAATTGTATGCTCTTCTTTGTTTGGCTCCCCCTATGATTTTGTCTTCATAGGGTCATCATCTTTTTTGCTCCCCCTCAGATGATGACTCTGCTTCTGCTATTACTGTCTTCTTTTTCTCCTCCTCCTTTGCCTTTCTACTCTTGGCCTTCTTTTCTTCCTTCATTCTTCTCTAATTGCTCCTCCTTAAATGCCTCTTTCTATGTCTCTTTTTCTCTCCCTTTTTGTCATTAATCACTTGTGAGAGCTGCTCCATTAGGTGAGATGAGTTACCAACCTCAATCTTGAGTTCTTGTTGGCTTAGCTCAAGTTGTAGGGAGAAAGACTGATTCAGATTGTCAATCTTGTCAGAGAGAGATAGAATTTGCTCTTCATTAGCCTTCTGAGCTCGTAGAGCTTCTTCCATCTGATCACTTATAGCCTTCAAAAAAACTTGATCCCTTAGTTGAAGCTTGAGGGATATGTCTGAGAGTATAGCTTGAAGCCTTTTTGACAGCTCATTGTGTTCTCCTGTTGACATGTCCTTGACTTCTGCAGCTATAAGAGAGATCTCCTCAATTAGTTCTTCAGAGTTCTTTAGAAACTCTTGCTTTTGAAGAGATCTGGCATCAAGTTGTTCATCCTCTTTCTGAGCAGCTATTTGGTCAGCCTCCTGCTGAGCGATCGGTTGATCAATCTCATGCTGAGAACCAGATTGGACTCCACGATTTTCTCCCTTGGACAAGTTTTCAAAAGTAGTGAGAATCTAATAGATCGTTGAGTACCAATCATTGTTGAAGGATGGAGGATTATCAGTCAACACTGCTGGATCATCATAGAGCTTTTCAAACTCAGTTTGATTATCTTCATTGGTAGAGTGAAAGGACTCTACGATTGTAGATTTGGGAAGATCCTTCCACCATCTGAATCTGCTCAACAATCGTAGGGGATGTAATGATTTTCAGCATGTCGATAGACCTTGAAATGAGATTGGTCTTTGATTAGCAGAGTTGCAAATTTCTTGACCCTTGGAAAGTTCTGTGCCACCAGCTCTAGGTTGGGAAGATGGGAGAAACACCAGTGTGAGATATCCACTGTCTCCGATGAGGGATGCCTTTACCCATGGCATGTGAGGATGAAACCATCTTATAGAATGATCCTTGATTTCAATATCATAAATTAAGGTTGAAGAGTCTAGCTTTATAGTTTCATGATGGTTGAGTAGATGTGCTGCAGTCATTTTCACCACATGTAGCCTTCCAATCCCATGATTAATCCATTTCTTTGGAAGTGCATCTAGTGGTTCTTCATCAATTTCTACCACTATTCTTCTCTTGCGTTGAACAGGACAAGGGATGTGAAAATCTTCTGGCACGTCATCCTCAGGATTGGAATCTCCTTTACTTTCTTCATGATTTGAGCTTGAGTCAGACTGGTGTAGACTTCCTTCAACTGACTCATCAGTTTGTTTCAGCATTTGATCATCATCAGCATTAACATTAGCAGAGCTTGCCTTTGCAGATTCACTAGCCTCTTCTAGCTCTTTAGTCTTCAGCCATTTGTTGCTATTCTTTGCAGACATCTTCATTTGTCTTCCCTTTGATACAGCCTCATCATCATTGAGTTCTATGATAGCTGTAGACGATTCTCCTTTCTTTCTAAGAATAGCTTGATCATGCAATCTGTTGCTCTTCTTCATTTTTGGGGGTTCAACTTCAGGAGATTTAGATCTTCCTTTATCTTTAGATTTTGAAGTATCTGAATCATCAGATAGACTTCCTTGAGGTTCAACAGGCAGGAGGGACAGATGTTTCTTCTTCAGACTCTATGTCTTTTGAACCATCATAAGGGCTCCTTGATACTTCAGCACTAGGAGATCTAACTATTTTAGGATTGGATTCTCCTTTATCAGCAGAATGGCTACTTTGAGGATTAGCCATAGGACTTGCAGCTTCTCCTTCATTATCAGACTTGCTCCTTGAAGAATTATCCTTAAAGTTCTCAGTTCCCACTTTATCTTCTGACTCTATGTTTTCTTCTTTAGTAGATATACTTCTTTGGAGAACTGACTTTTGCTTCTGCATCATTTTGGCTTTCTTCTTAGAAGGCTTTACAGACTTGGGCTCTGAATCTTTAGAGTGTAACAGTTCTTCGTCTTTCATGGCACTTGCCTTCTTTTCTTTGAAGTACTCTTGTTGCTGCTGCCATGTGTTAGCCGTTTATTCTCCATTGGGTTCTTCTTCCAGTTTGCAAACAGCTGTGTAGTCATTATCTTATGACTGTTAAGAACTTCACCTTCATCATCTTTAATTTTGTTCTTCAACCTCTTCTTCAGAATAATACTCAATAGCCTTCCATGGAGAACCTTTGTGAGTGGTTTCGCTGTTAACCTCTTTTTCTCTGCCCTATCCAGCCATTTGGACATTTGGTCGATCAAAATAACTCCAAAGTTGATACGCTTCTTCAGGACTATCGCAGATATGATCTTCAGCTGTTGATCACTCACAGCGTCATGTACAGTGTCCTTGTATAATATACATTTACATACAATCTCTGCGAGGAACTCAAATTCTTTAGGAAGCTCCTTTTTCTTCATGTCCTTCAAACTAGGGTTTCTTCTGTACCTCATGATCTTCTTGGCTTCTTCAGTGTTGACTTCATCAAGATCTTTCAGACCTAGGTCAGGAAAACCTAAGCACTGATTGATGTCAGAAGATTTTAGCTTCAGAATCTGACCTTTTACTTTGGCAGAAAAGGTTCCAGAGTTTGTAGTTGTAGCGCCCCCAAATCTGGGCCCCCAGAACCTCGGACCTGGTACGTTATGATACATCATTTCTATAACTATTGTGGAAGATATAAACATAAATTGTTTATGCAATAACTTTTACAACATAATTCCCAAGGTCTGTAACTTTAACTTAATACCTGGAATCAATATCCTACACGACATACAATGTCATTTGTATCCTATACTATTACCATTTTAACCGTATAATAATTCCATCCTGGAACTTGTCTTTGCCTTTGACTGTGTCCGAAGTTTCTTCTTTAATCTGAAATGTTTATCATGATATAGCAAGGGTGAGCAACAAGTTTTCCCAGCAAGTTTAAGTTCAAATGAAGATATATCATGATTGAAAAGAAATAATAAGCTGACAAACTTTCAACAATATAAGAATTGTGAAAGAATGTAAATCAATTTTCATAAATGAATGACCGAGTCAATAATGATGAATGGCCAACAATGAACAATGAACAATTTAACTGAACCTTAGGGTAATGAAGGTGATCAGCCTTTTATACCTGATGAACATATGCAACATGCACTAAGTGCGAATCAATAATCAGTATAGATGTGAATAATCAACAATAATTATTCACGAACATGCTTTGAAAATATAACTCAATTTTGAGTTAAAGAAAACTTTCCTAATAAAAGAGTATAGGAACTTGCCTGTACCGTCGATTACTGCTACTCAATTTAAGTTAATTGCTTTATTGAAAAGACCTATCAGTTATAAGATTGATCTTTCAATTAGTATAACATACTTATCTCATAATACTATTACTTTAAAAGTAAACTATCTAACACTTAACCACATAGCCAAATATTATATATCCTTAACACTATACTTATTTACAAGTCTAAACCTAGCACAGATCAAGTCTTTAATAATATTCAATATAGTATACTGAGTGGTTTCCCACAAACAACTAACAAATTAGTTTCCGTCTAGTCTACACTATTTTCACAGTGAGTTAGAACGGTTACTAATTCGTAGATCTCTTCCCCATATGAAGGAGTTGTTTAGCCCAGCTACTATACATTAACCATTAAAGGGTACGATTGCACTACCTTAGACTTATCATTTACTGTATCATATAACTTGTGAATTAACACTTAGTATTTCACTTTATAAGTCATTTATAATTAAGTAAGTTGAATACATAAATCAGCAACTTGGATTCAGATTGAATTTCAATATAGGAAACTATTTTCCAATCCAGCAGACTGGATTCAAATGACCTCCAATCCAGCAAGCCTGGATTCAAACTAATATCCAATCCAGCAAGCATGGATTCACTAACCTCAAATCCATCAAGCCTGGATTCATCAATCCTTCAATCCAACAACCTAGATTATCTAAACAGACTAATCTAGCATCCTGGATTATCCAAACATCTCATCTAGTAACTTGATGGCCAATCCAGTAAACTAGATTGCAATCCAGCAACTTGATGGCCAATCCAGCAAACCAGATTGCAATCCAGCAAGCTGGATTCCCCCTTTTTAATTAAATCATCTTATTATTTTTTATCTTTTGTCCATACATCAATACATGTTTTTCATATACAAAAATAATTTTTCAGGAATTTTTCAATTTCCTTAAGTAATTTCCAAAAATCCATTTCTAGTTAATTCCTTAAGAAATTTGCTACACCACGCTTAACTCCAAAAATTCCCAACTCTTGGCGGGATATTACACATGTTATCGTGAGCCTCCAGTTTAAATTTTGTGACCATCAGAGTTATAGAACTCCGATTATAGCGTTTTTTGTTGAAAAAATATAAATATTAAAATAGTCATAACTTGCTCAATTTAAGTCGGAATGAGCTCATTTTTGGACAAAAGCTACTTTATAACATATATTGTAATGTCCCAAAAGATTGGAATTTTTTTCATAAAATAAGAGGACGAAACTGGCCCTACAAAATCTGGATAGATTGCATTTTGACATTTTTAGATTTTACGTCTTTCACTACAAACAGTCCACACGAAAATCTACATGAAAGTTTTCAGTGATTCCACTTGAAAAAGTTAGAAGACCCATAGATCTAACTCTAGAAATTGACCACACTCAAAAATTCAAAATACACTAGGAGATATGGTCGTTTCCGTTTCATATTACGTTTTCTCAAAAATTGATTTTAAAACTTTTGTGTTTTCTAAGAAATCTTTCGAGATCTCTTGAGTAACCGAACATCAAACATCATAAATCATCATAATACATACTAATACCTCTTAGACTCATGAATCTACCATGATCCATGATCTATTGCATCAAACCTTCATCAAATCAAAGCAAATCATAATATATGCAAAGAAAAATTAAGATTTTCAAACTTTTTAAAACATAGTTCATTTTTCTTGCTTTTGATCTAACTTTTGATCATCAAAAGTGATAGATCTAAACATATAATACTTATTAACATATAGATCTAAGGTTTTGGTATTTTGAACCACAGATCCAAGTTTTGATCTAGAACAATCAAACACAAATTTCATGAACTAGTTTAAAGTTATACCTTTTGTATGCAAGCTTTTCTCCTTCCATGGCTACCGCCTTCTCTCTTTTTGCCTAATACATGGCTGATCTCTCTCTCTTTTCTTTCTCTAAGTGGCGGGTTGGAGGAAGAGAAAGGTGAGAGAATATTGCTTCTTATTTCCTTTTTCCTTTAGCAAGTAAAAAAATGATTTTTAGGAGAGAGAGAGAGAGTTTAGATGATTTGAAAAAATGTATATATATATCATTGGTATATTTATATTATCTTTCCACTTTTCTATCTTCCTCCATCATTAAGTTGTTGCTTGTAAGCTTGAGTTTGCTTGCAAGAGTGGCTAAAATAAGTGGACTAGTCTTAAGGTGACACATTGCTTGGATTAGGTAGGAGTTAGTAAGTATAATTATTACAGACATGCATCTCTTTTTTCTCCTTCATTGTGGGCCAAAAATTATGGGCCTCTCTTCTTTATTTGGTTTAATTCCTTCATACTTTATTTAGCTAATCAAATGTCCAAATAATGTCCCTTACAATTAGGCTAAAGTCTTGGGCTCCAAATTAATTCTTTTGGGCTCCCTAATTAAAATATTTGGGCCATAAAATTAGGCTAGGTCCAATACCTTTAATCCTATCCTACCCTAATCATTTAATTAGGATTTCTGTTACACTAAATTGTAAATAAAATCCTTACTAATGTAATCACTTAACCCAATTAGACTTGCTTTAATAAAATTAATTAATTGAGATATATAAAATAAATCTCTTAGTGTTAGTTAATATTTAAATACTAACATCCTTTCCTATTATAACCCTTAGGTTATTTAAATTCCCATACCTAATATATATTAGGTTATATTAGTTTCTTTTATTTGCTTATTATATAATAAACAAATATAAGCAATCAAATAATATACATACTCATACCAAATAATTTAATACTTTGAGAAATGTTCTACAAATCTCATATTATCTTTATTCTTATCATTCCTCTTGTACAAACATACATATCACATCACTAAATATATATATATATATATATATATATATGTATGTACCTACACATATACACATTTTAAGAATTCAAATCAAACCATATAGGTTCTTTAAATTTTTTAACTAAATCCTCAAATTCTCATCTAGGTTTTATTCTTTAATCTTTATTTTAAGCATTTAAGATTTTATAAATTATCGGGTTGTCACAGTAGTCATGTTGGAGTAGAACTCTTTAACCAAGTTAACATAGATTGGAGTATTTGACTCAAGGCATTCTGAGAATCCAGTTTTCTTCACAAGTTCAAGAATATCTCTGAACTTCTTCTCAGATTTCTCAAATGTCTTAGTCCCGAGCTGAATGCCAGTTATTACTTGCCAATGTGTCATTTGAAGAGTTAGGGTTTTTTGGGTTTATGGCTTTGTGAGGATCTTGTGAGGTAGCAGGAAGAGATTTGAGAAAGGATATCTATTTGAGAAGGTTTGACTATTTGGAAGTGTTTAGATTTTGGCATGAGAGGGTAAGTGTATGGATTTGACAGGTTTGCAGCTTTTGATGAACTCTCAAAAATGAAACTGCCAATAATTTGAATTTTCCTCTTGTAACTGTTCCCTCCACGTTTCTTAGTGGGATAGTTGTAAGATGTTGATAGGTCACAATCTATAACTTTTCCATCTAGTCAGTTAACCAGATTTGACTTTTCTTCTGTTGACCATTGACTTCTTCAATCCGTGGAGTGACTTATGACTTAGGTTGTTACTCCACGATTTCCCAGACTGAGCTATATCCTTTGCATCTTCTTCGAAGATCGTAGTCTGTGGTCATGCTTCAATAGACAGCTTCTCTATTAGCCTCTGAGGGATTGGCAATTCTCATTTGCAGCTTGTAATCTTCTGATGAGATGCTGCTTGCTTCAGCAAAAATTCTTATGATGTATTCCACATTAGCATTCCTTCTAAAGTAAGGTAGCTCAGGAAGGGCCAACCTCTTAGCTCAATGCTAAGGATCAGGTTTGTCCCTGAGACGCTTACTAGATGAAAAGACTTATACAAGGTTAGTACTGACATCACATCTGACCTCTCTGCTTGGGAGTTCATTTACCAAATCTGGATATTCATTGGTGTTGGTTTTTGTAAAGGTTGTAATCGTGGTGTCCTTCTGCTCTTATACTATGATCAGATGTTTGATCATAAGCACTTCCATGATTTTGAGGTGGGTGGCTGATATGACTATCAGTAGCATGTTTTGGGACATTACTACTGACTATGATGGATATTCATTTGGTTCATTAGTCATAGAATTTTGGGACTCTGTAACTAGATTTTTTTTGTTTTGGATTAGCTCCTGTTCTCTATGATCTTTGGCAGAAGTGGTCTTGATAATCGTGGTATACACCATGATTGACTTATCTTTTGAGATTTTCTCACAACTTCTGGCAAGAATTCCACTTCTTCATTTTGCTCCCTGAGCTACACCATCTCCATAACTTCATCTGTCAGATCAAACTCCTTGATAAATTTCGTGGTCCTCTTCTTTAATTTGGACACAGCCTTTGTACTTTCTTCAGATTCAGCCCTGATAATTGTTCAGGCTGAGAGGCTGTAGCAGCTTCTCCATCTGCAGTCATAATTTGTCTGGACTCTACGATTGGTGACACCTCTTCAATCGTAGTGAGTGAGAACTTCTTAGTTCTGTGACTGCTTTTCTTCTTTTTCTGAAATTCACAGCTTCTTCAGCTTCTCACTTGATCTTTCTGAGTCAATCAAGTGACTATCTTTTCTGCTTGGAAGATCTGAAGAATTTGCTTTATTAATCATCTTAGACACTTTTAGTGCTGCTGCTCTTATCAGATCACTGCTCCCCTATAGATGATGCTATCTTCTCAAAGAAGCATGAATTCTTCTTCTTCATATTCATCAGAAGGCAGTCTTGCATATCTCCTTCTGACTGAAATCATCTCTATCATAAAAGCTTCCTTGGATCATGGAGAGAGATATCTTCAGGACTGATCACTCCACGATTGTTGACAGAACTATGAACGTAGTTTTCTTTATCTGATACCAGAACAGGCATTTTCAGTAGGCTTGTAGTCCTTCCTTAGTTTCATCAATATACACTAAGGATGAATGAAGACTCATTTGGGACTATTAACTTGTCAACATCTAACAGCCTTCCTTCAGTTAGTTTCCCTTTCTCCTTAATCAGAACTGCGGACTTTGATGCTGACTGGAGGAATACTACGATTGTGATCATTATACCATAATCGTTGTGTGTTGGCTTGCACAGGCTTGACTCAGTCTTGACCGTAGAGAACACTATGCTTTTCTTTAAGCTCTTTAATAGACCGCACTCGTGGAGTTCTACTTCTATGATGCATTCTTCATGATCAATGCTTGATGATCCTCTGATGTGAACTTCTTTGATGTTCCCTCTGAGTTGATATGCTTTATATGAATAAGCATAGAGGATCTTTTTCATCTTGGCATGAATGGTCAGCTTCCATATGTAGATCAGCAATCTTGTGAGCTTCGTTCATGTGGGCTTAGCAAATCTTCAGAAACCGGCTTTAGCATAAGATGAATTTTGACAAGAACATTGCTGAAATGTCTTGAGCCTCCAGCTGGGTGAATCTTTGTGACTGAAGCCATTTGCTTCAGCATTCCTTAGTGTGGTCAGATAGACCAAGTACCTGCAGGTTTAAATAATTTCTATTTTGGTACCCAAGCTTGATTGGGTCCTGCTAGGTTAGTTTTCTCAAAATCCTTATTCCTTATATATTTAAATTTACATCAAATTTAGCATCAATGATCATATCCATGCATGTATCAGATTTAGATATGACATTTAAAATGCATGATGGTGAGTGTATGTAAGATTAATCATTTTAATAATACACTCTTTTTCTTTGATGGTTTTATCCTTTGCTTGGTTATGTTCACAGATCTTGAATGTTTGCAGAGTAGGAATCAACTCTATTACTTATTTGTATCTGGTAGATTCATGGAGATGATCAGTTTTTAAGAATCTTCAAGATACTCCTCTAGAACTGATCATACTCTATGTATTATCAAAAACTTAGAACATAGGTTTGTACATACATACTAACCCTTCAGCAAGGATTACTCCACTTAAGATTAATTAAATCTTGATATGCTTATGACCTATTTAAGACATCTTTCAAGATGTTATCTTCAACCTAAGACTTGGATGGAGAGAAAGTTTGTTAGTAATTAAGTTTCCAATCTTAATGTACTTTCTCTCTTCCCTTTTTTAGGAAAAGTATGGTCTCTTGATAGAATACTATTATAGTACATAAGTTGATGCAACATGATGTACACATTTATAATGAATGAGGAACCGTACCTTTACACTGTCAATCTCTTGACAGTCATTTACCTTGATATAATGAGGTTAGGCATTGATGTGCATATCTTTATATTTATTTCTGACAGGTTATTGCTACAGTTGTCCTTCGATCAATCAGTCATAGCCTTGAAGAGGTAAGCTAAGAACGTCTTGGCATCTTTAGTTCTTTAATCACCTTGAACCTCAGGGTTGACATCCAACTACTAGTTAGCCAAATACATATTTGAGAAAGCCCTATTTCTCCTCTGGATAAGTGTTTCTAAGCATGTATGGCCTTTCATCTTTCAAAATAGAGGATGCTTGATTCTTTGCTGTTGATACCTCTTGATTTCCCATTTTTAGTCTTCAGACTACAAGAATGACCGTGGACAAGGATTGAACTTGTTGCTATAGCATTTGAGAACATGGTCCAATTTGAGCAGCTTCAGGTGTATATACACATTTACCTGTACACATTATTTTCAACTTGTGAGCTCATCTACATTTACAAGTGACTTACTACTAAACCAAGTTTAGAACAATGTTTGTGCCTAGGATCAGACTCAAAGCGATTTGCTTTTGAATATAGCATGAGAACCTGCTCTGATACCAATTGTTAGTTCCCAATAGGCACACAATAGATCTAGAAGTGGGGTTGAATAGATCCTTTACATTTTTAAACTATTTTCCATTTTATTTTGTATTGCTAAGAAGTTAGCACATGACAAACATAAGAATCATTTCAAGCACAGCGAAATAAGTTAAATGTCCCCTTCATTGATATATTGATAAACATTGATACATTGTTCTTGGAGTTAGTTTAGATGTAAGTAGTTAATACAAACATAACAGTTATAGCAGTTAAGTACATAATGTAAAGACAGAATGTAAATGATAGAATGTAAAAGACACACGGGGTTTTAAGTGGTTCAGAGACTCAAGCTCCTAATCCACTCTTCTGCACTCTCGCAGGAAATCCACTAAGGAAGGGCAACACCCTGAATCACAAAGATTCCTTCAAAGCCAGCAGCCTTGGAACTTCAGCTCACTAAGAACTCTTTAAGGCCAGTAGCCTTGGAACTCTAGTTCTCTATGAACTCTTCAAGCCCAGTAGGCTTGAAACTTCATTTAGTCCCTCCGGACAAGGACCCCTCAGGCGCTGGCTACTTGTTGTTGTAGTTGTTGTTGTTGTTGGTGCCTTGCTGCTAAGATGTCTTGAAGCTTGATCATCTTTGTACTTAGCAGCTTGGCGTGGCCCTCTTTGCATTCTGCGTAGAGTCCGGACCACTTCTTCTCAGGTGCAGCTGATCTTCATTCTGTTCAGCTCATCTTCTTCTGATGTAAGTTGTGCACCATCACCACATAGGTCTGCTAAGGCTTTTCATTGTGGGTCACCTTCTTCTGATCCTTAGCAGCTTTTGAACCCTTCTTGATTGATATGCAAACATGGTTCTGCATATGTACTTGTTCAACTTCTGGTTCTTCATGGTGATCTGTAGAGTGGCTCTTCTGATCTTCTTTATGCTCAGCCACTTTTCTGAATGCTATCTTCTTGGCCTTCTCGGCTCTCAACTTAGCTTCCATCTTCAATGGCATTCTCATCCTTGTTGAGTGAAGCTTTAGTCTGTTCAAGTCCTTCTTCAAATCTGCTTCACTTCCACCTTCGTAGTCTCATTGCCACTGAGACTTTTTCTGTTCAGCTCTGGTGTAACTCGTAGAGTCAATAATGTAGCATTCCAACAACTCAACGATTCTTCAACTTAGCAACTCTTTCATCTTTGAAGCTTCAGCTGTTAAATACCCTTCCAGGATCTTCCCATTGGAAAATAGCCTTTTTAAGCTATTTGAATTGCTTCACAGATCTCGAGTTATTTGGTGCAGACTGCTGATGTGACGTGACAGCTCCTTTTTAACTTTACTAACACAACAGTCTGCTACTTCACCTACCGCCTCAGAGATGTCACTATTCTGTGTCAGGTTGGTAGTCACCTTTATATCTCCTTTCTAATTCTTTAATTCGAATATACAGGAGTTGTCCTTTTGCATCGATGCTCTCAATTAGTAATGTTCGGATGTCAGTCTTCATATTGAGACGTTGTCAGTGCTTCAATATTCAGATGCCTGAACTCTACGATTCTGATGCAAATGTTCTTGGACCTTGATCATAGTGTGTCTTGTCGAATGTTGCTTTTTGACTGATTAAGACAACACTACGATTTTGAAGAGTGTTCTTTGGGTCTGCATTGTAGAACACCTCTTCCTTCACTTGTGCAGTGCTTCAACACTTCTGCTTGTCTTGACTGATCTCAGGAACTGATAATTTGACTTGTCGTTCTGGCCTCCTTCTGAATAGTAAGACACATCAGATTTGTGGCATACCCAGCTCTCTTACTCCTGGTGATCTCCCGTTCACCTATCAACAATGGTCTGACCCATGCTTATTCACCTCTGTCTTGTTCTTCATAAGCTGGCCAGTATCTCTGTGTAAACTGCATTAGTTCCTGCTCGTTTGGCAAACACTACGATCCTGGTTAATGCCAAGATCTTTATCTTTTGTTCTCTTGACAGCTACTGCACTTGCTGACTTTCTCTAGTTAGTTACTTTATCTGAAGTCTTCTTCTGATCGTCTTGTGGAAGACTTCATCTTGAATGGCTTCACAACTCATCCTGGATGATGATTGAGTTGGTGCTTAGATGTTCCGTTAGCTTGCATGCCATTTGTTGAGTGCTCTCTGGTTTCCTTCAGGTGGAATGTATCTTTACAGCTCAAACCAGAGGCTTCATCTTTGGATTCTATAGGAGTGCTCATCTGTTGAGAATCGTGTTGACACTACGATTCTACCTTGGCATTGTGAGCAACCTCTGTAGATGCCTTAGTCCTGCAGACTACGATTTAGCCTTGTTTTTGCAGACACACCTTCGAGATCAGATCTTGACAGACTACGATTTCTGCCTTTCATGCTTGCAATCCTCTTCTGATCTGGCTCGACAACGATCTCTGCCTCTGATATGATCAGTAGACTCCACTACTATAAGTGTGATCTACGATTCTTGACTTAGCTCTGGCAGATGCTCGGTCGTCTCATAGACAGGCTGTCTCTACGATTCTTAGCATGACTTCCTCAGTAGACTACGGCTCTGAGAAAGTTCTTCCCGACACACTACGATCCTTTCTCGTCTCTCCTGGCAGACTACAAACTTTGAGATCTACTATCCTTGCAGACTACGATTTTGCCTTGATAGTTCTCGAGTTTTCCTTGTCTATCCTGGCAGACTACGATGCTGGTGCAGTGCTCGATGATCAGACAAGCCTATCTATTACACTTTATAAGATCAACCTAACAAGTTTGATCTTTCTATATTTATAGTCCTTGTACATCATTTCTTTTTAAGGACTTTACAAAGCTGTTTTGTTTATATAGAATCAACCTAACATATTTGATCATTTCAGTCTAAGTCCTTGTACATATATTTCTATTATCTATCAAAGGACTTTACAGCTTTTATCAATGCAAGCATACTTGCATATTCATTCATTTATATCATAATCAAATCATATAAAATAGGAATAACATTCTCATGTATATTCCTAACATACACTAATAAGCCCATTTACATTACAAAACATGCAATAAGCTAAATATAATGGAATTGAAATAAATGAATAATATGCACTAATTAAATTCCCCCACACTTAGCCTTTACACGTCCTCGTGTAAACCAAAAGTTTTGATTTCCAAAAGAAAAACTCTACTCAACCATAATGTCAAAAGATTTCAAGATCAATTCATGATTATCAACACTAAATCCACAAAATCATAATCAATGCTTCATCAATTAACTCAAAACAGCAACCATGCCTTTTCACCATTGAATTTTATTAAGTCAAATTGTATCCACAAAAGCACTCTTCTATGATCCACACACTTACTCAACTTAGTTACAACGGAGCAAAAACCGTGCACACCACTCAAGACTCAATACATACTTTTTCTGCTTTTTTTTTACCATAACCCTTTCATTTTCCTCTTTATTTTCGGTGAATGTATTTTATGCTCCGTTTCATCTTCCTCAATCTTTTTTTTTGTAAGTGAGTGCATTTTATGCTCCATCTCACTTATTCGCACATGTTTATAGGAGAGTGCATTTTACGCTCCATCTCATCCCACCACATTGTTTCTCTTTTGCTTCTTTTTCTCTTTTTCAATAATTTTTTTGATTTTCAACTTTTTTGTTTTTTTTCCACGTGGTCCTGCAAAAAGCATAAACAGTTCAATAGTTCTAAAGCATGAGATTAGTGCACATAGACAACTCCACAGATAACTAAGCCAAATGAGCATGTTTCTCATATTCAAGTACTCATGTATCATAAATTCAATTCAAATCAAGTACTATGGATCATGACTTAGTTTTCATTATTCCTTAACCAACTAAGCATCAAACAAATTCTGAATTTTAGCATTGATTCTCAATCTTTGACTTTAACCTTTTAAACACTTAGCCAAACAGAATCATGGAACCCAAGAATTTTTAATTTTGTTTCTTCAAAAAACATCATTTTTTAACTTCCCATCAAAATTGGATCAATATCCCTAAAAAAAAATAATTAAAAAAAACCTAAATCTCCTCCCCCAAACTCAAACCTTACATCGTCCCCAATGTAAGAAAATCATGCAAAGAAGAAAATACTACAACTAACAAATTAAAAAGAAGAGGGATAGAAAGATCAAATCTGAATTCTTGGGTTGCCTCCCAAGAAGCTACCCTTGTTTATTGTCATTGGCTTGACATCATCCTTCTCATTCTATGTAATTGGACTTGTGAACTTCAAGTGAGCTGGTAACAGTTTCAATTCATCAGGAGTATCTCTTAGATTATGATTTTGCTCCTTTCCAGCCCTCAAATCCTCCTTGTATATTTGCTCAAGAGATTCCTGCACTATAAAGTCAACAACATCAATAGAAAAAATAGAATTAATATTACCAAGATACCTTTTAACTTCATATATGCCGAACTGGACATGTGTCTCATTCAATTCCATAGTTAAGGTCCCATGGTGTTTATCATTTAGTGTCTTCTCTGTTTGCACCGATGAAGTTGTACCATCCATATCCTCCTTGTGAAAATCTACAAAAATTATCAACTCTTCCTCTTGTTTCTCCTCATCAAACTCCATGTTCACTTCATTGTCACACATAGCACTACTTCCCGTTTCTGAAGCAAGCATTGTCTCCTCTCGCTCCTCATCTTCACATCCCAGGGTAATTGCACTTACGTTCTCAATAGTTTGAGTGGTGACCTCCCTAGCTAATCCTTGAGATTCCAACCTCCTTACTGTGGCTCCAAGCTGACCCACTTGGTTCCTCAATTCTTGAACATAAGTCCTTATATCCTGTTGGAACTGCTGTGTCTGACCCATGAATGCTTTAAACATATCCTCAAGAGATGGTCCAGAATTGGTAAGTAGTTCTTCGGTATATGTATGGTACTAAGGTTGAGTTTGCTGAAAATCGTGCTGCATACTTTCCTCATAACTCAAGTTGGAATGATCTTTCCATCTTGGATTATACGTGTCAGGATAAGGATCATAGTGATATGGATTTTGTCCTGAGAATGTCCCCACAACATTGACTTGATGAACAATTACATCCTCTTGCATCATTGGACAATCATTTGTCTCATGCCCTAATTTCGAACAAATTTCACTATACTTTTGCAACTTACATATTCTCGACAGCCATTTGTCGAATTAAAGTAATTAAATTAGAAATCTGCTTCTCCAAGTCTCTCGTGCTTACCCCATTTACCCTTTGTGGTGCATAAGTCATCCTAGTACCATACTGCTGTGAGTTGGCTACTATGGTTGCAATTAAGTTCTTTGCAGCATTTAGAGTTTTATCTACCTGTGCTCCTCCACTTGCTGCATCAATCATGCTTCTATCCATTGGTAGCAACCTCTCATAAAAGTACTGGATCAAGTGATGGTCATCAAATCCGTGAGGTGGACAGCTGGAACACAACTCTTTAAACCTTTTCCAATACTAATAGAGAGTCTCTCTATTAAACTGACTAATTCCACATATCTCCTTCCTTATGTTAGCAACTCTCGAAGCAGGAAAGTACTTCTCCAAGAATAGCTTTTGCATATCAGTCCATGATCGTATTGATCCTGAAGGAAGATAGTATAACCAGTCTTTAGCCAAATCTGCTAATGAGAATGGAAAAATTCTAAGCTTGATCTGGTCCTCTGTCAGACCTTGTGATTTCATCATAGAACACACCACATGGAACTCCTTTAGATGCTTATATGGATTTTCACCTGTAAGACCATGAAAAGTAGGCAAAAGACGAATTAGTCCAGAGTTAAGTTCAAAAGCAACGTCTAAAGTAGAATACTCAATACACAATGATGGTTGATCAAGATCAGGAGTAGCTAATTCTTTTAAAGTCCGGTTATTGTTCGGCACCGCCAACTTTTCCTTTTCAAGTGTTGAAACAAAAGCTTCTTTTGTATCCTTAGTTTTCTCTTTCTCTTAATCAAAATTTAAGTTAATAGAGTGAGAGGATTGAGTCATAAAATAAAAAGAAAAAGAAAAATAAAATAATAAAAATGAATGAAAATAAAGAATAAACAAAAACAAATAACACTTTCCGGCAATGGCGCCAAAATTTGGGAGTTGTTGTTTACACTCCTAAATTTACCTCACTTTCACTTTACAAATTCAAACAATTAGCACAGTAGTAAGAAAGGATCGATCCCACAGAGAGTGATTTGTTTTATATTTATCCTATGATTTCTAATTAAAGGGGATTTTGAATTGATTAACTAAATTAACAAGAACAAACTAATAAAAATTAACAATGAATAAAAAGCTACAGTTCTTCAGTTCAGTATCACATTTTCGCAATTATGGAGTAATCAAGTTTTACAGTATTTACCCTTCAATGAAACTATTAGCCCTAGATAGCAACAGGCTCTGCTATTCGAAATTTTCCTTAGATCATCACTGTATGAAACAAGCTCTTCACCAGATTCTACCTGTAATACAACTTAGAACAAGCTCTCTAGATTTAATATGGCAGAAGCATTAAGAAATAGAGAATTAGGCTAATCCAAGCAACAAACACATAAGCTCAATTTGTTTAACTTGTTTCCTGATAACCTTAGCAATACACAAAAGTTTATCCACAATTAGTATCACTAATTTGCTACTTGTGATGAAGATAGATATCAATTACACGTAATACCAATTTTAATCTAGAAGATGATATCAATTCACTAATTTAATCCTGCAGAAACCTTAGTAGATTGAATAACATACAAGAAGTTAAAGTAGATTATCAGAATAAATCTCATGCAAGAATGAATAAATAAAGTAAACTTGATTAACTCGTTAATCAAGTTCCATTCTGGAATCTCCAATAATTGTAACAAACCACTGGGTCGTTGATTTTCGGCCTTAACTTTTTGACAAGTTAAGAACCTACTGACATACTCTGCTATCTCTCTCTTCATATTTGTCCACCAAAATTTCTGTCGAAGGTCTTGATACATCTTGGTACTACCAGGATGAATCGAGTACCTCGAGTGATGTGCTTCGTCTAGTATCTCTTCCTTCAACTCTGTATCATACGGAACCCAAATTCATCCTTCAAATCTTAATAACCTTTCGTTATCAAGACTGTAGTTATCCTCTGTACCGTCTGCAATCTTCTTCTTTATCCGGTCGCACTCATTAGCTCTGAGTTGCATTTTCTTTACCTTCTCTACTATTATAGGTTGAATCTCCATTACAAACAGCTTCTCCCCTTCCTCACTTAGACATCTTACTTCTATTTCCATCCTAGCCATCTCTGTTATCAACTCATTCTGAGTTGTTAACATTGACAGTTTCTCTTAACCCTTTCTACTTAAAACGTCGGCCATCACGTTTGCCTTCCCTGGGTGATATAGGATTTCATAGTTGTAATCCTTTATTAACTCTAACCATCTTCTCTACCTCATATTCAACTCCTTCTGTGTGAAGATATATTTCAGACTTTTATGATCTGTGTATATCTCACATTTCTCCCCGTATAGGTAATGCCTCCAAAATTTTAAGGCAAAAGCCACCGCTGCAAGTTTAAGGTCATGATTAGGATAACCTTTCTCATACTCCTTTAACTACCGAGATGCATACACAATGACCTTGCCATGCTGCATGAGCACGCAACCCAGTCCTTTATCCGAAGCATCACTATATACTACGAAATTTCCCGTATCATCTGGTAAAGACAATACAGGTGCTTGACTCAATCTCTTCTTCAGCTCTTAAAAGCTGTCTTCACACTTCTCTGTCCACAGATATTTCACTTTCTTTCTTATCAAATTTATCAACGGAGTAGCTATCTTTAAGAAGTCCTAAATGAACCTCCAATAGTATCCTGCTAACCCTAGGAAACTCCGCACCTCAGTCGGCGTTTTTGGTTGTTCCCAGTTAATAACTATTTCCACCTTCGCTGGATCCACTAAAATCCCTTCCTTGTCGATAACGTGCCCCAAAAACTACACTCTCTCTAACCAAAATTCACACTTAGTGAATTTTGCATACAACTTCTCCTTGCGTAGTGCTTCCAACACTAATCTTAAATGTTCAGTGTGATCTTCCTTCATCTTAGAATAGACTAGAATATCATCAATGAACATTATGACAAACTTGTCCAAATACTATTTGAACACTCTGTTCATCATATCCATGAATGCGGTTGGCGCATTCATTAACCCAAATGACATCACTAAGAACTCGTAGTGGCCGTAAAGAGTCCTAAATGTTGTCTTAGGTACATCCTCCTGTCTAACCCTCAACTAGTGATACCCCGTCCGCAAATCTATCTTAGAAAAATATTTTGCACCTTTCAACTGATCAGAAAGATCATCGATCCTGGGCAGTGGATACTTATTCTTTATCGTTAGTTTGTTTAACTCCTGGTAGTTGATACAAAGCCTCAACGATCTGTCCTTTTTCTTTACAAACAATACCGGTGCTCCCTATGGAGAAACACTTGGTTAAATGTACTTCTTGTCCAACAGTTCTTGTAACTGAATCATTAACTCCTTTAATTCTACTGGCACTATACGATACGGTGCCTTCGAAACTGGTGTCGTCCCTGGCATAACATCTATAATGAATTCGGTCTCCCTATCGGGTGGAAGACCTGGCAAATCGCTCAGAAATACATCGGCGTATTCACTGCCTATAGGTATCTGTTCCTATGTTGCTCCCAATCGCTGGGTGTCAACAACATGGCACAGGTAACCTACACATCCTTTCCTTAACAATTTTCTGGCTTGTGTCATGGTTAGACAACAAGAGCGTCCCCGTGATTTACTACCGTAGAACACTACCTTGGGTTTCTTAGAAATTCGAAGGTTCACACTTTTATTTTGGCAATCGATAATCGCCCCATGGTTAAACAACCAGTCCATCCCGAGAATTACATCGAATTCTTCTAACTTTATCTGTATAAGATCTATCGATAACTTGTTACCTCTTATATTTATACAACAACTCCTATGAACATAATCAACTAGGAATTACTCCTTCGTTTGCTACTTTAACATTCAAAGGTATTACAAGTCTTTCGGGGAGTAATCCTAATTGTTTAGCAAACTCACATGCTATAAATGAACAAGTAACACCCGAATCAAACAATACATATGCATTCATATCGTTGACCGGGATAATACCTGCTACGACGTCGCTAGATGCAACCGCATCCTGGACTGTCATTTTAAAAGTGCGGGCAGTCGTTCTACCCTGTGGTACTGCACCACCAATCGCCAGCTTACTATCGTTAGCTCTTTTCCCACCATTCAAACCCTTCTTCGTACAGTTCCATGCCATGTGGTCCGTAGATCCACACACAAAGCACCCGTGATTCTTTTTAGAACTGGGACAGTTAGGTGAAATATGCCCTTCCTGTCCGCAGTTATAACAAATTGCTTTTCCCTTGAGGTAGACTCCCAGATGAGTCTTCCCGCAAGTCTTGCATGCCTCCATCCTCCTCTTAGTACCCTCCTGCTTTACTCCGGTATTCCCAAAGTTAAAACCCTTCCTCTTCTAGCCACTTCCATTGGTTCCCTCAATTTTGACTGATACGTCAATCTTACCCTTATTCTTTCTCTTTGTGGTATTGGCTCAACGCCTCACTACCACCCTCGACTATAATTGCCTTTTCTAACACGGCTCCAAAAGTAACACTTTGGAATACCGATATCCGGCTAAAAAGCCAGGGTTTCAATCCCTGCTCAAACCGCCTCGCCTTCCTCAACTCTGTGTCCACCTGATTTGGAGCAAACCTCGCCAGTTCATTAAACCTGGCTGCGTATTGGGGAACTGTCATGTCCCGCTGCTTCAGTTCTAGGAACTGAATTTCCATTCTCCCCTGCATGCTCATGGGGAAGTAGTTCTAGAAGAATAACTCCTTGAACAGTGTCCATGTAACAACTTCTGTTCCAGCCCTACCCTGGTTTGCCTCCCACCAGTAGTTGGCCTCACCCTTCATCATGTAAGTTGCAATTGAAGTCTTTTACCCCTCACCGACATTTGCTATTATAAATTCCTTCTCAATTTCTTTTACCCAAACTCGGGCAGCGATAGGATCCGTAGTTCCATAGACCTCAGGCGGACCTATAATCTTGAACTCCTTAAAGGTAGTCCCACGACCTACCCCAGGATTAGTTCATACGTTATCTCTCATCCTATTGAGAGCCGTAGCTATTAGGTTCACAAATTCTTGCATAAGGTTCTGATTCCGTTGCTCTTCCTCATTACGAGGCTCTTCTTCTTAGTTTCGTTGACGTCTTCTTGGCGGCATTTTTTGTTAATATGAAAATGGTTTCATTATTATTTATTTCTTCATTCGGTTATTATTAACAATCAATAATAACTCAATCACATTGACAAGCATTTCAATAAACTTCTTATATTAATATGCTTTCGTTTGTAGTATAATACGACAACGTTCGTCATTACATGGCTTTAACCATTTATAATACTATCCCGCAATTGCTGCCAAAAGTTGGGATTTACAAAAGACTACACTTTGTTTATACAAAAGAGGGTTTTACGTCACTACTAGCTATACAATATTTACATAGCTAAACTATAACTGGACTACATCTGCCTCATGGCATTAGCATAATCCTCATCGGCCATACCGGCCACAATATCCCGACTAATTGTATGCCGAGTATGTCCTTCCTCCACAGGATACTCAGCAATCTGATGCTGATAATCCTCATACGAACTCCTATGTATGTAGGACATTCGACTTATTTTATGCTTCTTGTTTAGAAGCTCAGCCTTCAGTTCTTGAACCTCTAGCTTTAGGTCCTGAACCTTATCCCTAGCCAGCACTTTCTCATCGTGCTCGACCTCCCAGAAGACCTGCATGTCCTCCTTATCCTCCTGGACGTCGTGAACCTCTTGCTTCAGGTCACGAACCTCCTTACTAAGTTGGACGTTACGGTCTAACACTTCCATGAACAAGGCCTTCATGGACTTTGCCTATGTCGACTCCTCCACCTCTTCAGTAGGCAGTACCGGATTAATCGGCACTGTCTCCCCTTCCTTAGTAGGCAGTACCGTATTAATCGACACTGTCTCCTCTTCTTTCTTCGACATACCATCAAACAATGATGTAAAGTCAAAGTTATCAGAGTATTTAGACGGATCCTCCTCCTGCGGATCAGTCTCCTCTAGAATCACAACAAGTACCTCTGCTACAGGCATCGGTACTACCTCTATAAAGTTGACTGAGTCCTCACTCACTTCATGTATTTTATTATACATGTCCATAATTCCTGGTATCTACAATAAGACACAATAACTTGATTAGTATACAATCAAATATTATAAACACATATCTCATTTAATATGTTTAAGGTTACTTTCTTCGTTAAAACTCTACCCGAGTTTTACTTACTTCTATCTTCTACTTCTTTTCTCAAGGTTATAGCTTAAAGTTTTCCCCCCTTAAGTTTTATAACCTAAGCTCTAATACCAACCTATGACGCCCCCAATTCCGGGTACCTTCAAACCCTGGACATGGTGCTACACAGTGCTATAATCTACTCATACATTTAATTGTAGACTTTAATAATATGCATAAGTTTACTAAATATTACATTCTATTAATCCCTTCCCAGGCTCTTTGTAACCATTACATTATTCTGTGTCATAATATTAGTCATTATAGTACTAATACTATGCTATTATATGGATAACTATTTGTCCATCTTGGACTTGCCCTTGTCTTTATCGGATCCTTCGGTCCGTTCGACTGAAATCATTTAGTTTTAAGCAAGAATGAGCATAACTAGCTCAACAAGTTTAACATTGTATTTTGAAATCACAAAATCAAGAATTATATGACTTTATCTTCAATAGTTGTACAATTGCTATGACGTACTACGAATAATCAAAATAACATTTTGATTCCTTTAAAATCATTCCTAAGGACTTAAAGTCTTTTAGAAATCTGAGCAGGTCAACGACCATGAACAATCATTTAGTTCTCATTCATGAAAAGAACAACCCGACACTGAGGTCGTAAGTTCGATATAGCTTACGAGCACATCCAGGTGATCAACCTGTAGTACTCTATGTTGATCAACACTCATACATTAAACATATTTACGTTTAATTGGGGGCAACTCCCAGTGCCTGTCGAGTTAACGACGTAAAAACATTTGTTTATTTATACTCAGGCTTACATGTGAATCCGTACCATGCAATTGGCATAGGATAGCAACATTGTAAATACTTTGGAAAGATTGGTGAAAAACTAACCAAAATACTTTAAGTCTTACTCTAAAATCGAATCAAATGGCATCGACTATTCAATAACAGTTTATGCACAAGAAATCATGCATAGTGACAGCTTGTCCAACATAAAGTGTAGACAAGAGTTTAGAAAGCTTGCCTTTGCGTCTTTAAACCTTTAAATGTATGCTACTCGGTCTTCAACTTCTACAAAGTATAAGCACATAGTATACCAATGAGAATTCTATAATTAATATACAATGTATAACCTATCTTCTCCTTTTTGTATAACTTAGCCGAATTGTTAAACTAATAACATCCGTTCAACTTATTTAACATTTATTACGGCTTATTAACATCTGTATGTCATAAACCGACCCTCGTCGATCATCATTGACACAATGATGGACGAAACCCTAATCGGTTCATTAAATCAAACACATTTCCATAGGATAACCGTTATCAGACTCTGTATAGAAATTAAGTAAGTTTTAACTTCATTTGATATCATTCATTCATCATGCACCTCTATTACATGTTATATAACCTTAAGGCACGCTCACAACTCGACTACGATACATAGTTCACATTATTGAATTTCGAGTTTTAAATTTAAATACATTTTGTCAACGTTTAATTCTTAAAACCATTCTTAAACATGTTGTTAAGTGATATCTCTTAATGAATATTGTGACACCCCCAAATTCAGGTACCTTCAAACCCTGGATATGGTGCTACACTGTACTATTGTCTACTCATACATTTAACTGAAAGACTTCAATATCAAGCATGAGTTTACTAAATATTACATTCTATTCATCCCTTCCCAGGTTCTTGATAACCATTACATTGTTCTGAGTCATAATATTAGTAATTACAATACTAATATTGTACTATTACAAGGGTCGCTATTTGTCCATCTTGGACTTGCCTTTGTCTTTCTCGGATCCTTCGGTTCGTCCATTCCTTGCTGAAATCATTTAGTTTTAAGCAAGAATGAGCATAAATATCTCAGCAAGTTTAACATTATATCTTGTAACCACAAAATCAAGAATCATATCTCTCGGTCTTCAATAACTGTACAACAGTTATGAAGTACTTAAGAATAATCAAAATATCATTTTGATTCCTTTAAAACCATTCCCAAGGACTTATAGCCTCTTTGGAATCTTTGCTGGTCCACGACCACGAACCATCATTTAGTTCTCATTCATGAAAGGAACAAACAGGCACAAAGGCCGTAAGTTCGATATCTCTTACGAGCACATCCAGGTGATCAGCCTGCAGTACTCTATGTTTATCAACACTCATTTATTAAACGTGTTTACGTTTAATTGGTGGCAACTTCAAGTGGTCGTCGAATTAACGACATAAAAACATTTATCTTATTCATGCTCAGGCTTACCTGAGAATCCTTACCAATCACTTGGCATAGAATCACCACCTTGTATATATATTTTGGAAAGATTTGTGGAAAAACCCACCAAAATATACTAAGTCTTAGTCTAGTCGAATCAAATGGCATCGACTATTCAATAATAGTTTATGCATAAGCAGTTATGCATAATGACATCATGTCCAACCATAAGGTATAGATAAGAGTTTAGTAACCCTGGCATAACACAATGGTAATGCAAGAGTTAGGAAACTTGCCTTCGCATCTCTTAATCCTTTAATGTACGTCACTTGGTCTTTACAACTTCTACAAAGCATAAAAACATAGCATACCAATGAGAATTTATAGTTGATATACAATGTATAACCTAACTTCTCCTTATTGTATAACTTAACCAAAATGTTTAAGCTAATAACCTTCGTTCAAGTTATTTAACATTCATTACGACTTATTACATTTATGCGTTATAAACCGAACCCTCATCAACCATCACCAAGCATGATGATAGACGAGACCCTAACTAGTTCCTTAACTCAATTTTGATTCACGATTTACGTTCACTACTCTCAAGTTTTAAGTCAATTACGTTCGATCTACGTTTAATTCTTACAACCCCTCTGTTAAACATGTTGTTCAAAGGGTTTCTATTCATGTATACTCGTCACTTACTAACCCCTTAATCATTATGAAAAAGGTTAAGGAAATAACTAACAATGTCAGAAATTTTCCCATACTGGCACTGCAACACTAGCTTTGCCTTGCCAAGCGGCGCTGCGGCGCTACGACGCCCACTATACAGGGAACTTTCCCCGAAATGGCGCTGCGGCGCAAGGTTTACCCTAGACAGTAGCGCTGCGATGCCCACCATGCAGGGTATTCTCCCCGAACTGGCGCTACGGCGCTGGTTTACATTACCTGGGCAGCGCCATCCCTGTTCTTTAGATTTTTTTTATTTGATGAGATTTTCGAGCTTGTAACGTGATTGTTACAACTCGGAATTGGCTCGTTCCAAAGCCAATAGTTTATAATTGTTATGTTCTATCATTTTATCAAGTCGAAACTCATTTCTGAATCCATCAGCGAGAATTTAGCCGATTAGTCCATTTTTACACATTCGTTAAACGTCCGTGAACGTTCGACGCTCAATTCTTTGTTTTAAGTCGGAATTGATTCGTTCTTGCTCTCGCAAGTCTTATTTACCTAATTACACATGTTGCAATCGAAAACCATTGTTTTCAAATCACACGGCGACTTTTGACCTCTATTTCGAAAAATTTACGTTATCGACGATTATCGTCTAATTGCGTAACTTTGGCCGAATCTTCGTTCTTCGTTATTTTTACTTTAAACCAATTGGAATCAATCCAATGGTTGTTTATTAATGATTCTAACCATTCTAAACATTTATGTTTTAATGGTTAAACATATTCATTAATCAATTTCTCATGAATTCATTAAGTTCTTTATTAGTTCTTAATCAATTCTTAGTATTTCATCATGCATGGCTTGTTATGGTTCTTAGTTCACCATTAAGCCATCCTTATAACTTCTCCATAGTCATACTTCCCTTAATCACATCTCTATCAATTATATTATTGAAAGAAAAGAGATTTTACATAATTTCCTTATGTTGATACCTTTGTTAGTTGTTGTTTGAGTATTGGAGACTCAAAGGCTTCTTAGCTTCTTGGTTGATGAATTGGCTTAACAAAGCACAAGCTATCTCATTCTCTCTATATTGGTGGAAATTGTACAAACAAGCAAATGAAGAGCAAAGCTCTTCTATTTATAGAGATGACAAGAGTTGGGGTAGTTTGGTCATTAGACCAAACCTCCTCAACCCCCACCTCCTCCCACATGCACACCATGTCCCCCCATGTGCTAGCATGTGCTAGTATATGGCCACCTTGTTCTCCCCCATGTGCCTTCATGGGTCATGGGTTGACCCATGGGTTAACCCACCAGTTTACCCAATAGTTCGACCCACGGGTTAACTTATTAAAATTAATTCAAATTCAATGTATTTACTTCGTATAAAATTCGTATTATACGGCGTATTAATTCTCGTATCCTCTTCATATTATACTCGTACAATATCTCATATTATACGCGTATTCATTCTATATAATAATCATTTATTATTATACTTAACAATTAATCTTTAATTTTCACTTTTCCTAACGCTTAAGATTTTAAGTCCTTACGCGAAAACTTCGCGAGCCATAAACGAAATGTTATTACATATTCCATTTCGTCTCGAAATTCTATCATTACGCGTTTCTCAGAATTTCAATATTAATTCCCGAGCAGAAATGGATGAATAGTGATTTTTGTGTTTTTCTTTCGAGAAAACTTTTCCTCTGCTAACCTAACTTTTCACAGTATATTACCGTCAAATCTTTCGACAGAACGTCATTTCGAACTCTCAAACAGGCTTAGGGTCTCAACCCTAACCCTTAGGGTTTCAACTGTGAACTAGTGTCTATTTCATCTTTTTTTTCTCAGAAAAATTTTATTTTCGTCTTAAAAATTCACATCAATTATTTCTAGCACGTAGCCAGAATACTAACCATTTCGAACATTTCTAGGTCATAGAACGACCTTTGATTAGCTTACTTAGTTTAATAAATAAATAATCAAATTTTATTCAAAAAATCAAATAAAATTCATTTACATAATCGTTCAATTTTCTTGGACGTTACAAATATTAACCATATACTTGCCCCATAATTACCATGTAGCAAGTTGGGATAACAAACCTTTATGTAAGAAAAATTTTACTTAACGGCGATGCGGCGCCAACTTTGCCTCTCAAAGCGGCGCTGCTCTCGCAGAACCTTTACTCTGGCCCGGTGTTGCGGCGCCAGGTTTACCTTGCCAAGCGGCGCTGCGGCGCCCCTTATGCAGGGTTCTCTCCCCAGACTGGCGCTCCGGCGCTGAAGACTACTACTTGGGCGGCGCTGCGGCGCCGACCTTGTCCCTTAGAAAAATTTCTAAATTTCTGAAATTTACGAGCTCGTAACACGATCGTTACAACTCGGAATTGGCTCGTTCCAAAGCCGTTAGCTCATAAATTCCATGTTCTATGATTCTATCTAGTCAGAATTCATTTCTGAAGCCGTTGGCGAGAATTTCATCGATTAATCAATTTTTACGCGTTCGTTAAATGTTCGTGAACGTTCGACGCTCAATTCTTTGTTTTAAGTCCGAATGCGTTAGTTCTTGCTCCTGCAAGTCTTATTTACCTAATTACATGTTACGCCATCGAAAACCATCATGTCCGAATCAAACGACGACTTTTAACTTCTATTCCGGGAAAATTCACGATTTTGACGCTTAACGTCTAATTGCGTAACTTTCACCGGATCTTCGTTATTCAATATTTTTACTTCGAACCAAATGGAATCAATCCATTGGTTGTTCATTAGTGATTCTAAACAATGTAAACATTTATGTTTTAATGGTTTCACATGCTTATTATACACAAACTCAAGAGTTTGATATCTTCCTCATTAGGTTTCTTTAATCAATTATTATGATTTCATTATTCATGGCTTATTAGTGTTCTAAGTTCACTACATAGCCAACCTTATTACTTCTTTCTAAACATACTCCACCAATTCACTTCTCTGTCAATTATATATTGAAAGACCAATGAATTTACATAATTTTCTTAACCTTATACCTTTGGTTGTTCTTGGATGATTGAATATAGATACTAAATTCTCTTCTTGCTCCTTGTTTGCTTTGATTCTTATCAAAGGAATAAACTAGCTTTTCTTTCTCTCTCTCTCTCTCTCTCTCTCTCTCAATATAATGTCTTAACTTTGATCAACCAACAAAATGATCAACCAACTCTTCTATTTATAGATTTTGCAAGACTTGGGGTACTTTGGTCATTAGACCAAACCTCCTTTGCCATGTGAAGCCCATATGCTAGAATATGCTAGCACATGCACCTCACATGTCCACCATGTCACCCCTTGTCCCCACCATGTGCCTCTCATGTGGTCATGGGTTGCCCCATGGGTTTAACCCACCCGTTAACCCATCGGTTTGATTTACGGGTTTAGTTATTAAATTTAATTACAATTGAATCTATTTACTTCGTATAAAATTCATATTATACGTCGTATTAATTATCGTATCCTCTTCGTATTATACTCGTATAATATCTAGTATTATACTCGTATTCATTCCGTATAATAATCATTTATTATTATACTTAAACCTATTTATCATTAGGTTTCACTTTCCCTAACCCTTAGGGTTTTAAGTCCTCACGTGAAAACTTTGTGAGCCATAACTGGAATATTATTAGATATTTCATCCCGTCTTTAAATCCTATTATTACACGTTTCTCGGAAATTCAAAAATAATTCCCGAGCAGAAAAGTTGAATAGTGAATTTACGAAAAATCCTCAGAAAACTTTTATTTTCGTCATATAAATTCACATCATTTATTTCTGGCACGTATCCAGAATCCTAACCATTTTTACTTTCTCTAGGTCATAGAATGACCTTTACCTAGCTTACTCAATTTTAATAAACATATAATCAAATTTTATTCAATAAATCAAACAAAATTCATTTACATAAACGTTCAATTTTCTCGGGCGTTATATACCCAAGTTTGTAAAGAAAAATACAAATGTTCCTTATACAAAATGGAAAACTTACCCAAGGACCCTTCTTAATAAAGGGTACTAGTCTGTAAAATTATTATATATTGCAGGTATGTCTTGCAGCTGATTCAAATAAAAGTAAATGGTATTTCGATAGCGGTTGTTCAAGACATATGACTGGTGACAAATCAAAGTTGAATAATCTACAAGTTACAGACTATGATGAGGTAATTTTTGGAGATAACAATATAGGTAAAGTAGTTGGAATCGGAAGTGTTGGGAATAAACACATAACAACCTCTAACGTTCAATTAGTCACGAAACTCAGGTATAATCTCCTTTCTATCAGTCAACTATGTGACAGTGGATTTAAAATATCTTTTAGTTCTCATAATTGCTCAATACATGATCAATCTAAAAAATTAGTTCTATTATGTCCTAGAAATCAAAATGTATACACGTACGACCTAGATGCATATTCTCACCTAGATAACGTGTGTCTTGTATTTGCAAATAATGATCCATGATTTTGGCATCACAGACTAGGACATATTAACATGAAGTTGATTAACAATATTTCATCTAAAGAACATATTCGTGGTCTTCAAAAACTAAAATTCTTAAAAGGCCATATTTGTGAAGCATGTGAATTATGAAAACAAATTCATGCATCTCATAAACCTAAACTCACAGTGTTAACCTCTCGACAACTAGAACTATTACATATGGACTTAGTAGAACCTATTCCTAAACATAGCATGTGTGACGCCCCAACAATAGGTCCACACAACCCATTTTGAGTTGCCAAATACATACTACAAAAATCCAAATAAAAATTTTCTAACTTACTACTATTAACTTGTCGAGCAAAATACGACAACACATAAACTGTGAGTTTCAATACAAATATTGTAACGTATATAATACGACAATATCCACACTCAAATTAAGTACTTATTACAATTATTGTCACACTATTTTACAACATAGTGAGTAATACTATAGTAACTATCTCGGATCATTACTCCATTCCCCGACTAGTCCCAGCTACACTCTCTTTTCCTGAGAAGAACAATGGAACAAAAAGTAAAATGGTGAGCTCAAATAGCCTAGTAAAAAATATTATGACTAAGATAATGAAGAATAACTTATTCTTAGTCTTCAACAGTGAAAAATCTGATAGAATATAATAGACAACAAGTTTTAGATCAACAACTGCAACGGAAATAGCAATCCATTTGAAGAGTCAGGTAGAACATGATGTCTACTTTCTTCCATGATTTAAAACTTATCGTCAATATTTTATCCCTGTAACACCAATCAACAGTTCTTGTTTATAACAATGCAAATCAACAATTTATCTTTGCATTACGGGCCAAAGATATTCATTTGAATCACTAGTGGTTATGATCATGCCAAACAATAATCCATTTTTGCACTACGAGCCAAAGATAACTCTTTCCACAAGACTTTATCTGTAACACTAAATGTCATTATTATACCAATACATAATTCCTGGTTATAATAATACCAATCAATAATTCATCTTTGCACTACAGGCCAAAGATAACTGTTCACCACAATTTAATTCTGAGGATGATGACAATGATATGAAAGATGAATAGAAATAATAAGAATAATAATGTCAAGTACAAACATTAGAGATTTAATTTATCCAGAGTCCAAGAATATCCAAATTTTCAACATGATGATCAAAACGTGGATTCAAATTTAAGAATGATTTTTACGATTCATATTTTAAAGATAATTTGGACAGAAAAGGCAAGACTTTGTTATGAATAGTACTCCGTTGTGATTAGTACTCTAGCATGAATAGTACCCTAGTATGAATAGTACTCCGGCATGAATAGATTAAAATTTAATAAGAACGTTCAGGCAAATATTCTAGTGAACTGATATTAGATGAAGCACAAACCTCAAGAAATTTCTAATCATTTCAAGAATTAGAGAAGCAATACTTACTATAGTAAATTTAGATTTAAGAATATGAAATGAAATAATATCACTTACATAATATGGAGTATGAAAGAAAATGATATCCCTTACGAGTATTGAAAGAAAATAATATCATTTACCTTAGTAGAAGACTAGATCTGATTGGTATAACGAAGATTATTGTGACATCCCGAATTTTTAAGAATTTATAAATGAGAATTTAATAAATAAAATTCTTATTATCTGATGTTTTGAGTTTGAGTTTGTGTATACGTGTCATCTATTGTGAAATATGTGAATTGATGTGAAGAGAGTTTTAAATATTAATTTTAATATTTATTGAATTAAAATAAATATTTTAATTAAATTATTTATTGAGTTAAATAAATAATTATGTGATTAATATGGAGTAATGTAATTAAGTGTATTATATTAATTAAATAATTATTTAATATTTAATTTAATTAATATGTAATAATTTTATGTTATAGTTCTAATTTAATTGAGATAATTAAATTAGATGAAGTTATGTGATAATTGTTACATAAAATTATAGTTAAGGAGTAATTATAATTATGTGACAATTTTTATGTGATTAATTGATGTTAACTTTTAATTAATTAAATTAGAATGTTAAGATTTAATTAATTAAAGTGTAACATTAAAAATATGTGTTAATGGATTTATTAAAAGAATTAAAAGAGTTTTTAAAACTGTTTTCCCAAACAAGGCCCTTACTTTTGTTTTAATCTGTTTTGCCAAATGGGATTTTAACTATTAAAAATCTATTTTTAAAAATAATGTTGTTTTGCCAAACAAGACTTGGGGCTTTTTAAATTCTAAATGTTGTAACCTATATTTTAATTATAATAATTATATTTATTATAATTATTATGGGGTCATTATGTAATATAAGTTATATATGTTGTATTTATGTTTTATATGTATAATATATTATATGTATATTACATTAGTTAGAATTAGCTAAGGGTTAGTCTGTTAGAAACAAAAAGAAAACAAAGAGAAAGAACAGAGTAAACTAGAGAGAAAAGAGAGAAAAGAGAGAAGAAGAAGAGAGAAAGAAGAAAGAGGAAGACTTTGAGAAATCAAAAGAGAAGATAATCACCATCATCTTCATCTTCTTCCTCTAGAAGTAAAGGTATAACCTAAGTTTATTGTTGTTCTTCTAAGTTTATTGTTGTTCTTCATTATTTTTATTCTCTGTAAATTGATTTTCACAATAAACTATAAATTGATGATCAATATATGTTAGATTATGTATAAAATTATTATATATGAGTTATATGATAGTTTATGTGATTAATTTCATGTAAAGATGATGAACATGAAGAACTCATGTTCATAGCAATTTACAATAAACTAACTTGAAAAAAATAGTTTCTTAAATATCAAAAAATTATGTGTGATTATGCTATGATTATGAGAATTAAAGTTTAGATTATAATAATATATCAAGAAACGAACAAAACATGATTTGAATCATGTGATTTGGGTTAAAAATGAACTCACAGTGTTAATTTTCATTAAGAATGCTTAAGAATGTCGTTTTCTTCAAAAATCATAAAAATTAGGTGCTTTGATTATGTGTTGTTGTGGTACTGTATGTTAAAATCATGTTAGAAGTTTAAGATTTTGTTTGTATAAAGTTTCATGTGTGTTAGTTAAAATTAGACTTTGGTGCGAAGAAATAAGCCAAATTGGCTTATTTCTCTTCAAGTTCGCGAGCCGGGGAACCCAACAGCAGGGAACCCTGCCCCAGCGGGGCTTTTGGCCTAGAAACTCCCGCCTCAGCGGAGCTACAAGCTGTCCGGAGTTGTTTAAGTAGTGTAATGCAAAACTGCTTTGACATCCTGTAGTAAAATGGCCATAACTTATTCATACAAACTCCGATTGAGGAGATTCAAAATGATCTGAAACGAGAACGAGTAGACCTACAACTTTTGTTCTTCAACGTTTTCGATTTGAGGTCGTTAGCAGGGGTAAAAATGGTCATCTTTGTGACTGATGCGTATTCGGAGGCAATCGGAGGGCGTCAGACATGCACATACGCAAGTATAGTGCTGTCAACAATGATAGATGTTGTTCTAAGTTATAAAACATGAATGTTAGTAAATATAATGATGTTTAACATTAATAAATGATGTATTTGATAAGTTATATAAGAACACTAAGCATACACAAGAGAGACGAATCGGGCGTGTGACGAATGAACATCGAAACGCCGTGACAAGTGTTAATGTACGTAAAAAGTGTTTCAATTCAACTGAAATGAACACTATAAGATGTGGAAGGGGGTTAATATAAAACCAATAAGGAGTCTTAGCAAGACTTAAACACTTGAATGAACTTCGAGTATGACTAATAAGAAATATAGTGAGATATAAGTCAAAAGTTAACACAATCTAATTAAACATTGTGTATTAATTAATAGGAAGGATTATGAGATGTAGAATAGAGTTTACATTACAATTACTATGCGTTGCTATGTGACTAATAGTTGATGTGCATGATTATATAATTGTGTAGGGCACGTGAAATGCAGATAGCTGTAAGCTGTTAATCTGTTATTGGTAAACAACGATCAAGGCAAGTCTTTCAGTTCCTATTTTTTTAGTGAACTTGATGATGAACTGTTTTAAATTATTTTGTAAAGAGCATGATATGTTATATATGTTGCAAGCATGAAATGTTAAAGTCAATTTATGACTACATTGATTGATCAAAGAATATTGATTGAGTAAGGAACTCAATCTTTATATTTGTTATGTGGATTAAAGCATGTATGTCATGTTACTTTGATGATTATGAGATGTATGTTGAGCATGTTATTATGTGCTATGTGATGCATGAAAACTGTTAGGTCTTGCTGAGCTGTCGAGCTCACTCTTGCCAATAACCACTTTTGCAGGTCAAGGATGCAAAGTAATGATGCGTGCTAATTGAATGTTAAGATCAATAGCGATGCAAGAAATTATTTATTCTAGATGAGTAATGTATTTGTTTTGGATGTATTATACTTGTTAAAATTATAAAGTTGAGCTATCCGATGTATAGTGGATATTGCTTGTGATGTAATACTTTATATAGTAACTTAGAGGAAGCGATTCATGTAATAGAATTGAATCAAATATTTGTAATGTAAAGGTTGCGATTCAGGGCAATAAAAAAAGATTGTATAAAAGTTTTAATTATTTCGCATTTTTAGTGATTTTAATATCGAATAATGATGTAAAGATAGATTAAAGTTGTATTGTTAACGATTGAGAATGAGAATTATATTGTAAGAATTTTGGGATCGTTACAATTATCCTGAGGGAATCTGGCACTATTAGCTACACTCAATGTATACTTATACTCAAAAGAAATACTCATAATATTGAAGTAGAAGATTTTTTATACTTCTGGTGTATCTTATCTTCTGAATAAGCATCCCTTTTATAGGGAATGTTGGAAGGCATACCTCCTTAAATTAAGGAAGTTCGATTACGTATTTCAACCCATCAGTTCATCATCTTGGAAAATGTGATAATAAATCAAACTCAGTGGCCCAACAACTTGAAAAATATTCACACCCCTCAGCACACTTACATGGAAAAATTTGGTATTGGGGGCCATTCAATTTAGGAATTTAGTTAATTATGTTCCTAATCTTAACAAAATCTGACTCACCACTCACTTCGAAAATTTGGCAAGTGAGGGCCATCCTTTGAGAGAATTCTCAATCCGGCAATATCAAAAAAAGAAGATACCCCTCTTAGAAAATTTGACAAATGAGGGGCCACTTATTGTAAAAGAATTTCGTATCTTCCAAAATCAAATAGAACAATACAAATTAGAAAATAATTGAGGGGCCACCCATTTGTAAAATAATTCCACATCTTCTAAAATCAAATAAAACAATACCCATTTATTCATGAATTATTCATATCTTTTAAATCTTTCAATAATTACTCACAATTAATATTACGGATTCACAATATTGATAACTAGATCGTTCCCAGGAAAGAAGGGGCCTTCCGTATAAATGGCACGCAATTAACTAACCCATTTTCTTGACAGAACTTTCTAGACATTGTAAATAATGCTAACTGGTTTAATAATATTATAACAAATAATATAAGTTACTGTGTTGTATTATTGATTTTATAATATAAAATATTGTGTAGATATTACTGTAATAATTATTGAACCAATAATATGATATACTACGCAGTAAGTACTGTGACAATTATTGAATGAAATACTGAGTGACTTTTTATGAAGAATCAATAATCAGAGATACTGTGCAATATCGTGTGTTATTGTGTAATACCACGCACAACTGTGGAATAACGCGTATTACTATACTTTTATCACTGGGTATTTTAGCAGTTAACGGTAAAAGTTGTGCCGCCAATTTTTAGAAAGGTTATTTATGTCACTTTCTTTATCCGACAGTTATTTCATTGTGGAGCCCACTAATAATTGGTTATTTCGGCGCCGTAGTACGAATATTCCCCAAAAAAATGAATATTCCCTAAAAAAATGAATATTTTCCGACAACTGTTTACTTTGTATAATTTGCACATATCACCCATAACTATAACATTTATTAAATCAACACCTTATTATTTAAAATAATATTTAGAGAAAATTAAATCTTATTCATAAAAAATATGGGTCTTACAACCTCCCCTCCTTATGAAATTTCGTCCTCGAAATAGACGTACGTACCTGGCATTTCGAAGAGGTGAGGATACCTTGCTCTCAATTCAGATTCTAACTCCCAGGCCATTTCCTCAATATCATGGTTTCTCCATAAAACTTTGATTTGAGGTATAACCTTTGAGCGTAGAATATGTTCCTTCTTATCCAATATCTTGGCAGGTTCCTTTTCATACGTTAAATCTTCCGCTATCTTATCTGGTTCCAATTTAATAATGTGGTTTGGGTCTTTCACATATTTACGTAGAATGAATATGTGAAAAACGTTATGAACACGAGACATGCTTAGCGGTAAGGCGAGTCTATAGGCCATAGTTCCTACTCGGTCGAGGATTTCAAATGAACCAATAAATCGATGGTTGAGCTTTCCTCTCTTTCTGAATCTCGTAACTCCTTTCCATGGAGCAACACGTAATAATACATGGTCTTCGACATTGAATTCCATGTCCCTTCGATGAAGATCAGCGTTACTCTTTTGTCGATCTTGTGATGTTTGTATACGTTGCTGGATCATTTGAATCTTTTCTATAGTCATGCGTACCAAATCTGGTCCTAAAAATGTTGCTTCACCCACCTCATCCCAACATACTGGAGAACGACACTTTCGTCCATATAACGCCTCGAATGGAGTCATGCCTATACTTGCTTGATAACTGTTGTTGTAGGAGAATTCCACCAATGGTAAGTACTTATCCCAACTTCCTTTGAAGTCTAATACGCAGAGTCTTAATAGATCTTTAAGATTTTGAATAGTCCTTTTTGATTGCCCGTTTGTCTGGGGATGGTATGCAGAACTGAGTCGTAATTCGGTGCCCATAGCTTTCTACAAGTTGACCCAAAATCGTGAAGTGAATATAGGGTCTCTATTAGAAACTATGGATACTGTGACGCCCCCAACTTTGGACCACTTGTGTCTTGAATTCGGTTTGTCACTTGCTAGATAACTAATAACACAATAACATCTCACGCAACGGAATGATAGAATAAATTACATTTATTTAATATAATTATTCATGTCCCAAGGTCTCGTAACTTAAACATCGGTTCAACATCTTAATCATAGCTAATACATAAATAAAAATTAAGTTTTATTACATCATCATAATAGTTCTAACTAAGTACAAAGCTACTCTGTAGCCTTGTGCTTGCCCTTATCTGTGCCCGAGGGTCCACCCTGCTCTGCCTTAACTGAAATATTTTAGGAAAACCAAGAATGAGCAACAAGTTTGCTCAGCAAGTAATATAGCAATAAGGTTGAATAATATAGATTTCAAATCCCAAGGGTACAACAGTAAATGATAGTTCAAGAATAACAAGAAGTATCAATAGTGCTCAATAATAGTCGCTATGGACAGAAAGATATCAACAAGATTTAAAGTGTTAACCTTTTTAAGGTTCAAGAATAATGAATAATGAGAAGTCACTAAGGACTATGAACTTTTACTAGAATTAACAGTAATATGTTGATAATCCAATAAAACAAGTACAACAGGTGATCAACCTAAAGTACCCTACGTCATGCATAACATTTAATCGTACTTAGGTGCGCAAGTCGGTTTCCCGACAGTTATATAAAATTTCCCCTTCCATGAGGGTTGTTCATTTCAGTAGATTTATAAGAGTCCGCACCAAGTCAATTGGTTTGGATAACTTTTAAATTTATAATATAGGTCTAGCCGAATCAAGTGGCATAGACCGCTCTTTCAATGTATATACGAACAATTTATAAGCTCAATACTCGCAACATAGTTTGAAGGATATAAACAGACTTTAAATTAAGTTATGAAGCATTAATTCGTAAGACAAGATTCATGCTATCAATTGTTTACTCGTACGATCAATAATAGTACAAGCTCAATAAAAAGTAGGATTAAGAACTTGCCTGAGTCGTTTATTAAATCTGACCTCGACTTCTTATCCTTTTGATTAACCTATTATTATTGTAACGGTTAATCTCTATCAACATATAAACATATAACCCTAAATCGGTCTAACACACTAGCCTTAGGTATTTAATACTTCTCAAAATAATTCTATATTGTTTCTTTAATCATTATCTCTATTAATAATACAAATCTTAGTCAATCTAACTACTAGCCTTAAGATAACTAAGACTTCACAAAATAATTTGTTTTAATAATTGTTTCTTTCATTATCATCTCTTTTATTCTAAGATAATCTTTTATTATATTAATTGTTCATTTAAGGTTTCACACCTTCTTATATAGTAAAGTATTCTTACTTCGTTAGTAATTATTTATAATTAGAAATATCTCTTTCTAATTACTTATGTTTTATTAATCCACAATTAAATAATCTTCAAAGGTATTTAATCGTTTATTAATTACATTTATAATTAAAGTAATTATTAACTTTAATTGTCTATAATTATAATGTTTATCATTGTCACTTCAATTGTTCATACTCTATTATTTTTACAATTAGAAATGGTCTTTACTATTACCAATTTGTCTAAGTCTTATTGTTTTACAATTAAGTACTATCTTAATTGTTTATTAGCTTTACAATTAAAATCTTATTTAGTTTTAATTGTTTATATCTTAAGAATATTAGATTAATAATCACTTATTGAATTACAAATAAAATTACTTTAATTGTTTAATATTCTGTAAGTCAAATAAGTCTTCGACTTTTAAAGTCCAATTTGTATTTAATTAACTCATAATTAAATTACTTTAATTGTTTAATTATCTTTAATTAATAAATTCTCTTAATTAATTATTATTATTTTATTTTAGGAAAAATTTACTTTCTGGCCCAGTTTGACCTGACTCAACCTGACCCGACCCACCATGACCCGACCCGGTTTGACCCGGATCCGGGTCAACCGAAAAAGGGTACCGGCACGGGGCGTGCTTGGGTAAGCTTGTAGGCAGCGCGGGCCGCGCTACCCCTGCAGGGTTTTAATTTCGGACTAGGAGCAGGACGCGCCAGTTTTAACTCTTGGGCTGCGCTGGGCGCGCCAGCGTGACAGGATTTCTAGAGGAGGTTTTCAACCCTTTGATTTTCTACCATTTTTGATTCAATCTTTCACAAATTATTTATTTTACATCCCAATGAGTTGAAATCACTTTCAATATCTCATAAACATGTATATCTACAAAATGTGATATCTTGCACAATTTTTAAAATGCTTATTTAATTAAATTATTGCATTTCCAAGCTAGGGTTTGCATATTGACATGTTTTACGGAAAGTTCCGCTACGGGTTCGTTTTAAGTCCAATTACCATGATTCCACTTGAGTTATGTCCGTATTTTATAGAGATTCAACATAACATTATTGGATCATATGTAAGGCTTATACGTTTTATAACTCATAACAACATATCTCATGATTACTAGTGTTTAACTAGGTTTTAAGCTAAACATGCATTTCTATTTAACTAGCATACACTAACTCAACTTGACAAGTATGAAAGTGAAGTTAATGATGTTCTTACCTCTTGATGGCTCTCCTTCTCTTTGTCAGAAATCTTAAGTAGGCCTCCACTTTGTTTTCTTCTTTAGTGCTCCCACCAACAAGCAAGAGCTCTCTTTCTCTTCTTTTCTCTCTAGCTTTCTTTTTCTCTACACATAGTAAATGAAATGGTAAACTCTAAACACCAACACATGATCTCTATTTATAGCCAACCTATTACCCTCCTATGGACATTACACAAAGGGTAAAGAGGAGTTGGTTGCTAACTCCACCAACTAACACTATTCAAGGTACACCTAGCCATTGGGCTATATCATCATTGCCATCACATGGCTAACTTGTGAGCCTCTTTAGCTATAAAAATCAGCATTCTTTTGGTCATAGAAGTGGTCTTATTGCACCAAGTCACATTTTATTATCCCACATTGTACATAATGCTAGCATATAAGTCTTTATACCCACATATGTATTTAAATACCTCCTTTATACATCCATAAACATATATACCTCTACATTTATGTATACATGTATCCATCAACTTATATTACACATTGGGCCATATCTAATTAAATCAATTGGGCTTGACATACACTAAAGCACATGGACTCTATTATTTAATCTAACACATAAATTGATTGGGCCACATCTCCTAACTCTTATAGTATGTCATATTAATATTATTGGGCTTGGATAACCTAACTCTAATACATTATTAATTCAATAACCCAACTAATTCAATTAGAAAATTAATTATGCCACACAAGAAGGCTTAACACTTAAGCTCAATTAAGCTTGTCATTATTATCATCATACTTCTTCATCATTTCATACTTGATTTAATTACTAATCATAACATATATATATATATATATATATATATATATATATATATATATATATTCGTATACATACAATTAATTGCAATAACTTTTATTTTAAATTCTAATATTATCATAAAATTCTCGGGTATTACATCCTCCCCCCCCTTATAAAAATTCCGTCCTTGGAATTGATTCAAGGTTACACAAATAGATGGGGATAGTCCCTCCGCATCTTATCCTCTAATTCCCACGTAGCCTTCTCGGCGTTGTGGTTTCGCCAAACTACTTTTACAGAAGCTATAACTTTATTCCTCAAAGTCTGTTCTTTTCTATCTATTATTTAGACAGGAATCTCCTCGTAAGTCAGATTCTTCTCTACTTAAATCGGCTCGTAGGAAAACACATGCTTGTATTCGAACTTGTACGGATGCAACACAGAGATGTGAAACACATTGTGGATGTGTTCCAGCTCGGGTGGTAAAGCTACTCTGTACGCCACTTCGCCAAGTCGCCTTAATATCTCGAGCTGTCCTATGAACCTCGGGCTCAATTTTTCTTTCTTGCCGAATCGTATCTTTCCTTTCCAGGGACATACTTCCAAAAATACAAAACTGTCGGCTTCAAATTCTCTGTTCTGACGATCAAAATCCGCGTACTTCTTCTGATGATCTTGAGCTGCTACCAATTTGGTTCTTATCGTTGTTACCACATCGGCTGTTTGTTGAACTAATTCTAGTCCCAACATTTGTCATTCTCTGACTTCGTCCCAACATAATGGCGTTCTATATTTTCTCCCGTAAAGAGCTTCGTACGGTGGCATGCCGATACTCAGATGGTAACTATTGTTGTAAGGAAATTCTACTAGGGGTAGGTGATTTTCCCAATTTCTCTTGAAATCCATCACGCAAGTTCTAAGCATATCCTCCAGCGTTTGTATCGTTCGCTCACTCTATTTGTCTATCTGAGGATGATAAGCAGTACTCAATCTTAACTGTGTTCCCATCCTCTCTTGCAAGCTTTTCCAGAAGTTTAACGTGAAGCGCGGATCTCGATCGGAGACAATTGACACCGGCACTCCATGTCGTGAAACAATTTCCTTTACATACAGACTTTCTAACTGATTCAAATTATATCGGATCTTGATCGATAGAAAATGAGCTGTCTTCGTTAGTCGATCCACAATAACCCAAATGGCGTCATACCCTTTCTGCGTGACTGGAAGTCCCACCACGAAATCCATCGTAATGTGCTCCCATTTCCATTTTGATATCTCCAATGGTTGAAGTAAACCACTCGGCCTTTGGTGCTCCGCTTTGACTCGTTGACAAGTAAGACATCTACTGACGCACTCTGCGACTTTCTGTTTGAAATTGGGCCACCAAAAATATTGCCTCAGATCTCAGTACATCTTTGTGCCTCCTGGATGAACAGAGTACGTCGTATTGTGTGACTCGTGCAAAATTTTCTCTCTCAATTTGGTTACCGCTAGTACCCATATCCTTCCTTCGAATCTCAAGATACCGTCCTTATCCATTTTGAATCTTTCTTCTCCATCTTCTACTATCCTCTTTCTTATTTTCTCGCATTCTTCATCATTTTCTTGTGATTCCTTCACTCTATCCAACAACGTTGGACGAGCTTCCATTGCAAATATTTTCTCTTTAGACCTCCCCGGTCCCTGTACCTCTATTTCTAATCTCTCCATCTCTCTTATTAATTCATTCTGAGTTGTCAATTGGAACAATTTCTCTCTTTCTTTTCTGCTCAGCATGTCGGCAACTACGTTTATCTTTCCTGGGTGATAAAGAATCTTCGCAGTCATAATCTTTGATCAATTCTAGCCACCTTCTTTGTCGCATATTCAACTCCTTCTGTGTGAAGATATATTTTAGACTTTTGTGGTCCGTGTATATCTCACATTTCTCTCCGTACAGATAATGTCTCCAAATCTGTAATGCAAAAACTACTGCCGCTAACCCTAAGTCGTGAGTAGGGTATCGTTTTTCGTCATCCTTCAATTGTCGTTGTGACGAACGAGATTTTGTAATTTATTGAATTAAAATAAATATTTTTAGATGATTTAATTATTGAGTCAAATAATTAATTGATGAATTTATGGTAGATTAATTTAATTATATGTGTTACATTGATTAAATTAATGTGGAGAATTTTTATTATTCAAAGTATGAATTTAATTGAGCTTATTTGATTAAATGAATTATTTAATAAGCATAATGTTATTCCAATTAATTTAATAATTAATTAGAGATTTTATGATTTGACATAATTAATAAATGAGAATTTTAATTATGTGACTATGTGATTTAAGGTGGAATTATTCTAATTTATTTAATTGATTTAAATAAGATTATATGATTAATTGGGTGTGACATTAGTTAACTATATGGTAATTATTAATTAAATTAAATGGAAATGAGTTAGTAAGTGGCCATCCAAACAAGGCCGTAGAAGGAGTTGGCAAGTTAACCCATAATGGGATTAACTGACCACTACGGCATCAGTTTTTCTACACACGTATATTATATAGCTATATGTATATTATATTCATATTAGTGTTATATTCTATCAGAGAAAAACATCGAAAAGTTTGAGAGAAACTTAGAGAGAAATACACAGAGAGAATTGAGAGATTGAGAAGTAGAATTTATATCATCGTCAAACAGAGTTAGCAAGGGTATATTCTTCATCACAATTTCTATTTCACGTACTATGTTTTCTCTTTCAAGTTCTCTGTAAAAAGTCTATTTTGTGATTAAGCCATGGATTGATGAAGTATGTGATTCTAAATGATTATAACATGATTTCTACCATCTATGCATGTTGTAAAACAATCAAATCTATGTGAATATGTTTAATTAAGTTTTTCAAAAGTTTTCAGAATTTTCCATTAACATGTTTTAAAAGTTCTCGGTGAAGAACGATTTTTATGATTTACTTAAGATATGATCATATGTATGCTATTATATGTTAATAACATATTTTATATCATGCATACATGAATTATAGTGACAAACACCATGTAATTATGTTTCAATTGGGTTTTGTTTGAAGTTACAGAGTATAAAAGTTGTATGTATGGCCTTATGGCCCTTACGAATAATTGTATGCCATGAATTGTTTGTTTAATTTAAATTTGATAGTAGATTATGATAATACATATTAAAACAAAGAAAACAAATTTTGAACGGACGGATTCTAAGTTATGACGAATCCGTGACGTCAAATTTTATGTTTTTCTTCAAAACTTTCAAGAACACCAAGAACAGTGAAATTATGTGATTTGATACGATTAATTGCATGATTTAAGATGTTAAAAATATGTTAGCTTTTAAGGCTCGCGCACGCGTCTGATCTTTCATCCTCTACTCAGGTGTTCGCGGGCTTGGTACATTGTATGATATTTCTATGATGTTTATACTTCATAGAAATCACGATACTAGTTTAATTTGCATTATTGGAATATTGGGCCGACGAACTGTCAAAATCGCAAACCAGAAAATGCACCAGCAGGCCCCCCGCCCAGTGGGTCCTCATAGGCAAAAAGCCCCACCCCAGCGGGTGTAATGACCTCAAAATCCATACACAAAAATTCTCGACATCGGTCGCTAACAATACAACCTTATACAAATTTTACATCATGATTCGATATTAAAATCACTAAAAATGCGGAATAACTAAAACTTTCATAAATCTTTTCTTTACTGCCCTAAATCGTAACTTTTACATTACAAATGTTTGATTCAATTCTATTACATGAATAGGTACAATGAAAGGACTATACAAAGTCTTACATCACTAAGAAATATCCATTACACGTCGGATAGCTCAACTTACAACTTAACAACTAAGTTACAATCAAAACATCAACTAAAATTTGAAATTTAACATAACTAATATTCTTGAACATTGATCTCTATAAATCACTTAACACGTATCTTTACCTTGCATCCTTGACCTGCAAAAATGGTTATTTGCAAGAGTGAGCTCGACAGCTCAACAAGAACTAATAGTTATCATGCATCACGTAGCACATAGTTAACATGCTCAACATACATCTCATAAACATTAAAGTAACATGGCATACATGCTTTAATCACATAACAAATAAAAATATTGAGTTCCTTACTCAATCAACAATTGACTTTCACATTTCATGCTTGCAACATATATAACATAGCGTGCTCTTTGCAATACAATTTAAAACAATTCATTATCAAGTTCACATAGAAAGTAGGAACTGAAAGACTTGCCTGGCTCGTAGATTACCAACTACCAAAAACAGCTTAATATAATCTGCTTCATGAATTCTACATAACGTATTACCATACGCATCAATTATTAGTCTCATAGCGACGTTTAGTAAACGCTTCAGACGCTTAAGTAACTTCTACTTTATACTTCCTAATTCTCTTCTATTTACTCGTTTGACACTCATTGTCAAAATATATATATATAATTAACAATATCAGTTAATTATCACATAGCTAATCCTCAACGTTAGTTAACCAATCTAGGTTAACTCATTCCTCATTAGCTATTAAATTAATAATTACATACTCCTATTAAATTATAATGAAACAAATTATAATTTAAACATCCACTTTAATTATAACTAATCAAATTATATCTTATGCTAATCAAATTATAATTTAACAAATTATAACTATTCATCAATCTACATCATGCATAATTAAACAAATTACAATTTATAATTAGTCATGCATTTATTAAACTATAATTAAATAAATTATAATTTAAATTACACATTCATCTTAATCATAATTATCCTAAATTATAATTACATATAAATTAATTAAATTATAATTATACAAAATTATAATGTAAGTTAAACAAATAATCCACTAACCTTAATTATAATTTAACAAGTTATAGATTAATATAAATCTTTACTCTAATTATAATTATCCAAACTATAATTGCATATCATATTCACTAAATTACAACTAAACAATTTACAGCTTAAGTTAAACCTTTAACTCGATTAAAATGAATTAACTAATAACAATTTAAGGTTTTCACCACCTTCTTCCTTTTCTATTTTGAAATCGCCAAATACATACTCATAATATCTTATTGCAAATCTTGGTTCATGTTAACACATAACTAAATCAATTTAGGTTTTAAAACTGTACAAATACTTTAAGTTTTCTGCCTCTGCTCAAGTACTGGCGCAGCTGCGCCACACATTGCCTTGACACCGGTGCAGCTGCGCAGGTGTCAAACATGAGGAAACCCAGCGGCGCAGCTGCGCTGCTTCTGCCCTTGCTGCCTGCGCAGCTGCGCCAGCACGCGGATAGAAACATAGCAGCAACGGCACTGTTTAACCCACTCATGCCAACAAACGACAATTACAAGCTACTGAAACAGTGTATAGTACATACTTGAAACAATACACACATATAACATGTTTCTAAACACGAAAACCATCTAAACAACAAGAATCAAAAGTTTTAGAAATCAAATTTTGATTTTTTCATGAAACTCATATATTTTATAAAACCATTCACTTTAAAATAATTTCTTAAGAAATTCATGCATTATTTTTATTATTGAAGATAGTATCATACAAAAATCTAAATATGCATATATCACATAAGTAATTATAAATTTTTCATTCTAAACTCAACCAAAATATGAAAAATTTCTTAAGAACACAAATTCTTCATAAAAACTTGTTTTATAACAAATTTTAATTTCTGAAAATCGTATATAGCATACAATTCACTTATATGAACACAACTTATATATTCAATTCATGGTTATACAAATTTCTCGTTAACTCACAAACACAGAGAACTAATACTTATGAAGAATCATAAAAACGTATTTAAAAACAAGAATTGAGATTATAACCTTGCTTTGCTTAGAAGAACAAGATGAAGATGGTGGTGTGTTTGACTCTCTCAAACTTCATCTTTCTCTTTCTTCTTTCTCCCTCCTTCTATTTTCTCTCTATCTTTTCTCTGTATTTTCTCTTCTCTTTCTCTGTATTTTTTTTGGTTTCTAACACTGTCTATTTTCTCTTACTCTTCTAACTTCTAAACTAACGTATATTATAATACTATAGATATAATATACATATAACATATATACATAACATGTAACTTATACTATATTTATGTATATACTAACTCCCCTAATAAAGACATAAGTTACAAATTTTTTTTGAAAACCAAAAGCATTAAAGCTTTGTTTGGTAAAAACAGCATTTTAAAAAAAAACAGGTTTTCAATAGTTAAGGCCCCGTTTGGCAGAACAGATTTAAAACAAAGTAAGGCCTTGATTAGGAAAATGGTTTTAACTCTTTAATTCTTTTAACACATAATCTTAATGTTATATTTTAATTAATTAAAAGTCTAACATCAATTAATCACATAAAATTATCATATAATTATAGTTACTTGCTAATTATAATTTCATGTAACACTCATCATATAACTCATCTAATTTAATTATCTCAATTAAATTAGAACTATAACATTAAATCGTTACATCAATTAAATAAAATATTAAATATTTATTTAATTAATATATTACACTTAATTATATTACTCCATAATAATCACATAATTATTTATTTAACCCAATAAATAATTCAATTAAATTATTGATTTAATCAATATATATCAAAATTAATATATAACATTCTCTTCACATCAATTCACATATTTCACAATATATGGCACGTATACATATATTCACACTCAAAACATCTCATAAATAAGAATTTTATTTATTAAATTCTCCTTTATAAATTCTAAAAATTTGGGATGTCACAGCGGGGGTGGGTGCTGTCCGGGAAGTTGGCTTGGCTTCCGAGAAATTTTTAGACAGTGCATGTTTAACTAATTTGTTGTGATGACTTGATAAATGTATTAAACAATAAGATAATATATTGTTGATATGTTTAAGATGATTTGAAGTCTCATATCAATATGTTATGTGTGTACATAGATATTGTATAATAGAGTACGATTTTGATAGTTTAAGTGTTATACACGTGTGATATGCATGTTGTGAGTTTAAACTCACGTATGCGGTTAGTTAGCGAGTTAAGTTTCAACCACGTTGTTAAGTAGAACTTAGGGAAGAAGTTCAACGGTTAGAACGTAATGGTTATAAACTAATTGACATCATATGCATAATGTAATGTGTAGGACGTTGAGGAATTGAATTGTAACTAGATTTGTAGCTTGCGCACGAGGCAAGTTTTCTAAACTCAAACCTTTATTTGATCAAGTATTATATCCGTAACTTATTATTGTTAAACAAGTTTCATTAAATTCTAAATTCTTCGATTGAGCAAATCCTAGACTTATATTCTATGTCGAACAAGTTCTTGTTCTTAATTGTTCAAGTTCAAGATTTCATATTAGATGTTATAATTCTTTTAAAGCATGATTCCAGTTATACAATACTTATTCGATTGTATACCTCTTGAGTTTTATTATTTGAATTGAATATCATTTATTGTTGAATCTTATAAGACTAGCGAACCCTTTATTGATTCGACTAGTCCATAGTTGATGAGCGTTCTAAATTCTAGAACTATTATTGAGCTTATCCAAACCAAACTTCCTTTGGTGCGGACTCTGATGTCAAACTGAGATGAACAACCCTATAAAGGGGATTTATAATGCTTTATCGTTAAGATATTGTGCACAGTATGGTACTAAGGGCTGATCCCCCTAAGTACGAGAAGTAGAGTCCATAGTCTTATGACTGTTAAAGGTTTAAAGTATAAACACTTTACAACCTAGGACATAGCTAAAGGTCTTATGACCCTCAGAAGTTCTTTTGATTATTGTTATTCATTCTTGAGTCAAAAGGCGAGTTTTCTTATTCAGAAGTCTTTGATTCACTCGCATGTTATTATATTATTGTTATATTATTATACTTGTGGACAATCGTGCTCACTCTTATGTAATAATAACATTGCAGTTAAGAACGAAAGGTCCGACGAGCCTTCTACTAGCAAAGGCAAGGGCAAGGTCAACAAGTGATGAAGACTTGTTGTTTATTTAATCTGTTTATGTTTAAGACTTATGTTAAAGTTGTGTAAGACCTATTATTTGTTTATGTTTCCGCCCAGATGTTTAAGGTTAGTATGAACTGGGATTGTATTTGTTATTCAGATGTTGTAACCCCATAAGGGGAGGATTTATTTCTATCTACTACATGGTTTGCATTTATTATGGATAGATAGATAGATTATATTTGTACACCCTAAATCCCGTGGAATTGATATACCCAGATTTGAGGGTTTCATAGGTTGGTATCAAAGCTATAGGTTATGAACCTTAGGTGGGGGAAAACCTTAGGGTAGTAGCTTATTAAGAGATCAATAACATAGTAATGATAACTCCTATCGAGTTTTAAGAAAGATAATAAATTAACTTATGTGCTATGTGCTTATACTTATATACTTGCGAGAGTATCGATTAGCATCACATAATAACTAAGTCTTAAAATTTGATTTATCAGGATGACGGATGCTGGAGAACCCAGTCAGCTTAGGGACGTTGTACCCTGAGAGGCTAGAGAGGAGGAGCTCCGAGACATTCACACAGTCTGGGAGCAGCTAGTTCGACGAGAGCCATCTCCTTTGATCACAATCATTGGTTGGGAGCATGAGCCAGTGTTTGACTCAGAGGAGGTCTCTGAGGAGATTGAGGTTCAGGCTGAGGCAGCCGAGGAGTAGGAGGAAGACCCTGAAGAGTTCCCACCGAACTCTATCAGTACTGAGATGTACGATGAGTTATATAACTGTAATATAGAGTTACGGGATAATATTCAGGAGCTGAACGAGCAGTCAGTTTCTCAACAGTCTACCATTGAGCAGAAGGAGGTTGAGGCTCTTCACACACATCTTGGAGACGTAGAGTGGGAGTTGGTCCATTAGAATGGCCAAGTCGAGCAGAAGTCAGAGGAGATAGAGAAGCTGAAGAATGAATTGAAAGAGAAATCAGCAAGGCTTGCCATAGTAGAGGCGCCTGGGTGAAAGATTCACGACGTGCAGATCTTGTAGAGGATAATGATCGTGCAAAGAAGGCAAAGATCGAGGAGATGGGCTATATTTTTTAGAAGGAAATTGATGAGGCCCAAGATCGGGTGGTGTACTATCCAGTCCAGTTCGAAGGTCTTCCCTGGTATATGCTAGATCGCAGGACGATGTTCTGCATCATGGAGGAAGAACGTAGTAAAGCTGTTCGACGCCTTAGTAGACAGTAATAGGAATAATTTGATTATGTGCAAACCTATCTGGTAGTTAATAATGTAAATTTCGATGTGCTTATAAACAGAGGAATATTTTGATGATTTAAATCCTGTAGATTCTTTATCTCAGGATAGTTAATGTAAATAGCAGTGATGCTATCGTATTATGTTAAAACTTTTGATTAATAAAATATCAGAGTTATTTGAGATGATTATGTGTTAAGTGATTATGTTAAAGTATTTAAGTTAAGTCTTAAATATTTAAAGGATTGAATAATGATCTAATAAGCGTATATCTTAAACAGAAATATGCCGCCAAGAAGACGACCAAACCGTCAACCGACCAAAGAAGGGTCGACGAACAACAACAACGCCAATGCTAACGCTAACCCGGTGCAGCAGTTGGTGAACTTACTGGCTGAAGCGATTAACAATCAACCTTAAGTCCCACCAAATATAACATTCAAGGACTTCAAGGCGGTGGGATCGCCAGAGTTTAAAGGCTCCATGAACCCGATAGAAGCTCAAGGTTGGGTTATGGAGATGGAAATTTTTTTTGACGTTGCCACAGTCAGAGAAGACCAGAAAATCGCCTACGCAACGTTCATGCTAAAATCAGAAGCCAGTTATTAGTGGCAAGAAAATAAGGTCCGTGGATGAGAAGGTGTGATCACCTGGGAGAGGTTCAAGGAGATGTTTTTTGAGATGTATTTCCCGACAAGTTCGTAGAATCAAATGGAGGTCCAATTTCTGGAGTTAAAATAGGGGAATATGTACGTACCAGACTATGTGGCAAAATTTAACTAGTTGGCTAGGCTTGCCACGTATCAAGTGCACATTGACGAGAGGAAGGCAAGGAGAGTTGAGCGGGGACTGAAACCCTAATTATATAGAAAAGTGTCAATGTTCCAGTTGAACACTTTTGCTGGAGTACTAGAGAAGGCCATCCTTGCTAAAGGTGGAAGCGACGCGGTGACCAAGTATAACCAGGATCAGAAGAAGAAGAAGAATGAAAATGAAGGGAATAATAAGGCTATTGGCAGCAACACGGGAGGGAATAACAATTAGAAGAGGAGGTGGACTGATAACTCATCAACTGGGAATCAACAATGAGGTCAGAAGAAGAGGATTGAAGCATGCCCGACCTGCAGGAAAGCTCACCTGGGGGTCTGTATGAAGGGAAAATGGGTGTGCTACAATTATGATCAGGAAGGCCATATAGCACCTAACTGTCCTAACCTAAAGAAGGGCGCCTGCTTCACATGTGGGTTGAATGACCATTTGGCTAGGGAGTGTCCCAAGAAAGGATCTGGAGGGGAAGGAACAGGATGAAACAAGGGAAACAGTGGTGGCAATGCTCTAACTATTACGGGACCAACCACAACCAACCGACCGACTGCCAGAATGTTCAACATGACAGTGCAGGATGCTGTGCAGTCTCGCAATGTGGTGTCAGGTATCATTTTGATCAATAAAGTTAATGCTTATATATTATTTGATTCGGGTACTACTTGTTTATTTATATCCGATGACTTTGCTAAGAACTTAGAATTGCCTAAGGATGAGTTAGAATACCCTATGAATATAGAAATTGCGAATAGAGAAGTGATCCCTGTTAAGTACGTACACAAGAACTGTAGGATGGATATTAAGGTTAACGTTATGAACATAGATCTTATCCCAATAAGACTTGGGAAATTCGATGTTATTCTGGGAATGGATTGGTTATTCAATTATGGGGCTGTAATTGATTGCCAGAGGAAATGTATTAACCTTATGACTCAGTCAAAGGTTGTGTTTTATGGCAGGAAGTCGCCTAGACAAGCGAGTTGTCTGACGATGATGCATGCCAGGAAGTTGTTAAGACAAGGCTGTATAGGATATTTAGCCTATATAGTCGATAGTCGTAAAGAGAACCCGAAGATAGAGGATATACCAGTTGTGAGGGAATTCGTAGACGTATTTTTGGACGATCTGCCAGGATTTTCGCTAGAAAGAGAGGTTGAGTTTGTGATTTGTGATCAATTTGGCGCCAGAAATGGCTTCAATATCGAAGGCACCGTATCGTATGGCTCTGATTGAGATGAAAGAATTGATGGTACAACTGCAAGAGTTACTGGACAAGAAGTACATTCAACCGAGCGTATCGCCGTGGGGAGCGCCGGTGTTATTTGTAAAGAAGAAGGACGGGACAATGCGGCTCTGCATCGACTACAGAGAATTGAACAAGGTCATGATTAAGAATAAGTATCCGTTGCCTAGGATTGACGACCTGTTTGACTAGCTAAAGGGAGCGAGGTATTTCTCGAAGATCGACTTGAGAAGTGGTTATCATCAGCTGAAGGTAAGGCTAGAGGATGTTTCGGAGATAGCTTTTCGGACTCGATATGGTCACTACGAATTTTTGGTGATGTCATTCGGTCTAACGAATGCTCATGCAGCATTTATGGGCCTAATAAACGGAGTGTTCAAGTTGTTTTTGGACAAATTCGTGATGGTGTTTATCGATGACATTTTGGTGTATTCGAAGACTAAGGAGGAACATGTAGAGCATTTGAAAGTAATATTAGAGGCGTTGAGAAGGGAGAAGTTGTATGCCAAGTTTTTGAAATGCAAATTTTGGATTGAGCGGGTACAATTTCTCGGACATGTGATTGATAAGGACGGAATTTCGATAGATCCCTCCAAAGTTGAAGATGTGATGAACTGGGATCAGCCAAAAACACCGTCAGAAGTGAGAAGTTTTCTTGGATTGGCAGGCTATTACAGAATATTCATTCAGGACTTTTCCAAGATCACAACTCCGCTGATGAATTTAACTAGGAAAGCTGTACAATTCGTTTGGACGAAAAAGTGTGAGGAAATCTTTTAAGAACTTAAGAAGAGGTTGAGTACAGCACCTGTGTTATCTCTTCCGGATGACACAGGAAATTTTGTGGTTTATAGTGATGCGTCTCATAAAGGACTTGGCTGTGTGCGTATGCAAAATGGCAGGGTTATTTCATATCATCACGATAGTTGAAGGACTATGAGAAGGGGTATCCGATCCATGACTTGGAGTTAGTTGCAGTGGTATTTGCTTTGAAGATCTGGAGACACTATCTCTATGGGGAGAAGTGTGAAATATATACAGACCACAAGAGTCTGAAATATATTTTTACACAGAAGGACTTGAACATGCGCCAGAGAAGGTGGCTAGAGTTAATTAAGGACTATGACTGCGAGATCTTATACCATCCGGGTAAAGCAAATGTGGTTGCCGACACCTTAAGCAGAAAGGGTCGGGAGAAGTTGATGATGTTGACCACTCAGGAGGAGCTAATTTCAGCGATGGAGAAGCTGGAATTGGAAGTGAAGTATCTAATGGAGATTGACGAAAAGCTGTTCTAGATACAGGCTGGTACAACTCTATTGGATAAAGTTAAGGAAGCTCAACTTCAGGACGAAGAATGTGAGAAGGTAAAGAAGAAGATATCTGAAGGAACCGAACCGAGATTCAAGATAGACAGAGAGGGACTGTTGAGATTTGAGAGTAGAGTTGGGGTACCGCCAATACCAGAGATTAAGGAAGACATTTCGAGCGAGGCTCATAGCTCATGATATTCGATTCACCTTGGTAGTACCAAGATGTACCAAGATCTTCGACAACATTTTTGGTGGCCGAATTTGAAACGAGATGTTACAGAGTGTGTTGCAAAGTGTCTGACATGTCAGAAAGTGAAAGCATAACATCAGAGGCCGAGTGGGTTGCTACAACATTTAGAGATCCCAAAATGGAAATGGGAACATAATATAATGGATTTCGTGGTTGGCCTTCCGATAACTCAGAAAGGCTATGACGCAGTATGTGTTATAGTTGATCGATTGAGGAAATCCACACATCTCCTTCCGATCAGAATCAGATTCAACTTAGACCAGTTGGCAAGGTTATATGTGAAAGAGATTATTTTGAGGCATGGAATTCCGGTGTTAATTGTTTCTGATAGGGATCCGCGCTTTACATTAAACTTCTAGAAGCGACTTCAGGAATGCATAGGGGACGTAGTTGAGAATGAGTACGGCTTATCACCCTCAGACAGACGGGTAGAGTGAAAGAACGATCCAGACATTGGAGGATATGCTGAGAGAATGCATCATGGATTTCAAAGGTAATTGGGATGACCACCTATCGCTTGTAGAATTCAGTTACAACAACAGTTACAATGCTAGTATTGGCATGCTGCCTTACAAAGTGTTGTACGACAGAAAGCGTAGAACTCCACTGTAATGGAATGAAGTTGGCGAGAGACAGTTACTAGGACCAGATCTGGTACAGTAAATAGCAGAGATAATCAAAGTAATCCGGACAAGACTGGTAGCATCTTAGGATAGGTAGAAGAAATACGTCGATCCACACCGTAAGAAGGTTGAGTTCGAATCGGGTAGCTTTGTATTCTTGAAAGTCTATCCCTGGAAAGGGAAGATCAGATTCGGTAAGAAGGAAAAATTGAGCGCGAGGTTATTGGACCCTTTGAGGTACTGCGAAGGATTGAAGAAGTTGCGTATGTGGTAGCCTTATCTCCGGCGCTAGAGAATGTCCACAACGTCTTCCATGTTTCAGTTTTACAACCCTACAAACCCGATTACAAACATATGATTGAATATGAACCCCTACACTTTGAGAAAGACTTATCCTATGAAGAAATTCATGTTCAAATTGTTGACAGAAAAGAACAAATTCTCAGAAATAAAGTAATACCTTCTATTAAGGTAAGTTGGAGGAAGCACAACACTGAAGAAGCTACGTGGGAACTCGAAGAGCATATGATGAAGAATTACCCACAATTATTTACTTAATTTATGTGTAAGCGATTCTGGAGACAGAATCTTTGTAGGGGGATAAAATGTAACGAGATGAAATTTTTAATTGAATCGTGATTCTGGGGACAGAATCCTTTTAAGAGGGGAAAGATGTGACGAACGAGATTTTGTAATTTGTTGAAATATATATTGAATTAATATAAATATTTTTTGATGATTTAATTATTGAGTCAAATAATTAATTAATGAATTTGTGGTAGATTAATTTAATTATATGTGTTACATTGATTAAATTAATGTGGAGAATTTTAATTATTCAAAGTATGAATTTAATTGAGCTTATTTGATTAAATGAATTATTTAATAAGCATAATGTTATTCCGATTAATTTAATAATTAATTAGAGATTTAATGATTTGACATAATTAATAAATAAGAATTTTAATTATGTGACTATGTGATTTAAGGTAAAATTATTTTATTTTATTTTATTGATTTAAATAAGATTATATGATTAATTTGGTGTGACATTATTTACCTATATGGTAAGAATTAATTAAATTAAATGAAAATGAGTTAGTAAGTGGCCAGCCAAACAAGGCCTTAGAAGGAGTTGGCCAGTTAACCCATAGTGGGATTAACTGACCACTACGACATCAGTTTTTCTACACATGTATATTATATATCTATATGTATATTATATTCATATTAGTGTTATATTCTATTAGTGAAAAATTTAGAAAAGTTTGAGAGAAACTTAGAGAGAAATACATAGAGAGAATTAAGAGATTGAGAAGTAGAATCTATATCATCATCAAACAGAGTTAGCTAGGGTATATTCTTCATCCCAATTTCTATTTCACGTACTATGTTTTCTCTTTCAAGTTCTCTGTAAAAAAGTCTATTTTGTGACTAGGCCATGGATTGATGAAGTATGTGATTCTAAATGATTATAACATGGTTTTTACCATCTATGCATGTTGTAAAACAATCAAATACATGTGAATATGTTTTAATTAAGTTTTTCAAAATTTTTTAGAATTTTCCATTAGCATATTTTAAAAGTTCTCGGCGAGGAACGATTTTCATGATTTACTTAAGATATGATCACATGTATCCTATTATATGTTAATAACATGTTTTATATCATGCATACATGAATTACAGTGATGAAAACCATGTAATTATGTTTCAATTGGGTTTTGTTTGAAGTTACAGAGTATAAAAGTTGTATATATGGCCTTATGTCCCTTGCGAACATTTGTATGCCATGAATTATTTATTAACTTAAATTTGATAGTAGATTATGATAATACATGTTAAAACAAAGAAAATAAACTTCGAACGGACCGATTCAGAGTTATAACGAATCTGTGACGTCAAATATCATGATTTTCTTTAAAACTATCAAGAACACCAAGAACAGTGAAATTACGTGATTTGATACAAGTAATTGCATGATTTAAGATGTTAAAAATATGTTAGTAACATTGTACGATGTTTTTATGAAGTTTTTACTTCATAGAAATCACGATACTAGTTTAATTTGCATTTAATTAGAATTAATTAGGCCAATGAACTGTCAAAATCGCGAACCAGAAAATGCACCAGCAGGGGGCCCCACCCCAGCGGGTCCTCATAGGCAAAAAGCCCGGCCCCAGCGGGGGTGGGTGCTGTCCGGGTGGTTGGATTGGCTTTTGAGAAATTTTTAGGCAGTGCATGTTTATCTAATTTGATGTGATGACTTGATAAGTGTATTAAATAATAAGATAATATATTGTTGACATGTTTTAGATGATTTGAAGTCTCATATCAATATGTTATGTGTGTACATAGATGTTGTATCATAGAGTACAATTTTGATAGTTTAAGTGTTATACACGTGTGATATGCATGTTGTGAGTTTAAACTCACGTATGTGGTTAGTTAGAGAGTTAAGTTTCAACTACGTTGTTAAGTTGAACTTAGGGAAGAAGTTCAACGGTTAGAACGTAATGGTTATGAACTAATCGACATCGTATGCATAATGTAATGTGTAGGACGTTGAGGAATTGAATTGTAACTAGATTTGTAGCTTGCGCACAAGGTAAGTTTTCTAAACTCAAGCCTTTATTTGAGCAAGTATTCTATCCCTAACTTCTTATTGTTAAACAAGTTTTGTTAAACTCTAAATTCTTCGATTGAGCGAGTCCTAGACTTATATTCTATGTCGAACAAGTTCTTGTTCTTAATTGTTCAAGTTCAGGATTTCATATTAAATGTTATAATTCTTTTAAAGCATGATTCCAGTTATACAATACTTATTCGATTATATACCTCTTGAGTTTTATTATTTGAATTGAATATCATTTATTGTTGAATCTTGTAAGACTAGCGAACCCTTTATTGATTCGACTAGTCCATAGTTGATGAACGTTCTAAATTCTAGAACTATTATTGAGCTTATCCAAACCAAACTTCCTTTGGTGCGGACTCTGATGTCAAACTGAGATGAACAACCCTGTAAGGGGGATTTATAATGCTTTATCGTTAAGATATTGTGCACAGTATGGTACTAAGGGCTGATCCCCTTAAGTACGAGAAGTAGAGTCCATAGTCTTATGACTGTTAAAGGTTTAAAGTATAAACACTTTACAACCTAGGACATAGCTAAAGGTCTTATGACCCTCAGAAGTTCTTTTGATTTTTGTTATTCATTCTTGAGTCAAAAGTCAAGTTTTATTATTCAGAAGTCTTTGATTCACTCGCATGTTATTATATTGTTGTTATATTGTTATACTTATGGGCAATCCTGCTCACTCTTGCGTAATAATAACATTGCAGTTAAGAACGAAAGGTCCGACGAGCCTTTTACTAGCAAAGGCAAGGGCAAGGTCAACAAGTGATGAAGACTTGTTGTTTATGTAATCTATTTATGTTTAAGACTTATGTTAAAGTTGTGTAAGACTTATTATTTGTTTATAGTTTCCGTATAGATGTTTAAGGTTAGTATGACCTGGGATTGTATTTGTTATTCAGATGTTGTAACCCCATAAGGGGAGAATTTATTTCTATCTACTGCATGGTTTGCATTTATTATGGGTAGATAGATAGATGATATTTGTACAGTGAATCTCAAATCCCATGGAATTAAAGTACCCTGATTTGCGAGTGTAACAGTCGTGATGCATACGTAATGACCTTGCCATGTTGCTTTAGCACAAAGCCAAGTCCCTTGTGCGATGCATCATTATACACCCCGAAACATCCCGCATCGTCTGGTAATGATAATACTGGCGCTTCCCTTAATCTCTTCTTCAGCTCCTGAAAACTTTCTTCGCATTTTTTCCGTCTATAAGAACTTTACCGTTTTCCTCGTTAGATTAGTCAACGGGGTTGTTATCTTAGAAAAATCTTGGATGAATCTTCGATAGTACCCAGCTAACCCTAAGAAACTTATTATCTTTGTTGGTGTCTTCGGCTGCTCCCAATTACTCATTGCCTCTACCGTTGAAGGGTCTACTGAAATTCCATCCTTATCTACCACGTGTCCTAAAAATTGAACCTTCTCCATCCAAAATTCACATTTTGAAAACTTTGCATACATTTTCTCTTTCCTTAGTGCTTCCAAAACCATCTTCAGATGTTCGGCGTGCTCTTCTTTCGTCTTCGAGTAGATCAAGATGTCGTTGATGAAAAGTACCACAAACTTATCCAAATATTACTTGAAGACTCGGTTCATCAAGTCCATGAATGCTGCCTGAGCATTAGTCAATCCGAATGATATTACCAAAAACTCGTAGTGTCCATAACGGGTTCAAAACGCCGTCTTTGGTATGTTCTCCTCCCGTACCTTCAACTGGTGATAACCTGTTCGCAGATCTATCTTTCAGAAATACTTCACTCCCTTAAATTAGTCAAAAAGGTCGTCTATCCTCGGTAACGGATTTCTATTCTTAATCGTTACTCTGTTAAATTATCAATATTCGATACAGAGCCTCATCGATCTGTCCTTCTTCTTAACAAACAACACTGGTGCTCCCGAAGGAGACACACTCTGTCATACATAACCCTTATCCAATAACTCTTGCAATTGTATCATCAATTCCTTCATTTCTTCTGGTGCCATACGATATGGAGTTTTCGAAATTGGTGCGGTTTCCAGTGCTAAGTCTATTACGAATTCGATTTCCCTGTTTGGAGAAAGACTAGGCAGATTGTCCAAAAACACGTCTTGGAATTCTCTCACTACGAATATATCTTTAATTTCTACTTCTTTTTTTCGAGTATGTACAATATAAGCTAAGTAACCTACACATCCTTTTCTTAATAATTTCCTTGTCTACATCATCGTAAGACAACATAATTGCTTAAGCGATGAGCTACCATAAAATACTACCTTAGACCTATTCGGAGTCTAAAGGTTCACACTTTTGTTCTGACAATCAATTATCGTAGCATGGTTATATAGCCAATCCATTCCCAGTATTACGTCAAATTCTCCTAATCTAATCAGGATTAAGTCTACGCTCAGTTCATGATCTCTAATGTTTTCGCGATAATTTCGGTATATGAATTCTACAGGGATTACTTTCTTATTTGCAACTTCTATGTTCAAAGGATTTCCTAATCGTTCTTGGGGTAAGTTTAGTCGACTAACAAATTCTTCAGACACAAATGAACAGGTAGCACCCGAATCAAATAATACATAAGCATTTATATTATTGATTGGGATAATACTTGACACCACGTCCTTCGCAGCAACTGCATCTTGGACGGTCATATTAAAGGTTCTGGCGACTGGGTGGTTGGTTTGCGTTGGTCTGCCGATCATTAACTTGCTGCCTCCCCCTTGCTGGCCACTTCCTCCGCTGTTCCCCTTCTTCGGGCAATCCTTGATCTGGTGCTCAGTTGAGCCACAAGCGAAACATCCCTTGATCTTCTTTGGCTTCCGACAGTTGGGCAAAATTTGTCCCTCCTGGCCACAGTTGTAGCAGGTACTGAGCCCCTTCCAGCACTCACCCTAGTGATTCTTTCCACACTTCGGGCATCCCTCAGCCCTCTTCTTAAACCCACCATGAAAATTTCCTGACTGATTTTTGTTGTTGTTATTATTCTCCTACTTCCTCTTTCCTAAGTTACTTCCCTTGCTGCTGCTTCCTCCACGGCTTTCTCCCCCTAGTGGTCTTACCCTTCTTCTCTTTGTTGTACTGACTTAGGGCTTCACTACTTCCCTCTGCAATTATAGCCTTTTTCCAAGAACGTGGCAAAAGAATCAATCTGAAGAACCAACACCTTGTTAAACAACCAAGGTTTCAGTCCTTGCTCAAAATGTTTGGCCTTCCTTTCCTCATCCCCTACCTGGTGTTCTGCAAACCGGGCTAGCTCGTTGAACTTAGCCGCGTCTTGCGCCACCGTTATATCTCCTTGCCTAAGTTCTAGGAATTTCACCTCCATTCTAATCTTCATGCTCTTCGGGAAATAGTTCTCAAAGAACAGAGTCTTGAATATATCCCATGCTACAGTCCCCTTCTCCTGCTCTTTGCTGATTTGCCTCCCACCAATAGTTTGCTTCACCTCTCATCATATACGTAGCGAATACAGTCTTTTGATCCTCGCCCACAAGAGCAATGGTGAAAGCCTTCTCAATTTCTTTGATCCATGTTTATGCTAAGAGTGGATCGATAGTACCTTCAAACTCTGGAGGTCCTACGCTCCTAAAGTCCTTAAAGTTCATAACTGGAACTGCTTGGGGATTAGGGCGAACGGGTTCGTTTTTCCTTCCCCGAAGGGGTTCCCCTAACAAATCAACTAATTTTGTATGGGATCTACTTGCTCTCTCTCCTTGTTAACTGACTCCTCTGGTGCAGTTAGTCTACGTCTGGGCTGCATTATCTGCATCAAAAAATTTCATTCTTATTACTTAATTATATTACTTAAGTATTTCTTTAATGCTAAAAAGGAATAAAATTTTATAACACGTTTTTTGAAATAAGAACATTTATATTCATATGCCATATCATTACATCATATGATCATCCCTAGCATACTTCTATAAATGTCAACATCTATCCCTTAATATCACAAAAGATAGGGAACACACTAACATACTACCCCTCTAACATAAGCCTACTCGAGGTTAACAACTATCCCATATCTTACACAAAAGATTAGGATTACATCATGATGTGATAAAAATATGTAACTGCAAGTGCACAGTGTCAAGTTGAAGAACTGGCAAGTACAGGTCGAACCCACATAGACTAGATTAATTTTAATATATCCTTAATATCTATTTTAGGCGAATTAGAAATAAATATTGAGAGTTGATTAATTAGAATATGAAAACTAATAATGAGAAAACAATCTAGGAATCCGAATCCATTAAATAATAAACATAACATATAATTCAATCTATTCTATTTTTATAACTTAATTATTATTTTGATCTCCCTTTCCTTTAATTTAGTAATTTTATAATTAACGTGGGCAAGCATAGACTATGAAAATTTAAGGATTAACTATAACCCATCAAAACTTCTTTGAGCAAGCATGGATTATGAAAAACTCATATCTTAACAATAATCTATCAAAACCTTTTAATTAATTTAAAATCACATACGAACTATAAAACGAAGGTATTTCAATAACGTAATATGAAGGCGAAATCAATTAAACATAAAAGCATAAATAATAGAAAAGATGAAAAATATTATCATGAATAATTATTTAATTTCATCTTCATCCTAGATATAAAAAATTAACTAGACATTAAAAATTAAATAACTAACTAAAATAAAGAAGAAGAAATAAAATAAGAAAACTCCCTTTATTGATGATTCTCCAACAAGCGTATAATGAAGAAGTAATTTAATCTACTTCTACTCCTAACCTAAACTAATACAATACCTAATAATCCTTTCTCTCTAAAACAAGAGACCTATTTATAGGAAAAATAAATTTGTGCCATAATTTAGATACATTGAACTTGGACACTTTTGTTCCCATGTAGGTTTTAACTTCCTAGTGGCAATCAACTTCTCAAAGAGATCTTCTAGATAGACTTTCCTTTCTCTTGTTGGATTTGACTTGCACACCAAGATTGTTCCACCTCTTTCCTTCTCCTTGCAGGATTCTTCTTGGATATTTCTTACATGAATAAGAGCATTAAATATCGCTTGATCACCAAGATTTTGACTTTATTGCAATAAATATTAAACCCTACAAAATAAAATAAAATATATTAATTTAATAAACTAATATAATTAAAAGGACAAAATCAGGGATAATAAAATGTATGAATTATGTGTCTATCACATCACAATATATACATCACATAAAAGGAACTATTACTACTACTTCTACTACTAAACTAATGGGTCTCATCCCAACATTCTGCGCTCCACGACGCTCTTGTACTCTATCTGTGCTATATATGCCATCAACTCCTTGCTCATGGTGTGTCAGGTCTGTCCCTGCTCCGCTGGGTAGTGGTATACACCATCAATCACCCTCTCTATAGCCGAGTGAAAAACATAACCCATCTTGTTTACCTTCCTCTTCTTACACCTTACTTCATCCTCTAGGTCCTCTTCCCTATCGTTAGTTGCTTTCCACTTCTCCTCGAAGTGGATCCTCTCCATTACCTCCAACTCTAGCTGAGTACGGAGAGCCTTCTTCTTTGCCTTCTCGCTTAACTCTCTCTGCTCAACCTCTTCTAGTTTCCCTTCCAAGTCAACATTCCTAGATACCGACCTGTGAAACAGAGTTCCCATCTGAATCCCTGCCTCCCTGCGGTAAGCAATCTCTACCTCCATCTCCTGCATCGATAACTTCCTCTGGTGGTCCTCGTCCCTCAGTTTCTGGAACTCGGTCTCTATTTCTTGAGCTTCAGCCTCTAGCTCCTAAACTCTGTAGTCTAACTCTAAGATTCGCTCCTCGTACTCGCCTAGCATCCTCTCCTCGATTGTAGCCCCGTCAGAGTCCTCCATAGGCTCGTCCTCCATGGGCTCTTCCTCTAGATAAGACTCCACCTCAATCTCATCCTCGTCGTCAAACTCGAACGGTGCAACTGCCTGCACAAGCTCATCCTCTAATGGTGCCTCATATACGACATGTATATCTCGGGGCTCCTTTTCAGCTACTCTACTAGGTCCTCCCATGTCCGTCATCCTACAACCACAAACACAAGACAACAAACAACAAACTCCATTAGAATGTTAAATAAAATATAACTTCATTGTATAGAATAAAATTATAGTTCATAACACACTAAGTCTCTCTAGGAAAACTCTACATGAGTTTCATCCTTTTCTATCTTCTAAGTTCTCCTAATGTTATAATCGAAGGACTCTCGCTCCTAAGGTTTATAACTACAGCTGTGATACGAACTTGTGAAGCACCCAAATTTAGACCACTCGCGTCTCGAATTCGGTTCGTCACTTGCTAGATAACTAATAACACAATAACATCTCATGCAATAGAATGATAGAATAAATTACATTTATTTAATATAATTATTCATGTCCCAAGGTCTCGTAACTTAAACATCGCTTCAACATCTTAATCATAGCTAATACATAAATACGAATTAAGTCTTATTACATCATCATAATAGTTCTAACTAAATACAAAGCTACTCTGTAGCCTTGCCCTTGCCCTTATCTGTGCCCGAGGGTCCACCCTGCTCTGCCTTAACTAAAATATTTTAGGGAAAGCAAGAATGAGCAACAAGTTTGCTCAGCAAGTAATATAGCGATAAGGGTGAATAATATAGATTTCAAATCCCAAGGGTACAACAGTAAATGATAGTTCAAGAATAACAAGAAGTATCAATAGTGCTCAATAATAGTCGCAATAGACAGAAAGATATCAATATGATTCAAAGTGTTAACCTGTTTAAGGTTCAAGAATAATGAACACTGAGAAGTCACTAAGGACTATGAACTCTTACTAGAATTAACAGTAATATGCTGATAATCCAATAAAAAAAAGTACAACAGGTGATCAGCCTAAAGTACCCTACGTCATGCATAACATTTAATCGTACTTGGGAGCGCAAGTCGGTTTCCCAACAATTATATAAAATTTCCCCTTCCATGAGGGTTGTTCATCTCAGTAGATTTATAAGAGTCCGCACCAAGTCAATTAGTTTGGATAGCTTTCAAATTTATGATATAGGTCTAGCCGAATCAAGTGGCATAGACCTCTCTTTAAATGTATGTACTAACAATTTATAAGCTCAATACTCGCAACATAGTTTGAAGGATATAAACAGACTTTAAATTAAGTTATGAAGCATTAATTCGTAAGACAAGATTCATGCTATCAATTGTTTACTCGTACGATCAATAATAGTACAAGCTCAATAAAAAATAGGGTTAAGAACTTGCCTAAGTCGTTTATTAAATCCGACCTCGACTTCTTATCCTTTTGATTAACCTATTATTATCGTAACGGTTAATCTTTATCAACATATAAACATATAACCCTAAATCGGTCTAACACACTAGGCTTAGGTATTTAATACTTCTCAAAATAATTTTATATTGTTTCTTTAATCATTATCTCTATTAATAATACAAATCTTAGGCAATCTAACTACTAGCCTTAAGACAACTAAGACTTCACAAAATAATTTGTTTTAATAATTGTTTCTCTCATTATCATCTCTTTTATTCTAAGATAATCTTTTATTATATTAATTGTTCATTTAAGGTTTCACACCTTCTTATATAGTAAAGTATTCTTACTTCGTTAGTAATTATTTATAATTAGAAATATCTCTTTCTAATTACTTATGTTTTATTAATCCACAATTAAATAATCTTCAAAGGTATTTAATCGTTTATTAATAACATTTATAATTAAAGTAATTATTAACTTTAATTGTCTATAATTACAATGTTTATCATTGTCACTTCAATTGTTCATACTCTATTATTTTTACAATTAGAAATAGTCTTTACTATTACCAATTTGTCTAAGTCTTATTGTTTTACAATTAAGTACTATCTTAATTGTTTATTAGCTTTACAATTAAAATCTTATTTAGTTTTAATTGTTTATATCTTAAGAATATTAGATTAATCATCACTTATTGAATTACAAATAAAATTATTTTAATTGTTTAATATTCTGTAAGTCAAATAAGTCTTCGACTTTTAAAGTCCAATTTGTATTTAATTAACTCATAATTAAATTACTTTAATTGTTTAATTATCTTTAATTAATAAATTCTCTTAATTAATTATTATTATTTTATTTTAGGAAAAATTTACTTTTTGGCGCGGTTTGACCTGACTCAACCTGACCCGACCCACCATGACCCGACCCGGTTTGACCCGGATCCGGGTCAACTGAAAAAGGGTACCGGCACGGGGCGTGCTTGGGTAAGCCTGCAGGCAGCGCGGGCCGCGCTACCCCTGCAGGGTCTCAATTTCGGACTAGGAACAGGACTCGCCAGTTTTAACTCTTGGGCTGCGCTGGGCGCGCTAGCGTGACAGGATTTCTAGAGGAGGTTTTCAACCCTTTGATTTTCTACCATTTTTGATTCAATCTTTCACAAATTATTTATTTTACATCCCAATGAGTTGAAATCACTTTCAATATCTCATAAACATGTATATCTACAAAATGTGATATCTTGCACAATTTTTAAAATGCTTATTTAATTAAATTATTGCATTTCCAAGCTAGGGTTTGCATATTGACATGTTTTACGGAAAGTTCCGCTACGGGTTCGTTTTAAGTCCAATTACCATGATTCCACTTGAGTTATGTCCGTATTTTATAGAGATTCAACATAACATTATTGGATCATATGTAAGGCTTATACGTTTTATGACTCATAACAACATATCTCATGATTACTAGTGTTTAACTAGGTTTTAAGCTAAACATGCATTTCTATTTAACTAGCATACACTAACTCAACTTGACAAGTATGAAAGTGAAGTTAATGATGTTCTTACCTCTTGATGGCTCTCCTTCTCTTTGTCAGAAATCTTAAGTAGGCCTCCACTTTGTTTTCTTCTTTAGTGCTCCCACCAACAAGCAAGAGCTCTCTTTCTCTTCTTTTCTCTCTAGCTTTCTTTTTCTCTACACATAGTAAATGAAATGGTAAACTCTAAACACCAACACATGATCTCTATTTATAGCCAACCTATTACCCTCCTATGGACATTACACAAAGGGTAAAGAGGAGTTGGTTGCTAACTCCACCAACTAACACTATTCAAGGTACACCTAGCCATTGGGCTATATCATCATTGCCATCACATGGCTAACTTGTGAGCCTCTTTAGCTATAAAAATCAGCATTCTTTTGGTCATAGAAGTGGTCTTATTGCACCAAGTCACATTTTATTATCCCACATTGTACATAATGCTAGCATATAAGTCTTTATACCCACATATGTATTTAAATACCTCCTTTATACATCCATAAACATATATACCTCTACATTTATGTATACATGTATCCATCAACTTATATTACACATTGGGCCATATCTAATTAAATCAATTAGGCTTGACATACACTAAAGCACATGGACTCTATTATTTAATCTAACACATAAATTGATTGGGCCACATCTCCTAACACTTATAATATGTCATATTAATATTATTGGGCTTGGATAACCTAACTCTAATACATTATTAATTCAATAACCCAACTAATTCAATTAGAAAATTAATTATGCCACACAAGAAGGCTTAACACTTAAGCTCAATTAAGCTTGTCATTATTATCATCATACTTCTTCATCATTTCATACTTGATTTAATTACTAATCATAACATATATATATATATATATATATATATATATTCGTATACATACAATTAATTGCAATAACCTTTATTTTAAATTCTAATATTATCATAAAATTCTCGGGTATTACATCCTCCCCCCCCCCTTATAAAAATTCCGTCCTTGGAATTGATTCAAGGTTACACAAATAGAAGGGGATAGTCCCTCCGCATCTTATCCTCTAATTCCCACGTAGCCTCCTTGGTGTTGTGGTTTTGCCAAACTACTTTAAAGAAGCTATACCTTTATTCCTCAAAGTCTGTTCTTTTCTATCTATTATTTAGACAGGAATCTCCTCGTAAGTCAGATTCTTCTCTACTTAAATCGGCTCGTAGGAAAACACGTGCTTGTATTCGAACTTGTACGGATGCAACACAGAGATGTGAAACACGTTGTGGATGTGTTCCAGCTCGGGTGGTAAAGCTACTCTGTACGCCACTTCGCCAAGTCGCCTTAATATCTCGAGCGGTCCTATGAACCTCGGGCTTAATTTTTCTTTCTTGCCGAATCGTATCTTTCCTTTCCAGGGACATACTTCCAAAAATACAAAACTGCCGACTTCAAATTCTCGGTTCTGACGATGAAAATTCGCGTACTTCTTCTGATGATCTTGAGCTGCTACCAATTTGGTTCTTATCGTTGTTACCACATCGGCTGTTTGTTGAACTAATTCTAGTCCCAACAATTGTCATTCTCCGACTTCGTCCCAACATAATGGCATTCTGCATTTTCTCCTGTAAAGAGCTTCGTACGGTGGCATGCTGATACTCGGATGGTAACTATTATTGTAAGCAAATTCTACTAGGGGTAGGTGATCGTCCCAATTTCTCTTGAAATCCATCACGCAAGTTCTAAGCATATCCTCCAGCGTTTGTATCGTTCGCTCACTCTATCTGTCTATCTGAGGATGATAAGAAGTACTCAATCTCAACTATGTTCCCATCCTCTCTTGCAAGCTTTTCCAGAAGTTTAACGTGAAACGCAGATCTCGATCGGAGATAATTGACACCGGCACTCCATGTCGTAAAATAATTTCCTTTACGTACAGACTTTCTAACTGATTCAAATTATATCAGATCTTGATCGGTAGAAAATTAGCGATCTTCGTTAGTCGATCCACAATAATCCAAAGGACATTATGCCCTTTCTGCGTGACTGGAAGTCCCACCATGAAGTCCATCGTAATGTGCTTCCATTTCCATTCTGGTATCTCCAACGGTTGAAGACCACTTGGCCTTTGGTGCTCCGCTTTGACTCGTTGACAAGTAAGACATTTACTGACTCACTCTGCGACTTCCTGTTTCAAATTGGGCCACCAAAAAATGTTGCCTTAGATCTCGGTACATCTTTGTGCCTCCTGGATGAACATAATACGTCGTATTGTGTGCCTCGTGAAAAATGTTTCTCTTAATTCGGTTACCGCTGGTACCCATATCCTTCCTTCGAATCTCAAGATACCGTCCTTATCCATTTTGAATCTTTCTTCTCCATCTTCTACTATCCTCTTTCTTATTTTCTCGCATTCCTCATCATTCTCTTGTGATTCCTTCACTCTATCCAATAACGTTGGACGAGCTTCCATTGCAAATATTTTCTCTTTAGACCTCCCTGGTCCCTTTACCTCTATTTCTAATTTCTCTATATTTCTTATTAATTCATTCTAAGTTGTCAATTGGAATAATTTATCTCTTCCTTTTCTGCTCAGCGCGTCGGCAACTACGTTTGCCTTTCCCGGGTGATAAAGAATCTCGCAGTTATAATCTTTGATCAATTCTAACCATCTTCTTTGTTGCATATTCAACTCCTTCTATGTGAAGATATATTTCATACTTTTCCAAGATCGCAACTCCGCTGACAAATTTGATTAGGAAAGCTGTGAAATTTGTTTGGACAGAGACGTGTGAGGAAAGCTTTCAAGAACTTAAGAAGAGGTTGAGTACAACACCTGTGTTATCTTTTTCGGATGACACAAGAAATTTTGTGTTTTATAGTGATGCATCGCATAAAGGACTTGGCTGTGTGCTTATACAAAACGGCAGGGTCATTGCGTATGCGTCACGACAATGGAAGGACTATGAGAAGGGGTATCCGACCCTTGACTTGGAGTTAGCTGCAATGGTATTTGCTTTAAAGATCTGGAGACACTATCTCTATGGGGAGAAGTGTGAAATATATACAGACCACAAGAGTCTGAAATATATTTTTACACAGAAGGACTTGAATATGCGCCAGAGAAGGTGGCTGGAGTTAATTAAGGACTATGAGTGCGAGATCTTATACCATCCGGGTAAAGCAAATGTGGTTGCCGACGCCTTAAGCCGAAAGGGTCAGGAGAAGTTGATGATGTTGACTGCTCAGGTGGAGCTAATTTCAGCAATGGAGAAGCTGGAATTGGAAGTGAAGTATCCAATGGAGATTGACGGAAAGCTGTTCCAGATACAGGTTGGTACAACTCTATTGGATAAAGTTAAGGAAGCTCAACTTCAGGATGAAGAATGTGAGAAGGTAAAGAAGAAGATATCTGAAGGAACCGAACCGAGATTCAAGATAGACAGAGAGGGACTGCTGAGATTTGAGAGCAGAGTTTGAGTACCGCCAGTACCAGATATTAAGGAAGACATTTTGAGTGAGGCTCATAGCTCACGATATTTGATTCACTCTGGTAATACCAAGATGTACCAAGATCTTCGACAACATTTCTGGTGGCCAAATTTGAAAAAAGATGTTGCAGAGTGTGTTGCAAAGTGTCTGACATGTCAGAAAGTGAAAGCAGAACATCAGAGGACGAGTGGGTTGCTACAACCTTTAGAGATCCCAAAATAGAAATGGGAACATATTACAATGGATTTCGTGGTTGGCCTTCTGACAACTCAGAAAGGCTATGACGCAGTATGGGTTATCGTTGACTGATTGACGAAATCGGCATACTTTCTTCCGATCAGAATCAGATTCAACTTAGACCAGTTGGCAAGGTTATATGTGAAAGAGATTATTTCGAGGCATGAAATTTCGGTGTCAATTATTTTCGATAGGGATCCGCGCTTTACATCGAACTTCTGGAAGCGACTGCAGGAATGCATGGGGACGCAGTTGAGAATGAGTACGACTTATCACCCTTAGACAGACGGGAAGAGTGAAAGAACGATCCAGACATTGGAGGATATGCTGAGAGCATGCATCATGGATTTCAAAGGCAATTGGGATGACCACCTACCTCTTGTAAACTTCGGTTACAACAACAGTTACCACGCTAGTATTAGCATGCCGTCTTACGAAGCGTTGTACGACAGAAAGTGTAGAACTCCACTGTACCAGGATGAAGTTGGCGAGAGACAGTTACTAGGACCAAAACTGGTACAGCAAACAGCAGAGATAGTCAAAGTAATTCGGACAAGACTGGTAGCAGCTCAGGATAGGCAGAAGAAATACGCTGATCCATATCATAAGAATATTGAGTTTGAATCGGGTAGCTTTGTATTCTTGAAAGTCTCTCCTTGGAAAAGAAAGATCAGATTCGGTAAGAAGGGAAATTGAGCCGAGGTTCATTGGACCCTTTGAGGTACTGCGAAGGATTGGAGAAGTTGCGTATGAGGTAGCCTTACCTCCGGCGCTAGAGAATGTCAACAACGTCTTCCATGTTTCAGTTTTACGACCCTACAAACCCGATTACAATCATATGATTGAATATGAACCCCTACAATTTGAGAAAGACTTATCCTATGAAGAAATTCATGTTCAAATTATTGACAGGAAAGAACAAATTCTCAGAAATAAAGTAATACCTTCTATTAAGGTAATTTGGAGGAACCACAATGCTGAAGAAGCTACGTGGGAACTCGAAGAGCATATGATGAAGAATTACCTGTAATTATTTACTTAATTTATGTGTAAGCGATTCTGGGGACAAAATCTTTATAGAGGGGAGAAAATGTAACGAGACGAAATTTTTAATTGAACCGTGATTCTGGGGACAGAATCCTTTTAAGGGGGGAAAGATGTGACGAACGAGATTTTGTAATTTATTGAATTAAATAAATATTTTTCGATGATTTAATTATTGAGTCAAATAATTAATTGATGAATTTGTGGTAGATTAATTTAATTATATGTGTTACATTGATTAAATTAATGTAGAGAATTTTTATTATTCAAAGTATGAATTTAATTGAGCTTATTTGATTAAATGAATTATTTAATAAGCATAATATTATTCCAATTAATTTAATAATTAATTAGAGATTTAATGATTTGACATAATTAATAAATGAGAATTTTATTTTTGTGACTATGTGATTTAAGGTGAAATTATTCTATTTTATTTAATTGATTTAAATAAGATTATATGATTAATTGGATGTGACATTATTTAACTATATGGTAAGAATTAATTAAATTAAATGGGAATGAGTTAGTAAGTGGCCAGCCAAACAAGGCCTTAGAAGGAGTTGGCCAGTTAACCCATAATGGGATTAACTGACCACTACGACATCAGTTTTTCTACACATGTATATTATATATCTATATGTATATTATATTCATATTAGTGTTATATTCTATCAGAGAAAAACTTAGAAAAGTTTGAGAGAAACTTATAGAGAAATACATAAAGAGAATTGAGAGATTGAGAAGTAGAATCTATATCATCATCAAACAGAGTTAGCAAGGGTATATTCTTCATCCCAATTTCTATTTCACGTACTATGTTTTCTCTTTCAAGTTTTTTGTAAAAAGTTTATTTTGTGATTAAGTCATGAATTGATGAAGTATATGATTCTAAATGATTATAACATGATTTCTACCATCTATGCATGTTGTAAAACAATCAAATCCATGTTAATATGTTTTGATTAAGTTTTTCAAAAGTTTTTAGAATTTTCCATTAACATATTTTAAAAGTTATCGGTGAAGAACAATTGTCATGATTTACTTAAGATATGATCACATGTATGCTATTATAAGTTAATAACATATTTTATATCATACATACATGAATTATAGTGACGAACACCATGTAATTATTTTTTAATTGGGTTTTGTTTGAAGTTACAGAGTATAAAAGTTGTATATATGACCTTATGGCCCTTATGAACAATTGTATGCCATGAATTGTTTGTTTAAATTAAATTTGACAATAAATTATGATAATACATGTTAAAAAAAAGAAAACAAACTTTGAACGGACGAATTCAGAATTATAACGAATCCGTGACGTCAAATTTTATGTTTTTCTTCAAAACTTTCAAGAACACCAAGAACAGTGAAATTATGTGATTTGATTCGAGTAATTGCATGATTTAAGATGTTAAAAATATGGTAGTAATATTGTATGATGTTTCTATGAAGTTTATACTTTATAGAAATCACGATACTAGTTTAATTTGCATTTAATTGAAATTAATTTGGCCAAAGAACTGTCAAAATCGCGAACCAAAAATGCACCAGTAAGGGGCCCCGCCCCAGCGAGTCCTCATAGGCAAAAAGTCCCACCCTAGTGGGGGTGGGTGCTGTTCGAAAGTTGGCTTGGCTTCCGAGAAATTTTTTGGCAGTGCATGTTTAGCTAATTTGATGTGATGACTTGATAAGTGTATTAAACAATAAGATAATATATTGTTGACATGTTTAAGATGATTTGAAGTCTCATATCAATATGTTATGTGTGTACATAGATATTATATTATAGAGTACGATTTTGATAGTTTAAGTGTTATACACGTGTGATATGCATGTTGTGAGTTTAAACTCACGTATGTGGTTAGTTAGCGAGTTAAGTTTCAACTACGTTGTTAAGTTGAACTTAGGGAAGAAGTTCAACGGTTAGAACGTAATGGTTATGAACTAATCGACATCGTATGCATAATGTAATGTGTAGGACGTTGAGGAATTAAATTGTAACTAGATTTGTAGCTTGCGCACGAGGCAAGTTTTCTAAACTCAAACCATTATTTGAGCAAGTATTTTATCCCTAACTTATTATTGTTAAACAAGTTTTGTTAAATTCTAAATTCTTCGATTGAGCAAGTCCTAGACTTATATTCTATGTCGAATAAGTTCTTGTTCTTAATTGTTCAAGTTCAAGATTTAATATTAGATGTTATAATTCTTTTAAAGCATGATTCTAGTTATATAATACTTATTCGCTTGTATACCTCTTGAGTTTTATTATTTGAATTGAATATCATTTATTGTTGAACCTTGTAAGACTAGCGAATCCTTTATTGATTTGACTAGTCCATAGTTGATGAGCGTTCTAAATTTTAGAACTATTATTGAGCTTATCCAAACTAAATTTTCTTTGGTGCGGACTCTGATGTCAAACTGAGATAAACAACCCTGTAAGGGGGATTTATAATGCTTTAGCGTTAAGATATTGTGCACAGTATGGTACTAAGGGCTGATCCCCCTAAGTACGAGAAGTAGAGTCCATAGTCTTATGACTGTTAAAGGTTTAAAGTATAAACACTTTACAACCTAGGACATAGTTAAAGGTCTTATGACCCTCAGAAGTTCTTTTGATTCTTATTATTCATTCTTGAGTCAAAAGTTGAGTTTTCTTATTCAGAAGTCTTTGATTCACTTGCATGTTATTATATTATTGTTATATTGTTATACTTGTAGGCAATCGTGCTCACTCTTGCGTAATAATTACATTGCAATTAAGAACGAAAGGTCTGACGAGCCTTCTACTAGCAAAGGCAAGGGCAAGGTCAACAAGTGATGAAGACTTGTTGTTTATTTAATCTATTTATGTTTAAGACTTATGTTAAAGTTGTGTAAGACTTATTATTTGTTTATGTTTTCACACAGATGTTTAAGGTTAGTATGACCTGGGATTGTATTTGTTATTCAGATGTTGTAATCCCATAAGGGGAGGATTTATTTCTATCTACTGCATGGTTTGCATTTGTTATGGGTAGATAGATAGATGATATCTATACAGTGAACCCCAAATCGTGTGGAATTGAAGTACCCAGATTTGGGGCTGTCACAGTCGTGATGCATACGCAATGACCTTGCCATGTTGCACGAGCACACAGCCAAGTCCCTTGTGCGATGCATCACTATACACCGCAAAACTTCCCGCATCGTCTGGTAATGATAATACAGGCGCTTCGCATAATCTCTTCTTCAGCTCCTGAAAACTTTCTTCGCATTTTTTCATCTGTACGAACTTTACCGTTTTCCTCGTTAGATTAGTCAACGGGGTTGCTATCTTAGAAAAATCTTGGATGAATCTTCGATAGTACCCAGCGAACCCTAAAAAACTTCTTATCTCTGTTGGTATCTTCGGCTGCTCCCAATTACTCACTATCTCTACCTTTGCATGGTCTACTGAAATTCCATCCGTATCTACCACGTGTCCTAAAAATTGAACCTTCTCCATCCAAAATTCACACTTTAAAATCTTCGCATACATTTTCTCTTTCCTTAGCTCTTCCAAAACCATCTTCAAATGTTCGGCGTGCTCTTCTTTCGTCTTCGAGTAGATCAAGATGTCGTCGATGAAAACTACCACAAACTTATCCAAATATGGCTTGAAGACTAGGTTCATCAAGTCCATGAATGCTGCCGGAGCATTAGTCAATCCGAATTACATTACAAAAAAACTCGTAGTGCCCATAACGGGTTTGAAACGCCGTCTTTGGTATGTCCTCCTCCCGTACCTTCAACTGGTGATACCTGTTCGTAGATCTATCTTTGAGAAACACTTCGCTCCCTTTAATTGGTCAAAAAGGTCGTCTATCCTCAGTAACAGATATCTATTCTTGATCGTTACAATCGATCTAGAGCCTCATCGATCCGTCTCTCTTCTTAACAAACAACACTGGTGCTCCCCAAGGAGATACACTCGGTCGTACGTAACCCTTATCCAATAACTCTTGCAATTGTATCATCAATTCCTTCATTTCTACTGGCGCCATACGATATTGAGCTTCCGAAATCAGTGCGGTTCACAGTGCTAAGTCTATTACGAATTCGATTTCCCTATCTGGCGGAAGACCAGGCAGATCGTCCGAAAACACGTCTTGGAATTCTCTCACTATGGATATATCCTTAATTTTTACTCCCTTTTTTCAAGTATCTACAGTGTAAGCTAAGTAACCTACACATTCTTTTCTTAACAATTTCTTGGCCTGCATCATCGTAAGATAACATAATTGCTTAAGAGATGAGCTACCATAAAACACTACCTTAGACCGATTAGGAGTATGAAGGTTCACACTTTTGTTCTGACAATCAATTATTGCAGCATGGTTATATAACCAATCCATTCCCAGTATTACGTCAAATTCTCCCAATCTAATCGGGATTAAGTCTACGCTCAGTTCATGATCTTTAATGTTTGCGCGATAATTTTGGTATATGAATTCTACAGGGATTACTTCCTTATTCGCAACTTCTATATTCATAGGATTTCCTAATCATTCTTGGGGTAAGTTTAGTAGACTAGAAAATTCTTCAGACACAAATGACCAGGTAGAACCCGAATCAAATAATACATAAGCATTTATATTATTGATTGGGATAATACCTGACACCACGTCATTCGCAGCAACTGCATCTTGGACTGTCATATTAAAGGTTCTGGCGGCTGGGCAATTGGTTTGCGTTGGTCTGCCGATCATTAAATTGCTGCCTCCCCCTTACTGGCCACTTCCTCCGCTGTTCCCCTTCTTCGGGCAATCCTTGATCTGATGCTTAGTTGAGCCACAAGTGAAACATCCCCTGATCTTCTTTGGCTTCGGGCAGTTGGGCAAAATGTGTCCCTCCTGGCCACAGTTGTAGCAGGTACTGCGCCCCTTCCAGTACTCACCATGGTGATTCTTTCCACACTTCGGGTATCCCTCAGCCCTCTTCTTAAACCCACCATAAAAATTTCCCGACTAATTTTTGTTGTTGTTGTTGTTGTTGTTATTCTCCCACTTCATCTTTCCTAAGTTACTTCCCCCGCTGCTGCTCCTCCATGGCTTTCTCCCCAAGTGTTCTTACCCTTCTTCTCTTTGTTATACTGACTTAGGGCTTCACTACCTCCCTCTGCAATTATAGCCTTTTACCAATTTGTCTAAGTCTTATTATTTTACAATTAAGTACTATCTTAATTGTTTATTCGCTTTACAATTAAAATCTTATTTAGTTTTAATTGTTTATATCTTAAGAATATTATATTAATCATCACTTATTGAATTACAAATAAAAGTATTTTAATTATTTAATATTCTGTAAGTCAAATAAGTCTTCGACTTTTAAAGTCTAATTTGTATTTGATTAACTCATAATTAAATTACTTTAATTGTTTAATTATCTTTAATTAATAAATTCTCTTAATTAATTATTATTATTTTATTTTAGGAAAAATTTACTTTCTGACCCGGTTAGACACGACCCGACCCACCATGACCCGACCCAGTTTGACCCGGATCCGGGTCAACTGAAAAAGGTTACCAGCGTAGAGGGGGGGCTTGGGTAAGCCTGCAGGCAGCGTGGGCCGCGCTACCCCTGCAGGGTCTGAATTTCGGTCTGGGCGCGGGGCGCGCCAGTTTTAACTCTTGGGTTGCGTGGGGCGCGCCAATTTGACAGGATTTCTAGTGGAGGTTTTCAACCCTTTGATTTTCTACTATTTTTTATTCAATCTTTCACAACTTGTTTATTTTACATCCTAATGAGTTGAAATCACTTTCAAATTCTCATAAACATGTATATCTACAAAATGTGATATCTTGCACAATTTTTAAAATGCTTATTTAATTATATTATTGCATTTCCAAGCTAGGGTTTGCATATTGACACGTTTTACGGAAAGTTCCGCTACGGGTTCGTTTTAAGTCCGATTACCATGATTCCACTTGAGTTATGTCCGTATTTCATAGAGGTTCAGCATAACATTATTGGATCATATGTAAGGCTTATAATTTTTATGACTCATAACAACATATCTCATGATTACTAGTATTTAACTAGGTTTTAAGCTAAACATACATTTCTACTTAACTAGCATACACTAACTCAACTTGACAAGTATAAAAGTGAAGTTAATGATGCTCCTACCTCTCAATGGCTCTCTTTCTCTTTGTCAGAAATCTTGAGTAGGCCTCCACTTTGTTTCCTTCTCTAGTGCTCCCACCAACAAGCAAGAGCTCTCTTTCTCTTCTTTTCTCTTTAGCTTTCTTTTTCTCTACACTTAGTAAATGAAATGGTAAACTCTAAACACCAACACATGATCTCTATTTATAGCCAACCTATTACCCTCCTATGGACATTGTCGATGTCGGGAAAAAATCCGGTGGTCGGGTCACAACCCTGATCTTTCTCTCTTCTTAAGTTATCTCTACCCTCACTCTTTTTATTGCAAAAAAGGTTTTGAAGGGTTTTTTAGTAAAAGGCCAACATGTATCATGTCGATGATTTGAACGTTTTACAGAGTCGCCAGTTGGTAGATTTGAAATGGTTGTACCAACTCAACCAAGTTTTGTTTGAAAGAGGCCCAATTGCTGGACACTGTCGAAACTTGATCTTTGAAACCGAAGTTTTGAGTTCGGGGGCTTAATTAAGTGTGGGGAAGGTGTTAGGCACCCCACAACTCCCGTGTAAACACGGTACCGCATATTTTTAATATTTCCCTTAAAAAATTGAAATGTGTGTGTGAATGCTGTTTAAAAATTGGGCCTATGTTTGATTGATTTGAGCTCAAGGAAGTGCTTCGTTGAGCCTATATACAAAGGGTTTGATTTGATTTGCAAAAGTCTTTGATTTGATTTGTAAAAGTATTTAATTTGATTTGCAAAAGCTTATCCTTTCGATAAGATGATTTAGCATAATGCTTTGAAAGCTGGTTTTCAAACCCTTACGCTATCATAAGAATTGAAGCATATCGATACTTTTAATTTTATCTTTTCAGCCTTAAGGCTCAATTTGAATGGTGATTGTCGGGCTGCAAAGCATACTCGACCACAACATATATACAAGTGTCGGTCTCCTCATGGGCATGATAGCCATCGGAGGGACTTTGACACGACAAACCATATTTTCACTGCGTTGAGACCTTAAATTCGAATAACCATTTTAAGGTCTTTTGTATGTACATTTTACAGAAAAACTGGCAGGGTATATTCGTAAAGTGGAGTTTATCCATCGTGGGAATTAGATTCTGATCTGTTTGATCATGAATTCCACGCAACCTAAGCTTACATATGAGTAGCCAATAAACCTGCACTGTTCAAATTTGTACAGAAATATATATATATATATATATATATATATATATATATATATATATATATATATATATATATATATATCCCAAATATCGTCAGAACCGAGGATTCATTCAGTAAATCCTGGTTTGCACCTGGACGAAGCATCTCGTTTCCACTAGATAGCAATCTAAGGGCCACGAGATTGCTTTTATAACTGAAAAATGCTGAATTTGTTAATGCCAATTCATATCAAATGAATATTTAAAGTAGTAATTTAGTAAAACGAGTAAAACAATATATATATAGTTATATCTACGAAAGCTGTAAAGGGCGATGGGCTTTCACACCGGTGCCCGGATTGAAATTAAAATATATATATATATATATATATATATATATATATATTGACAGGAAAGTAGTCAACCAAAATTGGGAAGAGAACCCAGTGTTGGTAAAGGCTGCTTATATAAGCATATTTATATATAAAAGTAGTAAAAAGGCCACAGAATAATCCAGGCCGAACTGAAATGTAAATGTACAGAAAAATAGTCAACTAGTGACTGGGAAGATAACCAATTAATGGTGAAGGGTGCAAAAACAATATAAAGGCCACAGAATGATCTAGGCCGGACTGAAATGTAAATATATATATATATATATATATATAGACAGAAATGTAGTCAACCAAGATGGGAAAGAGAACCCAGTGGTGGTGAAAGTTGCTTATATATGTATAAATATATATAAAAGTAGTAAACTACCTCAGATTTGACATCCTGGCTTGACAGAATTGAAAAGTTAGTATATATACAGCTAAATATAGAAAACAAAAAACCAAACCTGGACTGGAAAGATAACCAAGTCTGGCAAAGTTGCTTATAACAAAAATGTCAGTATGCCGAAGATGCTGAAAGCGACGGATCATCAATCCCAGGTGTAGAAATGCAAGAAAAATGCGTTTAGGTACTAAAATGTATCAAACGTTGATGAAAACGGCCACAGAACAGAGTTCTAAGCATATTTAGAAAATGAAACTTAATGTGCAAGTGTATAAAAGTGCGAAGTAGTAGTATTGACTTGTTGATCGTAAAAATACTCGTAATGGACTACTACACGGGCTTTTTACCAAATTATAGGCCTTTAACGTCTGAATCTACCAGTTATTTTTTGATATGTGGTAGTATGTGGGTATATCTATGTGTTAGAGTGAAAATATTTGGGTTTGGAAGACAAGAAATTGGACAGAAAACCAAACGGGTAGAGGTTCGAAGCATTTTGGAATTTTTAAATGAGGGGTTGCCCTTATATATATAGGTCAGGGAGCCTCCACCCTACCTATTGCTGCTTCAGATAGAGGTACTACTCCCCTGGTGGGGCCTACGTATTTGGTTTAGTCGTCTCAAAGTACATGCACTCCGAGCAACGCGAGGTCGAAGTCGAAACTTTTTAACTTTTGATCGGAGTTTCCGTTTGAGGCGTGCGATACCTTTTCGGAAAGCCCTAGCCGAGAGTGTCACAATGACATGGGATAAACATTTTCTGAGTCCAAGAAGACGGGTTCATAACCAGGTCTTCAATTCCCCGCAGTTTATCCGTTGAGCTGTCTTGCGCTGTTTGCACTTAGGATCATCGTTATGGTTCGTTCTGACCTTGGTGGCATCAATTCAGCTTGAGTTTGACCGAATCGTCTTAGAATTGGTAAAATGACCATTTTCCCCTCTCGGGGTTGCCCTTAGTGTCGGCATGGCCTTTGGTTGACTTCCTGGAGTTGTTTCTAAGACTTGGATCTCATTTGAGTCTGTTTATCCTCAGTGTTATCTCTAAGGTTGACTTGGTTGCTCCAGGTTTTCCTCTGGAGATGTTGTGGAGTTTTAGGTTTGTTCTTGAGGTTGACCTGACTTAAGACCGGGGCTGATCTGTACCTCCCGAGTTAAGACCGGGGCTGACCTGTACCTCCCCAATTGAGACTGGGGCTGACCTGTACCTCTCGAGTTAAGATTGGGGATGACCTGTACCTCTCGGGTTGACACTGGGGCTGACCTGTACCTCCCGAGTTGAGACTGGGGCTGACCTGTACCTCCCGGGTTGAGACCGGGGTTGACCTGTCTCCCAGGTTGAGACTGGGGCTGACCTGTACCTTTTAGGTTGAGACCGGGGCTGACTTGTACCTCCTAGGTTGAGACCGGGGCAGACCTGTACCTTTCGGGTTGAGACCGGGGCTGACCTGTATCTCCCGGGTTGAGACTGGGGCTGACCTGTACCTCCCGGGTTAAGGCCGGGGCTGACCTGTACCTCCTGGGTTGAAACTGGGGCTGATCTAATGGCCCGATATTAAGATCAGGGTTGATCTGATGGCCCGATATTGAGATCGGTGTTGAACTGATGGCCCGATATTGAGATCGAGGTTGATCTAATGGCCTAATATTGAGATCGGGGTCGATTTGACGGCCCAATTTGAAATCGGGTGATCTGACGGCCCGATATTAAGATCGAGGTTGAGTTGACGGCCCGATTTAAGATCGGGGTTGATCTGACTGTCCGATTTGAGATCTGGGTTAAACCGATGGCCCGATATTGAGATCGGGGTTGATTTGAGGGCCCGATATTGAGATCGGGGTTGAACTGATGGCCGGATATTGAGATTGGGGTTGATTTGATGGCCCGATATTGAGATCGGTGTTGATTTGAGGGTCCGATTTGAGATCGGGGTTAAACTTATGGCATTCTTGCCCTCCTACAGTGTTAGTAAGATGGAAAGAAAATTTCGAGTGTCTACAGATGCCCCTCTTTATCATGTTCATGCAACGCAGTGGAATGAACAGAATAAAGATTAGTAGACACTGAAATTGCAAATGTAAAGGGGAAGCAATGCATGATATGGTATGTCATGAGTGTCAGATACCTTCGAAGGGTATGTTAGTTTCTGTTGGGGATAACTTTACCCGTGATAATCCTTGCTGCAGCATTATCATGCGATTGCTGGTAGGATATCAGATTTAAGTTATCACAGAATATTCTTGTCACTTTCTGCTGGGGATGACGTTATCCATGATAGCTTTGCCAACTCTGATGGGGATATATCTCGGTTACCGAGTTACCTTCTTGTATATTCCAGATGCTTATCCTGGCAATAAATTACAGCGGCAACTTGCAACAGGGGGTTGAACCACCAGTCCTTCCTAATGCTCCCTTTGAGGATGTGTATAACAGATTCCATCATTAGTGATGGATTACTATATTGCTTCCGTCACCAGATCCCTTCCGACGCTTTGTTAGGGCTGAACCAACGGCTGAACCATCTCGGTCTGTACCTGACGCTTCGCTGGGGTTGAACCAATTCGGTCTGTACCCAATGCTTCACTGGGATGATGCCAACGGCTGAATTGTCATCGGCCAGTACCCGAAGCTTCGCTGGTGTGATGCCAACGGCTGAACTAACATCGGTCTGTACCCGATGCTTCGTTGATATCCGGATATGTCTTCGGGATGAATACCAAAGGTTTTCAGAGTGTTCCCCTTTCTGTCAGGATTACGCTGCTTAAACGCAGGATTTTAGGACAAACCGCTCAATCGCGTAGCAATTTTTCTTTAGATTTGACTTGGCAGCTTATATAAACTCCGTTTCAACTCGAACCAAACCAAGCCCTGGGGAGTGGGACCCATCCTAGGAAGCCGCAGGTGGAGGTGCGGCAGCCGCAGGTGGACCTGCTTCTACATGTGGTTTTATATTTGGGCAGCGGGAGCTCATTTGAAACATTTTCATTTTGAGTTTCAAATGGATTTCGATCTTCTTTTTCAGATCTACGGACCTTGGGCAGCTGTTTTCTGATTCCGTCAGTTTCTATGCGTTCAGTGCATCGCAGGTAACGTTTTACGTCCTTTTTTTGCAAGTTTTGACCGTTAAAAGCATGTGAACTACGTAATGAGCTTTTAGACGTAATGTATGAAAAATGTATGCTTATATGACCTGCTAAAATTTTTTTGACTACATATGTATGCATATCTTACTGTAATACACGTTTGGATATAAGAAAATTCAAATTCTGAGACAGTCATATCTTGCTCTTTTTGATCAGTTTACTCATCCTTTTTGAGGCCTAGTGAGCCTGGATTTTCAACTTAAAATACTTATGGTAATTTAGCTACCATGTAAAGTTCACTTTCAATTTTATTTCATAAATATGAACTGTTCCTATTTTTGTAGCTACCATGTAAAGTTCACTTTCAATTTTATTTCATAAATATGAACTATTCCTGTTTTTGGGAAGGTGTGCTACTGAATGGCCACCTAGACATGCCTATGTGCATGTGGACAGTCCATTTTACAAATGAGACCCTGGCAAAATTTTTTGGAACCCGAGTATTTAATAAACATGCAATTTTGACTCTACTGGGGATTTTTGCATGACCCATGCATGTTTTTAGGACTTATCTTTTAAACAATATGCAGTTTTGACTTTACTGGATATTTTTGACTGACCCATGCATGTTTTAGGACTTAGAGATGCATAGAGTACTAATTTAAATGAATAAGCCATAGGTTTTAGGCCTACCACACCCTTTCTGAGGTGATTTGGAGATTTGGTCCAGGTGATGGATAGAGATAGACCCGGCAGTGCCAGCAGAGTCATTTCAGGCGTTAGACGTAGGAGGGCTTCTGATGTTCCTCAGCCACGTCCGGCTCGACTGCCTCACAGATTGGCGGAGTTGGTTATTCGTCCAGCACAGGACGAGCAGGCTCATTTTGCTGCTCCTGCCCCTACTCAGGCTCAACGTGCGGAGGTTCCGAGCATTGTTGTGCTGACCTAGAAGCTGTTGGACGACTTGAGTCACCATCCATCGAGAATTCTTCAAGCCAACGAGGTGACTTGAAGTTTTCTTCTTTTTGGATTCTCTTTCTTTCTTCTTGCCATTCTCGGGGCACAGACTTTTGATATAGGTTAATTTTTGATGCAGGTTCCTGGCTTTATGTAGCCTTGAGGGAACTGGTTCAACCAGCATTCCATATATCATACTTTACACCAGGAGTACAGGGATATTGTTGATGGCTGGGGGTTTCAGGCTTTCTTTTCGATTCTTCCCCGTCGTTACCCCTGGGGGTATATGAGGGCTTTGTCTGAGCGCTGGTTCCACCAGACTCAGTCCCTTCATTTGCTGGATTGTGAGGTGATGATGACCTCTATGGACTGGAGGTTCATTATCGGCATTAAGTTTGAGGGTGAGCCAGTGCTTGTCGTGGTTAACATCACACCTACTACCATTCGGGTCCTTGCTGAGAGTTCCTACGACGGCGATCAAGGGTCTAATGGTCGGATCAGGTCCCTTGAGTATAGATGCCCAGAGCGGGGCTTTACTTAAGCCTTTGCCTGATGATCGGAGGGTTAGGGATCGCATCTTGAGGCGATTATTCCCGGTAATCATCAGGGGTTGTTTTGTGGTGGACAACTCATCGACGGTGTCCTTTGTCCTGGTCATTGCTACCCGATATGTAGAGCACCTCAGTGATTTTGATTGGGGTTCTTACACCTTTGCTTATTTTCTCTAGGGCATACGCATGCTTTCAGAGGGTTTGACGGAGGCTTGATTAGGGTTCTACCCGTTTTTGCTGATGAGTACATCTTTCTCGTACCTTTCTGATTTCAGCATTTATATTTGTCAGTCTTGGTCACTAAGGACTTTTGATATTTACATGGCCAGTTCTGGGCATTTGAGAGGCTTCCTTGCCTACGGCTCGCCACTACTTTAGGTCTGGAGACCTATCCTTGAGGACGGCGTTGGCATCACTCCACTCTGACAGAGGTCCCTGTTGCTGAGGGATTTACCCATGCTCGCCTGTAGTTGGAGCTTTTGACGGCTGGATCGATCTTTTGGATGTCGTATACCTCCAAGTTTTTGACGGTTGGATTTGAGGGAGGCTTCCCCACTGGTCGAGAGTTTGCATTATCGACCCGCAAAGTCCCATTTTTGGCAGAGGGAGGCTGGGAGCTCTATTTGGGAGAGCATGCTATCAGGAGCATCACGGGACAGATCCGCATTCCCATTGTTCCTCCTGCTTGGCATCATTGGCCGTTGATCCTACCACTGAACGATATTCCCATGGAGGGCATAGATGGCTTTACCATATCAGAGGGCCCATTCAGCCAGGAGGCATTTAGTAGATGGTGGAGCCCTCGCACTATTAGAGCTCAGACTAGGGCCACCCAGTTCATGGCAAACATAGTGCCAAGGTCTGTTATGATGATAGACTGGAATAGCTTGTCTTAGGGAGCCCACTCATTTAGATCAGATTTTAGAGTTGACTCGAGAGTTGGAGAGAGCTCGCTTTTTTATCAGGCATCTTAGTCGAGATCCGTCAGAGGCATCTTCTTTTGACCCGTCCAGCTCAGGAGCGGGCCCCTCTTCAGGTCCATTTTTTAGCAGTTTTATAGGGGTTGATCCTCCCTTGTACCGCCCAGATATGCCTGATGACCGCAACCTTGTGTCCACAGCAGAGATAGAGCAGGTTGATAACCTGGGCGCAGATTATCTGGATCTCTTTGGATAGCTATGATAGCTATATTTTTGGTCAGCCACTATTTCAGCTATTTGGCGGTTGTGCCTCATATTGATAGACCACTGTTAGTAGTTAGGTGGTGGTGCCCCATTATCCTGTACTCTTCATTTTGCTTTATATTATCAGAAAGGGATGTTGCTTGTAGTAGATAGTCTGTTGTAGATATTTATGATATTTCCTACCTATCGCATCATGTTTATATTTTGTCATCATGCATGTATTATGTCATATGTATGCATTTAGATATATGAGTTCAGATTTGACCTTTGGATGGTCTTGTGATCCAGTGATACAGATAACATCTTCGACAGTCAGTCGCATAGAGCATTCACCACCATCTGAGGTGGCATTGTCGTTGAGGTCGTGGTATGAGAGACTGCCCTTCTTAGCCAGAGGGATAGTAGATCAGATGTTGGGGCATTCGTTGGCCCTCGCAGATTTTCAGGTGCTATATAGATTTGTTGATGGCATTCTATCTTGTTGGATATCTGAGAGACAAGCCTTCCGATTTGGGCAGCATGAGCTGACTCGAACTCTAGAGGAGTACGAATGACTTACTGGTCTAGCTCTGGACTTGCCGTGCGCCCATACTGCTATTAGTGATATGAGGAGACCGTTCCTACGGATGTCAGGTCTGCGTCAGAGGGTAGTCACGGACGAGATCGTTTCCGGCCGAGTGGTCTCGATTGACTTCTTGATCAATCGTTTTGGTGAGCTTGATAGCTATGATCGACATTCCGGGGATTTTGTTGTTTCAGCAGAGGCGTGGCATCTGGCCAGGGAAGATATTCTGCTGATGTGAATTGTGGCATATGCCTTCATGTCGTGACGCTTGGATCACTTCGATGTGGGATTAGTAGTAGTGGTTATGGCCCTTATACAGGGTAGCACCATCATCCTGATGATATTGGCTGAGTCGCTGAGGTCAGCCACTCACTGTAGTACCCACCCGGAGGGGTTTTTTAGAGACAGTTCGGTCTTGCTGTATGTATAGCTTATGTCCCATATTCGACCGATTGGATCATTCAGGCATCATGGGTATTATTTTTCCCATGATATAGCTATGTCCTACTCCTTTCAGCCGGTGGAGTGTACCGATGCAGAGACATAGTCTACGTTTCTGTAGGATATTGAGCATCCGTTATTGATCTTTCAATGCTCAGGACTAGCCTCCCCCTATAGCTTTATTACCCATACATCTGGCATGGACTATCTGCCCCTAGCGGGATTGAGGGGAGTGACCACTTATCATCCTCTGGCTGTTATGGGCCAGTTTGATCAGTATTAGAGCCTACATTTGCTTGAGGGAGCTGTTGATTAGAGGATTTTAGCTTCGTCTATGTCATTTGCATACTTAATTCACATATATGAGTGATGGACTCACAGAGAGATGGTTGATTTCTCCAGTATCCACCCGGGTCGTTCTCCAGAGTACTTAGTATGGTTAGAGGCAGATATTGCATCAGTTGCAATTATCCAGTCAGCTCCTATTGTAGATTCAGACGAGGAGGAGCCTATGGAGGATCCTGAGTCTCCTACTGAGGATGAGCTATTTATGGGTTTGACAGCGGCACTAATTAGTGATCCGCTGATCATTCCTGCAGGGACAGATCCGGCTTTGGCGGACTCACTATTCAGGATAACCTTTGAGCGGGATCAGGCTATAGCGCTGATGTAGACCGCCTTGTCTGGTAGAGATATAGCTTTGGCTGAGAGAGATGAGTCTTGAGCCGCTCAGGATGCAGGATTGATTGAGCGAGAGGAGCTCCGATCTGCCAGAGATGCAGCTTTTGTAGAGAGGGATGAGATCCGCTCAGCCAGAGATGCGACTTTTGTTGAGATCGAGGAGACTTTGATTGCTCGGGACGCAGCTTTTGCAGAGAGGGATGAGGCTATAGCTTCCCGTGATTTCCACATTGCCGACAGTACTGCTCTTCGATTTTATACTAATGGTCTGGTTACCGAGCTGAGGGCATATATTGATGACCACGGTGCCACACTGCAGATGACTGTGGAGGTTTTGAGCCGTATGGAGGCTGAGGGTATTGCACTTGAAGCTATTCCTCCATCTTCAGAGAGAGATGTCATGGTGGCATTGCTAGCCCGCTTATCCCTGGGTCCGTAGACTAGCTTTGTTTTTCCTACACATACTAGATCAGCCATTTTTGTCATGTATAGGACACTATGTATATATCAAACAGTGTTATATATCAGAGAAATATATTTTTGATTCACTTCCCTGTTTGGATATGTATTATCATTGCTGAGTGATTATCACTTCTTTCATGACTCGTTGTTGTTGATGTATCTTGAGCTCCTCCTTGATGGACTGACAGTTGAGATGTCAGAGAGTATCTCAGATGGGCCTGTTGACCAGCTAGGCTTGATAGGACTTAGCTTTTATATGGTTTTGGTGTATTGGGACTGGTTTTTATTGGTTTTTATTTTTTCTTAAAGGTCAAACTGCACCATAAATGGCTTCTTACGTACTCCCGAGTTGAGGGATATCATGTTATTTGTAGTTCTGTCCATGTGATAGAGGTTTGAATAGTATATATCTTGGGTTTTGAGATGAGTTTTTGAGTTTATTTTTTTTATTTGTTTGACCGCCCCAGAAATGGCTGCCTACGTACTCCCGGGTTTAGGGAGATCAGGTCATTCATAGTTCCGGCTTCTAGTGAAAATCGAACCTGATTTGATTTGTAGGACCCAGATGCGGGCATGCATGTGCTTCAGACATAGTACCTTTTCACGGTGTCTGAATTGATGAGTTGGGGAAATTCGTTCCCGTCCATCTCTTGTAATCTGATAGCTCCTCCTGTCAACACCTCCTTGATAATGAAAGGGCCTTCCCAATTTGGGGCGAACTTTCCTTTGGCTTCATCATGATTGGCCAAGATTTTCTTCAGCACCAAGTTGTTTTCTTTAAATTTCCGTATTCGGACCTTCTGTTGTAGGATCGAGCAATCCTTTGCTGATATAACTGCCCGTGGAAAATGGCTGTAGGCCTCTTTTCATCTATCAGGGACAGTTGGTGATACCGGTCTTGCAACCATTGATCTTCGTCCAACTGGGCATCGATTAGCACTCGTAAGGACTCCATATTTACTTCTATGGGGAGGACTGCTTCCATGCCATAGACCAATGAATAGGGGGTAGCCCCGGTAGAGGTGCGCATTGACGTCCTGTATGCTAACAGGGTTAGCGGCAGCAGGTCAGGTCATTCTTTGTGATTAGCGAACATTTTCTGCATAATCTTTTTGATGTTCTTGTTGGCCGCTTCAATAGCACCATTCATCTTGGGCCGATAAATGACGGAATTAAGATGCTTGATGTGGAACTTATTACATAGTTCTCTCATCATTTGATTGTTCAGGTTCTTAACATTATATGATATGATCACCTGTGGTTGTCCATATCGACAGACGACATTGTTTCTGATGAAACCAATGATAACCTCTTTGGTGACTTTGGGAAAAGAGGCTGCTTCAACCCATTTGGTGAAGTAATCTATCATGGTGAAGATGAATAGATGACTATTGCTGGCTTTTGGTTCCACTTGGACCGATTACATCCATTCCCCACATGGAGAAAGACCATGGTGAACTCATGTTGTGTAGCTCATTTGGTGGAGTGTGTATGGCATTACCATGTACTTAACATTGAAAGCATCTCTTGACGTGATCATCACAGTCAGCTTTGAGCTAGATCCAGTAATGTCCTGTTCTTAATATCTTCTTGGTCAGCAGATGACCGCTCATGCGTGGACCACAGACTCCACCGTGGATTTCATCCATCAGTCTTTGGGCTTGCACTTTATCAAGGCATCTTAACAGGCCTATTCCAGCATCTCTTTTATAGAGTGCATCTCCGCTCAGATAGAACTTCATAGCCATCTTGTGAATCCGCTTTCTCTCGGATTGGCTTGCCCCAGCGGGTGTAGATCCATCTCGTAGATATTCCTTAATATTTTGATACCAAGGTTGATTAACAGGAGGTATTTCATCTGATACTTCTCTAATGTAATTCCCGTATGTCGGGGCTTTTTGAATTGTGACTTTAATGCAAGGAATCCCACTCCTATCGAATATGCAGATTAATGAAGCCAACGTTGCCAATGCATCAGCAAAGTCATTCCTACCCCGAGGAATATGGCTGAAGGTTAGGTCTTCAAACTCCAAGGATATTCTGACGACCTGCCGATGATAGGGCAGTAAATGCAGTTCTTTGGTGTGATATGCCCCAGTAGTTTGTCTGATGACCAACTCAGTGTCTCCAAAGACCAGTAGGTGTTTGATACCCATGGATTAGGCTAGCTTCAACCCAATTATACAGCCTTCATACTCGACTGTGTTGTTGGTGTTGCCAAATTGAAGTTTGGTAGCCATATGATATTGTTGTCCTGTACCAGAGATAAGGACTGCCCCAACTGTGGCACCTTCCATGTTTACTGCTCCGTCGAAATACATTTTCTATGGTTGGGCTGTATTCTCTTGCTGGAGTTGTTGAATTGTCATGATTCCATTATCTGGGAAATAAGTCTCCAGGGGCTCGATCCCTCTTGAAGGTGCTTCAGCTAATTGATCTGCAATGCCTTGACCCTTGATTGACTTATGAGTCAAGTAGACAATGTCGAGCTATTGTAGGATCAACTTCCATTTGGATAGTCGACAATTCAACTTTGGCTTGTTGAATACGTACTTGAGTGGATCCATGCAAAATATGAGGTAGGTCGTGTGCCCATGCAAATAATGTTGCAACCTCATGGCGGCCCATGCTAATGTACATCATGTCTTTTCGATTAGGGTGTACTTCTGCTCACCACTGCTGAATCTTTTACTGATGTAATAGATGGCTCTTCCTTGCTACGATCATCTTTCTGTCCTAACATACAGCCCATTGCATTGGCATTGACGGACAGGTACATGAACAAGGGAACTCCAACCCTCGGAGGGACCAAAACAAGTGCTTTGACCAGCTATTTCTTGATGGCAAGGAAGGCTTGTTGACAATCCTCGTTCCATTTAGTGGAGGAATTCTTCCTTAGTAGCTTGAATATGGGTTCACAGGTTGCTGTGAGCTGGGAAATGAATCGGCTTATGAAGTTGATTCTCCCCAAAAACCCATGTATCTCCTTCTCTGTTCGAGGTACTGGCATCTCAATGATGGCTTTGATCTGGGCAGGGTCTAGCTCGATGCCTCGATTACTCACCAGGAATCCTAACAGCTTATCTGCTTTGACCCCAAAAGCACATTTGGCGGGATTTAGCTTGAGATTTAACTTACGCAACCTGTTAAACAGCTTCCTGAGATGGCTAAGGTGATCATCCTCCCTTCGAGATTTGATGATGATGTCATCCATATAGACCTCTATCTCATTGTGTATCATGTTATGAAACAGGGCCATCATGGCTCGCTGATATGTTTCTCCGGCATTGATGAGGCCGAATGATAGTCGCCTATAACAAAAGGTTCCCCAGGGAGAGATGAAAGCTGTTTTCTCTCGGTCCTCTTCAGCAACTATGATTTGATGGTAACCAGCAAAGCAATCTACGAAGGAATACATGACGTACTGCTCCGTATTGTCTATCAAGATGTGGATGAAAAATATCGAGAAATTGTCTTTGAGACAAGCTTTATTCAAATCCTGGTAATCCACGCAGACTCGTACCTTCCCTCCGGGTTTAGGCACGGGAACTATGTTTGACAGCCACTCTGGGTATGTTGATACCATGATGATTTCGATTTTGAATTGTTTAACAACTTCTTCTTTGACTTTCAGACTCCATTTAGGTTTCAATCACCTGAGTTTTTGCTTGACTGACTTAAATCCATCTTTGATGGGCATTCGATGGATGACAATGTCAGTGGACATGCCAAACATGTCTTCATGCGACCATGTAAACACATCCTAAAACTGTGTTAGGAGTTCGATCATGTCGGCTTTTTGGTCTTGGGTGAGGTCTATGCCTATTTGGATTTCTTTAATGTTTTTGGAGGTTCCTATGTTGATAGTGGTGGTTTGGTCGAGGTTTGGTTTGGGTTTGTCTTCGACCCATTATTTGATTTCCTCGGGCACCGTATAGTCATTTTCCTCTTCTTGATCAATATCCATCAAGTTGAAGTTCAGTTCTACATCAAAGTTGTAGTCACTTTGACAGGTTGGCATCACATTAGCAGAGACAAACACGTCCAATGCTTAAGTCTTGAAAACAAAATGCTTTCATTTTAATATATACAACTGCTTAAATATACAAAGCATTTGGCAAAGCATGATAAAAGTTACTGCTATAGCTGTGTAGTCAAAACTAAGCAATAAATGAAAGCATATTTAAAGGGCAGACAGACTCTCTGCCCCTTTACCCTTTCCAACTGAGGCAAGGGACGCTGCTCCAGTTATCCAAGGTTAGATCCTCATGAACAGAGAGGATCAAGGATTGGTGATCATCCGCTTCGTCTCGGATGATGACTAAAACATCCTTCGAAATAGAGTAAGAGTTTTTCTTCGAGCTGCCCCCTTTTTCCTTCTTGATTTGAGGAATTTGAATCTGATCCTCGTCTTCGTTGTCTAGGATCTCATCATTCATACCCTCGTAGTTTATAATGACCCGCATGTTAGCAAATGGGTCTCGTCCTTTGTACAGGATCTTTTTTTTTCTTTTTTGATGTCCGCCTCAGGCTTGAGGGCTTTTCTTTCATTAACAAGTATGATTGGAGGAAATAGCATAGCTGATACTATAGTAGGGATCTTCCTCATTGGTTTTACCCATCCGGCACCAGTAAGGTTTGGCAGCAATATTGTGGAGACATGAGCCTTAGGATGCTTATGCAGGTTCTTATAATTTGCCCTGGATGAGAATCCCAATCCAGCTCTCCCAGTCTGACTCGGGATTTGTATTGAACTCTGGATACCTTATTGATTCTTTCCTAACCCTTCTCCAGGTTGGAAACCCAAAGATACCATTTCCTGGCCCACTGTCATTACTTCGGTGGAGACCTTCGGCTTTAGGGCTGGTGCTCCGATAGGTAGTTACTGAGTATCACTCACCTCCAGAGCTTAAAAACTTGCAGGTTCAATCCCTGCATCCAGGCTAATCACTGGCATGTCTCTCTGTATGCAGAGAAAGTATTCTGGTTCAGCTTTGACCGTAATGAGGTTGCCGTTGATAATGTATTTGAGCTGTTGGTGGAGGATGGATGGCACTGCCCCTGCCATGTGGATCCATGGCCTGCCCAACAATAAGTTGTATCCAGTGGTGATGTTGAGCACCTGAAAGGACACATAGAAAGTGTGTGGGCCAATCTCTAATGGAAGCTCTATCTCTCCCAGAGCTTGTCGACGAGATCCATCGAAAGCCCAGATGACCACATGACTGGTTTTGATCCTGTTTGGGTTGATCTTCATCCTCTCCAATGTGTCGTAGGGACATATGTTGAGGTATGATCCTCCATCTTTGAGCACACCTCCGATCACATACCTAGAAGACATCACAGCTATGTGCAGAGACTTACGATGACCCGTTCCTTCAGCAGGGATATCATCGTCAATGAAAGAAATCACATTGCTGTTGAAAATGTGTTCTACCACGTGACAGAATTTCTCGACATCCACGGTATGTGGCAGATGGGCTTCTTCCAGTACTTTCACTTGAATGTTGCAATGATCCACCGAGGACAAGACCAAGTCTAGGATGGATATTTGCTTGGGTGCGTCTTTCAAGCTTTGCACCACTTTGATTTCATTGTGTCCCATTTTAATGAAGAACTCTTCGATTTTCTCATCAGTCACATTTTCTTTGGCTTTGATGACTGGTTTGATCACCCGCTGAGGCAGGTATAATGGATTATCCTTTGGTACGATGGCAATGTTATTTGAAGCGGAACCTTTATCATTCCCGTAGTTCCATGGGACCCTCTTCAGACTGATAATTAGATATTGAGGTCTGAAGGGCAAGATTAAAGGCTCGGATGCGGCCACCTTCACAAGATTTTATGTTTCTTTGACCCTTTTCCCTAACAGTACTAAGGGTGTGATGATTGGCTCATTGTGACAGGAGATGACAACTACTATACCGTGATTCCATACAATGGGGATCCAGAGAGTATCTTCATCTGGGAGGTCGAGAACTTGATTTCCCCTTATCAATTCACCGCTTTTAATCATGTCCTGAATCAGGTTACGAAGTGCCCAGCAATCTTCAGTGTCATGGTCGGGTGAATTGGAGTGGTACTGACATATCTGGTCAGGCTTGAATTTTCTGGATCGTGGGTTCAATGGAGGTAATAAGTCTGCAACCATTCCCTCGTTGATTAGCATTTGGAGGATTTCTTCCATTGACTGGTTCAGGTTGGTGAAATTCCTTTGAAATAAGAATTTCTTACTAGTGTGGACAGTTTCTTCTTTAACCATTTTGTCGGTCCAAGGCTCATGCTCATGAGACTGGTTATGATCCTTCTTGGGATTGATCTCCGGTGTGGGAGGACGATGAATGTCAGACTGGTTGGCCCATTTAATCATCTGTCTGGTGATCTGATGCTGATAGACGACCAATTCTTGTAATTGCTCGATTTGTTCCTTGATAGATTTTATCTCTTGCTCTATCAGGAATCTCCTTTCTAATACTTCCCAACTGTTTGGGCTGTTTGGGCTGTTGTTGCTGGATGGAGTTGATTCTCCCACATAACGGAGGTACTTAGATCCTTCTCCACTTGTGGTGCTGATCATATTGACATTCTCCTCTTTGTGCTAGGGGAAGGGATTTTCTTGTACGTGAGGTTGTTCTAGTTTTGTCACCACAATCTCTCCATTGTCAATTAAGTCTTGAATTTTGTGCTTGAGAGACCAACAGTCTTGAGTGTCATGGCCCAGAGATCCGAAATGGTAAGCACACTTCTTGGTTGGGTTGAAATTCCATCCACCAGTGTTGGTTGGTGGAAGGAGTTGGACAATCTTCTTTTGTGCCGTCAATAGCTTTAGCACATTCTCGAGTGAATCCGCTAGAGGGGTGAAAGTTCTTCGACACCTGGCCTCCTTATTTTTTTGGAATGGAGGGTTTGAAGGCTGTGATGGAGCTTGGAAAGGGGTATAGTTCCTCCTTTGAATATGCATACTGTTTTACTCGCCTCTTTGATTTTGTCCTTGCAACACCAAGGACACTTCTTCATCTTTCTTTTTATGTACTCTCCGAGGATGATTACTCCTGTAATTTCTAGACTGGATATGCTCAGCGACAGCTTCGAGGATGGTTAGATCTTTTATCTTCCCGGACTTGAGCCTCATTTCTGTCATTTCGCCGTGTTTGATCATTTCAGAGAATGGTTTTCCTATGCCTGCTAGGACCTTCTCCTAATATGGCGCTTCTTGGATGTCGATGAAGGTCATGACTATCTTAGACTCAATCATGGTTGGGGTGACCTGTGCTGCAACCCGCCTCTATCGTTGAGCATATTCTTTGAATGATTCGGTGTTCTTCTTCTTGATCTTGGTTATCTGGTATCTATCTGGAGCCAGCTGAGATTAGAAGTTGTACTGACTGAGGAAAGCATGGGCCAACTCTTCCCAACTGTGAATCTTAGAGTTATCCAGACGGGCATACCAGGCTCTGGCCTCTCCAGTCAGACTCTTCTGAAATAATTGCATTCGAAGCCTCTCGTCCTCTGCATAGGATCCGAGTTCTCCAATGAATACTTTCAAGTGGGTATAGGGATCTCCCAATCCATCGTATTTCTCAAAATTAGGAGTTCTAAATATTTCGGGATAACATGCCCCAAGGAAAATATAGAGGTCGGAGTAATTAACACTGCCGAATGCCCTAGTCCCTTTGATAGATCGGAGAGTTTCTTCCATCTGTTGTACTTTCTTTAGAATGTCACCAACTTCCTGTTCTTTGTTGAGGGTAGTGATTTCAGGGGTTTTATTGGTTGTGTCTTGGTTTTGTGGTCCAGGAATCTGAGTCTCGGTTTTTTCAGTCTCTTGACTGCCACTACTACCACCAGGGATTCCCGGTTCTATGTGAGCTTGGGCTTGTTTCCTTTTAAGGGCCTTATTTTGTTTTTTCAAAAAATTGGCCAATTCGGCTATCTAGTTCTTCAGTCCTTCAAACTCTTCCCAAGATACAGGGGTGGATTTTGGTTGGGCACTGGAAGTCATGTCCGTGGATGGACTTAGTGCCTTCTTAGACTTAGATATAGTGACAGGACCAATTTTTCACCTACAACAAAACGTAGGCGTGTCAATTTCCTAATGTAGGTAAGGATAGAATGCATGTTATGATGTGGTTTTTAATCTTATCCTGCAAAACAGAGGTCAGTTATTTTGATGACAGGATGACAAAAGATATATGACAAGAAATGTAAATCTTTCATTATGATATTTACATTAAAAACTTGACATTGAATTGAAAGAGGAAGGCATGAAGAAGCTTCCTGTCGGATTTGGTTAATCAGAGGTTGACCTATCTTAGGCTACTCTCACGAGTTTTTGGCATGAAGGTCCCCAAATCATCGCAATCTACTAGAGGGGAAATTAATCCTATCTTTCAACTGGAGCGAATCTGGGTGGTGCATTTTCATGAGCCCCAGAGACTAAGCCGTCCCCAGAGACATTACTTATCATAGACGGGTTTTGCCTCCTTGAGAGAAGAATCACACAACATACATTCACATACATCGCGTCTCACCATTATGCATATGATGACATGGGTGCAAAGCACTAAAATAGCAGGAAAGCATTCATTCACATTCATTTAATGTAAAGACGCAGTACGTAGTTTTGAAAGGGAAATTTTTGAAAAGATTTGAACGTGGCCTAAGCCCTCTACTGTCCCTATCAGAGCCGCCACCTGTCGACGTCGGGAAAAAATCCGCGAGTCGGGTCACAACCCGGATCTTTCTCTCTTCCTAAGTTATCTCTACCCTCACTCTTTTTATTGCGAAAAAGGTTTTGAAGGGTTTTTTAGGAAAAGGCCAACATATATCATGTCGATGATTTGAACGTTTTATAGAGTCGCCAGTTGGTAGATTTGAAATGGTTGTACCAACTCAACCGAGTTTTGCTTGAAATAGGCCCAATTGCTGGACACTGTCGAAACTTGATCTTTGAGATCGAAGTTTTGAGTTTGGGGGCTTTATTATGTGTGGGGAAGGTGTTAGGCTCCCCACAACTCCCGTGTAAACACGGTACCGCATCTTTTCAATATTTCCCTTAAAAAACTAAAATGTGTGTGTGAATGCTGTTTAAAAATTGGGCCTATGTTTGATTGATTTGAACGCAAAGAAGTGCTTCGTTGAGCCTATATACGAAGGGTTTGAATTGATTTGCAAAAGTCTTTGATTTGATTTGTAAAAGTATTTAATTTGATTTGCAAAAGCTTATCCTTTCGATAAGATGATTTAGCATGATGTTTTGAAAGCTGGTTTTCAAACCCTTACGCTATCATAAGAATTGAAGCATATCGATACTTTCAATTTTATCTTTTCAGCCTTAAGGCTCAATTTGAATGTTGATTGTCGGGCTGCGAAGCATCCTCGACCACAACATATATACAAGTGTCGGTCTCCTCATGGGCATGATAGCTATCGGAGGGACTCTGACACAACAAACCATATTTTCATTATGTTGAGACCTTAAATCCGGATCACCATTTTAAGTTCTTTTGTATGTACATTTTACAGAAAAACTGGCAGGGGACATTCGTAAAGTGGAGTTTGTCCATCGTGGGAATCAGATTCTGATCTGTTTGATCATGAATCCCACTATTCCTATGCTTACATATGAGTAGCCAATAAACCTGCACAGTTCAAATTTGTACATATATATATATATATATATATATATATATATATATCCCAAATATCACCATAACCGAGGATTCATTCAGTAAATCCTGGTTCGCACCTGGCCGAAGCATCTCGTTCCCACTAGATAGCAATCTAAGGGCCGCGAGGTTGCTTTTATAACTGAAAAATGCTGAATGTGTTAATGCCAATTCATATCAAATGAATATTTAAAGCAGCAATTTAGTAAAATGAGTAAAGCAATATATATATATACAGTTATATATACGAAAGCTGTAAAGGACAATGAGTTTTCACACCGGTGCCCGGACTGAAATTGAAATATATATATATATATATATATATATGTATATATTGACAGGAAAGTATTCGACCAAAACTGGGAAGAGAACTCAGTGGTGGTGAAGGCTGCTTATATATGCATATTTATATATATAAGCAGTAAAAAGGCCACAGAATAATCCAGGCCGAACTGAAATGTAAATGTACAGAAAAATAGTCAACTAGTGACTGGGAAGATAACCCAGTAATGGTGAAGGGTGCAAAAATAATATAAAGGCCACAGAATGATCCAGGCCGGACTGAATTGTAAATATATATATATATATATATATATAGAGACAGAAATATAGTCAACCAAGACTGGGAAGAGAACCCAGTGGTGGTGAAAGTTGCTTATATATGCATAAATATATATAAAAGCAGTAAACTACCTCGGATTTGACATCCGGGCTTGACAGAATTGAAAAGTTAGTATATATACAGTTAAATATATACCAAAAAAAAAAAACCAAACCCAGACTGGGAAGATAAGCCATTCCGGTGAAGTAGCTTATAACAAAAATGCAAGTATGCCGAATATGTTGAAAGCGACGGATCGTCAATCCGATGTGTAGAAATGCCAAAAAAATGCGTTTAGGTACTAAAATGTACCAAAAGTTGACAAAAACGGCCACGGAACTGAGTTCTAGGCATATTTAGAAAACGAAACTTAACGTGTAAGTGTATAAAAGTGCGAAGTAGTAGTATTGACTTGCTGATCGTAAAAATACTCACAATGGACTGCTACACGGGCTTTTTGCCAAATTGTAGGCCTTTAACGTTCGAATCTACCGATTATTTATTGATATATGGTAGTATGTGGGTATATCTATGTGTTCGAGTGAAAATATTTGGGTTTGGAAGACAAGAAATTGGACAGAAAACCAAACGGGCAGAGGTTCGAACCGTTTCAAAATTTTTAAATGAGGGGGGTGTCCTCATATATATAGGTCAGGGAGCCTCCACCCTACCTGCTGCTGTCGCAGGTAGAGGTGCGGCTCCCTTGGTGGGGCCCACATTTTCTGTTAAGTCATCTCAAAGTACGTGCACTTCAAGCAACGCGAGGTCCAAGTCGAAACTTTCTAACTTTTGATCGGAGAGTCCGTTTGAGGCGTGCGATACCTTTTTGGAAATCCCTCGCCGAGAGTGTCACAATGAGATGGGATAAAACATTTTTTGGGTCCAAGAAGATGGGTTCATAACCAGGTCTTTGATTCCCCGTAATTTATCTGTTGAGCTATCTTGCGCTATTTACACTCGGGATCATCGTTATGGTTCGTTCTAACCTTGGCGGCATCAATTCAGCTTGAGTTTGACTGAATCGGCTTAGAGTTGATAAAATGACCATTTTTTCCCTCCCGAGGTTTCCCTTAGTGTCGGCATGGCCTTTGGTTGACTTCTTGGAGTTGTTTCCAAGACTTGGATCCCATTCGAGTCTGTTTGTCCTCAGTGTTGTCTCTGAGGCTGACTTGGTCACTCCAAGTTTTCCTCTAGAGATGTTGTGGAGCTTCAGGTTTATTCCTGAGGTTGACCTGACTTCTCGGGTTGAGACCGGGGATGACCTGTACTTCCCGAGTTGAGATTGGGGCTAATCTGTACCTCTCGGGTTGAGACTGGGGCTAACTGGGCTGAGACCGGGGCTAACTTATATCTCACGGATTAAGACCGGGGTTGACCTGTACCTTTCGGGTTAAGACCGGGGCTGACCTGTACCTCCCGGGTTGAGACCGGGGCTGACCTGTACCTCCCGGGTTAAGATCGGGGCTGACCTATACCTTTCGGGTTGAGACCAGGGCTGACCTAGACCTCATGAGTTAAAACTTGGGCTGATTTGATGGCCCGATATTGAGATCGGGGTTGATCTGATGGCCCGATATTGAGATCGAGGTTGAACTGATGGTCCGATATTGAGATCAGGGTTGCTCTAATGGCCCGATATTGAGATCGGGGTTAATTTGACTGCCCGATTTGAGATCGAGGTTGATTTGAAGGCCCGATATTAAGATCGGGATTGATTTGACTGCCCGATTTATGATCGGGGTTTATCTGACGGCCCGATTTGAGATTGGGGTCGAACTGATGGCCCGATATTGAGACCGGGGTTGATTTGATGGCCCGATATTAAGATCGGGGTTGATTTGAGGGTCCGATATTGAGATCAGGGTTGAACGGATGGCCCGATATTGAGATCAGGGTTGATTTGATGGCCCGATATTGAGATCGGGGTTGATTTGAGGGCCCAATTTGAGATCGGGGTTGAACTGATGGCATTCTTGCCCTCCTACAGTGTTAGTAACAGGGAAAGAAAACTTTGAGTGTCTACAGACATTACACAAAGGGTAAAAAGGAGTTGGTGTCTAACTCCACCAACTAACACTATTCAAGGTACACCTAGCCATTGGGCTATATCATCATTGGCATCACATGTGTAACAACCAGGAATTTTAAGCTTCTTATTAATTTTATCTGTGATTTAAAATTTTTGAGAGTTAATTTTTCAAACTTATTTAAACCTTATGTGGTTATGTGCTTATGTGAATTTAACCTATGCAAATAAATGCTAGGATTTTTATTAAAGGGAATCACTAATGGTTATTTAAATTAGTAGATTAACCCTGAGATTTTTATATCAGAATATTGATAAAAGTGCTAGTAAATTATATATTCAAATTTCTTGAATATAGTGTAGAGAGTTAATCGTGATTAATTATTTATATTTGAGTAATTAATTGATAACGTATGAAATTATTATTGTTGTTGATTTATAATTATTATGAATAAATAATAATTAATAAGTAAGATATAAATAAATATAATAATATTATATTTAATTAATTTATTATTTTATACAAGCATGTGATACGTAAACCTATAATATATGGTGGATTACCCTTATATTATATAATGCAAGGTGGCATGTCAATATGACTATACGTTATATATATTGACTATATGGTAAGAGTAATTTCATTATATGAATGACGTAATAGTATGACTTATGTAACATAATATGTGTGGGTAGAATTTTAATGAACACCCTATTACTTTATATTATATCAATAACATTATTAATTGATAAATGATTTCAATAAGTTATTATAATTATTATAATAACAGTTATTATTATAATAATACCTAATTACCTTATATTTGGTGTTAATAGATAATGTACAGGGAATATATGCATATACCTTACTTGATGCATCATATTATTAATTACTCATTGAAATTGCGACTTTAATTTAATTATAGCCTAAGTATTTACATGAAATAAAATGTGTATACATGATATAGCCTAAGTAAGCATGGTATATATAGAATAATAATGTAGTATATTGCATCCAAGTTGCTTCCATTTGCTGAGAATTGGTTGTCCCATATTATGTGCCCAATTGCTCTCTTATTTCTCATACACGTGAACCCACATGCTATGCTACTCTATCTTCTTCTTCTCAAATTCATCCAAGCTAGCCATAATCATTATAAGGGGAGTGGGATTTATGATGAGTTCCACCCACTCTCACCAACTCTCACCAACTTCTTCTTATCCATTATGTAATCTAGCAATCCTTTGTTTTGATTTGGTGAACAAAGCTTGGAACCGGGTAAGAAATTGGCTATATAAGAACTCTTCCCTTCTCCTTCATTTATTTGCTGAGATTTTCATATTATTGGGAGAGTATGATAGCAGCATTGTAAGGATCATTATAGCAGTAAACTCAATTTAAGCAATTACAGAGGTATACTCCCATTCTTTGTTCAAAGTCTGTAAAATTCTAATTCTTTAATTCTTGAATTGAGCATGCTTTGATTGATTTAAGTATGCTTATTAGATGCTATGATAGTTTACTACCATGTTAGAAATGTATTGCATGGTGGCTGGGATAAATTTCATTGGAAAATTTGAGTTGGGTTTATAGTCTGCCGAAAACTGCACTGTCTCAGGCTTGGCCGCCAGCCTGCGCAGCTGCGCCAGTGTTGCACTGGCCAGCGGCGCAGCTGCGCCAGTGCCTGTCTGCAGTTTTGCTTTCTGTTTTACTTTCTGCTCATGCTAACTTATGGTACTAGTTTGGATTAAGCATACTAGCATGAGTGATATATATATATATATATATGGATGTATTGAGGCAATGTAAGCATGTTTCACTAATAGTTGCACAAGTAATTATAGTTTGAAATAAACTTAGCGTTTCATAAACTAACTTCGAATATGGAAACAAACTCAATATGTATACTTGCCATGATAGTATTCTAACCTTGCAAGCATGATAGTATGACTTAGAATTGTATGGGAGGCATGTTGACTTTGGTATACGGGTTTCATAATAGAATATGAGCATGTGAACCCCACTATTGAACATTTCTAGCGAAACATATAAGTTTCAAAGGTGAACTTTAACATGTAGATATGGTGTATGCATTCTAATTTAACGAGCATGTTAGTATGACCTAGATAGGCATGAAGAACATGATAATTGGTATATACATGTTTAAAAATGTGCACGGTCATGTTAGACCTCATTAGGGAAAACTTACTAACGAAACGTGAGCATTGAACATGGACTTGGCATGTTACATTGAGATATAAATTCTGATTTTATGAACCTGACCGTATGGTCTATATATGTACGTTTAAAGTGTTGAACACACTAGCATGCACGATTGCAAGATTTCAACTATTTCAAAAGAGAACTTAAGATTTGAAAGTTAAATACCATGTGAGTCATGTTGTGTGCATGGAAGGATGTTTATTAGGATGTCATTATGCCTATAGACATATTAACATGAACCACACTTAGTTAAACACAGATTTTAACTATGCACGCATACTCATAGAAAGTGGATTCTTAAGGCATGAGTTATGACGATTAAAGTGTACACTTGTAGTATACGCACAAGCATAACTACTTAAGTATTGTTTGACCTTGTTATGTAATAACATGACTTTAGTAACCAATCTTGAAGCATGAACTTATATTGTTTAAGTATGTTAATATCCGACATACAAACATGTGGTCTTGAAGTGGACATAGAATGAATATATTAGCTTTCGAACTTGAGTTAGATAAACTTGATAAACATGTGTGTTGATTTATATCAGTAACTTAAAGTACTATGTGTTTCAAACCTATGTTGATGCTTATGAACTAGACAATCTAAAATTATTAAATATAAGACAGGATTAGATTGACTTACGTGAACTATGTGATATAATTATATAATGACTAGAGTCTTGTATGTGTGAACTTATATTAGTTTATATATACTAATTGGAGAGGCCAACTTGTTAATGCTAGGTCATTCCAACGCAGTTTTATTAAAGCTAGAATTTATTTGTAGCTGAGCAAACAGGCAAGTTTTCGAACTTCACTATTTGATTGTGCAAGTTCTTTTGAACCCGTTATTGTATTATTTGCAAGTTCCCTGACTTACACTTATTATTTGTGCAAGTTCCCTATCTTACTCAAATTTATATTGAGCAAGGTATTATTATATTGCAAATTTCCTAACTTCAGTTGATTGTTATATTGAATGCAAATATCCTAAATTCTTGCACTACTTTATTCAATGAATCGAGTAAGCGAGATTCTAAACTTCACCTTATTTATGCAAGTTCCTATCCTTCTCATGTTGTTTTGAGAAGGTTATTATTGTATTGTGAAAGTTCCCCGAACTTCACATTTTGAGTATTGTGAAAGTTCTCCGAACTTCACATTTTGAGTATTGTGAAAGTTCTCCGAACTTCACATTTTGAGTATTGTGAAAGTTCCCCGAACTTCACACTTTGGTTATTGTGAAAGTTCCTCGAACTTCACACTTTGGTTATTTTGCAAATTCCCGAACTTCATTTCTTTATTATGCAAGTTCTCTAAACTTATACAAACTCGTATATTGTGCAAGTATCTTATTTTTGTGTTTACTTTACTCAAAGAACGTTGTAAGCAAATGTCCTAACCTATGCATTTACTTTATGCAAGGGATCTATTATGGTGAAATTCCCCGAATTTCACTCTTTGATGTTGTAAGTGTCTAAGCCTATGCATTTATTTTATGCAAGGAATCTATTATCATGCAAGGAATCTATTATCGTGCAAGTTCCCCGAACTTCACACGTTGAATATTTTGCAAGTTCCCCGAACTTCACACGTTGAGTATTGTGCAAGTTCCCTGAACTTACACAAATTCCTATATTGTGCAAATTCTAAACTTCACTTTGTGCAAGTTCTCTGTCCTTCTCATATTGTATTGAGTAGGTTATTGTTGAATCGAAAGTTGTTTACTTAATTGCTTGAACTTTATTTCCAAGCATGTTATTTAGTGGTTTAATTACTTATCAATTATTCCACATCGATATTATTGATGTCCGCACCTAGTGTATTTGAGCTCGTACAGTCTTGGACTTGTACATTATTCAAGGTTCTAAATTTCTTGAACCATGTCAGTAAGAGTCTGAACCTTTGCTCGGTCAGACTAGTGTATGAAGTTTTCTTTGAAGCTATCCAAATCAATTGATGGTAAGGATTCTTAGACGGAACAGAACACCCCTCATATATAGGAGTGTGCCCAGGTATCTAATATATATGATACGAGTAAGCAGATTTAAGTGTTATGCATATTCACGTTGTGCCCGAGGCTGATCTCCTCGAGGTACTAAGTTTCTGTAGCCAGAAGCTAGTAATTCTAAAAAGGGTCAATTAGCTATTGAACCCATTGGAAAGTTATAGTTCAGAGTCTACTTGACTATCAGTCATTCTAAAGGCAATTATTATCTTTGCTTTTAATATTCATATTGTTAAATTGTTCAGATGTTCATAGTGTTGAATCATGCAGGTTGTTGAACCTTACAAATATTCATATTATTGAATCATTCTATTATTCGTACTGATTCGTTTAGATATTCATATTGTTGAATCGTTCAGATATTCATATTATTGAATCGTTTTAATATTCATATTGTTGAATCTTTAAGATATTCATTTTGTTGAAATCGTTGTCGGATATTTTTCCATTCATCATGATATATCCTTTATTATTGTATCTAAACTTGCTGAGCAAACTTGTTGCTCATTCTTGCTATATCATGACTTATATTGCAGTTAAGCCCAAGCCCTCAGGGAAGGACAAGGGTAAAGGAAAGATTTAGGATGGTTTGCAAGGAGCAGACTTTATCTTTATGTCTAGTTTAATTACTGTTAATGTAATATGAACCCTAATGTTTATTCTAGGCTATGTTTGTATTGATGTATTAAGGTTATCGAATCTTGGGACTACTAACACCTTTTGAATGAACGACGTACGTTTATTATATTCCGCATTTTTAGTTATCGTATGTTGTTAGAGGTGGATGTTAGTATTGTATCGTGGCGACTGGACCAGGGTCAGAGGACCCGGATTCGGGGGTGTCACAGGTTGGTATCAAAGCTTTAGGTTATAAATGTTAGGAATGCAAAACCTAAGTTATAACCTTAGTAGAAAACTCAAGTAGAGTTTGTAGGTGATGGATTGAGGATATCCATCGAGTCTTATTGTGATGCTGAAGTTGTTTATTTAAATCAGCTATGGTTGATAGACGTCCTAAACTTCTTAATGCTAACTTGAATAGCATATCACGTAACGACTAAGTTTTCTTCCTTTCCTCAGGATAATGCCGCCTAGGGGATTTTCGCGGAACCAGAGGGAGGAAGGATCTGTTAGCAATGGTGGAGGGGGAAACGTTAACCCAATGCAGAGCTTCGTTAACCTATTAACAGAAGCAATGCAGAACATAACCCCGCCAGCAGCTGAGCAGCCAGGACATTACTTGGCTAGCTTTAAGGACTTTAAATTGGTAGGACCACTAGAATTCCGGGAAACCTTGAACCTAATTGAAGCCCAGATATGGATAGAAGAAATTGAGAAGGTGTTTGAGGTCGCACGGGTGGCCGAGGCACAGAAGACGAGTTTTGCCACATTCATGATGAAGGGCGAAGCTAACAATTGGTGGGAACCCAATAAAGGACTAGCAGGCGAAGGAGTTATTATGTGGGACAGATTTAAGAATTTCTTTTCAGAGAATACGCAACAAGATATAGAAGTTAAGTTTCTGGAGCTGAGACAAGGAGGTATGTTAGTCGCGGAGAACGCGACAAGAGTTAACTAGTTGGCTCGATTCACCTCGCATCAGGTGGATACGAAGGCCAGGGAAAACAGAGACATTTGAATTAGGATTGAAACCATGGGTGCAGAAGGCAATAGATGTATTGAAGATTGAGACTTTTTCTGATCTTTTGGAAAAGGCTATCATTGTCGAAGGAGGCATTGAAGCCATAGAGCGATTTCAACAAGATAAGAAGACCGGCCAAGAAGGATCGAAAGGGGGAAACAGCGGAGGCAGCAACCCCAACAAACGAAAATGGATGGAGAGCCAATCATCCAGAGGTGGAAAATCCGGGGGAGAGGCTAAGAAAAGTTTAAAGTGCAGTAACTGTGGAAGGAACCACTCGGGGGAATGCATGAAGGGGAAGAACGCATGTTATCGTTGTGGACAACCAGGGCACATGGCTCCTCAGTGTTGGAATAAACCGAAAGAAGGATGTTTCTCGTGTAGAGCCACAGACCATCAAATCAAGGACTGCCCGAAGAGAAAGGGCGTTGCAGCTAGCGACAACCGCAACAACAAGGACGTGGTGTCAGGTATCATCCCGATCAATTATATAGATACATATATGTTATTCAATTCGGGTGCCACCTGCTATTTTGTTTCTGAAGAATTTACTAAACAGTTAGACTCACCCCGTGAGGAATTAGAACACCCTATGAGCGTAGAAGTAGCAAACAAGGAAGTTATCCCCGTAGAATACATTCATAGGAACTGTTATACTAATTTGAAGAGAATTCATGGATGTCTTCCCAAATGAGATTTAGCAGCAATAGTTTTTGCCTTAGAGTTTTGGAAGCATTATTTGTATGGCGAGAAGTGTGAGATATACACAGTCTGAAGTATATCTTCACGCAGAAGGAATTAAACATAAGGCAACGCCGATGGCTAGAATTGATTAAAGATTTTGATTGTGAGATTTTGTACCATCCAGGCAAAGCAAATGTAGTGGCAGATGCCTTAGATAGGAAAGGCAGAGGAAATTTATCGAGGTTGACCATTCAGAAGAATTAGTGAAAGATTTTTGAATTACTAAACTTAGAGGTTAAGTATCCGATGGAGACCAAACAGAGATTATTTACTGTGTCAGTAAGCCCGACCTTATTAGATAAGGTTAAGGAGGCACAAGAGAAGGACACAGTTTGTGATAACATTAAGAAGCGATTAGCTGAAGGTGAAGAGTTAAAATTTAAGATTGATAGCACTGGACTACTAAGATTTGAAGGACGAATTTGGGTACCGTTAGTACTAGAACTAAGAGAAGAGATTTTTCTAGAAGCATTTTATGGAAGGAAAGGGTCGAGCACCGTTGTGTTAGGACGAGATAGGTGAACAACGACTATTGAGACCAGGAGTGGTACAGCAGACGGTAGAGATTATCTAAGTGATAAGAGCGAATTATCTGTTTTTATTGGAGTAACCTTATTTTTACAATTCCGAGGACGGAATTTTTATAAGGGGGGAGGGATGTAACGACCAGAAATTTTAAGCTTCTTATTAATTTTATCTGTGATTTAAAATTTTTGAGAGTTAATTTTTTAAACTTATTTAAACCTTATGTGGTTATGTGCTTATGTGAATTTAACCTATGCAAATAAATGCTAGGATTTTTATTAAAGGGAATCACTAATGGTTATTTAAATTAGTAGATTAACCTTGAGACTTTTATATCAGAATATTGATAAAAGTGTTAGTAAATTATATATTCAAATTTCTTGAATATAGTGTAGAGAGTTAATCGTGATTAATTATTTATATTTGAGTAATTAATTGATAACGTATGAAATTATTATTGTTGTTGATTTATAATTATTATGAATAAATAATAATTAATAAGTAAGATATAAATAAATATAATAATATTATATTTAATTGATTTATTATTTTATACAAGCATGTGATACGTAAACCTATAATATATGGTGGATTACCCTTATATTATATAATGCAAGGTGGCATGTCAATATGACTATACGTTATATATATTGACTATATGGTAAGAGTAATTTCATTATATGAATGACATAATAGTATGACTTATGTAACATAATATGTGTGGGTAGAATTTTAATGAACACCCTATTACTTTATATTATATCAATAACATTATTAATTGATAAATGATTTCAATAAGTTATTATAATTATTATAATAACAGTTATTATTATAATAATACCTAATTACCTTATATTTGGTGTTAATAGATAATGTACATGGAATATATGCATATACCTTACTTGATGCATCATATTATTAATTGCTCATTGAAATTGCGACTTTAATTTAATTATAGCCTAAGTATTTACATGAAATAAAATGTGTATACATGATATAGCCTAAGTAAGCATGGTATATATAGAATAATAATGTAGTATATTGCATCCAAGTTGCTTCCATTTGCTGAGAATTGGTTGTCCCATATTATGTGCCCAATTGCTCTCTTATTTCTCATACACGTGAACACACATGCTATGCTACTCTATCTTCTTCTTCTCAAATTCATCCAAGCTAGCCATAATCATTATAAGGGGAGTGAGATTTATGATGAGTTCCACCCACTCTCACCAACTCTCACCAACTTCTTCTTATCCATTATGTAATCTAGCAATCCTTTGTTTTGATTTGGTGAACAAAGCTTGGAACCGGGTAAGAAATTGGCTATATAAGAACTCTTCCCTTCTCCTTCATTTATTTGCTGAGATTTTCATATTATTGGGAGAGTATGATAGCAGCATTGTAAGGATCATTATAGCAGTAAACTCAATTTAAGCAATTACAGAGGTATACTCCCATTCTTTGTTCAAAGTCTGTAAAATTCTAATTCTTTAATTCTTGAATTGAGCATGCTTTGATTGATTTAAGTATGCTTATTAGATGCTATGATAGTTTACTACCATGTTAGAAATGTATTGCATGGTGGCTGGGATAAATTTCATTGGAAAATTTGAGTTGGGTTTATAGTCTGCCGAAAACTGCACTGTCCTCAGGCTTGGCCGCCAGCCTGCGCAGCTGCGCCAGTGTTGCACTGGCCAGCGGCGCAGCTGCGCCAGTGCCTGTCTGCAGTTTTGCTTTCTGTTTTACTTTCTGCTCATGCTAACTTATGGTACTAGTTTGGATTAAGCATACTAGCATGAGTGATATATATATATATATATGGATGTATTGAGGCAATGTAAGCATGTTTCACTAATAGTTGCACAAGTAATTATAGTTTGAAATAAACTTAGCGTTTCATAAACTAACTTCGAATATGGAAACAAACTCAATATGTATACTTGCCATGATAGTATTCTAACCTTGCAAGCATGATAGTATGACTTAGAATTGTATGGGAGGCATGTTGACTTTGGTATACGGGTTTCATAATAGAATATGAGCATGTGAACCCCACTATTGAACATTTCTAGCGAAACATATAAGTTTCAAAGGTGAACTTTAACATGTAGATATGGTGTATGCATTCTAATTTAACGAGCATGTTAGTATGACCTAGATAGGCATGAAGAACATGATAATTGGTATATACATGTTTAAAAATGTGCACGGTCATGTTAGACCTCATTAGGGAAAACTTACTAACGAAACGTGAGCATTGAACATGGACTTGGCATGTTACATTGAGATATAAATTCTGATTTTATGAACCTGACCGTATGGTCTATATATGTACGTTTAAAGTGTTGAACACACTAGCATGCACGATTGCAAGATTTCAACTATTTCAAAAGAGAACTTAAGATTTGAAAGTTAAATACCATGTGAGTCATGTTGTGTGCATGGAAGGATGTTTATTAGGATGTCATTATGCCTATAGACATATTAACATGAACCACACTTAGTTAAACACAGATTTTAACTATGCACGCATACTCATAGAAAGTGGATTCTTAAGGCATGAGTTATGACGATTAAAGTGTACACTTGTAGTATACGCACAAGCATAACTACTTAAGTATTGTTTGACCTTGTTATGTAATAACATGACTTTAGTAACCAATCTTGAAGCATGAACTTATATTGTTTAAAGTATGTTAATATCCGACATACAAACATGTGGTCTTGAAGTGGACATAGAATGAATATATTAGCTTTCGAACTTGAGTTAGATAAACTTGATAAACATGTGTGTTGATTTATATCAGTAACTTAAAGTACTATGTGTTTCAAACCTATGTTGATGCTTATGAACTAGACAATCTAAAATTATTAAATATAAGACAGGATTAGATTGACTTACGTGAACTATGTGATATAATTATATAATGACTAGAGTCTTGTATGTGTGAACTTATATTAGTTTATATATACTAATTGGAGAGGCCAACTTGTTAATGCTAGGTCATTCCAACGCAGTTTTATTAAAGCTAGAATTTATTTGTAGCTGAGCAAACAGGCAAGTTTTCGAACTTCACTCTTTGATTGTGCAAGTTCTTTTGAACCCGTTATTGTATTATTTGCAAGTTCCCTGACTTACACTTATTATTTGTGCAAGTTCCCTATCTTACTCAAATTTATATTGAGCAAGGTATTATTATATTGCAAATTTCCTAACTTCAGTTGATTGTTATATTGAATGCAAATATCCTAAATTCTTGCACTACTTTATTCAATGAATCGAGTAAGCGAGATTCTAAACTTCACCTTATTTATGCAAGTTCCTATCCTTCTCATGTTGTTTTGAGAAGGTTATTATTGTATTGTGAAAGTTCCCCGAACTTCACATTTTGAGTATTGTGAAAGTTCTCCGAACTTCACATTTTGAGTATTGTGAAAGTTCTCCGAACTTCACATTTTGAGTATTGTGAAAGTTCCCCGAACTTCACACTTTGGTTATTGTGAAAGTTCCTCGAACTTCACACTTTGGTTATTTTGCAAATTCCCGAACTTCATTTCTTTATTATGCAAGTTCTCTAAACTTATACAAACTCGTATATTGTGCAAGTATCTTATTTTTGTGTTTACTTTACTCAAAGAACGTTTTAAGCAAATGTCCTAACCTATGCATTTACTTTATGCAAGGGATCTATTATGGTGAAATTCCCCGAATTTCACTCTTTGATGTTGTAAGTGTCTAAGCCTATGCATTTATTTTATGCAAGGAATCTATTATCATGCAAGGAATCTATTATCGTGCAAGTTCCCCGAACTTCACACGTTGAATATTTTGCAAGTTCCCCGAACTTCACACGTTGAGTATTGTGCAAGTTCCCTGAACTTACACAAATTCCTATATTGTGCAAATTCTAAACTTCACTTTGTGCAAGTTCTCTGTCCTTCTCATATTGTATTGAGTAGGTTATTGTTGAATCGAAAGTTGTTTACTTAATTGCTTGAACTTTATTTCCAAGCATGTTATTTAGTGGTTTAATTACTTATCAATTATTCCACATCGATATTATTGATGTCTGTACCTAGTGTATTTGAGCTCGTACAGTCTTGGACTTGTACATTATTCAAGGTTCTAAATTTCTTGAACCATGTCAGTAAGAGTCTGAACCTTTGCTCGGTCAGACTAGTGTATGAAGTTTTCTTTGAAGCTATCCAAATCAATTGATGGTAAGGATTCTTAGACGGAACAGAACACCCCTCATATATAGGAGTGTGCCCAGGTATCTAATATATATGATACGAGTAAGCAGATTTAAGTGTTATGCATATTCACGTTGTGCCCGAGGCTGATCTCCTCGAGGTACTAAGTTTCTGTAGCCAGAAGCCAGTAATTCTAAAAAGGGTCAATTAGCTATTGAACCCATTGGAAAGTTATAGTTCAGAGTCTACTTGACTATCAGTCATTCTAAAGGCAATTATTATCTTTGCTTTTAATATTCATATTGTTAAATTGTTCAGATGTTCATAGTGTTGAATCATGCAGGTTGTTGAACCTTACAAATATTCATATTATTGAATCATTCTATTATTCGTACTGATTCGTTTAGATATTCATATTGTTGAATCGTTCAGATATTCATATTATTGAATCGTTTTAATATTCATATTGTTGAATCTTTAAGATATTCATTTTGTTGAAATCGTTGTCAGATATTTTTCCATTCATCATGATATATCCTTTATTATTGTATCTAAACTTGCTGAGCAAACTTGTTGCTCATTCTTGCTATATCATGACTTATATTGCAGTTAAGCCCAAGCCCTCAGGGAAGGACAAGGGTAAAGGAAAGATTTAGGATGGTTTGCAAGGAGCAGACTTTATCTTTATGTCTAGTTTAATTACTGTTAATGTAATATGAACCCTAATGTTTATTCTAGGCTATGTTTGTATTGATGTATTAAGGTTATCGAATCTTGGGACTAGTAACACCTTTTGAATGAACGACGTACGTTTATTATATTCCGCATTTTTAGTTATCGTATGTTGTTAGAGGTGGATGTTAGTATTGTATCGTGGCGACCGGACCAGGGTCAGAGGACCCGGATTCGGGGGTGTCACAACATGGCTAACTTGTGAGCCTCTTTAGCTATAAAAATCAGCATTCTTTTGGTCATGGAAGTGGTCTTATTGCACCAAGTCACATTTTAGTATCCCACATTATACATAATGCTAGCGTACAAGTCTTTAGACCCACATATGTATTTAAATACCTCATTTATACATCCATATACATATATACCTCTACATATATGTATACATATATCCATCAACTTATATTACACATTGGGCCATATCTAATTAAATCAATTGGGCTTGACATACACTAAAGCACATGGACTCTATTATTTAATCTAACACATAATTTGATTGGGTCACATCTCCTAACACTTATAACATGTCATATTAATATTATTGGGCTTGGATAACCTAAGTCCAATACATTATTAATTCAATGACCCAACTAATTCAATTAGGAAATTAATTATGCCACACAAGGCTTAACACTTAAGCTCAATTAAGCTTGTCATTATTATCATCATACTTCTTCATCATTTCATACTTGATTTAATTACTAATCATAACACACACACAAACACGCATATATATATATATACATATATATATATATATATATATATATATATATATATTCATATACATACAATAATTGCAATAACCTTTATTTTAAATTCTAATATTATTATAAAATTCTCGGGTATTATAGATACTGGCATACCATGTAGTCTTACAATCTCGTTTATATACACACTAGCCAAATGCTCAAGTGAATAGTTCTCTCGTATGGGCAAAAAATGAACAGACTTAGTTAATCTATCGACAATGACCCAAATTGCGTCTACGCTTTGAGAAACCTTGGGAAGACCCGTCACGAAATCTATGTTGATATGTTCCCACTTCCATTCTGGAATCTCAAGTGGTTGCAATGGACCCTTGGCACTTGATGCTCTGTCTTGACACGTTGACAAGTTAGACACATTAAGACAAACTCTGCGATCTCTCTCTTCATATTGCTCCACCAAAATATATGTCAAAGATCAAGATACATTTTGGTACTTCTAGGGTGGATTGTAAACGGTGTGTTGTGTGCCTCCGTCATGATTTTATACTTTAAATCAGGGTCGTTAGGAACACAAAGTCTAGAGTTGACTCTAAGTATCCCTTCCTCATCAATTCTTGCTTCTGGAATAACACCTTCTTGTACTTTTTTCTTCATATTCACCAACTCTGGGTCTGTAGCTTGAGCAGCTTTAACTTTATCGATTAAAGTCGGTTCTACTCGTATATTTGACATCTTCACGTGGGTCCCTGAAGTCTATAACTCTATCTCTATCTTTTGTAAGTCATACTAAATGAGCCTTTGTGTTGACAATATCGCACTCGTACCCGCATATGATCTTCTACTCAATGCGTCAGCTACCACGTTCGCCTTTCCATGATGGTATTGGATGGTATGGTCATAATCTTTCAACAGCTCAAGCCAACATCGTTGCCACATGTTGAGTTCCTTTTGGGTGAAGAAATATTTAAGGCTTTTATGATCTTTATAGATCTCCACTTTCTCCCCATACAGGGAGTGTCTCCAGATCTTTAAAGTAAAAATGACTGCTGCCAACTCTAGATTATGAGTAGGATAATTTCTCTCATATTCTTTGAGTTGTCGAGAGGCATAGGCTATGACTGTCGACACCGGGAAAATAAATTCGACATTTCCTATTGTATGGTTTCTACCTTTAGTACTTCACTATGTCTATTAATTTATTTAAAGGGTGAATTTTTAGGAAAAAGACTGACTTGATTTGTCGACTAATTTGAACAGATTGATTTTAATGTTTATGATGATTGGACCGAATGAGACAGAACCTCCAGTTGGTATGATTTACAATGGATGTACCAACTCATCCGATTTTTAAAGAGTTTTGCAATATTGTCCAATATGTGACTCGTAGCATTGATCTGAAACCAAGATTCTTAAAATTCGGGGTTTAGCTTAAGCAAGGGGAAGGTGTTAGACACCCCCCGACTTCCGTGAAAACACGGCTATCGAGTCTTATTGATTTTTTATACATAAAGTGTGTGTGTGTGTGTGTTTGTGTTTTAATTTTAAAGTTTATTCTAAGCTTTATTTTTAATTATGAGAAAGTAGTGTTGTACCTCTTTTGCACCTAGGTACGAAGGATTTGATATAACAAAAAGTTCATTTTTAAACAAGATATAGAAATTGAAATGATATTTTGGAAAAAGGGTTTTCAAATCCTTCGCTCGACTAGGAATTGAGGACTTCGATACTTCCTTTTATCTTTATGTTTATTAAGTGATCTACCCAAAATCCCTTTATTCTTCAAGAAAGCTCTTTGGGATTTTTTGATTGAAAATCATTTTGGGTGATAATGCATGAAAGAAAGCGCCAAAAAAGGGTCGGATCATCATCGGGCATGAAATCCATCTCGATAGATCCGAACACCCGCAATAATAATTTTTCACTATCACGGGATCTTAAATCCGAATTCTCGGGACGAACCCCTTTAACTCGTTTTAAGATCCAATGTTACATGTATAATGATTTCACATTATTTAAACATTACATTACAAATAAAAAGTCCATCGTGGGAATCAAGTCAAGATCCGATCATTAGATATCGACATCGGGATTCCTAGGCTCACATTATTATACTTAAACAGATATATACAATAAACTAGACTTGATATTTGGTGATTTCATAGGTTAAAATTCTCATATCAAGCCATTCAGACCCCTCACCTCTAGATATAGATCTAAGGCTCTACGGGGTATTCGATACTGACCAAAAGCATTAAAATGACCGAATCTATCGTAGATCTAAGCCGATCTAGCTTATGGGTTAGGGCTTTAAGCTCCATAATCGGTTAAAATGCTAGATCCGACTAGATCTAGGTAGATCCGACTAGATCTAGGTAGATCCGACTAGATCTAGGTAGATCTAGTCAAATAACTTGGTTTTTAACAATATATGCATAATATAATTGGTAAAATAGATAGTTCTACTAATCACTATGCAAGATATGTACAAAATAGCAAATCTAACCTTAAATAAACATTATATCTACATTGATCTAGATATATTAAACTATATTTATAATAGAATGCACAAAAAGTCACTTTTCACCTTGGGGGATGCATAAATAAGCCTCTCGGGACACAAATATAAGCTCTACAACTCAAAGTGTACAAGATCTATGGTATATGTGGAAGATTTGAGCTAAATCTAGTGTTAGAATGTTAAACCCGAGCCTTTCTCTCCTCTAGATACGATCTTTTCTCTCTCTAGAATGCTCCAACCTCCCAAATGAGATGCTGATCCGTATTTTTATAGCTGATTTAGGGGAGCCGTAGGTACACCTATGGATGTCCCGGGGTGGGAACCACTTGCTCGGGTTTCTCGCCAAGAAGTCAATTTTTTATGCTGCGCGCTGGAACGGCCATAACTCTCAATCCGGGAGGAGTTAGAAGATGTGCCATATCAATTTGGAAAGCTTTTTCCAAGAGATTTGAAATGATATATTATTCACCCAATTCTAAGTTAGGGAAGATAGGTAAAAAGTGGAAAAACCATCCCTAGGTAAATGTCAGCTAGTCATTCGCCTTGCTTTGTAGTCGGTTGTTCGTTCCATTCAATCCGGGAATAAGTAGGAGACATGACATACCATTCCAGAAAGCTCTTTCCGAAGTCTATACAGTGTCATCAAGTTTGACCATTTACGGATCCGAGAAGATGAAGCAAAAAGCAAACAAGTATCTTCCGGAGTCAGCGAGACAGTCGACTAATTTGTATGCGGCTCGGGGATCGCTGCGGTGGCTTCTTATAACCTCATCCTCAGCTTGGCGATCTATTCTTGAGCATATTTTTGTCAGGGCAAAATTACACTTTTGCCCTCTCGCGAGGTTATTGTCGGGATGAAATTACGCTTTTGCCCTCCTGCAGGGTTAGTCAACAAAAAGCAAAATTTCGAGTGTCTACAATGACTTTTTCGTGTTGCTTGAGGACACAACCTAGACCTCTGCCTAAAGAATCACTGTAGATGACAAATCCCTCCGAACCTGATGGTATTGTCAGAACAGGTGCTGAAATGAGTCCCCCCTTGAGTTCTTGGAAGCTCTTCTCACATTTCTCGCACCATTCGAATTTTGTATCTTTTCGAGTCAACTGATTTAATGGGGTGGCAATTTGAGAAAATCCTTCTACAAATCTCTGATAAAAACCAGCTAAACCCAGAAAACTACGTACTTCGGTTACTGACTTAGATTGCTCCCAACTTTGTATTGCTTCTATCTTCGTCGTGTCATGTGATATTCTATGTTTCGATATCACGTGCCCAAGGAATGCTACTTCCTCAAGCCAGAACTCGCATTTCTTCAATTTGGCATATAACTTATTTTCACGAAGCTTTTGGAGTATCAGCCTCAAATGTTGCTCATGATCTTCATGGCTTTTAGAATAAAGGATGATTTCGTCAATAAAGACAACCACAAAATGATCCAAATATTCCTTGAATATCTGGTTCATCATATCCATGAAGGCAGTAGGAGCATTAGTCAATCCAAAAGACATGACTAGGAATTCATAATGCCCGTATCGAGTTCTGAAGGCAATCTTTGGAATATCATTAGTTTTAATCTTTAACTGATGATATCCAGAATGAAGATCGATCTTTAAAAATAATTGAACAACTTGCAACTGGTCAAGTATGTCATCAATGCGAGGTAACGGGTACATATTCTTGATGGTGACGTGGTTCAACTCTCGATAGTCAATGCAGAGTCTCATACTCTCGTCTTTCTTCTTTACAAATAAAACAGAAGCACCCCAAGGAGATGTACTAGGATGAATGAAACCAATGTCTAACAACTTCTGCAGTTGGACTTTTAACTTCTGAAGTTTAATAGGAGCCATTTGATATGAGGTTTTGGAGGTTTTGTACCGGGTTCAAGGTCTATACAAAATTCGATTTCACGTTCTGGGGGTAGGCCAGGAAGTTCTTCGAGAAATATATCAAGGAATTTATTAACAACAGAAATATCATTCAAATATGATGTATTTTTGTTCAAATCGATGACATGGGCTAAGAAAGCTTGACATTCATTTTTCAATAAACGAATGACTTTATGGCTTAAGATGACAGTGAATGATTTCAATGGTTTGGTTGCTTGAATTCGCATAACAGGTTGGTTAGGAATATGAAAACTAACGACCTTACGAAAATAATTAATTTTAGCATGATGAGTAGTTAACCAATTAATTCTTAAAATCACATCAAATTCAAATATTTTCAAAGAGATGAGATCAACGGGTAATACGAGGGTCCCGATTTGAGTCAAACAATATTTATAAACAGTGGATGTAATGAAGGTTTCTCCTAACGGAGTTTTAACAGATAAGTCAAAATCTAATTTCTCATGAGTCAAGTTTAAAAGTTGAGTACAAGTAGGTGAAATAAAAGAGTGGGTAGAACCAATATCTAATAAGGTATAGACTTCGTGAGAGTTTATAATTAGCTTACCAGTTATGACTTCATCCAGTTTTCATGCCTTTTGGGAGGTTGCGACAAAAGCTCTCCCCTGCACCACAGACTTTGACTTGTCCGTTACAGCCTTCGGTGTCACTATTACAACTGGACTTGATTTTGTTATAGGGCACAATCGAGCTATGTGACCCTATTTTCCATAATTGTAACAAACCTTGGATTGTTGTGTACAGTTTGGACTGATGTGTCCCTCCTGTTCGCATTTGTAACATCTGATTGGTAGTCGTTCTCCTCCCCTAGAAACTGGTGCTGATGTTGGTGCTGCTGTCGATGTCTTTCAGTTGTCATTGTTGAATCTCCTCTTCTTAAAGTTATTTCCACTCGACTCACTTCTTCTATTATCTAGGCCAAGATTATCACTGAAGTGGTTACAATTTCTGGCATAATAATTCTCTCCTCACTGGTTCTCATTATTTTGATGGTTATTGCCACGGTTATGATTATTATCGTAGTTTCTCTCTCGTTGTCTGTTGTTATCTCCTGGTTGTAATGTTTCTTTCTCTCATTCCACCAATTGAGCCCTATCCACAATATCTGAATATAAACGAAGTTTATGAGAAATAATATGTTGACGAATCTCAAATTTTAAACCTCGCAAGAACATTCTAGTCATACGTTCTTAATTATCCACCAAGTGTGGCGTAAATCGGGATAACTTGGCAAATTTGGATTCATATTGTGAGACGGTCATATTATTCTATTACAACATAATAAATTCCACTTCCTTCATATGACAAATGCTTTTCAAAAAATACTTTTCATTAAATAGCTCTTGAAACTCTACCCAAGACATATCAGGTGCTGAATGATGTGTACGCTTCACTGATTCCCACCAGTAGTCTGCCTCTCCTTGCGACATGAAGGTAGCAAAGGGAACCTTTTGATCATCGGCGCAACGCAGTACATCAAATATCTTTGTCATTTATTTGAGCCACGTCTCCGCCTTGAGTGTTCGACTTTCTAAGAAATTCAGGTGGTCTTAATTCCTTGAACTACTTAGCAGTGACCATCCGTGAGTTACCTGTGTTTCTACCGGTATTATGAGCAGTAGTTTCTTTCGCCTGGTTATGCAAGAATTGCATAAAGTTCCTAAAAAATCATCATTCCTCATATTATTAGCATCATAATTTTATGAGTTTGCAGCAATATTATTTGTTGCTTCCTAATTCTCAATATTATTTGTAGCTTCCTGATTCTCAGCCACAATTGTCTCATAGTTTATTTCTTGATTTTCATATGCTATTCTGAAATGTGATCACAAAACAAAGATTAGTTAAAGAAATTAGCATGTCACATCTTATCCCTATAAATCGATCGACTAATTCAATAACAAAAAAGCTTAGGTAGGACAGACTAGCAAAGGATTTTACTCATCTCTCTCCTCCTAGTTTTAATCCTAGATCTCCATCATAGACCATGTCCCTAAGCTCTGATACCAACTGTGATGCCCCCAAAATAGGTCCACACAACCCATTTTGAGTCACCAAATACATACTACAATAATCTAAATACAAATTTCCCTACTCACTACTATTAATTTGTTGTGCAAAATACGACAACACATAAACTGTGAGTTTTAATACAAATATTGTAACATATATAATACGACAATATCCACACTCAAATTAAGTACTCATTACAATTATTGCCACACTATTTTACAACATAGTGAGTACTACTATAGTAATTATCTCGGACCATTACTCCATTCCCCGACTAGTCCCAGCTACACTATCATTCCTAAGAATAACAATGGAACAAAAAATAAAAGGGTGAGCTCAAATAGCCCAGTAAAGAATATTATGATTAAGATAATGAAGAATAAATTATTCTTAGTCTTCAACAGTGAAATATCTGATAGAATATAATAGACAACACGTTTTAGATCAACAACTGCAACAGAAATAGCAATCCACTTGAAGAGTCAGGTAGAACATGATGTATAATTTCTTTTATGATTTAAAACTCATCATTAATATTTTATTCCCATAACACCAATCAGTAGTTCCTGTTTATAACAATGCAAATACATAATTTATCTTTGCACTACGGGCCAAAGATATTCATTTGTATCGCCAGTGGTTATGATCATGCCAAACAATAGTCCATTTTTGCACTACGGGCCAAATAGAACTCTTACCAAAAGCCTTTATCTGTAAAACTAAAGGTCATGATTATACCAATACATAATTTTTGATCATAATCATACCAATCAACAGTTCATCTTTGTACTACGGGCCAAAGATAACTGTTCACTACAATTTAAGTCTGAGGATGATGACAAGGATGAATAGAAATAATAAGAATAATAAGGTCAAGAATAAACATTAGAGATTTAATTTATCCAGAGTCTAAGAATATCCAAATTGTTAACATGATGATCAAAACGTGGATTCAAATTTAAGAAAGATATTTAAGATTCATATTTCAAAGATAATTTGGACAGAAAAGGCAAGACTTTGTTATGAATAGTACTTCATTGTGAATAGTACTCCAACATGAATAGTATCCCAGTATGAATAACACTCCGACATGAATAGTACTCCGGCATGAATATATAAAAATTTAATAAGAACGTTTAGGCAAATATTCAACTGAAATGATATTAGATGAAGCACAAACCTCAAGGAATTTCTAATCATTTCAGGAATTATAGAAGCAATACTTACCATATAAGTTTAGATTTAGGAATATGAAATGAAATAATATCACTTACATAATATGGAGTATGAAAGAAAATGATATCCCTTACGAGTATTGAAAGAAAATAATATTTTTTAACTTAGTAGAAGACTAGATATGATTGGTATAAAGGAGATTATCCTGAGGGAATCTGACACTATTAGCTACACTCAATGTATATACTTATACTCAAAATAAATACTTATAATATTGAAGTACAAGAGATGTTGTACTTCTGGTGTATCTCATCTTTTGAATAAACATCCTTTTGTAGGGAAAGTTAGGAGGCATAACTCCTTAAATTAAGGAAGTCTGATTACGTATTTCAACCCATTAGTTCATCATCTTTGAAAATGTGATAATAAATCAAACTCAGTGGCCCAACAACTTGAAAAAAATGCACACCCCTCAGCACACCTACGTGAAAATATTTGGTAATGGGGGTCATTCAATTTAGGAATTTAGTGAATTATTTTCCTAATCTTAATAAAATATTATCCATTTATTCATATCTTTTAAATTTTTCAACAATTATTCACAATTAATATTACAGATTCACAATATTGACAACCAGATCGTTCCTAGGAAAGAGGGGCCTTCTATATAAACGACGCGCAATTAAATAACTCATTTCCTTGAGAGAACTTTCTAGACATTGTCAATAATGCTAACTGGTTTAATAATATCATAACAAATAATATAAATTACTGTGTTGTATTATTGATGTTATAATATAAAATATTGTACAGATATTACTATAACAATTATTGAATCAATAATATGAGCTACTATGCAGTAACTACTGTGGCAATTATTGAATGAAATACTGAGTGACTTCTTACGTAAGAATCAATAATCAGAGATATTGTGCAATATCGTGTGTTACTGTGCAATACCACGTACTACTGTGGAATAACGCGTATTACTGTACTTTTATCAACGGGTATTTTAACAGTTAACAGTAAAAGTTGTGCTGCCAATTTTTAAAAATGTTATTTCTATCGCTTTCTATATCTGACAGTTATTCTGTTGTGGAGCCCACCAATAATTGGTTATTTTGGCGCCGTCGTACGAATATTCCCTGACAAAAAAAATATTCCCCAAAAAAATAAATATTTTCGGACAACTATTTACTTTGTATAATTTTCACATATCATCCATAACTATAACATTTATTAAGTCAACATCTTACTATTTAAAATAATATTTAGAGAAAATTAAATCTTATTTATAAAAAGTTGGGTTCTTACAGTATGGGTGTTATTGTATACATTCTAGTTTTTGTTGATGATTCTTCAAGATTTACATGGGTTAATTTTTTGAAATTAAAAAATGAAGCTATAAATACTTTTCTCTACTTTGTGTATGAAAATTCAGAATCAATAGGGAACTCTATTATTTATATTCGATCTGATCACGGAAGAGAATTTAACAATTCTAATTTTATTACGTTCTGCGATGAACACGATATAAGTCATAACTTTTTTGCTTCTTATACACCACGAACAAATGGTGTAGTTGAAAGAAAAAAAAAATTGAACTTTACAAGAAATGGCTAATACTATGTTAATCGAATATCGGCTCCTAAAATTTTTTGGGCTGAAGCTGTGGAAACATCCTGTTATATTTTAAATAGAGTTTTATTAAGACCAAGTTTACTCAAAACTTCCTATGAGCTTATTATAAAAGAACTCCAAAAATAAATTATTTTTCGTATTCTTGGGAGTAAATGTTTTATCCTAAACACTAAAGGACATTTGTTAAAATTTGATCCCAAGTCTGATGAAGGAATTTTTCTAGGATACTCTTTTAATAGTAAAGCTTATAGAGTTTTCAACAAAAGAAGTCTAGTTGTTGAGGAGTCAATGTGGCGCCCCCAAATTCAGGAAATCATACCTAGAATTTGGTGCTTCATGTTCTAACTTTATTATCATACTAAAATCACCAACAACGAAATAATAGAATAATTTACATTGTTATAATATAATTATTCTCATCCCAAGGTCTCGTAACCGTTACTACAATATTATATAAATAAGTCTAAGTCATAACTTAAAATATAATATTAATCACGTCTTAATACAACATAATAATAACTTTTCTAGCTTAAAAGACTAAAACTATTCTGTAGCCTTGCCTTTGCCTTTGTCCTTGCCTAATGTACTGTCTTACTCTGCCTTAACTGAAATATTTTAGGAAAACAAGAATGAGCAACAAATTTGCCAAGTAAGTAATATAGTAATAAGGGTGGACAAGTATAACGTTCGAAATCTTAAGGGTATAACGGTAAATGAAAGTTCATGAATTAAAAGAACAACGTTGTAAACAAGAAGTATCAATTGTTCTAAATCTATCCTTTGAATTGAAATAATAGTCACTATAGACTAAAAGATATCAACAAAATTCAAAGGATTAATCATTTTAAAGTTCAAGGAAGATTAAACACTGAGTAGTCACTAAGGATCAAGAACTCCTGCTAGAATTAACTGTATTTTACTGAAAATCCAATATAAACAAGTACAACAGGTGATCAGCCTAAAGTACCCTACATTATGTATAATATTTAAACATGTTGTTTGTGCGCACGTCGGTTCCCCGATAGTTATATAATTTCTCCTTCAATGAGGGTTGTTCATCTCAATAGATTTATAAGATTCTGCACCAAAGCAATTGGTTTGGATCGCTTTCTAACACATGATATTAGTCTAGCCGAATCAAATGACGTATACAACTTTTATAATGTATTTAGGAACAATTTATAAGTTCAAGCTTCAAAATATGAAATAATAACTTATATATAGCACAAAAATTATTCTAGCAATTATTTACTCGTACGATCAATAAGAGTACAAGTTTAGGTACTTGCTCAATAAAGGTTAAGGTTCGAATACTTGCCTTTAGCATAGTTTACCAATCTATAGCTTATCAACACTTCAAAGTCCTATTGTGTCATAGTTATGTATACATATATATTTATTAGTTATACGAGCTCTACACATATAAACTAATCATCCTACACACGTATGATACAAAAGTTCAGGTACGTATGATAAGCACATTATCAAACCACGTAGTTTTGAAATCAACATTGTCTTTGCTTCTTGAAAACTTCCTTTAGAAACCTTTTACAACTTTTGAAATCTTCATGTTATGCAACCACTACACAATTGAACACTTAAACATCATTTAAACTCTGTTTTAGAACTTAGGATATCAATGTAAACTTGTTCTAAGGTTAAGATTATAGTTTAAAATAATCTGTCAAAACTAGCATGTGGCGCAGCTGCGCTACATTATGGCTGGGGAGTGGCGCAGCTATGCGGCTCCCTGTTAAGTCCAGAGTTGAGTTTTGAGTTTCCTAGTTCTAGCTTACTTCTAGCATACACATATATCAACACCTATCATATACACATGCTCACATGTATTCAACTTACTTGTGCATAGCTAGTATAGTCCATCACTTGAAACTTACCTTAAAACATGCTTAAATAGTCCATATCATGTCTAACTAGTTGATTGAACATATGAATCATGCTTAGAGGCATAAAAAGTCCTATCATGCTTGCAAATAAGGTCAGAACATAAGTAACTCAATATTCCTCAATCTTAGTTTCAAAATCTCCAAGTTTTCTTTTTAAAATCCATGTCAAACCAAACTAAATATGCAAAACAACTTTGAATCATATCTCATACTCATTTGCATACATAACTAAGCTGTAAACATATGCTACAAGGATCAGAATACAACTATCACAATGCTCATAGAATTTATTTTGCAAAACGTCCAAGTTCGCATTTTAAAAGTCTTTCTAACTCCAGCTAAGGCAACTTAGTTCGTGCAATATAACTTTATATTATATCCCATACATAGTTAATGTAACGACCCCAAAATTCATACAATTCAACTCTCCAACCCGGTCGTTATCAATACATCTTTATTCAAACTTTACATCATTATCCGATGATACAATCACTAAAAATGCTGAATATTTTAAACTTTTCTGTCTACTTTCTATATTTCCCTAAATCACAATTTTTATCATTACATATCTTTGATTCAAATGTATTTCATGAATCGCTTCATCAAAGTTGCTATATAAAATCTTTCATCACAAAGCAATATCCATTATACATCGGATAGCTCAACTTTACAACTCAACAATTATGTTACAATAAAAAAAACATTAAATGCATTTCTCAATTAAAATAAGTAATCTTCTTGAATTGCTATTGATCTCTATCATTCAGTTAGCACGTATCATTACCTTGAAACCTTGACATGCAAAAATGGTTATTTTGCAAGAATGAGCTCGACAGCTCAGCAAGATCTAACAGTTTGCATGCATCACGTAGCACATAAATAACATGCTCATCTTATACATCATAATTATTAGACTAACATATCATACATGTTTAATTCACAAAACAAGTATAAGGATTGAGTACCTTACTCAATCAACATTCTTTACTTAATCAATGTAGCCATAAATTGACTTTAACATTTCATGCTCACAACATATGTAATATCTTTGTAATACAGATTAAAACAATTCATCATCAATTACACATAGCAAATAGGAACTGAAAGACTTGCCTTGATTGGAGATTACCGCTAAAATTTAACTTAAAGTTTCTCCACAATTCCTATACAATCATATTTACATGCACACACATATTAGATAATTGAATATGTTACAAAACATGCATGTATATCCATTAATAATAATAATTAGTTTTACACAAACTAATATTATTTATTCTTACTCAAAACGAATATTAGTTTATTTAGAAACTTAATTCGTTTTAACATTTTTTTACGCCAAATAAAGGTCCCTTATAGTTTAATATGTAAATATTTAGCATTTCGAAGCTTAAATCACTTATATTCCACTTTAGAAATATCTTTTACATTTATTTTCGAATTTAGGTTCTAAACAGATATTATATAACTTTTAGTAAAACACGGCTTACTATATTATTTCCTTTATTTATATTATTTTTATACCTTTTTGATAACTCATAAGTTAATTCGGCCCATTGCCTCATACACAAATATTCTATTTCCTTAGCAAATTAGTTTTGCACTTTGTTTCACGAATAATTCACATCCTTGCATAACGAATGAGCCACTTCGCTTATCGAAAAATTTCTAAATTTTAGTATGTTTTTCATATCATATGAGAATATTTTTAAAAAATATGAAACACCCTTTTCGAGTTCATTAGGCAGCCCAAACAAAGCGCCAAAAGTGTACGTTCATAACAGTTTTTCACTTTCGTTTCAGCTTTACCTTCTCTCGCTAAAACAGCTATAACTTTTTCGTTTCAAAATATTTTTGAGCGATTATTGAGCCTACACAAAGCTAACTTCCTGGACTACAACTTCTCTTCAGATCACAAATCCAAATTCCAAACGTATCAGCCAAAAAATTAGAGCAAGGGACAGGTCTGCACTTGATTTTCCAGATTTGGACAGTTTTGACGCGACTACTTTGAAAGGTCATAACTCTTTGCTCCGAAGTCAGAATTAGTCCGTTCCAGAGTCTATGGAAAACTTATTCAGTGTGGTATAATATCCCAAAAGCTCAGAATTTTCTGGAACATATGAATATATATACAACTCTCTTTTATATATAAATATTTAATTCTCTTCACACCAAATCACAAATTTCAAAATATATATAACATATATATATATATATATATATATTTAAACCCAAAACATCTCATAATAAAAATTCTATTTATTAAATTCTTATTTTAATAATTAATGAGAATTTGGGTTGTCACATTCTTTCCCTCTTATAAGGATTCCGTCCTTCGGAATTACCGAAACCTCCCTTACTCAGTTTACACCAATCTCCTTCATAATTTTATCGTTGAATAACTTCAACACATAACCTTAACAAAAGTTTTATATATATATCCTACTCCATTCATTTCTTCAATAAATTTTAGATTTTATTTCATAACCTTCAATTAAACTCAATTATGTTTTAAATATTATATATTCTTTAACCTGTTCATTACCTTTCTAAGGATCATTACCATATACTCTACTCATCGAATTCATATACTTCATAATTCACTATCTTGTAAGTATTCAGGTTATCACATTCACCCATTCTTCTAAGAATTTTATTCTCAAAATTTTTATTTATTAATCTTCATTCATTCAATCTATCAAAATAGATTTTACATTAATCTTTTATTCATTCATTGGGTTCTATTGTAACGAATGAGAATTTTATATATTAATCGTAAATATTTATTGAATTAAATAAATATTTTATTGAATTTATTTATTGAGCTAAATAAATAAATTATGTAATTTATAAAGTGTGTGATTGTTGTGGATAATTTAATTAAGTGCAATAGAATTTATTAAGTTGATATAAAAGAAATGGTGTTGCATAATTCTAATTTATATAAGAATAATTAAATTAGAATAATATTATGTGCTAAGTGTGTATAGTAAATTACTAATTGTTACATGAATTATGTTTAATAAGAGAATTGCAAGTGTGACAATTGAGTATTATATGCATTTTTAATTAATTAATGATTGTTAGTTTATATTTAATTAAATTAGAAGATTGCAATTTAATTAAATAAGTGTATCATTTAATCTATGGATTAAAGAATTTATTAAAAGAATTGAAAAGAATTTTTAACTTATTTTACCAAACATAGCCTTAGTTAATAAAAGAATTTATTTTTAAAAATAATGTGGTTTGCCAAACATGGCCTTAGACTTTTCAAATTCAAGGTTTTGTAACTTATATAATTAGTAGTAATTAATATAGTAATTAGTATTCTACTTATTAGCTATATTAATAATATAAGTTACATATATATATATATATATATATATATTATATGTATATGTCTATTATCTAGTATATGTTAGATAAAAGTTACGTTAGTTTTAAAAAACAAAGAAAGAAAGAAAGAAAAAAGAGAAAGTTAGAGAGTATACTCAGAGAAGAAGAAGAGGAAGAAGAGAAAGGAAGAAGAAGCTTTGAGAAAGCAAGAGAAGAACAATACACCATCATCATCTCCATCTCTTCTCCTATCCAAGCTAGAAAAGGATATAATCTCCATACTTAAATATTCTCTATTTTGTGTTTTACATATTCCATGTTTCTTCATAAAAGAACTTCTCTGAAAAAGCCTTTTTGTATAAATTATGTGATCATGAGGTATATATATGATGTGTGTGTATATATATATATATATATATATATTGATGTTAGTATATGAGTTATATGGTTGTTTTAACGATTCAATCCATGTAATTTCGATAAACAAGAAGAAATTATGTTTATAATGATTTACTATAACTAATTTTGAAAGAATAGCCTTTGAAACTATTAAATTGGTGTTTGATTATGGATTATTATTTAAATTGATCATGGGTTATGTTAATATGTTAAGAATTAGAGTTATTGCAATTGGAATTACATGAATTGATTGAGAAACGAATTCGTAATAGTAATTTTTGTCAAGAACGCTTGATATTGTAAGTTTTTTCAAAAATCATAAAAACTTGGTTTTGATTATATGTTGTAAGGATTTTATATGTTATAATCATGTTAAAGAGTCCAAAATTTTGTTGTTATCAAGTTTCATGTTCATTATGTTGAGAAAAATCGGACTTTGGTGTGGGAAAATAAGCCAAATTGGCTTATTTCTCTACCGTTCGCGAGCTGGGGGGTTCCCACAGCAGTGGGGCCCACCCCAACGGGGCTTTACCCTTGGTCCACCTGCCCCAGCGGGGCACCATGCTGTCCGGGAAATTTGTTTTCCCTTCATTGAGTTTTCATGCCGCGTTTGTTTAGCTAACTTATTTTTATGACTTGTTAAGTGAAATAGGTAATGAGATAACATACTTTTTATGTGTTTAAGAAAGATTGAAGTCTTATGTTGTTATATTATATGTGTGCTTGGATATTATTACCGTAAGATGCAATATGATAGTAAAAATGCTATACGTGTATGAGGTGCTTGATTTTGAGTTTAGCCTCACGTATGTGTATTAGTATCGACGTAAGTCGTAACCATGTTGTTAGGTTGGACTTGAGAAAGAAGTTCAACGGTTTAAATATTGTAGTTAGGAGCTAATGGATGTTTTGAACTTAATGAAATGTGTAGGGTAATTGTGGAAGTGATTGTAATTATTAAAGTGTAGCTTGCGCTTGAGGCAAGTTCTCTAATCCTTATTCTTTTACGTTATGCAAGTTTCCTATCTCTATACTTGTTGTTTATATTGTGCAAGTTTTCTAAACCGTTCTGGTACGCTATGCAAGTTTTATCATTGTATCTTTTCATTGTGCAAGTTCTCTAACCCTTGCTCATTATACCATGCAAGTTTATTTTTGATTCTTCACTTGTTATGTATTGTACAAGTTATATTTTATTCTAATGTTCATAATGCACAAGTATTGAAGTTATTGTCATAATGTTGTGATTTTGACTTAATTGTTCAAGCAAGATCCACCAATCTTTCAAATGCTTTCAGTTATTCCAAAGAATGTCCAGTTATTATGAAATCTATTATTGTATCTTACATTGGTTCATGATTCTTATATTATCGAACTGTTAAAGTATTGTGAGTCAATTCAACCACTCCTTAGTTGATGATAGTTGAAACTCCAAATTTCCTTTTAGTCATCCAAACCAAACTTTCGGTGGTGCGGACTTATACTCAAATACTGAGATGAACAACCCTATTTATTAGGAGAGGTTACTACGCGAAAGCGTTGAATGTTTGTGCATAATACATGGTACGAAGGGCTGATCCCCCTAAGTACGAGTTAAAGGTCTATAGTCTCAATGACTGTTAAAGGTTTAAATAGAAATATTTATAACCTAGGACATAGTTCAAGGTCGTATGTCCCTCAGATAAATTCTATATTCGAAATTTTAAATTGAGGAAAGAATTATTATTCAATTCCTTATTTTTGACAAAAGAAAATTTATTCAAATTCTTTTGAAGTTATTCAATTATGGCATATCATTGTACATTTCAAGTGAGCTTTTGTTTCCTCACTCTTGGGTATTTTATAACCCCTTGCAGTTAAAGCCGAGAATGTTGACATACCATCAACAAGTAAAAGGAAAGGAAAGATGGGCAAGTGAAGACTTGTTATCTTGAATCTTGATTGTAATAAGACCTAGTTTATGATGTTTTATTTTCGCACTTATTTGTTATGTTAAGGTTAGCAAACTTGGGATAGTTTTGGATTAAAGTTGTAATCCTTTTTCATAATGAAGATTTTATTTATTGATGAGGTTGTAATTTATTTTACTTTCCTATTTATTGGGTAGATGTATGTTTTATTTAGAAAGTGAACACCAAATCTTGTGAAAACGAAGTACCCTACCCATGATTTAGAATTGGCGGCAGTAGTGTTTTCTCCAAAGATTTGGAGACACTACTTATACGGAGAGAGGTGTGAGATATACACGGATCATAAGAGTCTGAAGTATATTTTCACCTAGAAGGATTTGAACATGCGCCAGAGAAGATGGTTGGAACTGATCAAGGACTACGACTGCGAAATACTTTACCATCCGGGTAAAGTTAACGTTGTCGCCGACGCTTTGAGCATAAAAGGTTGGGAGAAGCTGAACATATTAACTGATCAGGATCAGTTGATAGAACAGATGGCTAGATTAGAACTGGAAGTGAAGTTTCCAAAGGAATCGGATGAGAAGTTGTTTCAAGTAACTACTGGTTCTACTCTGGTAGACAAAGTGAAAGAAGCACAACTTCACGACGAAGAATACGAAAAGATCTGAAAAAGAATAGACGATGTCGAAAAGTTCAAGTTCAAGATCGATAATGAAGATCTGCTACGATTTAAAGGAAGAATCTGGGTACCGCTAGTACCAGAAGTCAAAGAGGAGATTTTGAGCGAATCTCACAGCTCGAGATATTCTATTCATTCAAGGAGTACGAAGATGTACCAGGATCTCGGGCATCATTTTTGGTGGCCGAACATGAAGAGGGACGTTGCTGAATGCGTTACGAAATGTCTAACGTGCTAGAAGGTTAAAGCAGAACACCAAAGACCTAGTGGATTGCTACAACCGCTGGAGATTCCAGAATGGAAGTGGGAGCACATCACGATGGATTTCGTGGTTGGTCTTCCAGCGACTCAGAAGGGATTTGATGCGATATAGGTTATAGTGGATCGACTGACGAAGTTAGCCCACTTTCTACCGATCAGGATTAAGTACAACTTAGAACAATTAGCGAAGCTGTACATCAAGGAGGTTATTTCTCGACACGGTGTTCCAGTGTCAATTGTGTTAGACAGAGATCCACGTTTCACGTCTAATTTATGGAAACGTTTGCAAGAGTGTCAGGGAACGCAGTTACGAATGAGTACGGCCTACCATCCTCAGACTGATGGCCAGAGCGAAAGAATAATTCAGACGCTTGAGGATATGCGGAGAGCTTGCGTAATGGACTTCAAGGGAAGCTGGGATGATCAGCTACCGTTGGTGGAGTTCGCCTACAACAATAGTTATCACCCGAGTATCGACATATTGCCTTATGAAGCGTTGTACATCAGAAAATACAGAACTCCCTTGTGTTGGGATGAAGTCGGTGAACGTCAGTTGTTGGGACCAGAATTAGTACAACAAACTGCTGAGATCGTGAAGCTGATCAGAGCAAGATTGGTTGCTGCTCAAGACAGACAAAAGAAATATGCCGATCAACATCGACAGAATCGATAATTCTTACCAGGAAGCTTCGTTTTCCTGTAGGTATCTCCTTGGAAGGGGAAAATTTGATTTGGCAAGAAGGGAAGCTGAGTCCCCGATTTATTGGACCTTTCGAGGTACTAAGAAAGGTGGGCGAGGTAGCTTACGAGGTGGCGTTACCTCCGGAGCTAGAGAATATACACAACGTATTCCATATTTCTGTGTTATGACCTTACAAACACGATTATAAGCATGTAATAGAATACGAGCCTTTATAGTTTGATAAAGACTTAACTTATGAAGAGGTTCCTGTTCAAATAGTTGATAGGAAGGAACAAGTACTTAGAAATAAAGTGATACCTTCTGTTAAGGTAATTTGGAGGAACCACAGTGCTGAAGAAGCCACATGGGAACTCGAAGATGTAATGAAAAAATCGTATCCTTAATTATTTGCTTAATTGTTTCTGTAACCCCTTATATATCGATTCTGGAAACAGAATCCTTTTAAGGGGGGAAGAATGTAATAGATGAGATTTTTTTTATGCTGTGATTCTAAGGACAGAGTCCTTTTAAGGAGGGAAGATTGTAACGAATGAGAATTTTATATATTAATCGTAAGTATTTATTGAATTAAATAAATATTTTATTGAATTTATTTATTGAGCTAAATAAATAAATTATGTAATTTATAAAGTGTGTGATTGTTGTGGATAATTTAATTAATTGTAATAGAATTTATTAAATTGATATGAAAGAAATGGTGTTGCATAATTCTAATTTAAATAAGAATAATTAAATTTAAAAAATATTATGTGCTAAGTGTGTATAGTAAATTACTAATTGTTACATGAATTATGTTTAATAAGAGAATTGCAAGTGTGACAATTAAGTATTATGTGCATTTTTAATTAATTAATGAATGTTAGTTTATATTTAATTAAATTAGAAGGTTGCAATTTAATTAAATAAGTGTAGCATTTAATCTATAGATTAAAGAATTTATTAAAAGAATTGAAAAGAATTTTTAACTTCTTTTACCAAACATGGCCTTAGTTAATAAAAGAATTTATTTTTAAAAATAATGTGGTTTGCCAAACATAGCCTAAGACTTTTCAAATTCAAGATTTTGTAACTTATATAATTAGTAGTAGTTAATATAGTAATTAGTATTATATTTATTAGCTATATTAATAATATAAGTTACATATATATATTATATATATATGTATGTATATGTATATTATATAGTATATGTTAGATAAAAGTTACGTTAATTTTAGGAAAAAAAGAAAGAAAAAAGAAAAAGTTAGAGAGTATACTCAGAGAAGAAGAAGAGAGAAGAAGAAGAAGCTTTGAGAAAGCAAGAGAAGAACAATAAACCATCATCATCTCCATCTCTTCTCCTATCCAAGCTAGAAAAGGGTATAATCTCCATGCTTAAATCTTCTCTATTTTGTGTTTTACATATTCCATGTTTCTTCATAAAAGAACTTCTCTGTAAAAGCCTTTTTGTGTAAATTATGTGATCATGATGTATATATGTGATGTGTGTGTATATATATATATATATATATATATATATATATTGATGTTATTATATAAGTTATATGGTTGTTTTAACAATTCAATCCATGTAATTTCGATAAACAAGAAGAAATTATGTTCATAATGATTTACTATAAACTAATTTTGAAAGAATAACCTTTGAAATTATCAAATTGGTGTTTGATTATGGATTATTGTTCAAATTGATCATGGGTTATGTTAATATGTTAAGAATTAGAGTTATTTCAATTGGAATTACATGAATTGATTGAAAAAAGAATTCGTAATAGCAATTTTTGTCAAGAACGAATGATATTGTAGTTTCTTCAAAAATCATAAAAACTTGGTTTTGATTATGTGTTGCAAGTATTTTATATGTTATAACCATGTTAAAGAGTACAACATTTTGTTGTTATCAAGTTTCATGTTCATCATGTTGAGAAAAATCGGACTTTCGTGTGGGGAAATAGGCCAAATTGGCTTATTTCTCTACCGTTCGCGAGCTGGGGGGTTCCCACAGCAATGGGCCTCGCCCCAGCGGGGGTTTTACCCTTGGACCACCAGCCCTAGCTGTGACACCCCCAAATCCGGGTACTTCAATTTCCACGGGACTTGGTGTTCACTGTACAAATATCATCTATCTATCTACCCATAGTAAATGCAAACCATGAAATAAATAGAAATAATCCTCCCCTTATGGGGTTACAACATCTGAAAAGAAATACATCAATCCCAGGTCGTACTTAACCTTAAATATCAAATGCGGAAATATAAATAATTAAATAAGTTTTACACAACTTTAACATAAGTCTGAAACATAAACACATAAAATAAACAACAAGTCTTCATCACTTGTTGACTTTGCCCTTGCCTTTGCTAGTAGAAGGCTCGTCAGACCTTTCGTTCTTAACTGCAATGTTATTATTACGCAAGAGTGAGCACGGTTGCCCACAAGTATAATAATATGACAACAATATAATAACATGCGAGTGAATCAAGGACATCTGAATAAAGAAACTCAACTTTTGACTCGAGGATAAATAACAGGAATCAAAATATCATCTGAGGGTCATAAGACCTTGAACTATGTCCTAGGTTGTAAAGTGTTTATACTTAAAACCTTTAACAGTCATAAGACTATGGACTCTACTTCTCGTACTTAGGGGGATCAGCCCTTAGTACCATATTGTGCACAATATCTCAACGCTAAAGCGTAAATAATCCCCTTTTACAGGGTTGTTCATCTCAGTTTTGACATCAGAGTCCGCACCAAAGGAAGTTTGGTTTGGATAAGCTCAATAAGTATTTTGGAATTTAGAACGTTCATCAACTATGGACTAGTCGAATCAATAAGGGTTCACTAGTCCTATAAGGTTCAACAATAACATCGATATTCAACTTGAATAATAAATCTCAAGAGTATACAATCGAATAAGTATTGTATCACTGAATCATGCTTTTAAAAGAGTTACAATATGTAATATGAATTTCGAACTTGAACAATTAAAAACACGAGCTTACTCGATATAGAAACACAAGTCTAAGGCTTAATAAATGAATAAATTAGAATTTAGGGAACTTGCTAAATCAATAAGTTAGGGATAGGATACTTGCCTCTTGCACAAGCTACAATTATAATTCACGTTCTTTATTAAACCCTACACATCAATACGTTCACAATACAAATTAATCAATAACTCGATATACGTATCGAATCACACACATCGGTCTTGAGCACGTTATTGGACTATACAATTAACGATTCAAGTCATGTAATTAACTTATTAATTACTCACGTAATATAAGTTATTAACCTCTTATTATATGTTTAATCATGTCTTTATGTTCATTACATTAGGTTTTAAACCACCTCTTAGAACACACGAACACTTAGCAAAAAAAAAAAAAAAATTTCAAATTTCTGCAAGGGGCGCGGCCGCGCGCCAGTTACCCTTGGGACCAGCGCGGTCGCGCGGCAACGCAGACCCAGATTTCCAGTTCGCGAATGACACACAGAGCAACCCAAATAAATCCAAATTAAACTAACGTAATGAATTTAAGGCTACCCATAAGATATAGAATTTACAGAAACATCATACCATGTTCTAAGCATGCTTTTAACACTTTAAATCACGGAATTACACAAATCACAACATTTAATTTCACTATTTTCAACATTTTATAAAGTTTTGAAAGAAAACAAGAATTCAACGTTACGGATTCGTTATAACACCGAATCCATTCGTTTAACTTCTATTTTGTTCGTTTAAATGTACACAATCACATTCAAGTGTTAATTTAAGTTAAATAAACGCATAAGGTGTGTAAATTTTGTACGTAAGGGCCATATGGGCCATATGTACAATTTTTACACTCTGTAACTTTTGAAAAATCAAATTAAGCATAACTACATGGATTTAATCGCACTAAATCATGCATACATGATATACAACATGTTATGATCATACAATAACACATATAAAATCATATCATACATTAATTATCAAATTAGTTATTCACAGAGAATCTAACATACGTTAATGGAAAACTTTAAGAACTTGAATTTAAAAACTTAGGAGAAGGAATTACCCTTGCTAGTTTGTGAAGATGATTCAAGGATGATGATATAAACTTTTCAAATTCTTCTTCTTCAATCTTTTCTCTCAAAATTCTCTCTGATTCTTTAAGTTTTATTTCCTCTGATATGAATATATAAATTGATATAGTATATATGTATATAAGTATAATACGTATAATATATAATGGGTGAGTGGTTGTCAGTTGGTCCCTTAGTGGGTTAACTGACCAACTCCCCTTAAGGCCTTGTTTGGCTAGCTTAAGGAATCCCTTCTCATTTATTTTAATTAATTTATTATAATATAGTTAATTAATGTCACACCCAATTAAATCAAATAATGCTATTTAAATCAATTAAATAAAATAGCATAAATCTACATTAAATCACATAGTCACATAATTAAAATTCTTATTTATTAATTATGTCTAATCATAAATCTCTAATTAATTAATAAATTAATTAGAATAACATTATGCTTATTAATTAATATATTAATCAAATAAGCTCAATTAAATACATACTTTGAATATAAAAATTCACCACATTAATTTAACTAATGTGACACATATAATTAAATTAATCTACCACAAATTCATCAATTAATTATTTAACTCAATAATTAAATCATCAAAAAATATTTATTTAATTCAATAAATATTCAAAATAAATTACAAAAATCTTGTTTGTCACATCTTTCCCCCCTTAAAAGGATTCTGTCCCCAGAATCACGGTTCAATTAAATTTCGTCCCGTTACATTCTCCCCCCCTTACAAAGATTCTGTCCCCAGAATCGCATAAACAAAAAAATTAAGTAAATAAATCTGGGTAATTCTTCATCATATGCTCTTCGAGTTCCCACGTAGCTTCTTCAGCATTGTGGTTCCTCCAAATTACCTTAACAGAAGGTATAATTTTATTTCTGAGGACTTGCTCTTTCCTGTCAACAATCTGAACAGGAATTTCTTCATAGGATAAGTCTTTCTCAAAATGTAGGGGTTCATATTCAATCACATGTTTGTAATCGGGTTTGTAGGGGCGTAAAACTGACACATGAAAGACGTTGTGGACATTCTCAAGCGCCGGAGGTAAGGCTACCTCATACGCAACTTCTCCAATCCTTCGCAGTACTTCAAAGGGTCCAATGAACCTTGGGCTCAATTTTCCCTTCTTACCGAATCTGATCTTCCCCTTCCAGGGAGAGACTTTCAAGAACACATAGCTACCCGATTCAAACTCAACGTTCTTACGGTGTGGATCGGCGTATTTCTTCTGCCTATCCTGAGCTGCTACCAGTCTTGTTCTGATCACTTTGACTATCTCTGCTGTCTGCTGTACCAGTTCTGGACCTAATAGTTGTCTCTCGCCAACTTCATCCCAGTATAGCGGGGTTCTGCATTTTCTTCCGTACAACGCTTCGTAAGGCGGCATGCCAATACTAGCGTGGTAACTGTTGTTGTAACCGAATTCCACAAGCGGTAGGTGATCATCCCAATTTCCTTTAAAATCCATGATGCATGCTCTCAACATATCTTCCAATGTCTGGATCGTTCTTTCACTCTGCCCATCTGTCTGAGGGTGATAAGCCGTACTCATTCTCAACTGTGTCCCCATGCATTCTTGTAGTCGCTTCCAGAAGTTCGATGTGAAACGCGGATCTCTGTCGGAAACAATTGACACCGGAACTCCGTGCCTCGAAACAATCTCTTTCACATATAGCCTTGCCAACTGGTCTAAGTTGAATCTGATTTTAATCGGAAGGAAGTGTGCGGATTTCGTCAGTCGGTCAACGATAACCCATACTGCGTCGTAGCCTTTCTGAGTCGTCGGAAGGCCAACCACGAAATCCATCGTAATGTGTTCCCATTTCCATTCTGGGATTTCCAGGGGTTGTAGCAAACCACTTGGTCTCTGATGTTCTGCTTTCACTTTCTGACAGGTTAGACACTTTGCAACACACTCAGCAACATCTCGTTTCAAATTCGGCCACCAGAAGTGCTGTCGAAGATCCTGGTACATCTTGGTACTACCGGGGTGAATTGAATACCGTGAGCTATGAGCCTCTCTCAAAATGTCATCCTTAATCTCTGGCACTGACGGTACCCGAACTCTATTCTCAAATCTCAGTAGTCCCTCACTGTCTATCTTGAATCTCGGTTCGGTTCCTTCAGATATCTTTTTCTTAACCTTCTCACATTCTTCGTCCTGAAGTTGAGCTTCCTTAACTTTATCCAATAGGGTTGTACCAGCTTGAATCTGAAACAACTTCTCGTCAATCTCCATCGAATACTTCACTTCCAATTTCAGCTTTTCCATTGCTGAAATTAGTTCCTCCTGAGTAGTCAACATCATCAATTTCTCCCGACCCTTTCTGCTTAAGGCGTCGGCAACCACATTAGCCTTACCCGGATGGTATAAGATTTCACAGTCATAGTCCTTAATTAACTCCAGCCACCTTCTCTGGCGCATATTCAAGTCCTTCTGTGTAAAGATATATTTCAGACTCTTGTGGTCTGTATATATTTCACACTTCTCCCCATAGAGATAGTGTCTCCAAATTTTTAAAGCAAATACCACGGCAGCTAACTCCAAGTCATGGGTCGGATACCCCTTCTCATAGTCTTTCAATTGTCGTGACGCATACGCAATGACCCTGCCGTTTTGCATAAGCACACAGCCAAGTCCTTTATGCGACGCATCACTATAAACCACAAAATTGCCTGTGTCGTCCGGAAGGGATAACACAGGTGCTGAACTCAACCTCCTCTTGAGCTCTTGGAAACTTTCCTCACACTTCTCTGTCCAAACGAATTTCACCGATTTTCTAGTCAAATTTGTCAGCGGAGTTGCGATCTTGGAAAAGTCCTGAATAAATCTTCTATAATAACCCGCCAATCCAAGAAAACTCCTCACTTCCGACGGTGTTTTCGGCAGATCCCAGTTCATCACAGCTTCGACTTTAGAGGGATCTACCGAAATTCCGTCCTTGTCGATCACATGTCCAAGAAATTGCACTCTTTCAATCCAGAATTCACATTTAGAAAATTTGGCGTACAACTTCTCTCTTCTCAACGCCTCTAATGTTAACTTCAGATGTTCTACATGTTCTTCCTTGGTCTTCGAGTATACCAAAATATCGTCGATAAAGACCACCACGAATTTGTCCAAAAACGGCTTGAACACTCCATTCATTAAGCCCATGAATGCTGCAGGAGCATTCGTTAGACCAAATGACATTACCAAAAATTCGTAGTGACCATATCGAGTCCTAAATGCTGTCTTTGGAACATCCTCTGGCCTCACCTTCAGCTGATGATAGCCACTCCTCAAGTCTATCTTTGAAAAGTACCTTGCACCCTTCAATTGGTCGAACAGATCGTCGATCCTCGGTAATGGATATCTATTCTTAATTGTGACCTTATTCAGTTCTCTGTAGTCGATGCAAAGCCGCATCGTCCCGTCCTTCTTCTTCACAAATAACACCGGCGCTCCCCACGGCGATACGCTCGGTTGGATGTACTTCTTGTCCAGTAACTCTTGTAGTTGTACCATTAACTCTTTCATCTCTACCGGAGCCATCCGGTATGGTGCCTTCGATATTGGGGCCGTCCCTGGCGCCAAATCGATCACAAACTCAACCTCTCTGTCTGGCGGAAGTCCTGGCAGATCATCCGGAAATACGTCTAAGAAGTCCCTCACGACTGGTATATCTTCTAATTTCGAATTTTCTTTACGACTATCGACTATGTAGGCTAAATATCCTACACAGCCTTGTCTTAACAACTTCCTGGCCTGCATCATCGTCAGACAACTCGCTTGTCTAGGCGATTTACTGCCATAAAACACAACCTTTGACGGGGTCATAAGGTTGATACACTTCCTCTGGCAATCAATTACAGCCCCATAATTGACTAGCCAATCCATTCCCAGAATAACATCGAATTCCCCAAGTCTAATCGGGATAAGATTTACGTTCATAATGTTACCCTTAATATCTACTCTACAGTTCTTGTGTACATACTTAACAGGGATTACTTCTCTATTCGCAATCTCTATATTCATGGGGTATTCTAACTCGTCCATAGGAAGTTCTAAGTTCTTAGCAAAGTCATCGGATATAAATGAACAAGTAGCACCCGAATCAAATAGTACATAAGCATTAACTTTATTGATCGGAATGATACCTGACACCACATCGCGAGACTGCACAGCATCCTGCACGGTCATGTTGAAGGTCCTGGCGGTTGGTCGGTTGGTTGCGGTTGGTCCCGTGATAGTTAAAGCACTTCCACCGCTGTTTCCCCTGTTTCCACCTGATCCTTCCCTTCCAGATCCCTTCTTGGGACAGTCCCTTGCCAGATGGTCCTTTGAGCCGCAAGTGAAGCAAGCGCCCTTCTTTGGGTTCGGACAGTTAGGTGCTATGTGGCCTTCCTGACCACAATTATAACATACTCGTTTTCCCTTCATACAGACCCCCAGGTGAGCTTTCCCGCAGGTCGAACAAGCTTCGATCCTCTTTTTCTGACCACCTTGCTGATTCCCAGTCGATGAGTTATCATTCCACCTCCTCTTCTGATTATTACTCCCTCCCGTGTTGCTACCACTAGCCTTGTTAATTCCTTCACCTTCACTCTTCTTCTTTTTCTGATCTTGGTTATACTTTGTAACTGCATCACTCCCGCCTTCAGCGAGAATGGCCTTCTCCAACACCCCAGCAAAAGTGTTCAATTGGAACATTGACACTTTGCTATACAACCAGGGCTTCAGGCCCTGTTCAAACCTCCTTGCCTTCCTCTGATCGGTGTGCACTTGATACGTGGCAAACCTAGCCAACTCATTGAATTTCGCCGCATATTCTGGTACGGACATATTTCCCTGTTTCAGTTCCAAGAACTGGACCTCCATTTGATTCTGCGAGCTGGTCGGAAAGTACATCTCGAAGAACATCTCCTTGAACCTCTCCCAGGTAATCACACCTTCACCTCCCCGGACCTTATTCGCTTGCCACCAATAGCTGGCCTCAGATTTCAGCATGAACGTTGCATAGGCGGTTTTCTGGTCCTCTCTGACTCTGGCGACGTCAAAAACTTTTTCCATCTCCATGACCCAGGTTTGAGCTTCTATCGGGTTCATGGTGCCTTTAAACTCTGGCGGTCCCACCGCCTTGAAGTCCTTGAACGTTGTGGTCGGTGGAGCTTGAGGTTGGTTGTTAAGCGCTCCAGCAAGTAAGTTCGCCAACTGCTGAACGGGGTTAGCATTGGCGTCGTTGTTGTTGTTAGTTGACCCTTCTTGGGCCTGTTGACGGTTAGATCGTCTCCTTGGCGGCATTTTACTGTTAAGAAATACGCGTATTAGAACTTTATTCAATCTTTTAAATATCTAAGGCTTAACTTAAACATTTAGACACAATCAGTCAACACATTATCTCAAATAAACTCTGATATATTACTAAATCAAAAGTTTTAACATAATACGATAGCATCACTGCTATTTACATCAACTATCCTGAGATAAAGAATCTACAGGATTTAAAACATAAAATATTCCTCTGTTTATAAACACATTGGAATTTACATTATTAACTACCAGATAGGTTTCACAAAATCAAATGTTCCTATCACTGCCCATTAAGGCGACGAACAGCTTTGCCACGCTCTTCTTCCATAATCCGAGACATCGTCCTGCGATCTAGCATGTACGACGGTAGTCCTTCAAACTGAATTGGGTACCTCATAACCCGATCCTGGGCCTCGTCAATTGCATACTGAAGTATAGAGTACGTCTCTTCAAGCTTGGCCTTCTTCGCCCGACAATTATCTTCTGCGAGATCTGCTCGTCGTGATTCCCTTACCCAAGCCTCCTCTGCTATGGCCAGCCTTGCTGATTTCTCTTTTAGTTCATTCTTCAATTCCTCAATTTCCTCTGACTTCTGCTCGGTTTGGCCCTTCTCGTGAGCCAAATTCCACTCTACATTTCCCAAACGTGTGTGAAGAGCCTCAACCTCTCCATCCCTCAGCTCGATGGTAGACTGTTGAGTAACCGACCGCTCCCTCAGCTCCTGAACAGTCTCCCTCAGCTCCTGAACAGTATCACGTAACTCTATGTTACGGTCATACAGCTCGTCATACATCTCAGCACTGATAGAGCTCGGCGGGAACTCTTCAGGGTCTTCCTCCTCCTCTTCAGCTGCCTCAGCCTGAACTTCAATCTCCTCAGGGTCTTCCTCAGAGTCCTCCTCTGAATTAGACACCGGCACAATCTCCTGACCAATGACTGTGATCAAGGGTGATGGCTCTCGTCGGACTAACTGCTCCCAAACTACGTGGATATCTCGGGGCTCCTCCTCTCTAGCCTCTAGGGGTACAAGGTCCCTGGACTGACTAGGTTCTCCAGCATTCGTCATCCTGACAAATAAAATTTTAAGTTTTAGTAATTACGTGATGCTAATCGAGACTCGAATATATAAGTATAAGCACGTAGCACATAAGGTAAGTTATTATCTTTCTTAGAACTCGATAAGAGTTATCATTACTATGTTCTCGATCTCTAAAAAGGCTACTATCCTAAGGTTTTTCCCCACCTAAGGTTCATAACCTACAGCTCTGATACCAACCTGTGACACCCCCAAATCCGGGTACTTCAATTTCCACGGGACTTGGTGTTCACTGTACAAATATCATCTATCTATCTACCCATAGTAAATGCAAACCATGAAATAAATAGAAATAATCCTCCCCTTATGGGGTTACAACATCTGAAAAGAAATACATCAATCCCAGGTCGTACTTAACCTTAAATATCAAATGCGGAAATATAAATAATTAAATAAGTTTTACACAACTTTAACATAAGTCTGAAACATAAACACATAAAATAAACAACAAGTCTTCATCACTTGTTGACTTTGCCCTTGCCTTTGCTAGTAGAAGGCTCGTCAGACCTTTCGTTCTTAACTGCAATGTTATTATTACGCAAGAGTGAGCACGGTTGCCCACAAGTATAATAATATGACAACAATATAATAACATGCGAGTGAATCAAGGACATCTGAATAAAGAAACTCAACTTTTGACTCGAGGATAAATAACAGGAATCAAAATATCATCTGAGGGTCATAAGACCTTGAACTATGTCCTAGGTTGTAAAGTGTTTATACTTAAAACCTTTAACAGTCATAAGACTATGGACTCTACTTCTCGTACTTAGGGGGATCAGCCCTTAGTACCATATTGTGCACAATATCTCAACGCTAAAGCGTAAATAATCCCCTTTTACAGGGTTGTTCATCTCAGTTTTGACATCAGAGTCCGCACCAAAGGAAGTTTGGTTTGGATAAGCTCAATAAGTATTTTGGAATTTAGAACGTTCATCAACTATGGACTAGTCGAATCAATAAGGGTTCACTAGTCCTATAAGGTTCAACAATAACATCGATATTCAACTTGAATAATAAATCTCAAGAGTATACAATCGAATAAGTATTGTATCACTGAATCATGCTTTTAAAAGAGTTACAATATGTAATATGAATTTCGAACTTGAACAATTAAAAACACGAGCTTACTCGATATAGAAACACAAGTCTAAGGCTTAATAAATGAATAAATTAGAATTTAGGGAACTTGCTAAATCAATAAGTTAGGGATAGGATACTTGCCTCTTGCACAAGCTACAATTATAATTCACGTTCTTTATTAAACCCTACACATCAATACGTTCACAATACAAATTAATCAATAACTCGATATACGTATCGAATCACACACATCGGTCTTGAGCACGTTATTGGACTATACAATTAACGATTCAAGTCATGTAATTAACTTATTAATTACTCACGTAATATAAGTTATTAACCTCTTATTATATGTTTAATCATGTCTTTATGTTCATTACATTAGGTTTTAAACCACCTCTTAGAACACACGAACACTTAGCAAAAAAAAAAAAAAATTTCAAATTTCTGCAAGGGGCGCGGCCGCGCGCCAGTTACCCTTGGGACCAGCGCGGTCGCGCGGCAACGCAGACCCAGATTTCAGTTCGCGAATGACACACAGAGCAACCCAAATAAATCCAAATTAAACTAACGTAATGAATTTAAGGCTACCCATAAGATATAGAATTTACAGAAACATCATACCATGTTCTAAGCATGCTTTTAACACTTTAAATCACGGAATTACACAAATCACAACATTTAATTTCACTATTTTCAACATTTTATAAAGTTTTGAAAGAAAACAAGAATACAACGTTACGGATTCGTTATAACACCGAATCCATTCGTTTAACTTCTATTTTGTTCGTTTAAATGTACACAATCACATTCAAGTGTTAATTTAAGTTAAATAAACGCATAAGGTGTGTAAATTTTGTACGTAAGGGCCATATGGGCCATATGTACAATTTTTACACTCTGTAACTTTTGAAAAATCAAATTAAGCATAACTACATGGATTTAATCGCACTAAATCATGCATACATGATATACAACATGTTATGATCATACAATAACACATATAAAATCATATCATACATTAATTATCAAATTAGTTATTCACAGAGAATCTAACATACGTTAATGGAAAACTTTAAGAACTTGAATTTAAAAACTTAGGAGAAGGAATTACCCTTGCTAGTTTGTGAAGATGATTCAAGGATGATGATATAAACTTTTCAAATTCTTCTTCTTCAATCTTTTCTCTCAAAATTCTCTCTGATTCTTTAAGTTTTATTTCCTCTGATATGAATATATAAATTGATATAGTATATGTATATAAGTATAATACGTATAATATATAATGGGTGAATGGTTGTCAGTTGGTCCCTTAGTGGGTTAACTGACCAACTCCCCTTAAGGCCTTGTTTGGCTAGCTTAAGGAATCCCTTCTCATTTATTTTAATTAATTTATTATAATATAGTTAATTAATGTCACACCCAATTAAATCAAATAATGCTATTTAAATCAATTAAATAAAATAGCATAAATCTACATTAAATCACATAGTCACATAATTAAAATTCTTATTTATTAATTATGTCTAATCATAAATCTCTAATTAATTAATAAATTAATTAGAATAACATTATGCTTATTAATTAATATATTAATCAAATAAGCTCAATTAAATACATACTTTGAATATAAAAATTCACCACATTAATTTAACTAATGTGACACATATAATTAAATTAATCTACCACAAATTCATCAATTAATTATTTAACTCAATAATTAAATCATCAAAAAAATATTTATTTAATTCAATAAATATTCAAAATAAATTACAAAAATCTTGTTTGTCACACTAGCCGGGCACCATGCTGTCCAAGAATTTTGTTTTCCCTTCGTTGAGCTTTCATGCCGCGTTTGTTTAGCTAACTTAGTTTTATGACTTGTTAAGTGAAATAAGTAATGAGATAACATACTTTTAATGTGTTAAAGATAGATTGAAGTCTTATGTTGTTATATTATATGTGTGCTTGGATATTATTACCGTAAGATGCAATATGATAGTAAAAGTGCTATACGTGTATGAGGTGCTTGATTGTGAGTTTAGCCTCACGTATGTGTATTAGTATCGACGTACGTCGTAACCATGTTGTTAGGTTGGACTTGAGTAAGAAGTCCAACGGTTTAAATGTTTTAGTTAGGAGCTAATGGATGTTTTGAACGTAATGAAATGTGTAGGGTAATTGTGGAAGTGATTGCAAGTATTAAAGTGTAGCTTGTGCTTAAGGCAAGTTCTCTAATCCTTATTCTTTTACGTTACGCAAGTTTCCTATCTCTAAACTTGTTGTTTATATTGTGCAAGTTTTCTAAACCGTTCTTGTACACTATGCAAGGTTTATCATTGTATCTTTTCATTGTGCAAGTTCTCTAACCCTTGCTCATTATACCATGTAAGTTTATTTTCGATTCTTCACTTGTTATGTATTGTACAAGTTATGTTGTATTTTAATGTTCATAATTCACAAGTATTGAAGTTATTGTCATAATGTTGTGATCTTGACTTAATTATTCAAGCAAGATCCACCAATCTTTCAAATGCTTTCAGTTATTGCAAAACATGTCTAGTTATTATGAAATCTATTGTTGTATCTTACATTGGTTCATGATTCTTATATTATCGAACTGTTAAAGTATTGTGAGTCGATTCAACTACTCCTTAGTTGATAGTTGAAACTCCAAATTTTCTTTTAGTCATCCAAACCAAACTTTCGGTGGTGCGGACTTGTACTCAAATACTGAGATGAACAACCCTATTTATTAGGAGAGGTTGCTACGCGAAAGCGTTGAATGTTTGTGCACAATACATGGTACGAAGGGCTGATCCCCCTAAGTACGAGTTAAAGGTCTATAGTCTCAATGACTGTTAAAGGTTTAAATGGAAATATTTATAACCTAGGACATAGTTCAAGGTCGTATGTCCCTCAGATAAATTCTATATTTGAACTTTTAAAATGAGGAAAGAATTATTATTCAATTCCTTATTTTTGACAAAAGAAAATTTATTCAAATTCTTTTGAAGTTATTCAATTATGGCATATCATTGTACATTTCAATTGAGCTTTTGTTTCCTCACTCTTGGGTATTTTATAACCCCTTGAAGTTAAAGCCGAGAATGTTGACATACCATCAACAAGTAAAAGGAAAGGAAAGATGGGCAAGTGAAGACTTGTTATCTTGAATCTTGATTGTAATAAGACCTAGTTTATGATGTTTTATTTCCGCACTTATTTGTTATGTTAATGTTAGCAAACTTGGGATAGTTTTGGATTAAAGTTGTAATCCTTTTTCATAATGAAGATTTTATTTATTGATGAGGTTGTAATTTATTTTACTTTCCTATTTATTGGGTAGATGTATGTTTTATTTATAAAGTGAACACCAAATTTTATGGAAACGAAGAACCCTACCCATGATTTAGAATTGGCGGCAGTAGTGTTTGCTCCAAAGATTTGGAGACACTACTTATACGGAGAGAGGTGTGAGATATACACGGATCATAAGAGTCTGAAGTATATTTTCACCTAGAAGGATTTGAACATGCGCCAGAGAAGATGGTTGGAACTAATCAAGAACTACGACTGCGAAATACTTTACCATCCGGGTAAAGTTAACGTTGTCGCCGACGCTTTGAGCATAAAAGGTTGGGAGAAGCTGAACATGTTAACTGATCAGGATCAGTTGATAGAACAGATGGCTAGATTAGAACTGGAAGTGAAGTTTCTGAAGGAATCGGATGAGAAGTTGTTTCAAGTAACTACTGGTTCTACTCTGGTAGACAAAGTGAAAGAAGCACAACTTCACGACGAAGAGTGCGAAAAGATTCGAAAAAGAATAGCTGATGGCGATGAGTGCTAGTTCAAGATCGATAAAGAAGGTCTGCTACGATTTAAAGGAAGAATCTGGGTACCGCCAGTACCAGAAGTCAAAGAGGAGATTTTGAGCGAATCTCACAGCTCGAGATATTCTATTCTTCCCGAGAGTACGAAGATGTACCAGGATCTCAGGCATCATTTTTGGTGGCCGAACATGAAGAAGGATGTTGCTGAATGCGTTGCAAAATGTCTAACGTGCCAGAAGGTTAAAGCAGAACACCAGAGACCCAGTAGATTGCTACAACCGCTAGAGATTCTCGAATGGAAGTGGGAGCACATCACGATGGATTTCGTGGTTGGTCTTCCAGCGACTCAGAAGGGATTTGATGCGATATGGGTTATAGTGAATCGACTAACGAAGTCAGCCCACTTTCTACCAATCAGAATTAAGTACAACTTAGAACAATTAGCAAAGTTGTACATCTAGGAGGTTATTTCTCGACACGGTGTTCCGGTGTCAATTGTGTTGAACAGAGATCCACGTTTCACGTCTAATTTCTAGAAACGTTTGCAAGAGTGTATGGGAACGCAGTTACGAATGAGTACGGCGTACCATCCTCAGACTGATAGCCAGAGCGAAAGAACGATTCAGACTCTTGAGGATATGCTGAGAGCTTGCGTAATGGACTTCAAGGGAAGCTAGGATAATCATTTACCGTTGGTGGAGTTTACCTACAACAATAATTATCATGCGAGTATCGGCATACCGCCTTACGAAGCGTTGTACGACAGAAAATGTAAATTTCCCTTGTGCTGGGATGAAGTCGGTGAACGTTAGTTGTTGGGACCGAAATTGGTACAAAAAACTACTAAGATCGTGAAGCTAATCAAAGCAAGATTGGTCGCTGCTCAAGACAGACAAAAGAAATATGCCGATCAACATCGACAGAATTGAAAATTCTTACTAGGAAGCTTCGTTTTCCTGAAGGTATCTCCCTGGAAGGGGAAAATTCGATTTGGCAAGAAGGGGAAGCTGAGTCCCTGATTTATTGGACCTTTCGAGGTACTACGAAATGTGGGCGAGGTAGCTTACGAGGTAGGGTTACCTCCAGAGCTACAGAATATACACGACGTATTCCATATTTCTGTGTTACGACCTTACAAACACGATTATAAGCATGTAATAGAATACGAGCCTTTATAGTTTGATAAAGACTTAACTTATGAAGAGGTTCATGTTTAAATAGTTGATAGGAAGGAACAAATACTTAGGAATAAAGTGATACCTTCTGTTAAGGTAATCTGGAGGAACCACAGTGCTGAAGAAGCCACGTGGAAACTCGAAGATGTAATGAGGAAATCGTATCCTTAATTAGTTGCTTAATTGTTTGTGTAACCCCTTATATATCGATTCTGGGGACAGAATCCTTTTAAGAGAATAAGAATGTAATATATGAGATTTTTTTTTATGTTGTGATTCTGGGGACAGAATCCTTTTAAGGATGGAAGATTGTAACAAATGAGAATTTTATATATTAATCGTAAATATTTATTAAAATAAATAAATATTTTAGTGAATTTATTTATTAAGCTAAATAAATAAATTATGTAATTTATAAAGTGTGTGATTGTTGTGGATAATTTAATTAAGAGCAATAGAATTTATTAAATTGATATGAAAGAAATGGTGTTGCATAATTCTAATTTAAATAAGAATAATTAAATTAGAATAATATTATGTGCTAAGTGTGTATACTAAATTACTAATTGTTACATGAATTATGTTTAATAAGAGAATTGCAAGTATGACAATTGAGTATTATGTGCATTTTTAATTAATTAATAAATGTTAGTTTATATTTAATTAAATTAGAAGGTTGCAATTTAATTAAATAAGTGTAACATTTAATCTCTGGATTAAAGAATTTATTAAAAGAATTGAAAAGAATTTTTAACTTGTTTTACTAAACATGGCCTTAGTTAATAAAAGAATTTGTTTTAAAAAATAATGCGGTTTGCCAAACATGGCCTTAGACTTTTCAAATTCAAGGTTTTGTAACTTATATAATTAGTAGTAGTTAATATAGTAATTAGTATTATACTTATTAGCTATATTAATAATATAAGTTACATATATATATATATATATATATATATATTATACGTATATGTATATTATATAGTATACGTTAGATAAAAGTTACGTTAGTTTTAGAAAATAAAGAAAGAAAGAAAACAGAGAAAGTTAGGGAGTATACTCAGAGAAGAAGAAGAGGAAGAAGAGAGAAGAAGAAGCTTTGAAAAAGCAAGAGAAGAACAATACACCATCATCATCTCCATCTCTTCTTCTATCCAAGCTAGAAAAGGGTATAATCTCCATGTATAAATCTTCTCTATTTTGTGTTTTACATATTCCATGTTTCTCCATAAAAGAAAATCTCTGTAAAAGCCTTTTTATGTAAATTACGTGATAATGATGTATATCTGTGACGAACGTGAATTTTGTACAATTATTTGAATATTTATTGAAATAAATAAATATTTTTAATGATTTAATTATTGAGTTAAATAATTAATTCATGAATTTGTGGTAGATTAATTTAATTATATGTGTTACATTAATTAATGTATGTGTAGTAATTTAATAGTTCAAAGTATATATTTAATGGAGTTTATTTTATTAAATGAATTAATTAAATAAGCATAATGTTACTTTAATTAATTTAATAATTAATTAAAGAATTAATGTATTAACATAATTAATTAATAAAAATATTAATTATGTGACAATGTGATTTAATGGAAAGTTATTATATTATATTTAATTGATTTAAATAAAATTAATTGAATAATTAATAATGTGACAATTAACTATATAGTAATTAGTTAATTAAAATAAATAGAAAAGAAGAATTAATGTGCTAGCCAAACAGGACCCTTATGGGAGTTTAACAGTTGGCAATGCAACGGATAGATTATTACGTATTATATATATACTTATACATATACGTTTTGGCATTTTGTTCAAAACTTAGAAATATCAGAGAAAGGTTAGAGAGAAAAAGAAGAAGAGAAGAATTGAGAGAGATTGAAAGGAAGAGAGATTTGAGAGAATCAATTGCGTGTCTTTGATTATCTTCATACTAACAAAGGGTAATCTTTCTTTTTAAGTTTTCAAAAGTTGTATTTTCTAAAGTTTTCATATACGTGTTTTAAAGTTTTCTGTGAAAATTGGGTTTCCCAATTGGGTTATGATATGACTTTATCTATATGGGTATGTGATCATAACGTATTTTCTAACATATAATCATGTTTTAAAGGATCAATTTTATTTAATTTGGCCTTAATTGGGTTTTCAAAGATTACAGAGTTTTATTTACGTATTGGGAAAGTTCTCTGTGATGAGTGGTTTTGAAAATTAAAGTATGATGTGATCATATAGAGGTCTGTGTATGTTAAAAAAAATGGGTTATGCCATATATATGTAAATTACAGTGATCACACCATGGGATTTTGTCAAGAATTGGGTTCTTGAAAATACAGAGTAGTGAATATGGGTGAATAACCCATATGGGTTAAATTAATGATTTAATCATATGTTTATATTTAAATTGATAAAGGAATATGATTGTATATGTTTAAACAAAGAGAATGGAATTGAAATGAACAGATTCGGTGTAGTAACGAATCCGTAATGTTAGATTTTATATTTTTTTCATAAAAACTTTACAATTTATGAAGAACAGTGAAAGTGATTGTTGTAATTGATGTAATTACATGATCTAAATTGGTAGATACATGTTAGTAATGATTTGTGATGTTCCTATGAAGTTTATACTTCATGGGTAACATTACAAATTAGTGTAATGGTGTAAATTGGGAGAAAATGGCCGAGTTCTGTGTTCGTTCGCGAACTTCAGAATCTTGAAAAACACAGCCGTGCGGCCGCGACGGGTGGAAGGCTAAACGGCGCGAGGCCGCGCCTGTCTGAAATTTTTGAAAATTTTTGTTAAGTGTTGAATTTTGAGAAATGAGTTTTGAATCTAATAAACATGAAGACATGTTGCATATATGATAAGATCTTAATATGAGTTTAATAATTTATGTTATATGATTAATTAATAAGTTAACTAATCCACGTAAACCATTATTTGAAAAAACTAATAATGAGTTCGAAGAACACAGTTGTGAATCGATATACATATCGAACCTGTGATTAATTGATATTGTGAATGTATTGATAGGTAAGAGTAATTAAAGAAGTGAGTTATAATTGTAGCTTGTGCACGAGGCAAGTTTCCTATCCCTAATCTTATTATTGAGCAAGTTTCTAAACTTTACTATTTAAATTGAGCAAGTTCTTATTCTTAATTATTCAAGTCAGAATTTCATATGAGATGTTATGATTCTTTTAAAAGTATTATTTCAGTATACAATACTTATTCGATTGTATACCCTTGAGAAGCTATTATTCAAAGTGAATATCATATGTTGTTAAATCTTTTAAGACTAGGGAACCCTTAAATGATTCGACTAGTCCATAGTTGATGAGCGTTCTAAATTCCAGAACAATTAATAAGTTATCCAAACCAAACTTTATTTGGTGCGGATTCTGATGTCAAACTGAGATGAACAACCCTAATATAGGGGATTGATGATGATGCTTTAAGCGTTGAGGTAGTGTGCACAGTATCTGTACGAAGGGCTGATCTCCCTAAGTACGAAGTTAAGTCCATACTCTTATGGTTGTTAAAGGTTTAAAGGTTAATATACTTGACAACCTAGGACAGAGTTCAAGGTCTTATGACCCTCAGAAGTAATTTGATTCTCGATTAATTATTCTTGATTTAAAAGTTGAGCTTTCTGTTATTCAGATGTCTTTAAATTCACTCGCATTTTATTATTGTCATATTTTTATACTTGCGGGCATTCGTGTTCACTCTTGCATAATAACATTGCAGCTAAGAATGAACGAAGTGATGAACCTTCTAGTAGCAAGGGCAAAGGAAAAGCTAACAAGTGTTGAAGACTTGTGATGATATTGAAATGTTAAAGTTCAAGACTAATGTGTGATGTATAAGAATTATTTGTTTACGTTTTCGCAACAGAGATTTAAGGTTAAGTATAACCTGGGATTTATTATGTATTATTATTTCAGATGATGTAAGATGATGGATTATTTATCTAATAAATGAATTTCTATTATTATGGGTAGATAGTCATATGATATTTGAACAGTGAACACCAAATCCAGTAGAAATTAAGATACCAGATTTGGGGGTGTCACAAGTTGGTATCAAAGCCGTAGGTTATAAACCTTAGGTGGGGGAAAAACCTTAGGATAGTAGCCTTCGAGAAGATAGTAATGATAACTCTATTGCGTTTTAAGAAAGATAATAAGATTACTTTATGTGCTATGTGTTTATGTGTTCATACGTGCAAGAGTATTGATTAGCATCACTTAAAAACTAAGACTTAAAACTTATTTTATCAGGATGTCAGATACTGGAGGAGCTAGTTCGCCCAGGGATGTTGTACCCCTAGAGACTAGAGATGAGGAGCCCCGAGACATACATATAGTCTGGGAGCAGCTATTACAGCTAGAGCCATCTCCTTTGATCACAGTCATTGGTCAGGAGCATGAGCCAGAGATTGACTCAGAGGACGACCCTGAGGAGTTTGAGATCCCGGCTGAGGCCGCCGAGGAGGAGGAGGAAGACCTTGAGGAGTTTCTGCCGAACGCTGTCAGCGCTGATATGTACGATTTATTGTATGATCACAACATAGAGTTACGAGATACGATTCAGGAGTTGAGGGAGCAGACAGTCACTCAACGGTCTACCATCGAGCAAAAGGATGGTGAGGTTGAGACACTCCACAATCGTCTTGGACATGTGGAGTAGGATTTGGTTCATAAAAGGGGCCAAAGTGAGCAAAAGTCAGAGGAGATAGAAAGGTTGAAGAATAAGATAAAAGAGAAATCAGAAAGACTCGCTATAGTAGAAGAAGCTTGGGTGAGCAATGCACGACGTGCAGATCTGGCAGAGGATGAGGCGCGTGAAAAGAAAGCTAAGGTTGTAGAGACGTGCTACACGTTTCTGAGGGCCATTGATGAGGCCTAGGACCGAGTTATGAGATATCCAATTCAGTTCGAGGGACTGCCTGGGTATATGTTAGATCGCATGACTATATCCCGTATAATGGAGGAGGAGCGTAACGAAGCTGTCTGACGTCTTAGCAGGCCGTGATAGGACAATATGGTTATGTGAATGCTTAACTAATAATTAATAATGTAAATTCTAATGTGATTATAAACAAAGGTATATTCTGATGATTTAAATCCTGAAGATCTTTTATCTCGGGATAGTTGATGTAAATGGCAGAAATGTTATCGTACTATGTTGAAAACTTTTGATTTTAATAAAATATCAAAGTTTATTTGAGATGATATGAGTTAAAGTGATTATATTAAATATTTAAGTTAAGCCTTAAGTATTTAAGAGATTGAATAAAGATCTAACAAGCGTACATTTTAACATAAATATGCCGCCAAGAAGGAGACAAAATCGTCGACAAGCCCAAGAAGGGTCAACACATAACAATAACAACAATGAAGCCAATGCCAACCCCGTTCAGCAGTTGGTGAATCTGTTAACTGGAGTGATGAATAATCAGCCTCAAGCTCCACCAAACACCTCATTTAAAGACTTTAAGGCAGTGGGACCGCCGGAGTTTAAAGGCTCCACAAACTCGATAGAAGCTCAAACTTGGGTTATGGAGATGGAGAAGGTTTTTGAGGTCGCTCGAGTTAGAGAGGACCAGAAGACCGCCCATGCGACATTCATGTTAAAATCAGAAGCCAGCTACTAGTGGCAGGTAAATAAGGTTAGGGGAGGAGAAGGTGTAATAACCTGGGAAAGGTTTAAGGAAATGTTTTTCGAGATGTACTTCCCGGCCAGCTCCCAGAATCAAATGGAGGTGCAGTTTCTGGAGTTGAAACAGGAAAATATGTCTGTGCCCGATTACGCGACGAAGTTTAACGAATTGGCTAGGTTTGCCCAATATCAGGTGCATACTGACGAAAGGAAGGCTAGGCATTTTGAACAGGGACTGAAACCCTGGTTGTATAACAAAGTGTCAATGTTTGCATTGAACACTTTTGCTGGAGTTCTGGAGAAGGCCATCCTCACTGAAGGTGGAAGCGAAGCGGTGACCAAGTACAATCAGGATTATAAGAAGAAGAAAAATGAAAGTGAAGGAAATAATAAGGCTAGTGACAGTAATACGGGAGGAAACAATAATCATAAATGAAAGCGGAATGACCACCTGTCGTCCGTAAATCAGCAAGGGAGTCAGAAGAAAAGGATAGAACCATGCCCAACCTGTGGAAAGACTCACTTGGGAGTCTGCATGAAAGGGAAAAGAGTTTGCTACAATTGTGGTCAGGAAGGCCACATAGCACCTAACTGCCCTAATCCTAAGAAGGGCGCCTGCTACACGTATGGGTCAAAGGATCACTTGGGTAAAGACTGTCCCAAGAAGGCATTTGGAGGGGCAGGGTCAGGTGGAAATAAGGGAAATAATAGTGGAAATTCTCTTACAATTACCAGACTGACTTTAACAAACCGACCAACTGCAAGGACATTCAACATGACCGTACAGGATGCTGTGCAGTCTCGTAATATGGTGTCAGGTATTATTCAGATCAATAAAGTCAATGCTTATGTTTTATTTGATTCGGGTGCTACTTTCTCATTTATATCCGATGACTTTGCAAAGAACTTAGAATTGCATAAGGACGAATTAGAAATCCCTATGAACATCGAGATTGCGAATAGGAAAGTGATTCCTGTTAGGTATATACACAAGAACTGTAAAGTGGAAATTAAGGGTAACGTTATGAATGTAGATCTTATCCCGATTAAACTTGGGGAATTTGACGTTATTCTGGGAATGGATTGGCTATTCAATTATGTAGCCGTAATTGATTGCCAGAAGAAATTTATTAACCTTATAACTCCGTCAAAGGTTGCGTTTTACGGCAGCAAGTCGCCTAGGCAAGCGAGTTATCTGACGATGATGCAAGCTAGGAAGTTATTAAGACAAGGCTGTGTGGGGTATTTAGCCTACACAGTCGATAGTCGTAAAGAGAATCCAAAGTTAGAGGAAATACCAGTCGTAAGGGACTTCGTGGATGTGTTTTTACGATCTGTCAGGACTTTCGCCGGATAGGGAAGTAGATTTCGTTATCGATTTGGTGCCAGGAACAGCTCCAATATTGAAAGCACCGTACCGGATGGCTCCGGTAGAAATGAAAGAATTGATGGTTCAGCTACAAGAGCTACTTGACAAGAAATATATTCAACCGAGCGTATCACCGTGGGGAGCGCCGGTGTTATTTTTTAAGAAAAAGGATGGGACGATGCGGCTCTGCATCGATTATAGAGAGTTGAACAAGGTTACCATTAAGAATAGGTATCCGTTACCAAGGATTGATGATTTATTTGATCAACTAAAGGGAGCGAGATATTTCTCAAAGATAGACCTGAGAAATGGTTATCATCAGCTGAAGGTGAGGCCAGAAGATGTTTCGAAGACAGCGTTTAGGACTCGGTATGGTCACTAAGAATTTTTGGTTATGTCATTCGGTCTAACAAATGCGCCTGCAACATTTATGGGCCTAATGAATGGAGTGTTCAAGTCATTTTTGGACAAATTCATGGTGGTCTTTATTGACGATATATTGGTATATTCTAAGACCAAAGAAGAGCATGTTGAGCATTTGAAGTTGACATTGGAGGTGTTGAGAAGAGAGAAGTTATACGCCAAATTCTCGAAATGTGAGTTCTGGATTGAAAGGGTGCAATTTCTCGAACACGTGATTGATAAGGACGGAATTTTGGTGGATCCCTCCAAGGTCGAAGCGGTGATAAATTGGGATCAACCGAAAACACCGTCGGAAGTAAGAAGTTTTCTTGGATTATCAGGTTATTACAGAAGATTCATTCAGGATTTTTCCAAGATCGCCACTCCGCTAACGAATTTGACTAGGAAAGTTGTGAAATTCGTTTGGACGGAGAAGTGCGAGGAAAGTTTTCAAGAACTTAAGAAAAGATTGAGTACAGCACCTGTGTTGTCCCTTCCGGATGACACAGGAAACTTTGTAGTATATAGTGATGCATCGCATAAAGGGCTAGGCTGTGTGCTTATGCAAAATAGCAGAGTCATTGCGTACGCGTCACGACAGTTGAAAGATTATGAGAAGGGATATCCAACCCACGATTTAGAATTGGTCGAGGTGGTATTCGCCTTAAAAATTTGGAGACACTATCTCTATGGGGAAAAGTGTGAAATATATATAGACCACAAGAGTTTGAAATATATTTTTACACAGAAAGATTTGAATATGCGTCAGAGAAGATGGCTGGAGTTAATAAAGGACTATGATTGTGATATTTTATACCACCCGGGAAAAGCGAATGTTGTAGCCAACGCCTTAAGCAGAAAGGGTTGATGATGCTAACATCACAGGAATAGTTGATTTCAACAATGGAAAAGCTGGAATTGGAAGTAGGATGTCCAATGGAGACTAATGGGACGCTGTTCCAGATGCAAGCTGGTACAACTCTCTTGGATAAGGTTAAGGAAGCTCAAATCCTGGATAAGGAATGTGAGGAAGTAAAGAAAAAGATATCTGAAGGGACTGAACTTAGATTTAAAATGGGCAGTAAGGGTTTGTTGAGGTTTGAAAGCAGAGTTTGGGTACCGCCAGTACCAAAAATCAAAGAGGACATTCTAAGCGAGGCTCATAGTTTGAGGTATTCCATTCATCCTAGAAGTACCAAGATGTATCAGGATTTACGACTAATATTTTTGGTGGCCAAATATGAAGAGGGACGTTGTAGATTGTGTTGCCAAGTGTCTGACCTATCAGAGAGTGAAAGTCGAACATCAGAGACCGAGTGGTTTGCTACAACCTCTAGAGATCCCAGAATGGAAATGGGAACATATTACAATGGATTTTGTGGTTGGCCTTCCGACGACCCAGAAAGACTACGACGCAGTATGGGTTATCGTTGATCGATTAACGAAATCCACACACTTTCTTCCGATCAGAATCAGATTTAACTTAGAATAGTTGGCAAAATTATATGTGAAAGAGATTATTTCGAGGCACGGAGTGCTAGTGTTGATTGTTTCAGATCGCGATCCGCGCTTTACATCAAATTTCTGGAAACGATTACAAGAATGCATGGGGACACAGTTGAGGATGAGTACCGCTTATCACCCTCAGACTGATGGACAAAGTGAAAGGACAATACAGACATTAGAGGATATGCTAAGAGCATGCATCATGGATTTCAAAGGTAATTGGGATAATCATCTACCGCTGGAAGAATTTGGTTATAACAATAGTTATCACGCTAGTATTGGTATGCCGCCTTACGAAGCATTGTACGGTAGAAAGTGCAGAACACCACTGTACTGGGATGAAGTTGGTGAGAGACAATTGCTAGGACCAGAGTTGGTATAACAAATAGCAAAAATAGTTAAAGTAATTCGGACAAGATTAATAGCGGCTCAGGATAGGCAGAAGAAATACGCCGATCCACACCGCAAGAATGTAGAGTTTGAATCGGGTAGCTTTGTATTTTTGAAGGTCTCTCCCTGGAAGGGAAAGATCAGATTTGGTAAGAAAGGAAAATTGAGCCCGCGGTTCATTGGACCCTTTGAAGTGCTGTGAAGAATTGGGGAAGTAGCCTATGAGGTAGCATTACCTCCGGCATTAGAACATGTCCACAACGTCTTCTATGTGTCAGTGTTACGACCTTATAAACCCGATTACAAACATGTGATAGAATATGAACCCCTACAATTTGAGAAGGATTTATCCTATGAAGAAGTTCCTGTTCAAATTGTTGACAGGAAAGAACAAGTTCTCAAGAACAAAGTAATACCTTCTGTTAAGGTAATTTGGAGGAACCACAACGCTGAAGAAGCTACGTGGGAACTCGAAGAGAATATGATGAAGACTTATCCCCAATTATTTTTCCTGAATGGGTGAGCGCGATTTTGGGGACAGAATCTTTGTAAGGGGGGAGAATGTTATGGGACGAAATTATTAATCGAACCGTGATTCTGAGGAAAGAATCCTTTTAAGGGGGGAAAGATGTGACGAACGTGAATTTTGTACAATTATTTGAATATTTATTGAAATAAATAAATATTTTTAATAATTTAATTATTGAGTTAAATAATTAATTCATGAATTTATGATACATTAATTTAATTATATGTGTTACATTAATTAAATTAATGTGTAGTAATTTAATAGTTCAAAGTATATATTTAATGGAGTTTATTTTATTAAATGAATTAATTAAATAAGCATAATGTTACTTTAATTAATTTAATAATTAATGTATTGACATAATTAATTAATAAAAATATTAATTATGTGACAATGTAATTTAATGCAAAGTTATTATATTTTATTTAATTGATTTAAATAAAATTAATTGAATAATTAATAATGTGACAATTAACTATATAGTAATTAGTTAATTAAAATAAATAGAAAAGAAGAATTAATGTGCTAGCCAAACAGGGCCCTTATGGGAGTTTAACAGTTGGCAATGCAACGGATAGATTATTATGTATTATATATATACTTATACATATACGTATTAGCATTTTGTTCAAAACTTAGAAATATCATAGAAAGGTTAGAGAGAAAAAGAAGAAGAGAAGAATTGAGAGAGATTGAAAGGAAGAGAGATTTGAGTATAAAATCATTAGCTAATAAAATTAGCAATGATAAGGGAGTAAGTTAAAACTCAAAATTTGAGTTAGAGATAGAATTTTGAAGCACGGACTGCTCGGTTGCGTCCGGAACGTTAAGTTTAGTCAGAAAGGACAGTAAACACAAAATGTGTAAGGGTTGACTTTTTGGTCAAAGCTAACAATTGAATTTTATGGAGAAAAGTCAAAATTGGAGTTAGAGGTGGAATATGTTATAATTTATGTGAACTATATATGTGATTACATAAATATACATTATATGATGTGAATACATTTATTTTTTATATAAAGAGAGAATTAAGAATAAAGTTATGTAACCTAATATATATATTAGGTATGATATTTAAATAACCTAAGGGTTATAATAGAAGAGGATGTTAGTATGTAAAATATATACTAACCCTAGAGATTTATTTTATATATCTCAAATAATTAATTTTATAACCAAGTCTAATTGGGATATGAAATTAAAGAGGCAGGAGGAAGGAATTTATTTTTAAACATGAGAAATAAAAACTCTAATTAAATGATTAGGGTAGAATAAAATTAAGAGTGTTGGACTGTGATAATGTTCATAGCCTAAGGAATTAATTAGAAAGCCCAACACATTATATAAGGTGGCCCAACTAAGCCTACCAAGTGTAGGGAATTATTGAACCATAATGACATATTTAGTTTACTTGTCTATGTCAAGTCAAGTTGGGTTATGCAAATAAATTATTATGATTGATTTATGGGAATGTGTAATAGTCCAAGTAGTATATAATACTAGTGGACTAGCCCAATTGGATTAATAATCAAGCCCACTTATTTTATTGGAGGTAGATTTGAATGTCATTAGATAAATTAATTAACTTAGCCCAACATGTAGATAAATAAATAGTAGCCCAAGTATGGTATAAATGAACTTGACTATTAGTCGCCCAAAATAATCATATTACCCTAAGCATTAATTAAAGAGGCCCAAACCTTGATCCATTGAGAGATGGACTTTTTAGTCATTAGAGTAAGTAAATAATACGAAAAAAATAGATCTATAATGGGAGAAGAGGAGGGACATGGCCGACCATATGGGGATATTATGGGTAGAGATAGCAATTTTGTTGAGCTTGTCCAAAATCTTGGTTAAAATCTACTAAATCTACCAACTAAGCCATATGTCACTCTCTTAGCATATCCAACACTTATGGTTAAGTGTACAAGCAACCATTATAATGATTAAGAGAGAAAAGTAGTGGAGTAGGGAATATTTACACACTTAATCTTACTTACTCCACTTACTTCATTTTATTCCTTGCACTTCCAAGCTCCTTAGCAAAAGAAAAAAAAGAAGAAAATATATAGAGAGAGAGAGGGAGAGCCATTTTGGCCACTACAAGGAGGAAAGAAGAGCTTTGATCTTCATGCACTATGTAATGATTCTCAAAAATTTCAAGTTTAGATTACTTATTTTGTTAGATTTTGATGAAACAAGGAGCCTTATGTTTGATCTTTAAAAACTATTCATCTATATGAGTATAAGTGTTTTATATGAGGATCAAAACATTTTTAAAGTTGACAGTTAAATCAAAAGAGAGAAAATAGAGATTTACACAAAATGGGTAAAGAAAAAAAAAGCTTATGAATGCATGCACTAGATAATTTTATGTTAGAATCTTGAGATGCATGTTGTATATGGTTAATATCATGTTAGAATGCTAGATCTTGAGTTTAATAAGTTAAACTTGTGGATTTGTATGTGTTCATATGAAAAAGTTTGGAAAAAGGAAGTTAGATGGATTTTTGGGAAAATGTTTATTTAACTAGTGTGCTATAACATGTGCATGTTGAAATCTACAAGTGATATTTGAGATTTTCTTTCTTGGTATGATAGATACATGAGTTAAGGGCAAAACCCTTTTGAAATCACTCAAATATGTTTAAAAATGAGCAAATTATGAATTTAATCCCAAACTACCCAACTGTTGTAATCATACTACTGATCAGTCACTTCTAGGATGTTTTCGGTAACCAAAATAGACTAAAATTTGGTATTATACATGAAAAATATATTTCAGGAAAATAAGAAATCCAATGATACTAATTGGACCTAAATCTGGGATGTAGATCTCGAGTTAGAAGTGTTTCCGTAAAGGACCCCAAATCTAAAAAACGAACCAACTGTTGTAAACATCCTTGCTGATCAGTCACTTTAACTATGATTTCCGGGACCTAAACAGATTCGAATTTGATGTTTAATAAATGGAAACTGTAATTCAGGAATATACGAATCCAACGCTTCCGACGGAACCTACATCCGAGTTGTAGATCTCGTTTTACAAGCGTTTCCGTGAAGGAACCCAAATCTAAAATTTTGGGTGAAAATTATAGTAAGAATAAAGATTGAATGGAAAATGAATAATTATAGTAAATAACTTTTAAAACCACTAATGGGTTAGTAAACTAGTTACATAGAAAGTTAAATGTAATTAACTATTTAATTATTATTTAAATGATATTAAGTAATAATTAAGTAGAGTTAGTGTTAATAAAATAACTGTTTGTTATTTAATTATGATTAAATAATAATTAGAGTTAAACAATTAATTAATTATTATTTAATTAATATTAAATAATAATTAAAGAATATTTAAGTAAGCTTAAGTAATAATAAAGTAATTACTTACTTATATTGACATAAAAGTTTATAAAAATAATTTTTTATTATTTAATTAACATTAAATAATAAATAAGAACAAGTAATAATTAATTATTCTTAATTTAATAAGAAAGAATAATTAAAGATTTATTAAGTGAATTAATTATTTATTATTTAATTAACATTAAATAATAAATAAGGATAAATTTTAAGTAATTATTCTTTAAATAATAATAAGGAATAATTAAAGACTAATGTAGTAAATAAATCAATTATTGATTATTCAAGGATAAGAAATTAATAAATTATTATTAAAGACAAATAATAATTTAATCATTTATTATTTAATTAACATTAAATAATGAGGAGTTATAATTGGTTATTATTTATTATTAAATAATAACTAAAGGTAATTAATTAATTACTATTTAATTAATATTAAATAGTAATCAAATAAAGAGGGAGTTAACAATTAAAGGAAATAACTCTTTAATTAAACAATTATAATAAATTGTTTAAAGATCTAATAAGTGTTTATCACCTAAGAAAAGCCTTATTAATTATTAAATCTTTAACCTAAGATCGATTAAATATCTTATAGGATTAATGATAGTACATTATATATATGTACTTTGTGATTGAATTATTTGTTAAATAATAGTACCAGTAAGTGTATAGATGAACAATTATACGCAATACTAATTGATAGATCTACATTATCGATGTTAGATCATTCAAAGAGTTTTAATTAAGGCTAGTACAGGCAAGTTCTCTAACTCAAACTCGAGTTATAATTGTTCAAGCATGGTAGTGGATAATTATTGTTGATTATTCCACATCTAAGATTATTATTGAATATTCGCATTTATTGCAAGTTTCCTAACTCAAACTCGAGTTATTATTGTTCAAGCATGCTAGTGGTTTAATTATTTATAATTATTCCACTTTTGTGATTATTGATTCGCATTTAGTGCAAATTGCATATGTTCATCGGGTATGAAAGGCTGATCACCTTCATTACCATAAGATTCAGTTAAATTTGTTAATGGTCATTGTTGACCACCCAACATTATTGATTCAGTCATTCAATTATTGAAATTTAATTCTCAATCTTTCACAATTGTTATATATTATTGAAAATTCAGAAAGCTATACTCTATTCTTCAATCATGATATATCTTTATTGTATTTAAACTTGCTGAGCAAAGTAGTTGCTCACTCTTGTTATATCATGATAACACATTTCAGATTAAGATGAATGTTCCAGGATTAAAGACAGAAACACAAGCAAATGACAAGATTAGAGTGTTATGCAAAATAACTTTTTAGTTATCTTATGTAAACCTTTTGTAATGTTGAAGGTATGTATTCAGTTAAGGTTAATAAACTTGGGGAAATGTTATAGAATCATGTGAAATAAACAATATATGTTTATTAGTTCCGCATTAGATGATAGAATATGTATGATAATGAAGTAACGTAACGAACCAAGTCCGAGGTTCTTGGGACCTGGATTTGGGGGCGTCACAAGTACAACCATTTAACTCATACCAACTGGCAGCTCTGTCTAATTCGGACAAAAAAAATCTCACCCTCAGATCAAACAAACCACATCGACAACATAAAGGGTAAGAAACACATTAGGAAGAGGGAACCCAAATTTTTCCCGACGTCGACAGATGGCGACTCTGCTGGGGACAGTAGAGGGCTTAAGCCGCTTTTTCAAACTTTTCAATTCCCTTCATTGTGCTTGTGTGTGAAATGACGTCTTTACATTGAATGGATGTGAATGTCTCTTTACCACGCTTTATATTAGTGCTTTGCACAATGTCATCATTTTGAATGCGGTGAGACGCAATGAATGTATGTTGTGTCTTCCTCCACCAGGAGGCGAACCCATTGGTCATTGATTACTGGACTCCGATGGCGATTAAGTCCAAGTGAGGCTCAGGAAAGGTACCACTCAGATCCGCTCCAATGGAAAGATCGGATTAGCTTCCCATTTAGTAAATTGTGATGATCTCCATGCCGAAAAGCCCGTGAGTAACCTAAGATAGGTCAGCCTCTAATAAACTAAATGCGAAGGGAAGGCTCTTCATACCTTTCCCTTTCAATTCCATGTCAAAATATCAAATGTTGTAAATATCAAATCATATCAAATATTTTAAATTATAAATTCTTTTATGTCTATTGTCAAATATCAAATCATGTCATGATATCCTGTCATCAAAATAACTAACCACTGTTTTGCAGGAAAATATTAAAACCCCCTAAAAACTAACACATTTCACAACATGCATATTGTTAGTGTCTATCAAGACTAGACTACCTACTCGTTTTGTAGGTAAGATTGGTCCCATTGCCAAATCAAAATCTAAAAAGGCACAGAGCCTATCCACCTACATGGCTGAAAGTGCCCAATAAGAATCAGGTTCTGTATCTCAAAAGAAGTTTAAGGGAGTTAGGAATCAAATAGCAGAATTGGCTATCCTCCTAAAAGAACAAAGTAAAAGCACTCAGGGCCAGACAACGCCCAATCAAACCAAGTCCTCCTCACAAGGTGGAAATCAAAGTGCTGACGAAAAGGGGGAAATCCAGATACCTGAACCTCGATCCAGTGATAGAACCAACAAAACTCCTTAAATCACAAATCTTAGGGAAAATCGGGAAACTGGGAATATAAGAAAGAAAGTACAACAAGTGGAAGAAACCATCCGGTCAATAAAAGGGACTGGCACATATGTAAGTGTCAATTACTCAGATCTCTGTATCTTTCAAGGGGCTCGTTATCCAGACAAGTTCCAAGTCCCAGATTTTGAAAATTATAACGGGATGGGAGATTCTTACACCTACCTAAAGGTATACATTGGAGAACTCAGATCCTATGCAGAAGATGAAAAGATGAGAATGCACCTATTTTAGAAAAGCCTAACCGAAGAGGCTAGAGCCTGGTATGCCAGACTTGACAATGCCAAAATCCACAGCTGGGAAGAATTAGCCCACGCCTTCCTAAATCAATACAGTTTTCAGTCACAAATGGCACCAGATCGATACCAAGTGACTAAAGTTAAAAAGTAGAGTATTGAGTCTTTCCGTGAATACGCCCAAAGATGGAGGCGTATGGCAGCATAGCTTAGCCCACCTATGTCAAAATTTGAAATGGTGATGACTTTCATAGACATACAAGAGGCACCTTACTATGAGAGGATCCTAGCAGGAATATGCAAGCCATTCTAGGAGATGATCAAATATGGTGAAATGGCAGAGATAGGCCTGAAATCGGGTAAGATTACAGATCTCATAGCCTTGGAAACAGTCGCTGAGCATATACAGCAGGGAAACTATACAAGCTCTCCCAATAGGGTACCAAAGAAAGGCGAAGAAGATGTATCCCTCGTTTTACAGGGGTAGGCTAGGAGACCCAACCATAGTCCCCCCTTTTGGAAGAAGGAAGACAATATGTCATTACAACAACAGGCAGCGTTCAACTAATACCATGATAGAAAGAGAAAATTTGGAAGGACATAAAATCGCATATTCACTCCACTAGGCGATTCCCTGGAGAATGTATTAGAGTTATTAATCAAGTAAAAGAAAATTATCGAATTAGCTCCACCTCTGGATTCAAAAAGCAAAAGATACAATCTAAGCCAGAGATGTGCTTACCACTCAGGGTCTTCGGGACATGATACACAAGATTATTGGTCCTTAAAGCATAAAATCCAAAACCTAATCAAAAGCGACAATGTTGTGGTCCAACAACCTAACCATCCAAATGTCAACACCAACCTTTTGATGCAGCATGATACGAAGAGAGTAAACATGATCGGGTTAGGAAGCACCGAAATGTGTCCAAATCAAAAGTACATACGAAGGATGGAGGAATACCCCCAAAGGAACAGAATAAATGTCCTAGATTTGGAGAATTCAGAAGAGGGTATGACAATAATGAAATTTTTTGAAATGATCCAGAATCAAGTAACTCTGCTAGCTAAGCTGATAGTGCGCCAACATCAGGATACAAGTAGCTTTTCACTCAACTATCAGAAAGCCAAAAGGAAAAAGAGGTTAGCCAGAATGTAAGCCTATCTCCCTTCAAAATAATCCAGCTAACTGAAGAAGATCAAAGCAGGCTGAAAGGAAAAGAAAATTAAAATGATGAAATTACTAGAAGATCTCGCCAGCCGAAAAATCGCCTGGAGGAATGCGAATTCCGAAAGAGGAAATAACAAATAACACCCCGGACTCCTATGACCCCGAGAGTCAGGAAGAGTAGGCAGAGAATGGTATTCACACCTTTGGGGGACTCGTTAAAAAATGTGTTAGCATTGTTTGTTGCGCAGAAAAAGATCATTGAGCTTGCTCCACCTGCTAATCCCAAAGTAAGGCATTATGATCTCAACAAGAGGTGTGCTTATCATTCCGGAGCACCGGGACATTCGACCGAGGAATGTTGGCATCTGCAACACAAAATCCAGGAACTCATTGAAAATGGAGAACTGAAGATAGAAGTCCCCATGACCTGAAAAGGCGAAAGGGAAATAAAGAGCTTAAAATGTCCACTCGAGACGGGCAGTTCAAAGGAGGTGATGGCTATGAGCACCAATCCTGGCAGAACACAAGGTGGACTGATCCTATTACTAGTAGTGACAGGAGAAAAGAGAGTCCCCTAAGGAAATTCCTCTACAACTTTTAAACATCCTGTTGCCCAAACTTAACAACCAGATTCCTGATTCTACCATCCTGGATGATGAGGACGAAGTACTAATCCTTCTTATTGTGGAAAAAGCCAAAAAAGAAAGTTCCATGCGAGAAATACAACAACAGTTCAGGAGAGATTTCATAGTTAAATCCTCTCAAACCTTTGAGAAAGGCGAAGAAACAGATGAAGAAAAAGGTGGTGAGGCTGTCAGGGAAGCCAACCCATCAAGGAATCTAGAGTTCATCCCTTTTTGCTACGAGTCCAGTTTGAGCCTCCTTAAGGGATATACTAAATCAAGAGATGATCAAGTTATGGCCATGATTGAAGATGTTCAGAACCAGGAGGTAACCTCTATCACGAGCCTCGAAGGCAGCATCACCACTAACAACTGGACTACCAGGCCTCAGTTAGCCAGGAAGACGTAGATCCAGTGGAAAGTTGCGAGTTCCAGGAGATGTTGGGAAGTTATCACTTTCTTAGTGTAATGCCTTTTATTTTCCATGCATGTAAATATTAAAAAAAAATTAATCAAAAAAAATCAAAAAATCAAACCAATCAGGTCTTGTCCAAGCCTGAACTATGAAAGACCTGATCTCTCATTTATAGGAGTACGTAGGAAGCCATCTATGGTGCAGTCAAACCAAACAAAAAAAAATCAAAAACCCCTCAAACCAAACAAGAAAATAAAAAACCCCTCAACCCAAGCTCAAACCCAAATAAACACTTTTCAACTGTTCAAGCCAAGCCTGAACTACGTAAAACCTGATCTCCCCTGTCACACCCCCGAATCCGGGTCCTCTGATCCCGGTCCAGTCGCCACGAAATAATACTAACATCCACCTTTAAGTTACGATAACTAAAATTGGAAATATAATAAACGTACGTCGTTTATTAAGAAGGTGTTACTAGTCCCAAGATTCGATAACCATAATACATAAATACAAATATACCCTAGAATAAACATTAGGGTTCATATTACATTAACAGTAATTAAACAAATCACAAAGACAAAGTCTGCTCCTTGCAAACCATCCTAAATCTTTCCTTTACCCTTGTCCTTCCCTAAGGGCTCGGGCTTACCTGCAATATAAGTCATGATATAGCAAGAATGAGCAACAAGTTTGCTCAACAAGTTTAAATACAATAATAAAGGATATATCATGATGAATGAAAAAATATCTGACAATGATTTCAACAAAATGAATATCTTAAAGATTCACCAATATGAATGTTAGAACGATTCAACAATCTGTATGATTCAATACTATGAATATCTGTATAATTTAGCGATATGAATATCTATAAGGTTCAACAACCTGCATGATTCAACACTATAAATATCTGAAAGATTCAATAATATGACTATTAAAAGCAAAGATAATAATTGCCTTTAGAATGACTGATAGTCGAGTAGACTCTGAACTATAACTTTCCAATGGGTTCAATAGCTAATTGACCCTTTTAGAATTACTGGCTTCTGGCTACAGAAACTAAGTACCTCGAGGAGATCAGCCTCGAGCACAACATGAATATGCATAACACTTATATCTACTTACTCGTATCATATATATTAGATACCTGGGCATACTCCTACATATGAGGGGTGTTCTGTTCCGTCTAAGAATCCTTACAATCAATTGGTTTGGATAGCTTCAAAGAAAATTTCATACACTAGTTTGACCGAGCAAAGGTTCAGACTCTTACTGACATAGTTCAAGAAATTTAGGACCTTGAATAATGTACAAGTCCAAAACTGTATGAGCTCAAATGCACTAGGTGCGGGCATCAATAATATCAATGTGGAATAATTGATAAGTAATTAAACCACTAAATAACATACTTGGAAATAAAGTTCAAGCAATTAAGTAAACAACTTTCGATTCAACAATAACCTACTCAATACAATATGAGAAGGATAGAGAACTTGCACAAAGTGAAGTTTAGAATTTGCACAATATATGAATTTATGTAAGTTCGGGGAACTTGCACAATACTCAATGTGTGAAGTTCGGGAAACTTGCACAATACTCAAAATGTGAAGTTCGGGAAACTTGCACGATAATAGATTCCTTGCATAAAATAAATGCATAGGCTTAGACACTTACAACATCAAAGAGTGAAATTTGAGAAATTTTATTATAATAGATCCCTTGAATAAAGTAAATGCATAGGTTAGGACATTTGCTTACAAAGTTCTTTGAGTAAAGTAAACACAAAGATAAGATACTTGCACAATATACGAGTTTGTATAAGTTTAGAGAACTTGCATAATAAAGAAATGAAGTTCGGGAATTTGCAAAATAACCAAAGTGTGAAGTTCGGGGAACTTTCACAATACTCAAAATGTGAAGTTCGGGGAACTTTCACAATAACCAAAGTGTGAAGTTCGGGGAACTTTTACAATACTGAAAATGTGAAGTTCGGGGAACTTTCATAATAACTAAAGTGTGAAGTTCGGGGAACTTTCACAATATTCAAAATGTGAAGTTCGGGGAACTTGCACAATACAATAATAACTTGCTCAATACAATATGAGAAGGATAGGAAACTTTCACCAAAAACAAGTGAAGTTTAGAAACTCGCTTACACGGTTCATTGAATAAGGTAGTACAAGAATTTAGGATACTTGCATTCAATATAACAATCAACTGAAGTTAGAAAACTTGCTTACAATATCTGTTGAATAAAGTAATGCAAGGGAAACTTGCTCAAATATAACTTGAGGAAGATAGGGAACTTGCCTGATTGCTCAGCTACAAATAATTCTAGCTTTAATTAAACGGCGTTGGAACGACCTAATATTAACAAGTCGATCTCTCTAATTAGTATAAGTTCACACATACAAGAATCTAATCATTAGATAATTCTATCACATAAGATCACGTTCAATATCAAACATACCATTTATAGCATCATAATATGTTAACAGTTAAAATTCGACTTAAGCAAATTGTTCGGGACTAAAAGCGTCCCAACGTAACTCTGACATGCAACTACTAACATTAAACCAATACACATACTTATCATGTTGTAATTTCTCATTCGAAACTAGCATGCTCATCCTAATCCAATTTCAGAGTCATATGTTTTCATGCCGGTAAACCTCAAGTTAAACAAGTTCATACTTCAAAGGTTTACTACTCCGGTCATACTATCTCATAATGAGACTAAACAATACTTGATATATATGCTCGAGTATACTTCAAATCACATAGTTCATATTTGAAGTTCATTTTCAATGATTAAGCATGCATATGTGAAATCTGCGCATAAATAAACGAGGTTCATGTCAATACGTCTGTAGGCATAATGACATCCTAATAAACATGCTTGCATGATCATAATATAATTCACATGGTAATCATTGCTAGTTAGCTTCCACATTCTAAGTTTCCATTTACAAAGTACACTAAGTCAAAAAGACAACACGGTACACGTAAAGCATCTCGTAACCGTTATTCTCATGTATTAGAACGCATACATAAGTCACATACATGTATCTAAGTGGTCACAATCTAAAAGACACAAGTCTTGGTTAAGTTCTCTTTGAAAGTCTTAAGTCTCTCTTTTGAAAACGTCTTAACTTACGATCAAGTATGCTAGTGTGTTCTATCATATTAGACTAAGTTCTTATGTTTATAGAACACACAATCATGACCATGAAATCAAAATTCATACATACTACGTATACGTCAAAGTTCACATTCAAAGCTTATGTTGTTGTTAGTAACGTTCACTAATGAGTTCAACATGCTAATGCTTCATTACGAGTCATATAAACACAAGTCAATGGATTATTCATGCATTTCTAAACCACACTAAAATGCTTGCAAAATTAGTACCTAAATATGTTACACACATGTCAAAGTTTATTTTCAAAACTTCTATTTTCGTTAGGAATGTGCACTAGTAAGGTTCATATGATCACAGTTCATTATGGTACCTATGTACGCGAGTTAGCATATTTCTCATACATCTTTAAATCATACTAATATGCTTGCAAAGTCAGAATACTAGCATGCTTCGCATATGTTGACGTTCGTTCATGAAATCTTAAGTTTATTTCATAACTATATGTTGTTTCATAAACCTTGTATGCAAACATAGCAAAACACATTTACTCAAAGTTCATATACTCATATAAGTGTATTAAGCTAGTTCACATGTCTGTCCTAACAAGGTATTACATGATGACATAATAGGCTTGTAGCAGAAAACAAAAATCTGAATTGCAGGGCCTGCGCAGCTGCGCTGCAACCAGGCATATACCCGATGCAGCTGCGCCGGCTCCTGATCCAACCAAGACTGAACTGCTTCAGGCAGTTCATTAGCCTAACCCAAAATTTTTCTAACGAAAACACTTTAAGCATGATATGATACCATTCTAACATGACTATAACTCCATATAACCCTTAACAATCATATATCACAATTCAATTACCCAAACTATGAACAATTCAAGATTTCAACAATTTTAGAAAATTAACAGAGAATGAGGAACTTGAATGTAAGTAATTATACCTCTGCTATTATGGACTTGCTACTAAACATTTGCTACAATGCTGCTATACTAACTCCTTCTTAACTCTAATAAAATACTCAGCAAATGCAAGGAAGAAGGAGAGAGTTCATTATATAGGCAAATTGAAGATACAGACAATGTCATTAACCCCAATTCCAAACCAACGGATTGCACAATAACATGGTGGTTAACAAGTAGTTGGTGAAGAGTTGGTGGATTCATCATGAATCCCACTCCCCCTACACTCATTAGCTAGTTTATTGCTGAGTTTGAGAAGGATGGTAGAGTAGTAGCCCATTAGGAGTTCACGTGTGGGAGTTGGGCACTCAATGTGAGACTTAGAAACTTACAAGTGTAATACACTATACTAATGTAATCTATATATATAGCCTATCATGCTTACTAAGGCTACATCATGTATACACATTTTATTTCATGTAAATACTTAGGCTATAATTAAATTAAAGTCACAATTTCAATGAGCAATTAATAATATGATGCATCAAGTAGGGTATATACATATAATCCATGTACATTATCTATTAACACCAAATATAAATCAATTGGGTATTATTATAATAATAACTGTTATTATAATAATTATAATAACTTATTGAAATCATTTATCAATTAATAATGTTATTGATATAATATAAAGTAATAGGGTATACATATTAATGTCTATCCATGTATTGTCACATGCTCTTATGTACACATTCAATTCATCAACCCCACATAATACAATTAAGGTTACTATATAGTCTATATATAATATATGGTTAACTACCATATAAATAACACATGTTTGTATAAAACAATAAATCAGTTAATCAAATAAATATAATATTATTATATTTATTAATCTCTTACTCATTAATTATTATCTATTCATAATAATAATAATTAATCATCACATTATCAACTAATTACTCCCAATTCATTAACTATTATTTATTCCTAATAATTATAAATCAACAACAATAATAATTTCATACATTATCGATTAATTACTCAAATATAAATAATTAATCCCGATTAACTCTCTACACTATATTCAAGTAAATTTGAATATATAAATTACTAACACTTTTTATGAATTCTCTGATATAAAAGTCTTAGGGTTAATCTAGTAAGTTAAATAACCATTAGTGATTCCCTTTAATAAAAATCCTAGCATTTATTCGCATAGGTTAAATCACATAAGCACATAACCACATAAGTTTTAAATAAGTTTGAAAAATTAACTCTTAAAAATTTAAAATCACATATAAAATTAATAAGGAGCTTAAAATTCCTGGTCGTTACATCCCTCCCCCCTTATAAAAATTTCGTTCTCGGAATTGTAAAAATAAGGTTACTCCAATAAAAACAGATAATTCGCTCTTATCACTTAGATAATCTCTACTGTCTGCTGTACCACTTCTGGTCCCAACAGTCGACGTTCACCTACTTTATCCCAACACAACGGTGTTTGACACTATCTCCCATAAATGCTTCTAGCAAAATCTCTTCTCTTAGTTCTAGTACTAACGGTACCCAAATATATCCTTCAAATCATAAAAGTTAAGTGCTATCAATCTTAAATTTCAACTCATCATCTTTAGCTAATCGCTTCTTGATGTTATCACAAACTTCGTCCTTCTCTTGTGCCTTCTTAACCTTATCTAACAATGTCGGGCTTACTGACACTGTAATTAATATCTCTTAGTCTCCATCGGATACTTAACCTCTAAGTTTAGTCTTTCGAAAACTCTCACTAATCCCTCTTGAATGGTCAATCTCGATAATTTCTCTATGCCTTTCCTACTCAAGGCATCTACCACTACATTTGCTTTGTTTGGATGGTACAGAATTTCACAATCATAATCTTTGATCAATTCTAGCCATCAGCGCTGCCTCATGTTTAATTCCTTCTGCTTGAAGATATACTTCAGACTGTGTATATCTCACACTTCTCGCCATACAAATAATGCTTCCAAAACTCCAAGGCAAAAACTACTGCTGCTAAATCTCGTTTGGGAAGACATCCACGAATTCCCTTCAGATCGGTATAACAATTCCTATGAATGTATTCTACGGGGATAACTTCCTTGTTTTCTACTCCTACATTCATAGGGTGTTCTAATTCCTCACGGGGTAAGTCTAACTGTTTAACAAATTCTTCAGAAATAAAAAAGCAGGTGGCACCCGAATCGAATAACACATATGCATCTATATATAATTGATCGGGATGATACCTGACTCCACCACATCCTGTATGGTTATGTTGGTTTGACTGGCTGGCCCTCCGATGCTCAGTCCATTGTTGTTATTGTTATGGTTTTCGCTAATTGCATCCCCCTTTTTCTTCGGGCAGTCCTTGATTTGATGGTCTGTGGCTTTACACGAGAAACGTCTTCCTTTTGGCTTATTCGGACATTGAGGAGCCATGTGCCTCGGTTGTCTACAACGATAACATGTGTTCTTGCCTTTCATGCATTCCCCCGAGTGGTTCCTTCCACAGTTGTTGCGCTTTAAACTTTTCTTAGCCTTTCCCCCGGATTTGCCACCTCCGGATGATTGGCTCTACATCCATTTACGCTTATTAGGGTTGCTGCCTCCGCCGCTTCCCCCCTTCTGTCCTTCCTGACCGGTCTTTTTAACTTGCTTAAATTGCGCTATGGCTTCATTACCTCCTTCGACAATGATAGCCCTTTCCAAAAGATCAGAAAAAGTCCTAATCTTTAATACATCTACTGCCTTCTGCACCCATGGTTTCAATCCTAATTCAAATCTCTCTGCTTTCCTGGCCTCCGTATCCACCTGATGCGAGGTGAATTGAGCCCACTCTTTAAATCTTGTCGCGTTCTCTGCGACTGACATACCTCCTTGTCTCAGCTCCAGAAACTTAACTTCCATATCTTGCTGCATATTCTCCGAAAAGAAATTCTTAAATCTGTCCCACATAATAACTCCTTCGCCTGCTAGTCCTTTATTTGGTTCCCACCAATTATTAGCTTCGCCCTTCATCATGAATGTGGCAAAACTCGTCTTCTGTGCCTCGGCCACCCGTGCGATCTCAAACACCTTCTCAACTTCTTCTACCCATGTCTGGGCTTCAATTGGGTCCAAGGTTTCCCGTAATTCCGGTGGTCCTACCAATTTAAAGTCCTTATAGCTAGCCAAGTAATATCCTGGCTGCTCAGCTGCTGGCTGGGTTATGTTCTGCATTGCTTCTGTTAATAGGCAAACGAAGCTCTACATTGGGTCGGCATTTCCCCCTCCACCATTGCTAACAGATCCTTCCTCCCTCTGGTTTAGCGAAAACCCCCTAGGCGGCATGATCCTGACGACAGGAAGAAAACATTAGGCTTTATGTGATATGCTATTCATATTAGCATTAAGAAGTTAGGACGTCTATCAATCATAACTGATTTAAATAAACAACTTCAGTATCACAATAAGACTTGATGGATATCCTCAATCCATCACTTACAAACTCTACTTGAGTTTCCTACTAAGGTTATAACTTAGGTTTCGCATTCCTAACATTTATAACCTAAAGCTTTGATACCAACCTGTGACACCCCCGAATCCGGGTCCTCTGACCCCGGTCCGGTCTCCACGAAATAATACTAACATCCACCTTTAAGTAACATACGATAACTAAAATACGGAATATAATAAACGTACGTCGTTCAATAGGTGTTACTAGTCCCAAGATTCGATAACCTTAATACATCAATACAAATATACCTTAAAATAAACATTAGGGTTCATATTACATTAACAGTAATTAAACAAATCACAAAGACAAAGTCTTCTCCTTGCAAACCATCCTAAATCTTTCCTTTACCCGTGTCCTTCCCTGAGGGCTCGGGCTTAACTGCAATATAAGTCATGATATAGCAAGAATGAGCAACAAGTTTGCTCAGCAAGTTTAAATACAACAATAAATGATATATCATGATGAATGAAAAAATATCTGACAATGATTTTAACAAAATGAATATCTTTAAGATTCAACAATATGAATGTTAGAATGATTCAACAATCTGTATGATTCAATACTATGAATATCTGTATAATTTAGCGATATGAATATCTGTAAGGTTCAACAACCTGCATGTTTCAACACTATGAATATCTGAAAGATTCAATAATATGACTATTAAAAGCAAAGATAATAATTGCCTTTAGAATGACTGATAGTCGAGTAGACTCTGAACTATAATTTTCCAATGGGTTCAATAGCTAATTGACCCTTTTAGAATTACTGGCTTCTGGCTACAGAAACTAAGTACCTCGAGGAGATCAGCCTCGAGCACAACGTGAATATGCATAACACTTATATCTACTTACTCGTATCATATATATTAGATACCTGGGCACACTCCTACATATGAGGGGTGTTCTATTCCGTCTAAGAATCCTTACCATCAATTGGTTTGGATAGCTTCAAAGAAAACTTCATACACTAGTCTGACCGAGCAAAGGTTCAGACTCTTACTGACATAGTTCAAGAAATTTAGGTCCTTGAATAATGTACAAGTCCAAGACTGTACGAGCTCAAATGCACTAGGTGCGGACATCAATAATATCAATGTGGAATAATTGATAAGTAATTAAACCACTAAATAACATACTTGGAAATAAAGTTCAAGCAATTAAGTAAACAACTTTTGATTCAACAATAACCTACTCAATACAATATGAGAAGGATAGAGAACTTGCACAAAGTGAAGTTTAGAATTTGCACAATATATGAATTTGTGTAAGTTCGGGGAACTTGCACAATACTCAACGTGTGAAGTTCGGGGAACTTGCACAATACTCAAAATGTGAAGTTCGGGAAACTTGCACGATAATAGATTCCTTGCATAAAATAAATGCATAGGCTTAGACACTTACAACATCAAAGAGTGAAATTCGGGGAATTTCACCATAATAGATCCCTTGCATAAAGTAAATGCATAGGTTAGGACATTTGCTTACAACGTTCTTTGAGTAAAGTAAACACAAAGATAAGATACTTGCACAATGTGACGCCCCCAAATCCAGGACCGCCACTTGGTCTCTCGAATTCGGTTTGTCACGTGCTCATGGTAATACATCACAATAATAATACGACTAAATGTCGCATCGCACAACAGAATAATAAACAACTAATACCGAATAAATTATATTTAAATAATATAATTATTCACGTCCCAAGGTCTCGTAACTTAAACAGTGATTACATAGCTTAGACATATCTTAAGCATAAATAACCTTAACTAGTATATAATATCATAAGTTCTTTATTACAATCATAAAGTCCTACATAAAACAAAGCTACTCAGTAGCCTTTCCCTTGCCCTTGTCGGTACTCGAGGGTCCACACTGCTCGGCCTTAACTGAAATGTTTTTAGGGAAAGCAAGAATGAGCAAAAATTGCCCAGCAAGTAATATACAATAAGGGTGAGTAATAAAATTCTAAATTCTCGAAAGGGTATAGCAAGGTTTGATAGTTCAAGGATAAAAAGAATACCAACAGTTTTCAAATACAGTCGCTAAGGACAGAATAATATCAATGTGATTCAATAATAAATCAATTCAAGATTTCAAGATAACTGAATACTGAGCAGTCACTAAGGACTATGAACTTCTACTAGAATTAATAGTATTAAACTGAAAATCCAACAAAAACAAGTATAACAGGTGATCAGCCTAAAGTACCATACGTTATGCATAACAATCAATCAGACTCAAGTGCGCGCGTCGGTTCTCTGACAGTTATATTTTGTTCTTCTCAGTCAAATACAAGATCCCGCACCAATCAATTAGTTTGGGTCACTTTTCAATAATATAAGTCTAGCCGAATCAAATGGCATAGACACTTTAACAATATTCAAGAACAATACCAAGTTCAACATGAATAATGGCTTTAATGAAATAAGAGTTCAAGTATGCTAATTCAATTCAAATGATTAAGTAAAGAAACTAGTTCACAATATACAAGGATAGAATACTTGCACCGTAAAAGAGCGTAAGTTAGGAAACTTGCATCCAAAGAGATAAGGTTTAGATACTTGCCTTATGCGTAGTTTACTCACCTGAAGCTAGCCAAATATTTCGAATCCTATTTATAACGTATTACATGTATAGGATTTTCATTAGTTAACACATTCGGTACATAAGCTTGTTACTCAAATTAAATATACACACATTGTATTACCGTAGTCACACGTCATTACATACTTATACGCATTCGGTATGAAATTAAATTATAAGTTACCATAAATTCAAATAACATTCGTATAACATTATGTCATTTTTAATCGATTAGGCTTTCATTAGCTATGGAATTACTTTTCTCAATTAAAACATCTTCATGGTATGTTACTATCAAATATCAGTAGCAATTAGTCTTGTTTAGCAGCTATAGCATTGAGGTGAGTTATCTGCCAAAAGTCAGATCAACAAAACTGCCCAGATTTCATTTTGGCATGGCGCAGCTGCGCCCTGGTTAGGCCTAGGGGCGGCGCAGCTGCGCTTCCCCCTGGCCAGATCAGGGTTGGGCTGCTGCTATTTCTATCCAACACATAAGCATACTAAGGCAATTACACTTAACATTCATTCATGCTAGAGGACTTTTCATAAGCTTATGACCATCTTAAGTTCACTTTTACATGTCATGGTCTTAGTTTAGGATCGCCACGGGAATTAAGGCCAAATAGGGTCATATAATTACAATGCATACAATTTAATCATAGATTCTTGCGAGAAGGTCATATCAATTGTAATATACATGCTTGCGATTGTCCACGTCATTTATTCTTAACTAGCATTGTTTATTACTTTAAAACATACCTATACTTATGCTTAGTTTACTACCGTTATATCAAACATATAAGAGTCATGCTTAGAGACATAATGAATGTAAACATGTCATTTTACATTCTAAGAATTTAACTACTCATACTTAATGCACTTGGTTCAAAAGCATATCCAAGTTTGCTTTTGAATCCATTTTAAACTTGAACAACGCAATTTAACACATACAAGGCAACTTCAAAGCTCTTATCGTATGTAGTCAAGTCATATTAACACTTTTGCAAGATCAGCGTGTATATCATGTAGTATTCATGCATATTAGCTTTAACATAACAAGCTTTTTCTTAATAATTTCTCTAACACAAGGTCTAACAAGTTTGGTCATGAACAAGGACACTATAAACACTATATCATGCTCCTTTATATTTAAAATCAATCATGTGTATGAATCACTAAGTTCAGAACTTGTAGAACAAGTATTACTTCAAAGTTTGTTTTTAGAATACTAAGTTTATCTCGGAAACCATACCTTTTTTGTTAATCATGTATGCTAGTATAAGAAAACATGCTTACCTTGCCTCATTTTATTCATATATATATATATATATATATATGTTACACAAGTTAGTATGCTTGTTTAAACCAAACCACATAATATATGCATAACAGAAATCAAGCAGGATGCAGAATCTGCAGCAGGCTGCTGGTGCAGCTGCCCAGTACAAAACTGGCGCAGCTGCGCTGGCTTGTAGCCAGCGGCAGACTGTCCTAGCCTTGGCAGACTTCCAGTCCAAACACAGAAAATTCATCACAAATTCGATTATAACTAACAGCATTGTATTACCAATATGTTTTTAAGCTAATATAGCAACTAAACAAGTATGCTACAATCCAATTCAACATGATCAAGAATTAAGAATTTCAAGAATAGAAATTTTGACCGAGACAAAATAAAGAACAAGAATCATGGAATTATACCTCTGTAATTAGTTAATTGGACTTGCTGCTTAATTTAGAATGCTTACACTGATATATGTATATGCTCTCCCTCTCAACACTTAACAAAATCTCAGCAAAGAAGAACGGAGAAGAAGAGCTCAATTTATAGAACAACCAATACCCAGACAATGCTTTAGTTCTTCAATTTAAACTAACGGATTGTTGTATTCTTTGATAGCTAATGAGAAGTTGGTAGTAGTTGGTGGAATGCATCATGAGAGCCACTCCCCATTGAATCATGCTAGATAGAATGTGCTGAGTTTGAGGATATAGGGAGTAGGATAGCTTCATGAGTATTCACGTGTGAAGAGATAGTGACTGTCATTAAGGGACAAGGCAAGGCAATCTCAGCATTCTAGTAAGTTTGTACTATATCATGTTATAACATATAAGCATAACATATATTATCTACACTTAGGTATTAAATTAGTGTCACAAGGCAATTTCATATAATGTAATAAGTGTAATTTGTACGCATATAATCCATGTACATTTTATCTTACCAATATAGTCTTTTCAGATATTATCACCCTATATTATCTCCTTTATTATTAAATTCTACAATCAACAAGTGATTACATTATATTCATGATATATCATTTTAATGTATACTTACATACCTATTGTCACATAGGTATTAATCATGTAGCTTATATATTTCAATCAATCTTAATACATGGTCTCTATGTGTAATATATTCATATTACACTATATAACATAGTTTATGTATACTTGCATGGTCACACCTAAGCATTTCTCTACACTATATATTATAGTCATATTCCATATACTTTATATTTAATTCTTGCACATTTGCACATAGAAATCAATATAATCTCATCATATTAATAACTTACTTATTTATTTTGTTATTCATAATATCAAATAAATAAATTATTCATCTCATTGATTAATTAACGATAATATTAATTAATTCATTCCTCATTGATTATTAATTTCTATAATAATCGATTAACACTTATATGATTAAATATCACATTAAGTGACTATAAATCTTATTATATTTATAAACACATTGCTTATTATTACTATATTTCTTGCAATAATAATAATCACGTATTATTACTCAATCAGAGTTAATATTCCATAACCATTAATTAATATTCTATAATAGCAATTAACAATTAATATAGATTAATCGTTCACTTTAATAATTCATTCGTTAATTAATATAATCATTAATAATTCTCATCAATGTGCCACACAAGGCTATCAACGAGTTTATCGCAAACTCCATAAATTTCTCAATTATTATTATAATTATTCAATTTTATATAATTGAATCAATCCTTCTCACAACACAAAATCATTTATATTCAAATAAATTCTCATTTCTATTAATATATTTATTTAATAATATCAGGAATTTCTCGGGTATTACACACAATATACGAGTTTGTATAAGTTTAGAGAACTTGCATAATAAAGAAATGAAGTTCGGCAATTTGCAAAATAACCAAAGTGTGAAGTTCGGGGAACTTTCACAATACTCAAAATGTGATGTTCGGGGAACTTTCACAATAACCAAAGTGTGAAGTTCGGGGAACTTTCACAATACTCAAAATGTGAAGTTCGGGGAACTTGCACAATATAATAATAACCTACTCAATACAATATGAGAAGGATAGGAAACTTTTACCAAAAACAAGTGAAGTTTAGAAACTCGCTTACACGGTTCATTGAATAAGGTAGTACAAGAATTTAGGATACTTGCATTCAATATAACAATCAACTGAAGTTAGGAAACTTGCTTACAATATCTGTTGAATAAAGTAATACAAGGGTCTAGGAAACTTGCTCAAATATAACTTGAGGAAGATAGGGAACTTTCCTGATTGCTCAGCTACAAATAATTCTAGCTTTAATTAAACGGCGTTGGAACGACCTAATATTAACAAGTCGATCTCTCCAATTAGTATAAGTTCACACATACAAGAATCTAATCATTATATAATTCTATCACATAAGATCACGTTCAATATCAAACATACCATTTATAGCATCATAATATGTTAACTGTTAAAATCCGACTTAAGCAAATTGTTCGGGTCTGAAAGTGTCCCGACGTAACTCCAGCATGCAACTACTAACATTAAACCAATACACATACTTATCATGTTGTAAATTCTCATTCGAAACTAGCATGCTCATCCTAATCCAATTTCAGAGTCATATGTTTTCATGTCGATAAACCTCAAGTTAAACAAGTTCATACTTCAAAGGTTTACTACTCCGGTCATACTATCTCATAATGAGACTAAACAATACTTGATATATATGCTCGAGTATACTTCAAATCACATAGTTCATATTTGAAGTTCATTTTCTATGATTAAGCATGCATATGTGAAATCTGTGCATAAATAAATGAGGTTCATGTCAATACGTCTATAGGCATAATGACATCCTAATAAACATGCTTGCATGATCATAATATAATTCACATGGTAATCATTGCTAGTTAGCTTCCACATTCTAAGTTTCCATTTACAAAGTACACTAAGTCAAAAAGACAACACGGTACACGTAAAGCATCTCGTAACCGTTATTCTCATGTATTAGAACGCATACATAAGTCACATACATGTATCTAAGTGGTCACAATCTAAAAGACACAAGTCTTGGTTAAGTTCTCTTTGAAAGTCTTAAGTCTCTCTTTTGAAAACGTCTTAACTTACGATCAAGTATGCTAGTGTGTTCTATCATATTAGACTAAGTTCTTATGTTTATAGAACACACAATCATGACCATGAAATCAAAATTCATACATACTATGTATACGTCAAAGTTCACATTCAAAGCTTATGTTGTTGTTAGTAACGTTCACTAATGAGTTCAACATGCTAATGCTTCATTACGAGTCATATAAACACAAGTCAATGGATTATTCATGCATTTCTAAACCACACTAAAATGCTTGCAAAATCAGTACCTAAATATGTTACACACATGTCAAAGTTTATTTTCAAAACTTCTATTTTCGTTAGGAATGTGCACTAGTAAGGTTCATATGATCACAGTTCATTATGGTACCTATGTACGCGAGTTAGCATATTTCTCATACATCTTTAAATCATACTAATATGCTTGCAAAGTCAGAATACTAGCATGCTTCGCATATGTTGACGTTCGTTCATGAAATCTTAAGTTTATTTCATAACTATATGTTGTTTCATAAACCTTGTATGCAAACATAGCAAAACACATTTACTCAAAGTTCATATACTCATATAAGTGTATTAAGCTAGTTCACATGTCTGTCCTAACAAGGTATTACATGATGACATAATAGGCTTGTAGCAGAAAACAAAAATCTGAATTGCAGGGCCTGCGCAGCTGCGCTGCAACCAGGCATAAACCCGATGCAGCTGCGCCGGCTCCTGATCCAACCAAGACTGAACTGCTTCGGCAGTTCATTAGCCTAACCCAAAATTTTTCTAACGAAAACACTTTAAGCATGATATGATACCATTCTAACATGACTATAACTCCATATAACCCTTAACAATCATATATCACAATTCAATTACCCAAACTATGAACAATTCAAGATTTCAACAATTTTAGAAAATTAACAGAGAATGAGGAACTTGAATGTAAGTAATTATACCTCTGCTATTATGGACTTGCTACTAAACATTTGCTACAATGCTGCTATACTAACTCCTTCTTAACTCTAATAAAATACTCAGCAAATGCAAGGAAGAAGGAGAGAGTTCATTATATAGGCAAATTGAAGATACAGACAATGTCATTAACCCCAATTCCAAACCAACGGATTGCACAATAACATGGTGGTTAACAAGTAGTTGGTGAAGAGTTGGTGGATTCATCATGAATCCCACTCCCCCTACACTCATTAGCTAGTTTATTGCTGAGTTTGAGAAGGATGGTAGAGTAGTAGCCCATTAGGAGTTCACGTGTGGGAGTTGGGCACTCAATGTGAGACTTAGAAACTTACAAGTGTAATACACTATACTAATGTAATCTATATATATAGCCTATCATGCTTACTAAGGCTACATCATGTATACACATTTTATTTCATGTAAATACTTAGGCTATAATTAAATTAAAGTCACAATTTCAATGAGCAATTAATAATATGATGCATCAAGTAGGGTATATACATATAATCCATGTACATTATCTATTAACACAAAATATAAAGTAATTGGGTATTATTATAATAATAACTGTTATTATAATAATTATAATAACTTATTGAAATCATTTATCAATTAATAATGTTATTGATATAATATAAAGTAATAGGGTATACATATTAATGTCTATCCATGTATTGTCACATGCTCTTATGTACACATTCAATTCATCAACCTCACATAATACAATTAAGGTTACTATATAGTCTATATATAATATATGGTTAACTACCATATAAATAACACATGTTTGTATAAAACAATAAATCAGTTAATCAAATAAATATAATATTATTATATTTATTAATCTCTTACTCATTAATTATTATCTATTCATAATAATAATAATTAATCATCACATTATCAACTAATTACTCCCAATTCATTAACTATTATTTATTCCTAATAATTATAAATCAACAACAATAATAATTTCATACATTATCGATTAATTACTCAAATATAAATAATTAATCCCGATTAACTCTCTACACTATATTCAAGTAAATTTGAATATATAAATTACTAACACTTTTTATGAATTCTCTGATATAAAAGTCTTAGGGTTAATCTAGTAAGTTAAATAACCATTAGTGATTCCCTTTAATAAAAATCCTAGCATTTATTCGCATATGTTAAATCACATAAGCACATAACCACATAAGGTTTAAATAAGTTTGAAAAATTAACTCTTAAAAATTTAAAATCACATATAAAATTAATAAGGAGCTTAAAATTCCTGGTCGTTACATACCCCATCTCCGGGAGTACGTAGGCAGCCATCTGTGGTGCGATCTAACCCTCAAAAGAAAAAACCAAACACTATACCTCTTAACCCAAACCCAAAGACTAGTCTCAAAACACCAAAATCAAACTTGAACGCCTACACCCAAGAAAAACCCTTAAAATCAGCGACAAATGTTGAGAAGACCCAACGACACTTCAATGTCATTCCATCAAATCTGGCACAAGTCCCAGAAAGGAAGAGACAGCGATACATTAAGACTACCAGTCACAGGGGTAAAATGGCAATCATCATAAAATGCAACATGTCAGCAACTCATCACTCTTGAAGTGCGAGAAAACTTAATCTCCTTTGACCTACATAAGCACATGGGCTATCGTCATTGAAAAGTCCATCTCATACCCGATGACCTGTTCCCTGAGGAAAAAGCCACAGGTTAAACCTAACAGATGAAACCAAATTTGGTTGAAGCCATCACATCACCAACCAAGCTAAGATCTTAAATCTAATTCAGCGGAGTCCAAAGGCCTCTCAACATCAATCATCAAAGTTGAAACAACAACATTGCGATATATCAAGCATGATCATCAACAAAAACCTTCAAAGAGCTGACACCCTCAATCATAAACCTTTATCAAATTACAAAAAGAAAATCATCAAAGTTAATTACGGCTACAAGTTAAAACGAGGATTAGGGTAAACCAAATGTCAAAGCTCCACTACCGGTTCACCATGTGGGTTATGAGGTAAAAGGCTCTTGGGATCTTGGCATTTATCAGCCCATCTAATAAACATACAACAAAGCAACTACCCCAGATGACAAGCAAGATTGAGGTAATTTCAGAATCAACAACAACCGATATTGGGACCCTTACAACAAAGAAGATTGGGGAAATTTCAGATACAACGACAACTCAACACTGGGGAATTTATCAACCATCCAATGAAAAATGCACCAGTCGGCACCATCAGCATGGTCCGTCATCATCAAAGCTTTCATTATTTCACTGGCGATCTAGTATGATCAATCGATCTTTTTCAATCATAATTTTTCTTAGAATACAGCGATTTACGGATGAGGTACGACTCTTTCATCTCTTTATGTTCTTTCAATTTCCATTTACATCCAATAGCTATAATATACATGATAAGTATAAATAAGACTTGCATTAGAATCCTAGAAAAAGGTTTTAAAAAAGAGATTTCGTTTAACTTGTTATGAATTGGATTAATTTCGATGAGCGTCCGTGGAGCAAGAATCAAGGGAATGATCAAAAAATTAAAACTTTTCAAAATTCTAGTTCAAAGTGTTGTTTGGAGTAGAATTAACCTCATATGCCTGTCTGCACTTTGTAGTTACCTAAATCTTAGTTGTGGGGTATGAAACTATGGCGACAGAAATGGTAATAATGAAAAGATAAAAGATAAGTAGCCAACCTAATGTCTCGAATCGTGGCCTGGGTTACTCGAGTTATTAAGCCTCAGGGGTGTCTTTACACTTGGTGCCCTAAAGCCATCTGGTTTGGGAGCCACCAGCCAAACGCTAGCTACATGGGTAACTTAGTGCCTATAAAAATGAGCATTGCAAAAGAAAGAAGGCGAAACCTGAGTAGATCCAAATCGTGGCATAGGTTACTCGAGTAATTAAACCCGAGGGGTGTCTTTACACCCGTTGCCCTAAAGCCTTCTGGTTTGGGAGTCACTGGCCCAACACTCGCTACATAGGTAACTTAGAGCCTAAGAAAATGAATCTTGCACAAGCTCATGCGAGAAAAAATTTAGTAAACCACCTCACTTGTCTCGAAGTGTGGCCTTCGTTACTCGAGCCAGTAAACCCGAAGGGGTGTCTTAACACCTAGTGCCCTAAAGCCGTCTGGATTAGGAGTCATTGGTCCAAAACTCGTTAAATGGGTAACCCTGAATAGCCTCAAAAAATGAGACAAGTTAAGCGAGGAAAAAGAAAGAATTGTAAGATGGAAATGAAATAATCTAGAAGTCATAGAAAAGAAACCCATGCTAAGGGTTGCGTCACTCATAGTGCGCGTGTCATATGAAGTCAATTCTGTGAAGAGCGATGCCTAGAGCGAAGATAAAATATCTTACCCGTGCACAATGACCATGGATGCTTAAATATTTTCTTGAGATTTCATAACTTGTTAAATGAAAATTTTGATTTCCTTAGGAATAATTCATTTTCATACTCAATTTCAAAATCTTTATGAATAAGATAAAAACTTAGTGAATACAAGCATTCAATTTTATAAACTTTACCTTCAAATGCCTCATTCACAAGATTATACTAACCCTGATGGCCCAAGCCATCAAGCTTTTATGCATTCTATTATTAGTTTGATGTTCAAGATATTGCTCACTCTCGACTTGGTCAACAAAGAAAGTTTCTTATATGAATCTTCGGTAATAAAGTGCGAAAAAGCTGGGGCATTTTTCGATTCCAAGAAATGGAAGAAGTGTAAGGCGGGATCAAGCCTCTCATCAAAAGAAAGAGGAGAACTCCTGAAAGAAATCATGGCCATATAAGCTTGCCCCGACAAAAGAAAGGAAAAATTCTCAAGAGAGTCCTTAACTCCAAAAATAGACGCCCAATGACAAAAGGTCTAGCAAATGAAATGTACATCGTCAAACATGTCAACCTACGCCAAGTCCTCGCAAGTCGAGGCCTCTACACCGAAGTTCAAATATGGGCAATGAAAGAACGGGCCACATCCTCCAGAACGTAAGAAACAATCGGGTCATCCGTCAAGCCAGCATCTAATCCATAGGGTCGCAAGTAAAGAGCTCGCCCCTTTTCATAATCAATGATCAAACCGTTGACATCAATCCAGCGTAGCATCAGGGAATGATCCGGTGATGTAAGCTGTTGAATACTACTTCAGTGAAGATATCAAGATATTTCATAGTAAAGCCATCAGTGCCTGGACCGCCAGTGGGGCCAGTACCAAATCCAGATCCATAAAAAAAATAGCAGCCTCTGTGGGATCCCCACCAATACATCGTATGAAAAGGGAACATCCGAATTTGCTATGCGAATGCCAAAAGAAGCCATACGGGAGTTAGAGCTGATAAGCCTATCAAAATCCATACTTAAAAAGAAACTCCAAATCGCCTTAGAAAGGGTAAGGTATGTTTCTATATCCAACATGTGCATCAACCTAGGACAATAGACTCCTAATGATAAATTTAGATCATCACATCAATCATGGTCTGCACATGTGCAACCGCACTATGTCAGCGCACATCTCCATAAATTTCATTAGCATGCATCCCAGTAGAGTTAAACATGTATGCGCATTAAATGTCTAGACTCGATAAAATTTCTCCGTTATTAACTACCAACAGGGTAGGCACCATTGTTAACTACCAGCAGGGTAGGCACCGTTGTTAACTACCAGTAAGGTAGGCACTGTTGTCAACTACCAGCAAGGTAGGCACTATTATCAACTACCAGCAGGGTATGCATCATTGTCAACTACCAGCAGGGTAGGCACCATTGTCAACTACCAGCAGGGTAGGCACCGTTGTCAACTACCAGTAGACTAGGCACTGTTGTCAACTACAAGAAGGGTAGGCACCGTTGTCAACTAACAGCAGGGTAGCACCGTTGTAACCTACCAGAAGGGTAGGCACCATTGTCAACTACCAGCAGGGTAGGGACCGTTGTTAACTACCAGCAGGGTAGGCACCGTTGTCAAAAACCAGCAGAATATGCATTGTTGTCAACTACTAGTAGGGTAGGCACTGATTACCAGTAGGTTAGGGACCATTGTCAACTACCAGCTGGGTAGGCACCGTTGTAAACTACCAGTGTAGACATCAAAAAGGTCCGGTGATTTTAGAACATCATCCCCAGCAGAGATGTTGAAAATATATCAGTTTATCTTCATCAAACAAGCATTGGCAACACCGAAGAAAATCAAAACGTTGGAATCAACACCAGCATAGGCATCAGCAGCACTGATGAAAGACAGCCATTGGAATCAACCCCAACATAGGCATCAACAATAACTGGTAATGGTAAAGCGATTTGTGAAGTGCGATGTGCGATTTACGAGTGCGATGTGCGAGGTGCAAATTACGATGTGCGAAAAGGCGATTTGAGAATTGCGATGTACGAAAATGCGATTTACGGACTGCGATGTGAGATTTACGATGTGCGAAGTGCGAAGTGCGATTTGTGAAAACTTTTTATCATTCATCATACCACTCATTGCATTGCATCATTAAATTTATCTTGTCATATTTCAAGTGTCTGGTAATCTTTATTATGTTCATTCGATTACATTGCATAAACATAATAAAGCGGGGCATCTGTAGACACTTAAAATTTTGCTTCGCTTGTACTAACTATACATGAGGGAAAAAACATCTTTTCACACTCCAGAGATAGCCATGTAGGATTACATCATCAAACCAAAACCCCAGAGATTGCCCTGGGAAATCATCAAACCAGACCCCCAAGCCAACTCCGTGAAATAGCCAAACGCCCCGTCAACCTTGGAGACAACCCCTGGAAGGGAAAAATGGTCATTTTGACAAGTTAACTTCAACAATCTCAAAACAACTACAAATAGGGTTACAAAGAGCCATTGCAGCATTTTTCGAGCGTAACTTACGCAAAATAACTCAACGGACTATCTATGAAAACCCGAATATACCATTTTGGTCAAGGACCCATCTTCCTGGATTCGTAAAAGGGCAAGCCTTATGTCATTACGTAGATCTTGGAGAGAGATTTTCGGAATGGTATGGCACATCTCCATTAGATTCTCGGATTGCAAGTTTGATAAGTGCATAATATTCATGATTTTCGATTCCTTTATTTTTGGTTTTATTGCATGTTTTGTGTTGTAAATAGACTTATTATATTGTTTATTTATTTCAGGATAAAATAGAGCTTAAGTGACGAAACAGGATGATTCAGAGCTGATTAGAAGCAAAAAGGAAAAGTTCGCCCTAGCGAATTGGGAGGGAAAATCATGGAAATCTTGAAAATCTTAGATTTTTGGGAAAGTTTCTAAAAGCATATTTTGACAGCTTTCTACATGGAATTGGATTGATATTTCTATTAGATTTAGGATATCTTTAGACTGAGATGTATTTCTAAATTGGATTCTATTTCTTTATAGAAACTAGAGTTTTGTAATTCCTTTTAGGATTTGGATTTCTAGTTCTCATAGGATTTAGGACTTTGTCTAGCACTATAAATAGATGTAATAGTCTGGGTATTATTCTATCTATCATCTAATTCATTCTAGAATCTACTACATTCTCTCATCTACACCATTGGAGTGCAGACTTGGAAGCATGTCAGGCTAGTTTTCTTTATTCAGTTCTAAGGGATGTTGAACCTTATTTATAATTAATAGTTAATTGAGTATTCATTATTTATTCCTTCTAACATAAAATTCATTCTTGATAATCTGATTTAATTTTTGAATGCTATTTGGTTTAACTAATTTGATTTCTACAGGATTAAATTGGTTAACGAATATTATATGCTAGATCAAGGAATATTATTACGTGTAATTTTTATTGTTCCTAATCACAAGTAGCAATTAGTAATACCTGATTGTGGACAAGTTTTTGAGTACTGCTATGATTATCAGAAGACAAGTTAAATAATCCGTGCTTATGTGTTTGTTGCTTGGAATAGTCTAATTCCCTAGTTCTTAATAATACTGTTATATTAAATCTAGAGAGCTTGTTCTAGGTTATATAATGGTTAGAATCTTGTGAAGAGCTTGTTTCATCGAGTGACAATCTAAGGGGAGTTTTGGGTAGCAGAGCTTGTTGTTACCTAGAGCTATTAGTTTCATTGAACGGTAAACAATATTACACTTGATTAATCCATTATTGTAAAAGGGTGATACTGAATCGAAGAACTGAAGCTTTTTATTCATTGTTAATTCTTATTAGTTTATTCTTGTTGATTTAGTTTAATCAATTCAAAACCCCCTTCTTATTGGAAACAATTGAATAAATATAAAATAAATAACTCTCTGTGGGATCGATCCTTGCTTACTACTGTGCTAATTATTTGAGTTTGTAAAGTGAAAGTGAGGTTAATTTAGAAGTGTAAACGACAACTCCCAAATTTTGGCGCCGTTGCCTGGGAGTGTTATTTGTTTTTATTTATTATTTGTTTACCTTTTATTTTTATTTTTAGTTTAGGTCTCAATCCTCTCACTCTATTAACTTAAATTTTGATAAAGAGAGAGGGAAAAAACTGCAGATACAGATAAAACTCTTATTCCATCGCATGGTCTTAGTATAGTACTTGGAGAGAGAAAGATGGTGATGCCAAACAACAACAGGACTTTAGAAGAACAAGCTACTCTTGATCTTGATCAATCATCATTGTGTATTGAATATCCTACTTTAGATGTTTCTTTTGAACTTAACTCCGGATTAATTCATCTTTTGCCTACTTTTCGTGGTCTTACAGGTGAAGATCCATACAACCATCTAAAGGAGTTTCATGTGGTGTGTTCCACGATGAAATCACAACGAGTGACATATGAGCAGATCAAGCTTAGATTTTTTCCATTCTCACTAGTAGATTTGGCTAAAGACAGGTTATACTATCTTCCTTCAGGATCAATACGATTATGGACTGATATGCAAAATCTATTCTTGGAGAAGTAATTTCCTGCTTTAAGAGTAGCCAATATACGGAAGGAGATATGTGGAATCAGGTAGTTCAATGGAGAGAATCTCTATGAGTATTGGGAAAGGTTCAAGAAGTTGTGTTCCAGCTATCCACCTCACAGAATTGATGATCATCACTTGATCCAGTACTTCAACGAGGGGTTGCTACCAATGGATAGAAGCATGATTGATGCAGCAAGTAGAGGAACACTGGTAAACAAAATTCCAGACGCTACAAAGAACTTAATTACAACCATGGCATCCAACTCACAGCAGTATAGTACTAGGATGACTCATGCATCACAAAGGGTAAATGAGGTGAGCACTTGTAATCTTGAGCAACATATTTTTGAATTAAATAACTGCTATAGTTCATCAAATGGCTGCAAGGAATACGCAAGGTTTTTAGCAAGCTCAACCTCAGTACCACACAAAAAACTAAGAAGTACCTGTCAATTCTGGGACATCTATGGAGGAGATGTTCAAGGCATTCATGAACCAAACACAACAGTTCATGAATCAGACACAACAGTTCCAGCAGGAGACAAGAACTTCTGTTCAAGATCTGAGGGACCAAGTTGGTCAGCTTGCAACCACAGTATCGAGGTTGAAATCTCAAGGCTCAGGGAGGTCACTTTCTCAAACTGTTGAGAATGTAAGTGCAATAACATTGAGATGTGGTGCAGAGGATTGGCAGCAAGGAAAGTCAATGCTTTCAGAATAAAACAAGTCAGACAATAGTGAAACAAGCAGCAGTGTTGTACTCAAGCATAAATTTCCACCTCTTTCAGCTTATGAACCGATACTATATTTTCCCTAAGTTCTAAGAAGGAATTGGAAAGTTGGAAAAAATTCAGTGTTATATACAGAGTCGTATGAAAAATTTCTAGAAGAAATGGTGAATAGGGAACAAGAACTTAAAGATGACGAGGAGTTTAATAGTGGAAACCAATTGAAAGTGCTTGAGGGTACTACTAAATTTTTAGAAGAAATCAGGTATTCAAAATCTGAAAAAGATGAACAAGAGAAGGAGGAGAACAATTTGATAAGTTCTGCAGATCTTTACAAAGAGGATATAGATGATACATCGGTGCAAATAACAAAAACACTACATGATACATACCATGTGACCTTAACTATGGATTTGGATGAGGCACATGTCCAGTTCAGCATATATGAAGTTAAAAGGTATCTTGGTAATATTAATTCTATTTTTTCTACTGATGTTGTTGACTCTATAGTGCAGGAATCTCTTGAGTATACAAGGAGGATTTGAGGGCTGGAGTGGAGCAAATAAGGATCTAAAGGATGTCCCTAATGAATTGAAATCGTTACCAGTCCACTTAAATTTCACAACTCTGATTACATAGAATGAGAAGGATGATGTCAAGTCAATGACAATAAACAAGAGCAGCTGCTTTGGAGGCAACCCAAAATCTCATATTTGATTTTTCTATCCCTTTACCTTTTAGTTTTTTTAGTTACATGTAGTTTCTTTCTTCTTTGCATAATTTTATTACATTGGGGACAATATAAGGTTTGAGTGTGGGGGGAAAGATTTAGGTTTTTATTTTATTTTGGGATATTGATCCGATTTTGATAAGAAATTTGAAAAATTAATGTCTTTTGAAATTTTTTGAAAAATTTGGGTTCCATGATTTTATTTGCCTTTGTGTTTGAAGGTTAAAGTAAAAAATTGAAAATCAATGCTAAATTTCAAAATCTGTTTGATGCTTAATTGGTTAATGATTGAGGAAAACTAAGCCATGATCCATAGTAATTGAATTAAATTGAATTTGTGTCGCATGAGTACTTGAACATGTGATATATACTCATTTGGATTAGTTATCTATGGAGTTGTCTATGTACACTAATCTCATACTTTAGAACTATTGATCGACTTATGCTTTTTGCAGGACCATGTGAAAAAAAATAAAAAAAGTTAAAAAGAGAAAAAGATGTTGAAAAAGAGAAAAAGAAGCAAAAGAGAAACCATGTGGTGGGATGAGATGAAGCGTAAAACGCACTCTCCCATAAATACATGCGAATAAGTGAGATTGAGCATAAAATGCACTCGCTTACAAAAGAAGGATTGAGGAAGGTGAAACGAAACATAAAATGCATTCACTAGAAACAAAGAGGAAAATGAAAGGGTTCTGGTAAAAAAATAAAGCAGAAAAAGTATGTTTTGAGTTTTTGAGTGGTGTGCACAGTTTTTACTCCATGGTAACTAAGTTGAGTAAGTGTGTGGATCATAGAAGAGTGCTTATGTGGATACAATTTTACTTAATGAAATTCATTGGTGAAGTGGCAAGGTGGTTATCTTGAGTTGATTAATGAAGCATTGATTATATTTTTGTGAGTTTAGTGTTAATAATCATGATTTGATCTTAAAATCTTTGAACTGATGGTTGAGTAGAGTTTTTCTGGAAATCAAACTTTTGGTTTACACGAGGACGTGTAAAAGGCTAAGTATGGGGGAATTTGATAAGTTCATAATATTTATGATTTTCGAGTCCTTTATGTTTGGTTTTATTGCATGTTTTGTGTTGTAAATGGATTTATTATGTTGTTTATTGATTTAAGGATAAAATAGAGCTTAAGTGACGAAACAGGACGATTCGGAGCTGATTAGAAGCAAAAAGGAAAACTTCGCCCCAGCGAATTGGGCAGGAAAATCTTGGAAATCTTGGAAATCTTAGATTTTTGGAAAGTTTCTGAAACCAGATTTTGACAGCTTTCTACATGGAATTGGATTCATATTTCTATTAGATTTAGGATATCTTTAGACTGAGATTTATTTCTAAATTGGATTTTATTTCTTTATGGAAACTAGAGTTTTGTAATTCCTTTTAGGATTTGGATTTCTAGTTCTCATAGAATTTAGGACTTTATCTAGCACTATAAATAGATGTAATAGTCAGGGTATTATTTATTATATTATCTAATTCATTCTATAATCTACTACATTCTCTCATCTACACCATTGGAGTGTAGACTTGGAAGCATGTCTTTAAGGCTAGCTTTCTTTATTCAATTCTAAGGGATGTTGAACCTTATTTATAATTAATAGTTAATTGAGTATTCATTATTTATTCCTTCTAACATGAAATTCATTTTTGATAATCTGATTTAATTTTTGAATGTTAGTGCTTCTTGCCAAAATAATTACTAACATGTAATTACACATAATTAAATAACAAAATAACAAACCTAACAAAGCATCAAAGATCTAGAGTAAAATTAGGGTTTGTACCGTTCTTTGGCAAAATTTGATTTCTATGCTTTGATTCTGATTTTGTTACTGCTAGGGCTTCTTATGGCATGTAATACAAGTGTATAGGTTGAGTAATTTCGTGGGTTTGGCCAGAGATAAGGCTGCTATTTATAGGATTTTGCAACTTAGGGTTTTATGGTCATTTTCCAAACTTTTGCCACCAAAAATATATTGGCAAGGAAACTTGTGCTGCTAGCATACCATGTCTGACCATGTGATTGCATTGGGGCAAGGTTGTGGTTGTGGCACTAGCTTGTGAGCTACTTCACTTTAATTAGTAGCTTAATATTTCCCTTATCCATCCTAATTATGATTAGTGTTTTGGATTTTGTGATTTAGGATAACTTAATGAAGTTATTAACACCTATGTTGGAAATTGCATATTAAAATTTGATGTTGAAAGTAAATAAATGTGTTTATATATAAAGTCCTTAAATAGAACATATATACAAGGACTTAGATGGTAGATCAAAATTGTTAGGTTAATTTGAGCTAAATGTTTATCATTGTGTAATTGAATGTATAGAAGAAAGATAAAGTCTGTTAGGTTGATCTCATGAAATGTAATAGTTAGGTCTCAACAGAATCGTAGTCTTTCGAGCCAACCAAGAATTTGCAGAAGCCAAGGCATAATCTTGGAGCATCGAGGAAGTCGCTCCAGAATCGTAGTCTATCATGGAAGTCACATTCAGAATTATGGAGACAGTCCGAGTGCATGCCGAGCAAAGTCAAGAATCACAGTCAGCTCTCAAAAACGTGGAGTCTGTAATCTGAGCAAGTAGAGATCGTAGTCAATCAAACACAAGCAGAATCGTAGTGTTCTCTACGACCAAGACTGAATCAAGTACGAGCACACCAACACAACGATTGTGGTACGAAGACAACGATCGTGGTGCTTCTTAAGTTAGCATCAGAGTATAAAGATTTGCCTATCTGATGAAAAAAGTTGTCTAACAAATGAAGAATGACTTATGGACATTGAAATTTTGGGTGTCCCAATAATCCAACACTCATCCTTAGTTTGAATCGAACAAATGTATGGAAAAAGCTAAGGAGAGTACTTTCTATCTACTAAAAGCACCTTTTCAGGTGTTAGGTGTGAAAGCAGTCTGCTGTGTCAGGCGAGTCAGCAACAGAACACCACATTCCCAGGAAGTTAACATCAATGCTCAGAAATATCTGAAACATTTAATTCTCCAACGGAAGCCTTCAACGAAAATTTTTCAAAGGCTCCTTCATAAGCAAATCAGATTGAAGATTCAGACGAAACAAGCAAGAACAAACAAGGCTGAAGAACACTCAAAGCCAAACACTACGATCCTGAAAGAAAGCTTGCTTCGCTACTCAGTTCTTTCGAACTTATGCTTACTGGCAACTGAGTAGCACAACCAAGAACTCAACTCTCATTATAAGTGCATCCCAAGTCTGCTGGACTTGTAGAGTTCTCAGTAAACTAAGAAGTTCCAAGACTGCTGGTCTTGAAGGAATCTCAGTGATTCAAAGATTGTAAAGATATCTTTAGTGGATTTCCTACTCGTGGAGTAGAAGAGTGGATTAGGAGTCTTGAGTGCTCTGAACCACTTAAAATCACTGTGTCTTCTATATCTGCCATAACTGCTATATCTGTCATAACTGTTATAACTGCTTATCACACTATAAACTTGCTTTATCTTAAGGGGAACACACAAATCATATATTCCGCTGTGTTTAATTAATTTATTTAATTAACAAATCTGATAAGAATTTTTGAAAAGCAAAAAGTTTTTAAATTATCTATTCAACCCCCCTTCTAGATAACTTTTGTGCCTCTGAGAACTAACAATTGGTATCGGAGCAGTTTCTCTCAACTACCCTACAAAACTTGAGTAGATCTGATGGCACACTTAATAAGCTAGTCCAAGATCGGTGGAGGCAGCAAGCCACCAATATGCAACAAAGACAAATTTGTCAACTAGAAAGTTTGTATGCAAGCCTACATGGATTCAATAGATGACGATCTATTTGAAACCTTTATGACTGGACCCTACATTCCAAAAAACCTTGCACCAACTCTAGAAGATCCAAACAAAGTTCAGATCAAGATCAAATCAGAATGGACTGACAACGATAAGAAAGTTGTCCAGCTAGATAAAAAGGCCAAGAACATTTTGTTCCAGTCTTTAGAGGATGATCTGTTTGAAAATGTGGTCAACAGCAAAACTGCAAAGGAAGTCTGGGAAGCATTGCTCATTATGCACGAAGGAACAGAAGAAGTCAGAGAAAATAAGCAATCTCTTCTTACTCAACAATATGAGATGTTCGCCCATGTACTAGGGGAGAACGTCACTTCCACTTATGAGAGATTCAATGTACTGCTTAACTTTCTTCGAGCTTTTTGAAAGATCTATCCAAACAAAGATCTTATCATCAAGTTCATGAGATCCTTACCAAGAAAGTGGGATGCTAAAACCACTGCTATCAGAGAATCAAAGAATCTCCATGAAATGACAATACAACAACTTTATGGAAACCTTCTTACCTACGAGTTGGAGCTAACTCAAATAGCAGAAACTTTATCAGAAGGAAGAAGGAAGGACAAAGGAGTTTCCCTCAAGGCAACAGAAGCCACCTCCAAAGCTCGTGCTGAAAATGAATCTAACTCTGAGGAAGAGGATGATGAGGACATTGCAATGCTGGTCAAAAGACTTAAGAGATTCATGCTAAAAGGTAGAAGCAATAGACCCAAGAGATTTAACAACAGCAGCAGTCAAGAACAGATTAAAGACTTATGCTATAACTGTAAGAAGCCTGGCCACTTCATTGCAAACTGCAACAAGCCAGTTAGAGAGGAACTGAATAGGAGAACAAATCCAAAGAAGGAGTTCAAAGGCTACAAGAAATTCTAGAAGAAAGACAAAGGTCTTGTAGCTAGAGGATCGTGGAGTGACTCAGACAACGACACAAACTCTGAGTCAGGAGATGATGAAGAACCTCAAGTGGCTAATCTATGTCTAATAGCCAAGGATGTAAAAGACAAGAAGAACACTGACCATCAAGAAGTAAGTATCGATGATGTATTCGACTTTAACTCTCCTGATGTAGACATTGATGATCTAAGAACTACACTACGTGACATAACATCTAATCTACATCAATACATGAAGTGGTTCAGAGTTCTGTCTAAAGATTATTCTCTTCTTCAAAAAGAGAAAGAGAAAGTACAAGAAGAACTGGTGACAACTCTACTCATCACTTCCTCTCTCTCTAAACTTGAGGCTGAAAATAAAATCTTATGACAGACCAATGAACTCAGTACACAAAGAGTGTTAAATCTAACCTCTAAGATTGAGGACCTAGATAAGACTATTCTAATGTGGAATATGTCTTCTTCATCCATGGACTCCCTGATCTCCAGTCAGAGAAGTGCATATGACATAACATGTTTAGGTTTTGGGGAATCTACTTCAGAACCATGTGTGGAAAAGCCCAAGGAAACTAACATTAGTAGTGCTTCAAATTTCAATAGAAGCATTACATTTGTGAAATCCACACAAAGTGAAGAGCCAATGCATCATTGCTCTTTTGATCCAAGTCATGTCCCAAGACATAATGTATCCCATGCTGGCTTGGGATTCAGAAAAGAGAAGAGTAACTCAGTCACTATTCTCCAACCTCGAAGGATCGTAGAGTCAAGTAAAACTGTCTCCATGAACCAACCAGGAAGGAATCATAGAGTTGAGGTTCAATCTACAAAAACCTTGAATCATAAAGCTGCATGGAAAAAGAATAGTCAGTATAAGGGAAAGGCTACCAAGTATACACACACATCCAAATGGAGAAAGAGTCCACACACACACACCACCATGCATCATGCTAGATGCTTTGTATATGATATGTATGGTCATAAGGCTGCAGTATGCTATCATAACCCTCTGCATAATAGACCCAAAGTCAAACAGATTTGGGTCCCCAAGGGAACTAACGAAGTAGGACCCATACAAGTTTGGGTACCAAAATGAAAGCTTAATCTTACTACAGGAACAGAGCTCCACGATCACAACCTGGTATCTGGATAGTGGATGCTCACGGTATATGACTGGAAATAAAGCCCTCATGTCTAAGTTCACAGAGAAGAAGGGTCCAACAGTTATCTTTGGAGACAACGACTCCGACAAGATAAGAGGATATGGCTCAGGTGGAAATGGGGCAGTGTCCTTTAGCAAAGTTGCCTATGTGGAAGGATTGAAGCATAATCTCCTGGGCATCAGCCAACTATAAGACAAGGGTCATCAAGTCACCTTCCTCAACAATCAATGTCAAGTCAGAGATCTGAAGACCTCTTCTATAAAGTTGATTAGAACCAGATAAGGGAACGTCTACATTGTCCATCTTGCTCAACTGAGTTCTGATGAAATAATATGCTTTCTTGCTAAAACCTCTGAAGAAATGAGCTGGCTATGGCATAGAAGGTTATCTCATTTAAATTTCAAGAGTATATCAAAACTGGCCTCCAAAGATTTAATAGCAGGCTTGCCCAAACTCAGCTTTGTCAAAAAAGGCCATGCAACGCCTGTCATCTTGGAAAGCAAACAAGAAGCTCATTCAAAGGCAAAGCAGTCAACTCAATTGATAAGCCCCTTCAGTTACTTCACATGGATCTTTTTGGGCCAATTCCAACTGTAAGCCTTGGAGGAAAGAGATACTCACTGGTCATAGTGGATGACTACACCAGATTCACATGGGTATTCTTTCTAAATTCGAAGGATGAGACAAGCTCCCAACTTATCAAGATGTTCAAACTGGTGATGAACAGGAAAGGAGAAAAGATCAAGGCTATAAGGAGTGATCATGGAAGAGAGTTCGACTTCTCTGAGATGGATCAGTTCTGTGCAGACAACGACATCAGTCATAACTTCTCAGCTCCATGAACTCCACAGCAAAATGGAGTAGCTTAAAGAAAGAACAGAACCTTGATAGAAAAAAGAACTCTACTAGCAGCAGCTCATCTGCTTGAATACTTCTGGGTAGAAGCCATCAACACTTCTTGCTATACTAAGAACAGGTCTCTTGTTCACTCTACACTAAAGAAGACTCCTTACGAGCTGTGGAAAAGAAGAAAGCCCAACGTAAGCTATTTTGATGCATTCGGCTGTGCATGCTACATTCTCAACAATGGAAAACAATATCTGACTAAGTTCCAACTGAAGTCAAAAGAAGGGATCTTTCTTGGATATGCCACATACAGCAAAGCCTAAAGAGTGTTCAACAAGAAGACGTTAAGTGTTGAAGTCTCGATTCACATCATCTTTGATAAAACAGACTCAGACAAGTCTGTACCACTCAACATTGAGATCGATGATCTAGACACTACGAATGAGGTGGTTGATCCCAACACCATGATCGCAGTCCCATAAGATGGAATCTTAGAGCCAGAAAAAGAGATCGTGGAGAGAGCTACACCAGACGATGAACCTCTGCAACAAAAAGCATACGTTGATCTTGAAGAATTCAGACAAGAATGCACTAGGACAGATGTTCTAACAGGGAACAGATGGACAAGAGATCACACTCAAGAATTGATCATTGGAGATCCAAATACAAGAATTAAGGCAAAGTCTTCTACCTAGAATGAGTGTTTCTATCTGAGCTTTCTATCCCAAATGGAACCCAAGAAGATAGAAAATGCCATGGAAGAATCGAGTTAGATAGAAGCCATGCAAGAGGAGCTGATTCAGTTTGAAAGAAGCAAAGTCTGGAGATTAGTTCCTAGACTAAGGAATCACCCAGTTATTGGCACCAAATGGGTCTTTAAAAATAAGATGGATGAAGATGGGGTGATCACAAGGAACAAGGCAAGACTGGTGGCCAAAAGTTATTCCCAAGAAGAAGGCATCGACTACGATAAGACCTTCGTACCTATTGCCAGACTAAAAGTTATTAGGATATTCCTTGCCTTTGCTGCCCACATGAAGTTCAAAGTCTTTCAGATGGATGTCAATAGTATATTTTAGAATGGTGAACTTCAAGAAGAAGTATATGTGGAGAAACCTCCAGGTTTTATCAATCCAACTCTCTCTAATTATGTCTATAGATTAGACAAAGCCTTATATGGACTTAAACAAGTACCTAAAGCATGGTATGAAACACTAACAAACTTTCTTATTAAAAAAAGATTCACTAGAGGTAGAGTAGATACTACAATATTCCTTAGGAAGCACAAAGATAAAGTTTTACTAGTTCAAATATATGTAGATGATATTATCTTTGGTTTTACTGATGAAAATCTGTGCAAGAGATTTGTCAAGCATATGTAGAGCAAGTTCGAAATGAGCATGATGGGTGAGCTGAATTTCTTTCTTGGACTGCAAGTGAAGCAAATTAATGAAGGTATATTCATTAACCAAGCCAAGTACATCAAAAACTTACTTAAGAAGTATTGCATGAAATCAGCCTCTCCCATGAAAACACCAATTGCTTCAGCAACTAAGCTTGACAAAGATGAGAAATGTAAATGTATTGACATTACTCAATATAGAGGTATGACAAGCTTTCTTCTGTACTTAACTACCAGTAGACCAGATATTATGTTTGCTACATGTATATGTGCTAAATTTCAAGCTAATCCTAAGGAATCACACTTAACTGATGTAAAAAGAATTTTCAGGTATCTCAAAGGAACAACTGACTTGGGACTTTGGTATCCCAAGGAGTCCTCCTTTGAACTGACAGGATATTCAGATACTGATTTTGCAGGCTACAAAATTGATATAAAAAGTACCAGTGGTACTTGTCAACTACTAGGAAACAGACTTATGTCCTGGTTTAGCAAGAAACAAAACTCAGTATCAACTTCAATAGCAGAAGCTGAATATATTGCTGTAGGAAGCTGCTGTGCTCAAATCTTATGGATGAAGAACTAGCTAGCAGATTTTAAGTCTATACCTGTTCACTGTGATAACACAAGTACCATAGCAATTACACAAAATCCTATCATGGATTCTAGGACTAAGCATATAGAAATAAGATATCATTTTATTAGGGATCATGTTCAAAATGGAACTATATCTTTACAATATATCCCTACTGAAAATCAACTTGCTGATGTCTTTACAAAACCATTAGATGAATTCAAATTTAATAAAATGATAAATAAGTTAGGTATGTTAAACTTACAACTATAAATTCTATGCTCTAGTTGTTACTACCCATGCAGATAAAAAGGCTTTGTGAAAATCGTGGAGATGACTAAGAGAAAACACGATCATGGAGTAGTCTCGACATGGCAGAGAAGCCCACTGTGATGACAGCATTTCTACCAAGTCTAAGCGGTTCTTCTGATAAGCGCCTCAGGGACAAACCTTGCCCTTAGTTTAGACTAAGAGGTCGGCCCTTCCTGAGAAACCTTAACCCAGAAGAGGTGCTGGTTCAGAATGTATCACAAGGACCAGTGCAGAAGCTTGGATAGAGACAACGATCATGGAGCAGTCTCGACGATCGTAGTCCTCCAGAAGGATACACTAGCTCAGGGGGAGCTAAGGGCAACTTAGTCTTTTTCATACGATTTAAAATCATGGAGCCCTTCAGAACACGACACATGCCCCACTCTACAGAACGTGAAAAAGGAAGTTGCAAATACATTTGAAATGTTCTTTTGTCAGTTCACCTTTGAACTTCAAAAGTTTATCTCTCTCTCTCTCTCAAAGACACCCTAGTTTTCAATATGCTCAGCCAATTTTGTTCATCTCAGGAAAATCAAAGTAATCAATGGCTGCTTCCAATGTTGTATCCAGCTATCAATTGTGCTTCAACGATTTCAAGATCACCGATCCATAATTCCACAAGATTCTATCTCTTTTGAAGAAAGTAGGTCTTAAAGAAGCTCTGAGCACCAGCAAATAGATTTACCCAAAGCTGGTGAAAGAGTTCTATTGCAATAGAGTCTTTGAGAATGACGTCATCACTACAAAGGTCAAGGGTATGTAGATTCTGCTCGAAGCTGAAGATATAAACCTGGCCCTTAGGTTTAAATCAAAGGGTCTTGCATCTCTAAGCTTCATCGACTTCCATGAAGGACTAAAAAGAAGATTCACCACAAGAAGGTTCAAGACATCAAGGGCTATAAGAACAAAGAATTTCCCCAAAAGTACGAGTTTCTGGCTGATATTATTGGGAAATGCATATGCTGTAAGAGCTCTAGCCACGACTCTGTGAATGAGAACCAATTGAAGCTCATGACAACAATCTGCTACAAAGCCTAACTCAACTATGGGGCTTTGCTCATATGATGGATTGGGAAGTGGATTCTCAGCTCAAAGAAGGCAAAGAGCACAACCAAGATGCTCTATGGGAGATTTATCAGCATCATTCTTCAATCTGCTCCTGTAGACAAAATTAGAGACAAGGAAGGTGCAACCATCAACACCAATAGGAGAATGACCCAGCAACTCTTTGAGAACTGGAAGAGGAACCCTGCTGAGAACGTGAAGATGATGATGTCTGAATCTAGTGGAAGGATTGGAGAAGTGAAGAAATCTGTTCAACAGAGAAATATGTCAACAGTGAAGGAAGCTGAGGAAGAAGAAGTAAATCAAGAAGAACCCTCTGCTCTAGTCAGAAAGAGTAAGGGAAAGATGAAATTAAAGGAGATTGTTCATACTGAAGTAGAACCTCAAGGCTCAACGACAGATGTGCCCCAAGGCTCTGGCACTGAGGTTCTAGGTCACTCCACACAAAGGGAACTCACCCTGGAAATGACCGCATCTCTTGAAAAAGTCTTGGAGGAGAAGAAGAAGAAGAAGCATAATGTAGATAAGGCTGAAGGAAGTTCTGAGCCTCAAGAAAAGAAATGTAGTCATCGAACAAAGAAGTCTAAACTCACCACGATTGTGGAGTCCTCAATCTCACCAATCGTGGAGTCCAGACTTTCCATCATTCTAGAAGAAGATGCTGCAACAACTTCTCAGCCTGAAAAAAATGTCATAGCTGAAGCTGAAGAAGCTGCTGAGGCTATGGCTGAGCCAAGAAGAACAAAGAGGAAGCTGGTCAAGAAGTTTGTCTTTGTCAATGAGGAAGCCATGATGAAGATAAAGGAAGAAGAAAGAAGAATTGCAGCTGAGCAGACTGAATAGAGAACTAAGTCTCAGGCTTCTGGTTCTCATAATGAGTCCCTGGATGAGACCAAGATCATTCTGAAGTGACAGCTATCATTAATAGTGCAGTAACCCCTACTGTATCTGATCAAGCTATTGTTCATGCTGAGGAGGTGCTGCCAGAAGCTATTGAGGAGAGTAAAACTCATGTTGAGGGGAAGTTTCTCAAAGTCCCTGAGCCAGAGAGTGCTACAGCTGAGGGGGAGCAAACAGAAGCTGCTCTTAAAGCCCCCTTTGCCCCTCAAGAAATTGTAGTCTCTGAAACTGTAGAAATGGAAGGTATTGAAGCTATAGAGATGGAGAGTGCTGATGAACAAAGGGAAGATGCTAGTATGATTGATATGGTGGAAATCCTTGATGAAGGTGGTGAAGAAAGAGAAGAAGCGGAAGAAGTTGAGATTATTGTAGAGTACAAAAATGTAGAAAGGAAGACCAACTACAATCAATTGTTCTCTTACCTGCCCATGATGCCCTATCATAGAGCTCTGATTCTCAGCTTTTGGGATCACATGTTCTGGGCATACAAAGCTTAGCCAATAATTTTTGTGCTAGCCTAGGGATTCCCAAGCAACCTCAACTTTGCTCAAAAGCTGATCACGAATATCTCGTCTTCAAAGATTGAGAATGAGGTACACTTTATTCCTATCTCTTTCAAGGTTAATCACTGTCCTCTACCAAACTTCTATTAGTTTAATGAACTGCCAAGGTGGATGGAAGTAGTTCATAACCCACTGAACCAGTTTTCAGTTACAGAATCCAAAAACTCTGTAACTGATGAACCAAATGACCAACTTTCATTTATAATACCATCTTCTGTTAGTGACTCCATGATCATCGTGCAACGATTCACGCTCGTCGAACAACAACCTACGGTTATGGAACAACAACCGGACACCTATGACCATCGAGCCACCAAACCAAATCGTTGAGCCATATATCCCAAACCTTAAACCAACCTCCTCATCGATACACCTAATTCAAGCACCACTCACACAATCAGATATTCCCTCATCCTCCCACAATGAATGTGACAACCTGAGAATTTATAAGATTTTAAATGATTAAATTAAAGGTTAAAGCCTAAAACCTAGAGTGGAAATAGTGAAATAATTTAAAATTTTTAAGTAGAACCTATATGGTTTACTATTTGAATGACAATAGAGAAAATATGGGTTATAAAATTTTAAAACCCTAGAAATGAATTATGTGTATGATTAAACAAATATACATTATATAATGCGTATACATTTATTTTGTATAAAAAGAGAATTAAGAATAAAGTTATGTAACCTAATACATATATTAGGTATAGTAATTAAAAACCTAAGGGTTTATAATATGGGAGAATGTTAGTATTTAAAAATATATACTAACTTTAAAAGATTTACTTTATTCATCTAAATTTATTAATTTTATGATCTAAGTAAACCAAGTCTTATTGGGTTATGTAAGTGAATTCATATTATTGATGGATAAAAATAAGGAAATATCAAGAATGATGAGCATTAGTTCAAGTGAATTAATATTTAATGGATTAAGGAGGATATATTATTTAATAAGTAGCCCAATTATTTATTTAAGCATTGGACTTGTAGCTAAGTTGATTTAAGGGTAATTTAATTATTACACTAGCCCAATATAATATTTATAAGACAAGTATAGTGATGACCCAATTTAATTATGGGATGAAGCCCAAGTTCAATTTAGTTAGTAAGCAAACAAGAAAAAGGTGCAAGCCCAAGTGAATTAATTAAAAGCTCAAGCTTAGCCCAATGGGAGAGAGAAAGTATTGGACCTAATTTATGTTCATGGCCAATTATTTTATTAGCAAGCCCAAAGAATTAATTTGGAGCCCAAGTTAATTTTAATTAGTAAGAATACTAAGCAAAATCCAAGCCCAAAGGAATTAAATAAAGCCCAAGACTTAACCTAGTTGGGGAGGGGTATGTTAGTTATTTAATAAAGCATTAATAAAATCAATTTGGATGGTCAAGGGCCAAAGTGGCCAAATATATAGTGGAAGGAGAATGAGAGAGATGAATGTGATAATTATGTTTACTTTAGTAGGTATTCACTTTTGAGGTGTCATCTAATTAAAGGATCCAGCACTATGTTATTACTTGCATACAAGCCTTAGAGTGAAAGACACTCAAACATAATTATGAAAGAGAAAGGAGAAAGATATGTGGAGTATAGAGGACCACTTGGCCGGATGAAGAAAAGGAAAGAAAGAAAAAAATAAGAAGCTAGAAAGAGAAAATAACAAAAGTATTTCATCTTCTCTCTCCTCTCATTTGTATCATTTTCGTTTAAGCAAGAGAGAGGGAGAGAGAGGGAAGCTTCGGCCAAGAGAGGGGGAAGGAGAGAGAGGGAGTTTGATAGTTCCATAGTTCCCTAATCTAAGTATTAAGAAGAAGGGGAGGAAGGAGCAAGCAAATGTATAATTTCTAGCTTTATTTTATTTTCATTTAGTGATTTGATGGAAAAAGAGGTTTATGATTTTGAAGTTTAAAAATCTTTAATCTATGTATTTTCAATAGATTCAAGCATGGGTTCAACTTATTCAAGTGTTAGAAAGTGGATCAAAGGGTAAGAAATGAAATTATGTTTCTCAAAAGTGAGAAAAATTATTTTTTCTTAGCTTTGATTGTGTTAATATTGTGATTGGTGATTATTTGATGAATTAGATCATAGATCAAGATAGATCCATGAATATATTTGGTATTATTTTGTATTATGATGTTTAATGATGGATTGTGTTGGTGACTAGGTGAGGATATGGAAGATTTATTAAAAATCACAAAAAATAGAAAATCAGATTTTGAGAAAACGTAACGTGAAATTAAAATGACCATATCTCCTGATGTATTTTTAATTTTTGAGTGTGGTCAATTTTTGGATTTAGATATACAAGTCTTCTAACTTTTCAAAGTGGAATCACTGAAAAAGGAGTTATAGATTTTTGTGTGGATTGAAATTAGCAAAGGACATCAAATCTGAAAAATGACTTTGAGCAATCTGTCTGGAAATTGTAAGGAAATTTTGCAACATATTTTATGAAATAAATTCCAATCTTTTGTAACATTAAAATATATGTTATAAATTAGCTTGTGTCCAAAAATGAGCTCATTCCGACTTAAATTGACCAAGTTATGACTATTTCAATATTTAAGTTTTTTCGACGAAAATCGCTATAACCGGAGTTGTATAACTCCGATGGCCACGAAATTTAAACTGAAAGTCCACGTTAACATGTGTAAGATCCCACCAAGAGTTGGGAATTTCTGGAGTTGCGCGTGAGGTAGCTAATTTCTTAAGGAAATAACTAAAAATGGATTTTTGAAAAATACTTAAGGGAGTTGAAAAATTTTAGAAAAAAACTTTTTGTGTATGAAATATATGTATATATGATTGGCCAAAGGATAGGAAAATAATAAGCTATTATAATATTTTCGTGAAAAAGGAATTTTCAGCTTCCTGAAATGAACAATTCAGGAATGTCAAGAAGAGGAAACAGTTTGGTTTCAGCTTACTAAAGAGAAAATAACAAAAGCATTTCATCTTCTCTCTCCTCTCATTTGTATCATTTTTGTTCAAGCAAGAGAAAGGGAAGCTTCGGCCAAGAGAGGAGGAAGGAGAGAGAGGGAGTTTGATAGTTCCATATTTTCCTAATCTAAGTATTAAGAAGGAGGGAAGGAAGGAGCAAGCAAAGGTATAGTTTCTAGCTTTATTTTATTTTCTTTTAGTGATTTGATGAAAAAAGGAGTTTATAATTTTGAAGTTTAAAACTCTTTAATCTATGTATTTTCTATAAATTCAAGTATGGATCTAACTTATTCAATTGTTAGGAAGTGGATTACAGGGAAAGAAATAAAATTATGTTTCTCAAAAATGAGAAAAATTAATTTTTCTTAGCTTTGATTGTGTTAATATTGTGATTGGTGATTATTTGATGAATTAAATATTGGATAATAATAGATCCATGAATATATTTGGTATTAGTTTGTGTTAAGATGTTTGATGATGGATTATGTTGGTTAATAGGTGAGGATATTGAAGATTTCTTAGAAATCACAAAAAACTGGAAAATCAGATTTTGAGAAAACGCAACTTGAAATTAAAATGACCATATCTCCTTGTGTATTTTGCATTTTTGAGTGTGGTCAACTTCTGGAGTTAGATATACAAGTCTTCTAACTTTTCCAAGTAGAATCACTGAAAAAGGAGTTATAGATTTTTGTGTGGACTGAAATTAGCAAAGGACGTCAAATCTAAAAAAATGACTTTGAGCAATCTGTCCGGAAATTGTAACGGCAATTTTGGCAACTTATTTATTGAAATAAATTAAAATCGTTTTTTTTACATTCAAATATATGTTATAAAGTAGTTTGTGTCCAAAAATGAGCTCATTCCGAATTAAATTGGCCAAGTTATGACTATTTCAATATTTGTATTTTTCTGACAAAAATTGCTATAACCGGAGTTGTATAACTCAGATGGCCACGAAATTTAAACTGGAAGTCCACATTAACATGTGTAAGATCCCACCAAGAGTTGGGAATTTTTGGAGTTAAGTGTGAGGTTGCTAATTTATTAAGGAAATAACTAGAAATTGATTTTTGAAAAATACTTAAGGGAGTTAAAAAATTCCAAAAAAATACTTTTTGTGTATGGAATATATGTATATATGATTGGCCAAAGGATAGGAAAATAATAAGTTGTTTTGATATTTTCGTGAAAAAGGAATTTTAACTTTCTGAAATGAACAATTTAGGATACTGAAATGGAAACTAAAATGTCAGGAAGAGTAAACAGTTTGGTTTCAGTTTACAGAAATGATATATTAAGTCTCTTGAATAGTAAACATTTTATCGAGTTATAATATAAACTTATAAATGAACGATTAAGTGTTAAGTCTAAGGTAGTGCAATCGTACCCTTTAATGGTTGATGTATAGTAGCTGGGCTAAACGACTCCTTCATATGGGGAAGGTATATACGAATTAGTAACCGATCTAACTCACTGTAAAAATAGTGTAGATGAGACGGAAACTAATTTGTTAGTTATTTGTGAGAAATCACTCAGTATACTGTATTGAATACTATTAAAGACTCGATCTGTACTAGGTTTAGACTTGTGAATATGTTTAGTGTTAAGATTATCTAATATTTGACTATACGGTTAAGTGTTAGATGGTTTACTTTTAAAGTAATAGTATGATGGAATAAATATGTTATATTAATTGAAAGATCAATCTTATAACTGATAGGTCTTTACAATAAAGCGATTAAATTATATTGCGTAGCAGTAATCGACGGTACAGGCAAGTTTTTCTCTAACTTAATTTTGAGTTATATTTCAAAGCATGTTCGTGAATAATTATTGTTAATTATTCACATCTATACTGATTATTGATTCCTACTTATTGCATGTTACATATGTTCATCAGGTATGAAAGGCTGATCACCTTCATTACCATTTGATTCAGTTAAATTTGTTCATATTTATTGTTGGCCATTCTTCATTATTGACTCAGTCATTCAGTTATGAAAATTAATTTATATCCTTTCATAATTATTTATATTCTTGAAAGTTTGTCAACTTATTATTCTTTTTAATCATGATATATCTTCATTTGAACTTAAACTTGCTGGGAAAACTTGTTGCTCACCCTTGCTATATCATGATAAACATTTCAGATGAAGACGAAACTTCAGATACAGGCAAAGACAAAGATAAACTCCAGAATTGGATTTGGATACAGGTTAAACTTGTAATAGTATTGAATGCAAATGACATGGTATGTCGTATAGGATATTGAAGGCAGGTATTAAGTTAAGGTTACAGACCTTTGGGATTATGTTGTAAAAAGTTATTGTATAAACAATTTATGTTTATATCTTCCGCAATAGTTATAGAAATGATGTATCGTAACATACCAGGTCCGAGGTTCTGTGGACCCGTATTTGGGGGCGCTACAATGAATATTTTGATATGGCACTTTCTCTTACAAGCATGCCATGGGTGCACACTACGACCACCCCTCTTGATTTTCAAAAAATCTTTGATCATCTCTCTCTCGTCCACACCAAAGAGGAGCTCGCTGATGTCACAAGTAGGGTGGTCCTTGAGACAGAAGAGAAACTTGAAGCTCACTCCATGGAAATTCATCTACACTTCAATCATATGATCGAGTCTGTCAACACTTTGCCTGGCAACTTGGCGACCGAGCACTCAAAAAGACTGAAGGAGATCATAAGGGAATTGAGTGATAGTCTAAGCAAAATAGATGCAATCCACTTTCAGGCTTCCAACAAGCACAAGGAAGCAGTTCTCCACCTCCAAAAAACTCAAGAATCTTAGAATAATGCTCTTGCTGATCAGATCCACAAACTGAGTGCCGACCTGAGAGAGTTCCGAAAGTATTCCCTAACTTAAGTGAGACAGACAGACACTGCCATGGCCATGTGGCATCAACAGAGAGCAAATACTGAAGCCATGGTTGAGGAGAATCGTAATAACATTACCCAAACACGCTCTCAAATGCACGAGCTGATGCAAGGGGTAAATCGTCTGTCCGAAGACATTCGAACCCTGGATGCTGACATAAAGGGGGAGAATAAAGAGGAAGGGGAGAAAGGTAAAGGAAAAGGCAAAGGAAAAGGCAAAGGGAAACAAATTATACAGTCTTTAAGGAGCTATCGTAGAAATCAGCCTCCTTCAGACAGCCTCGCTATCAGTGTGACATCCCAGATTTTTAGAATTTATGATTGAGAATTTAATAAATAAAATTTTTATTATCAGATGTTTTGAGTTTGAGTATGTGAATACGTGTCATATATGGTGAAATATGTGAATTTATGTGAAAATAATTTAAATGTTAATTTTAATATTTATTAGAGTAAATAAATATTTTAATTGAATTATTTATTGAGTTAAATAAATAATTATGTGATTATTATGGAGTAATATAATTAAGTGTAGCATATTAATTAAATGAATATTTAGTATTTAATTTAATTGGTATAATGATTTTATGTTATAGTTCTAATTTAATTGAGATAATTAAATTAGATGAGTAATGTGATGAGTGTTACATTCAATTATAATTAGCAATTAATTATAATTATGTGATAATTTTATGTGTTAGACTTTTAATTAATTAAATTAGAATGTTAAGATTTAATTAATTAAAGTGTAACATTAAAGTATGTGTTAAAAGAATTTATTAAAATAAAGAAAAGAGTTTTTAAATAATTTTTCTCAAACAAGGACCTTACTTTTGTTTTAAAACTGTTTTACCCAAAGATGGCCTTAACTACTAAAAATCTATTTTTAAAAATAACTTGTTTTGCCAAACAAGCCTTATGACTTTTAAAATTCTAATTGTAACTTATATATTAATGGTACTTATTATATTTAATATATGCCATTATGTAGTGGAAGTTATATGTATTATAATTATGTAATATATGTATATTATATTATATGTATATTACGTTAGATTAAAACAAGAGTTAGAAAAACAAAGTTAGTTTGCTAACGAGAAAAAGAAAGAGCAGAGAAGAATTAGAGAAGAAGAGAAGGAAAGAAAGGAAGAACGTAAGAGAATAATCATCTTCTTCTTCAAACATCTAAGCAGAAAGGGTATGTCTTAATTCCCTTATGTTATTATATGTTTTCCTTATGATTGTTCATGAGTATGGGTTCTCTGTGTATACGATTTAGTATGAAAGTTATACATATATGATGTACATATATAAATTGTGTTTATAATGGTATATATATGAATTGTATGCCATAAACAAGGATTTTTAGAAATCAAAGTTTTGTCAGAACATGTTTTAATTGGAGAATATGTGTTCATGTGGAGTTTTCATGTTTTGGTTAATTTTAGAGTAAAATTGATGAAATTAGTATATGTTAATATACTTGTTAGAATTGTTTTTGATTATATCTTGAATCATGGAAAGAAAATGCATGAATTTCTTAAGAAATTGTTTTACAGTGAATAATTTTGGAAAATATATGAGTTTCTATGAAAATGTCAAATTTGGGTTGTTAAAACCTTTGATTTCATTGCTTGGACAATTTTTATGATTGGTAGCATCTATATAACATGTGTAGTATTGTGTATGCATGTCTTACATTGTTTGAGTGATTGGTAATTGCCGTTGTTGAATTGTTTGGGTTAGCAGTGAAGTAGAGTGCCGTTGCTGCACTGTTTCTGTCTGCGTTCTTGCGCAGCTGCGCCGGCAACAAGGGAAGAAGCAGCGCAGCTGCGCCGCTGGGTATTCTGGGTTTTGACACCTGCGTAGCTGCGCCGGTGCCAAGGCTTGTAGCTGCGCAGCTGTGCCGCTGGCTGAGCAGAGGCAGAGAATTCTAATTATTTGTTCAAGTTTTAAAACCTAAATTATTTTGTTTTTGTGATAATGATCATGTACCAAGTTGCAATAACATATTGTTATCATGAATTTGACAATTTCATAACTGGAAAAGAAAATAGGTTTTGGAAAACCTTAAAGTATTATTTGAATTGTTTATAATAAATATTAAATTATAATTGTTTAAATATAACTTAACTAATATGATATATGTAATTATAATTTGAATAATTATAATTATAGTAAAGGTTTAATGTAAATTATAATTGTTAAATTATAATGAATTGAGTTAATTATTTTAATCAAAGTAAATGCTTAAGTTGAAGTATAATTTGTTTAATTATAACTTCATATGTTATTATAATTTGGAATAATTATAATCAAGGTAAAAGTGTAATTTAAATTATAATTTATATAATTATAGTTTAATGAGGGCATGAATAGAAATTGAGTATTTATAATCTAAATAATGGTTTAATTTAAATATGTTTCAATTATGATTCAATGCATGATGTAGTTGATTCATTATAAATTATGATTGTTTAATTATAGTTTGATTAAAGTGGATGTTTAAATTATAATTTATTTAATTATAATTTAAAATGAGTATGTAATTATTAATTGATTAATCATGTGAAATATGATATGATTATGTGATGTGATTAATTATGTGGTAATTAATTATTAATTTATTAGTTAAAGAAGAATGAGTTAACCTAAAATGGATAACTAACGATGAGGATTAGCTATGTGATAATTAACTGATATTGTTAATTATATATATGGTTTGGCAGCGAGTGTCAAACGAGCAGAAGAGAATTAAAAACTATAAAGTAGTAATTACTTAGACGTTTGATAAGCGTTGCTAGGTGACTAATAATTGATGCGTATGGTAATACATTATGTAGGATCATGAAGCAGATTATATTAAGCTATTTTTCGGTATTTGGTAATCTACGAGCCAGGCAAGTCTTTCGGTTCCTATTTTCTATGTGAACTTGATGATATTATGAACCGTAATAAATTGTATTGCAAAGAGTATGCTATGTTATATATGTTGCAAGCATGAAATGTTAAAGTCAATTTATGACTACATTGATTGATTTAATAATGTTGATTGAGTAAGGAACTCAATCTTTATATTTGTTATGTGATTAAAGCATGTATGCCATGTTACTTGAATGTTGAGCATGTTAATTATGTGTTATGTGATGCATGAAAACTGTTTGATCTTGCTGAGCTGTCGAGCTCACTCTTGCAAATAACTATTTTTGCAGGTCCAAGATGCAAGGTAAAGATACGTGTTAAGTGAATTATAAGAATCAATGTTCAAGAATACTACTTATGTTAAATATCAAATTGTATTTGATGTTTTGATTGTAACGTAATTGGTAAGTTGTAAAGTTGAGCTATCCGATGTATAGTGGATATTGCTTTATGATGTAAAATTTGTATAGTCGTTTTGTTATAAATATTCATGATATAGATTTGAATCAAATAGATGTAATGTAAAGGTTGCGATTCAGGGCAATAAAGAAAGATTTTATAAAAAAATTTAAATATTTCGCATTTTCGTAATGATTGTATATCGAATACTGATGTACAGATAGAATAAAGTTATATTGTTAAACGATCGAGAATGAGAATTATAAGGTAAGAATTTTGGAGTCGTTACAGTTGGTATCAAAGTTGAAAGGTTATATACCTTAGGTAAGAGTACCTTAGGCTATGACCTTAGACAATGAGAAATTAAGTTACGTATAACGAAAAGATGATTCCTTTCACATACGTAGAAGTATAGGATGAGTTAAGTCTTAGTAATGTTATAAGAAGAAAGTGAGAATAACGAGGAATAAACTCGAATAAAATATTGAGCTATATGAATGGAATTAAAAATTTATAAAAGAAGAGTTAATAAATAAACAAGAAGATTCAAAGAAGAATCTTGAAGAGATATGAAGATGAGAATCAGTAGTTACCTAACTCCAATAATAAAGATGACGAATAACGATGAATAGACGAAGTCTATGAGATTAAATCATAATGAGGTCATGATATAACATGATGAAAGGTAGTGAGATAAGAAGTTTTAAAAACAAAACGATAATGAGAATCATATGGGAGATGATTATAGAATAAGATCACAACGTGATCTTTTGAAGTTGAAAGACATATGGTCTGTAATGATTAAATAGTTATAGTTTGATATTATAACGAGAATGTACTATGATATAGTACGAGATTAACTCACGAGGAGTTATAAATGATGAGATACAGAAAGTCTGTATCGAGTATAGAATGAGATGTTATAAGTAAGATAGAGTTAAGTGGATTTTCAATTGAGGACTCATGTGGTGGCTGAGTTGTACAAATCTCTGTATGGGCAGGGATTTTGTGCTTACACCTGGCTTATCATATTGATAATCGTTGGAATGTTGGTGTCGCGCTATCGATATATATATGATGAGAAGGTGATTCTTTTCTCATATTATATTTGATAGTTAGAGCAATAGAGATTAGATTAGATAATATTAAGATTACACTAGATGATCTTAAGGTTAGGCGAGTTCTTAAAACTCATACTTATGGTAAGATCGTGACTCATAATCGTATGTATGTTTTGAACCCCTAAGCATATGGACAGTCTCTGATCAGTTCTTTGACTACATATTGCTAGGACAAGTTCTTAAACTCGTATTATTGTGGCAAGTTCCTGAACTTCCAAAGTGTGGTAAGTTTGAGAAACTATACTGGGTATAGAAAAGTTATGGTGTAGGAAGCATTGATGTTGTTTAAGGTTGATAAAATGATTAAGTAATGATGGAGTAAAGATTTTTAATTGATAGAGAAAGTTTTATATTATAAATCTCCTAGCTTTGCTAGATTTTTAAAATTTATTGACTTTGTGCTGATGTTGCACTTCTGTTTTCTTGAAAAACATTGGATCAAATGATGGAACCAATGAAAATTTTAAAATAGTGCTATTATTCACATATCTATGCTAATTGCTTCAGCTAGACAAAAATAATTTCAAATTTTCAAAATGTATTTTATGTGTTTTATGCATCATTTGATATGGTGTAGAGATAAAAAATCAAGGAAGTCATCAATGCAGTTAAACCTAGTGTTGGATGTGATCGTATGATCGTCAGCCCACTATGGTATGATGTAGTATGACGACGTCATGTAATGACAAAATCCTCAACGTATCAGTAATACGATACGGTATCAGGATACTGTGAAAAGATTTATTATTATTTTTAGTTTCCTTAAGCTATATAAAAAAAGAAAAAAAAGATTTATTTACTATTAGTTTCCTTAAACGAATATATATATATATATATATATATATTTACTGTATTGAGTTGGTTAAAAATATATATACATATATATGTATTTCGATTGATGTCCGAATTATTGTTAGAAGTCTATGCTACTTGTTTCAGCTAGACGAATATTGAAAGATGTTCATGAAATTCAAGTGTTCTTTGTCAAACTATACCAAACCAAATTATTTTGGTGTGGATTCAAATGTTAAGAAGCTGAGGTGAACAACCCTATAAAAGGGGGACATGTTATCGGAGACTATAGTTCCGAGTGTAACCCATAGAGTCGTTACGATGTACTACGTTTGGGCCCGACGTAGGAGTACGATAGGCTGGCCACCTAGAGTACCGATGCTGTTTTATAGTGTGAAGTACCGGGGGTGAAGCACTAATAAACCTAAAAATAAGTTCAAGGTCTTGCGACCACTCAGCATGATTTGGAATCTTATAAATTCCTGAGTTATTTATATCGCTTCCCAATTATTGAGCAATTATGAAAGATTCTTATTATTCTGAAAGAAGTAGTTGTTGAACGCCTTAATCCAGTGAGTAGAGATTAACGTAAAATCTATTTTGATAGAATGATATATATAGATTGATAGACTTAAATTTCGAGGACGAAATTCTTAGAAGAATAGGTGAATGTGATAACTCGAATAATTATAGATGGTGAAGTACGAAATATATTAATTCGATGAGTAAAGTATGTAGTAATGATCCTTAAAAAGGAAATGAACGAGTTAGAGAATATAAATATATTTAAAACATAATTGTGTTTAATTTAGGGTTATGACATAAAACCTAAAATTTGTTGACGAACTGAATGTAGTAGGAAATATAAAACCTATATTAATGTAAGGTGTTGAAGTTATTCAACGATAAATGTTTTTAAAGAAATTGGATAAAAACCTGAGTAAGGTAGGGTTTCGGTGATTCCGAGGACGGAATCCTTATAAGGAGGGAAGGATGTGACATCCCAGATTTTTAGAATTTATAAATGAGAATTTAATAAATAAAATTCTTATTATCTGATGTTTTGAGTTTGAGTATGTGAATACGTGTCATATATGGTAAAATATGTGAATTTATGTGAAGATATATTAAATGTTAATTTTAATATTTATTGGAGTAAATAAATATTTTAATTGAATTATTTATTGAGTTAAATAAATAATTATGTGATTATTATGGAGTAATATAATTAAGTGTAGTATATTAATTAAATGAATATTTAGTATTTAATTTAATTGGTATAATAATTTTATGTTATAGTTCTAATTTAATTGAGATAATTAAATTAGATGAGTAATGTGATGAGTGTTACATGCAATTATAATTAGCAATTAATTATAATTATGTGACAATTTTATGTGTTAGACTTTTAATTAATTAAATTAGAATGTTAAGATTTATTTAATTAAAGTGTAACATTAAAGTATGTGTTAAAAGGATTTATTAAAATAAAGAAAAGAGTTTTTAAATGATTTTTCTCAAACAAGGCCCTTACTTTTGTTTTATGTTTTACCCAAAGATGGCCTTAACTACTAAAAATATGTTTTTAAAAATAACTTGTTTTGCCAAACAAGCCTTATGGCTTTTAAAATTCTAATTGTAACTTATATATTAATGGTACTTATTATATTTAATATATGTCATTATGTAGTGGAAGTTATATGTATTATAATTATGTAATATATGTATATTATATTATATGTATATTACGTTAGATTAAAACAAGAGTTAGAAAAACAAAGTTAGTTTGCTAAAGAGAAAAAGAAAGAGCAGAGAAGAATTAGAGAAGAAGAGAAGGAAAGAAAGGAAGAACGTAAGAGAATAATCATCTTCTTCTTCAAACATCTAAGCAGAAAGGGTATGTCTTAATTCCCTTATGTTTTTATATGTTTTCCTTATGATTGTTAATGAGTATGGGTTCTCTGTGTATACGATTTAGTATGAAAGTTATACATATATGATGTACATATATAAATTGTGTTTATAATGGTATATATATGAATTGTATGCCATAAACAAGGATTTTTAGAAATTAAAGTTTTGTCAGAACATGTTTTAAATGGAGAATATGTGTTCATGTGGAGTTTTCATGTTTTGGTTAATTTTAGAGTAAAATTGATGAAATTAGTATATGTTAATATGCTTGTTAGAATTGTTTTTGATGATATCTTGAATCATGGAAAGAAAATGCATGAATTTCTTAAGAAATTATTTTACAGTGAATGGTTTTGGAAAATATATGAGTTTCTATGAAAATGTCAAAATTAGGTTGTTAAAACCTTTGATTTCATTGCTTGGACAATTTTTATGTTTGGTAGCATCTATATAACATGTGTAGTATTGTGTATGCATGTCTTACATTATTTGAGTGACTGGTAATTGCCGTTGTTGAATTGTTTGGGTTAGCAGTGAAGTAGAGTGTCGTTGCTGCACTATTTCTGTCTGAGTTCCTGCGCAGCTACGCCGGCAACAAGGGCAGAAGCAGCGCAGCTGCGCCGCTGGGTTTTCTGGGTTTTGACACCTGCGCAGCTGCGCCGGTGCCAAGGCTTGTGGCTACGCAGCTGCGCCGCTGGCTGAGCAGAGGTAGAGAATTCTAGTTATTTGTTCAAGTTTTAAAACCTAAATTGTTTTGTTTTTATGATAATGATCATGTACCAAGTTGCAATAACATATTGTTATCATGAATTTGATAATTTCATAACTGGAAAAGAAAAGAGGTTTTGGAAAACCTTAAAGTATTATTTGAATTGTTTATAATAAATATTAAATTATAATTGTTTAAATATAACTTAGTTAATATGATATATATAATTATAATTTGAATAATTATAATTATAGTAAAGGTTTAATGTAAATTATGATTGTTAAATTATAATGAATTGAGTTGATTGTTTTTATCAAAGTAAATGTTTAACTTGAAGTATAATTTGTTTAATTATAACTTAATATGTTATTATAATTTGGAATAATTATAATCAAGGTAAAAGTGTAATTTAAATTATAATTTATATAATTATAATTTAATGAGGGCATGAATAGAAATTGAGTATTTATAATCTAAGTAATGGTTTAATTTAAATATGTTTCAATTATGATTTAATGCATGATGTAGTTGATTCATTATAAATTATGATTGTTTAATTATAGTTTGATTAAAGTAGATGTTTAAATTATAATTTGTTTAATTATAATTTAAAATGAGTATGTAATTATTAATTGATTAATCATGTAAAATATAATATGATTATGTGATGTGATTAATTATGTGGTAATTAATTATTAACTTATTAGTTAAAGAGGAATGAGTTAACCTAAAATGGATAACTAACGATGAGGATTAGCTATGTGATAATTAACTGATATTGTTAATTATATATATGGTTTGACAGCGAGTGTCAAACGAGTAGAAGATAATTAGAAAGTATAAAGTAGTATTTACTTAGACGTTTGATAAGCGTTGCTAGGTGACTAATAATTGATACGTATGGTAATACGTTATGTAGGATCATGAAGCAGATTATATTAAGCTATTTTTCGATATTTGGTAATCTACGAGCCAGGCAAGTCTTTCGGTTCTTATTTTATATGTGAACTTGATGATATTATAAACTGTTTTAAATTGTATTGCAAAGAGTATGCTATGTTATATATGTTGCAAGCATGAAATGTTAAAGTCAATTTATGACTACATTGATTGATTTAATAATGTTGATTGAGTAAGGAACTCAATCTTTATATTTGTTATGTGATTAAAGCATGTATGCTATGTTACTTTAATGTTGAGCATGTTAATTATGTGCTATGTGATGCATGAAAACTGTTAGATCTTGCTGAGCTGTCGAGCTCACTCTTGCAAATAATTATTTTTTCAGGTCCAAGATGCAAGGTAAAGATACGTGTTAAGTGAATTATAAGAATCAATGTTCAAGAATATTACTTATGTTAAATATCAAATTGTATTTGATGTTTTGATTGTAACGTAATTGGTAAGTTGTAAAGTTGAGCTATCCGATGTATAGTGGATATTGCTTTATGATGTAAAATTTGTATAGTCGTTTTGTTGTAAAGATTCATGATATAGATTTGAATCGAATAGATGTAATGTAAAGGTTGCGATTCAGGACAATAAAGAAAGATTTTATAAAAATTTTAAATATTCTGCATTTTAATAATGATTGTATATCGAATACTGATGTACAGATAGAATAAAGTTGTATTGTTAAACGATCGAGAATGAGAATTATAAGGTATGAATTTTGGGGTCGTTACAATCAGCCTCAATGATAAGAATAGCAGCGCCAACCAATCATCATGGCGACCCCTCTGAAGATTCAAGGCCCATCCCTTTGCTCACAAGGAGTATCTAACACTAGCTTGAGCATACCCATTGGAGATCCTTCCTTTATGAACAGACATGATCAGGGAGAAGTTCTTAGTCCAAGTGATCTAGAAGAGATTAAAAGGCGAGATGAAGCTAGCAGAAGAAGGTGAGCTGAACAGTATGCTAATCCTCCGAGGAGCAAGAGGAAAAGGAGATAGAGATAAGTTTAAATTTATTTCTTATTGATGTAACTGTGCTAAATTTTAATATCTATTTCACAACATCAATAAATTCATGCTTATTTTCTAAAGATTTCAGTTGCTCACTGAAACACTAAGTCATATTTACTTTATAGCATCATGCATTAGAATTTGATGAAATAATGCAAATCTCCTTAGTTATGTCAACATCAAATAGGGGGAGATTGTTGGGAATTGCATATTAAAATTTGATGTTGAAAGTAAATATATGTTCTTATATGTAAAGTCCTTAAATAGAACATATATACAAGGACTTAGATGGTAGATCAAAATTTTTAGGTTGATCTGAGCTAAATGTTTATCATTCTGTAATTGAATGTATAGAAAAGAGATCAAGTCTGTTAGGTTGATCTCATTAAATGTAATAGTTAGGCCTTAACAGAATCATAGTCTGTCGAGTCAGCCAAGAATTTACAGAAGCCAAGGCATAATCATGGAGCATCGAGGAAGTCGCTCTAGAATCATAGTCTGTCATGGAAGCCACATTCAAAATCGTGGAGACAGTCCGAGCGCATGTCGAGCCAAGTCAAGAATTGCAGTCAGCTTTCAAAAATGTGGAGTCTGCAATCTGAGAAAGTAGAGAACGTAGTCAATCAAGCACAAGCAGAATCGTAGTGTTCTCTACGATCAAGACTGAATGAAGTACGAGCACACCAACACAACGACCATGGTGCTTCTTAAGTTAGCATCAGAATATCAAGATTTGCCTATCTGATGAAGAAGTTGTCTAACAAATAAAGAAAGACTTATTATGGACGTTGACATTTCGGGAGTCCCAATGATCCAACACTCATCCTTAGTTTGAATCGAAGAAATGTATGAAAAAAGCTAAGGAGAGTACTTTCTGTCTACTGAAAGCACATTTTCAGGTGTTAGGTGAGAAAGCAGTCTGCTGTATCAGGCGAGTCAGACAGCAGAACACCACATTCCCAGAAAGTCAACATCAGTGCTCATAAATGTCTGAAACATTAAATTCTCCAACGGAAGCCTTCAACAGAAAGATTTCAAAGGCTCCTTCATAAGCAAATCAGATTGAAGATTTAGACGAAGCAAGCAAGAATGAACAAAGCTAAAGAACACTCAAAGCCAAACACTACGATCCTGAAAGAAATCTTGCTTCGCTACTCAGTTCTTTGAAACTTATGCTTCATAGCAACTGAGTAGCACAACCAAGAACTCAACTCTCATTACAAGTGCATCCCAAGGCTGCTGAACTTGAAGAGTTCTCAGTGAACTAAGAAGTTCCAAGACTGCTGGTCTTGAAGGAATCTCAGTGATTCAAAGATTGTAAAGATATCCTTAGTGGAATTCCTACTCGTGGAGTAGAAGAGTGGATTAGGAATCTTGAGTGCTCTGAACCACTTAAAATCAATGTGTCTTCTATATCTGCCATAACTGCTATATTTGTCATAACTGCTATAACTGATTATCACACTATAAACTTGCTTTATCTTAAGGGGAACAAATAAATCATATATTCCGCTGTGTTTAAATAATTTATTTAATTAACAAATCTGGTAAGAATTTTTGAAAAGCAAAAAGTTTTTAAACTATCTATTCAACCCCCCTTCTTTATAACTTTTGTGCCTCCGAGAACTAACAACCTAATTTAAGTGTAGTTAACATAATTAGGGTTTAAGATAACCCAATTAGGGTTAGAACTACTTAATTAGGGTTAAGGTTTACTATTACAGTTATGGTTTTAAAACCTAGGGTTAGGATTTTCTAATTTAGTATTAGGGTTTCCCTATTTAGGGCTTAACATATAATTTAGGCGAAGCACGACAAAGCGTTTTGTCAGTGTAAGCGTGACAAAGTAGCTTGGTAAAATAAATATACCGAAAACACAAAATACGAAATAAAATTTTTAAGTACGACGTGTCAAGCATGACGTTTTTTGGAGAAAATTTTATTTAACCTAATTTCTTCAATAGAGTATATAATAACACAATACGCATTCAGAACAAAGAGATTTTATTAATAAATACAGAATTTACATAACCGAGTCTTATTAGGGGTTTGGGGTTTCACATATACTCGCAGAATCCGCAGGTATACTCGCGGAAGTCCGTGGCTTTATATATAAGCTTCCATCAGCTTGTAGAGGAAGAAAAAAAAAAGAAAAGAAAGAGAGAGAAGAGAGAAAAGAGAGAGAAGAGAGAGAAGAGAGAGATTTCGTGCTAGAAATTGCTCGAATCTTACTTCCAAACTTGTAAACTTCACTTGTAAGTCTTTATATATGCATCTATTGCAACATATCAAGATTTAACCGGTGGAAATCGAGTCTAACGGCATTTAAAGCCGTTCGATAGCCATTCTCGTGCAAGGCCGTAAGGTTTCTTCACATTTTAATTTTTCTTACTAATATACATATATATGCATATTAGTTAGTTTTATGGTTTAAATATCATTTTTTTAGCTTTTCCTTGCGTTAATATATATATATATATATATATATATATATATAGTAGTTAAGCCTACATTGCAAATTCGTATATATATATATTAAAGAAATAAAAGCCAAGAATTTGCATCCTGAAAAACTGAACGGTATAAATATATATATATATATATATATATATATATATATATATTTATATATATATTGTTTAATTTGTTTGGATTGCAAATCTATGACTTTTTATTGCTTTATTATATATATAAATAATATATATACATATAGTTAATCTTTATATAATTGTTTTTATATATATATAAGTTTTATCGATTTATTATATATATATATATATATATATATATTGTGACGCCCCCAGATCCGGGTCCCTTCGAACCTCGCGATCCGGTTCGCCACGATACTACTATCGTCAATTTATCTATATCTTTTATACATAACTTAATGAATAAAACTTCGCTTATTACAATTTAGAATATAAATTCTTTCCATTTCTAGGATCTGTATAATGACCCCAAACTTTACTAAGTTTTAAATCTTGGTCATTTACCATTCTTGTCTATACATCATATTCGATGTTATAAAAAAATGCTGAATAACTTAAACTTTTTCAATCTCCTTTGAATAAAATCTTTTATTGATTTCATAACTTGAATCAATTACATATCCTTGAATCAAATTATGTTATGATTCATTCTATTTGATTTACTGTATAAATTTTTACATCTCGATTCGAATTCCTCTATGTATCACATAGTACAACTTTACAACTCGACATATATTAAACATCGTAAACTACTATCATGTACATCTCCTAGAACCTAAACATGGTTCAAGCAATAACATCAACTAAATAGTAATCTTCGTTGCGATACTATTGAACTCTATCAATCAAGAAGCACGTAACTTTACCGTGAGTCCTTAACCTGCAAAAATAGTTATTTGCAAGAGTGAGCTCGACAGCTCAGTAATTCTAATAGTTTTCATGCATCACATAGCATATAATATCTTACTCAATTCATGCAATCATAATCATTTAGATTTACTACGCATGCTGCTTCTCACATAACAAACATAGAGATTAACTTCTTAAGCATATCATCAAAGATCAACTTACATAGCTCATATGCATTTCATATATAAATCAACGTTCTCATAGCGTAATATAATTCAATCAATAGTTATCGAATTCATATATCAAATAGAAACTGAAAGACTTGCCTGGCTCATAGTTTATCAACTACGACTTAACTACTTAAAGCTATCTGCACTTCGAGTATTCCTATACAGTTATATAATCATGGATTCATACTTATCAATTATAAACATCCATACATTCTCAATATAAGAATAGTTTGTATAACTATTCCTAACTTGGTTTCATTTCACTTTAACTTAGGATAACCATGAGACTAGCTCATTTTACTTTCATGTTTATCTAAACAATCTTGTTTCATATCTTGTAATCCTTAAGGAAAATATATAACCATAACTTAAGACCACGCAGTTAACAAATTGCTCTTGGCAGCTCTGCAGAACGGCGCGGCCATGCTGCATTTAAGCTTGGGAGTGGCGCCGCCGCTCTACTCTCTGCCAAAACCAGACTTCAGTATTTCATTGGACAGTTTAGTCTCTAGCATAACATGTATTCTGATACATACTATAAACATGAGTAGGTTTTGACTTTTGTTCAAGTTCATATTCAACTATATATTTTTGAATTACATAGCTCTATGTTGAATTATTTCGATCAACAAGGCATAACAACTTCATTTAACAAAGGTCAATGATTTAAGTCTTTAATACACATGCTCAAGATCATTCAACACTTTTACATAGATATAGCATAGTACATTACTCAAAAAAACTCATTCTAAACCATGTTTGAATAGTCTAGTTCATGCTTAGCTACATGGTGAACGCATCCGTTATGTCTAGAGGCATAAGGTGTCCTAGCATACATGCTTGAAAGGTCATAATACTATTTACACCATGTTTAAGACTATTAGTTCTCAAAAACTTACAAGTTTTCCTTCAAAACATTTTAAACCAAGCTATAACAATCTAGTATATGCAATGTAACTTTAAAACTATATTTACATATAGTTAATAAAATCTTTCTTACTTCAAAACATGTTCGGATAGGTTATATCATGATTAACAACCTTCTATATGCAATATATATTGAAACCACATTCCTAATCCATTCTCGCACATGACTAAGTCACATACTCATGTTCGAAGTGTCGAAACTTGAAAGACACAAGGTTCTTCAAGTTTCATTTTCAAAACCTCAAGTTTTCTTTTAGAAAATTATTAATACCAAGCTAGTGCATCCTTAGTTCACATATTAGATTCGTTTACATGCATATTAGGTTATCTACACATGTGCACAAAGTCAGAATATAAGTGAGTTTATTCTCAACAAAGTTTGCTTCTCAACTTACAAGTTTTCTTTTAAAACTCAAACTAGAACAAGTCATGGTTATCTACTATAACTAAGGCAACTTCACTCTATGTGTTAGGGTTTTTTATATGCATTTTGAACATAACCCAATATGCTCATAAAATCAGAAACAACAAAATAGGATTTCCATTTCTGCAGAAAGGCTCGGCCGCGTTGCATTTGTACTAGGGAGTGGCGCAGCTGCGCCACTCCGGTTCTAGTCCAGAATGGGCTTCTGCATAGCAGAGCTCAAAACTAAACCCATAATTACTCATGAATCATGCTTACAACCAACCCACATTACTTTTATAACATGTATGTAACTCTACTATCACTTCTATATCAACTTACAATCAAGAATTTAATAATTTTCTAAGAATTTTCCAACTTGAAACTCAAGAACACAATTTAAGAGTTATACCTCATTGAAGCTTGAATGGCTAACTATTTCTCTCCCAAATCAATTTGTTCACTTAACTCTCATCACCACATTCTCTATATGAAGCTTATAGAAACTTAGCAAATCAAATAGAGAAGGAAGAGCTTGTAATTTACAGAGAAACTCTTGTCCATGCCACGGCTTTGCCCAACAATTTAAACCAAAAGAAAGAAGTAGAAGATGATGGACAAGAAGAAGTTGGTGAAGTATACTATTTGAGCCACACCCCCCATTCTTATTGAAATCATTGTGTAGCCATCATCACCATCTTAGAGTATGAGTATATGAAGAAATAGGCTAGGCCATTGGCCTATCCACGGCTGTTATAAGATAGGGACACTAATTTTGGGAAAATTTATAAACTCAATATTAGTAAGAATGGGTCATTACATCAATCTCAATGTCTTACTTAATGTTACTACATTATGTTAAGTTATAGGTACATATATATATATACATACATATGTACACCCACATATAACAAGCATACCAATACATATAATAATGTACCTCATGTACATTGGTTTAATCCAATTAGTATTTCAATTGGGCTAAATATAATTTGGTTGGGTACTATCATCCCACCATTTCCCATAAAATTGTTATCTCCATTACACCCCAAATATTATAACGATAATTAATATCAATTATTTATTAACTTAGCAACGATTTAAAAATTGAACTAACAAACTCTACACACCAATGCATGACCTCTATTTACAGTCAAGCTATTACCCCCCTATGGGCATTACAAAAGGGGCAAAGAAGAGTTGGTGGCTAACTCCCACCAACTACTACTATTCATTGTACCCTAGCCATTGGGCTAACCATCATTACTATCACATGGGCTATCTTACAAGCTTATTTAACTTCAATTTTCAGCATTCTAAGGGTCATGGGAGTCGTCTATTGCACCATATTATATTTTATTATCTCACTTGTACATAATGCTAACATACAAGTCTTTATACACATATTTGTATTCAAATACTTCCCTTATACATCTATATACATATATACCTATACATATATGTATACATGCATCTCTCTACTTATATTACACATTATATGTACATTTGACAATACCGAATATAGTTTGATTGAGTAGTGTCTCACCACATTATCATAAACTTTAATATTTCACTTGTACTTAATCATTTAAATAATTATTAACAACAATTATTTATTTAGTTTAATATAATATCTGTCATAAAGTACACGTTAATGTACCACACATAACACATTGTCACATAAGTCCATTTATGTAACTCATGCGACTCATTTCACTTTTTCATATAGTTTTCTATATTATATATTTATTTTGAAGTGTCACACTTCATTTCATATCATATAGATGTAGCTACTGTATAACATAGAATTACATATCATTGCACATAGCAATTAATTCATATACTAATAGTAATTCCTTTAGTCATCCCTTCATTAATTTATTTAATGAATTATTTATTCCACCACTTTGCCACACTAGGCATAACTCACAAGCTTAAATTAAGCTCATCATTACTCACATCACTTAATCATCTCGTAATCTTATTTATTTCCACCACATTACTTACTTATAATATGTTTAATTTACTTAAAACTATTATATCTCAAGGTTCACATAACCACAATTGTCGTGAACGAAAATATTCAAATATTATTTATAACATTTACGGTAATATAGTAACTCAAGTTATTTAGTAAATTAAAATAACTTAGTTTTCTTTTATAACTTCAACCCTCTTGGAAATACATTACTATTATAAAAATTATGTATTTCGCCATAACATGACATAAAAAAAAATATTTTTATGAAGTTTCTCCAAATATAGGCATTAATTATAATAACATGATTTACTCATTTTCTCAAGATACTATATTAATATAATATCTATGTCTCATTAAAATAATTACATGTACGGCACATGTACACATTATATATAGAAAATAAGTTTCATTCCTATTATGAGAAATTATTTCTATCAATTTATTTACATATAGCAAATACATTTTAATATATTTACCATACTATTTAATCATACATATTATCTCATACAAAGCTATATGAGGTAATATCATTATATAAAATAATATTCTCCCTTTTATTAAAATAATTCACTGATAGAATTTATTTTAATATCCTTATACAATATACAATAATTGTTTCTCTTTTCTTTCTATAAATTGTCCCCAAAATAATTTCTTCAATCTTCACATCTCCCCGTATATCAAATTAATTAGTAATTCTCTAACCAACATTTATCTAAAGATATATTGATTTTCTCCTCTTCAACAACGTATTAACGTCACACGAACATTAGACTTTCGCACCTATTACCATGCTATAAAACAATACTCATTTCATTTTTCTTATCCGAAACACCTACATTAATTCACCCTTTACTTAAGTGATCTTAAACCCTTTACTATATCACCATAGTTAATTAAGGTTTTAATATTCAAATTATATTATTTCATAATATAACTTTCAACTTAATTTAAATTAACTAATATTTATTCTTGTTAGTTAATTCTCTTAACTAACTAATTCATGCTTTGCTATCTCAATATATCCATGGATAGCTTAAGCACTAATTATATCCCATATTACATCATACTAGTCACTAGTATATATATTCAAGAAAATGGTGATTATTCATTAAAGATATTTAATGTCACCAATTTACTATGATAAAATACTTCTATAAATTATTTAATATCGATGGATAATTTTATCCATCTCCTTTACTTCAAATAAATTGTCTTTATAATAAATAACAAATATATCATAATAATATATTTATTAAACACAAAATCACATATTGCATAGTTCATAATACCCTATGCAACATAATACCACGTACCTCATAACGCATATATTTTCTCATTCGAACCCAACACATGCTTTAAGAATTTTATTTATTAAATTCTTATTTTAATAATTTCTAAAAATTTGGGTTCTTACATATAAAGTTAATCATTATGATTAAATATCAAGTGTAAACGTTAATACGATGTAAATATGCAATATTTAATGTGTGTTGACTAGATTAATATAAATCTAGCCATATCTAGCTTTTAACCGATTCAAATATTGTGAAACTGGAACCGTTAAGCTAGAATGACTAAGATTTATTTAAATCTTGTTTTCTTTTTAGTTTGTAAATATTAGGTAATTACGAGATCTTAGATTCGTGTCTAGAGGAAACGTGAAGCTACGGCTACACACATGAAGGGATTTAACTGATGAATCTCTTGTTTTGTGACGTCTATAATTAAATATTTATTTTATTTGAAGTTATACATTGCGCAAGCTTCTGAAAAATCTTCTATGAGCCTAGGAATCATAGGATCTATGGTTAAATCCATGAATCTAGGTCCGGTTCCATAATGGACATGTTCAAGTTGTATAGTTAGCGTGAAACCCTTTGTAAATGTAAATAATAGGGACCTTAAAACGGTTATCCGGATTTAAGGTCTCAACATAGTAAAAACATTGATTGCAGTGTTCGGGTCACTATGATGGCTTTTATACCCATAAGGAGCCTGACACTTATCTATATATATATATATATATATATATATATATATATTATTTTATCAAGGATGCTTTGCATCTTGAGAATAAAATCAAAACAAGCCGAATATGGAATAAAATTGAAGTGTTAAAGGGCTTCAATTCCTATGCGAGCGAAAGGGTTTGAAAACCACTTTTCAAAACATCATTTTCATATTTTTATCTAAAAATGGACTTTTTAATAAATCAAATCTTTCGTATATAGGTCTAATGAAGCACAACGCTACTTTCAAATAAATTATTTAGGCCTAATTAACTGCAAGACACACACACATATACAATGATTAGGGAATGAAAAGGGCGGTAACCGTGTTTCACGGAAGTTAGGGGGTGCCTAACACCTTCCCACTGCTTAATCGAGCCCCTAAACTCAATGAATCTCGGTTTTCAAGACCAATTAAACAGAGTCCAATAATTGGGCCATATTGCAAAATCTTTCAAAACTCAGTTGGGTTGGTACAACCATTTAACTCATACCGACTGACGGCTCTGTCTAATTCAGACCAATAAAATAAATCTTTTCAAATCGTCGACATTATATGTCAGACTCTTTCTAAAAATCTCACCCTCAGATTAAACAAACCACATAGACAACATAAAGGGTAAGAAACACATTAGGAAGAGGGAACCCAAAATTTTTTCGACATCAACAACTGTATATGTAACCGAAGCTTCACTAAGCTTCTTCTGGTTAGCCTCTGCAATATATTTCTCGCAGTTCCTATTCCAGTGTCCAGGCATATTAAAGTGGAATCAAACTTCTTTGCTATCCGTATCAATTTTGTTCTTCTTATCCTTTGTATTTGCCTTTCTATTTACCTTCCTTAAATATTCTTCTTTTCAGAATTTCCTTTGGCTCCTACCAGTAAGACTTGGTCTTTCTTGGTTGGAAATTGACTCTTAATAGTTTTTCAACATGTTAAGAAAATCAGCGAGTTTGACATCAAGCTTTTTCATGTGGAAAATTCACAACAATTGTGAGAAAGAGTCCGGGAGTGAATGCTGAAAGTAGTATGCATACAAGCCAATCATGCATGATGATAAAACATCTATTTTGGAGACGATCTTATTTATTTATTCATAAAATAATTCATTTATTAAAGGCATTAAATTATCTACCTAATGCTATTTTTTATAATATATAAATAACTCATAATTTTAAGTAATGCTTTTAGAATCATGATGTTGATCATGCTAATGAGATCTAAATTCTTAGAAAGCTTAAAACTAAAATAGTTCTCAATCGTTGGATTACTAAAAAGGGGATTAATAAATCTAGATAGATTGGTACACATGTTGCTTCCTCATTGGATGAGGATGATTAATCTAATGATCATTTATGTGGAGACACTAAAGCAAATATGTAGGTGCTTATTGGAGAATAAGTTCACTAAACGTGACTCTCTATGAAATACCTAATGGAGTTTTACTTGCCTGTCAATAGAAATTCCTAATGTGATAGTAGTACAAGTGATCCTTGGACTTGAGATCATCATAGTATCTTGTAAGTAATGAATTATACTTTGACTTATTCCTTAAAAATCCTTAGGGTATATCAAATGGTATGCTTGGGTATAATAAGTTACGTATGGAGATAATGAATGATCAATAAAGAATCTACCACTTCTAGTAAAAGAAGATATATGTCCTATGTGATTTGTTAAATGACAACACAATAGTCCTTAGCCAATGCATATTGAAATTAGAAATGAGTTTCTAATTTGTATTATTTGGAGATGTGCATTTTCTAATCGAAATATATATAATTAAATAAAATAAGAATTGACAGTAATTCCATCTCTTATATTTAATTGGGACATTGTATGGTGGAAGGATTGAATTGTACGGTAACTAATTACTCATAAGTTCTTTTATGATTAATGTTGAAATCTATATTATCTGAAAAGTCGTTGATCCCTAGGGAGGCTTATCCCTATTGTAGAATAAATATTATTTATTTAAATAAATTACTATTTTAATTTATTTGTTTAAATAAGATTATAATTGTTCTAATTGATTTATTCACAACCGGTTTTGTAACGCTCGAGAAAATCAATCGTTTATGTAAATAAATTTTATTTGATTTATTGAATACAATTTTGATTATTTGTTTATTGAGTAAGCTAATTGTAGGTCGTTCTATGACCTAGAGAATGCACAAATGAGGAGGATTCTGGTTACGTGCTAGAAATAATTGATATGAATTTATAAGACGAAAATAAAAGATTTTCGAGAAAAAAATATTTTTGAGAAAAAAACGAAATAGGCGCTATTCAACCCTCAGGGTTAGGGGTTGACCCTAAGGGTTTGGGTTGGAGACCCTAGGCCATTTTGAGAGTTCGAAATGTCAGAATGACATTCTGTTGAAAGATTTGACGGTAATATACAGTGAAAAGTTAAGTTAGCCGAGAAAAGTTTTCTCGGAAGGAAAAGTACGAAAATCACTATTCATCCATTTTTGCACGAGAATTTATCTTGAGATTTCGAGAAACGCGTAATGATAGGATTTCAAGGCGAGGTGAAATATGTAATAATATTACAATTATGGCTCATGAAGTTTTCGCGTAGGGACTTAAAATCCTAAGTGTTATGGAAAGTAAAATCAATGATTTATGGTTTACATATAATAATAAATGATTATTATACGGAAAGAATATGTGTATAATACGAGAATAATACGGGGAGGATACGACAATTATACGACGTATAATATGAATTTTATATGGAGTAAATATGTTGAAATGAGTTGAATTGGAATTAAATTGAATTAAAGTTAATAAGTTTAACCCGTGGGTCGAATCATTGGGTAAACGGGTGGGTTAACCCATGGGGCAACCCAAGGCCACATGGGGCATGTGGGAGCACAAGTGGGGCCATGTGCTAGCACATGCTAGCATATGGGGGGACATATGCAAGACGTGGTGAGGAGGTGGAGAGGAGGTGGAGTTGAGGAGGTTTGGCCTAATGACCAAACTACCCAAACTCTTGCCAATTCTATAAATAAGAGAGCTCCCCTTCATATTTTCATTGTTTGAGAAATCCACCAACACCTACAGAGAGAGAAAATGAGCTAGTTGATAATTGTGAAGTAACTTCATCTACCAAGAAGCTAAGAAAGACTTTTGAGTCTCCATACTCATTCAAGCAAGAACCCTAAAGGTATAACCATAAGGAACAACTTGTAATATCTTTTCTTTAGATAATAATTTTGATAGAGAAGTGATTAAGGGATGTATGACTATAAGGAAGTTATAAGGATGCTGTAATGGTGAATTAGGAACCCTAAGAAGCCATGCATGTTAAGACTAAGAACTCATTAAGAATAAGCAAAGGAACTTAATGAATTCATATTAAATGAACATGTTAAGCCATGAAAACTTAAATGTTTTGAATGACTAGAATTAGTAATAATCAACCGTGGGATTGATTCCCATTGGTTTGAGCTAAAAATAACGAAGATCGGCAAAAGTTACCCAATTAGACGATAATCGTCGAAAACGCAAATTTCTTGGATTAGAAGTCAAAAGTCATCGTATGCTTCGAAAACGATGGTTTTTGATCGCAACACGTGTAATTAGGTAAATAAGACTTGCGAGAACAAAAATGAACCAATTTCGACTTAAAACGAAGAATTGAGCGTCGAACGTTCACGAACGTTTAACGAAAACGTAAAAATGGACTAATCGGCGAATTTCTCGCCATCGGATTCAGAAATGAATTCCAACTAGATAGGATGATAGAGCATATCATTTGTGAACTATTGGTTTTGGAACGAGCCAATTCTGAGTTATAACAGTCACGTTACGAGCTTAGGAATTTCAAAAATTTTCTAGACTTAGAAATTTTTTTGAGATGCATGGACGGCGCCGCTGCGCCGCCCAATAGGCTTAAACCGGCGCCGCCGCGCCACTATGGGGAGAAATCTCTGCAGGGCTAGCGCCACAGCGCCGCCCAAAAAGGATAAGCTAGTGCCGCAGCGCCAGCATGGCAGAAAGTTCTGACATTGCTAGTAATAACTTAACCTTTTGTATATCAATTAAGGGGTTAGTAAGTGATGAATGTACACTCGTTTAACATATTGAACTAAGGGTTTATAAGAATTAAACGTTAACTAAACGTAATTGAACTTAAGTTTTGGAAACCATAAACCAAGATTAAGTTAAGGAACAACTGAAGTCTCATTTATCATCATGATTAGTGATGATCTATGAGAGTTTGGTATATAACATAGGAATGTTAATAAGCCGTAATAAATGTTAAGTAACTTGAACAAAACTTACTGAGTTGAATTACCCTTGTAAGCTTATCCAAACCAAACTTTCTTTGGTGCGGACTTGAATTCAAATTACTGAGTTGAACAACCCTATTTACTAGGGGAGGTTACCACGCATAGCGTTAAGATGGTTGTGCACAATACATGGTACGAAGGCCTGATCCCCCTAAGTACGAGTTAAGGTCCATAGTCTTATTGACTGTTAAAGGTTTAAATAGAAAAATTTATAACCTAGGACAAGAGTTCAAAGGTCTTATGACCCTCAGATAAATTCTATATCCAATTTTAATATTGATAGAGAATTATTATTCAATTCTTGATTATTGAAGCAAGCTAAGTTGTTCAGATTTTCTTAAAGATATTCTTTCATGTCTATATTATTGTTAAACTCCAGTGAGCTGTGGTTTGCTCACTCTTGCATTAAATAACAATTTCAGTTAAGGTTGATAACGCTGATGCTCCGTCTACAAGTAAGGGCAAGGGAAAGCAAAGCAAGTGAAGATTTGTTTTTTTTTATTTAATTGAGAATGATTGTAATAATTGAATGTTATGTTTTATTTCCGTACTTTATTATATTCATGTCAAGGTTAGAGTAACCCTGGGATTGATTTTTGAGAAGGTTGTAACTCTTGTTTTAAGGGAGATTTAGTTATTTTAATTTAAGTTGTAGTTTATTTTGCATTATTCATTGGGTAGATATATGTTATATTAGAAAGTGAACACCAAATCATGTGGAAACGAAGTACCTGGATTTGGGAGTGTCACACCGTATACGTGAATAGTGCCGTATACGTGAATAGTAACCCCGACGAAAAAAGTAAGAATTTCATAATAAAATCCATGCCAATATTTTGGTATAATGATATTAAAAAGAATAACATCATTTACGAAAAAAAAATAACATCCCTTACCTCAAAAGAATAGTACCTCTAACTGGAATATCGGATATAATACCGAAAAAAACTTGCACTTAATAGCAACACTCAAAGTATTAAAATACTCACAAAAATACGCTCGATATTATAGAGAGAGAAAACTTCTGATTCTGGTGTGATTTTCAATTCTAACCAAAGCACCCTATTTATAGGAAAAGCTTAGGATGCCAAAGGAGACTAAATTAATAAAATAATATTATTTTAAAAAAAAATTCCGCCGCCCGCTGCTACAACAAAATCAAAAAAAAATTTCAACAAAAGTGGGGCCCACCCATTAAAAAATTATTTATTTTCCGAAACTTCAATAATTCATAACAAATAGCCCCTTTGTCAGAAATATACAAATTCTATGTCCGTCTATAGGAAATTTAATTCTTTACAACTTTGTAGAAGGAAGTTTTTTCAAATTTCAAACATAAATTATCCGAAATCCACAAACGGATGATTTTTCACACCAAAATACTGATAAAAACACATCAGCGCTAATTCCTTCTTTAATATCCACAAAATAAATATTTCCTTATCATATAAATCAATAATTAATTATTCATAAATAATATTACAGAACTACAATATTGACAACCAGGTCGTTTCCCAGGAAAGAGGGGGCCTTCCGATAAGGACTTCTCCTTATTGGCGCGCAATTAAATAACCCCTCCTAGACAAAACTTCCTTAGACATTGTCAATAATGCTATCTAATAATATTATTTAAATAATATGAATTATTGAGTTGATAATGTGAAATACTGTGCAATGACAATTATTGAATCAATAATACCAAAATATCAACTGTAGCCATTATTGAATCAATTATATAAAATAGCAACGTAGCAATTATTGAGTCAATAAAATATCAATGTAACAATTATTGAGTCAATAATATAAAATATTGAACAGCAATTACTGTAACAATAATTGAGTAAGTGCCTTCTCATGTAAGACTCAATAATTTGAAATACTATGCAATACCGTGTGCTACTGTGCAACACCGCGTATCACTGTATTTTAACCACCGGATATTTCAACAGTACTAACAGTAACAACTACGCCGTTATTTATAAAAAGGTTATTTCTGTCGCTTTCTATATCCGACAGTTATTCTGTTGTGGGGCCCACAAATAGCTGCGCCGTCGTACGAATATTCCCCGACAACAAGAATATTCCACGACCAAACGAATATTTCCCGATAACCAGAATATTTTATAACCACTTGCTCATTTTAAAATATTTGCACATTTTACCCATAACTTTCACATTTATCAATCAATACCTTACTATTTCGAAATAATAAATAAAAAAAATAAAATCTTTATTCATAAAAGTTGGGGTCTTACATATATGACATTGGGGAGGCAGGCATTAAGTTAAGGATTCAGACCTTGGGAAGTTATGTGTAAAGGTTATTGTATAAATAATTTATGTTTATATCTTCCGCAATAATTATAAAAATAATGTATCGTAACGCACCAAGTCTGAGGTTCTGGAGATCCAGATTTGGGGGCGTCACAATTACACATAATTTGTACTAACCCAACTAGTGAGCCAATTCAACTGCTTGGCTCTGAAGCGCAGCGCAACACAGTGCTAAGGACTGGTTACCGCTGCCTGTAGCGGCCCTGCCCAGTCCAACACCTTTGCAAGCTAAAGACTCCTCATACATAGGTTTGGTTAACAATCATTTTTTAAAAAGCAATAAAGACACCATATCAAGCTACAGTAAAAACTGTTAAGATCCTCAATTAGAATGCCCCAAACAGCCCAAACAGATTACCAAAATTTGTTGACATGTTCAATTCTAACTTTTAGTTATAGCTGAAAACTGCTATTTTGTTTACATTTAATATGTTCACACACTCTAACTTTTATCATACAAGGCATACATATTCAACCCAAGCTTTAATTCAATCAGAAATCAGTTTTTAACCAAAACAGTCCACTTGGGACTTTAAACAAACATGTGGTGTGCATAGTTTTAGTTCACCCATTTCATAGCTATTTGTTTGTATCATAAACCAATTTTATCCTCCTTATTGCTCCTCAGCCCAACCTAAACTCCTTTCTCTAACTCAATCATATAGTAGTCATAATACAATCGAATTCTATATAAATAACTATCACATACAAGTTAGTTAGTTCATGCCTTTTGTGAGCCATTATTTCTGCCTTTTAATTTAATTAGCATGAATTGGTATGTTCTCCGTACAAGTCATAATTCACATCTCAATATTCTATAACATCTATCTATATAGTTGATCAAAATGATAAAGAAAGAAACACACGCTACTCACCTTAACATGGTTATGCTCGAATAAACTGCACTGGGTTATCAAGGAATTCGACAGGAAACTAAACAAGGAGAAGGCTTGAAATATAATTTGAACTTGGCTTATGTATAGGAACCTTGGTTTTGCTCATAATTCTTACAGAACATAGTAGAGTATTTCTATTTGAGAAATATAAGACGTTTTGTCACTGCTGAAAATAAAAGAAAGAGAAGTATGAAGTTTTAACTTTAAGCTTTATAGCTGAGGTTTTCCTTACTCAGTTCTTAACTAGGCTTGATAAATCCCACAACCTATATTCACGAAATATATCCAGCTCTAGCTTGAAGCTTAATGACTCAGCCTACCCCATCCAATTCTCTTACATCTCATGTTTAGCTTAAATAAGGTATGTTTGGTTTGTAAATTTTATTATAACCACTTATTACTAAACAGTATATTCAAAATAGTAAATAAATACATTACTATATTTATTACCTTCACTAATATGTAATCCACATAGCACATATACATACATGTACCATAAATAATACTAAAATAGAAATTTTATTTACCAAATTTTTACTTTAATATTAGTCTAAAAATTCAATTTATTACATTCTTTCCCCCTTATAAAGATTTCGTCCTCAGAATCGCAAAACAAAACTACGCGAACGAATGAGAACCACTAGTGTATTTCTTTTAAATGGCTTCATATTTTTGATCAATTCTTGAAGACTACTTGCATCATATCATTGTTCTTGGCCATATTCATTATGAGAATAACTATCGTGCAATTATTTTTATATGTGAATTCTACTAGCAGCAGGCGTTCGTTTCAACTTCAATGCGTTATTTTTCGCTTTTGCATGCACTTCCGGAATCCGTCGTAAAAATGCGGATCTCGATTCAATACGTTCGAATTTAACATTTTCTATTTAACCAATATAATTTGACCCGATTATTATCGAAACTCAAATTTCTCCTTCAAAATTCTTTTATTAACGAGTTATATTAAACCATTTCTTTTTCGAATATATAATTTCTTTATAACTGTATTCAAGGGTTTCTAAAGGTACACGTGAATAATCTAGCACAATTCTAGTATTCGAGGAGAAATAATCCGTTTTCGAATCAAACATATACATTTATATAATTGATTGGAAAAATACCTAGAACTCCATCTTTGGCTGCTACAGTATCTTGGACAGTCATATTGAAGGTCCTCGCGGTTGGTCTATTTGGTGGAGTTGGACCGGTTATAGCTAGTTGTCCAGTTCTATCCCCTGCATTGGTATTTTCCCCATCGATTTTCCTCTTTGGGCAATTCCTGGCAATATGATCCATCGATCCACAGATGAAACATGCACTGTTCTTTCTTGATTTAGGGCAATTAGGAGAGATATGTCCCTCCTGCCCACAGTTAAAGCATACCGTCTTTCCTTTTAAACATTCCCCTAAATGAGTTTCCCACACTTATTACACTGCTCAATCTTCTTCTTTATACCTCCCTGCATGTTATTAGTATTTCCGAATTTGTTCCACTTTCTTTTTCCACTTCCACTGCTTCCCTCAGCTTTGACTGCTCCCTCGATTTTAACTTTTATTTTCTGCTCCTTATTATAAAGACTCATGGCCTCGCTTCCACCTTCGGCTATAATAGCCCTCTCCAGGATTGATCCAAAAGAACCAATCTATAACACCGCGACCTTATTGTAGAGCCAGGGTTTCAGGCCCTGCTCAAACCTTCTTGCCTTCCTTGCTTCTGTGTCCACTTGGTGTAGAGCAAACCGAGCAAGTTCATTGAACCTTGCAGCATATTGAGACACTGTCATGTCTCCCTGTTTCAACTCTAAAAAATGTATTTCCATTCAACTAAGCGCACTCGGAGGGAAATAATTCTCAAAGTACAATTCTTTGAATCATTCCCAGGTAATTACTCCTGTTCCAGCTCTATTCTTATTGGCCTCCCCCAAGAAATTGGCCTCACCCTTCAGCATATATGTAGCAAAAGAAGTCTTTTGCTCATTCCCCACTCTGGCTACTTCAAACGCCTTTTTTATTTTCTTAATCCAAGATTGAGCCTCTATAGGCTCAGTGGTTCCCCTGAACTTAGGCGGTCCCACACTTTTGAAGTCTTTAAAGCTAGCTACATGTGCTACCGGCGGATTTACATTGGCTTGAGGGTTAGGAAGATTCTTGTTTTGAAAGGCTCCTACAAGTAAATCTACGAACTGTTGCATCGGGTTTCCTGGTTCTTCAGCCCTATTTTCATTTTCATTTCCTGCAGCTTCAGTTCTGTATTCATTGCAAAACATATTCAATAATATTCTATATTAATATGCTTATAATTACATCATCCGTTTTACATACTATCTCATATCTATTTGCTATTTTCATATCATAGCACTTGCTAATACTTGCTTCCATATTTTCTATTACATACAAAAGATATAACCTATATAATCTAGTTCTTAACTTATATTAGATTTACAAAAGATATCCCGCTATTAATACCAAAAGCTAGGATTCATAGTCACACATATACAAACATATATATATATATATATATATATATATATATACTAGCATATCACTTCTGATCCTATGCCAATCCAGTGTCCAAGGTGTTCACGCGCTCATCCTCGGTGATAGCAATTACACGAGCTCACAAAATGGAGTTGCGAAATTGTCCTAACTCATTTGGATAAGTCCAGACTTTATCATGAACACGCTCCATAGATGTTGTATAGGAGTCGGTCATCAAGTCCACTTTCCTTTTTAACTTCGTGCAATTCCTAATTAAGATTTTGAGCATGCTCCTTAGTCCTTTGATGTTCCAAGTTCTCCACATCCCTAACATTGTTTAACTCATGTAATGCCACTCCTATATCTCGCACCTTTGCCTCGTAATATTGATCTTTGTTTTCACCTTCCTGAAGTTGAGTGCTTATCTCAGTGTGTCTGTCGAACAGATAACGAACCAATCCTCCTAGATTCACTAAAGCCTCCTCCATTTCGGGATTATTATGTGCATTCCATGACTCTTCCCCAACAGGTGAATTTGCAACTAGAACAGTTGTGGCTGGTATAGCTTCAGTCGTTGCACCCCTTCCTAACATCCCTGCAGCTGCTAAACCCCTCAGCCTGTTAGTTGCTCCAGATGGAAATCCCACACCATCCTCGGATTCTTCCTCAAAGGGTTCCTCCCCAGAATCCTCTTTAGAATCAGACTCACTTCCTAACACAACAACCAGTACTGCTTTTGGTACTGGCTAAGATACTAACGGGGGTGGAACTATCAACTCCTCGTGTATAATAGGAATTTCCTAGACTTCTCCCTCAGTTAACATCTATAAACATATAATTAACTTAATTAGTAAATAATAACAAATTATATACACATAGCAAACAATAGTTTCATTTAAGTTATTTTTATTCTAGTTTATGATGAATTTTCTCAATTCATCTCCTTTAAACTCTATTTGAGTTATTTATTTTTCAACACATCTATCTAGCCTAAGGTTATATAGCCTAAGGTATTCCCACCTAAGGTTTCTAACCTATAGCTCTGATGCCAACATATGACACCCCCAAATTCGGGTACTTGCAACCTGTACTGGTGTTTCACGATACCATTCAATCAACCTGCTTAATATATAAAATACTTAGAAATATTACATCAGAGTTTGCTACCCAGGTACGAGAATATTTAAATACTTTATTACATGATAGATAAAGTAATATCTCATACAAAAGTCTATTTATTACAGAATGTCTAATTATTACAGATAGCAGTTACTCATCCACCTTCTTCTTTCCCTTGTCCTTGCCAGATCCTTCTATGCGTTTAGGTTTCACTGAAAACATTTAATTTCAAAGCAAGAATGAGCATTTAATTGCTAAATAAGTAATAACATGTAATAAACAGTATATGAAAGAGTTAAATATTTTCTTTAAGAATACTTTTATAACGGGTCGATAGTTGTGAAGCTATGGAAACGATTTCTCGAATAACATATCCAGTCGCTTATATTTTTGAAACGAGTCACTATAAATGCTGAGCTGTCTGTTGACCTTGAACATTAATTTTCTTACTATAAATTGGTATAACAGTAATTCAACTATTTAACTGGCTAACTCTCGGGCACGATGGGTGATCAGCCCTTTATGACATGCATTGATCAACACTACATGCTTGTTTTCGTTGCCTTTTTCGGTATATTAAAAGTTTTCCAAAATAAGGGATGTTCGTTCTCAGGCTTGAATTCCAAACCAAAATAATTTGGATGGAACGCTCTACCTAAATCATTAATATTCCCAGATTTACAATACAGTATAATTGTTAAGACAATGCAAATAATTTGAATAATCAATAGAATTACACAAGTTAGGAAACCTGTATAAACATGCCACTATAGATAACTCGCACAATATAAAATTTGTGTAAGTTAGGATACTTGTTAAAAGTAAGAATACTTGCTCAAGATATTTGCAAGAATGGAAAGAACTTGATCAATATGGTCAATTCCAGATATTTGCTCAATAAAGAGTAAGAATTAGATACTTGCCTTGTTTGTAAATTATTGACAAAAATTTACCTCAACTTGTTCTCACAGAGCCTGCACAAGTTTATTTGCATTTACAAGCGTATTAGCAAAATAGTCAAGTCATATAGCTTGTATGTTCACATACCATATAATCACATTGACCATGTCTTTAGTTCAAAATTCTACTTTTGAGATATTTCTATACACTTTTCAAATACCTCATCCATGCTTTTAAGATACCCATTTCTTTCTTTTATTGAGTTTGACATCATCCCAGTTCATGAATCTCATATAATTTTAATTCATATTCCTTTTGTATTTTACCATATAAATATGTCATAAGTTCCTTCATAACTTAAGTATTCAAGTTGAATACAAGATATTTCATGATTTGATTATTATTATATCATATAGGATTAGAATCATGGTTCTCAATTTTCTTTGCAACTTATATTGACCAACTATTTTATCAAACTTATTGCATTTCTTAGTTATGTCAACACAGCCCTCTTTGGCCTTAACAGTTTAACAGCCCACTAACATGACTTTGCTTGGACACATTACAATTACCATCTACACCCTATTAGTAACTTAGTAAATAATCATTTCACGTTTTCTTTAATTAACGTCTAGCATACAAGGTATTTTCATAGCTTATTATATCCTTTGAGGGTATTTTCAACTAGAATTATTAACCTTTAGTCTTCCATTTGATTTCTATTTTCATTTTAACACACTATTACATTAACCATTCTTGTTTCCCTTAATAATACCAAAACAGCCCCTTGTGGCTAAATATGTCTAGCAACCCTCTTTGCATTAACAGCTTCCTGGCATAGTTTAGCTTGCTATAGCAGCCTTCTATTATCTTCTTATGTCAGCAGCCAAGCTTGGCTTGGCCCCGTGAGGCTTGGCTAAGCTTCGCGTGGCCACATTTGGCCTCGCGCCGGCTTGTGGCCCCAAATATTGCCTAACAGCTCCCTTAGCTTTTGACACTCCTGATAGTAGTGTGCATACAAGCCAATCATGTATGATGATAAAGCACATACTTTGTAAACAATCTTATTTATTTATTAATAAATTATTAATTTAAGGCATTTAATTATCTATATGGTGCTGTTTTTATAATATGTAAATAACTCATAATTTTAAACAATGCTTTTAGAATCATGATGAGATCATGCTAATGACATCTAAATTCTTAGAAAGCTTAAAAAACTAAAATAGTTCCCAATTGTGGGATTACTAAAATGGAGATTAGTAAATCCGGATAGATTGGTACATATGTTGCTTGCTCATTAGATGAGGATGACTGATCTCATGGTCATTTGTGTGGAGTCACTAAAGTAGTATGTAGGTGCTTATTGGAGAATAAGTTCACTGAACGTGACTCGCTATGGAATACTTTATGGAGTTTTACTCGCCTGTCAATAGGAATTCCTAATGTGATAGTAGTACAAGTGATCCTTGGACTTGAGATCATTATAGTATCTTGTATGTAACAAATTATACTTTGACTTATTCCTTAAGGCCTTTTAAGGCATATATAGGGTATGCTTGGGTATAATGAGTTGCATATGGAGATAATGTATGATCAATAAAGAATCTATCACCTCTAGTAAAAGAGGAGATATGTCCTATGTGATTTGTTAAATGACAACCCATGAATCTTTGGCCAGGGTGGAATGAAATTAGAAAGAGGTTTCTGATTTGCATTATTTGGAGTTGTGCGTTTTCTAATCAAAATACATATGATTAAATAAATTAAGACTTGACAGTAAATTCATGTCTTATATTTAATTGAGACATTGTATGGTGGAAGGATTGAATTGTACGGTAACTATTAACTCATAGGTTCTTTTATGATTAATGTTGAAATCTATATTATCTTGAAAGTCGTTGATCTCTAGGGAGGCTTATCCCTATTGTAGAATAAATATTATTTATTTAAAAAGATTATTAGTTTAATTTATTTATTTAAATAAGATTAGAATTGTTCTAATTGATTTATTCACAACTGGTTTAATATGGAGAACCTAAAGGGTCACGCCATCAAAGAAAGAAGAATTATTTAAGAAGAAAATGGCATGATAGTAATAATGTATTAAGTGTAATTAATTTAATTTATAGTGATAGAACAAATTAAATAGCTTAATGTTTATTATTTAATATTTTAGAAATATTATATATAAATTAATAAGAGGAGTCTTATTAATATTAATATTATTATTATTATTATTATTTTAATTCTAAAGGAGTTTAGGAATTAATATAATATCAGTATTCTCTCTCAATCCTAATAAGATTAGGATATAAATTAATTAAAAATGTTTAATTAATTAATTAAATAAAACCCTATTCTAATTGAATTAGGAGGGTTAACCTAATATCTATATAAAAGAGTCTTATATCAAAAATAAGGTACGTGAATTTTTTCAAAGGTTGGGAGTACACATATTCTATAGAGATAGAAACAAGGGTTAAGCCAATAACCCATCTTCCTGAGTTTTTCATCTTCCTTGGTGGATCACTGTTAGAGGCCAAACATTTGGGTGGTTGATATTGATCAAGGGAAGGAGCCACTACAGAGGAATCAAAGGAATCAAATGAGTAGAACTTGTACCTGAGGAAGCTTGGATCTTCAAAGGTATAATTCTATCATCTTCTTCTATGTATTGACTTATAATTGATGCACAAGAAAGATCATGGTTAAGGGTTTGTAAGAAAATTTTAAAAACTGATTTTTCATCTCTTCCGCTGTGTTTATGTAATTTGATTGCATGCTTATGTTTCTAGCGAACCCAACAGTGGTATCAGAGCCAATCTTGTGCTAATTACCAGTTTATGTGATTCCATACATGTATGATATGCGATTGGATCGAGTTCTTGGGCAACAAATTTTTTCTGATTCTGCGAAGCTGCGCAGCTGCAAGCCTTTTTTGCTGCGCAGCTGCGCCAGTGTCTATACCTGGTTTTCACCCTCCGCAGCTGCAGCCGGTTCCCTATACATTACTGGCGCAGTTGCGCCACTAGCAGAATCTGAATTTTTTTTTGTTTTATTTAATTAAATGAATGGTTTATTTAATTAATAAAGGTTTAAAATAAAGATGATTATTTTATATGAAATGAGATTTCAGAATTGCTAAAATTAAAGAGTTTAATTTGGAATTATTTTTGAATGAAATAAAGGAGTTTATTTTTCCAAAAATAAAGTTTAGTAAACTTTTGCCCATTAACTGATATTAATACATATATGGAATGAATTTACTTTCATGAGATGAATAAATTTTATTGATACGTATGATGATATGTCTATTAATAAAAGGGATTGATTATGGACTATGACCAATGTGATTGGATTATATTTTGGATGAATGCTTGAATATATGGGTTTTATAAAATGGGGTTTGCGTACCTCGTCTTCTCTTGTTTTATTCTCGGTGTAAATTCTATCTCCCTCCTATGTACTTCCCCTTGACTGCTGATCAAGGTTTTTATTTAATTATAAATAGTTTATGTAATAGAGATAGTTAAAATTATCTTGAAGAAACTGGAGACTAAGGAGCAAGGAGCGTGTGAAGACCCGTTTGTATGAAGCTCGGGTTTAAATGTAATAGTTACATTTTAAATTTAAATTCTTGCACTCTTAGTTTTGACCTTTTGGTTCACTTGGTGGCTCTAGTGAACCAAACTAGAATAAAAGTCCATAATCAATCCGGGTAGAATATAGTATTCTATATTGCATGCTAAATATTATATATATATATATATATATATATATATTATATTTTATGTAAACATGCTTCGCATGTTTAATAAAATGACGCGTATTTTATATATATATGTGCATGCGCGCTAAACAAGATGAGACAAATAATAACAAACCCCTCAAAGAAATAATATTAAGTCTGAAGCGTTCAAATGATATTTGGAATATCGAACGTCGCCTTCTAGCATGATTAATTAATAGAGTATTAAATATTTAATATGAGATTGTTGTGCTATCCACAAGGCGAGTATTGAGTATTTAAGATGTTAATTAATCACATTTGATACTTATCAAGAAAATTAAACGATATAGTCTTGTTGTGCTATCCACAAGGACGAATATTTTTCTTTTTTGAATTTATGGAAGTACTAGGCTGGACTTAACTTAAATTATTTTACTTCGGATGTGCACACACATGACCATTATGATTTAAGAGGCAAAATAAAAGGAGTTACATGATGATGTAATTGACAAGAGTTGTCTACCTATTTATTTGTATATCGTTTGTTGTGCTATCCACAAGGTTATATACATTTAAAATGGGATCCTAAATCTCACTAGCAAATCTTTAATTAGATGTTGCCGAACTATATAAGTGAGGGTAATATAGTTTGATGAAAATAGTGGGAGATACCAATTTAAAATAAAGACCTAAATTTATTTTGGTATGCAAAGTTAATAAAATAAATGTTTGCTAAAAATGTTATCTTTTCACATGCAGAATTTTAAAAATGTTAAAATCACTAATCTCACTACGAAGCATACTTGATGCAAATAAGCTCACCGACCCGAATTATGAGGACTGGCTAAGAAATCTGAGAATTGTTCTCACTGCTGAAAAGATTTCTTATGTCCTAAATTCAACTATCCCTGAATCTGTTTCGAAAACAGCCTTTGAGGAAGAGATTGCCACTTTCAATAAGTGGCAAGATGATGCATCTGTGGCTCAATGCATCATGCTCGCATCCATGAATAACGAGCTTCAGCGTCAGCACGTAAATATGGATATTCCTGCTATGCTGCTTCACCTCAAGGAGTTGTATGGTGAATAGAGTAGGACTGCTAGATATGAGATATCTAAGGAGCTCTTCCGATCTCGGATGACCGAGGGCACTGCCGTCGAGACTCATGTTCTGAAGGTAATCAATTTGATTGAACGCCTTGGACAGCTTGGGTTCGTCATGGATGGGGAGTTGAGTCAAGACTTGGTCTTGCAGTCACTTCCTGAGACCTTCTCGCAGTTTATGGTTAATTTTCACATGAATAAGATAGATGTCAGCTTGCCTGAGTTGCTTAACATGCTGAAAACTGCAGAAGGTCACTTCTCATCCCAGAGAACCATGTCTTGATGGTGGATTCTTCCAATAAAAGGAAGAGGCCCAATGTGTCTTCTAAAAAGAAGAAATCCAAGAAGGCTAAGGGAAAGGGGAAAGAATAGGAACAAAAGAAACCTGAACCAGCTAAAGGAATGTGCTTTCATTGCAACGAGCAGGGACATTGGAAGAGGAACTGCAAGAAGTTTCTAGCAGAGAAGAAGCTTGGAGAAGCTTCGACTTCCAATCAAGGTTTGTTTATGATTAAAATTAATTTTTTTGAAAGTCATAATTCTACTTGGGTATTGGATACCTGCTGTGGGTCTCACATATGTAACACTGTGCAGGGACTGGTCAGAAGTAGAAAGCTGAACAATGAAGAGGTGATCCTACGAGTGGGGAATGAAGCAAAGGTTGCTGCATTAGTTGTAGGAACTTATTGTTTAGCAATGCCCTCGGGCAAGACCATTTATCTTAATCACTGTTATTATATTTTGAATATTATTAAAAATATTATTTCAATTTCTGTATTGGATATGGAAGGTTTTGACGTTATTATAAAGAACAATGGTTGTTCTATTTATAAAGACGATGTTTATATGGTATTGGAAATTTGCGAAATAGACTTTATATAGTTGACTTACAAGAAAATATATTTCAAATTGAACAAACTAAGAAAAGGAAAAGAGATGATATTAATTATACCTACATGTGGCACTGTAGACTCGGTCATATCAATGAAACAAGATTATCCAAGTTGCATAAGGATGGGCTCCTAGAGCTGTCCGATTATGAATCATATCCAACTTGTGAATCTTGTCTCATGGAAAAAATGACTAAATCTCCTTTTAGTGAAAAGGAGAAAGAGTTACAGAGTTATTGGTATTGATTCACACAGACGTTTGTGGACCTATGACAACAAGTGCACGGGGTGGGTATTCTTATTTTATTACTTTCACTAATGATCACTCAAGATTTGGATATGTGCATTTAATGAAATACGAATCAGAATCATTTGAAAAGTTCAAAGAGTTCAGAAGTGAAGTAGAGAAACAAACGGGCAAGAGTATTAAGATACTTCGATCAGATCGAGGTGGAGAATACTTAAGCTGTGAGTTTCTCAATTGTCTCAAAGAAAATGGTATAATCTCACAATGGACTCCTCCAGGTACACCACAGTTAAATGGAGTATATGAAAGGAGAAATCGAACATTGTTGGACATGGTTAGATCTATGATGAGTTTTACCAACCTTCTAATTTCCTTCTGGGGATATGCCCTAGAAATGGCTGCATACCTTCTTAACAAGGTACCTACCAAATTTGCCCCAAAGACTCCATATGAGATGTGAAAAGGGAGGAAACCAAATCTTATGCATGTTAAGACTTGGGGTTGTCCAGCTTATGTCAAAAAGTTTGAAAATGATAAGCTACAGACTAAATTCGATAAGTGTAGATTTGTGGGATACCCTAAAGAAACCGTAGGGTATTATTTCTATCATCCAACTGATCAAAAGGTGTTTGTTGCGAAACATGTTGCCTTCTTGGAAAAGGAGTTTATCCATGAAGGGGGATATATCTTGAAGAAGTTCAAGAACCACAAATTACCACGGATCAAAGTCAGGTACCTAACCAAGTAGAAGAACCTACTATACCACACCCTGTTCGTAAATCTGGAAGAGTATCGAAGATACCTGAGAGGTATGGATTCGTTATAAAGGATGACAATGAGGTACACAGCATGAATGATGATGATCCATTGAATTACGAACATGCTATGAGTAATAAAGACTCAGAGAAATGGTAGATGACCATAAAATATAAAATAAATTTGGAAGCTATGCTCAAGTCCATTTGGATTTTTCTTGTGATTGCAGCTTATTTTACTTAATCTGGTAAAATGGACGTGGAGACGCTCTTCCTTAAATATACATTATTAGGAGAATGTATGTATGATACAGCCAGATGGTTTTTGTTTCAATGGTTGAAGCAAATCATGTATATGAGCTACAACAATCCATTCGTGGATTGAAGCAAGATTCTCGTAGTTGGAACTTTTGTTTTGATGAGACAATCAAAGTGTTTAATTTTTTCAAAAACGAGGATGAACCATGTGTGTACAAGAAGGTTAGTGGGAGCGCTGTTTCATTCCATGTATTATATGTTGATGATATATTACTGATAGGGAATGAAATTCCTATGCTAAAATTAATCAAAATAAAGTTGTCTAAATATTCCTCCATGAATGATTTGGGTAGAACATCCTGCATTGGGGATATAAATCTGTATTAATAGATTTAAAAGGATGTTCGGCTTAACCTAAGGAAACGTATATTCATTAGATGCTAAAGGCGTTTAGCATGGCAAACTCCAAAAGAGTGCCTCATGATGATGAGCCATGGAGTGTATCTCTCTAATATTGTCCTCAGTAAAAGAGAGATCGCATGAGTTACTATCATGTATGCAATGAAATATACGAGACTTAATGTTGATCTGTCAGATTCTGAAGAAGATCACTGTGAGACAGTGATAAACATCCCAAAGTACTTAACTGACACTAAGGATGTCATCATGACACGTGATGGGTCTGAATAAATCTAGAGTGCTAAACAGACTCAAGTTTTCAAACTGACCAAGACGACAGTAAATCCACTATAGGGTAAGTCTTTACCTTAAAAGGTGGTGCAGTGAATTGGAAAGGTTCCAAATAGCAAAAGGTTGCTGATTTAGTGACAAAGACAAAGTATATAACGGTAAGTGAAGCTGCAAGTTGATGTTTCGGATGGAAAGTTCATTACAGAACTAGGAATAGTTCCTAAGTCTCATCTTTAATTTAAAACATGTGTTGCGGCACTTTGATTAAAGAAATCATTGAAAGAAGATCATATAGACTCTCAAGATAACATTGCATGTCCATTTACTAAAGCTATAACACAACAGCAGTTTGATCGACACTTAGAGAAGATGGGTATGAGATACCAAGGCGATTGGCTTTAGTGCAAGTGGGAGATTGATAATAGTGTGCATACAAGCCAATCATGTATGATGATAAAGCATATACTTTGTAAACAATCTTATTTATTTATTAATAAAATATTAATTTAAGGCATTTAATTATCTACATGGTGCTATTTTTATAATATGTAAATAACTCATAATTTTAAACAATGCTTTTAGAATCATGATGAGATCATGCTAATGAAATCTAAATTCTTAGAAAGCTTAAAAAACTGAAATAGTTCCCAATTGTGGGATTACTAAAATGGGGATTAGTAAATCCGGATAGATTGGTACATATGTTGTTTGCTCATTAGATGAGGATGACTGATCTCATGGTCATTATGTGGAGACACTAAAGCAAGTATGTAGGTGCTTATTGGAGAATAAGTTCACTGAACGTGACTCGCTATGGAATACCTAATGGAGTTTTACTCGCCTGTCAATAGGAATTCCTAATGTGATAGTAGTACAAGTGATCCTTGGACTTGAGATCATCATAGTATCTTGTATGTAATAAATTATACTTTAACTTATTCCTTAAGGCCTTTTAAGGCATATATAGGGTATGCTTGGGTATAATGAGTTGCATATGGAGATAATGTATGATCAATAAAGAATCTACCACCTCTAGTAAAAGAGAAGATATGTCCTATGTGATTCGTTAAATGACAACCCAGGAATCCTTGGCCAAGGTGGAATGAAATTAGAATGAGGTTTTAATTTGCATTATTTGGAGTTGTGCGTTTTCTAATTGAAATACATATGATTAAATAAATTAAGATTTGATAGTAAATCCATGTCTTATATTTAATTGGTACATTGTATGGTGGAAGGATTGAATTGTACGATAACTATTAACTCAAAGGTTCTTTTATGATTAATGTTGAAATCTATATTATCTGAAAAGTCGTTGATCCTTAGGGAGGCTTATCCCTATTGTAGAATAAATGTTATTTATTTAAATAGATTATTAATTTAATTTATTTATTTAAATAAGATTAGAATTGTTCTAATTGATTTATTTACAACCGGTTTAATATGGAGAACCTAAAGGGTCACACCATAGAAGGAGGAAGAATTATTTAAGAAGAAAATGGCATGATAATAATAATGCATTAAGTGTAATTAATTTAATCTATGGTGATAGAATAAATTAAGTAGCTTAATGTTTTTTATTTAATATTTTAGAAATATTAAATATAAATTAATAAGAGGAGTCTTATTAATATTAATATTAATATTATTATTATTATTATTATTATTATTATTATTATTATTATTATTTTAATTCTAAAGGAGTTTAGGAATTAATATAATATCAGTACTCTCTCTCAATCCTAATAAGATTAGGATATAAATTAATTAAAAGTGTTTAATTAATTAATTAAATAAAATCTTATTCTAATTGGATTAGGAGGGTTAACCTAATATCTATATAAGAGAGTCTTATATCAGAAATAAGGTACGCGAATTTTTCCAAAGGTTGGGAGCACACATATTCTATAGAGATAGAAACAAGGGTTAAGCCAATAACCCATCTTCCTGAGTTTTTCATTTTCCTTGGTGGATCACCGTTAGAGGCCAAACATTTGAGTGGCTGACATTGATTAAGAGAAGGAGCCACTATAGAGGAATCAAAGGAATCAAAGGAGTAGAACTTGTTCCTGAGAAAGCTTGGATCTTCAAAGGTATAATTACATCATCTCCTTCTATGTATTGACTGATAATTGATGCACAAGAAAGATCATGGTTAAGGGTTTGTAAAAAAAATTTAAAAAATGATTTTTCATCCCTTCCGATGCGTTTATGTAATTTGATTGCATGCTTATGTTTCTAGCAAACCCAACAACACCATTTTGTTAGTTTCATCATATAAATTACTAATTCATTTACTTTTAATTGTAAGTACATTATTGATTCAATATACATACCCGTTTAGAAAAGTTAAACCTACACTATGATTAACTCATCAAATTCATTGCTATATTAATTGGGCTGGCCGACACTGCTATAGCAGCAGCTAACTGTCATATGCTGCTATGAATAAGTAGCAGCCCTGCCCCCCCCCCCCCTTAATTACAAACTTGGCAACTTGCAACTAAATCACTTTACTGTGCTAAAATCTTGGGGTTTATATAGGTGATATACTCACCTATTTAAACATATTGACTAATTTACTTAGCTCTTTTTTCACATTGACTGAGAACTTAAAAGAGGACCCAGCCTATGCCGAGCTCTACGCCTGTTACCTGCTGCAGTCCCCAGCCCACGCCGAGTTCTGCTCTGCTACTTTCTATCGGCTACTGGCAGCAACTTTAATCTCCCTTGCTTTATGCATTGTCCCATCTATACTTCTTAAGTTGACTTATAAATGATTATAACTATGACAATCGAAAAATTTACAAGATCTTAAATGATTAAAATAAAGGTTAAAGGATAAAACCTAGATGTGAATTTGAGAAATAATTTAAAATTTTTAAAGAAGAACCTAAAAGGTTTATTATTTGATTGAGAATAGAGAAATTATGGGTTACAAATTTCTAAACCCTAGAGATGAATCTATATGTGTTTGATGGAATATTAAGAATAAGGTACTACGATACCTATAAAGTTCGGTGACCTAATATATAAATTAGGTATGTGAATTATGTGTATGATTATGTGAGTGTGAGTGTTTATAACTCATTAAGCTAATTATGGCTATTTAGTTAATAAACTAATAGAATGTGTGAGGACTTATGTGAATTAGGTGTACGGTTAAATAAATATACATTATATATTGTGTATATATTTATTTTGTATATAAAGATAATTAAGAATATGTAAGTATCAAAAATGTTGAGCATTGTTTCTACTGAGAATAGATTTAATGGACTAAGATGATTTTGTGGCCCAAGGAATTAAATAAATAGACCAATTATTTAATTAAGCATTGGACTTGTAGCTAATTTGATTTAATAGCAATTAAGTTATTAAGCTAGCTTAATATATATGTATGAGACATATATTATAATGGCCCAATTCAATTTATAGTGGAGGCCCAAGTTTATTTTAGTTGGTAAGTTTATTAAGAAAAAGGAGCAAGCCCAAAGAATTAAATGAAAGCCCAAGATTTAATCCCAATTGTGAAGGGGTAACTTAGTCATTGTGTAAAGCATAAAAACAAAACAAAATTTGTGAGAAGAAGTGGAAATTTCGGCCAAGCAAACAAGGAATAAGGAGAGGTTCATGTATGCAATCATTTGATTTACCTAACCTTACCAACTCCTCACCAACTCTCACATGTGTCATCTCTTGGATTTAGCCAACACTTATCACCAAGCTTGCAAGCAACCTCCTAATAATGAGTGAGAGAGAGATAGCAAGGAGTGTGAGGGAAATGGATATGGCTATACAAAATATATCTCTTCTTACACACACAATCTATTTTTTTTCTTTCTCTTTCCTCTCACATCCTATTATGCTAGTAAAAAAAAAATAAAGAGAGAAAGAGAGAGGAGAGCCATTTCGGCTGGAGCAAGGAAGAGAAGGGAGGGGGTTTTGATTTTCCTTCTACCCTAGAATATCATCTACTTTGAAAGATTAAGAAAGGCTAGCAAGAAATCAAGGTATAAAACCAACTTTTATTTAAATTATTTTTAGTTGTTTGAATCAAAACATAGATCTGTGGCTCAAAATTCCAAAACCATGGATCTATATGTATATAAGTGTTATAAGTGTAGATCTATCACTTTTGATGATCAAAAGTTGGAGTAAAAGCAAGAAAAATAAAACTATGTTTTAAAAGTTAGAAAACCCTATTTTTTCTTAGTATTGATTATGTTTTGTTTGTGTTTGGTGGGTTTTGATGTAATAAATCATGGATCATGGTAGATACATGAGTTATGATGTAGGGTATGTATTATGATGGTTTATGATGGCCAAAGTTAGATTAATCAAGAGATCATAAAAGTTTTCTTAGAAAATACAAAGATTATAAAATCAGATTTTTGAGAAAACGCAACATGAAATTCAAATGACAATATCTCCTAGTGTATTTTGAATTTTTGAGTGTGGTTAATTTCTAGAGTTAGATCTAGAAGTCTTCTAACAGATCCAAGTGGAATCACTAAAAAATTCCATGTAGATTTCTGTGTGGACTATTTTTAGCAAAAGACGCCAAAACTAAAAATGACAAAAAGTAGGCTGTTCGGAAATTCAAGGGACTGTTTCGTCCACTTAAATTATGAAATAAAATCAGGCCTTTTGGGACATAAAAATATATGGGATAAAGTATCTTGTGTCCAAAAATGAGATCATTCCGACTTAAATTGAGCAAGTTATGACTATGTCAATATTTGTGTTTTTCTGACAAAAATCGCTATAACCGAAGTTCTATAACTCTGATGGCCACGAAATTTAATCTGGACGCTCACGTTAACATGTGTAAGATCCCGCCAAGAGATGAAAATTTCTGGAGTTAAGCGTGAGGTAGTTATTTTCTTAAAAAATTAACTAGAAATGAATTTTTGAAAAATACTAAATAAAATTGAAAAATTATTTTGTGTATGGAATACATGTATTTATGTGTGGACAAAAGATAAAAAAATAATAAGATGATTAGATTAAAAAAGGGGAATCCAGCTTGCTCGATTGGCCATCAGGTTGGTGGATTGCAATCTGGTTTGCTGGATTGGCCATCAATTTGCTTAACATGTTTAGACAATCTAGGATGCTGGATTGGTCTTTTTAGATAATCCAGGTTACTGGATTGCATGTCAGTTTGAATCCAGGTTGCTGAATTGTGGGATTGTTTGAATCTAGGTTGTTGGATTATAGTTCAGTCTGAATCCAGGTTGCTGGATTAGGTATTCGACTTACTAAATTATAAAGGGCTTATAAATTGAAGGACTACGTGTTAATTCACAAGTTGTATGATACAGTAGTGTTAAGTCTAAGGTAGTACAGTCGTACCCTTTAATGGTTGATGTATAGTAGCTGGGCTAAACGACTCCTTCATATGGGAAAGGGATCTACGAATTAGTAACCGGTCTAACTCACTATAAAAATAGTGTAGACTAGATGGAAACAAATTTTTTAGTTGTTTGTGGGAAACCACTCAGTATACTATATTGAATACTATTAAAGACTCGATGTGTGCTAGGTTTAGACTTTTAAACAAGTATGGTGTTAAGGATATCTAATATTTGACTATGCGTTTAAATGTTAGATAGTTTACTTATAAGGTATGTTATGCTAATTGAAAGATCAATCTTATAACTGATAGATCTTTTCAATAAAGCGATTAACTTAAATTGCGTAGTAGTAATCGACGGTACATGCAAGTTCCTATACTCTTTTATTGAGCAAGTTTCCTAACTCGAACTCAAGTTGTTATTGTAAAGCATGTTCGTGATTAATCATTGTTGATTATATCACATCTACGATTTATTGATTCGCACGTTGTGCATATTGTATATGTTCATCAGGTATGAAAGGCTGATCACCTTCATTACCATTTGGTTTAGTTAAATTTATTCATGTTCATTGTTGGCTATTCAGCATTATTGATTCATGTTCTTTCATAATTCTTATATTAGTCAAAGTTTGCCAGCTTATTATTCTTTTTAATCATGATATATCTTCATTTGAACTTAAACTTGCTGGGCAAACTTTTTGCTCACCCTTGCTATATCATGATAAATATTTCAAATTAAAGAAGAAACTTCGGACACAGTCAAAGGCAAAGACAAGTTCCAGGATGAAATTGTTGTACGGTTAAATGGTAATAGTATTGGATATATATGACATTGTAAGTCGTATAGGATAGTGAAGGCAGGCATTAAGTTAAGGTTTCAAACCTTGGGAAGTTATGTGTAAAGGTTATTGTATAAACAATTTATGTTTATATCTTCGCAATAATTATAAAAATGATGTATCGTAACGTACCAGGTCTGAGGTTTTGGGGACCCGAATTTGGGGACATCACAGTTGGTATCAGAGCTGTAGGTTATAAACCTTAGGTAGGGTTACCTTAGGCTATAACCGTAAGGATGAGAATATGGAATAAACTCAAATAGAGTTTAAGTTCTCAGCGATGAATTTGGGCAAGGAATTGGTAAGTCAATAAGATTCAAAGAAGAATCCTGACAAGTAATAAAGATACAAAGTTACCTAACTCTGATAATAAAGATAAAAAGTAGTAATGAATAGATAAAGTATAAAAGACTAAAAGTATAAAGGGAAAGAAAATCGTTAAACAAAACGATCAGAGTATAGAAATGGATCGTAATATAATACGATGAGATCACCCCGTGACCTGATAAGATCATAGCAGGGAGGAGTATCAGTCAAGTGATTAAAAATTTTACGGCAAAATTACTGTGAGTCTGTTGTACTATAATTGGTACGATGCCAACTCAAAAAAAGGGTTGGGGTTGATGCAATACAGATTGAATAAAATTCGTATGGAGAAAGTATAGAGCTAGGATTAAGTGGGATTTCAATTAAGGACTCATGTCAGCAGCTGAGTTGTATGATTCCTTGTATGGGCGGGGAATTTGTACTTGGTTTAAGAACCACTTAGCTTCCTACTCGATATAGTGGTTAAGTTGAACAATTCTTTGTATGGGCGGGGAATTGTCCTTGGTCTAACAACCGCTTAGCTTCCTATATTTATTAGTGGCTGGGTTGACCAATTCTTTGTATGTGCAAGGGATTGTGTTTGGTTCGACGACCACTTAGCTTCTGGTACTGATAATCATTGAAATATTTGTGTCATGCTGTTTGCTATATAACATGTTGAGAAGGTGATTCTTTTCTCATGTGTATAACAGATAAGTTGGGTATAGTTAGAGAATATAGGATTATGTGCGAGTTCTTAAAACTCATACTTATGGTAAGTTCGTGACTCATAATCATATGGTAAGTTTTTGAACCCCTCAGCGAATGGACGCCAATGGTTTGTCTAGGACAAGTTTTTAAACTCATATGATTGTGGTAAGTTCCTGAACTCATAACGTGTGGTAAGTTTGATGAACTGGGTATAGATATGTGTGAATTGAGAATTGAGGATGATAGGAATAGATAGATTGAATAAGCAATGGATCATTAGTGGAAGCATAGGTTTTTCGAACCTTCTAGCAATGCTAGACTTCAAAATTTTGATTTGCAAAGATTTTTGCATGGTTTAAAGTATAGTCTATGCTACTTGTTTCGGCTAGACGACAATAATTTAAAATTGAATTATTGGCATGAGTCTTAGCTATTTGATTCAGCTAGACAGATGTTTATGAAATTCAAAGCGTTCTTTGAAATTTTTTCAAACCGAATTATTTTGGTACTGAATCTTATGTTAAATTGTAATCCAATTGACACCAGTTGGTGTCAAGTTGGTATTGAGAACTTCTTTTGGTATCAAATGAATGCAGGTTGGTATCCAATTGACACAAGTGGGTGTCAAATGGGTATCGAGAACTTCTAAACCTCGATAGTTCAGGGTCTATATGACTCCTTAGCATAATTTGAAAATTCTAACTCTTGTGAGTAATGTTTTGAGATAGTATATGATGATTGAATAGAGGTTGTGTTGAAGAAACCTAGTTTTGGTGAATGAATGGTATAAAGTGTAGTAGGCTGAAATTTCTGATGGTGTAAGGTGTAAGGTGAATTTCGGGGACAAAATTCTTAGAAGAAGGGGTGAATGTGACAACCCAAAAATTTACAAGATCTTAAATGATTAAAATAAAGGTTAAAGGATAAAACCTAGATGTGAATTTGAGGAATAATTTAAAAATTTTATAGAAGAACCTAAATGGTTTATTATTTGACTGAGAATAGAGGAATTATGGGTTACAAATTTCTAAACCCTAGAGATGAATCTATATGTGTTTGATGGAATATTAAGAACAATGTACTACGATACCTATAAAGTTCGGTGACCTAATATATAAATTAGGTATGTGAATTATATGTATGATTATGTGAGTGTGAGTGTTTATAACCCATTAAGCCAATTATGACTATTTAGTTAATAAACTAATAGAATGTGTGAGGACTTATGTGAATTGGGCGTACGATTAAATAAATATACATTATATATTGTGTATACATTTATTTTGTATATAAAGATAATTAAGAATATGTAAATATCAAAAATATTGAGCATTGTTTCTAGTGAGAATAGATTTAATGGACTAAGATGATTTTGTGGCCCAAAGAATTAAATAAATAGCCCAATTATTTAATTAAGCATTGGACTTGTAGCTAATTTGATTTAATAGCAATTAAGTTATTAAGCTAGCTTAATATATATGTATGAGACATATATTATAATGGCCCAATTCAATTTATAGTGGAGGCCTAAGTTTATTTTAGTTTGTAAGTAAATTAAGAAAAAGGAGCAAGCCCAAAGAATTAAATGAAAGCCCAAGACTTAAGCCCAATTGTGGAGGGGTATCTTAGTCATTGTGTAAAGCATACAAACAAAACAAAATTTGTGAGAAGAAGTGGAAATTTCGGCCAAGCAAACAAGGAATAAGGAGAGGTTCATGTATGCAATCATTTGATTTACCTAACCTTACCAACTCCTCACCAACTCTCACATGTGTCATCTCTTGGATTAACCCAACACTTATCACCAAGCTTACAAGCAACCTCCTAATAATGAGTGAGAGAGAGATAGCAAGGAGTGTGGGGGAAATGGATATGGCTATACAAAACATATCTCTTCTTACACACACAATCTATTTTTTTTGTCTCTTTCCTCTCACATCCTATTTTGCTCGTAAAAGAAAACTAAAGAGAGAAAGAGAGAGGAGAGCCATTTCAGCTGGAGCAAGGAAGAAAAGGGAGGGGGTTTTGATCTTCCTTCTATCCTTGATTATCATCTACTTCGAAAGATTAAGAAAGGCTAGCAAGAAATCAAGGTATAAAACCACCTTTTATTTAAATTATTTTTAGTTGTTTGAATCAAAACATGGATCTATGGTTCAAAACTCCAAAACCATGGATCTATATGTATATAAGTGTTATATGTGTAGATCTATCACTTTTGATGATCCAAAGTTGGACCAAAAGTAAGAAAAATAAAACTACGTTTTAAAAGTTAGAAAACCCTATTTGTTCTTAGTATTGATTATGTTTTGTTTGTGTTTGGTGGGTTTTGATGTAATAAATCATGAATCATGATAGATTAATGAGTTTATGATGTAGGGTATGTATTATGATGGTTTAGGCTGGCCAAAGTTAGATTAATCAAGAGATCATGAAAGTTTTCTTAGAAAACACAAAGATTATAAAATCAGATTTTTGAGAAAACGCAACAAGAAATTCAAATGACCATATCTCCTAGTGTATTTTGAATTTTTAAGTGTGGTTAATTTTTAGAGTTAGATCTAGAAGTCTTGTAACAGATACAAGTGGAATCACTAAAAAATTCAATGTAGATTTCTGTGTGGACTATTTTTAGCAAAAGATGCCAAAACTAAAAATGATAAAAAGTAGGCTGTCCGAAAATTCAAGGGACTGTTTCTTCCACTTAAATTTTAAAATAAAATCAGGCCTTTTGGGACATAAAAATATATGGGATAAAGTATCTTGTGTCTAAAAATGAGCTCATTCCGACTTAAATTGAACAAGTTATGACTATTTCAATATTTGTGTTTTTCCGATAAAAATCGCTATAACCGAAGTTCTATAACTTTTATGGCCACAATATTTAAACTGGAGGCTCACGTTAACATGTGTAAGATCCCGCCAAGAGATGGAAATTTCTGGAGTTAAGCGTGAGGTAGTTATTTTCTTAAAGAATTTACTAGAAATGAATTTTTGAAAAATACTAAATAAAATTAAAAAATTCTTGAAAAATTATTGTGTATGGAATACATGTATTTATGTGTGGACAAAAGATTAAAAAATAATAAGATGATTAGATTAAAAAAGGGGAATCTAGCTTGCTCGATTGGCCATCAGGTTGCTGGATTGCAATCTGGTTTGCTGGATTGGCCATCAATTTGCTTAACATGTTTAGACAATCTAGGATGCTGGATTGGTCTTTTTAGATAATCCAGGTTACTGGATTGGATGTCAGTTTGAATCCAGGTTGCTGGATTGTGGGATTGTTTGAATCTAGGTTGTCGGATTATAGTTCAGTCTGAATCCAGGTTGCTGGATTAGGTATTCGACTTACTAAATTATAAAGGGCTTATAAAATGAAGGACTAAGTGTTAATTCACAAGTTGTACGATACAGTAGTGTTAAGTCTAAGGTAGTACAGTCGTACCCTTTAATGGTTAATGTATAGTAGCTGGGCTAAACGACTCCTTCATATGGGGAAGGGATCTACGAATTAGTAACCGATCTAACTCACTACGAAAATAGTGTAGACTAGACGGAAACTAATTTGTTAGTTGTTTGTGGGAAACCACTCAGTATACTATATTGAATACTATTAAAGACTCAATGTGTGCTAGGTTTAGACTTTTAAACAAGTATGGTGTTAAGGATATCTAATATTTGACTATGTGTTTAAATGTTAGATAGTTACTTATAAGGTATGTTATGCTAATTGAAAGATCAATCTTATAAATGATAGGTCTTTTCAATAAAGCGATTAATTTAAATTGAGTAGCATTAATCGACAGTACAGGCAAGTTCCTATACTCTTTTATTGAGCAAGTTTCATAACTCGAACTCGAGTTGTTATTGTAAAGCATGTTCGTGATTAATCATTGTTGATTATATCACATCTATGATTTATTGATTCGCACATTGTGCATATTTTATATATTCATCAGGTATGAAAGGCTGATCACCTTCATTACCATTTGGTTTAGTTAAATTTATTCATGTTCATTGTTGGTTATTCAGCATTATTGATTTATGTTCTTTCACAATTCTTATATTGTTGAAAGTTTGTCAGCTTATTATTCTTTTCAATCATGATATATCTTCATTTGAACTTAAACTTGCTGGGCAAACTTGTTGCTCACCCTTGCTATATCATGATAAACATTTCAGATTAAAGAAGAAACTTCGGACACAGTCAAAGGCAAAGACAAGTTCCAGGATGGAATTATTGTACGGTTAAATGGTAATAGTATTGGATATATATTGTGATGCCCCTAGAATAGGTCTAGTCAACCCAACCCATTCTGAGTCGCCAAATACATGGTACAGAATCCAAATACAAACTTTATATCATACGGTCGTGCAAAATACAACCACACAACTGTGATTGTCAATACAAATATGTAGAAAATATTAATATTCAAACTAAGTCCTCATTACAATTATTATCACACTATTTATCAGAAATATTGAGGACTACTACTACTCTAACTCGGACCATCTCTCTGTCCCCCGACTAGTTCCCGCATTATTCTCATTTCCTGAAGAGGACAACAGATGAAAAGGGTGAGCTCAACTAGCTCAGTAAAGAATATTATGACTAAGATAATGGAAAATAAATTATCGTTAGTCCATCATCAATATTCGCAGCGGAAATAACAATTCATTAGAAGAGTTAAGCAGAGAATGAAGTCTACTATCTTCTATGATTTAAAAGTCCATCATTAATATTTTATCCCTGTAACATCAATCAATATACATCTCGAATCAAATATCCATCTTTGCACTACGGCCAAAGATATTCATTTGTATCACCAGTGGTCATGTTCATCTCAACACCTGTCATCTTTGCACTACATGCCAAAGATATTCACTAGGTAATCATTCATCTTTGCTCTACAGGCCAAAGATATTCAGTTACATCACCTTTTAGGACTGAGGATGATGAAAAATATTTTAAATAACGAATCCAGTGAGATAAAAGACAAAGATTAGGGATTCGTCATTTAGTTTATCCAAATTCAAGAATAATCCATAATAATACTTTGTGGAGCAAAATTCAAGAATAGAGCTCAAAATTTAGATCTAATCAAAGATATGAATCTTAACAAGCAATTTGGACAAATAGAAGAAAATTTAATTTTTTTCGTGAATAGTGTCGTATACGTGAATAGTAACCCCGACGGAAAAAGTAAGAATTTCATAATAAAATCCATGCCAATATTTTGGTATAATGATATTAAAAAGAATAACATCATTTACGAAAAAAAATAACATCCCTTACCTCAAAATAATAGTACCTCTGACTAGAATATCGGATATAATACCGAAAAAAACTTGCACTGAATAGTAACACTCAAAGTATTGAAATACTCACAAAAATACGCTCGATATTATAGAGAGAGAAAACTTCTGATTCTGGTGTGATTTTCAATTCTAACCTAAGCACCCTATTTATAGGAAAATCTTAGGATGCCAAAGGAGACTAAATTAATAAAATAATATTATTTTTTTAAAAATTTCTGCCACCGGCTGCTACGACAAAATCAGAATTTTTTTTCAACAAAAGTGGGGCCCACCCATTAAAAAATTATTTATTTTCCGAAACTTCAATAATTCATAACAAATAGCCCCTTTGTCAGAAATATACAAATTCTATGTCCTTCTATAGGAAATTTAATTCTCTACAACTTTGTAGAAGGAAGTTTTTCCAAATTCCAAACATAAATTATCCGAAATCCACAAACGGATAATTTTTCACACCAAAATACTGATAAAAACACTTCAGCGTTAATTCCTTCTTTAATATCCACAAAATAAATATTTTCTTATCATATAAATCAATAATTAATTATTCACAAATAATATTACAGAACTACAATATTGACAACCAGTTCGTTCCCAGGAAAGAGGGGGCCTTCCGATAAGGACTTCTCCTTACTGGCGCGCAATTAAATAACCCCTCCTAGACAGAACTTCCTTAGACATTGTCAATAATGCTATCTAATAATATTATTCAAATAATATGAATTATTGAGTTGATAATGTGAAATACTGTGCAATGACAATTATTGAATCAATAATACCAAAATATCAACTGTAGCCATTATTGAATCAATCATATAAAATAGCAACGTAGCAATTATTGAGTCAATAAAATATCAATGTAACAATTATTGAGTCAATAATATAAAATATTGAACAGTAATTACTGTAACAATAATTGAGTAAGTGCCTTCTCACGTAAGACTCAATAATTCGAAATACTATGCAATACCGTGTGCTACTGTGCAACACCGCGTATCACTGTATTTTAACCACCGGGTATTTCAACAGTACTAACGGTAACAACTACGCCGTTATTTATAAAAAGGTTATTTCTGTCGCTTTCTATATCCGACAGTTATTCTGTTGTGGGGCCCACAAATAGCTGCGCCGTCGTACGAATATTCCCCGACAACAAGAATATTCCACGACCAAACAAATATTCCCCGACAACCAGAATATTTTAAAACCACTTGCTCATTTTAAAATATTTGCACATTTCACCCATAACTTTCACATTTATCAATCAACACCTTACTATTTCGAAATAATAAATAAAGAAAATTAAATCTTTATTCATAAAAGTTGGGGTCTTACAACCTTCCCTCCTTATAAAATTTCGTCCTAGAAATTGGCGTACGTACCTGGTCTATCGAAAAGGTGAGGGTACCTCGCTTTCATTTCCGATTCCAATTCCCACGTCATTTCCTCAATTGCATGGTTTCTCCACAAAACTTTAACTTGAGGTATAATTTTCGAGCGTAGAACATGCTCCTTCCTATCCAAGATCTTGACAGGTACCTCCTCGTACGTTAAATCTTCCGCTATCTCGTCTGGTTCTAACTCAATAATGCGGTTTGGATCCTTCACATATTTTCGTAACACATATATGTGAAACACGTTATGAACACGAGACATGCTTGGAAGTAAAGCGAGTCTATAGGCCACATTTCCTATTCGGTCAAGAATCTCAAATGGACCAATGAATCGTGGGTTGAGCTTTCCCCTCTTCCCAAACCTTGTAACTCATTTCCACGGAGCAATACGTAATAACACATGGTCCCCAACATTAAATTCCACGTCCTTTCGATGAAGATCCGCATAACTCTTTTGTCGATCTTGTGCCGTTTGTATACGTTGTCGGATCATTTGGATCTTTTCTGTAGTCATACGTACCAAGTCCGGTCCCAATAATGTTGCTTCACCCACCTCATTCCAACATACTGGAGAGCGACACTTTCTCCCATACAACGCTTCAAATGGAGCTACGCCTATACTTGCCTGATAACTATTGTTGTAGGAGAATTCCACCAATGGTAAGTACTTATCTCAACTCCCTTTGAAGTCTAGAACACAGAGTCTCAATAGATCTTCAAGAGTTTGAATAGTCCTTTCTGATTGTCCGTCTATTTGAGGATGATAAGCCGAACTGAATCGTAAATCCGTGCCCATAGCTTTCTGCAAACTGATCCAAAATCGTGAAGTAAATCTGGGGTCACGATCTGAAACTATGGATACTGGCATGCCATGCAATCTCATAATCTCATTCATGTACATATGAGCAAGACGTTCAAGGGAATAAGTCTCTCGTATCGGCAAGAAATGAGCAGACTTGGTTAATCTATCAACAATAACCCAAATCGCATCTATGCCTTGAGAAACCTTGGGAAGACCCGTAACGAAATCCATCGTAATGTGTTCCCACTTCCATTTTGGAATCTCCAGTGGTTGCAATGGACCTTTCGGTACTTGATGCTCCGCCTTTAAACGTTGACACATTAAACATCTCGAAATAAACTCCGCGATCTCTCTTTTCATATTGCTCCACCAAAATGTATGTCGAAGATCATGATACATTTTGGTACTCCCAGGATGGATTGCAAACGGTGTGTTGTGTGCCTCCATCATGATTCTATGCTTCAAATCAGAATCGTTAGGAACACACAGTCTGGAGTTGACTCGAAGTATTCCCTCTTCATCGATTCTTGCTTCTGGAATGGCACCTTCTAGTACCTTCTTCTTCATCTTCATCAGCTCCGCATCCGTAGCTTGAGCAGCTTTAACTTTATCAATCAAAGCTGGTTCTACGCGTATACTTGACATCATCGCATTCGTTTCCACATATGATCTTCTACTCAACGCGTCAGCTACCACGTTCGCTTTTCCAGGATGGTATTGGATGGTATGATCGTAATCTTTCAACAACTCAAGCCAACGTCGTTGCCGCATGTTGAGTTCCTTCTGAGTGAAGAAATATTTAAGGCTCTTATGATCCGTATAAATCTCCACTTTCTCCCCGTACAGATAATGTCTCCAGATCTTCAACGCGAAAAACGACTGCTGCCAACTCTAGATCATGAGTAGGATAATTCCTCTCATATTCTTTGAGTTGTCGCGAGGCATAGGCTATGACTTTCCCATGTTGCATAAGAACACATCCTAACCCTTTGCCCGAAGCATCGCTGTAAATAACAAATCCATCCGAACCAGATGGTATTGTCAGAACAGGTGCCGAAATAAGTCTTCTCTTGAGCTCTTGGAAGCTCTTCTCGCATTCCTCGCTCCAAACGAATTTTGTATCTTTCCGAGTCAACTGAGTTAATGGAGTAGCGATTCGAGAAAATCCCTCTACGAACCTCCGATAATAACCAGCTAAGCCCAGAAAGCTTCGTACTTCAGTCACCGACTTAGGTTGCTCCCAGCTTTGTATTGCTTCAATCTTCGCCGGGTCCACAGATACTCCACGTTTCGATACCACGTGCCCAAGGAATGCTACTTCCTCAAGCCAAAACTTGCATTTCTTCAGCTTGGCATATAGCTTGTTCTCACGAAGCTTTTAAAGTACCAGCTTCAAATGGTGCTCATGATCTTCACGGCTTTTAGAATAGATGAGGATGTCATCAATACAGACAACAACGAATTGATCCAAATATTCCTTAAATACACGGTTCATCATATCCATGAAAGCAGCAGGAGCATTAGTCAATCCAAAAGACATGACTAAGAACTCATAATGCCCGTACCGTGTTCTGAAAGCAGTCTTTGGAATATCCTCAGTTTTAATCTTCAACTGATGATATCCAGAACGAAGATCGATCTTTGAAAAGAATTACGCTCCTTGCAACTGGTCGAACAGGTCATCAATACAAGGTAGCGGATACCTATTCTTAATGGTGACATGGTTCAACTCCTGATAGTCAATGCAAAGTCGCATACTCCCGTCTTTCTTCTTTACGAATAAAACAGGAGCACCCCAAGGAGACGTACTAGGACGAATAAAACCGATGTCTAACAATTCTTGTAATTGGACCTTTAACTCCTGAAGTTCAATAGGAGCCATTCGATATGGGGTTTTAGAAATGGGCTTTGTACCGGGCTCAAGGTCAATAAAGAATTCAACTTCACGTTCTGGGGGTAGACCGGGAAGTTCTTCGGGAAATACATCAGGAAATTCATTTACAACAGAAATATTATTCAAATCTGATGTATTCTGGTTTAGATCAGTGACATGAGCTAAGAAAGCTTGACATCTATTTTTCAATAAACGAATAGCCTTGGGATTTAAAATGATATCGACTGATTTTAGTGGTTTGGTGATTTGGATTTGCACAACAGGTTGATTAGGAATATGAAAACTAACAACCTTACGAAAACAATCAATTTTGGCATGGTAAGTGGTTAACCAGTCAATTCCTAAAATCACGTCAAATGCAAGTATTTTCAAAGATATAAGATCAACAGGTAGGGTAAGGGTACCAATCTGAATCAAGTAAGATTTGTAAACTATAGATGTAACAAAGGTTTCTCCTAACGGAGTTTCAACAGATAAGTTAAAGTCTAATTTATCAGAAGTCAAGTTCAAACGTTGAGCACAAGCAGGTGAAATAAAATAATGGGTAGCACCGGTATCTAACAAGGTGTAAACTTTGCAAGAGTTTATGATCAGCTTACCCGTAATCACCTCGTGTGGATTTCTCGCATTTTGGGCTGTCACGACAAACGCTCTTCCAGGAATCACCGACTTTGACTTGTCCGAAACCGCCTTTGGAATCACCACCCCCGCTGGACTTGGTTTCGCAATAGGACAATCTTGAGCTATATGTCCTTCCTTTCGACAGTTATAACATGCTTTGAATTATTGTGGGCAGTTTGGGCTGATATGTCCCTCTTTCCCTCACTTATAGCATACGACCGGTGGTCGTTCTCCTCCCCTCGAAACAGTTGATGCTGGTGCTGATGTCGACGTCTTCACGTTCTCATTGTTGTACCTTCTCTTCTTGAAATCTCCTCCCGATTCGCTTTTTCTACTATCATGGCCACGATTACCACCGGAGTGGTAACCGCTTCTGTCATACTTTCCTCCTCGATGGTTGTCATTGCTCCGATGACTGCTGCCACCGGTACGACCTTGGTTGTGGTCCCTCGGTTGAACATAATCATTATCTCGTTCTAACAACTGGGCCCTGTTTACTACATCTGAATATAAAGAAAATTTATGAGAAATGAGGTATTGACGTATTTCAGGTTTCAAACCTCTTAGAAACATCCGCGTCATACGTTCCTCATTCTCCACCAAATGAGGTGCAAACCTGGATAGCTCCGCGAACTTAGCCTCGTATTAGGATACCGTCATGTTGTTTTGCTCGAGTCTGATAAACTCTACCTCTTTCATATGACGAATACTTTCAGGAAAGTACTTGTCATTGAACAGTTTCCAGAACGCTTCCCAAGACATCTTGAGTGCGGCAGGCTGGGTACGCTTCACAGATTCCCACCAGTAATCTGCCTCTCCACGGAACATAAACGTGGCGAATGGAACCTTCTGTTCCTCCATACATCCCAAGACATCAAATATCTTGGTAATTTGTTTAACCCACGTCTCCGCTTTGATCTGATCCGGCTTTCCCAGAAACTCTGGTGGTCCCAATTCTTTGAACTGCTTAGCAGTGACAACTCGCGTGTTGTTATTATCTCCACCTGTATGTTGCACACGAGTCTCCCTCGTCTGGTTTTGCATAAACTGCAAAAAACTTCTAAACATCTCATCGTTTATCGTCTGACCAGCGTTATTTTCAGGATGAACATTGCCTTCTTGTTGCACGTTCTCCTGGTTAGTGATTAAAGGTGTCTCCACGGTCTCATTCACATCGTTGTTAACATTCTCAGCTGCCATTCTCAAATACTGCCATAAAACAAGGGTTAATTAAACAAATTAACATATCACATATTAACCCTATGCTCTGACTGACCAATTAAATACCACATAAGCTTAGGTAGGACACACTAGCGAAAGATTTACTCGTCTCTCCCCTCCTAGTTCTATTCCCCGATCTCCGCCAGAGATCATATCCCTAAGCTCTGATACCAACTGTGACGCCCCCAGAATAGGTCCAGTCAACCCAACCCATTCTGAGTCGCCAAATACATGGTACAGAATCCAAATACAAACTTTATATCATACGGTCGTGAAAAATACAACCACACAACTGTGAGTGTCAATACAAATATGTAGAAAATATTAATATTCAAACTAAGTCCTCATTACAATTATTATCACACTATTTATCAGAAATAGTGAGGACTACTACTGCTCTAACTTGGACCATCACTCTGTCCCCCGACTAGTTCCCGCATTATTCTCATTTCCTGAAGAGGACAACAGATGAAAAGGGTGAGCTCAACTAGCTCAGTAAAGAATATTATGACTAAGATAATGGAAAATAAATTATCGTTAGTCTTCAACAAATCAGATAAAATATAATGGACAACCAACTTTAGATCAATATTCGCAGCGGAAATAACAATTCATTAGAAAAGTTAAGCAGAGAATGAAGTCTACTATCTTCTATGATTTAAAAGTCCATCATCAATATTTTATCCCTGTAACATCAATCAATATACATCTCGAATCAAATATCCATCTTTGCACTACGGCCAAAGATATTCATTTGTATCACCAGTGGTCATGTTCATCTCAACACCTGTCATCTTTGCACTATAGGCCAAAGATATTCACCAGGTAATCATTCATCTTTGCTCTACAGGCCAAAGATATTCAGTTACATCACCTTTTAGGACTAAGGATGATGAAAAATATTTTAAATAACGAATCCAGTGAGATAAAAGACAAATACTAGGGATTCGTCATTTAGTTTATCCAAATTCAAGAATAATCCATAATAATACTTTGTGGAGCAAAATTCAAGAATAGAGCTCAAAATTTAGATCCAATCAAAGATATGAATCTTAACAAGCAATTTGGACAAATAGAAGAAAATTTAATTTTTTCGTGAATAGTGCCGTATGTAACGATTGAGATTTTATATTTAATTTTAAATATTTATTGAATTAAATAAATATTTTATGTGATTTATTTATTGAGTTAAATAAATAAATTATGTGATTTATGGAGTGATTTAATTAAGTGTATATATTAATTAATTGAATGTGTAATGCTTATTTAATTAATGTATATTAATTTTATATTATAATTCTAATTTAATTGAGATAATTGAATTAGATGATTTATGTGATGAAGTGTTACATGAATTATAATTAGCGAGTAATTATAATTATGTGGCAAATTTTATGTGATTAATGGATGTTAGATTTTAATTGATTAAATTAGATGATTAATATTTAATTGATTAAAATGTGACATTAAAGTATGCCTCAAATGATTTATTAAAATAAAGAAAAAAAAATTTAAATGATTTTAAACAAACAAGGCCCTTGCTTTTGTTTTAAAAGACTGTTGCCAAATAGGGCCCTTACACTAGCTTAAACCTAATTTACTTAAACCATGCCTAAGTTAGTAAACTAGTTTCTAATTTTCTTGTAGCCAAACAAGCCAAGTTGGCTTTTGAATTATGTAACTTACGTAATTAGTAGTAGTTAGTGTATAATTATGATATGGGAGTTACCTATTCTATTATATGTATATTGTATATACGTTAGTGTTATAATCCTAAGTCTAAACAAAGAAAAGAGAAGGAGAGAAAGAGCAGAGAATATCAGAGAAGAAAAGAAGGAGAAAGAATTGGTAGAACGCAAGCTCATAATAATCTTTTCTTTACACTCATAGCTAGAAAGGTTAGAAATCCATATTCTTTATATTTTATTCTCTGTCAAAAATTTAGTTTCATGAAAGTTGTAGTCATGAATTTTATATATATGATTGTGTTCATGTGTTATTGGTAGTAATTGTATGAAAGGATTTTCAGAAATCAAATTACTGTAGAAATATATTTTAACAAAGAATTTATATTTATATGAGTTCATATGGAATTTCATGAGTTTGGTAAAATTTAGTTGAGAAATTCATGCAATTGGTATGTGTTAATATGCTTATTAAGTAATTACTTGGTGCTATCTTCAACTTAGTATGTAATGCATGTATATAAGTTCGAATTGATGGAGAAAAATAGTTACAGTAGATTATTTTTGAGAAAATATGAGTTTTCATGAAAATGGCTAAATTGGATTTTTAAAACTTGTGATTATCATTGTTTAAATGGTTTTGTGTTGTGGAAGCATGTTATATATATGTATAATTGCATAGGTATGATTTACAATGTTTAAGTTACTGTAAATATCTATTTGTTGGCTTGTATGGGTTAATTGGTGAAGCAGAGTAACGTGGCTGTCTGCGTCTGGCCGAGTTTCTGCGCAGCTGCGCCGGCAGCAAGGCTAGGAGCAGCGCAGCTGCGCCGCTTGTCCTTCCCAGATTCCTTACCTGCGCAGCTGCGCCGGTTTAAAGGCAGCTGGCTACACAGCTGCGCCGGGCACAGTGCTTGGGCAGTGAGTTTTGCTTGCTTGTACAGTTTATTTTAAAGACCTTAGTTTAATTTTTCATGGATAAGGGGATATATATTTTGAATGATATAACATGTTGTTATATGATTATGATAATTTCATGTTTAGAAAATAAAAGAAATTTTGAAAACCTAATATGGTATTTAAAACTATAATTGTTTAATAAGTTACTTAATTATAATTTTATTAATTATAATTAAGAGTAAATGTGTAATTTAAATTATAAATTTTGTGAAATTATAAGGTATAGAAGTTTAATTATTTTAATTTAAATTATAATTTATGTAATTATAATTTAATAAATGCATGTTTAATTGTGAATTTTTAATTGATAATTACATAATTGATTATGAATTGTGTAATTATAATGCATGTTATAGTTTAATTAATTATTGATTATAATTGATAAATACATGATTAATTATAAATTGTGTAATTATAAATGCATGAATGTGGTTTAATTGATTTTTAAATTATAAATTGTTTATAATTTAAAAGGTATTGATAATTTAAGTAATTATAATTTGATTAAGTGTTTGAATTATAATTGTTTAATTATAATTGAGTTAAATACATAATTAATTTAATTATGTGAATATGTAGGTAATGTAATTAACTATGTGATGGTTGATTATTATTACTATTTAACCAGAATGTGAGTTAACCATGAGGGTTAACCACTTATATGAATTAGTTACGTGTTAACTAATTTAGGTTATTGTGATTGAATATATATGTGTAGGAAGTATTAAAGTACGTGAATTATGTTAAGTAGCTTGCGCTTGAAGCAAGTCTTCTAAACCCTAAACTCTTTAATTTTATGCAAGTCTTCTAAACCCTAAACTCGTTAATTTTACGCAAGTTTTCTAAACCCTAATCTTGTATTGATTTTATATGATCTCTTGAATTCATATATTCATTGTTGAGAACGTCCTTTCCATTTCAGTATTGGACAATTGTTTATTTAATTGAAATGGTCTTAACTTATTGTTCAAGTAAGATCCAGTTATTATTTTAAATGCTTTAAGTTGATTCTAAAGCATATGTTAATTCATAATTCTTTTATTTTGAATTATTAGAAGTCGATTCAACTAATCCTTAGTTGATGAACGTGAATTCTAAATTACCCTTGTAAGCTTATCCAAACCAAACTTTCTTTGGTGCGGACTTGAGTTCAAATTACTGAGTTGAACAACCCTATTTACTAGGGGAGGTTACCACGCATAGCGTTAAGATGGTTGTGCACAATACATGGTACGAAGGCCTGATCCCCCTAAGTACGAGTTAAGGTCCATAGTCTTATTGACTGTTAAAGATTTAAATAGAAAAATTTATAACCTAGGACAAGAGTTCAAAGGTCTTATGACCCTCAGATAAATTCTATATCCAATTTTAATATTGATAGAGAATTATTATTCAATTTTTGATTATTGAAGCAAGCTAAGTTGTTCAGATTTTCTTAAAGATATTCTTTCATGTCTATATTATTGTTAAACTCCAGTGAGCTGTGGTTTGCTCACTCTTGCATTAAATAACAATTTCAGTTAAGGTTGATAACGCTGATGCTCCGTCTACAAGTAAGGGCAAGGAAAAGCAAAGCAAGTGAAGATTTGTTTTTTTTATTTAATTGAGAATGATTGTAATAATTGAATGTTATGTTTTATTTCCGTACTTTATTATATTCATGTCAAGGTTAGAGTAACCCTGGGATTGATTTTTGAGAAGGCTGTAACCCTTGTTTTAAGGGAGATTTAGTTATTTTAATTTAAGTTGTAGTTTATTTTGCATTATTCATTGGGTAGATATATGTTATATTAGAAAGTGAACACCAAATCATGTGGAAACAAAGTACCCGGATTTGGGGGTGTCACATGTTGGTATCAAAGCCGTAGGTTATGAAACCTTAGGTGGGGAAAAACCTTAGGTAGTAGCCTTATGGTAAGATTGAAAAGATAGTGATGCTAGGTAAAGATAATAAACTACCTTATGTGCCTATGTGTTTACATTTTAGTATTCAAAGAGTGACGATTCGTTATCACGTAATAATGAACTTTAAAATTCTTTTGTCAGGATGTCGAACGTTGGAGAACCTAGTCAGGCTAGAGAGGATGTACCTCAGGTGCCTAGAGAGGAAGAGCCCCGTGACATACATATTGTCTGGGAGCATCTGGTTAGGAGAGAGCCATCTCCAATGATCACCGTAGCTGGTCGGGAGCGTGAGCTAACACCTATTCCAGAGGATGAGGACGAGGACGAGTCTGAAGAGGAGGAAGAGGATCCCGAGGAGGAATTCCCACCTCACTCTACTAGTGCTGAGATGTACGAGGCAGTTTACGATAGCAATGTGGAACTTCAGGGACGAGTAGGAGATCGAGGAGACTATTCAGCAGCGGGACGAGACTATCGAAGAGATGGATAGTGAACTAGGAGATGCACAGTGGAACCTGATACATATGGAGGTCGAGAGAGATGCTGCTCGATTTGAACTGGCAAAGCTGAAGCAAGACATCCAGGAGGAGTCGAGGAAGCGTGCCAGAGCTGAAGAGTCAAGCTTGAGGGCTAATCAACGAACCGATTGAGCTGAAGGTGAAGCTGAAGCCAAGAGGGCCAAGCTGAGGGAAACGGAATATGCTTTTCATACGGCGATAGAGAGAGCTCAGGATCGTATTTTCTACTACCCAGCTCAGTTCCAAGGTTTACCGTGGTATGTGGTGGACCGAAGAACGGCATTTCGGATAATGGAAGAGGAACGCAAAGAGGCTGTGAGACGCATTAATATGCCAAGGCAGTGGCAGTAGTGGTAGAGTTTGTTATGTATTGCATGTTTTGTAATAAGTAACGAAAATCCCATAATTTGAGATAAGAATGGGATGAGTTAATAATGGAATCCTGCAATTTTTCCAGTTTAGGAAGGATGATGTAAATGGCAGAAATGCTATCTGTTTGATGTTTTTAAAACTACGACTGATGAATAAAAGAAGTTTATGGACGTGCTTGGTGTTCTATGTGAATTGAATTATTTAAACGTTTAAGTATGAACTTGGATACTTAATAATTGAATAAAGGGTCTAATAATAATATGTTCTTAACAGAAAATGCCTCCTAGAAGAAGAGTAACGCGTCAAAATCCCGAGGGTTCGACGAACAACAATAATAACGAGGGAACGAATCCCAATTCGGTTCAGCAGTTGGTGAACCTGTTGACAGGAGCTCTTGCGAATCAGCTGCAGGTGCAGGATACTACTTTCAAGGAATTCAAGGCAGTAGGACCGCCTGAGTTCAAAGGATCGACTAACCCTATCGAAGCTCAGACATGGGTTATGGAAATGGAGAAGGTATTTGACGTGGCTAGAGTAGGAGAAGACCAAAAGACAACGTTCGCGGCTTTCATGTTGAAGTCGGATGCAAGTTTTTGGTGGCAGGCTAACAAGACTCGAGAGGGAGAGGGAGTCATCACGTGGGAACGTTTCAAGGAAATGTTCTACGAGATGTATTTTCCAGTGAGTTCGCAGGACCAGATGGAGGTCCAGTTCCTAGAACTTAAGCAAGGAGGGATGACGGTGTCTGAGTATGCCGCTAAGTTTAACGAGTTGGCCAGGTTCGCTACATACCAGGTCAGCACTGACGCTAGGAAAGCGAGAAGGTTTGAGCGGGGACTAAAGCCTTGGCTCTACAGCAAGGTTTCCATGTTCCAGCTGAATACCTTTGCAGCGGTGCTGGAGAAGGCCATACTTGCTGAGGGAGGAAGCGAAGTGGTGACGAAGTTCAACCAAGATAAGAAGAAGAAGAATGAGGTAGAAACCAAGTCTAGGGGTAGCAGCACTATGAACCAGAAGAGGAAGTGGTTTGATAATATCTCTGCTGGGAGTCAGCAAGGAAGTCAGCAGAAGAGGAAGTTCGAAGCATGTGCTACATGCGGTAAGAATCACACTGGCGTGTGCATGAAGGGGAAGTGGGTGTGCTTCAACTGTGGTCAGGAAGGCCACATCGCGCCTAATTGCCTAAAACCGAAGAAGGGAGCTTGCTTTACATGTGGATCCAAAGATCACATGGCTCGTAACTTCCCGAAGAAGCTGACGGCAGGGTCAACAGGGAGCGGAGGGAATGGAAGCGGCAGTACCGTTACCATCGCTGCACCATTGCAAGCTGTTCGACCCACTGCACGGACATTCAATATGACGGTGCAGGATGCTGTGCAATCAAAAGATGTGGTGTCAGGTATTATTCCGGTCAATAGTATAAATGCATATGTATTATTTGATTCGGGTGCTACTTGTTCATTCATATCTGATGATTTTGCTAAAACCTTAGACTTACCTGTAGAGGAATTAGGTTACCATTTGATCATAGAGATTGCAAATATGGAGGTTATTCCTGTTAGGAGCGTTTATAAGAACTGTAGATTGGACATTAAGGGTCAGGAACTTAGAGTAGATTTGATTCCGATTAAACTTGGGGAATTCGACGTTATACTAGGTATGGATTGGTTGTTCAACCATGGGGCAGTAATCGACTGTCAGAAGAAGTCGGTGAACCTTACGACTCCGTCAAAGTTGGTGTTCTACGGTAGCAAATCGCCTAGGCAAGCGAGTTTTCTGACAATTATGCAAGCCAAGAAACTTCTGACGCAAGGCTGTGTAGGATATCTAGCCTACATAGTAGATTCGCATAAGGAAAGCCCGAAGGTGGAGGAGATATCGGTAGTTAAGGAATTTGTGGACGTTTTTCCGAGCGATTTACCAGGACTTCCGCCAGATAGGGAGACAGAGTTTGTGATCGATCTAGCGTCGGGAACTGCTCCGATTTCGAAGGCTCCGTACCGAATGGCTCCAGTCGAGATGAAAGAACTGATGATTCAACTGCAAGAATTAGTGGACAAGAAGTATATTCAACCAAGCGTTTCGCCGTGGGGAGCGCCTGTCTTATTCGTGAAGAAGAAGGATGGGTCGATGCGTCTTTGCATTGATTATAGAGAGTTGAATAAAGTTACGATCAAGAATAGGTATCCTTTACCTAGGATCGATGACTTGTTTGATCAACTGAAGGGTGCGAAATACTTCTCAAAAATCGATTTGAGAAACAGGTATCATCAATTGAAGGTGAGAAAGGAAGATATACCGAAAACGGCTTTTAGAACTCGGTATGGTCATTACGAGTTCTTGGTGATGTCATTTGGTCTCACGAATGCCCCAGCTGCATTTATGGACCTAATGAATAGGGTGTTCAAGCCATTTCTAGACAAGTTCGTGGTAGTGTTCATAGATGACATCCTGGTATATTCCAAGACCGAGGAGGAGCATGCTGAACACTTACGACTAACCTTAGAAGCCCTGAGACGAGAGAGGCTTTGCACTAAATTCTCGAAATACGAATTTTGGTTGGAACGTGTGCAATTTCTTGGCCACGTGATTGACAAGGATGGTATTTTGGTAGATCCGTCGAAGGTTAAAGCTGTTATAAATTGGGAACAACCGAAGACGCCGTCCGAAGTGAGGAGTTTCTTGGGATTGGCAGGTTATTACCAGAGATTTATCCAAGACTTTTCTAGAATCGCAACTCCGTTGACGAATATGACTCGTAAAATAGTTAAGTTTGTTTGGACGGAGAAGTGTGAGGAGAGTTTTCAAGAGCTGAAGAAGAGGCTGAGTACTGCGCCTGTATTGTCTTTACCAGATAGTTCCGGAAATTTCGTAGTATATAGCGATGCCTCACATAAAGGATTAGGCTGTGTATTGATGCAGAGCGGCAAAGTCATTGCCTATGCGTCACGTCAGCTGAAGGATTACGAGAAGGGGTATCCGACCCATGATCTAGAATTGGCGGCAGTAGTGTTTGCCCTGAAGATTTGGAGGCACTACTTATATAGAGAGAAGTGTGAAATATACACAGATCACAAGAGTCTGAAGTATATATTTACCCAGAAGGATTTGAACATGCGCCAAAGAAGATGGTTGGAGCTGATTAAAGACTACGATTGTGAGATACTTTACCATCCGGGTAAAGCTAACATTGTCGCTGACGCTTTAAGCAGGAAAGGTCGGGAGAAGCTGAACGTATTAACTGATCAGGATCGGTTGATAGAACAAATGGCTAGATTAGAATTGGAAGTGAAGTTTCCGAAGGAATCAGATGAGTTGTTGTTTCAAGTAACCAATGGTTCTACTCTAGTAGATAAGGTGAAAGAAGCACAATTCAATGATGAAGAATGTGAAAAGATTCGGAAGAGGATAACCGAAGGCGAAGAGTTCAAATTCAAGATCGGTAACGAAGGACTGTTGCGGTTTGAAGGTAGAATATGGGTACCGCCAGTACCAGAGGTCAAAGAGGAGATTTTGAGCGAAGCTCATAGTTCTAGATATTCTATTCACCCTGGGAGTACGAAGATGTACCAGGATCTCAGGCATCATTTTTGGTGGCTGAATATGAAGAGGGACGTTGCGGAATGCGTTGCGAAGTGCTTAACATGCCAGAAAGTCAAAGTAGAACACCAGAGACCAAGTGGACTGCTGCAACCGTTAGAAATTCCAGAGTGGAAGTGGGAGCATATCACGATGGATTTCGTGGTAGGTCTTCCAATGACTCAGAAAGGATTTGATGCGATATGGGTTATAGTGGATCGACTGACGAAGTCAGCCCATTTTTTGCCAATCAGGGTTAAGTACAACCTGGATAAGCTAGCGAAGCTATACGTGAAGGAAGTTATTTCTCGACATGGTGTTCCGGTGTCGATTGTGTCCGACAGAGATCCGCATTTTACGTCGAATTTCTGGAAGCGTTTGCAAGAAGGTATGGGAACACAATTGCGAATGAGTACAGCGTATCATCCTCAGACTGATGGACAAAGCGAAAGAACGATTCAGACACTTGAGGATATGCTAAGAGCTTGTGTGATGGACTTCAAAGGAAGCTGGGAGGATCATCTACCATTGGTAGAGTTCGCCTACAACAATAGTCATCATGCAAGTATTGGCATGCCGCCTTACGAAGCGTTATACGGTAGAAAATGCAGAACTCCTTTGCGCTGGGATGAAGTCGGTGAACGTCAATTGTTGGGACCAGAATTAGTACAACAAACCACCGAAATTGTAAAGCTGATCAGAACGAGATTAGTTGCTGCTCAAGACAGACAGAAGAAGTATGCCGATTTACATCGACAGAACCGAGAATTCTTACCAGGAAGTTTCGTGTTCCTGAAAGTATCTCCCTGGAAGGGGAAAATTCGATTCGGTAAGAAGGGGAAGCTGAGTCCCCGATTCATTGGACCTTTTGAGGTATTACGAAAGGTGGGCGAGGTTGCTTACGAGATTGCATTACCTCCGGAGCTCGAGAATATACATAATGTCTTTCATATTTCCGTATTAAGACCTTACAAGCACGATTATAAACATGTAATAGAATATGAACCTTTGCTATTTGATAAAGACTTAACGTATGAAGAAGTGCTTGTTCAAATAGTTGCTAGAAAGGAACAAGTACTTAGGAATAAAGTGATACCTTCTGTTAAGGTAATTTGGAGAAACCACAGTGCTGAAGAAGCTATGTGGGAACTCGAAGATGTTATGATGAAATCTTATCCGCATTTATTTGATTAGTTTTGTGTAACCCCTTATATACTGATTCTGGGGACAGAATCCTTTTAAGGGGGGAAGCATGTAATAGACGAGATTTTTTTTTTTTTTTTTTTTTGTAATTCTGGGGACAGAATCCTTTTAAGGAGGGAAGATTGTAATCGATTGAGATTTTATATTTAATTTTAAATATTTATTGAATTAAATAAATATTTTATGTGATTTATTTATTGAGTTAAATAAATAAATTATGTGATTTATGGAGTGATTTAATTAAGTGTATATATTAATTAATTGAATGTGTAATGCTTATTTAATTAATGTATATTAATTTTATATTATAATTCTAATTTAATTGAGATAATTGAATTAGATGATTTATGTGATGAAGTGTTACATGAATTATAATTAGCGAGTAATTATAATTATGTGGCAAATTTTATGTGATTAATGGATGTTAGATTTTAATTGATTAAATTAGATGATTAATATTTAATTGATTAAAATGTGACATTAAAGTATGCGTCAAATGATTTATTAAAATAAAGAAAAAAAAATTTAAATGATTTTAAACAAACAAGGCCCTTGCTTTTGTTTTAAAAGACTGTTGCCAAACAGGGCCCTTACACTAGCTTAAACCTAATTTACTTAAACCATGCCTAAGTTAGTAAACTAGTTTCTAATTTTCTTGTAGCCAAACAAGCCAAGTTGGCTTTTGAATTTTGTAACTTACGTAATTAGTAGTAGTTAGTGTATAATTATGATATGGGAGTTACCTATTCTATTATATGTATATTGTATATACGTTAGTGTTATAATCCTAAGTCTAAACAAAGAAAAGAGAAGGAGAGAAAGAGCAGAGAATATCAGAGAAGAAAAGAAGGAGAAAGAATTGGTAGAACGCAAGCTCATAATAATCTTTTCTTTACACTCATAGCTAGAAAGGTTAGAAATCCATATTCTTTATATTTTATTCTCTGTCAAAAATTTAGTTTCATGAAAGTTGTAGTCATGAATTTTATATATATGATTGTGTTCATGTGTTATTGGTAGTAATTGTATGAAAGGATTTTCAGAAATCAAATTACTGTAGAAATATATTTTAACAAAGAATTTATATTTATATGAGTTCATATGGAATTTCATGAGTTTGGTAAAATTTAGTTGAGAAATTCATGCAATTGGTATGTGTTAATATGCTTATTAAGTAATTACTTGGTGCTATCTTCAACTTAGTATGTAATGCATGTATATAAGTTCGAATTGATGGAGAAAAATAGTTACAGTAGATTATTTTTGAGAAAATATGAGTTTTCATGAAAATGGCTAAATTGGATTTTTAAAACTTGTGATTATCATTGTTTAAATGGTTTTGTGTTGTGGAAGCATGTTATATATATGTATAATTGCATAGGTATGATTTACAATGTTTAAGTTACTGTAAATATTCATTTGTTGGCTTGTATGGGTTAATTGGTGAAGCAGAGTAACGTGGCTGTCTGCGTCTGGCCGAGTTTCTGCGCAGCTGCGCCGGGAGCAAGGCTAGGAGCAGCGCAGCTGCGCCGCTTGTCCTTCCCAGATTCCTTACCTGCGCAGCTGCGCCGGTTTAAAGGCAGCTGGCTACACAGCTGCGCCGGGCACAGTGCTTGGGCAGTGAGTTTTGCTTGCTTGTACAGTTTATTTTAAAGACCTTAGTTTAATTTTTCATGGATAAGGGGATATATATTTTGAATGATATAACATGTTGTTATATGATTATGATAATTTCATGTTTAGAAAATAAAAGAAATTTTGAAAACCTAATATGGTATTTAAAACTATAATTGTTTAATAAGTTACTTAATTATAATTTTATTAATTATAATTAAGAGTAAATGTGTAATTTAAATTATAAATTTTGTGAAATTATAAGGTATAGAAGTTTAATTATTTTAATTTTAATTATAATTTATGTAATTATAATTTAATAAATGCATGTTTAATTGTGAATTTTTAATTGATAATTACATAATTGATTATGAATTGTGTAATTATAATGCATGTTATAGTTTAATTAATTATTGATTATAATTGATAAATACATGATTAATTATAAATTGTGCAATTATAAATGCATGAATGTGGTTTAATTGATTTTTAAATTATAAATTGTTTATAATTTAAAAGGTATTGATAATTTAAGTAATTATAATTTGATTAAGTGTTTGAATTATAATTGTTTAATTATAATTGAGTTAAATACATAATTAATTTAATTATGTGAATATGTAGGTGATGTAATTAACTATGTGATGGTTGATTATTATTACTATTTAATCAGAATGTGAGTTAACCATGAGGGTTAACCACTTATATGAATTAGTTACGTGTTAACTAATTTAGGTTATTGTGATTGAATATATATGTGTAGGAAGTATTAAAGTACGTGAATTGTGTTAAGTAGCTTGCGCGTGAGGCAAGTCTTCTAAACCCTAAACTCTTTAATTTTATGCAAGTCTTCTAAACCCTAAACTCGTTAATTTTACGCAAGTTTTCTAAACCCTAATCTTGTATTGATTTTATATGATCTCTTGAATTCATATATTCATTGTTGAGAACGTCATTTCCATTTCAGTATTGGACAATTGTTTATTTAATTGAAATGGTCTTAACTTATTGTTCAAGTAAGATCCAGTTATTATTTTAAATGCTTTAAGTTGATTCTAAAGCATATGTTAATTCATAATTCTTTTATTTTGAATTATTAGAAGTCGATTCAACTAATCCTTAGTTGATGAACGTGAATTCTAAATTACCCTTGTAAGCTTATCCAAACCAAACTTTCTTTGGTGCGGACTTGAGTTCAAATTACTGAGTTGAACAACCCTATTTACTAGGGGAGGTTACCACGCATAGCGTTAAGATGGTTGTGCACAATACATGGTACGAAGGCCTGATCCCCCTAAGTACGAGTTAAGGTCCATAGTCTTATTGACTGTTAAAGGTTTAAATAGAAAAATTTATAACCTAGGACAAGAGTTCAAAGGTCTTATGACCCTCAGATAAATTCTATATCCAATTTTAATATTGATAGAGAATTATTATTCAATTCTTGATTATTGAAGCAAGCTAAGTTGTTCAGATTTTCTTAAAGATATTCTTTCATGTCTATATTATTGTTAAACTCCAGTGAGCTGTGGTTTGCTCACTCTTGCATTAAATAACAATTTCAGTTAAGGTTGATAACGCTGATGCTCCGTCTACAAGTAAGGGCAAGGGAAAGCAAAGCAAGTGAAGATTTGTTTTTTTTTTTATTTAATTGAGAATGATTGTAATAATTGAATGTTATGTTTTATTTCCGTACTTTATTATATTCATGTCAAGGTTAGAGTAACCCTGGGATTGATTTTTGAGAAGGTTGTAACTCTTGTTTTAAGGGAGATTTAGTTATTTTAATTTAAGTTGTAGTTTATTTTGCATTATTCATTGGGTAGATATATGTTATATTAGAAAGTGAACACCAAATCATGTGGAAACGAAGTACCTGGATTTGGGAGTGTCACACCGTATACGTGAATAGTGCCGTATACGTGAATAGTAACCCCGACGAAAAAAGTAAGAATTTCATAATAAAATCCATGCCAATATTTTGGTATAATGATATTAAAAAGAATAACATCATTTACGAAAAAAAAATAACATCCCTTACCTCAAAAGAATAGTACCTCTAACTGGAATATCGGATATAATACCGAAAAAAACTTGCACTGAATAGCAACACTCAAAGTATTAAAATACTCACAAAAATACGCTCGATATTATAGAGAGAGAAAACTTCTGATTCTGGTGTGATTTTCAATTCTAACCAAAGCACCCTATTTATAGGAAAAGCTTAGGATGCCAAAGGAGACTAAATTAATAAAATAATATTATTTTAAAAAAAAATTCCGCCGCCCGCTGCTACAACAAAATCAAAAAAAATTTCAACAAAAGTGGGGCCCACCCATTAAAAAATTATTTATTTTCCGAAACTTCAATAATTCATAACAAATAGCCCCTTTGTCAGAAATATACAAATTCTATGTCCGTCTATAGGAAATTTAATTCTTTACAACTTTGTAGAAGGAAGTTTTTTCAAATTTCAAACATAAATTATCCGAAATCCACAAACGGATGATTTTTCACACCAAAATACTGATAAAAACACATCAGCGCTAATTCCTTCTTTAATATCCACAAAATAAATATTTCCTTATCATATAAATCAATAATTAATTATTCATAAATAATATTACAGAACTACAATATTGACAACCAGGTCGTTTCCCAGGAAAGAGGGGGCCTTCCGATAAGGACTTCTCCTTATTGGCGCGCAATTAAATAACCCCTCCTAGACAAAACTTCCTTAGACATTGTCAATAATGCTATCTAATAATATTATTTAAATAATATGAATTATTGAGTTGATAATGTGAAATACTGTGCAATGACAATTATTGAATCAATAATACCAAAATATCAACTGTAGCCATTATTGAATCAATTATATAAAATAGCAACGTAGCAATTATTGAGTCAATAAAATATCAATGTAACAATTATTGAGTCAATAATATAAAATATTGAACAGCAATTACTGTAACAATAATTGAGTAAGTGCCTTCTCATGTAAGACTCCATAATTTGAAATACTATGCAATACCGTGTGCTACTGTACAACACCGCGTATCACTGTATTTTAACCACCGGATATTTCAACAGTACTAACAGTAACAACTACGCCGTTATTTATAAAAAGGTTATTTCTGTCGCTTTCTATATCCGACAGTTATTCTGTTGTGGGGCCCACAAATAGCTGCGCCGTCGTACGAATATTCCCCGACAACAAGAATATTCCACGACCAAACGAATATTTCCCGATAACCAGAATATTTTATAACCACTTGCTCATTTTAAAATATTTGCACATTTTACCCATAACTTTCACATTTATCAATCAATACCTTACTATTTCGAAATAATAAATAAAAAAAATAAAATCTTTATTCATAAAAGTTGGGGTCTTACATATATGACATTGGGGAGGCAGGCATTAAGTTAAGGATTCAGACCTTGGGAAGTTATGTGTAAAGGTTATTGTATAAATAATTTATGTTTATATCTTCCGCAATAATTATAAAAATAATGTATCGTAACGCACCAAGTCTGAGGTTCTGGAGATCCAGATTTGGGGGCGTCACAATTACACATAATTTGTACTAACCCAACTAGTGAGCCAATTCAACTGCTTGGCTCTGAAGCGCAGCGCAACACAGTGCTAAGGACTGGTTACCGCTGCCTGTAGCGGCCCTGCCCAGTCCAACACCTTTGCAAGCTAAAGACTCCTCATACATAGGTTTGGTTAACAATCATTTTTTAAAAAGCAATAAAGACACCATATCAAGCTACAGTAAAAACTGTTAAGATCCTCAATTAGAATGCCCCAAACAGCCCAAACAGATTACCAAAATTTGTTGACATGTTCAATTCTAACTTTTAGTTATAGCTGAAAACTGCTATTTTGTTTACATTTAATATGTTCACACACTCTAACTTTTATCATACAAGGCATACATATTCAACCCAAGCTTTAATTCAATCAGAAATCAGTTTTTAACCAAAACAGTCCACTTGGGACTTTAAACAAACATGTGGTGTGCATAGTTTTAGTTCACCCATTTCATAGCTATTTGTTTGTATCATAAACCAATTTTATCCTCCTTATTGCTCCTCAGCCCAACCTAAACTCCTTTCTCTAACTCAGTCATATAGTAGTCATAATACAATCGAATTCTATATAAATAACTATCACATACAAGTTAGTTAGTTCATGCCTTTTGTGAGCCATTATTTCTGCCTTTTAATTTAATTAGCATGAATTGGTATGTTCTCCGTACAAGTCATAATTCACATCTCAATATTCTATAACATCTATCTATATAGTTGATCAAAATGATAAAGAAAGAAACACACGCTACTCACCTTAACATGGTTATGCTCGAATAAACTGCACTGGGTTATCAAGGAATTCGACAGGAAACTAAACAAGGAGAAGGCTTGAAATATAATTTGAACTTGGCTTATGTATAGGAACCTTGGTTTTGCTCATAATTCTTACAGAACATAGTAGAGTATTTCTATTTGAGAAATATAAGACGTTTTGTCACTGCTGAAAATAAAAGAAAGAGAAGTATGAAGTTTTAACTTTAAGCTTTATAGCTGAGGTTTTCCTTACTCAGTTCTTAACTAGGCTTGATAAATCCCACAACCTATATTCACGAAATATATCCAGCTCTAGCTTGAAGCTTAATGACTCAGCCTACCCCATCCAATTCTCTTACATCTCATGTTTAGCTTAAATAAGGTATGTTTGGTTTGTAAATTTTATTATAACCACTTATTACTAAACAGTATATTCAAAATAGTAAATAAATACATTACTATATTTACTACCTTCACTAATATGTAATCCACATAGCACATATACATACATGTACCATAAATAATACTAAAATAGAAATTTTATTTACCAAATTTTTACTTTAATATTAGTCTAAAAATTCAATTTATTACATTCTTTCCCCCTTATAAAGATTTCGTCCCCAGAATCGCAAAACAAAACTACGCGAACGAATGAGAACCACTAGTGTATTTCTTTTAAATGGCTTCATATTTTTGATCAATTCTTGAAGACTACTTGCATCATATCATTGTTCTTGGCCATATTCATTATGAGAATAACTATCGTGCAATTATTTTTATATGTGAATTCTACTAGCAGCAGGCGTTCGTTTCAACTTCAATGCGTTATTTTTCGCTTTTGCATGCACTTCCGGAATCCGTCGTAAAAATGCGGATCTCGATTCAATACGTTCGAATTTAACATTTTCTATTTAACCAATATAATTTGACCCGATTATTATCGAAACTCAAATTTCTCCTTCAAAATTCTTTTATTAACGAGTTATATTAAACCATTTCTTTTTCGAATATATAATTTCTTTATAACTGTATTCAAGGGTTTCTAAAGGTACACGTGAATAATCTAGCACAATTCTAGTATTCGAGGAGAAATAATCCGTTTTCGAATCAAACATATACATTTATATAATTGATTGGAAAAATACCTAGAACTCCATCTTTGGCTGCTACAGTATCTTGGACAGTCATATTGAAGGTCCTCGCGGTTGGTCTATTTGGTGGAGTTGGACCGGTTATAGCTAGTTGTCCAGTTCTATCCCCTGCATTGGTATTTTCCCCATCGATTTTCCTCTTTGGGCAATTCCTGGCAATATGATCCATCGATCCACAGATGAAACATGCACTGTTCTTTCTTGATTTAGGGCAATTAGGAGAGATATGTCCCTCCTGCCCACAGTTAAAGCATACCGTCTTTCCTTTTAAACATTCCCCTAAATGAGTTTCCCACACTTATTACACTGCTCAATCTTCTTCTTTATACCTCCCTGCATGTTATTAGTATTTTCGAATTTGTTCCACTTTCTTTTTCCACTTCCACTGCTTCCCTCAGCTTTGACTGCTCCCTCGATTTTAACTTTTATTTTCTGCTCCTTATTATAAAGACTCATGGCCTCGCTTCCACCTTCGGCTATAATATCCCTCTCCAGGATTGATCCAAAAGAACCAATCTATAACACCGCGACCTTATTGTAGAGCCAGGGTTTCAGGCCTTGCTCAAACCTTCTTGCCTTCCTTGCTTCTGTGTCCACTTGGTGTAGAGCAAACCGAGCAAGTTCATTGAACCTTGCAGCATATTGAGACACTGTCATGTCTCCCTGTTTCAACTCTAAAAAATGTATTTCCATTCAACTAAGCGCACTCGGAGGGAAATAATTCTCAAAGTACAATTCTTTGAATCATTCCCAGGTAATTACTCCTGTTCCAGCTCTATTCTTATTGGCCTCCCCCAAGAAATTGGCCTCACCCTTCAGCATATATGTAGCAAAAGAAGTCTTTTGCTCATTCCCCACTCTGGCTACTTCAAACGCCTTTTTTATTTTCTTAATCCAAGATTGAGCCTCTATAGGCTCAGTGGTTCCCCTGAACTTAGGCGGTCCCACACTTTTGAAGTCTTTAAAGCTAGCTACATGTGCTACCGGCGGATTTACATTGGCTTGAGGGTTAGGAAGATTCTTGTTTTGAAAGGCTCCTACAAGTAAATCTACGAACTGTTGCATCGGGTTTCCTGGTTCTTCAGCCCTATTTTCATTTTCATTTCCTGCAGCTTCAGTTCTGTATTCATTGCAAAACATATTCAATAATATTCTATATTAATATGCTTATAATTACATCATCCGTTTTACATACTATCTCATATCTATTTGCTATTTTCATATCATAGCACTTGCTAATACTTGCTTCCATATTTTCTATTACATACAAAAGATATAACCTATATAATCTAGTTCTTAACTTATATTAGATTTACAAAAGATATCCCGCTATTAATACCAAAAGCTAGGATTCATAGTCACACATATACAAACATATATATATATATATATATATATATATATATATATATATATATACTAGCACATCACTTCTGATCCTATGCCAATCCAGTGTCCAAGGTGTTCACGCGCTCATCCTCGGTGATAGCAATTACACGAGCTCACAAAATGGAGTTGCGAAATTGTCCTAACTCATTTGGATAAGTCCAGACTTTATCATGAACACGCTCCATAGATGTTGTATAGGAGTCGGTCATCAAGTCCACTTTCCTTTTTAACTTTGTGCAATTCCTAATTAAGATTTTGAGCATGCTCCTTAGTCCTTTGATGTTCCAAGTTCTCCACATCCCTAACATTGTTTAACTCATGTAATGCCACTCCTATATCTCGCACCTTTGCCTCGTAATATTGATCTTTGTTTTCACCTTCCTGAAGTTGAGTGCTTATCTCAGTGTGTCTGTCGAACAGATAACGAACCAATCCTCCTAGATTCACTAAAGCCTCCTCCATTTCGGGATTATTATGTGCATTCCATGACTCTTCCCCAACAGGTGAATTTGCAACTAGAACAGTTGTGGCTGGTATAGCTTCAGTCGTTGCACCCCTTCCTAACATCCCTGCAGCTGCTAAACCCCTCAGCCTGTTAGTTGCTCCAGATGGAAATCCCACACCATCCTCGGATTCTTCCTCAAAGGGTTCCTCCCCAGAATCCTCTTTAGAATCAGACTCACTTCCTAACACAACAACCAGTACTGCTTTTGGTACTGGCTAAGATACTAACGGGGGTGGAACTATCAACTCCTCGTGTATAATAGGAATTTCCTAGACTTCTCCCTCAGTTAACATCTATAAACATATAATTAACTTAATTAGTAAATAATAACAAATTATATACACATAGCAAACAATAGTTTCATTTAAGTTATTTTTATTCTAGTTTATGATGAATTTTCTCAATTCATCTCCTTTAAACTCTATTTGAGTTATTTATTTTTCAACACATCTATCTAGCCTAAGGTTATATAGCCTAAGGTATTCCCACCTAAGGTTTCTAACCTATAGCTCTGATGCCAACATATGACACCCCCAAATTCGGGTACTTGCAACCTGTACTGGTGTTTCACGATACCATTCAATCAACCTGCTTAATATATAAAATACTTAGAAATATTACATCAGAGTTTGCTACCCAGGTACGAGAATATTTAAATACTTTATTACATGATAGATAAAGTAATATCTCATACAAAAGTCTATTTATTACAGAACGTCTAATTATTACAGATAGCAGTTACTCATCCACCTTCTTCTTTCTCTTGTCCTTGCCAGATCCTTCTATACTTTCAGGTTTCACTGGAAACATTTAATTTCAATGCAAGAATGAGCATTTAATTGTTCAGTAAGTAATAACATGCAATAAACAGTATATGAAAGAGTTTAATATTTTCTTTAAGAATACTTCTACAACGGGTCGATAGTTGTGAAGCTATGGAAACTATTTCTCGAATAACATATTAAGTCGCTTATATTTTTGAAACGACGTAGTCACTATAAATGTTGAGCTGTACGTTGACCTTGAACAGTAATTTTCTTGCTATAAATTGGTATAACAGTAATTCAACTATTTAATCGACTAACTCCCGGGCACTATTGGTGATCAGCCCTTTATGCCCTGCGTTGATCAACACTACATGCTTGTTTTCGTTGCCTTTTTTGACATATTAAAAGTTTTCCAAAATAAGGGATGTTCGTTCTCAGCCTTGAATTCCAAACCAAAATAATTTGGATGGAACGCTCTACCTAAATCAATAATATTCCCAGGTTTGCAATACAGATAATTGTTAAGACAATGGAAATAATTTGAATAATCAATAGAATTACACGAGTTAAGAAACCTGTATAAACATACCACTATAGATAACTCACACAATATAAAATTTGTTTAAGTTAGCATACTTGTTAAAAGTAAGAATACTTGCTCAAGATATTTGCAAGAATGGAAAGAACTTGATCAATACAGTCAATTCCAGATATTTGCTCAATAAAGAGTAAGAATTAGATACTTGCCTTATTTGTAGATTATTGACAAAAAATTAGCTCAACTTGTTCTCACAGAGCCTACACAAGTTTATTTGCATTTACAAGCGTATTAGCCAAATAGTCAACTCATATAGCTTGTATGTTCACATACTACATAATCACATTGACCATATCTTTAGTTCGAAATTCTACTTCTGAGATATTTCTATACATTTTTCAAATACCTCGTCCATGCTTTTAAGATAACCATTTTTTTCTTTTATAGAGTTTGACATCATTCCAGTTCATGAATCTCATATAATTTCAATTCATATTCCTTTTGTATCTTACCATATAAATATGTCATAAGTTCCTTCATAACTTAAGTATTCAAGTTGAATACAAGATATTTCATGATTTGATTATGATTATATCATATAGGATTAGAATCATGGTTCTCAATTTGCTTTGCAACTTATATTGACCAACTATTTTATTAAACTTATTGCAATTCTTAGTTATGTCAACACAGCCCTCTTTGGCCTTAACAGTTTAACAGCCCACTAACATGACTTTGCTTGGACACATTAAAATTACCATCTACACCCTATTGGTAACTTAGTACATAATCATTTCACGTTTTCTTTAATTAACTTCTAGTATACAAGGTGTTTTCATAGCTTATTATATACTTTGAGGGTATTTTCAACTCGTATGATTAACCTTTAGTCTTCCATTTGATTTATATTTTCATTTTAACACATTATTACATTAACCATTCTTGTTTCCCTTAATAATACCAAAACATCCCCTTGTGGCTAAATGTGTCTAGTAGCCCTCTTTGTTGCATTAATAGCTTCCTGGCATAGTTTAGCTTGCTATAGCAGCCCTCTATTATCTTCTTATGTCAGCAGCCAAGCTTGGCTTGGCCCCATGAGGCTTGGCTAAGCTTGGTGTGCCCACACTTGGCCTCGCGCCGGCTCGCGGCCCCAAATATTGCCTAACAGCTCCCTTAGCTTTTGACACTCAATTTTTTTAGTTTCATCATATAAATTACTAATTCATTTACTTTGAATTGTAAGTACATTATTGATTCAATATACATACCCGTTTAGAAAAGTTAAACCTACACTATGATTAACTAATCAAATTCAATGCTATATTAATTGGGCTGGCCGACACTACTTTAGCAGCCACTAACTGTTATCTGCTGTTGTTGATAAGTAGCAGCCCTGCCCTTCTTTAATTACTAACTTGGCAATTTGCAACTAAATCACTTTACTATGCTAAAATCTGGGGGTTTATATAGGTGATATACTCACCTATTTAAACATATAGGATAATTTACTTAGCTCTTTTTTTGACATTGACTGAGAACTCAAAAGAGTTACCAGCCCATGCCGAGCTCTACGCCTTCTGCCTGCTGCAGTCCCTAACCTATGCCGAGTTCTGCCCCTGCTGCCTGCTATCTGCTACCTGCTACTGCCAGCTTTAGATCTCCTTTGCTTAATGCATTTTCCCATCTATACTTCCTAAGTTGACTTATAAATGATTATAACACATAATTTGTACTAACCCAACTAGTGAGCCAAATCCACTGCTTGGCTCTGCAGCAAAGCGCAACACAGTGCTAGGCACTGGCTGCCGCTGCCTACAGCAGCCCTGCCCAGTCCAACACCTTTGCAAGCTAAACACTCCTCATACATAGGTTTGGTTAACAATCATTTTTTTAAAAGCAATAAAGGCACCATATCAGGCTACAGCAAAAACTGTTAAGCTCCCCAAATAGAATGCCCCGAACAGCCCAAATAGATTACCAAAATAGCTTTACATGTTCAATTCTAACTTTTAGTTATAGCTGAAAACTGCTATTTTGTTTACATTTAATACGTTCACACACTTTAACTGTTAACATATAAGGCATACATATTCAGCCCAAGCTTTAATTGCATCAGAAATCAGTTTTCAACCAAAACAGTCCACTTGGGACTTTAAACAAACATGTGGTGTGCACAGTTTTAGTTCACCCATTTCTTAGCTATTTGTTTGTATCATAAACCCATTTTATCCTCCTTATTGCTCCTTAGCCCAACCTAAACTCCTTTCTCTAACTCAGTCACATAGCAGTCATAATACAATCGAATTTAACTATCACATACAAGTTAGTTAGTTCATGCCTTTTGTGAGCCATTATTTCTGCCTTTTAATTTAATTAGCATGAATTGGTATGTTCTCCATACAAGTCATAATTCACATCTCAATATTCTATAACATCTATCTATATAGCTGATCAAAACGATAAAGAAAGAAACAAAAGCTACTCACCTTAGCCTGCTTATGCTCGAAAAACTGCACTAGGTTAGCAAGGAATTCGACAGGAAACTAAACAAGGAGAAGGCTTGAAATATAATTTGAACTTGGCTTATGTATAGGAACCTTGGTTTTGCTCATAATTCTTACAGAACATAGTAGAGTATTTCTATTTGAGAAATATAAGAAGTTTTGTCACTACTGAAAATAAAAGAAAGAGAATTATGAAGGTTTAGCTTTAAGCTTTATTGCTGAGGTTTTCCTTACTCAGTTCTTAACTAGGCTTGATAAATCCCACAACCTATATTCACGAAATGTAGCCAGCTCTAGCTTGAAGCTTAATGACTCAGCCTACTCCATCCATTTCTCTTACAGCTCATGCTTAGCTTAAATAAGGTATGTTTGGTTTGTAACTTTTATTATAACCACTTATTACTAAACAGTATATTCAAAATTGTAAATACATACATTACTATATTTACTACCTTCACTAATATCTAAGCCACATAGCACATATACATACATGTACTATAAATAATACTAAAATAAAAATTTTATTTACCAAATTTTTACTTTAATATTATTCTAAAAATTCAATTTATTACATAAATCATATTAAATCTAAATCGTTCAATGATATTTGCAATATCGAACGTCGCCTTCTAGCATGATAAATTAATAGAGTATTAAATATTTAATATGAGTTTGTTGTGCATACAAAAGACAATTATTATGTATTTAAGATATTAGTTTAATCACATTTGTTGCTTATAAAGTTAATTGAACAATACTGTTTTGTTGTGCACACACAAGGACAATATATTTTTTTTTGAATAAATGGAGTAGTAGGTTGGACTTAACTTAAATCATTTAAGTTCGAATGTTCACACACTTGACCATTATGATCTAAGAGGCAAAATAAAAAAGAGTTACATGTTGATGTAATTGACCAAGAGTTTTTTACCTATTTTATATGGTTTGTTGTGCACACACAAGGCTATATACATTTGAAATGGGATCCTTATTCTCACTAGCGAATCTTTAATTAGATGTTGCCGAACTATATCAGCGAGGGTAATATAGTTTGAAGAAAATAGTGGGAGATACCAATTTAAAATAAGACCTAATTTATTTTGGTATATAAAATTAATGAAATGAATGTTTGCTAAAATATTGTCTTTTCACATACAGAAATTTAAAAATGTCAAAATCATTAATTTCACTGCGTAGCATACTTGATGCTAACAAACTGATCGGACCGAATTACACGGACTGGTTAAGGATTCTGAGAATAGTTCTCACTGCTGAAAAGATTTCTTATGTCCTAAATTCACATGTCCATGGAACTGTTCTAGAATCAGCCTCTAAGGAAGAGATTGCCACTATTGTAAAGTGGCAAGATGATGTATATGTGGCTCAATGCATCATGCTCGCATCCATGAAAAATGAGCTTCAGCGTCAGCATGAAAACATGGATGCTCCTACTATGTTGCTTCACCTCAAGGAGTTGTATGGTGAACAAAGTAGGACTGCTAGATATGAGATATGTAAAGAGCTCTTCCGATCTCGGATGACAGAGGGCACCGCCGTTAAGACTCACGTCCTAAGGGTGATCAATCTGATTGAACGCCTTGGACAGCTTGGGTTCGTTATGGATGGGGAGTTGAGTCAAGACTTAGTCTTGCAGTTACTCCTTGAGACCTTCTCGCAGTTCGTTGTTTAAGTTAGTTGTCAGCTTGCCTGAATTACTTAACATGTTGAAAACTACAGAAGGTTACTTCCCATCCAAGAAGAACCATGTCTTAATGGTGGATTCTTCCAAGAAAAGGAAGAGGCCCAAGGTATCTTCTAAAAAGAAGAAATCTAAAAAGGCTAAGGGCAAAGAAAAAGTGAAGGATCAAAAGAAACCTGATCCAGCAAGTAAAGGAATGTACTTCCATTGCAACGAGCCGGGTCATTGGAAGAGGAACTGAAAGAAGTTTCTGGCAGAGAAGAAGTTTGGAGAAGCTTCAACTTCCAATCAAGGTTTGTTCATTATTGAAATTAATTTTTCTGAAAGTCAAAATTCTACTTGGGTATTGGATACTAGCTGTGGTTGTCACATATGTAATACTGTGCAGAGACTGGTCAGAAGTAGAAAGTTGAACAAGGATGAGGTTGTCCTACGAGTGAGAAATGGAGCAAAGGTTGCTGCATTAGCTGTAGGCACTTATTGTTGAGCACTGCCTACGGGCAAGTCCATTTATTTAAATAATTGTTATTTTATTCCAAATATTGTTAGAAACATTATTTCTATTTTCTGTATTAGATATGGATGGATTTGAAATTATAATAAAGAACAACTGTTGTTCTATTTATAATAACAATGTTTTATATGGTGTTGGTAATTTGCGAAATTGACTTTACATACTTGACTTGCATGAAAATATATTTCAAATAGAACAAAATAAGAAAAGGAAAAGAGATGATGTTAATTATACCTATATGTGACACTGTAGACTCGATCATATCAATGAAACAAGATTATCCAAGTTGCGTAAGGATGGGCTCTTAGAACTATCTGATTATGAATCATATCCAACTTGTGAATCTTGTCTCATGGGTAAAATGACTAAATCTCCTTTTAGTGAAAAAGGAGAAAGAGTTACAGAGTTGTTAGCGTTAGTTCACACAGACGTTTGTGGACCTATGACAACGAATGCACGAGGAGAGTATTCTTATTTTATTACTTTCACTGAATGATCACTCATGATTTGGATACGTGTATTTAATGAAATACAAATCTGAATCATTTAAAAAGTTCAAAGAGTTCAGAAGTGAAGTAGAGAAATAAACGGGCAAGAGTACTAAGATTCTTTGATCAGATCGAGGTGAAGAATACTTAAGAGGTGAGTTTCTCAATTATCTCAAATATAATGGTATAATCTCACAATATACTCCATCAGGTACACCACAGTTGAATGAAGTATTTGAAATGAGAAATCGAATATTGTTGGACATAGTTCGTTCCATGATAAGTTTTATCGATCTTCTAATTTCGTTCTGGGGTTATGACCTAGAAATGACTGCATATCTACTAAATAAGGTCCCCTCAAAATCCGTCCCCAAGACTCCATATGAGATGTGGATAGGGAGGAAACCTGGTCTTAAACATGTTAAGATTTGGGGATGTCCAGCTTATGTGAAAAGGTTTCAAAATGATAAGCTTGGGACAAGATCTGATAAGTGCACGCTTGTGGGATATCCTAAAGAAAGTTTGGGATACTATTTCAACAATCCTACTAAGCAAAAGGTGTTTGTTGCGAAACACGCTGCCTTCTTCAACAATGAGTTTATTTTTGAAGGGGCTAGTGGGAGGAAAATAGATCTGGAAGACATTCAAGAACCACAAACCACTACAGTTCAATTGGATGAACATATCCAAGTAGAGACACTTACTGTACAACACCCTATTCGTAAAACTGGAGAGTACCGAAGATACCTGAAAGGTATGGATTCGTTATAGAGGATGACGATGAGGTACACATCATGGATGATGATGATCCATTCAATTACGAACATGCTATGAGTAATAAAGACTCAAAGAAATGGTAGATGACCATAAAATCTAAAATAGATCTTTGAAGCAATGCTCAAGTCCATTTGAATTTTACTTGCGATTGTAACTTATTGTTACTAGATCTGGCAAAATAGACGTGGAGACGCCCTTCCTCAAAAATACTTAATAGAGGAGAATGTATGTATGATACAGCCAGATGGATTTGTTTCAATGGTTGAAGCAAATCATATTTATGAGCTACAACTGATAGCAGTGTGCATACAAGCCAATCATGTATGATGATAAAGCACATACTTTGTAAACAATCTTATTTATTTATTAATAAAATATTTATTTATTAAAGGCATTTAATTATCTACATGGTGCTGTTTTTATAATATGTAAATAACCCATAGTTTTAAGCAATGCTTTTAGAATCATGATGTTGATCATGCTAATGAGATCTAAATTCTTAGAAAGCTTTAAAACTAAAATAGTTCCCAATCGTGGGATTACTAAAAAGGGGATTAGTAAATCCGGATAGATTGGTACATATGTTGCTTGCTCATTGGATGAGGATGACCGATCTCATGGTCATTTGTGTGGAGACACTAAAGCAAGTATGTAGGTGCTTATTGGAGAATAAGTTCACTGAACGTGACTCGCTATGGAATACCTAATGGAGTTTTACTCGCCTGTCAATAGGAATTCCTAATGTGATAGTAGTACATGTGATCCTTGGACTTGAGATCATCATAGTATCTTGTATGTAACAAATTATACTTTGACTAATTCCTTAAGGCCTTTTAAGGCATATATAGGGTATGCTTGGGTGTAATGAGTTACATATGGAGATAATGAATGATCAATAAAGAATCTACCACCTCTAGTAAAAGAGGAGATATGTCCTATGTGATTCGTTAAATGACAACCCAGGAATCCTTGGCCAAGGTAGAATGAAATTAGAAAGAGGTTTCTAATTTGCATTATTTGGAGTTGTGCATTTTCTAATCGAAATACATATGATTAAATAAATTAAGACTTGACAGTAAATCCATGTCTTATATTTAATTGGGACATTGTATGGTGGAAGGATTGAATTGTACGGTAACTATTAACTCACAGGTTCTTTTATGATTAATGTTGAAATCTATATTATCTGGAAAGTCGTTGATCGCTAGGGAGGCTTATCCCTATTGTAGAATAAATGTTATTTATTTAAATAGATTATTAGTTTAATTTATTTATTTAAATAAGATTAGAATTGTTCTAATTGATTTATTCACAACCGGTTTAATATGGAGAACCTAAAGGGTCACACCATAAAAGGAAGAAGAATTATTTAAGAAGAAAATGGCATGATAGTAATAATGCATTAAGTATAATTAATTTAATCTATGATGATAGAATAAATTAAATAGCTTAATGTTTATTATTTAATATTTTAGAAATATTAAATATAAATTAATAAGAGGAGTCTTATTAATATTATTATTATTATTATTATTTTAATTCTAAAGGAGTTTAGGAATTAATATAATATCAGTACTCTCTTTCAATACTAATAAAGATTAGGATATAAATTAATTAAAAGTAATTAATTAATTAATTAAATAAAACCCTATTCTAATTGGATTAGGAGGGTTAACCTAATATCTATATAAGAGAGTCTTATATCAGAAATAAGGGATAGATGTGAAATTTTCCAAGAGTTGGGAGTACACATATTCTATAGAGATAGAAACAAGGGTTAAGCCAATAACCCATCTTCTTGAGTTCTTCATCTTCCTTGGTGGATCACCGTTAGAGGCCAAACATTTGGGTGGCTGACATTATTCAAGGGAAGGAGCCACTATCAGAGGAATCAAAGGAATCAAAGGAGTAGAACTTGTACCTGAGGAAGCTTAGATCTTCAAAGGTATAATTCCATGTTCTCTCTTTTCTGTTATTGATAACAAGCACAAAGCATGATCATGGTTATGGGTTTGTATAAATTTTGAAAACCTAGTTTTTACGCTTCCGCCCTATTTATGTGATTTGATTGCATGATTGCGTTACATACAAACCCAACATTGGTATCAAAGCCTAACTTTGTGCTAATTATCAATTTTATAATTACATGTATGAATTGATGTGAGAATTGGATCGTTTTTCTGGACAAAAATCGTTTTCTGCAAGTTTCTGCGGTGAACGGCGCGGCTGCCCAGTTCATTACTGGCGCAGCTGCGCCGGTCTGCAAAAACTGCTGCTTCCGTCTACCTGCGCAGCTGCGCAGCTACCCAGTTCATTACTGGCGCAGCTGCGCCGGTACCTGGACAGACCCTGGAAATTGATTTTAATTAATTAAGTAAACTATTTATTTAATTGATAAAGTTTTAAAATAAAGAAGTTTATTTTATCTGAAATATAATTTCAAAATGCTAAAATTAAAGGAGTTTAATTTGGATTTATTTTTGATTAAAATAAAAGAGTTTATTTTGTTTCAAAAATAAAATTTAGCAAAACTTTTGTCCATTAAATAACATCGATCCATATATGGAATAGCATTGTTATTCATGAGATGAATGGATATTTATTGATGCATATGTTGATGTGTATGATAATAAATGGGGTTGATTATGGACTATGACCAATGTGATTGGATTTTATTTTGGATGAATGCTTGAATGTATGGGTTTTATAAAATGAGGTCTGCGTACCTCGTCTTCTCTTGTTTTATTCTCGATGTAAATTCTATCTCCTTTCTGTGTACTTCCCCTTGACTGCTGATCAAGGTTTCTATTTAATTTTAAATAGTTAATGTAATAGAGATAGTTAGAATTATTTTGAAGAAATTGGAGATCAAGGAGCAAGGAACGCATGAAGACTCATTTGTATGGAGCCAGGGTTTAAATGTAATAGTTATATTTAAATTTAAATTCTTGCACTCCTAGGTTTGACCTTTTGGTTCACTTGGTGGCTCTAGTGAACCAAACTAGAATAAAAGTCCATAATCAATCCGGGTAGAATATAGTATTCTATATTGCATGCTAAATATTATATATATTATATTTTATACAAACATGCTTCGCATGTTTAATAAAATGACGCGTATTTTATATATATATGTGCATGCGCGCTTAAAAAGATGAGACAAATAATAACAAACCCCTCAAAGAAATAATATTAAGTCTGAAGCGTTCAAATGATATTTGGAATATCGAAGGTCGCCTTCTAGCATGATTAGTTAATAAATAATTAAATATTTAATATGAGTTTGTTGTGCTATCCACAAGGCGAGTATTGAATATTTAAGATGTTAATTAATCACATTTGATGCTTATCAAGAAAATTGAACGATCTAGTCTTGTTGTGCTATCCACAAGGACGAAAATTTTTCTTTTTTGAATTTATGGAAGTGCTAGGCTGGACTTAACTTAAATCATTTTAGTTCGGATGTGCACACACATGACCATTATGATTTAAGAGGCAAAATAAAAGGAGTTATATGGTGATGTAATTGACAAGAGTTGTCTACCTATTTATTTGTATATCGCTTGTTGTGCTATCCACAAGGTTATATACATTTGAAATGGGATCCTTAATCTCACTAGCAAATCTTTAATTAGATGTTGCTGAACTATATGAGTGAGGGTAATATAGTTTGATAAAAATAGTGGGAGATACCAATTTAAATTAAAGACCTAAATTTATTTTGGTATGCAAAGTTAATAAAATGAATGTTTGCTAAAATGTTGTCTTTTCACATGCAGAATTTTTAAAAATGTCAAAATCACTAATCTCACTATGAAGCATACTTGATGCAAATATGCTTACCGGCCCGAATTATGAGGACTGGCTAAGAAATCTGAGAATTGTTCTCACTGCTGAAAAGATTTCTTATGTCCTAAATTCCACTATCCCTGAATCTGTTTCAGAAACAGCCTCTGAGGAAGAGATTGCCACTTTCAATAAGTGGCAAGATGATGCATCTGTGGCTCAATGCATCATGCTCGCATCCATGAATAACGAGCTTCAGCGTCAGCACGAAAAAATGGATGCTCCTGCTATGCTGCTTCACCTCAAGGAGTTGTATGGTGAACAGAGTAGGACTGCTAGATATGAGATATCTAAGGAGCTCTTCCGATCTCGGATGACCGAGGGCACTACCGTCGAGACTCATGTTCTGAAGGTAATCAATTTGATTGAACGCCTTGGGTTCGTCATGGATGGGGAGTTGAGTCAAGACTTGGTCTTGCAGTCACTCCCTGAGACCTTCTCGCAGTTTGTGGTTAATTTTCACATGAATAAGCTAGATGTCAGCTTACCTGAGCTGCTTAACATGATGAAAACTGCAGAAGGTCACTTCTCATCCAAGAAGAACCATGTCTTGATGGTGGATTCTTCCAATAAAAGGAAAAGGCCCAAGGTGTCTTCTGAAAAGAAGAAATCTAAGAAGGCTAAAGGAAAAGGGAAAGAAAAGGAGCAAAAGAAACCTGAACCAGCTAAAGGAATGTGCTTTCATTGCAATGAGCCGGGACATTGGAAGAGGAACTGCAAGAAGTTTCTAGCAGAGAAGAAGCTTGGAGAAGCTTCGACTTCCAATCAAGGTTTGTTTATGATTGAAATTAATTTTTCTGAAAGTCATAATTCTACTTGGGTATTGGATACCGGCTGTGGTTCTCACATATGTAATACTGTGCAGGGACTGGTCAGAAGTAGAAAGCTGAACAAAGATGAGGTGATCCTACGAGTGGGAAATGGAGCAAAAGTTGCTGCATTAGCTGTAGGAACTTATTGTTTAGCAATGCCTTCGGGCAAATCCATTTATCTTAATAATTGTTATTATGTTCCTAATATTATTAAAAACATTATTTTAATTTCTGTATTGGATATGGAAGGTTTTGACGTTATTATAAAGAACAATGGTTGTTCTATTTATAAAGACGATGTTTTATATGGTATTGGAAATTTGCGAAATGGACTTTATACACTTGACTTGCAAGAAAATATATTTCAAATTGAACAAATTAAGAAAAGGAAAAGAGATGATATTCATTATACCTATATGTGGCACTGCAGACTCGGTCATATCAATGAAACAAGATTATCCAAGTTGCATAAAGATGGGCTCCTCGAGCTATCTGATTATGAATCATATCCAACTTGTGAATCTTGTCTCATGGGTAAAATGACTAAATCTCCTTTTAGTGGAAAAGGGGAGAGAGTTACAGAGTTGTTGGGATTGATTCACACAGACGTTTGTGGACCTATGACAACAAGTGCACGGGGTGGGTATTCTTATTTTGTTACTTTCACTGATGATCACTCAAGATTTGGATATGTGTATTTAATGAAATACAAATCAGAATCATTTGAAAAGTTTAAAGAGTTCAGAAGTGAAGTAGAGAAACAAACGGGCAAGAGTATTAAGATAGTTCGATCAGATCGAGGTGGAGAATACTTAAGCAGTGAGTTTCTCAATTGTCTCAGAGAAAATGGTATAATCTCACAATGGACTCCTCCAGGTACACCACAGTTAAATGGAGTATCTGAAAGGAGAAATCGAACACTGTTGGACATGGTTCGATCCATGATGAGTTTTACCGACCTTCCAATTTCCTTCTGGGGATATGCCCTAGAAACGGCTGCATACCTACTTAACAAGGTACCTACCAAATCCGCCCCAAAGACTCCATATGAGATGTGGAAAGGGAGGAAACCAAATCTTAAGCATGTTAAGACTTGGGGTTGTCCAGCTTATGTCAAAAAGTTTGAAAATGATAAGCTACAAACTAAATCCGATAAGTGTAGATTTGTGGGATACCCTAAAAGAAACCGTAGGGTATTATTTCTATCATCCAACTGATCAAAAGGTGTTTGTTGCGAAACATGCTACCTTCTTGGAGAAAGAGTTTATCCATGAAGGGGTCAGTGGGAGTAAGATATATCTTGAAGAAGTTCAAGAACCACAAGTTACCACGGACCAAAGTCAGGTACCTAACCAAGTAGAAGAACCTACTATACCACACCATGTTCGTAAATCTGGAAGAGTACCGAAGATACCTGAGAGGTATGGATTCGTTATAGAGGATGACGATGAGGTACACATCATGAATGATGATGATCCATTGAATTACGAACAGGCTATGAGTAATAAAGACTCAGGGAAATGGCTTGAAGCCATGAAATCTGAAATGGACTCCATGTATGAAAACAAAGTATAGTCTTTGGTTTCACCACCTGAAGGTATTAAACCTATTGGGTGTAAATGGGTTTTTAAGAAAAAGACTGGAGCAGACGGAAAGGTAGAGACCTATAAGGCCCGACTGGTTGCAAAAGGTTTCAAACAAAGACAAGGAGTTGACTATGATGAAACCTTCTCACCAGTAGCCATGCTCAAGTCCATTCGGATTTTGCTTGCGATTGCAGCTTACAACGACTATGAGATCTGGCAGATGGACGTGAAACTTGAGGAGGATGTGTATATGACACAGCCAGAGGGATTTATTTCAAAAGTTGGAACAAATCAAGTCTGTAAGCTACAACGATCCATTTATGGGTTGAAGCAAGCTTCTCGTAGATGGAACATTCGTTTTGATGAGACAATCAAAGAGTTTGATTTTATCAAAAATGAGGATGAACCATGTGTATACAAGAAGGTTAGTGGGAGCGCAGTATCATTCCTTGTATTATATGTTGATGATATATTACTGATAGGGAATGACATTCCTATGTTACAATCCATTAAAATCTGGTTATCTAAAAACTTCTCCATGAAGGACTTGGGTGAAGCATCCTATATTTTGGGGATAAAGATCAATAGAGATAGATCTAAAAGGATGCTCGGCTTATCCCAAGGAACGTACATTGATACGATGCTAAAGAGGTTTAGCATGGAAGATTCCAAAAGAGGTCTCATGCCGATGAGCCATGGAATAAATCTCTCCAAGAAACAGGCCCCAAAGACACCTGAGGAGAGAGACCGTATGAGTAAGATCCCTTATGCTTCTGAAATAGGATCTATCATGTACGGTATGATATGTACTAGACCGGATGTTGCTCACACACTTAGTGTAACAAGCAGATACCAGTCGAATCCAGGACAAGAGCACTGGAAGGTAGTGAAAAATATCCTAAAGTACTTGAGAAGGACTAAAGATATTTTTCTTGTCTACGGTGGGTCTGAATTAAAACTCGAGGGATTCACGGACTCAAGTTTTCAAACAGACCAAGATGACAATAAATCTATTTCAGGGTATGTGTTTACCTTGAACGGAGGTGCAGTGAGTTGGAAGAGTTCCAAGCAGCAAACAGTTGCTGATTCAGTGACAGAGGCAGAGTATATAACTGTAAATGAAGCTGCAAGTTGATGTTTCGGATGAAAAGTTCATTACAGAACTAGGAATAGTTCCTAAGTCACATCTTGAATCTAAACATGTGTTGCGGCACTTTGATTAAAGAAATCATTGAAAGAGGAGAGTGTAGACTCTCAAGACAACATTGCAGATCCATTTACTAAATCTTTAACACAACAGCAATTTGATCGTCACTTAGAGAAGATGGGTATGAGATACCATGGCGATTGGCTTTAGTGCAAGTGGGAGATTGATAGTAGTGTGCATACAAGCCAATCATGTATGATGATAAAGCACATACTTTGTAAACAATCTTATTTATTTATTAATAAAATATTTATTTATTAAAGGCATTTAATTATCTACATGGTGCTGTTTTTATAATATGTAAATAACCCATAGTTTTAAGCAATGCTTTTAGAATCATGATGTTGATCATGCTAATGAGATCTAAATTCTTAGAAAGCTTTAAAACTAAAATAGTTCCCAATCGTGGGATTACTAAAAAGGGGATTAGTAAATCCGGATAGATTGGTACATATGTTGCTTGCTCATTGGATGAGGATGACTGATCTCATGGTCATTTGTGTGGAGACACTAAAGCAAGTATGTAGGTGCTTATTGGAGAATAAGTTCACTGAACGTGACTCGTTATGGAATACCTAATGGAGTTTTACTCGCCTGTCAATAGGAATTCCTAATGTGATAGTATTACATGTGATCCTTGGACTTGAGATCATCATAGTATCTTGTATGTAACAAATTATACTTTGACTTATTCCTTAAGGCCTTTTAAGGCATATATAGGGTATGCTTGGGTGTAATGAGTTACATATGGAGATAATGAATGATCAATAAAGAATCTACCACCTCTAGTAAAAGAGGAGATATGTCCTATGTGATTCGTTAAATGACAACCCAGGAATCCTTGGCCAAGGTAGAATGAAATTAGAAAGAGGTTTCTAATTTGCATTATTTAGAGTTGTGCATTTTCTAATCGAAATACATATGATTAAATAAATTAAGACTTGACAGTAAATCCATGTCTTATATTTAATTGGGACATTGTATGGTGGAAGGATTGAATTGTACGGTAACTATTAACTCACAGGTTCTTTTATGATTAATGTTGAAATCTATATTATCTGGAAAGTCGTTGATCGCTAGGGAGGCTTATCCCTATTGTAGAACAAATGTTATTTATTTAAATAGATTATTAATTTAATTTGTTTATTTAAATAAGATTAGAATTGTTCTAATTGATTTATTCACAACCGGTTTAATATGGAGAACCTAAAGGGTCACACCATAAAAGGAAGAAGAATTATTTAAGAAGAAAATGACATGATAGTAATAATGCATTAAATATAATTAATTTAATCTATGATGATAGAATAAATTAAATAGCTTAATGTTTATTATTTAATATTTTAGAAATATTAAATATAAATTAATAAGAGGAGTCTTATTAATATTATTATTATTATTATTATTTTAATTCTAAAGGAGTTTAGGAATTAATATAATATCAGTACTCTCTCTCAATCCTAATAAAGATTAGGATATAAATTAATTAAAAGTATTTAATTAATTAATTAAATAAAATCCTATTCTAATTGGATTAGGAGGGTTAACCTAATATCTATATAAGAGAGTCTTATATCAGAAATAAGGGATAGATGTGAAATTTTCCAAGAGTTGGGAGTACACATATTCTATAGAGATAGAAACAAGGGTTAAGCCAATAACCCATCTTCTTGAGTTCTTCATCTTCCTTGGTGGATCACCGTTAGAGGCCAAACATTTGGGTGGCTGACATTATTCAAGGGAAGGAGCCACTATCAGAGGAATCAAAGGAATCAAAGGAGTAGAACTTGTACCTGAGGAAGCTTAGATCTTCAAAGGTATAATTCCATGTTCTCTCTTTTCTGTTATTGATAACAAGCACAAAGCATGATCATGGTTATGGGTTTGTATAAATTTTGAAAACCTAGTTTTTACACTTCCGCCCTATTTATGTGATTTGATTGCATGATTGCGTTACATACAAACCCAACAACAACGATCCATTTATGGATTGAAGCAAGCTTCTCGTAGATGGAACATCCATTTTGATGAGACAATCAAAAAGTTTGATTTTATCAAAAATGAGGATGAACCAAGTTTGTACAAGAAGGTTAGTGGGAGCGCTGTTTCATTCCTTGTAATATATATTAATGATATATTACTGATAGGGAATGACATTCCTATGCTATAATCGATCAAAATAAAGTTGTCTAAACATTCTTCCATGAATGATTTGGGTAGAACATCCTACATTGGGGATATCACTCTGTATAGATAGATTTAAAAGGATGTTAGGCTTAACCCAAGGAACGTATATTCATTAGGTGTTAAAGGCATTTAGCTTGGCAAACTCCAAGAGATGTCTCATGATGATGAGCCATGGAGTGTATCTCTCTAGAATTGTCCTCAATAAAAGAGAGATCGCATGAGTTACTATCATGTATGCAATAAAATATATGAGACTTGATGTTGATTAGTCATATTCTGGAGAAGATCACTGTAAGACAGTGATAAACATCTTAAAGTACTTAACTGACACTAAGGATGTCATCATGACACATGATGGGTCTGAATTAAACTAGAGGACTAAACAGACTCAAGTTTTCAGACTGAACAAGACGATAGCAAATCCACTTTAGGGTAAGCCGTTACCTTAAAAGGTGGTGCAGTAAATAAAAAAAGTTCTAAATAGCAAAAGGTTGCTGGTTTAGTGACAAAGACAAAGTATATAACTGTAAGTGAAGCTGCAAGTTGATGTTTCGGATGAAAAGTTTATTACAAAACTAGGAATAGTTCCTAAGTCTCATCTTGAATACAAACATGTGTTGCGGCAGGTTGATTAAAGAAATCATAGAAAGAGGAGAAATCACCTTAGAGCATGTAGACTCTCAAGACAACATTGCAGATCTATTTACTAAAGCTTTAACACAACAGCAGTTTGATCGTCACTTAGAGAAGATGGTATGAGATACCATGGCAATTGGCTTTAGTGCAAGTGGGAGATTGAAAGTAGTATGCATACAAACCAATCATGTATGATGATAAAGCATCTACTTTGGAAACGATCTTATTTATTTATTAATAAAAAAATTCATTTATTAAAGGCATTTAATTATCTACATGATGATGTTTTTATAATATGTAAATAACCTATAGTTTTAATCAATGCTTTTAGAATCATGATGTTGATCATGCTAACGAGATCAAAATTCTTAGAAAGCTTAAAACTAAAATATTTTTCAATCGTTGGATTACTAAAAAGGGAATGAAGAAATCTGGATAGCTGGGTACATATGTTGTTTGCTCATTGGATGAGGATGATTGATCTCATGATCATTTGTGTGGAGACACTAAAGCAAGTATGTAGGTGCTTATTAGAGAATAAGTTCACTGAACGTGACTCGCTATGGAATACCTAATGGAGTTTTACATGCCTGTCAATAGGAATTCCTAATGTGATAGTAGTACAAGTGATCTTTGGACTTGAGATCATCACAATATCTTGTATGTAATGAATTATACTTTGACTTATTCCTTAAAAACCCTTAGGGTATGGTTGGGTATAATGAGTTACATATGGAGATAATGAATGATCAATAAAGAATCTACCACTTCTAGTAAAAGAAGAGATATGTCCTATGTAATTCGTTAATTGACAACCCAGTAGTCCTTGGCCAAGGCAGAATGAAATTAGAAAAGAGTTTCTAATTTGTATTATTTGGAGTTGTGCATTTTCTAATCGAAATACATATAATTATATAAAATAAGACTTGACAGTAATTTCATATATTATATTTAATTGGGACAGTGTATGGTGGACTAATTGAATTGTACGGTAACTATTTACTCATAAGTTCTTTTATGATTAATGTTGAAATCTATATTATCTAGAAAGTCGTTGATCGCTAGGGAGGCTTATCCCTATTGTAGAATAAATATTATTTATTTAAATAAATTACTATTTTAATTTATTTGTTTAAATAAGATTATAATTGTTCTAATTGATTTATTCACAACCGGTTTTGTAACGCTCGAGAAAATCAATCGTTTATGTAAATAAATTTTATTTGATTTATTGAATACAATTTTGATTATTTGTTTATTGAGTAAGCTAATTGTAGGTCGTTCTATGACCTAGAGAATGCACAAATGAGGAGGATTCTGGTTACGTGCTAGAAATAATTGATATGAATTTATAAGACGAAAATAAAAGATTTTCGAGAAAAAAATATTTTTGAGAAAAAAACGAAATAGGCGCTATTCAACCCTCAGGGTTAGGGGTTGACCCTAAGGGTTTGGGTTGGAGACCCTAGGCCATTTTGAGAGTTCGAAATGTCAGAATGACATTCTGTTGAAAGATTTGACGGTAATATACAGTGAAAAGTTAAGTTAGCCGAGAAAAGTTTTCTCGGAAGGAAAAGTACGAAAATCACTATTCATCCATTTTTGCACGAGAATTTATCTTGAGATTTCGAGAAACGCGTAATGATAGGATTTCAAGGCGAGGTGAAATATGTAATAATATTACAATTATGGCTCATGAAGTTTTCGCGTAGGGACTTAAAATCCTAAGTGTTATGGAAAGTAAAATCAATGATTTATGGTTTACATATAATAATAAATGATTATTATACGGAAAGAATATGTGTATAATACGAGAATAATACGGGGAGGATACGACAATTATACGACGTATAATATGAATTTTATATGGAGTAAATATGTTGAAATGAGTTGAATTGGAATTAAATTGAATTAAAGTTAATAAGTTTAACCCGTGGGTCGAATCATTGGGTAAACGGGTGGGTTAACCCATGGGGCAACCCAAGGCCACATGGGGCATGTGGGAGCACAAGTGGGGCCATGTGCTAGCACATGCTAGCATATGGGGGGACATATGCAAGACGTGGTGAGGAGGTGGAGAGGAGGTGGAGTTGAGGAGGTTTGGCCTAATGACCAAACTACCCAAACTCTTGCCAATTCTATAAATAAGAGAGCTCCCCTTCATATTTTCATTGTTTGAGAAATCCACCAACACCTACAGAGAGAGAAAATGAGCTAGTTGATAATTGTGAAGTAACTTCATCTACCAAGAAGCTAAGAAAGACTTTTGAGTCTCCATACTCATTCAAGCAAGAACCCTAAAGGTATAACCATAAGGAACAACTTGTAATATCTTTTCTTTAGATAATAATTTTGATAGAGAAGTGATTAAGGGATGTATGACTATAAGGAAGTTATAAGGATGCTGTAATGGTGAATTAGGAACCCTAAGAAGCCATGCATGTTAAGACTAAGAACTCATTAAGAATAAGCAAAGGAACTTAATGAATTCATATTAAATGAACATGTTAAGCCATGAAAACTTAAATGTTTTGAATGACTAGAATTAGTAATAATCAACCGTGGGATTGATTCCCATTGGTTTGAGCTAAAAATAACGAAGATCGGCAAAAGTTACCCAATTAGACGATAATCGTCGAAAACGCAAATTTCTTGGATTAGAAGTCAAAAGTCATCGTATGCTTCGAAAACGATGGTTTTTGATCGCAACACGTGTAATTAGGTAAATAAGACTTGCGAGAACAAAAATGAACCAATTTCGACTTAAAACGAAGAATTGAGCGTCGAACGTTCACGAACGTTTAACGAAAACGTAAAAATGGACTAATCGGCGAATTTCTCGCCATCGGATTCAGAAATGAATTCCAACTAGATAGGATGATAGAGCATATCATTTGTGAACTATTGGTTTTGGAACGAGCCAATTCTGAGTTATAATGGTCACGTTACGAGCTTAGGAATTTCAAAAATTTTCTAGACTTAGAAATTTTTTTGAGATGCATGGACGGCGCCGCTGCGCCGCCCAATAGGCTTAAACCGCCGCCGCCGCGCCACTATGGGGAGAAATCTCTGCAGGGCTAGCGCCACAGCGCCGCCCAAAAAGGCTAAGCTAGTGCCGCAGCGCCAGCATGGCAGAAAGTTCTGACATTGCTAGTAATAACTTAACCTTTTGTATATCAATTAAGGGGTTAGTAAGTGATGAATGTACACTCGTTTAACATATTGAACTAAGGGTTTATAAGAATTAAACGTTAACTAAACGTAATTGAACTTAAGTTTTGGAAACCATAAACCAAGATTAAGTTAAGGAACAACTGAAGTCTCATTTATCATCATGATTAGTGATGATCTATGAGAGTTTGGTATATAACATAGGAATGTTAATAAGCCGTAATAAATGTTAAGTAACTTGAACAAATGTTATTAGTTTAACCATTCGATTAAGTTATACAAGAAGGAGAAGTTAGGATACACATTGTATATCGATTATGAATTCTCATTGGTATACTACATGTTATGCTTTGTAGACATTGTAAAGACTTAGTAAACTACGTGTAAGGATTAGAAGACGCAAAGGCAAGTTTCCTAACTTCGTTCATACTCTACTATGCAAGTTTTCTAAACTCTTGTCTATACGTTATGGTTGGACAAGAGGTCATTGTGCATAATTGCTTATGTATGAATTGTTATTGAATAGTCGATGCAATTTGATTCGGCTAGACTGAGACTCAGCATATTTTGGTGGGTTTTTCCACAAATATTTCCAAAATACATACAATGTTGTGATCCTATGCCAATTGACTAGTACGGATTCTTAGGTAAACTTTAGTAGGAATAAAACAAAGGTTTTAAACGTCGTTAATTCTACAGGAACGTGAGGTTGCCACCAATTAAACGTAAACACGTTTAATGTATGAGTGTTGATCAACATAGAGTACTACAGGCTGATCACCTGGATGTGCTCGTAAGCTATATCGAACTTACGGCCTTTGTGTCGGGTTGTTCCTTTCATGAATGAGAACTAAAATATATTTTATGGTCGTTGGCCAAGATGGATTCCGAAAAGGCTATAAAGTCCATGGGAATGGTTTTAAAGGAATCAAAACGATATTTTGATTATTCTTAAGTACTTCATAACTATTGTACAGTTATTGAAGACCAAGAGATATGATTCTTGATTTTGTGATTTCAAGATATACTGTTTAACTTGTTGAGCTGTTTATACTCATTCTTGCTTAAAACTAAATGATCTCATCTAAGAGCGAACGGACCAAAGGATCCGGTAAAGACAAAGGCAAGTCCAAGCTAGACAAATAGTGACCTTTATAATAGTATAGTATTAGTATTGTAATTACTAATAATATGGCACAGAACAATGTATTGGTTACGAATACTTGGGAAATGATTAATAGAATGTAATAATTAGTAAACTTATGCATTGATATTGAAGTATTTCAGTTGAATGTATGAGTAGACAGTAGTACTGTGTAGCACCATATCCAGGGTTTAAAGGTACCCGAATTTGGGGGATTCACAGGTTTAATATAGAGAACCTAAAGGGTCACACCATAAAAGGAAGAATAATTATTTAAGAAGGTAATGACATAATCGTAATAATGCATTAAGTGTAGTTAATTTAATCTATGGTGATAGAATAAATTAAATAGCTTAATGTTTAATATTTAATATTTTGGAAATATTAAATATAAATTAATAAGAGGAGTCTTATTAATATTATTACAATTATTATTATTTTAATTTTTAAAGGAGTTTAGGAATTAATTTAATATTAGTACTCACATTTATTCCTAATAAGATTGGAGGCAACTTAATTAAAGGAGTTTAATTAATTAATCCCAATATGATTGGGAAGCCTAAATAATTAAAATAGTTTAATTAATTAAATGAAACCCTATGTCTAATAGGATTAGAAGGGTTGACCAATATCTATATAAGATGAGTCTTATAATAGATATCAGTTGATGCAATTTCAATTGTTGGAGAGTACTCCTTTTCTATAGAGGATGGAAAACTAAGGTTTAGCCAACCACCCTCCGTCTTGATAATTCTTCTTCCTTGGTGGCTCACCTGAAGAGGCCAAACACTTGGGTGGCTAACGTTGATCAGAGGAAGGAATCTAACCCGAAAATTCAAGGAGATCATGAAGAACAAGGAGTTGAACTCGTACCTGTGGAAGCTTCAGTCTACAAGGGTATGATTCCATAACTTCTTATTTATCATTTTAAATTAATAATTTGCATAAAGGATGATCCGGGTAATGGTTGTGTAGAAAATTTTAAACTTTGATTTTACCATCCTTCCGTTAATATGTGCAATTTGATTGCGCCACAATTTTGTACAAGCCCAACAAGTACAAGATCTAATCTTGACTCAACTCTCCATCAATGACAAAACCCTATTGCCCTAATTGTTCAATCAAATTGATCATTTTAGGACATGTGTCTGTACTGTAATGCCATCAGTTGTTCTAGATTGCAAGAGCTCCTTAGATATCTGATATCTATTAGTCCTACTTTCCTCACCATTTAACTCTTTGAAGTGTAGGAATATAATAGGAGTATCCATAGTTTCATGTTGACGCTGAAGCTCATTACTCATGGATGCGAGCATGATGCATTGAGCCAATTATGCATCACCTTGCTACTTTCCAAAATTAGCAATCTCTTCCTCAGAGACATTGTCTGCAACCATTGCACGGATAAGCGTATTAATAATATAAGATAGCTTTTCAGCTCTGAGAACTATTCTCATTTTTCTTTAACCAATCCGTTTAATTCGGTCCGATTAAATAACATCTAATATGCTCCGCAGTGATAGTAATTTAGACATTATAACATTCTGTAAATAAATTTGTTATTAAACAACATTTTAGCATAAATTCTTTTATTAATTACTAAAATAAATTAGGTCTTTATTTAAATTGATTTCTCCCACTATTTTCTTCAAACTATATTACCCTCATAATATATAGTTCGATAAATCTAATTAAAGATTTGCTAGTGAGAATAAGGATCACATTTCAAATGTATATAGCTGTCAAAGTCGGGAAAAATCTTTGGTGATCCCTCTTTTCCTATGTATTTCTACCATTGATGTTTTCTATATGAATTGTTTGATCTGAAGGGTGAATTTTTAGTAAAAGGCAGACCTATAATGTCGACGATTTGAAAAGTTTGATTTTACAGAGTCGCCAGTCGATATGTTTGAAATGGTTGTACCAACTCAACCAAGTTTTATTTAAAAAGTTTTGCAAGTAGGTCCAATTACTGGACTCTGTTTGACTTGGCCTTGGAAACCGAGATTCATATAGTTCGGGGGCTTGATTAATTGGGGGAAAGGTGTTAGGCAGCCCCCGACTTCCGTGAAACACGGTTACAACGCCTTTTCTATTTCCCTACTTTATTTGCAATATGTGTGTGTGTGTGTGTATTTGCAGTAATTGGGCCTAACTGCTTTATTTAGAAGTAGTGTTGTGCTTCGTTGGACCTATATACGAAGGTTTGATTTATTTGAAAAGTCCATTTTAGACAGGATATGAAAGTGATGTTTTGGAAGATGGTTTTCAAACCCTTTTGCTCGCATAGGAATTGAAGCCTTTTGATACTTCCATTTTTTTCCATATTCAGCTTGATTTGGATATTATTGCCGGGATGCGAAACATCCTCGACAAAATAATATATATACAAGTGTCGGGTTGCTTATGGGCATGAAAGCTATCGAAGTGACCCGAGCACTACCAACCATGATTTACTAGGCTGAGACCTTAAGTCTGGATAATCGTTGTAAGGTCCCTCTGATTTATATTTACAAAAAAACAGGCAAGACATATTTACATTTTAAATTTGTCCATCGTGGGAATCAGATCTAGATCCATGTGATTAATCGTAGATCCCGTGATTCCTAGGCTCACAAAATATTATCTAAAAGCTTGCACATCAGATATATTGAAATAAAATACAAATTAAAATCTAAACGTCGTAAGACAAAGGAGTCATCAGTTAAATCCTTGCATACGCGTAGCTAAAGCTTCCCGTTCCCTCTCGATACGGATCTAGGGTCGCATAGATGCTTTAATATTTACAAAACTAGAAAAAAAACTAAATTTAAATAAATCTTAGCCATTCTAGCTCAACGGTTCTAGCTTTACAGCTTTTGAACCAATTGAAAGTTAGATATGGCTAGATTTAGATAAATCTAGCCAATAAACTTTACATGAGAATAGATTTACATCAAATGAACAGTTAGCACTGATATTTAGTCACATTGAATAAATAATATAAATATACTTATTTATGTCGACGTTGGGAAAAAATTCGGGTCGGGTCAAACCCGGATCTTTCTCTCTTCCTAAGTTTTGTTTTCCTTTATTCTTTTTACTTGTGAAAAAGGTTTTAAAGGGTTTTAAAGAAAAAGGCCAACATGTACCATGTCGACGATTTGAACTTTTTATAGAGTTTCTAGTTGGTAGTTTTGAAATGGCTCAACTAACTCAACCGAATTTGTATGAAAGGAGGCCCAATCTGCTAGGCACTGTCTAAACTTGATCTGTGAAACCAAAGTTCTAAGTTTGGGGGCTTGGTTAAGTGTGGGGAAGGTGTTAGGCACCCCAAAACTCCCGTGTAAACACGGTACCACATCTTTTCAATATTTTTCTTTTAAATCTGAAACGTGTGTGTAAATGCTGGAAGAAATTAGGCCTATGTTTGATAGATTGAAAGCATGGACATGCTTCATTGACCAATTTCTAGACAAGATTTATTAAAATGATGTTTTGAAAGCAGGTTTTCAAACCCTTACACTAACATAGGAATTGAAACACATCGATACTTCCATTATTTATCTTTTTAGCTTTTTGGCAATATATACAAGTGTCGGTATCCTCATGGGCATGATAGTCATCAGAGGCACTCTGACACGACAAGCCATTATTCTCATTATGTTGAGACCTTAAATCTGGATAACCGTTTTAAGGTCTTTCGGATGTATATTTTTACAAAAAAACTGTCAGAGTACATTTATAAAGTGTAGTTTGTCCATCATGGGAATCAGATTCTGATCAGTTTGATCTGAACCCCATGATTCCTAGGCTCACAAAGAAAAGCCAATAATACCTGCACAACTCAAATATGTATAGAAATATATTTACATCCAGATATCGCCAGAACCAAGGATTCATCAGTAAACCCTGGCTCGCACTTGGCCGAAGCATCTCGTTCCCACTAGATAGTGATCTAAGGGCTGCGAGGTAGCTTTCAGAACTGTAACTAGAAAAATGCTAGATTTAAGTAACTCTCAGCCATTCTAGCTTCCAAGTTCTGTCTGAGCCTATTTTGAAGCGCTTGAAAGCTAGAGTTGGCGAGATTTAAAGAAATCTAGTTCGCCCGCAGAAATGTCAGTGCCGATTCATATCAAATGAATATTTAAAGCAACAAGTTAATCAAAACGAGTAAAACAATATATATATATATATATATAATTATATATATACGAAAGCTGTAAAGGGCGATGGGTTTTCACTCCGGTGCCCGGACTAGAATGTAAATATATATATATATATATATATATATATATAAAAGTTGTAAAAAGCCACGGAGTAATCCAGGCTTGACAGAATTGAAAAATATATATATATATATATATATATATATATATATATATATATATATATATATATATATATATATATATATATAAGCGGTAAAGGGCGGTGGGTTTTCACTCCGAGGCCCGAATTGGAATGAAAAAATATATATATTTTATAATAGCTGTATAAAAGCCACGAAGTAATCTAGGCTAGACAGAATTGAAATATATATATATATATATATATATATATATATAAGCGGTAAAGGGCGATGGATTTTCACTCCGAGGCCCGAACTGGAATGAATATATATATATATATATATATATATATATATATATATATATATATATATATATATATATATATATATATATATTTATAAAAGCTGTATAAAAGCCACGAAATGATCCAAGCTGGACAAAATGCAAATATATATATATAAAAGAGGTAAAGGGCGACGAACATTCTATCCTTTGCCCGGACAGAAATAGAAATATATATATATATATATATATATATATGTATAAATACAGTAAAAAGGCCACAGAATGATCCAGGCCAAACTGGAATGTAAATAATAGTATATATAATTAATATATATATTAAAACAATAAAAAGGCCACGAAATATAAATCCAGGCCCAAATAAGTCAGAATTTATATATATATATATAGTTATATATATAAAAGCAGTAAACTACCTCGGATTTGACATACGGGCTTGACAGATTTGAAAAGTTAGTATATATATAGTTAAATATACACATTAAAAAGCCAAACTCGGACTGGAAAGATAACCCAGTCAGCGAAGTTGCTAAAAATGAAGATATATGTTTATAAAAGTTGTTAGAAGCGATGGATCGACGATCCGAATTGTAGAAATGCCAGAAAATGCGTTTATGCACTAGAATGTACGAAACGTAAGAAAAAACGGCCATGAAACTGAGTTCCGGGCATATTCAGAAAGTGAAACATAAAGTGCAAGTGTATAAAAGTGCAATGTAGTAATAGAAACTTCTTGATCGTAAAAATACTCACAATGGACTGCTACATGGGCTTTTTCCCAAATCGTAGACTTTAAACGTCCGTTTCTACAGGTTAATTTTTGATATGTGGTAGTATGTGGGTGTATCTACGTGTTAGAGTGAAAAAATTTGGGTTTGGAGGCAAGAAAATGACTGAGAAACCAAACGGGCAGAGGTTCAGAGCATTTCTAGTTATTAAATGAGCTGGGGTCAACTCATATATATAGACCCAGGAGAAGCAGCTCTACCTACGACAGCCACAGATAGAGGTGCGGCTCCACGTAGCGGGTCTAGTTGCATCGAAGTACGTGCACTCTGAGCAATGCAAGGGCAAATAACTTTCTAACTTTTGATCGGAGCGTCCGTTTGAGGCTGTGCGATACCTTTCCAAAAAGCCCTCGCCGAGAGTGTCGCAATGACATGGGAGAAAACCTTTTCTGAGTCCAAAATGACGGGTTCATAACCAGGTCTTTGATTCCTCGTAGTTTGTCCGTTGAGATGTCTTGCGTTATTTTCACTCGGGATCATTGTTATGGTTCTTTCTGACCTTGGTGGTATCAATTCGGATTGAATTTGACCGAATCGGCTTTAAGTTAGTAAAATGACCATTTTTCCCCTCCTCCAGTGCTGGAATGGCCTTCGGTTGACTTCCTGGGATTGTTTCAAAAGTTTGGATCCCAGTTGATTTTGTTTGTTCTCAGGGTTGTCTCTGAGGCTGACTTGGTCCTTCCAAGTTTTCCGCTGGAGATGTTATGGAGTTCCAAGATTATTTCTGAAGTTGACCTGACCTCCCGGGTTGAGACCGGGACTGAGCTGGACCTCTCGGGTTGAGAATGGGGATGACCGGTGTGACGGCCCCAAATTCGGACCTCCACTTGGTCTCTCGAATCCGGTTCGTCACGTTCTCATGGTAATACCATAATAACTAAAATCACACATTCACAGCGAAAAATCTAATTTAGAATAATTTACAATGATTTATTATAATTATTCTCCCAAGTCTCGCAACCTACAGTACTTAATAGATTACATAATAATATCGAATAAAGACTTATTACATAATCCTTCTTAAGCTTAAACATAGTCTGAAGACAGTCTTAATACAACATAACAATTTTAAACATAAAGGAACAAGCTAGTTGGTAGCCTTGCCCTTATCAACACTTGAAGGTTCACCCTGCTCTGCCTTAACTGAAAAGTTTTAGGGAAAGCAAGAATGAGCACAAATTGCCCAGCAAGTAATATACAATAAGGGTGAGTAATATAATTCTCAATTCTCGAAAGGGTATAGCAAGGTTTGATAGTTCAAGGATTACAAGAATATCAACAGTTCTCAATACCAGTCGCTAAAGACAGAATAATATCAATGTGATACAATAATAAATCAATTCAAGATTTCAAGATAACTGAATACTGAGCAGTCACTAAGGACTATGAACTTCTACTAGAATTAACAGTATTAAACTGATAACCCAAATCAAAAATAAGTACAACAGGTGATCAGCCTAAAGTACCCTACGTTATGCATAACAATCAATCATACTCAAGTGCGCACATCGGTTTTTTGACAATTATATTTTCCCTTCAAAGAAGGTTGTTCTTCTTAGTCAAATACAAGATCCCGCACCAATCAATTGGTTTTGGGTCACTTTTCAATAATATAAGTCTAGCCGAATCAAATGGCATAGACACTTTCACAATATTCAAGAACAATACCAAGTTCAACATGAATAATAGCTTTAATGAAATAAGAGTTCAAGTATGCTAATTCAATTCAAACGAGTAAGTAAAGAAACTAGCTCGCAATATACAAGGATAGAATACTTGCATTGTAAAAGAGTGTAAGTTAGGAAACTTGCCTTAAGCGTAATTTATCCCCATAATTTAATCAACACTTTTCGAATCCTATCGTAATATAGTTATGTATATATGATATTCATTAGTCATATAGTTTAACATTATATCTCATCTCGTATATACGATAACCACATAAGTTAAGTCTTAATCTAGCTACACAGTTATATAGTATCTTATTAATATAACTTTTATCCTTAACGTTCCCCCTCTTGAGTTAAGACACATTCTCATATCATTGATATCATATAAGATCACAACAAATAGCAAACATAATCTTTCTAGCACTTTATAGTATTTTTATAAGCTAACCGTCAAATCAGATTCAAGTAGCAACATGTGATATCACATAATATGTATACATATGAAAGGATACATCTACATTTATACAACTTTGCCTTGCTCCAAACATACATGATATAGATTCTAAGTCAGTACGTTCAATAACTTAAAGCCATTCAAGGTTATGAAATTACATTAGCTATCATGCGTTGTTATACGAGGTGATCACATAACTTGTTTTAAGCATGCTTGTAAGTATCTATATTATACACATATAACTAACACCGTTACAACTTAATTCATGCTTCACTGGTGCCTAACTAGTTCTCATGGCATCTATCATGGCATGTGTATATTTATGACATTTTAATGAGGTTATGAGCATTACCAAACATGTCCAAAATTTCCAAAATCTAGGCTTTTATATAACATGTCAAGATTTCCATTTCAAATTTACACTTTCACCTAGTAAAGTTCACAAATGAAGTCCACATGTTCATGTCATACTATGAAACATATATAAGTAAGTCAACATGCCTTTCATGCATTTCAAGGCCATATAAACATGCTCGAAAAATCCGAACCTAGAACCCTAATATAACATGTTAGAGTCCATGTTTCAAGCTTGTGTTTTCGTTAGAAAGGTTCACTATTGAGGTTCACATGCTCAAGTTACATTATAAAGCTTAGATACGTAAGTTAACATTCATATCATGTGTTTCTAGGTCATACAAATATGTCTCAAAAGTCAAAATATCAAAATCATACGCACATGTCAATTTTACTTTTAAAAACAACTCTAAGTTCCTTATAAAATCTTAAGTTTACTTAGCAAGGGATTTTAATGTAGTTAAACCAATCCGTGCTATCTGAAGGAACATATATACTCATGCTAACATATTCCTCATGCTTGCATGCTCATATAAACAACTAGCATTAGACAGATTTTTAAACAAAAAAAAACAAAAAACTAAATCTACAGACTGGCGCGGCCGCGCGGCTCCCGTTTCAGGCTAGACAACAGCCAAACTCGGCATATAACAAGCCCAAATCATGAAATTACTTCACGAATTAGATTACAGTTATGCCACATTCCAGTTTAAACATATTTCTAAGACTACATAACAATCAAACAATCATTCTCACATCCAATTATCATCTAATTTTACATAATTAAGAATTTAAATGAAAATTCGACAGAGAAACAAAATGAAGAACATGGAAATTGTTGTATGAATTTGATTGTTAATAAGCCACATTGTATACTCATATGATTGTAAGTCTTATACAACAATCAATAAACAATATCCCCTCACAAATTCATGAATTACATACTAAGTCCAAGTAATTGAAATTCTTGACAGAGGATGAAAATGAAAAGCAAGGAAGAGGGATTATACCTCTGTAATGCAAAGTAAGTTTACTGGAATTGAAATCCTTCCCTCTGTGACTATCTTGCTAGTCAACTCACAACACTCTCTAATGGAACTTAACTCAGATTTTCTAACAACATATTTTGTGAAGAGAGGGCTTCATTTATAGATAAAGCTTTGCCCAATATTGGTTCTTGCACCATGAATTAAACCTTTGGAAAGAAGAAGAAGATGATGGGTAATTAATAGTTGGTGGAATTGTTGCCACTGTTCCATCTCCTCCCATCCTTGTAGCCATCATCACTCCTCAATATAGCCTTTGGAAAATTCAGGAATGAGGGAGAAGCCTTTTGGCAAAAACACGTGACTGAGATATTGGGCAAGAACGTGACTCTAAATTTGGGACAAAGTCTAACGTCTCAGACAATGCAACTAGTATACATATACACTTAGGTTTTATTCCCTTTTTGGCTTAATAAGTAACTTAATGAGATAGTAATACGGTTTTGTGATAAGTTGAGGAAATAAATACACACATAATCATATGATCCATGTACATTTGGGTTTACTTACAATAATCTTTAATTTAGGTAAAATAATTCAATTGGGTATTATTATTCCATTATTCCCATAATACTATATTATTTCAATAAACACACAAGTATTGAAATAATTATTAAGTAGTAAATATTAGTTCACTCTCAGTATTATCCCATATGCATATTTAATAGTCTTTATCACACATCAAGATGTCGCATAGGCTATTTTAAATGTCACAACACATCTTGCCTTATTCAATGAATGAAGAAACTTTATTAATTATTCATATACTAGTGTCACACTACCTTTCATATCTAGTAAGGAACTTTATTGTATGAATACTCACACATGCTAGTGTCACAAAAAGGAGTAGCATTATAATACGTGTTTACACCTCAAGTATCATAACACATAACAATTAAGTAACCATTAACACAGATTAATAGTTCGTTTAACAATTCCTTCGTTAATCTTCCTCATCACTGTGCCACACAAGGCTTTCACAATTTCTCAATTATTGTAAATATTCAATTTAATATAATTGAGTTAGCTCATCCATAACACAAAGTCATTTATATACGAATAAATATTCACTTCCATTAATATATTTATTTAATTAATAATATTTGGAAAATCTCGGGTATTACAACCGGTACCTCCAGTGTTGAGACCAGGGCTGGCATGTACCTCCCGGGTTGAGACCGGGGCTGATCTGTACCTCCCGGATTGAGACCGAGGCTGACCTGTACCACCCGGGTTGAGACGGGGGCTAACCTGTACCTCCCGGGTTGAGATTGGAGCTGACCTGTACCTCCAGGGTTGAGACCGGGGTTGATCTGTACCTCCTGGGTTGAGACCGGGGCTGACCTGTACCTCCAGGGTTGAGACCGGGGTTGATCTGTACCTCCTAGGTTGAGACCGGGGCTGACCTGTACTTCCTAGTTGAGATCTGGGCTGATCTGTACCTCCTGGGTTGAGACCAGGGCTAACCTGTACCTCCCAGGTTGAGACCGGGGCTGACCTTTACCTCCCGGGTTGAGACCAGGGCTGACCTGTACCTCCTGGGTTGAGACTGGGGCTGATCTGTACCTCCCGGGTTGAGACCGGGGCTGACCTGTACCTCCCGGGTTGAGACCGGGACTGAGTTGACATCCCGGTATTGAGACCGGGGTTTAACTGAGTTGAAAAGACAGTTTTGCCCTCCTGTAAGGTTAGTAACAGGAATGCAAAATTCGAGTGTTTGCTACAGGACTGAAGAAAATTTTGAGTGTCTACAATATATATATTAAAGATGAAAAAAGCCACGGATTTCCAATCTAGGCGTGACTGATCAATGTAAATATATATATATATATATATATATATATATTGAAGCTGAAAAGGCCATGGATTAGCAATCCAGGCCAAATAACACTTATATATATATATATATATATATTAAAGTGATAAAAACCACATATTTGCAATCCAGGCCAAATAACACTTATATATATATAGATTAAAGCTAGAAAGGCCACGGATTTGAAATCCAGGTGAAACTAAAAGCTATAAATATATACATATGCTTATATATATATGATAAAGAAATAAAAAGCTTTAGATCACAAGAAATCTTACAATGTATAGCGCTATGGGCTTTAAATCACTTGGTAGGCTTGAAAACTTCATTTCCACCTGTTAAAACTTGATATGTTAGTATATATATATATATATATATATATATATATATATATATATATGTATACAAGTGTTTTGGAAGAGTAAAATTTAAGTTTGGAGCACTGTAGGTAAGGTTAAGAGCTGAAATGGGCGGAATTTCCTCTCTTTTTCTCTTTTTTCTTTCTTTTTGGGCTGATGGGGGGTCTTATTTATAGACCCGATCAGCTGCAGGACTACCTGCGGCTATTTCTGGTGGGTCCCACCTGGTGGGCCTTGCTGTCTCGAAGTAAGTGCACTTTGACCAACGCACAGTCTGCTTGAAACTTCATTACTTTTGATCCGGGATTCCTATGGAGATGTGTCATATCATTCCGAAAAGCCCTTTCCAAGAGCTACGCAATGACATGGGACTTCACCTTTTCTGAATCCGTGAAGATTGGTCCATGGCCAGATCTTCAAGTTTTCACCATTAGTTCGTTGAGCTGTCTGGCGCAATTTTCAGTCGGGATTTATTGTGTTGGTTTTGTATGACCTTTGTTCATTGTAATTTGATCTGATTTTATGTTGAGTTCACATAATTACTCTTTTTCCCTTCCAGTTTGGTTGCGGGCTTGATGCAACAGTAGCTGTCTTCTCTCAGGGTTATCTCCGAGGTTTAACTGATGTTGACTCTGTTCTTCCTCAGGGATATCTCTGGGGATTGATTTGATTTTTTGGGGTTTGGTTTAATAATTTCACGAGGTTATCTCCGGGGTTGGAAAAAAGACATTTTTGCCCTTTTGTATTGTTAGTAACAGGAAAACAAAATTTTGAGTGTCTACAGATGCCCCTTCTTTATCATATTTATGCAATGTAGTAGAATGAACATGATAAAGATTTACTAGACACTTGACATATTGACAAGATATATATTTAATGATGTAAATCGCAATGCAATGAATGTCAAAATGTTTGCATAAATCGCATTTCGCACTTCACAAATCGCATATCGTATCACAAATCGCATTACAAATCGCATCGCAAATAGCATATCGCATCGCATATTGCATCGCATATTGCATCGCAAACCACTTACCCTTAACGGTCATGGATGATGCCTGTGTTGGGGCTGATGTCAACAGTTGACTTTCATCAGTGCTGCTGTAAGATCCCAAAACCCTAATAAGAACCCGTTATGTATATTCTATGGTTATTAAATAAAATCTCTCCGTTTTGAACGCGTATTGTGTTATTATATACTCTATTGAAGAAATTAGGTCAAATAAAATTTTGTCCTAAAATTGACGTGCTTGACACCTCGTGCTTAAAATTTTCTTTCCCGTATTCGGACTTTTTGGTATATTTGATTTTTCAAGCTGCTTTGTTGTGCTTACACTGACAAAACACTTTTTTGTGCTTATTGGAATTAGTGCAAACCCTAGATTAATAAAACCTAATATCAAATTAGGAAATGCTGAACCTAATCTTAAAAACCCTAACCCAAATTTACAAACCCTAATTACTTAGTATAAACCCTAATTAGGTTATCCTTAACCCTAATTATGTTAACTAAACTTCAATTAGGTGTTAATTACATAATTATAACATCCTAATCATGAAAAACAAAACCCTAATCGCAATTAGGGTTAATTAAAGTGAGATTAAGCTACTAAGTAAATTGAACTAGCTCACAAGTAGGTGCCACCACTCAAGACCAGGTTCAATGCACTAAATATCAGATAGAAATCCTTCCCAAAGCAGCACAAGTAACATAGCAAGATATTTGTGGAGGCAAGTTGGTGACAAAAAAGACCAAAAACTGTAGTTGCTAAACTCTATAAATAGCAGCCCTTTCTTTGGACAAACCCACAAATTCTCCAAACCAAAACACTTATATTACATGCCATAAGAATGTAGGGATTTCGGCACATAAACACAGTGAAAATTAAAATTTTCCGAAATCCTAAAACAGGATCCATGCGAAAAACATATTAATTCAGAGGTTTAGATTTGTTTTACCTATTATTCAAGCCTGAACGGAGATGATGGAAATTCTGAAACTGCTTCGAATCTTCAACGCAATCCAAAGGAACTGCGTCTCTATGGTATCCACACGAACGTCTCGCGAATCGTCACACGATCTGCAGCAAGCAAAGGTACGGTACTAGCCGCCAAGGATCTGGACTTTCTCAATTTCTCTCTCTAGTCTGTCTCTAAGAGCGGCTAGGTATTTCAATAATAATAAATACCCTAAAAATGGCTGATATATCATATATATAGCAGTTAAAGGAATTAACCAAAACCTAATCCAATTAGAAAAATAAAATTTGAATTTATATATATATATATATATATATATATTATATCTTAATTAAGTCTTACTTAATTAATATACATATATATATACAAATTATCCTATTAATTTAATTTTGTAATTTAAACACAATCAATCATATTGATATATTTAAATCCTTACAATTTAAATTAATTCAATTTTAATTACGTTCTAAGTGTGCGACCCTATAGGTTATTATTATGTTCGCAATAATTTTAAAGTCATATTATAAAATTATAAACAGTGAGCGGCATCTATTAATGCATCACTGCTACCAAAATAATAATAAGATTGGTGATTCGATACAACCTTTTCGTGACCAATGTTTTAATGTAATTTAATCATTTTAACCTTGACATCCTAGATTAAACTCGAGGCATGAAATGTGTCATACTCTTCATAATTTAATCTGAGTTTTCTTGATCGATGAGTAGACTATATAAAATAAATCACTATTTGAGCATGGCCATGCATTTCATAGTCCTACTCAATCAAGAGGCCTATGGATATCACCCCTTATATATAGGAGGGTTAAATTCCATTTAGATCACTCATATTCCTCACACGATTTAATAATCACCTTTATTGTCCACCCTATTAAAGGTGACCTTTGATGATATCAAAGTACATAAATTCCTGTGTAGTAATATAGTGATTTCAGGTCGGAGGATCATTACATCATTGTCACTATGAGAATTGCTTATGACACTTTGCATAATGCTCCACGTAGAATTATCATCGTGAGTTTGTCCAGTACATTGTTCTCTAACATGTACCTATGCATTGACTCAATATCTCATATATTTATGACCAATGAGATTTGGCCATCAGTTAATCCACATACTAGTCTCAATGTATCATTGTTGTCCCATTAACAATAACACTCGACTAGGGACATTTAAGAATAATGGTACTAATTGTAATTATATGATCTCATGTTCAAGTCACATACTTGAAGCCATATAATTTGTATAACTATTCTAAGGACTTTTATTATGCTAACGTTTATATAACGCAGTAAATAAAACCATAATAAAATAATTCATTTATTCAATCAAATATAATATCAAAAATGTTAAGCAATTACATCAAAGAATTGGCCTCTAGGGCATAAACTCTAACACAAGGGAAACAACGGTGGAAATGCTCAAACTATCACGGGACCAACCGCAACCAACCGACCTACCGCCAGGACCTTCAACATGACAGTGCAGGATGATGTGCAGTCTCGCGATGTAGTGTCAGGTATCATTCTGATCAATAAAGTTAATGCTTATGTACTATTTGATTCGGGTGCTACTTGTTCATTTATATCCGATGACTTTGCTAAGAACTTAGAATTGCCTATGGACGAGTTAGAATACCCCATGAACATAGAGATTGCGAATAGAGAAGTGATCCCTGTTAAGTACGTACATAAGAACTGTAGGGTGGATATTAAGGGTAACGTTATGAATGTAGATCTTATCCTGATTAGACTTGGGGAAGTCGATGTTATTCTGGGAATGGATTGGCTATTCAATTATAGGGGCTGTAATTGATTGCCAAAAGAAATGTATTAACCTTATGACTTCGTCAAAGGTGGTGTTTTATGGTAGCAAGTCGCCTAGACAAGCGAGTTGTCTGACGATGATGCAGGCCAGGAATTTGTTAAGACAAGACTGTATAGGATATTTAGCCTATATAGTTGATAGTCGTAAAGAGAACCCGAAATTAAAAGATATACTAGTCGTGAAGGACTTCATAGACGTATTTCCAGATGATCTGCTAGGACTTCTGCGAGATAGAAAGGATGAGTTTGTGATCGATTTGGCGCTAGGAACGGCTCTAATATATAAGGCACCATACCAGATGGCTCCGATAGAGATGAAAGAATTGATGGTACAACTGCAAGAGCTACTGGACAAGAAGTACATCTAACTGAGCGTATCGCTAGGGGGAGCGCCGGTGTTGTTTGTGAAGAAGAAGGATGGGACGATGCGGCTCTACATCGATTACAAAGAATTGAATAAGGTCACGATTAAGAATAAATATCCATTACCGAGGATCGACGACCTATTTGATCAATTGAAGGGAGCAAGATACTTTTCAAAGATTGACCAGAGAAGTGGTTATCATCAGCTGAAGGTGAAGCCAGAGGATGTTCCGAAGACAGCGTTCAGGACTCGATATGGTCACTACAAGTTTTTGGTAATGTCATTTGGTCTAACGAATGCTCCTGCAACATTTATGGGCCTAATGAATGGAGTGTTCAAGCCGTGTTTGGACAAATTCATGGTGGTGTTTATCGATGATATTTTGGTATACTCGAAGTCCAAGGAAGAACATGTACAACATTTGAAAGTAACACTAGGGGCGTTGAGAAGGGAGAAGTTGTACGCTAAATTTTTGAAATGTGAATTCTGGATTGAAATGGTGCAATTTCTTGGATATGTGATCGATAAGGACGGAATTTCGGTAGATCCCTCTAAAGTCGAAGCTGTGATGAACTGGGATCATCCGAAAACGCCATTTGAAGTGATAAGTTTTCTTGGATTGACAGGTTATTATAGAAGATTCATTCATGACTTTTCCAAGATCGCAACTTCGCTGACGAATTTTTCTAGGAAATCGGTGAAATTCGTTTGGACGGAGAAGTGTGAGGAAAGCTTCCAAGAGCTTAAGAAAAGGTTGAGTTCAGCACCTGTGTTATCTCTTCCGGATGACACAAGAAATTTTGTGGTTTATAGTGATTCGTCGCATAAAGGACTTGGCTGTTTGCTTATGCAAAATGGTAGGGTCATTGCGTATGCGTCACGACAATTGAAGGACTATGAGAAGGGGTATCCGACCTATGACTTAGAGTTAGCTGTAGTGGTATTTGCTTTGAAGATCTGGAGACACTATCTCTATGGGGAGAAGTGTGAAATATATACAGACCACAAGAGTCTGAAATATATTTTTACACAAAAGGATTTGAATAAGCGCCAGAGAAGGTGGCTGGAATTAATAAAGGACTATGACTGCGAAATTTTATACCATCCGGGTAAAGCAAACGTTGTTGCCAACGCCTTAAGCAGAAAGGGTCGGGAGAAATTGATGATGTTGACTGCTCTGGAAGAAGTAATTTCATCAATAGAGAAATTGGAATTGGAAGTGAAGTATCCTATGGAGATTGAAGAGAAGCTGTTCCCGATGCAAGCTGGTACAACTTTGCTGGATAAGGTTAAGGAAGCTCAACTTCAGGACGAAGAATGTGAAAAGATAAGGAATAAGATATCTGAAGGAAACGAATCGAGATTCAAGATAGACAGTTAGGAACTGCTGAAATTTGAGGGTAGAGTTTGGGTACCGCCAGTGCAAGAGATTAAGGAAGACATTTTGAGAGAGGCTCATAGCTCATGGTATTCGATTCACCCTGGCAGTACCAAGATGTACCAGGATCTTCGACAACATTTCTGGTGGCCGAATTTGAAACGAGATGTTGCAGAGTGTGTTGCCAAGTGTCTGACATATCAGAAAGTGAAAGCAGAACATCAAAGACCGAGTGGGTTGCTACAACATTTAGAGATCCCAGAATGGAAATGGGAACACATTACGATGGATTTTGTGGTCGGCCTCCCGACGACTCAGAAAGGCTACGACGTAGTATGGGTTATCGTTGATCGATTGACAAAATCCGCACACATCCTTTCGATCAGAATCAGATTCAACTTAGACCAGTTGGCAAAGCTATATGTAAAAGATATTGTTTCGAGACATGGAGTTCCGGTGTTAATTATTTTTGATAGGGATCCGCGCTTTACATTGAACTTTTGGAAGCGACTACAGGAATGCATGGGGACACAGTTGAGAATGAGTACGGCCTATCACCCTCAGACAGACGGGCAGAGTGAAAGAACGATCCGGACATTAGAAGATATGCTGAGAGCATGCATCATGGATTTCAAAGGCAATTGGGATGACCACCTACCGCTCGTGGAGTTCGGTTACAACAACAGTTACCACACAAGTATTAGCATGCCGCCTTACCAAGCGTTGTACGACAAAAAGTGCAGAACTCCACTATACTGGGATGAAGTTGGCGAGAGACAGTTACTCAGACAATTAATGGGAATAGAAGAGCACAATGAAGCAATTACAGAAATAGAACTACAATCTGAAATCTACATTACGAATGCTGAGTTTCGGGTATATGTGGCTGAGAATTTGCTGGAGCATGAGAGGGGTAATACCACCCGACTGAGGACATTACTGCATAATGCTCAGAGGGGAAGGCAGGAGGCATTGATAAGGGTAACTAGGAATGTTAGAGGGACTCGGAGTGCATTTGACGGTTTACAGCATCGAGTAATAATATATCCGGTAGAGGGTAACAAGGCTGCCTACATGATAGATCGATCAATGGTATGCCACATGATCCAGGATTCCTTTGATGAAACCATTGATTTCTAAGTATAGAATAGGAATCTAAGTGCTGAACTACTGCTAGTAGTATGAATAAAGAGCACGAATTTTGATGTGTACTAGCTAGCGGTGATATATATAAACCACTAGTCGGATATGTAATTTCCTGTTTGTGATATAAATAAAAGCTCTATTTGAAATATCAGATTCTTATGTGAATTAATTATACTTGTATTTATACTTGTTTTAATCTTTTTATTATAGATAACATGCCACCAAGAAGAAGACCTCAAAGGGAAGTAGATAATAAGGATAACCCTACACAAAAATTGGTAGACTTATTGTTAGGAATGGTTCAAGGTAGACAGACTAATCAAAATACCCTGTTTAAAGACTTCAAATAAGTAGGTCCACCTGAGTTCAAGGGTACAACAGAGCCCGTAGAGGCCCAAACCTGGATCACAGAAATAGAGAAATTCTTCTTAGTGACTAATGTTAGTGAAAACCAAAAAACTATCTATGCCACCTTTTTCCTGAAAAGGGAGGCAAATTATTGGTGGGAAACTACCAAGGTTATTGCAGGAACTGATATAGTTTCGTGGGAAAGGTTTAAGGAACTATTCTTTGAAAACTATTTTCCCCAATCATTAAAAGATCGTATAGACGAACGATTCTTGCAACTGAAACAAGGGGAACTTACTGTATCCCAATATACAATAAAGTTTAATGAATTAGCAAGATTTTCTTCGCATCAAGTTGATACGGAAGCACGAAAGACTCGAAGATACGAAGAAGGTTTAACCCCAGATTCGTAGCAAGATAACAATGTTCCAAGTAAAAACTTTTCCTAAAATTTTAGAGAAAGCTATTATAGCTGAAAATGAAAATGAAAACTTAATTAAATTTCACAAAGATAAAGAGAGTCAGAGTGAGGGGGAAAATACAAGGGAGAATCCAGTTCAGATAAGTTTAATAATAATAACAAGAGGAAATGGGGAAATACTTCTTCAAACAACTCTAGAAAGAAAGTAAGTAAATTTAACAACAACTATAACAACAGGAACAGTAATACTAGAATTGACCCTTGTACCACATGTGGAAAAATGCATAAAGGAGCGTGTCGGATGAAGAAAGACAATTGTTATACCTTTGGTCAGGAAGGACACTATTCTCCACAGAGTCCTAACCCTAATAAGGTTAGATGTTTCAACTGTGGTTCTTTGGAACATAGAGTTAGAAATTGTCCAAAACCAAAATAGTAGAGTGGATGGGCAAACTGGACACCAAACAACAACAAATCAACAGTAGCTGCAGCTGGAGAGCAGAGTCGACCGACTGCTAGAACGTTTAATATGTCGGTGAGGGATGCTATTGCTTCACAGGATGTGGTAATAGGTATCATCCCTATCAACACTTTAAACGCATATGTATTATTCGACTCTGGTGCTACTTGTTTATTTGTATCTAAAAGTTTTTCTTAAAATTTGAATATACCATGTGAAAACTTAGATATACCATTTTGCGTAGAGATTGTAAATAATGAGAAAATTCCTGCTAAAACTATTTATAGAAATTGTAGTACGGATATTAAGGGGCATAAGTTTCTTGTTAACCTTATTCCAATACAGCTAGGGGAATTTGATGTAATCATAGGAATGGATTGGTTGGTGAATCATAACGCTATGATAGACTGTCATCATAAGCAAGTGAACCTTTTAACCGTATCAAAGTCAAAGGTAGTATTTAACGGAGATTGTTCACCTAAGCAGTCTCAATGTCTGACCCTAGCTCAGGCAGAAAGATTACTTAGAAAAGGTTGTACAGGATATTTGGCCTACATAATAGATACTCGAGAAGAAGACGTACAACTTGAACAAATACCTATAGTTAGGGAGTTTCCCGATGTATTTCCAGATGACTTACCAGGCCTTCCACCAGATAAGGAGATCGAATTTGTTATTGACCTTGCACTGGGTACGGCACCAGTCTCCAAAGCACTATATATAATGGCACCAGTAGAACTGAAAGAGTTGCTAGTACAATTACAGGAACTCTTAGATAAAAAGTACATACAACCTAGTGCATCACCTTGGGGAGCACCAGTGTTGTTTGTAAAGGACAAGGATGGAATCATGAGGTTATGTATTGACTATCGAGAGTTAAATAAACTAACCATAAAGAATAAGTATCCTTTACCTAGAATTGATGATCTGTTTAACCAGTTAAAAGGGGTTGAACATTTTTCAAAAATTAACCTACGGTCAGGTTATCATCAGTTAAAAGTAAGAAAAAAAGATATGCCAAAGACAGCGTTTGAGACACGCTACCGGACATTATGAGTTCCTTGTAATGTCCTTTGGATTAACAAATGCACCGGCAGCATTTATGGATATGATGAATCGAGTGTTTAAACCATGCTTAGATAAATTCGTTGTCGTGTTCATCGATGATATTTTGATATATTAGAAAACACGAGAAGAGCATGCTGAACATTTGAGAAGCGTATTGGAGATATTACGCAAGGAATAACTTTATGCAAAGTTTTCCAAGTGCGAATTCTTGTCAGAACAGGTTCAGTTTTTAGGTCATGTAATTGACAAAAATGTAATTTCTGTAGATCCAGTAAAGATCCAAACAGTTGTGAATTGGGAACAACCAACTACTCCAACTGAAGTAAGAAGTTTTCTCGATTTAGCGGGTTATTATCAGCGTTTTATACAAAAATTTTCAAAAATAGCAACCCCGCTAACCAATTTAATTCGAAAGATGGTGGAATATGTTTGGACAGATAAATGTGAGGAAAGCTTCCGGGAGTTGAAGAAAAGACTAAGCATGACACCAGTATTATCTTTAGCAGATGATACAGGAGGTCTAGTAGTCTATAGTGACGCATCACACAAAGGATTGGGGTGTGTGTTGATGCAACATGGAAAGTTGATAACTTATGCAACACGACAACTAAAATATTATGAAAAGAAATATCCTACTCATGACCTCGAATTAGCCGCTGTAGTTTTTGCCCTAAAAATTTGGAGGCATTACCATATGGAGAGAAATGTGAAATATACACATATCACAAAAGTCTAAAGTATATTTTTACACAAAAGGAATTGAACATGAGGCAGAGGAGATGGCTAGAGCTTATAAAAGATTTGATTGTGAAATCTTATATCATCTCAGAAAAGCCAATGTAGTTGCTGATGCGTTAAGTAGAAAAAATCAACAGAAACTAAACTTAATAACTAACAACAAGGTTCTGATAGATGAATTTAATAAACTTGAGATAGAGGTAAGATATCCAACTACCTCTACCCAAAAGTTGTTCATTCTAGAAGGTGTTTCAACTCTTCTAGATAGAATCAAAGACATTCAGGAGAAGGATGATGAGTGTCAAAAGTGTAAATCTGAAATAACTCACACTAAAAATGCAAAGTTCAGAATAGATAAGGAAGAGGTATTGATATATAAAGATAGAATTTGGGTTCCGTCAAATCAGGTATTAAAAGATGAAATCATAAAAGAAGCCCATAATTCTAAATTTACTGTGCACCAAGGTAGTACGAAAATGTACAAGGACTTAAGTTGACATTTCTGGTGGTCAAACATGAAAAGAGAAATAGCAGAATGGGTAAGCAAATGTCTCACGTGACAAAGGGTTAAGGTTGAACTTCAAAAGCCGAGTGGGCTATTACAACCATAACCAATACCCGTGTGGAAGTGGGAACACATAACTATGGATTTCATGGTAGGTCTTCCTGCTACACAAAAGGGAAACAATGCCATTTGGGTAATAGTAGACAGACTTACTAAATCAGCTCATTTTCTGCCTATCAAGGTTACTGACAACCTAGATAAATTAGCTAAAATATACATATATGAATTCATTTCTAGACTTGGGGTTCCCGTTTCTATAGTGTCAGATAGAGATCCAAGATTTACTTCAAATTTTTGGGGAAGTCTTCAAAAACACTTAGGCACTCAGTTAAGATTAAGTACCGCTTATCACCCACAAACAGATGGCCAGAGTGAAAGAACCATTCAAACCTTAGAAGATATGTTAAGAACCTGTGTCATGGACTTTAAGGGAAGTTGGGAAGATCAGTTACCTTTAGTGAAATTTGCCTACAACAATAGTTATCATGCTACCATAGGTATGCCACCTTATGAAGCCTTATACAGTAGGAAGTGTAGAACACCTTTGTGTTGGGATGAGGTCGGGGAAAGACAAATGCTAGGACCCGAGATAATCTAACAAATAACTGGGACCATCCAAGTTATACGCGGGAGATTGCAAGCATCTCAAGATCGACAGAAGAAGTATGCTGATCCACACCAACAACAACAGAACTTTAGCGTTGGAAGTCACGTATTTTTAAAAGTGTCTCCTTGGAAAGAAAAAATACGTTTTGGCAAGAAAGGAAAATTGAGTCAAAGATTAATCGGACCCTTTGAAATTTTGAGAAGGATAGGTGAGGTAGCTTATGAAATAGCTTTACCTCTTGAATTAAACCATATCCATAACGTGTTCCATGTGTCCGTATTACGACCGTATAAACTTGATTATAAACACGTTATCAGCTATGAGCCTATTCTAATCGAGAAGGATTTATTTTATATAGAAGAACCTGTTCAGATCATCGATCGGAAAAGAGCAAGTCTTAAGAAATAAAGTCATAGCATCGGTTAAGGTGATCTGGAGAAATCAGAACGTTGAAGAGGCTACATAGGAGTTCGAAAATAAAATGCGAGAGAACTATCCCCAATTATTTACTTAACCTGTACTGTAAATTTCGACGACGAAATTCTTATTAGTGGGGGTGAATGTAAGATCCCAAAACCCTAAAAAGAACCCGTTATGTAAATTCTGTGTTTATTAAATAAAATCTCTCCGTTCTGAACGTGTATTGTGTTATTTTATACTCTATTGAAGAAATTAGGTCTAATAAAATATTGTCCAAAAATTGACGTGCTTGACAACTCGTGCTTAATTTTTTTTTCTTTTCTGTATTCGGACTTTTCGGTATATTTGATTTTTCAAGCTTCTTTGTCGTGCTTACACTGACAAAACACTTTGTCGTGCTTATTGGAATTAGTGCAAACCCTAGATTAGTAAATCTTAATATCAAATTACGAAACCCTAAGCCTAATCTTAAAAACCCTAATAATTTATAAACCTTGACCCTAATTATACAATACAAACCCGAATTAGGTTATCCTTAACCCTAACTATGTTAACTAAACTTCAATTAGGTGTTAATTACATAATTATAACATTCTAATCATGAAAAACAAAACCCTAATCACAATTAGGGTTAATTAAAGTGAGATTAAGCTACTAAGTAAAGTGAACTAGCGCACAAGTAGGTGCCACCACTCAAGACCAGGTTCAATGCACAAATATCAGATAGAAATCCTTCCCAAAGCAGCACAAGTAACATAGCAAGATATTTGTGGAGGCAAGTTGGTGAAAAAAAAGACCAAAAACCCTAGTTACTAAACTTTATAAATTGCAGCCCTTTCTTTAGACAAACCCACGAATTCTCCAAGCCAAAGCACTTATATTACATGCCATAAGATGAAAGTAGTATGCATACAAGCCAATCATGTATGATGATAAAGCATATACTTTGGAGGCAATCTTATTTATTTATTAATAAAAATATTCATTTATTAAAGGCATTTAATTATCTACATGGTGCTGTTTTTATAATATGTAAATAACCCATAGTTTTAAGCAATGCTTTTAGAATCATGATGATGATCATGCCAATGAGATCTAAATTCTTAGAAAGCTCTAAAACTAAAATAGTTCCTAATCATGGGATTACTAAAAAGGGGATTAGTAAATCCGGATAGATTAGTACATATGTTGCTTGCTCATTAGATGAGGATGATTGATCTCATAATCATTTGTGTGGAGACAGTAAAGCAAGTATGTAGGTGCTTATTGGAGAATAAGTTCACTGAACGTGACTCGCTATGGAATACCTAATGGAGTTTTACTCGCCTGTCAATAGGAATTCCTAATGTGATAGTAGTACAAGTGATCCTTGGACTTGAGATCATCATAGTATCTTGTATGTAATGAATTATACTTTGACTTATTCCTTAAAGCCCTTTAGGGTATATAAAAGGGTATGCTTGGGTATAATGAGTTACATATGGAGACAATGAATGATCAATAAAGAATCTACCACCTCTAGTAAAGGAGGAGATATGTTCTATGTGATTCGTTAAATGACAACCCAGGAATCCTTGGCCAAGGTAAAATGAAATTAGAAAGGAGTTTCTAATTTACATTATTTGGAGTTGTGCATTTTCTAATCGAAATACATATAATTAAATAAAATAAGACTTGACAGTAAATTCATGTCTTATATTTAATTGGGACATTGTATGGTGGAAGGATTGAATTGTATGGTAACTATTTACTCACAGGTTCTTTTATGATTAATGTTGAAATCTATATTATCTGAAAAGTCGTTGATCGCTAGGGAGACTTATCCCTATTGTAGAATAAATATTATTTATTTAAATACATTATTAGTTTAATTTATTTATTTAAATAAGATTAGAATTGTTCTAATTGATTTATTCACAACCGGTTTAATATGGAGAACCTAAAGGGTCACACCATAAAAGGAAGAATAATTATTTAAGAAGGTAATGTCATAATCGTAATAATGCATTAAGTGAAATTAATTTAATCTATGGTGATAGAATAAATTAAATAGCTTAATATTTATTATTTAATATTTTGAAAATATTAAATATAAATTAATAAGAGGAGTCTTATTAATATTATTATAATTATTATTATTTTAATTTCTAAAGGAGTTTAGTAATTAATTTAATATTAGTACTCTCATTTATTCCTAATAAGATTAGGAGACAAATTAATTAAATGAATTTAATTAATTATTTCCCATGTGGTGGGAAGCCTAAATTAATTAAAGGAGTTTAATTAATTAAAAGAAATACCATGTCTAATAGGATTAGAAGGGTTGACCAATATCTATATAAGAGGATTCTTATAATAGATATTACTTGATGCAATTCCAATTGTTGGAGAGTACTCCTTTTCTATAGAGGATAGAAAACTAAGCCAACCACTCTCCTTCTTTATAATTCATCTTCCTTGGTGGATCACCTCTAGAGGCCAAACACTTGGGTGGCTAACATTGATCAAAGGAAGGAATCTAATCCGAAAATTCAAGGAGATCACGAAGAACAAGGAGTTGAACTAGTACCTGTGGAAGCTTCGTTCTACAAGGGTATGATTCCATAACTTCTTATTTATCGTTTTAAATTAATAATTTGCATAAAGGATGATCCGGGTAATGGTTTTGTAATTTTTTTTTTAAACTCTGATATACCATGCTTCTGCTAATTTTTGCAATTTGATTGCGTCACGATTTCGTACAAACCCAACAGTGGCATCAGAGCCAAACTTTTATGCAATTATTAATTTATTTTTGATTTCATATACATATGGGTATATATTTAAATAATTTATTGGGCATAATTTTATTGTATAAAATTATTTTTTTTAAGAAAAAAAATGACGTTTTTTTTTTGGGACGAATCACAATTTTTTTTTTTTGGGTGCTAATCTTGAATTCTGCAAAGAAAATGTGTTGTCTCTTTCTTACTCCAAAAAGAATGTGACCCATCAGGAAAGGACTCTTTTAATAAACCTGCAGGACTCTTTTAATAAAAGAAGGTGACTTCTTTTTAAAAAAATAAATATGATATATTTATATATTATATTCTAAATAATTTTATAATTAAAATAAAGAGTTTATTTTAATCTTGAAATTGGATTTCATGCAATTTAAAATTGCCCATTAAATGATACTTATATATATATGGAATGTTTTAATTCATGAGATGAATATTTATTTATTGATATATATGGTGATATGTATGATAATAAATGAGGATTGATTATGGACTATTTGACCAATGTGATTGGATTTTATTTTAGTTGAATGCTTGAATGAATGGGTTTTATTAAATGGGGTCTGTGTACCTCGTCTTCTCTAAATTTTTTTTTCGTGATGTAAAATTCTATCTCCCTCCTATGTACTTCCCCTTGACTGCTGATCAAGGTTTCTATTTAAATTAAATAGTTTAATGTAATAGAAATAGTTAGAATTATCTTGAAAATATTGGAGACCAAGGAGCAAGGAGCGCGTGAAGACCCGTTTGTATGGAGCCCGGGTTTAAATGTAATAGTTATATTTAAATTTAAATTCTTGCACTCCTAGGTTTGACCTTTTGGTTCACTTGGTGGCTCTAGTGAACCAAACTAGAATAAAAGTCCATAATCAATCTGGGTAGAATATAGTATTCTATATTGCATGCTAAATATTATATATATTATATTTTATGCAAACATGCTTCGCATGTTTAATAAAATGACGCGTATTTTATATATATATGTGCATGCACGCTAAACAAGATGAGACAAATAATAACAAATCCCTCAAAGAAATAATATTAAGTCTGAAGCGTTCAAATGATATTTGGAATATCGAACGTCGCCTTCTAGCATGATAAATTAATAGAGTATTAAATATTTAATATGAGCTTGTTGTGCTATCCACAAGGCTAGTATTGCATATTTAAGATGTTAATTAATCACATTTGATGCTTATCAAGAAAATTGAACGATCTAGTCTTGTTGTGCTATCCACAAGGACGAACATTTTTCTTTTTTGAATTTATAGAAGTGCTAGGCTGGATTTAACTTAAATCGTTTTAGTTCGGATGTGCACACACTTGACCATTATGATTTAAGAGGCAAAATAAAAGGAGTTATATAGTGATGTAATTGACAAGAGTTGTCTACCTATTTATTTGTATATCGCTTGTTGTGCTATCCACAAGGTTATATACATTTAAAATGGGATCCTTATTCTCACTAGCAAATCTTTAATTAGATGTTGCCGAACTATATAAGTGAGGGTAATATAGTTTGATAAAAATAGTGGGAGATACCAATTTAAAATAAAGACCTAAATTTATTTTGGTATGCAAAATTAATAAAATGAATGTTTGCTAAAATGTTGTTTTTCACATGCAAAATTTTAAAAATGTCAAAATCACTAATTTCACTGCGAAGCATACTTGATGCTAATAAGCTTACCGGGCCGAATTATACGGACTGGCTAAGAAATCTGAGAATAGTTCTCACTGCTGAAAAGATTTCTTATGTCCTAAACTCACCTGTCCCTGGAACTGTTCCAGAAACAGCCTCTGAGGAAGAGATTGCCACCATTGTAAAGTGGCAAGATGATGCATCTGTGGCTCAATGCATCATGCTCGCATCCATGAATAACGAGTTTCAGCGTCAGCACGAAAACATGGATGCTCCTACTATGTTGATTCACCTCAAGGAGTTGTATGGTGAACAAAGTAGGACTGCTAGATATGAGATATCTAAGGAGCTCTTCCAATCTCGGATGACCAAGGGCAAAGTGAACATAAAGGAACAAAAGAAATCTGATCCAGCTAGCAAAGGAATGTGCTTCCATTGCAACGAGCCGGGTCATTGGAAGAGGAACTGCAAGAAGTTTCTAGCAAAGAAGAAGCTTGGAGAAGCTTCGACTTCCAATCAAGGTTTGTTCATGATTGAAATTAATTTTTCAGAAAGTCAAAATTCTACTTGGGTATTGGATACCGGCTGTGGTTCTCATATATGTAATAATGTGAAGGGACTGGTCAGAAGTAGAAAGCTGAACAATGATGAGGTGATCCTACGAGTGGGGAATGGAGCAAAGGTTGCTGCATTAGCTGTAGGAACTTATTATTTAGCAATGCCTTCGGGCAAGTCCATTTATCTTAATAATTGTTATTATGTTCCGAATATTATTAAAAATATTATTTCAATTTCTGTATTGGATATGGAAGGATTTAACGTTGTTATAAAGAACAGTAGTTGTTCTATTTATAAAGACGATATTTTATATGGTGTTGGAAATTTGCGAAATGGACTTTATACACTTGACTTACAAGAAAATATTTTTCAAATTGAACAAACTAAGAAAAGGAAAAGAGATGATATTAATTATACCTACATGTGGCACTGTAGACTCGGTCATATCAATGAAACAAGATTATCCAAGTTGCATAAAGATGGGCTCTTTGAGTTATCTAATTATGAATCATATCCAACTTGTGAATCTTGTCTCATGGGTAAAATGACTAAATCTCCTTTTAGTGGAAAAGGAGAAAGAGTTACAGAGTTGTTGGCATTGATTCACACAGACGTTTATGGACCTATACAACAAGTGCACGGGGTGGGTATTCTTATTTTATTACTTTCACTGATGATCACTCAAGATTTGGATATGTGTATTTAATGAAATACAAGTCAGAATCATTTGAAAAGTTCAAAGAGTTCAGAAGTGAAGTAGAGAAACAAACGGGCAAGAGTATAAAGATACTTCGATCAGATTGAGGTGGAGAATACTTAAGCGGTGAGTTTCTCAATTATCTCAAAGAAAATGGTATAATCTCACAATGGACTCCTCTAGGTACACCACAGTTAAATGGAGTATCTGAAAGTAGAAATCGAACACTGTTGGACATAGTTCGATTTATGATGAGTTTTACCGACCTTCCAATTTCCTTATGGGGATATGCCCTAGAAACGGCTGCATACCTACTTAACAAGGTACCTACCAAATCCGCCCCAAAGACTCCATATGAGATATGGAAGGGGAGGAAACCAAATCTTAAGCATGTTAAGACTTGGGGTTGTCCAGCTTATGTCAAAAAATTTGAAAACGATAAGCTACAGACTAAATCCGATAAGTGTAGATTTGTGGGATACCCTAAAGAAACTTTAGGGTATTATTTCTATCATCCAACTGATCAAAAGGTGTTTGTTGCGAAACATACTGCCTTCTTGGAAAAGGATTTTATCCACGAAGGGGTCAGTGGGAGTAAGATATATCTTGAAGAAGTTCAAGACCCACAAATTACCACGGATCAAAGTCAGGTACCTGACAAAGTAGAAGAACCTACTATACCACACCCTGTTCGTAAATCTGAAAGAGTACCGAAGATACCTGAGAGATATAGATTCGTTATAGAGGATGACGATGAGGTACACATCATGAATGATGATGGTCCATTGAATTACGAACAGGCTATGAGTAATAAAGACTCAGGGAAATGGCTTGAAGCTATGAAATTCGAAATGGACTCCATGTATGAAAACAAAGTATGGACTTTGATTTCACCACCTGAAGGCATTAAGCCTATTGGGTGTAAATGGGTCTTTAAAAGAAAGACTGGAGCGGATGGCAAGGTAGAGACCTATAAGGCCCGACTGGTTGCAAAAGATTTCAAACAAAGACAAGGAGTTGACTATGATGAAACCTTCTCACCAGTAGCTATGCTCAAGTCCATTCGGATTTTGCTTGCGATTGCAGCTTATAACGACTATGAGATCTGGCAGATGGACGTGAAAACGGCCTTCCTCAATGGGAAACTTGAGGAGGATGTGTATATGACACAGCCAGAGGGATTTGTTTCAAAGGTTGGAACAAATCAAGTCTGTAAGATGCAACGATCCATTTATGGATTGAAGCAAGCTTCTCGTAGATGGAACATTCGTTTTGATGAGACAATCAAAGAGTTTGATTTTGTCAAAAACGACGATGAACCATGTGTGAACAAGAAGGTTAGTGGGAGCGCAGTTTCATTCCTTGTATTATATGTTGATGATATATTACTGATAGGGAATGACATTCCTATGCTACAATCGATTAAAATCTGGTTATCTAAACACTTCTCCATGAAGGACTTGGGAGAAGCATCCTATATTTTGGGGATAAAGATCTATAGAGATAGATCTAAAAGGATGCTTGGTTTATCCCAAGGAACGTACATTGATGCAATGCTAAAGAGGTTTAGCATGGAAGATTCCAAAAGAGGTCTCATGCCGATGAGCCATGGAATACATCTCTCCAAGAAACAGGCCCCAAAGACACCTGAGGAGAGAGACCGTATGAGTAAGATCCCTTATGCTTCTGCAATAGGATCTATCATGTACGGTATGATATGTACTAGACCGGATGTTGCTCATGCACTTAGTGTAATGAGCAGATACCAGTCAAACCCTGGAGAAGAGCACTGGAAGGCAGTGAAGAATATCCTAAAGTACTTGAGAAGGACTAAAGATATTTTTCTTGTCTACGGTGGGTCTGAATTAAAACTCAAGGGATTCACAGACTCAAGTTTTCAAACAGACCAAGATGACAGTAAATCTGTTTCAGGGTATGTGTTTACCTTGAAAGATGGTGCAGTGAATTGAAAAGGTTCCAAACAACAAAAGGTTGTTGGTTTAGTGACAAAGACAAAGTATATAACTGTAAGTGAAGCTGCAAGTTGATGTTTTAGATGAAAAGTTCATTACAGAACTAGGAATAGGTCCTAAGTCTCATCTTGAATCTAAACATGTGTTGCGGAACTTTGATTAAAGAAATCATTGAAAGAGGAGAGTGTAGACTCTCAAGACAACATTGCAGATCCATTAACTAAAGCTTTAACACAACAGCAGTTTGATCGTCACTTAGAGAAGTTGGGTATGAGATACCATGGCGATTGGCTTTAGTGCAAGTGGGAGATTGAAAGTAGTATGCATACAAGCCAATCATGTATGATGATAAAGCATATACTTTGGAGGCAATCTTATTATTTAATAATAAAAATATTCATTTATTAAAGGCATTTAATTATCTACATGGTGCTGTTTTTATAATATGTAAATAACCCATAGTTTTAAGCAATGCTTTTAGAATCATGATGATGATCATGCCAATGAGATCTAAATTCTTAGAAAGCTCTAAAACTTAAAATAGTTCCTAATCATGGGATTACTAAAAAGGGGATTAGTAAATCCGGATAGATTAGTACATATGTTGCTTGCTCATTAGATGAGGATGATTGATCTCATAATCATTTGTGTGGAGACACGTAAAGCAAGTATGTAGGTGCTTATTGGAGAATAAGTTCACTGAACGTGACTCGCTATGGAATACCTAATGGAGTTTTACTCGCCTGTCAATAGGAATTCCTAATGTGATAGTAGTACAAGTGATCCTTGGACTTGAGATCATCATAGTATCTTGTATGTAATGAATTATACTTTGACTTATTCCTTAAAGCCCTTTAGGGTATATAAAAGGGTATGCTTGGGTATAATGAGTTACATATGGAGACAATGAATGATCAATAAAGAATCTACCACCTCTAGTAAAGGAGGAGATATGTTCTATGTGATTCGTTAAATGACAACCCAGGAATCCTTGGCCAAGGTAAAATGAAATTAGAAAGGAGTTTCTAATTTACATTATTTGGAGTTGTGCATTTTCTAATCGAAATACATATAATTAAATAAAATAAGACTTGACAGTAAATTCATGCCTTATATTTAATTGGGACATTGTATGGTGGAAGGATTGAATTGTATGGTAACTATTTACTCACAGGTTCTTTTATGATTAATGTTGAAATCTATATTATCTGGAAAGTCGTTGATCGCTAGGGAGGCTTATCCCTATTGTAGAATAAATATTATTTATTTAAATACATTATTAGTTTAATTTATTTATTTAAATAAGATTAGAATTGTTCTAATTGATTTATTCACAACCGGTTTAATATGGAGAACCTAAAGGGTCACACCATAAAAGGAAGAATAATTATTTAAGAAGGTAATGACATAATCGTAATAATGCATTAAGTGAAATTAATTTAATCTATGGTGATAGAATAAATTAAATAGCTTAATATTTATTATTTAATATTTTGGAAGTATTAAATATAAATTAATAAGAGGAGTCTTATTAATATTATTATAATTATTATTATTTTAATTTCTAAAGGAGTTTAGTAATTAATTTAATATTAGTACTCTCATTTATTCCTAATAAGATTAGGAGACAAATTAATTAAATGAATTTAATTAATTATTTCCCATGTGGTGGGAAGCCTAAATTAATTAAAGGAGTTTAATTAATTAAAAGAAATCCCATGTCTAATAGGATTAGAAGGGTTGACCAATATCTATATAAGAGGATTCTTATAATAGATATTACTTGATGCAATTCCAATTGTTGGAGAGTACTCCTTTTCTATAGAGGATAGAAAACTAAGCCAACCACCCTCCTTCTTGATAATTCATCTTCCTTGGTGGATCACCTCTAGAGGCCAAACACTTGGGTGGCTAACATTGATCAAAGGAAGGAATCTAATCCGGAAATTCAAGGAGATCACGAAGAACAAGGAGTTGAACTAGTATCTGTGGAAGCTTCGTTCTACAAGGGTATGATTCCATAACTTCTTATTTATTGTTTTAAATTAATAATTTGCATAAAGGATGATCCGGGTAATGGTTTTGTAAATTTTTTTTAAAACTCTGATATACCATGCTTCCGCTAATTTTTGCAATTTGATTGCGTCACGATTTCGTACAAACCCAACATAAGAAGCCCAAGCAACAACAAGATCAGAATCAGTAGCCAGAAATCAAAAATCAAGTAAGAAAGGTACAAACCCTAATTACACGCTATATCTTTGATGCTATGTTTAATTTGTTGTTTAGATGTTTAGTAATATATAGTAACATGTTAGTTAGTGATCTGGGTTCATAAAACATGTTTCTATAACATCTAGATGCATCAAAAAGAGGTTTTAAGCAAATCTGGAAAATTTTGAAATTAGGCCCGATACCATAATGTCAGAGCCTTTAGATCCTTACCTATTAATGAGTTGATGTGTTAGTTGTATTATAGTTGTAGTATGACATGAACTTAGTAAACTGGAAGTGAAATAATGTTAATCGGATCAACAGGTTGAAAGATATGATCGATTCAAGGTGCCTACTAGATTCACGCGATTCTGATTTCTGGGTTACCCAAAAATCTTAAGAACAGTCTAGTAGGGTACTTTGACCGACATAAATCTTTCAATTGTAATGTTGTTAGTGTTATATTTTGTATCTATATGGTAGTCTAACATGTATAGTACACCACTGAAGCACTTTAACATATAAAGAATTCATAGGATTACCAGAATTAATGGTCAAATGTCGTTGACCGAGCATGACCCAGTTTTCTAGATTACCCAGAAAACTGAAGAATATGAAGAACAGCCTTCGGCTATACTTTGACCGACCTAGATCTAGACCTTAGAATCATACTCTGTCCAAATAAGTGTAACATATATGTACCTTGATATATAGACTACATATTACAACAAACAAAACACAAACTTATCACACGCGTTAAGAGATCTAGAAGCCACAAGAACGTTGACCGACATTGACTTGGTTTTTGGGTTACCCAGAAACTCAAGAACAGGCCTGACAGCCACTTTGAACGTTAATAACTTCTTAATATGTTATGATTAGAGTCCAGAGGTGATATCATGTTATAGTATTACATAAACACTACACCATTGAAGCACTTAGAAACTTAGAAACATATTAAAACCACACAATCAAGAGTGGTCAAACTGACCACTCGGCGTTGACCAAAATTATTCTTCATACATGAAGAACACCTATGGCAACACTTTTCGTCGCTAAAGGCCTATAGCGACGGACAGAATCAACATTATTTTTAAAAAAATTAATAAATTAAATAAATAAAAATAATTATAAATTCGGTTTTAAAAATTATTTTAAATTACAAAAATTTACTTTTAATATTTTGACATAAATTTCATAAATATTTTATTTATATATAATTAAATTATTTAATAATTTAATTAAATAAATCATTTATAAATAATAATAAATTATTTAAAAATAATATTAATATTTTGAAAATTATAATAAATAATTATTAATTATCTAAAAATATAACTAAGGTTTTAAAAATTATTCTAAGTAAATATTAATTATCTACAAATAAAATAAATGATTTAAAAATCATTTAAAAAAGATAATTAAATGTTTAAAAATTATTCTAAGCTTCCAGAAATTATTATAAATGATAAATAAATTATCAAAAATAATAATAACGCTTATAAATAAAGTTTAACTATAAAATTGACATAATAAATAAATAATAATATTTTAGTACATCGAAAGCATGGCATACTTAGACCGAACTTAAATAGTTTAAGTAGTTAGGTATTGTTATCGATACTAATGAGTTTTATAAATATATTTTAATATATTTAGGTGTTTCCAATACTTCGAGTAGCGTTATATAATCGTTTTTCGCTCAGGCAAGTATTCTAAACCCTATTAATTTACTTTACGCAAGTACTTGAACCCTATTTGAATTCTTTTCGATATAGTATACTGAACCAAGTTATTACCAGTTATTGTGAAGTTATTGTTATTGTTTCAGCATGACTTAAGAAATGAATTACTTATTCAGCCAATATTGCATTATTGTTTATCAAGCATAAACTGTTAGTCAAACCAAATCGTTTTGGTAAGACATCTTATACTGAGATGAAATTACCCTTAAATAGGACTTTTATTGTGTTAATAAAACACTTAAGTGCACGTGGGCACGATTAGGATGATATGCATACTCCTAGGATATTGTCTGGGCTGATCCCCTATACCATATCCGAATGAAATATATATATTTCTAAGTTCTTGTGATTGACAGAAATGGTTGATATGACTCTGATTCGGTTATCAACCCTCAGTTAAAAATACTTGTTGAACTGCCATTTCTTCATATCCAAAATCTATTTTTTTGCAATTATACACTTGCTGAGCGTATCATTAGCTCATTCTTGCCAATCATTTCCTTTGTAGTTTTAGATTGTAACCCTTGAACGTCTGGAACAAATAAATGGAAGATGTCGTATGTTAATTAGTTTAAATTATCGTCTTGATATTGTAAAGTCTTTTAAAGACCTTTTTGTAACTCAGTACTCAATGATGAGAACCATGTAATCAAACTTATTATATATATACTATCATCTTTTATTTTCGTAACCGTGTATCTTTACATTCTTAGATGATTTAGTAGTATAGTTGAACTAATACAGCATCCCTAAGAAACTATCTACCTGAGTGAGGATATTTGTAATATGGACTGTTCATGTTATTGCCGATATTCTGGATTTCAGTTATATAGGTCCTAGGGATAATAGATATTCATAAAATGCAGTCTATATATATTTCGAGTGAGGGTATTGGCAATATGGACTGATCATGTTATTGTCGATATTCTGAATTTCGGTTGTATAGGTAATATGAATAATAGAAACTCATAAGATACAGTCTATACACATCCAAGTGTGGGTATCCAAACACAAGTATAATCCTGATAAAGGATCACCATCTGTTATGGGATACTGTGAACCTTAGATGGATAGGAATTATATCTTATCGAGCTAATATCATTGATTCAGTTAGATGTGATCATCAAATCGGATACCGCGGGTGTACAAATTTAGGCGCATCACATTAATTGGATAATTGCGTGAGCACCGAATCGGATACCGCGAGTGTATAGATTTGGGGGCGTCACAGCTGCTGATTTCTATGTTGGTGTTGACTCCAACGATTTGATTTTTATCGGTGTTATCGATGCTTGTTTGATGAAGATAAACTAAAATATTTTCTATATTTCTGCTTGGGATGATGTTCTGAAATCATCGGATCTTCCCGATGTTTACATTGGTAGTTTACAATGGTGCTTACCCTACTGGTAGTTGACAACGATGCCTATATTGCTGGTAGTTGACAACGGTGCCTACCTTGATGGTAGTTGACAATGGATGATCACTGGACTGTCACGATGCCTACTCGAACGGTAGTTTACAAAGCTTTATCTCACCGAATGGTTTTGATGCCTACTCGAATGGTAGTTTTCAATAGAAAAATTTTTCCTCGAGTCTGGGTATTTAATGTGTATGCATATTGAATTCTACTAGGTATGCATGCTTAACTTTTTAATGGGGATATGCGCTGATATAGCGCTTGTTGCACATTTGCAGACCAGGCATGATGTGATGATCTTAATTTGTCCTAGGTTGATGCATATGCTTAATTGAATTGATGTATAACCATACCTCACCCTTTCTAAGATAATTTGGATTTTCTTTTTAGTCATGGATTTTGATAGGCCTATCAGGTTCAACTCCCGTATGGTCCTTTTGTTATTCGTAGAGCAGATTTAGATGTTCCCCTTTCATATATCGTCTTTGGTGGGGATCCTACTTAGGCTGCTACTTTTTCCTTTCTGAATCTAGATTTGGTGTTGGTACATCTGCTGATTCAGACACCGATGGATTTACTAGGAGATATCCCGATATATTCGCTAAAGTAGTGTTCAACGGCTTACATCACTCGATCTTTCCCGGATGCTACGCTGGATTGACGATAGCGGTTTGATCATTGATTATGAAAAGGGGAGAGCTCTTTACTTTGGGACCCTGCTGGATTAGATATTGGCTTAGCTGATGACCCGGGTGTTGCTGACGTCCTGGAGGATGTAGCCCATTCTTTCATTGCCCAGATTTAAACTTTGGTGTAGAGGCCTCGACTTGTGAGGACTTGGCGCATGTTGACATATTTGATGGTGTAGATTTCATTCGCTAGACCTTTTCTCGTCAAGCGTCTATTTTTAAATTAATGACACTCTTGAGAAATTTTACCTTTTTGTGGAAGGACAAGCTTATGTCACCTTGATTTCTTTCAAGAGTTCTTCCCCTTCTTTTTGATGAGAGGCTTGATCCCTCCTTGGACTCCTTCCATTTCCTGGAATCAAAAAATGACCCAGCCCTTTCGCACGTTGTTACTGGGATTCATATAATCTTTGTTGACCAAGTTGAGAGTGATAAATATCCTGCACATCAAACGAATAACAGAATGTGCAAATGCTTGACGGCTTGGGCCATCACGGTTAGTATAATCTTATGAATGATGCATTTAAAGTTTATGCATTTGAATGCCTATATTCACTAAGCTTTATCTTATCACTAAAGATCTTGAAATTGAGTATGCAAATGAATTTTTCTTAAGAAAATCAAAATTTTCATTTGACAAGTTATGACATCGCAAGAAAACTTTTAAGCATCCATGGTCATTGCTCATGGGTACGATCAGATTCAAAAGACTTATCTCCCTTCATTAGATATACTTCATCTTAGCTCTAAACACCGCTCTTCACAAAATTAACGTCATATGACATGTGCACTACGAGTGACGCAACCCTTAGCAAAGGTTTCTCTTCTATGACTTTAGATGATCTCATTTTTATTTTGCAAATTTTTTCTACTTTTCTCGCTTAACTTTGTCTCATTTTCTTAGGCTATTCAGGGCTACCTATGTAATGTGTTTTGGACCAATAACTCCTAAACCAGATGACTTTAGGGCGCTAGGTGTTAAGACACCCCTTCGGGTTTACTAGCTCGAGTAACAAAGGCCACACTTCTAGACAAGTCAGGCGGTCTACTCTATTTGATCCTCCATTGAGAATGTACAAGATTCTTTTTTTTTGGTTCTAAATTACAAGTGTACCGAGTATTGGGCCGGTGACTCCCAAACCAGACGGTTTTAGGGGACCAGGTGTAGAGACACCCCTCGGGCTTAATTACTCGAGCAACCTAGGCCACGATTAGGATTTGCTCAGGTTTTGCCTTCTTCTTCTTGTAATGGTCATTTTCTTAGGCACTAAGTTACCTATGTAGCGAGCATTGGTCCAGTCACTCCCAAACCAGATGGCTTTAGGGCACCTGATGTAAAGACACCTCTCAGGCTTAATAACTCGAGTAACACAGGCCACGATTCAAGACATTAGGCTGGATACTTATCTTTAATCTTCTCATTAATTGCCATTTTTATCGCCATAGTTTTATACCCCACAACTAAGTGTCAGGTAACTGCAAAGTGCAGACATGCATATGAGGTCAATTATACTCTAAACAACACTTTGAACTAGAATTTTGGAAAGTTTTAATTTTCTGATCGTTCCCGTGATTCTTGCTCCGCTGATGCTTATCAGAATTAATCCAATTCATAACAAGTTAAACGAAATCTCTTTTTTTAAAACCTTTTTCTAAGATTATAATGTAAGATTTATCTATACTTAATATGTATATTATCGATAATGTATGTAAATTGATATTGAAAGCATATAAAAAAATGAAAGAGTCGTACCTCATCCGTAGATCACTATATTCTAAGAAAATTATAATTGGACAAGACCGATTGATCATAGCAGATCACCAATGAAATGATGAAAGCTTTGATGATAATGGACCATGCTGATGGTGCCGACTGGTGCATTTTTATTGTATGGTTGATAAGTGCCCCAGTGTTGAGTTGTCACAATTTCTAAAATTGCCCCAATCTTGTTGTAAGGGTCCCAACATCGGGTTGTCGTTAATTCTGAACTTGCCAAATCTTGCTTGTCATTTGGGGTAATTGCTTTGTTGTATATTTGACCGATGGGTTGATAAGATGCCGAGATCACAAAAGTCTTTTTCCTTATGACCCACATGGTGAACCGGTAGTGGATTTTTGACATTTGGTTTGCCCTAATCTTTGTTTTGACTTGTAGGCGCAATTGGCTTTGATTATTTTCTTCTTCTAATTTGATGAAGGTTTCATATTGAGGATATCAGCTCTTTGAAGGTCCTTGCTGATGATCATGCTTGATATATCGATGTGTTATTGTTTCAACTTTGATGATTGACATCGAGATGCCTTCAGACTCCAATAAATTGGACCTAAAAGCTCAGCTTGGTTGGTTATGTGATGGCTTCAACCAGATTTGGTTTGATTAATGAGGTTTAATTTGTGGCCTTTTGCTCAGGGAACAGGTCATCGGGTATGAGATAGACTTTGCCACGATGGTAGCCCATGTGCTTCTGTGGGTCAAAGGAGATAAAGTCTTCTCATATTTCAGGAGTGATGAGTTGCTGACAGGTTGTATCTTATGATGATTTCCATTTCATCACTGTGACTGGTCGTCTTGTTGTATCGATGTCTCTTCCTTTCTGGGACTTGTGCCAGATTTGATGCAATGACATTGAGGTGCCGTTGGGTCTTCTCAACATGGCTCGCCAACCTTGAGTGTTTTTCTTAGGTGTAGACTTTTCAGGTTTGATTTTGGTGTATTGAGACTGGTCTTTGGGTTTACGTTTGGGGTTGGATTTTGGGTTTAAATATTTCTTTTGAGGGTTAGACCACACCATAGATGGCTGCCTACGTACTCCCGTGGATGGGGGAGATTAGATCATTCGCAGTTCAGGTTTGGCCTGAACGGTTGAAAAGTGTTTATTTGGGTTTGACCTTGGTTTGAAGGGTTTTTGGATTTTTTGTTTGGTTTGACCGCACCATAGATGGTTGCCAATGTACTCCCGTGGTTGAGGGAGATCAGGTCATTCGTAGTTCAAACTTGGACAAGACCTGATTGATTTGATTTTTTTGATTGATTTTGATTTTTTTGTTGATTTTTTGATTTTTTTTTTATGACTTTTTTTCAATATTTACATGCATGGAAAATAAAAGGCATAACGCTAAGAAAGTGATGACGTTCCAACATCTCTTGGAGCTCGCAACTTTCCTTTGGATCTACTACGTCTTCTTGGCTAGCTGAGGCCTGATAGTCTAGTTGGTAGTAGTTATGATGCCTTTCGAAGCTCGTGATAGAGGTAACCTCCTAGTCATGAATATCTTCAATCATGGCCATAATTTGATCGCCTCCTAAATCAGCATATCCCTTAAGGAGGCTCAAACTGGACTCATCGCAAAAAATGATAAACTCTAGATTCCTAGATAGGTTGGCTTCCCTGACAACTTCACCACTTTTTTCTTTATCTGTTCCTTTATCTTTTCATGGGATTGAGAGGATTTGACTATGAAATCACTCTCAAACTGTTCTTGTATTTCTTGCAATGAACTTTCATTTTTGGCTTTTTCCACACTAGAAAGGGTCAATATTTCCTCCTCATCATCCAGGAGGGTAAAATAAAGAATATGGTTGCTGGCTTTGGGCAACAAGATATTTGATGGTGGCTGATGAATTTTCTTAGAGGACTCTCTTGTCTCCTCTGTCACTCCCAGCATTAAGATCAGTCCACCTTCTGTTCTGCCAGGATTGGTGCTCACAGCCGTCACCTCCTTTGAACTGCCTGTCTCGAGTGGACATCTTAAGCTCTTTATTTCCCTTTCCCCTTTTTTAGTCATGGGGACTTCAGTATTCAGTTCTCTATTTTCAATGAAATCCTGCATTTTATGCTTTAGAGACCATCATTCCTCAGTTGCATATCCAGGTGAGTTAGAATGGTGTAGACATATCTTGGTGGGATCATAACTTTTCATCTTGGGATTTGCAGGAGGCATCAAATTAGTAATATTTTTCTATGTAACTAACAAAGCTAACACATTTTCCAATGAGTCCCCTAAAGGGGTAAATACCCTTCTTCGCTTACTCTCCCAGACTCTCGGTGCCGTAGGATTTCGGTGGTTTGCAAGTGTTTGAAATGTTGCTTTATATTTCCTATTTGGGAATTTGCATTCCTCCAGAAGATTTTTCCCTTGGCAAGATCTTCTAGTAATTTTATCATTCCACCTTTCTCTTCCATTCAACATGCTTTGATCTTCTTCATTTAGCTTGCTGATCTTGGAGGGAGATAGGCTTACATTCTGAATAACCTCCTTTTTCTCCTGGCTTTCTGATAGTTGAGTTACAAGCTGCCTTGTATCCTGAAGTTTGATAAGTACACAATATTCATGATTTTTTATTCCTTTACGTTTGGTTTTATTATATGTTTCATGTCTATATGAGCTTAATAAGTTGTTTATTATTTTCAGGTGAATTAAAGCTAAAAGGATGGAAACAAGTTGATTTGGAGTTGGATTGAAGAGAAAAAGAAAATTTGGAAATATTGGATTTTTGGAAAGTTTCTAAAAGCATATTTTGGCATCTTTCTACATGGATTTGGATTGATATTGCTATTAGAATTAGGATTGCTTTGGACTGAGATTTTATTTCCTTATTAGATTCTATTTCTTTATGGAAACTAGTTATGATTTGTAATTCCTTTTAGGATTTGGATTTCTAGTTCTCATATGATTTAGGACTTTGTCTAGCACTATAAATAAATATAATAGTCAGGGTATAATTCATTCTATCATCTACAATACTAAAGACATGGGCTAATACTTTCAATTCAATTCTGAAGGGATGTTTAACCTTGTTCGTAATTAATGGTTTGATTAAGTTTACTTTATTTATTCCTTCATATGTGAGATTTATTCTGATTATTTACATAAACTTCTTGTATTTTATTCAATTTACTAACGTGATTCTGCAGGATTATATTAGTACATTGATATCATCTGCTAGATTATAATATATATTAAGCAAATGATGTATATTTGATCATAAGTAGCAATTAATGATATTTGATTGTGGTCAAGCTTTTGAATATTATTAAGGTTTTCAAAAGATAAGTTAAATAATTCCTGATTGTGTAATTATTGCTTGGAATAATCTAATTCTCATTCTTCATGCTTTTATTGTATTAAATCTAGACTGATAGTTCTAGGTTATATGATAGTTAGGATCTTTTGTTGGCGATCGTCGCATTAAATTTACACTTAATGAGAATTTTGGATAATTATCGATTGCGATTATCTAGGGTTGTTAATCTCATGGAAGGATAAATATTGTGAAATTGGATTATTCCATAATTGTGAAAAGGCGATACTGAACTGAAGAACTAAAGCTTTTTAAATCATTGTTAATTCTTATTAGTTTATTCTTGTTAATTTAGTTAATTAATTCAAAATTCCCTTTTTATTAGAAATCATAGGATAAATATAAAACAAATCATTCTTTGTGGGATCAATCCTTGCTTACTACTGTGCTAATTATTTGAATTTGTAAAGTGAAAGTGAGGTTAATTTAGGAGTATAAACGACAGCTCCGAAATTTTGGTGTCGTTGCCGGGGAGTGTTATTTGTTTTTATTTATTCTTTGTTTTCGTTTATTTTTATTATTTTCTTTTTCTTTTTCTTTTTTTATGACTCAATCCTCTCACTTTACTGACTTAGATTTTGATCAAGAGATAGATAAAACTACAGATGCAAAAGAAGCTCTTGTTCTATTACTTGAAGAGGAAGAGATGGCGGTGCCACACAATAACAGAACTTTGAAAGAACTGGCTACTTTTGATCTAAATCAACCATCTTTTTGTATTGAGTATCCTACTTTAGATGTTCTTTTTGAACTTAACTCTAGACTAATTCATCTTTAGCCTACTTTTTGTGGTCTTACAGGTGAAAATCCATATAAGCATCAGAAGGAGTTCCATGTGGTATGTTCCACGATGAAATCACAAGGAGTGACAGAGGAGCAGATCAAGCTTAGACTAGTTCCATTCTCCTTAGTATATTTGGCTAAAGACTGGTTATACTATCCGCCTTCAGGATCAATACGATCATGGACTGACATACAAAGGTTATTCTTGGAGAGGTATTTTCCTACATCAAGAGTTGCCGATATAAGAAAGGAGATATCTGGAATCAGGAAGTTCAATGGAGAAAATCTCTATGAGTATTGTGAAAGGTTCAAGAAGTTGTATTCCAGCTGTCCACCTCACGAAATTGATGATAATTACTTGATACAGTACTTCTATGAGGGGTTGCTACCAATGGATAGAAGCATGATTGATGCAGCAAGTGGAGGAGCAATGGTAGACAAAAATCCAGAGGCTGCAAAGAAATTAATTACAACTATGGCAGCCAACTCATAGCAGTATGGTACTAGGATGACTCATACATCACAAAGGGTAAAAGTGGTGAGCACTTGTAATCTTGAGCAACATGTTTCTGAATTAACTGCTATAGTTTGACAAATGGCTGCAAAGAATACGCAAGGTTTTCAGCAAGCTCAACCTCAGTACCACACAAAAAACCAAGAAGTACCTGTCAATTCTAGGACATTTATGGAGGATATGTTCAAGGCATTCATGAACTAAACACAACAGTTCATGAATCAGATACAACAGTTCCAGCAGGAGACAAGAACTTCTGTTCAAGATCTGAGGGACCAAGTTGGTCAGCTTGCAGCCACAGTAGGAATGTCACTTTCTCAAACTGTTGAAAATGTTAGTGCCATAACATTAAGATGTGGTGCAGAGGATCAGCAACAAGGAAAGTCAATACAAAGCAAGTCCGACAATAGTGAAATAGGCAGCAGTGATATACTTAAGCATAAATTTCCACTTCTTTCAGCTTATGAACCGATACTACCATTTCCCCAAGTTCTAAGAAGGAATTGAAAAGTTGGAAAAAATCAGAGTTATATACAGAGTCGTATGAAAAATTTCTAGAAGAAATGGCGAAGAGGGAGCAAGAACTTAAAGATGATGAGGAGTTCACTAGCGAAAACCAGTTAGAGGTACTTGAGGCTACTACTGAATTTGAAGAATAAATCAGGTATTCAAAGTCTGAAATGGATGAACAAGAGGAAGATGAGAACAATTTGATAAGTTCTGTAGATCTTTACAAAGAGGATATAGATGATACATTGGTGCAAACAACAAAAACACACCATGATAGATACCATGGGACCTTAACTATGGAATTGGATGAGACACATATCCAGTTCAGCATATATGAAGTTAAAAGGTATCTTGGTAATATTAATTATATTTTTTCTACTGATGTTGTTGACTCTATAGTGCAAGAATCTCCTGAGAAAATATACAAGGAGGATTTGAGGGCTGGAATGGAGCAATATCAGGATCTGAAGGATATCCCTAATGAATTGAAACCGTTACCAGTCCACTTGAAGTTCATAACTCCGATTACATAGAATGAGAAGGATGATGTCAAGCCAATGACAATAAACAAGGGCAGCTACTTGGGAGGCAACCCAAAATCTCAGATTTGATTTTTCTATCCCTTTACTTATTAGTTTTTTTATTTACATATAGTTCTTTCTTTTTTGCATGATTTTCTTACAATGGGGACAATGTAAGGTTTGAGTGTGGGGGGAAAGATTTAGTTTTTTATTTTATTTAGGGATATTGATACGATTTTGATAGGAAATTTGAAAATTTGATGCCTTATAAAAATTTTTGAAAAATTTGAGTTCCATAATTCTATTTGCCTATGTGTTCGAAGGTTAAAGTCAAAACTGAAAATCAATGCTCAATTTCAAAATCTGTTTGATGCTTAATTGGTTAATGATTGAGAAAAACTAAGTCATGATCTATAGTAATTGATTTTAATTAAATTTGTGTCGCATGAGTACTTGAACATGTGATATATGCTCATTTGGCTTAGTTATGTGTGGAGTTGTCTATGTACACTAATCTTATGCTTTAGAACTATTGAACAGCTTATGCTTTTTACAGGACCATGTGGAAAAAAAAATCAGAAAAGTTGAAAATCAAAGAAATTGTTGAAAAAGAGAAAAAGAAGCAAAAGATAACATGTGGTGTGATGAGATGGAGCGTAAAATGCACTCTCCCATAAACACGTGCGAATAAGTGAGATGGAGCATAAAATGCACTCACTTACAAAAGAAAGATTGAGGAATGTGAAACGGAGCATAACATGCATTTACCAAAAATAAAGAGGAAAATGAAAGAGTTCTGGTAAAAAAAATAGGAAATGTTTGTTTTGAGTTTTTGAGTGGTGTGCAAGGTTTTTGCTCCCATGGTAACTAAGTTGAGTAAGTGTGTGGATCATAGAAGAATGCTTATATGGATACAATTTGACTTAATAAAATTCATTGGTGAAGTGGCAAGGTGGTTTTCTTGAGTTGATTAATGAAGCATTGATTATGTTTTTGTGGGTTTAGTGTTGATAATCATAATTTGATCTTGAAATCTTTTGACATTATGGTTGAGTAGAGTTTTTTTGAAAATTAAACTTTTGGTTTACACGAGGACATGTAAAAGACTAAGTGTGGGGGAATTTTATCATGATTTTTTATTCTTTTACGTTTGGTTTTATTGTATGTTTCATATGTATATGAGCTTAATAAGTTGTTTATTATTTTCAGGTGAATTAAAGCTAAAAGGATGGAAACAAGTTGATTTGGAGTTGAATTGAATAGAAAACAAAAACTTGAAAATCTTTGATTTTTGGAATGTTTCTAAAAGTAGATTTTGGCATCTTTCTACATGAATATGGATTGATATTGCTATTAGAATTAGGATTGCTTTGGACTGAGATTTTATTTCCTTATTAGATTCTATTTCTTTATGGAAATTAGTTATGATTTGTAATTCATTTTAGGATTTGAATTTCTAGTTCTTATAAGATTTAGAACTTTGTCTGACACTATAAATATATATAATAGTCAAGGTATAATTCATTCTATCATCTACAATATTGAAGACATGGGCTAACACTTTCAATTCAATTCTTAAAGGATGTTGAACCTTGTTCGTAATTAATGGTTTGATTAAGTTTACTTTATTTATTCCTTCATATGTGAGATTTATTATGATTTTTTACATAAACTTCTTGTATGTTATTCAATTTACTAACGTGATTCTGCAAGATTAAATTAGTAAAGTGATATCATCTGCTAGATTAAGATATATATTAAGCAAATGATGTATATCTGATCATAAGTAGCAATTAATGATATTTGATTATGGTCAAGCTTTGAAATATTATTAAGGTTTTCAGAAGACAGGTTAAATAATTCTTGATTGTGTAATTATTGCTTGGAATAATCTAATTCTCATTCTTCAGTCTTCTATTGCATTAAATCTAGACTGATAGGTCTAGGTTATATGATAGTTAGGATCTTTTGTTGGCGATCGTCGTATTAGATTTACACTTAAGGAGAATTTCGGGTAATTAGCGATTGTGGTTATCTAAGGTTTTTAATCTCACAGAAGGATAAATATTATGAAATTTGATTATTCCATAATTGTGAAAAGGCGATACTGAACTAAAGAACTGAAGCTTTTTAAATCTTTGTTAATTCTTATTAGTTTATTCTTGTTAATTTAGTTAATCAATTCAAAATTCCTTTTTCATTAGAAATCATAGGATAAATATAAAATAAACCACTCTCTGGGGATCGATCCTTGCTTACTACTGTGTTAATTGTTTGAATTTGTAAAGTAAAAGTGAGATTAATTTAGGAGTATAGACGACAGCTCCCAATGTTGGTGCACTATCAGATTAGCCAATAGAGTTACTTGATGCTGGATCGTATCCAATTTTTGCATCTCTATCATACTCTCCTCTGAATTTTCCAACTCTAGGACATTTATTATGATCCTTTAGGGGTATTCCTCCATCCTTAGTATATATTTATGATTTGGACACATTTCAACGTTTCCTGACACGATCATGTTTATTCCCTCCGTATTATGCTGCATCACATTTGGATGGACAGGTTGTTGGGGCACAACTTCGCCGCTTTCGATCAGATTTTGGATTTAATGCTTTAAGGACCAACAATCTGGTGTATTGTGTCCCGAAGGCCCTGAATGGTAAGCACATCTCAGTCTTAGATTGTATCTTTTACTTTTTGGATCTAGAGGTGGAGACAATTTAGTAATTTTCTTCTGTTTGATTAATAACTCCAATACATTTTTCATGGAATCGCCCAGTGGAGTGACCACCCGATTTTCTGTTCTGTCAAATTTTCTCTTTCTGTCCTAACATTGGTTAAATGCAGTTTGTTGTTGTAATGACATATTACCTTCCTTCTTCTAAATGGGGGGACTATGGTTGGGTCTCCTAGCCTGCCCTTGTAAAATGAGGGATACTTCTTCATCGCCTTTCATGGGTACCCTCATGGGAGCATTCGCATAGTTGCCAAACTATATATGCTCGGCTACTGCTTCTAAGGAAGTGATATCTTTAATTTTTCCTTCTTTCAGGCCCATCTCTTCCATTTCACCATGTTTGATCATCTCTAAGAATGGATTTTCTATTCCATCTAGGATCCTTATATAGTAAGGTGCCTCTTGGATGTCAATGAAGGTCATCACCATTTCAGTTTCTGTTAGAGGCGGGCTGACTTGTGCTTCCATACGCCTCCATCTTTGGGCATATTCACTGAAAGGCTCAGTACTCTACTTTTTAACTTTAGTCACTTGGTATCGATTCGGTGCCATTGGTGACTGAAAGCTGTACTGATTAAGGAAGGCGTGGGCTAACTATTCCTAGCTGTGAATTTTGGCATTGTCAAGTCGAGCGTACCATGCTCTGGCTTTTCCATTTAGGCTTTTCTGGAAAAACTGCATTCTCAACTTCCCATCCTTTGCATAGGATTCGAGTTCTCCAATATATACCTTAAGGTGGGTATAAGGATCTCCCATCCCGTTGTATTTTTTAAAATATGGGACTTGGAACTTGTCTGGATAACGAGCCCCTGGAAAAATATAGAGATCTGATTAATTGACATTGCCATAGGTTCCATTTCATTTTATTAAACGGATGGTTTCTTCCGTTTATTGGACTTTCCTTCGGATATCGCCAATTTCCCGATCTTCCCTGAGATTTGTGATTTTAGGGGTTTTATTGGTTCTTTCACTGGATCGAGGTTCATGTATCTATATTTTCCCTTTTTGTCAGCTCTTTGATTGCCACCCTGTGAGGAGGACTCTGTTTGATTGAGCGTTGCCTGGCCCAAAGTGTTTTTACTTTATTCCTTTAGGAGGATAGCCAACTCTGCTATTTGATTCTTAAGTCCCTCAAACTCTTTTCAAGATACGGAACCTGATTCGTGTTTGGCACTTTCAGCCATGTCGGTGGATAGGCTTTGTGCTTATTTAGATTTCGATCTGGCAATGGGACCAATCTTACCTATAAGCAATTAGGTAGTTTAGCCTTGATAGACACTTACACTATGCATGTTATGCAATGTGTTAGTTTGTAGGGGTTTTTTAATGTTTTTCTGTAAAACTACTGTTAATTGTTTTGGTGACAGGATAGTTTGACAAGATTTGATATATGTGCCAAAATAAAATTGATAGGGAATGAAATGTATATTTGTATTTATTTGATATTTACATGGAATTAAAATTTACATTCAAATTTACATGGAATTTGAAATGAAAAGGCATGTAGGGACTTTTCTTTGCGTTTGGTTTATTAGAGACGGACCTATCTTAGGCTACTCTCGCGGCTTTTCGGCATGAATGTCCCTAGATCATCGCAATTTACTAGATGGGAACTTATTCCGATCTTTCAATTGGAGAGGATCTGAGTGGCGTCTTTCTTGAGCCTCGTAGGATTAGTCTTCTTTTAGTCCAATAATCAAACGCCGACGGGTTCTCCTCCAGGGGGAAGAATCACACAACAAACATTCACATACAACGCCTCTCACCGTATGAAATGATGACATTGTGCGAAGCACTAATATAAAGCATTAGAATGTTTATTTACATCCACTCAATGTAAATACAGCATCCACACACACATGTATATAAACAGAAAATTTTGAAAAGATTGAAATGCGGCTTAAGCTCTCTACTGTCCCCAACAGAGTCGTTATCTGTTGACATCGGGAAAAATCTTTGGTGATCCCACTTTTCCTATATATTTCTACCCTTGATGTTTTCTATTTGATTTTGTTTGATATGATGGGTGAATTTTTACGAAAAGGCCAACATATAATGTCGACGATTTGAAAAGTTTGATTTTACAGAGTCGCCAGTTGGTATGTTTGAAATGGTTGTATCAACTCAACCAAGTTTTATTTAAAAAGTTTTACAAGTAGGATCAATTACTGGACTTTGTTTAACTTGACCTTGGAAACCGAGATTCATAGTGTTCGGGGGCTTGATTAAGCGAGGGGAAGGTGTTAGGCAACCCCCGACTTCCGTAAAACATGGTTACCGCGTCTTTTCAATTTCCCTAATTTATTTGCAATGTTTGTGTGTGTGTGCTTACAGTAATTGGGCTTAAGTGCTTTATTTGGAAGTAGTGTTGTGATTCGTTGGATCTATATACGAAGGGTTTGATTTATTTAAAAAGTCCAGTTTAGATAGAATATGAAAGTGATGTTTTGGAATATGGTTTTCAAACCCTTTCGCTCGCATATGAATTGAAACCTTTTGATACTTCTATTTATTTTATATTCAGCTTGATTTTGATTTTATTGTCGGGATGGGAAGAATCCTCGACCAAATAATATATATACGAGTGTCAGGTTTCTTATGGGCATGAAAGCCATCGAAGTGACCCGAGCATTACCAACCATGATTTACTATGCTGAGAACTTGAATCCAGATAACCGTTTTAAGGTCCCTCTGTTTTACATTTACAAAAAAACAGGCAAGCTGTATTTACAGTTTAAATTTTTCCATCGTGGGAATCGGATCTAGATCCATGTGATTAATCATAGATTCCGTGACTAGTTAGTATGAAATTAAGTTCTAATTAAAATAAACATCTTTATTTTAATCCAATTCCAAATAACAATAAACTACTTTATTTAAATTTAGAAAATTAAAAAACATGGAATTGAATTTTTAATATAAAATAAACCTTTTATTTTAATTAGAAATCATATAAATAAATAAATAAAAATTTTATTAATTTTCTGGGTACTGGCACTGCGGCGCCACGAATATACTGAGTTCGGGCGCTACGGCGCCGTGTTACGCTTTCTACTCACCCGACCCAGTGTTGCGGCGCTGTGATTACTATATAACTCGGCGCTGCGGCGCCGGATCCGTTTCTAAGAACCCAAAACGGCGCTGCAGTGCTGACAATAAGCCTTAGGCAGGCGCTACGGAATCGCTGGGCAGAATCTGTTTACCTAGTTTGGGAATTGTGTAGTTTTTCTCCAAAAATAAAATTCTATACCAACAATTATGCTCAATTAAATTGTTCAAAACACATATCAAATCTAAATAATTAATAACTCGCATAAAGATTTGGCTCTGATACCACTGTTAGATTTGTAAGATTCATGAACACAATCAAATTGCATTAAAATAGCACAAGCATGGTAAATCAGAGTTTTAAAATTTTAAAAACCATATACCCGGATCATCCTTTATGCGCAATTATTAATTAAACCAAAGAGATGAAGAAAGAGATTCATACACTTTAAGATACAAGCTTCCTTAGGTACGAGTTCAACTCCAAATCTTTTCCGCACTTCTTGAATATATCGGGTTAGATTTATTCCTTTGATCAACGTTAGCCACCCAAGTGTTTGGCCTCTAGAGGTGATCCACCAAGGAATAATCTTTACTCAAGAAGAAGGGTGTTTGACTAAACCCTAATTTCCTTCTCTCTAGAAAAAGAGTGCTCTCCCAACTATTGAAAAATAGCATTAGCCCTAAATTAAAATAAGACTCCTCTTATTTATAGATGTAGGAAACTCTCGTTAATATTTTAGGATTAGGGTTTGATAATAATTAATTAAACTCTTTTAATTAATTTACCTCCTAATCTTATTAGGAATATGGGAGAGTACTATTATTAATTAATTCCCAAACTCCTTTAGGAATTAAACTAATAATAATAATAATAAGACTCCTCTTATTAATTTATATTTAATATTTCTAAGATATTAATTAATAAATAGTAAGCTATTTAATTTATTGTATAACCATAGATTAAATTAAATACACTTAACCTATTATTACGATTATGCCATTTGTTTCTTAAATAAATATTATTCCTTTTTATGGTGTGACCCCTTTAGGTTCTCCATATTAAACCGGTTGTGAATAAATCAATTAAAACAATTCTAATTCTGTTTAAATAAATAAATTAAACTATTTAATTCATTTAAATAAATAATATTTATTTTACAATAAGGGTAAGCCCCCTTAGCGCTCAAAGACTTTTCAGATAATATAAATTTGAACATTAATCATAAAAGAACTTTTGAGTAAATAGTTATTGTAGACACTCGATATTTTACTAACCTTGCAGGAGGGCAAAACCGTCAACTCAGCCCCGATCACCAATATCGGGATGTTAACTCAACCTCTGTCACCAATACCGGGGACAACCATAACACCGATCACCAATATCAGGATGTCAACTCAACCCCGGTCTCAATATCGGGCCATCAGTTAAACCCCGATCTGAATATCAAGTAATCAGTTCAACCCCGATCTCAATATCGGGCCGTCAGTTCAACCATGATCTCAATATCGGGCCATCAGATCGATCAACCCCGATCTCAATATTGGGCTGTCAAAGCAACCCTGATTTCAATAATGGGCCTTCAAATCTGCCCCAGTCTCAATACCCGGATGTCAACTTAACCCCGGTCACCAATACCGAGACAACCATAGCCTCAATCACCAATCTCGAGATGTCAACTCAGCCCCGGTCTCAACCTGGGAGGTACAGGTCAGCCCTGATCGCATCTCGGGAAGTCAAGTCACCTTCAGGAACAAACCTAAAGCTCCACAACACCTCTAAAGGAAAACCTGGAATGACCAAGTCAGCTGCAGATACAACATTGAGGACAAACAGACTCAAATGGGATCCAAGTCTTTGAAATAACCCCCGAAAATCAACCAAAGGCCATACCGACACTAAAGGCAACCCCAGGAGGGGCAAAATCATTATTTTACCAACCTCAAGCCATTTTGGTCAAACTCAAGCCAAATTGATGCCACCAAGGTCAGAACAAACAATAACGATGATCCCGAGTGCAAAAAGCGCAAGACAGCTCAACGGATAAACTGCGGGGAATCGAATACCTGGTTATGAACCCGTCTTCTTGGACCCAAAAAATATTTTATCCCATGTCATTGTGACACTCTCGGCGAGGGCTTTCCAGAAAGGTATAGCACGCCTCAAATGGACGCTCCGATCAAAACTTAGAAAGTTTTGACTTTGACCTCGCGTTGCTCGGAGTGCACGTACTTTGAGAAATTGGAACCAGACAAGTGGACCCCACCAAGGGAGCCGCACCTCTACCTTTGGTAGCAGCAGGTAGAACAGAGGCTCCCTGGCCTATATATATGAGGTGACCCCCCCTTATTTTCAAAAATTCTGAAACGCAGCGAACCTCTGTTCGTTTGATTTTCTAACTTTTTCATTTCTTCCAAACCCAAAATTTTTCAGTCTTACACGAAGATATAACCATATACTACCACATATCAAAAAATAACCGGTAGATTTGGAAATTTAGAGCCTACGATTTGGCAAAAAGCCCGTATAGCAGTCCATTGTGTGTATTTTTACGATCAGAAAGTCAATACTACTTCTTTGCATTTTTTTGCACTTGCATATCAAGTTTCGTTTTCTAAATATGCATGGAACTTAGTTCTGTGGCCGTTTTCATCAACTTTTGGTACATTTTTGTATATAAACTCAATTTATGGCATTTCTACAACTCAGATTGACGATCCGTCGCTTCCAGCATTTTCAGCATACTTGCATCTTCATTATTAGCAACTACGCCTGACTGGGTTATCTTCCCATGCCGAGTTTGGCTTTTTTTATGTTTTTTAACTGTGTATATACTAACTTTTCAATTCTGTTAAGTCCGGATGTCAAATCTGAGGTAGTTTACTACTTTTATATATATTTATGCATATATGAGCAGCCTTCACCACCACTAGGTTCTCTTCCCAGTCTTGGTTGACTATGTTTTCGTCTCTATATATATATTTATGTATTTCTGTCTGGCCTGGATTATTCTGTGGCCTTTATACTATTTTTGCACACTTCACCATTAATTATTTATCTTCCCAGTCCCTAGTTAACTACTTTTATGTACATTTACATTTCAGTCCGGCCTAGATCATTCTATGGCATTTATACTATTTTTTGCACCCTTCACCATTACTGGGTTATCTTCCCAGTCCCTAGTTGACTACTTTTCTGTACATTTACATTTCAGTTCCGCCTGGATTATTCTGTGGCCTTTTTACTACTTTTATATATAAATATGTATATACAAGCAGCCTTCACCACCACTGGGTTCTTTTTCCAGTCTTGGTTGACAACTTTTCTGTCAATATATATATATATATATATATATATATATATATTTCAATTCTAGTCCGGGCACCGGTGTAAAAACCCATCGCTCTTTATAGCTTTTGTATATATAACTGTGTATATATATTGCTTTACTTGCTTTTTATTAAATTGATGCTTTAAATATTCATTTGATATGAATCTACATTTTTCAGTCGTAAAAGTAACCTCGTGTCCCTTAGATCGCTATCTAGTGGGAGCGAGACGCTTTGGCCATGTGCGAACCAGGATTTACTGAATGAATCCTCGATTCTGGAAATATTTGGGATATATATCTATTTCTGTACAAATTTGAACTGTGCAGGTTTATTAGCTACTCAAATGTGAGCCTAAGAATCGTGGGATTCATGATTAAACTAATCCGAATCTGATTCCCACGATGGACAAACTCCGCTTACAGATGTACCTTGCCAGTTTTTCTATAAAATGTACATGCAAAAGACCTTCAAACGGTTATCCGGATTTAAAGTCTCAACATAGTGAAAATATGGTTTGTTGTGTCAGAGTCCCTCCGATGGCTCTCATGCCCATGAGGAGACCGACACTTATATATTTGTTGTGGTCGAGGTTCGCAACCCGACAATCACCATTCGAAATGAGCCTTAAGGCTAAAAAGATAAAAATTGAAAGTATCGATATGCTTCAATTCCTATGTTAGCGTAAGGATTTGAAAACCAGCTTTCAAAACATCATTTCAAATTCAATCAAAAGAAAAGCTTTTGCAAATCAAATCAAATACTTTTACAAATCAAATCAAAGACTTATGCAAATGAAATCAAAACCCTTTGTATATAGGCTCACCGAAGCACTTCTTTGCTTTCAACCAATCGAACATAGGCCCATTTTTCAAACAGCATTCACACACACATTTCAGTTTTAAGGGAAATATTAAAAAGATGTGGTACCATGTTTACACGGGAGTTGTGAAGTGCCTAACACCTACCCCACACTTAACCAAGCCCCCGAACTCAAAACTTTGTTTTGAAAGATCAAGTTTCGAAAGTGTCCAACAATTGGGCCTCTTTAAAACAAAACTCGGTTGAGTTGGTACAACCATTTCAAATCTACCAACTGGCGACTCTGTAAAACGTTCAAATCGTCGACATGATACATGTTGGCCTTTTCCTAAAAACCCTTCAAAACCTTTTTCGCAATAAAAAGAGTAAGGGTAGAGATAACTTATAAAAAGATAAAAGATCCGGGTTGTGACCCGACCCACAAATTTTTCCCCGACGTCGATAGGTGGCGACTCTGCTGGGGATGGTAGAGGGCTTAAGCCGCTTTCAAATCTTTTCAAACATTTCCCTTTCAAAACTATAAATACGTGTATTTTGCGTCTCTACATTGAATGAATGCTTGAATGCTGCGTCTTTACATTGAATGAATGTGAATGAATGCTTTCCTGCTTTTTAGTGTTTCGCACCCATATTAGTGTTTCGCAGCAACTGTTATCATATGCATACAGTGAGGGCAATGTATGTGAATGTATGTTGTGTTCCTCTCACAAGGAGGCAAAACCCGTCGGTGATAAGTAATGTCTCTGGGGATCGGCTAAGTCTCTAGCTCATGAAAATGCACCACCCAGATTCGATCCAGTTGAAAGATCAGATTAATTTCCCCTCTAATAGATTGCGATGATCTAGGGATCTTCATGCCAAAAAGCCGCGAGAGTAGCCTAAGATAGGTCAGCCTCTAATTAACCAAATCTGACGGGAAGTTTCTTCATGCCTTTCTCTTTCAATTCAATGTAAAATTTTCAATGTAAAAATCATAATGAAAGATTTACATTTCCTGTCATATACATCTTGTCATCATGTCATCAAAACAACTGACCTCTATTTTACAGGATAAGATTAAAAACCGCTAAACATGACACATTACATAACATGTATATGGTTGGTGTCTATCAAGACTAAACTACCTATACGTATTTTAGGTAAGAGTGGTCTCATTACTAGATCATAATCTAAAAAGGCACAAAGCCTATCCACCGACATGGCTGAAAGTGGCCAACCCGAGTCAGGTTCCGTATCTCCAAAGGAATTTTAGAGACTTCATAATCAAATAACAAAGTTGGTTATCCTCCAAAGAGAACAAAGTAAAAACACTCAGAGGCAAACAACGCTCAATCAAACAGAATCCTCCTCATTGGGTGGCAATTGAAATGCTGACAATAAGGGGGAAATGCAGATCCCTAAACCTCGATCTAGTCAAAGAACCAACAAAACCCCTGAAATCACAAATCTCAGGAAAGATCGAAAAACTAGCGATATCCGAAGGAAAGTCCGACAAATGGAAGAAACCATACGTTCAATCACAGGGATTGGAAACCTTGGAAGTGTCACCTACTCAAATCTCTTCATATTCCCAGGGGCTAGATATCCTGAAAAATTCCAAGTCCTAGAGTTTGAAAAGTACAATGGGGCAGGCGACCCCTATACACACTTGAAAGTATACATTGGCGAGCTAGGGTCTTATGCTGAAGATGAAAGCCTCAGAATGCATCTTTTCCAAAAGAGTCTCACTGGAGAGGCTAGGACTTGGTATGCCCGACTTGATAATGCAAAAATCCACAGTTGGGAAGAGCTAGCTCATGCCTTCCTAACTCAATACAACTTCCAATCTCAGATGGCTCCAGATCGGTATCAAGTGTCCAAAGTCAAAAAGCAAAGTACTGAGTCTTTCTGTGAGTATGCCCAAAGATGGAGACGTCTGGCAGCACAAGTCAGCCCGCCTATGACAGAAACATAAAATGGTGATGACTTTTATAGACATCCAAGAGGCACCTTACTTTGAGAGGATCCTAGCTGGAATGGAAAGCAATTCTCAAAGATGATCAAACATGGCGAGATGACAGAGATGGGCCTGAAAGCAGGCAAGATTAAAGATCTCACATCCTTGAAAGTAGTCGCCGATCATATACAGTCTGGCAACTATGCGAGTGATCCTATGAGTATACCGAAGAAAGGCGATGAAGATATATCCCTGATTGTACAGGGGCAGTCTGGGAGACCCAATCGTAGTCCCCCTATTTGGAATAAGGAAGACAATCTGTCATTCCAACAATAAATCGCGTTAAACCAATACCAGGACAGAAAGAGAAAATTTGAAAGAACAAAAAATTGGGTTTTCATTCCACTAGGCGATTCCCTTGAAAACATGTTGGTGATGTTAATAGATCACAAGAAAATTACCAAAATGGCTCCACCTCTGGATCCAAAAAGCAAAAGATACAATCCTAACCAGAGATGTTCTTACAATGCAGGATCTCCAGGACACGATACACAAGATTGTTGGTCCTTGAAGCATAAAATCCAAAACCTAATCAAAAATGACGATATTGTGGTCCAACAACCTGACCATCTAAATGTCAACACCGACCTTCTAATGCCGCATGATACAGAGGGAGTAAACATGATCGGGTCAGAAAGCGATGAAATGCATCCAAATCGTAAATATATATGAAGGATGGAGGAATACCCCCAAAGGAATATAACAAATGTCCTAGAGCTAGAAAATGCAGAGGAGGGTATGACAATGATGCAAAAATCGGATACGATCCAGCATCAAGTAACTATATTGGCTAATCTAAAAGTGCGACAACATCAGGATATATGGCAGCTTTTCACTCAACTATCAAAAAGGCAAGAGAAAGAAGAGGTTATTTAAAATGTAAGCCTATCTCCCTCCAAGATCAGCTAGCTAAATGAAGAAGATTAAAGCATGCTAAGTAGAAGAAAAAGGTGGAATCGTAAAATGACTAGAAGATCTCGGCAAAGGAAGAATCGTTCGGAGGAAAGCGAATTCCCAAGTAGGAAATATCTATCAACATTCCAAACACTGGCAAACCATTGAAATCCTATGGCACCGAGAGTCGGGGAGAGTAGGCGGAGAAGGGTATTCACACCTTTGGGGGACTTATCGGAAAATATGTTAGCATTGTTGGTGGCACAGAAAAAGATTACTGAGTTACTACCTCCTACCAATCCCGAGATGAAAAGTTATGATGCTACAAAACTATGTCTCTACCATTCTAACTCACCTGGACAAGCCATTGAGTAATGCTGGTCTTTAAAGCACAAAATCTAGGATCTCATTTAAAATAGAGAACTGAAGATAGAAGTCCCCATGACCAGAAAAGGCAAAACGAAAATAAAGAGCTTAAGTTATCTACTCGAGACAGGTAGTTCAAAGGATATGACGGCTATGAGCACTAATCCTGGTAGAACACTAGGTGGACAGATCTAAATGCTGGGAGTAATAGAGGAGACAAGAGAGACCTCTGAGGAAATTCATCCGTCACCATCAAATATCTTGTTGCCCAAAGCCAGAAACAACATTCCTGTTGTTACCCTCCTGGATGATGATGTGGAGACACAGATCCTTCCCCGTGTGGAAAAAGCCCAAAGGGAAAGTTCTTTGCGAGAAATACAACAACAGTGCAAGAGGGATTTCATACTCGAATCCTTTCAAGCCCATGAGAAAGGTGAAGGAACAGATGAAGAAAAAGGTGGTGAAGTCCTCGAGGAAGCCAACCCATCGAGGAATCTAGAGTTCATCCCTTTCTACGAAGAGTCCAGTTTGAGCCTCCTTAAGGGATATGATGAATCAAATTACTACCATGATTGAAGTTATTCCGAACCAGGAGGTAACCTCTATCACAAGCCTCGAAGGCAACATAACCCCTGACAACTGGACTATCAGGCCTCAGCTAGCCAATAAGACGTAGATCTATAGGAAGGTTGCGAGTTCCAGGAGATGTTGGGACATTATCACTTTCTTAGCATTATGCCTTTTATTTCCATGCATGTAGATAATCAAAAAATCAAAATCAATCAAAAAAATTAGGCAAAAAGCCTGAACTACGAATGACCTGATCTCACTCCACCCGGGAGTACGTAGGCAGCCATTGCTAGTGCGGTCAAACCAAATAAAAAATTTAAAAACCCATCAAACCAAATAAAATATTCAAAAACCCATTGAACCAAACTCAAATCCAAAAGAGACACCTCAAACCTTTCACACAAAACTCGAACTACGAATGACCTGATCTCCCTCACCCCGGGAGTACGTAGACAGCCATTCATGGTGCGGTTTGATCATCAAAGAAAAATAAAAAACAAATAAAAAACCAGTCCCTAGACACCGAAACCCTATAAAATTCAAATTCTATCAAACCGCCTGGTCAATAGTCCCTGCTGAGGAAAATCAAAGCTAGTCTTTGAACCCGTGGATAAGCGGGATAACAATGCCAACATGGCATCTCTCTGAAGATAGAGGAACAACTGCTATATGCATAGGGCTACTATGACCATCTATGAAAGCACCCATATCTGCAACCAGGTTGTGTGTATATGATCTAAGTGCAGTGATGTATGCAATATAAACATCCTGGGTAGCTATGCCCTCATCCCTCTCAACATAAACAGCATCCAGGACAACTAATACCTCCTCAATCACCTCAAAGACTGCATCTTGGGCAGATCAGACCTCATCTCTCTCCTTAAGAAATGCATCTCAAGTGAATCAAACCTCGTCTCTCTCAACCAATTCTACATCCCGAGTGGCTTGAGCATCGTCTCTAGCAGCAAAAGTGGTATCTCTGCTAGAAAGGGCTGTCAACATCAACGCCCTAGCCTGATCTTTCTCAAAAGTCATCCGAGCAAGTGAATCAGCGATAGCTGGATCTGTCCCGGCAGAGATACTCGAAGGGTCACTAACCAAAGCCGTCGTTAAACCGGCAAACAAATCATTCTCCGTTGGAGAATCAGGATGCTCTATAGGCTCCTCCTTGTCTGAATCAATACTCGAAGCTGACTGGGCAGCCGCAGCCAATGTGATGTCGGACTCCAACCACGTCGGATACTCTAGAAAATGACCTGGATGGCTAGTAGAGAAATCAACACTCTAATTGTAAGTCCAACGTTCATAAATCCTGATCAGGTCAGCTGGCGACAAAGACAAAGCTGATACCTTTTGATCCATAGCTCCCTCAAAACGGTGGAGGCTCTGAAACTAATCAAATTGACCCATGACTTCCAGCGGAGGCTATGTGGTCACCCCTCAAACCCGCCAGGGGCAGATAATCCATGCCAAATGCATGAATGATGAAGTTGGAAGGGGAGCTAAGTCCTGAGCATGGAAATACCGAAAAGGGATGCTCGATCTTTGATATGAAGTCCAAACCTAAAAAATATACATCCAAAGAACACACTCAAGATCGATGACATATGTTAAGAGGACCCAACTGTACCTCAATGATGTTCCATAAAATCTGGAGCAAGTCTTGAAAGGAAGAGACATCGTTACATTAAGATGACCAGTCACAGGGATGAAATGGCACTCATCATAAGATGCAACTTGTCAACAACTCAGCATCCTTGACGTGCGAGAAGACTTGATCTCTTTTGACCCACAAAAGCACATGGGCTACCATCGTGTCAAAATCTATCTTATACCCGATGATCTGTTCCCTGAGCAAAAAGCCGCGGATTAAACCTCACAGATCAAACCCAATCCGGTTAAAGCCATCATATCACCAACCATCACAAGCCCTTTAGTCCAATTCAGTGGAATCCACAGGCCTTTCGATATCAACCATCAAAGTTAATTTCACCCATAAATCAAAATCAATGATTGGGGCATCCAAACATCAAGGTCCATATCCACTACATGTTCACCATGTGGGTTCTAAGGTAAAAGACTCTTACGATCGTGGCGCCCTATCAGCCCATTTGTCAAATATACAACAAAGCAATCAACCCAGATGATAAGCAAGATTGGGGCAAGTTCAGAATCCAAGACAATCTGATGTTAGGACCTTTACAACAAGACTGGGGCAATTTCAAAAATCGCGACAACTCCACACTGGGGCATTTATCAACCATCTAATGAAAATGCGCCAGTCGGTACCATCAACATAGTCTGTCATCATCAAAGCTTCCATCATTGGCGATCCGGTATGATCAATCTGTGTTTTCCAATTATAATTTTCTTAGAATACTGCGATCCATTGATAAGGTACGCCTCTTTCACCTATTTATGTGCTTTTAATTTTCCAATTATATGCATTGGCAATGGTATGCACGTTAAGTATAGATAAATTTTGCATTAGAACCTCAGAAAAAAGAGGAAAGGAAAAAAGATTTTTGCTTAAATTGTTATAAGTTGGACTAATTCTGATAAGCATCCGTGGAGCAAGAATCACGGGAACAATTAGACAATTAAGACAATTCGACCTTTTGATTAGGCACGACATCCTAGTTTAAAGCGCTTTTTGGAACAAACTTGACCTCATATGCATGTCTGCACTTTGCGATTATCCTAACTCTTAGTTGTGGGGTATGAAACTATAGCGACAAGGATGACACTTAGTAGCCAGCCTAATGTCCCAAATCGTGGACTGGGTTACTCGAATTATTAAGCCTGAGGGGTGTCTTTACACCTAGTGCCCTAAAGCCATCTGGTTTGGGAGCCACCAGCCCAATGCTCGTTACATGGGTAACTTAGCACCTAAGAAAAAGAGCATTATAAGAAGAAGAAGGAAAAACCTGAGTAGATCTGAATTGTGGCCTAGGTTACTCGAGTAATTAATCCCAAGGGGTGTCTCTACATCTGGTTCCTAAAGTCGTCTAGTTTAGGAGTCTCCGGTCCAAGACTCGCTACATGGGTAATTTAGAGCCTAAGAAAATGAATCTTATACAAGCTCAGGCAAGGATCAAAAAGAGTAGACCGCCTGACTTGTCTCGAAGTGTGTCCTTTGTTACTCGAGCCAGTAAACCCTAAGGGGTGTCTTAACACCTAGTGCCCTAAATCTATCTGGTTTAGGAGTCATTGGTCCAAAAATTGTTACATGGGTAACCCTGAATAGCCTAAGAAAACGTGACAAAGTTAAGCGAAGAAAGCAAAAAATCTTGCAAGAAAATGAGATCATCTAGAGTCATAGAAGAGAAACCCCTTCTAAGGGATTGCGTCACATATAGTGCACATGTCATATGATGTTAATCTTGTGAAGAGCAGCGTCTAGAGCGAAAATGAGGTGTCTCTGATGAAGGGAGATGAGTCTTTTGAATCTGATCCTACCCATGAAAAATGGCCATGGACGCTTAAAAGTTTTCTTGCGATTTCATAACTTGTCAAATGAAAATTTTGATTTCCTTAGGAAAAATTCATTTTCATTCTCCCTTTCAAGATCTTTAGCAATAAGATAAGAGCACATTGAATACAAGCATTCAATTTCATAAACCTTAAACTTTAAGTGCCTCATTCACAAGATTATACTAATCCCGACGGCCCAAGCCATCAAGCTTTTGGCAAATTTCATTCAATGTACAGGAAATTGCTCACTTAGGATGTGGTCAACAAAGCAAGTTTCTTCTATGAACTCCAGTAACAACCTGCGAAAGGGCCGGGGCATTTTCGATTCCAAGGAATGGAAAGGATCTACGATGGGACCAGGCTCCTCATCAAAAGAAAAGGGAGAATTCCTGAAAGAAATCAAGGTGACATAAGTTGTCCCTCCACAAAAAGGGAAAAATTCTCAAGAGAGTCCTTAACTCGAAAAAAATAGATGCCCAATGATAAAAGGTCTGGCAAATGAGATCTACATCACCAAACATGTTAACCTGAGCTAAGTCCCCACAAGTCGAGGCTTCTACACCGAAGTTCAAATCTAGGCAATGAAAGAATGGGCTACATCCTCCAGGATGTCAGCATCACTTGGGTCATCAGCCAAGCCAGATCTAATCCAGCACGGTCGCAAAGTAAAGAGTTTGCCCTTTTTCATAATCAATGATCAAACCGTTAGCGTCAATCCAGTGTAGCATCGAAGAAGGCTCCGGTGATGTAGTCCGTGGAACACTACTTCAGCAAAGATATCAGGATATCTCCTAATAAAGCCATCAGTATTTGGACCGCCAGAGGGACCAACACCAGATCCAGATCTACAAAAATAGCAGCCTCAATGGGATCCCCACCAAAGACGATATATAAAAGTGGAACATCCAAATCTTCTCTGTGAATGACAAAAGGAGCCATGCGGGAGTTAGAGTTGTTAAGCCTATCAAAATCTATGCTTGGAAAGAAACTCCAAATCACCTCAAAAAATGGTGAGGTATGGTTGTACATCAATTTAATTAAACATATTCATCAATCTAGGATAAATTAAGATCATCATATCATGTCTGGTCTGCACATATGTAACAAGCACTACATTAGCGAACATCTCCATTAAAATGGTAGGTATATATACCCAGTAGAGTTAAAAATGCGAACACATTAAATACACAAACTCGATGAAAAAGTCTGCTACCATTCGAGTAGACACCGGGATAGACCAATGATCAACCATTGTCCCTACCATCAGGGTAGGCACTGTTGCAAACTACCGGTGTAAATTATCATCAGGATAGGCATCGGGAGCACCCACTGAGGTAACTCGGCAAAAGAGATATATCCCCAGCAGAGGATCCTTTAGAAATGTACAATGACACCAGCAAAGAGAAAATCTGCATAGTATCGACAGATTGGAGAAACCATTGGTCTAAAAACCAAGGTAACAACAAAGGCTATCATAAAAAACGTCATCCCCAGCAGAAATGTGGGAAACATTTCAGTTCAACCTCATCAAACGAGCATCGGTAATATCGATAAAAATAACACTGTTGGTGTCAACACTAGCATAGACATCAGCATCACTGATAAAAGTCAACCGTGGATATCAGCCCCCAACACAGGCACCGGTAAATGTATGCGATTTGCGATGTAATATGCGATTTGTGATGCGATATACAATTTGCGAAGTGCAAAATATGATTTGCGAAAACATTTTAACATTCATTGCATTGCAATTTTCATCATTAATATCTTGTCATATTTCAAGTGTCTAGCAATCTTTATCCTGTTCATTCTATTGAATTATATAAACATGATAAAGAGGGGCATCTGTAGACACTCGAAATTTTTGCATTCCTGCTACTAACCCTGCGGGAGGGCAAAACCATCAACTAACCCTCGATCACCAATATCGGGATGTCAACTCAACCCCAATCACCAATACCGGGACAACCATAACCCCGATCACTAATATCAGGATGTCAACTCAACCCCAGTCTCAATACCGGGCCATTAGTTCAACCCCAGTCTCAATGTCGGGTCATCAGTTCAACTCCGATCTCAATATCGGGCCATCAGTTCAACCCTGATCTTAATATCGTGCCATCAGATCAACCACGATCTCAATATCGGACTATCAAAGCAACCCCGATCTCAATATTGGGCCTTTAAATCAGCCCCGGTCTCAATACTGAGATGCCAACTCAACCCCAGTCACCAATACCGGGACAACCATAGCCTCGATCACCAATCTCGGGATGTCATCTCAGCCTCGGTCTCAACCCGGGAGGTACAGGTCAGCCCGGTCGTAACCCAGGAAGTCAAGTCACCTTCAGGAAAAAACCTGAAGCTCCACAACACCTCCAGAGGAAAACTTGGAATGTTCAAGTCAGCCCCAGATACAACACTGAGGACAAACAGACTAGAATAGGATCCAAGGCTTGGAAATAACCCCCGAAAGTTAAGAAAAGGCTATGCCGATACTAAAGGCTACCCCGAGAAGGGCAAATTGGTCATTTTATCAACCTCAAGCTGATTCGGTCAAACTCAAGTCGAATTGATGCCACCAAGGTCAGAAAAACCATAACAATGATCCCGAGTGCAAACAAGGCAAGACAGCTCAACTGATAAACTGTGGGGAATCAAAGACCTGGCTATGAACCCATCTTCTTGGACACAGAAAATATTTTATCCCATGTCATGGTGACACTCTCTGTGAGGGCTTTCCATAAAGGTATATCACGCCTCAAACGGACGCTCAGATCAAAAGTTAGAAAGTTTTGACTTCGACCTCGTGTTGCTCGGAGTGCACATACTTCGAGATGACAGAACTGGATTAGTGGTCCCCACTAGGGGAGCCGTACCTCTACCTACGACAACAACAGGTAGAGCAGAGGTTTCTTGGCCTATATATATGAGGTGACCCCCCCTCATTTTCAGGAACTTTGAAACGCAGCGAAACTCTGCCCGTTTGATTTTTTTAACTTTTTCACTTCTTCCAAACCAAAATTTTTTCACTCTAACACGTAGATATACCCATATACTACCACATATTAAAAAATAACCGATAGATTTGGACGTTTAGAGCATACAATTTGGCAAAAAGCCCGTGTAGCAGTCTATTGTGAGTATTTTTATGATCAGAAAGTCAATACTACTTTGCACTGTTTTGCACTTGCATATCAAGTTTTGTTTTCTAAATATGCCCAGAACTTAGTTCCGTGGCCATTTTCGTCAACTTTTGGTACATTTTTGTATATAAACTCAATTTCTGGCATTTCTACAACTCGGATTGACAATCCGTCACTTCCAACATCTTCGGCATACTTGCATCTTCATTATTAGCAACTTTGCTGGACTGGGTTATCTTCCCAGTCCGGGTTTGGCTTTTTTTTATGTTTATTTAACTGTATATATACTAACTTTTCAATTCTGTTAAGCCCGGATGTCAAATCTGAGGTAGTTTACTGCTTATATATATATATATATATATGCATATATGAGCAGCCGTCACCACCACTAGGCTCTCTTTTCCCAGTCTTGGTCGACTACATTTCCTTCTCTATAGATATATTTATATATTTCTGTCCGGCCTGAATTATTTTGTGGCCTTTATACTATTTTTGCACACTTCACCATTACTGGGTTATCTTCCCAGTCCTTGGTTGACTATTGTTCTTTACATTTACATTTTAGTCCGCCCTGGATCATTCTATGGCCTTTATACTATTTTTTGCACCCTTCACCATTACTGAGTTATCTTCCTAGTCCCTGGTTGAATACTTTTCTGTACATTTACATTTCAATTCGGCATGGATTATTTTGTGGCATTTTTACTGCTTTTATATATAAATATGCATATATAAGCAGGCTTCTCCACCACTGGGTTCTTTTCCCAGTCTTGGTTGACTTCTTTTCTGTCAATATATATATATATATATATATATATATATATATTTCAATTTCAGTACTGGTATCGGTGTTAAAACCCATCGCCCTTTACAACTTTTGTATATATAATTATATATATATATATTGCTTTACTTGTTTTTTATTAAATTGATTCTTTAAATATTCATTTGATATGAATCGGCATTTTTCAATCACAAAAGCAACCTCGCATCCCTTAGATCGCTATCTAGTGGGAACGAGAAGTTTCGACAAGGTGCAAACTAGGATTTACTTAATGAATCCTCGATTCTGGCGACATTTGGGATATATATCTATTTCTGTACAAATTTGAACTGTGCAAGTTTATTGGCTACTCATATGTGAGCCTAGGAATCGTGGGATTCATGATCAAACTGATCCGAATTTGATTCCCACGATGAACAAACTATGCTTTACAGATGTACCCTGCCAGTTTTTCTGTAAAATGTACATGCAAAAGACCTTAAAACGGTTATCCGGATTTAAGGTCTCAATATAGTGAAAATATGGTTTGTTGTGTCAGAGTTCCTCCGATGGCTCTCATGCCCATGAGGAGACCGACACTTGTATATTTTTTATGGTCGAGGATGTTTTGCAGCCCGATAATCACCATTCGAATTGAGCCTTAAGGCTAAAAAGATATAAATTGAAAGTATCGATATGCTTCAATTCCTATGTTAGATGAGAATGAAATATGTTATAATTTATTCCCTTAATACTTCATTTTTTATATCTATTTTGTACCTAAAATATATTTATTTTGATTATATTTGGTATTTTAGGTACAATTGAATCAAGTTATGAAATGGGCTTAGCAAGCTTGTCACGAATTGAAGAGTGCAAAATAAGAATCCATGTAAAACAATAGAGCAGCCACGTTGGCAATAAGCATGCAAAGAGAAATCCATGCAAATTGTTATCATGTATGTTTAGTCAAAGTGGGCCACGGTCCAGCAGCTTGAGAAAGGGAAGCAAGAATTCGGCAATTAGGAAGCTTGCAAGGTGGTAGCATAATCACGTGCTAGGCCAAAAGGAACTCAGCAAATAAATCATGTGGGCCACGTTACTCCAAAGCAAAGCAATTAGCATGTTCATATTCCTAGCAAGAAAAGGAGAGTATAACAAGTTATCAAATTACATGTCAACTTAATAAAGTACGTGGCCCACACGCAAGACAAAGCCCAAGTATATGCTTTCCAAGAGAAGCTCACGAAATAAGAAGGAAAAGAGGCAGTGCTGGGCGGTATGAAGACCCGCCCCAGCGGGTAGGCGCGGCTAGCTGCTCTTTTCCTTTTACGAATTGGACTCGGGTGTAACAAGGGAGCAGCAATTAAAGTATAATTAGGACTGTTATTATATAATATAAATAGGGACTTAATAAAGCTGAGGAGAGATCTCATATGTTGTATTCAGAAAATACTTTTTCTCTATATTTCTTGGTGATTCAATAGCCATGTGCGGCTAATTTCTTGTTCTTGGATTAAGGAGACGGAAGCCTTGGATTAAATACACTGTGAGATCTATTTATTTTTAATTGTTCAATTATTATTTTGAGTATTGATTATTCTTCTGTGCTTGAATTACATGATTGATTTGTTTAATTGCTAGGATGCATACTAGTTTATTATTCATTGAAATCTACTGCTAAATTAGATATCGAATCCGTAATTGTTTAGTCACTCTAATTTGCGAAGCAACTAAGATTAATAATTGACTGCAGATCACGAGATTATTATATCTTAGGAAGAATATTCAACTAAATTAAATGCAACCGCTTGTGCTTGTGTTGTTTAGCTTCATCGGTTTTTCTAATACTTAAAGCTTCTACTAGATTAAACTTTTAGCGCTTGTCTGAAGTTGTTTAGTAGTTAGAGTTATTTAGATCGCTTGTTTCTATTTAACTAAAATTAAAGAAAGACATGGAAGTGATTCTAACGATGAATATTCAAAATATTAATTGTGTATGCTTGAGTCAATGATCAGTGTATGTTTCTAAGGTGGAAGTTGACTTAACCCAAGGTTTGTTCTCTTGATTTAATTCGTTATAATATTTTACCCATTAGTTTGTTTTTAATTAAAAATATTCAAAAACCCCCTCTTCTGGAATACAAAGTATATAAAAATAGATTAATCAGTCTCTGTGGAATCGACTCTTACTTGCACTACTACATAATTATTTTTCGCAGTGAGATTTATTTTTGGTTGTCTGCGACAGCACACCAAATTTTGGCGCCGTTGCCGGGGACTGATTTTAGTCTATATTTATATTTTTGTAATCCTTATTTTATCTTTATTTTTATTTTTTTTTATTTTTTTTTTATTTTTTTTTTAATTGAATTTCCTTGATTGTTTATGCCTGAAACTCGATCTACTAATCAAGGTGATTTAAAATTTGATCCAGAGATAGAGAGAACTTGTCGCAGATTAAAGAAGGAAGCTCGGGAAATTCGTGAAGAAAAGGGAGTCATGGCAGCAAATCGAACCTTGAAAGAGCTTTCAGCTCCTGATTTGAACCAACAACCCTTATGCATAACTTTTCCTAATCTTGATACTAATACTCATTTTGAATTGAAATCTGGATTAATACATCTTCTACCTTCTTTTCATGGTTTGGCAGGTGAAGACCCCCACAAACACTTGAAGGAATTCCATGTGGTATGCACGAGTATGAAACCCACCGGAGTAACCGAAGAACAGATCAAGCTAAGAGCCTTCCCATTTTCTCTGAAAGATTCAGCTAAGGATTGGCTTTACTATCTACCCTCCGGAAGCATCACCACATGGGAAGAGATCAAAAGACTCTTCTTAGAGAAATATTTTCCAGCTTCAAGGGCAGCCAACATACGGAAGTCAATTTGTGGTGTGAGACAGAACAACGGAGAATCCCTACATGAGTATTGGGAACGGTTCAAGAGATTGTGTGCTAGTTGCCCTCACCATCAAATCAGTGATCAGCTTCTCATCCAATATTTTTATGAAGGTCTTAGCTGTACAGAGAGAAGCATGATTGACGCTGCTAGTGGCGGAGCGTTGGTGGATAAGACTCCCGAGGCTGCAAGAAATTTAATTGCAAATATGGCAGCCAACTCCCAACAATTTGGCACTAGACTTGATTCTGCACTTAGGAATGCTAGTGAGGTACAAATTTCTGCTATTGAACAACAACTTGCGAGTTTAACTTCTCTTGTTCGTCAAATGGGTGCAGGTAACACACAGCAGGTAAAAGCTTGTGGGATTTGTGCGGTAGTAGGACATCCGACAGATGCATGCCCAACTCTTCAAGAAGAATCCGCTGAGCAGGCAAATGCAGCAGGAGGATTTCCTGGGCAACCACAAAGGAAATATGATCCCTTTTCAAATACATATAATCCTGGATGGAGGGATCATCCTAACTTTAGCTACGGGAACCCACAAGCAAGTCAACCAGCACCTCAAAATTTTCCAAATCATCAGCAGTACAAACCATCGTATCCCAACAGACAACAACAGGGCCAAACTTCTAACCCTAGTATGTCTTTAGAAGATATTGTTAAAACACTTGCCACTAACACTTTAAATTTTTAACAGGAAACAAGGGCAAGTATTCAAAATTTGGGTACGCAAGTGGGACAAATGGCGACTGCGATTAGTCGATTGGAGGCACAAAGTTCAGGAAAATTACCTTCCCAAACAGTGGTGAACCCAAAAGAAAATGCAAGTGCAATCACTTTGAGAAATGGCAAGGAGATAGAAGTTCCAGAAAAGACAATGCCTACACCACAAGATCAAAACAAGGCAGGTAAGAAAAAAAACGAAGCAGACAGCAGTGTTCTGAATGACAAGGATGAACCTAAGCGTCAATTTCCTCCTCTCTCTGAATATAAACCGGTACCTCCTTTCCCTCTTGCTTTAACAGAAAATAGAAAATACGAGAAAAATTCAGATTTGTATGAAACTTTTCGTAAATGCGAGGTAAATATTCCATTGTTAGATGCTATCAAACAAGTACCTCGTTATGCTAAATTTTTGAAAGAATTGTGTACACATAAGAGGAAACAGGAAATGAAAAAATATGAAAAGGTGAAGGTAGGAGAAAATGTTTCCGCAGTCATTCAAAGAAAACTACCTACTAAGTGCCCAGATCCGGGTATGTTCACTATTCCGTGCACGATAGGTAGCGCTAAAATTGAAAAAGCCATGTTAGACTTAGGAGCCTCGATAAATGTTATGCCATATTCTATATATGCTAATCTATCACTTGAACCTTTGAATAAAACTGGTATTGTAATACAGCTAGCTGACAGATCTAATGTTTATCCCAAAGGTGTAATTGAGGATGTTCTTGTGCGAGTCAATAATTTGATCTTTCCTACTGATTTTTATGTGCTTGATATGGAAAACGGTGACCAAAATGCTCCTATTTTGCTAGGAAGACCATTTTTAAAGACATCAAAGACTAAAATAGATGTTCATAGTGGTACACTTTCAATGGAATTTGATGGCGAAATTGTTAAGTTCAATATTTATGATGCCATGCGTTATCCCACTGATGATAATTCTGTTTATTCGGTTGATATGATTGACTCTTTAGCACAGGAAATCTTTGAACTCAATGGGAAGGATGAATTGGAAATTGCACTTAGTAAAGACATTGATGAAGGAAGTGCGACTTTGACCTTGAGCACCGAGTTGCAATCAACTATAACAGCTTTGGATGACATTCCAAAATCAGGTAACATCTGTTACGTTGAATTGCCGATTTCTAATGAAAGGTCTTTACCCTCTGTTGTGCAGGCACCAGTTCCCGATTTGAAAGATCTTCCTAGTCATCTCAAATATATATTCCTTGGAGAGGGAAAAACATTACCAGTGATTATATCCAATACACTTGGTGCATCACAAGAAAAGAAACTCATGCATGTTCTAAAGGAGCATAAGAAGGCCATTGGATGGACGATAGCTGATATTAAAGGAATAAGCCCTTCCACATGCATGCATCGGATCTTGCTGGAGGATGAAGTGAAACCTTCCCGTCAACCACAAAGGAGATTGAACCCTCCCATGATGGATGTCGTGAAGAAAGAAATTCTCAAACTTCTTGATGTCGGAGTGATCTACCCTATTTCAGATAGCAGTTGGGTTAGCCCAGTTCAAGTGGTTCCTAAGAAGACTGGAATAACTGTGGTGAAAAATCAAAATGACGAGTTGGTTCCCACCCGAGTTCAAAATGGGTGGCGGGTTTGTATAGATTATAGAAAATTGAATGCTGTAACTCGCAAGGACCATTTTCCATTACCTTTTATTGATCAAATGCTTGAACGATTAGCTGGTCATTCTTATTATTGTTTTCTTGATGGTTATTCAGGTTACTTCCAAATTGCAATTGCCCCAGAAGACCAAGAGAAGACTACTTTCACATGCCCGTTTGGTACCTTCGCATATCGCCGCATGGCCTTCGGACTTTGCAACGCTCCGGCCACTTTTCAGAGGTGTATGGTTAGCATATTTTCAGATTACATTGAGCATATCATGGAAGTTTTTATGGATGATTTTACAGTTTATGGAGACTCATTTGATAAATGTTTGCAAAACCTTACTCTTATTCTTCAAAGATGCATAGAAACTAACCTTGTCTTAAACTCTGAAAAATGTCATTTTATGGTTGAACAAGGTATAGTTTTGGGTCATGTTGTTTCATCTAAGGGAATTGAAGTAGATCGAGCTAAAGTTGACATTATACAATCTCTTTCATATCCCACTAGTGTTCGGGAAATTCGTTCTTTTCTTGGACATGCAGGTTTTTATAGGAGATTTATCAAGGACTTTTCCCAAATAGCATCACCCCTATGCAATCTACTACAAAAGGATGCCGAGTTTGAATTTGACGAGAAATGTCGCAAGGCGTTTGATAAATTGAAGGAATCACTGACATCCACTCCAGTTATTCAACAACCTGATTGGACCATGCCTTTTGAGATAATGTGCGATGCAAGTGACTACGCCGTAGGCGCTGTTTTGGGCCAAAGAATCGGAAGAGCATCACATGCCATTTATTATGCGTCGAGAACTTTGAATAATGCCCAACGAAACTACTCTACTACAGAAAAAGAGCTTTTAGCTGTTGTTTTTGCTTTAGAAAAATTTCGATCTTATTTGCTTGGTACTAAAGTCATTGTATATTCTGATCATGCAGCTCTTCGTTACTTAATGACAAAGAAAGAGGCAAAACCAAGATTGATAAGATGGATACTCCTCTTAAGTGAATTTGACTTGGAAATTAAGGACAAAAAGGGAGCGGAAAATAGTGTTGCGGATCACTTGAGTCGCTTAGTGAATGTGCATGATGAACTTCAACTGAAAGAAGAGTTTCCCGATGCACAATTATTTTCTGCAAGCACAACCATGCCATGGTATGCAAATATTGTGAATTATTTGGCTACTAACATCTTACCTTCTAGTTTGTCTAAAGCTCAAAAAGATAAAATCAAAAGTGATGCCAAGCACTATGTATGGGATGATCCTTACTTATGGAAGCACTGTGCCGACCAAGTGATACGAAGATGCATCCCTGAAGGTGAAATTGCGTCGATTCTTACTTTTTGTCATACTTATGCTTGTGGAGGTCACTTTGGAACCAAGAGAACAGCAAGGAAAGTATTAGAATGTGGTTTCTTTTGGCCATCTCTTTTCAAAGATTCATATCTGTTTTGTAAGTCATGCTATAATTGTCAAAAGACAGGTAATATTTCCCAACGAAATGAGATGTTGCAAACCCCTATATTATATTGTGAAATTTTTGATGTTTGGGGAATTGATTTCATGGGACCGTTTCCTGTCTCTTTCGGTTGTACTTATATCTTACTCGCTGTTGATTATGTTTCGAAATGGGTGGAAGCCAAAGCCACCAGGACTGACGATTCTAAAGTGGTTGCAGATTTTATTCAGTCTAACATTTTTTCTAGGTTTGGCTTTCCAAGAGCTCTAATCAGTGATCGAGGAACTCACTTTTGCAATCGAACAGTGGGAGCATTGTTGAGGAAGTACCATGTTACTCATAAGGTGTCAACTGCTTATCACCCGCAGACCAATGGACAAGCAGAGGTGTCAAACAGAGAAATCAAGGCAATCATTGAAAAGACGGTTAACCCAAGTAGGAAAGATTGGAGTCTGCGCTTAGATGATGCTTTATGGGCTTACCGAACTGCATTCAAGACACCCATTGGTATGTCACCTTATAGATTAGTGTTTGGGAAGCCATGTCACCTACCCGTTGAGTTGGAACATAAGGCTTATTGGGCTATTAAGAGCTTCAATATGAATATGGATGAAAGTGGAGAACACCGGAAGTTGCAACTACAAGAGTTAGAGGAAATTCGTAATGACGCGTATGAAAGTGCACGGATTTACAAGGAAAAAACGAAAGCTTTTCATGACAAAAGGATATCTAGGAAAGAATTTCAAATTGGTCAAAAAGTTCTTCTCTACCAATCACGGCTTCGTTTATTTCCAGGTAAGTTACGTTCTCGTTGGAATGGACCTTTTGTTATTACTAATGTTTTCCCGCATGGAGCAGTTGAAATCAAAAGTTTAGCAACTTCTAAAGTGTTCAAGGTGAATGGTCATCGACTCAAATATTTTCATGAGGGTTTCCAAGAAGATAAGGTGGAGAATATGGATCTTGCGGATCCAGTTTATACAGATTAACTCAAAGGCGATAGCGAGTCGAGCTAACGACCATAAACAAAGGCGCTGCATGGGAGGCAACCCATAGGGGAGTATCTCTCTACTTTTCTTTGCATTTTACTTTACATTAGGGACAATGTAAGTTTTAAGTGTGGTGGGAAGCATTTAGATATTTTTCAATTTTTATTTTATTTTTTTTTATTATATTTATTTTGAATTTTGTGGGTATATTCACTGCAAACCCTCACGAGACAAAACTCGTCCACTTAGGGTAACTTTGGGGTTTAAAGGCTTGTTGCACATGCTAAGTGCAATCGTGTTTCCTACGAAAATGGAGTAATTTTAGGATTTGTCACTCGAGAAATAAGTTAATTTGGACTTTGATTTTTGACCAATGATAGAATTTTGATTCCTTTGTGATAACTTCTGGGAGGACTGATAGACATTGGGTAATCTAAATTTGGTTTTCTTTGTTGATCACTACTTTATTTGAGACCCTTCACTATTAAGCACATATCCATTTGTTCGACCTAGTTTTGACCTGGAAGAAACTAATCTGATTAGAGGTCTAGGGAAGAAATTTTGAACTCTCTCAATTGTTTGATTACCACTTGAAGTTGATATGAGGTATTGTTTAAAAAAAAGGAAATGATTTAGGCGAAGTTTGCAAGATTGAAAGAAAAAAAAAATTAAAAAGTAATCAAGGAATGAATCATGTGGTGGGATGAGATGGAGCGTAAAACGCACTCACTCATAAACACGTGAAATGTGAGATGGAGCGTAAAACGCACTCGCGGGTAAGATGGAGCATAAAATGCACTTACCAAAGAAAAGGAAAAAAATAAGACAGAAAGAAAAGCCTTTTGATCCTTTGATGTTATTTGCTGATGTTAACTGAGATTTGTGAGAAAACAAATGGTTGAGTTTATCTTTCTCCTTTAAGGCTTTGATTTTGTAAATTTTTCTGTGGTCTAACTAGTTTGATACAGGTGGATTCACACACGCACAAAGGGGTTGAGAATAAAGTAAGATTGATAGATAAATTTGGGTTTCAGATGATACATTGTTTTGAAGTTTTCTAAGAGTTATTGTTTTGAATCTTTGAGGTCAAGGTTGAAGTTTGTATTAATTCGTGGCTCAAGTTTGGCGTAATTTGTTTAGTTGAATTTTTGTGTTATAGATTATTTTTATTTTGCCCGAGGACGAGCAAAAGATAAGTGTGGGGGAATTTGATGAGAATGAAATATGTTATAATTTATTCCCTTAATACTTCATTTTTTATATCTATTTTGTACCTAAAATATATTTATTTTGATTATATTTGGTATTTTAGGTACAATTGAATCAAGTTATGAAATGGGCTTAGCAAGCTTGTCACGAATTGAAGAGTGCAAAATAAGAATCCATGCAAAACAATAGAGCAGCCACGTTGGCAATAAGCATGCAAAGAGAAATCCATGCAAATTGTTATCATGTATGTTTAGTCAAAGTGGGCCACGGTCCAGCAGCTTGAGAAAGGGAAGCAAGAATTCGGCAATTAGGAAGCTTGCAAGGTGGTAGCATAATCACGTGCTAGGCCAAAAGGAACTCAGCAAATAAATCATGTGGGCCACGTTACTCCAAAGCAAAGCAATTAGCATGTTCATATTCCTAGCAAGAAAAGGAGAGTATAACAAGTTATCAAATTACATGTCAACTTAATAAAGTACGTGGCCCACACGCAAGACAAAGCCCAAGTATATGCTTTCCAAGAGAAGCTCACGAAATAAGAAGGAAAAGAGGCAGTGCTGGGCGGTATGAAGACCCGCCCCAGCGGGTAGGCGCGGCTAGCTGCTCTTTTCCTTTTACGAATTGGACTCGGGTGTAACAAGGGAGCAGCAATTAAAGTATAATTAGGACTGTTATTATATAATATAAATAGGGACTTAATAAAGCTGAGGAGAGATCTCATATGTTGTATTCAGAAAATACTTTTTCTCTATATTTCTTGGTGATTCAATAGCCATGTGCGGCTAATTTCTTGTTCTTGGATTAAGGAGACGGAAGCCTTGGATTAAATACACTGTGAGATCTATTTATTTTTAATTGTTCAATTATTATTTTGAGTATTGATTATTCTTCTGTGCTTGAATTACATGATTGATTTGTTTAATTGCTAGGATGCATACTAGTTTATTATTCATTGAAATCTACTGCTAAATTAGATATCGAATCCGTAATTGTTTAGTCACTCTAATTTGCGAAGCAACTAAGATTAATAATTGACTGCAGATCACGAGATTATTATATCTTAGGAAGAATATTCAACTAAATTAAATGCAACCGCTTGTGCTTGTGTTGTTTAGCTTCATCGGTTTTTCTAATACTTAAAGCTTCTACTAGATTAAACTTTTAGCGCTTGTCTGAAGTTGTTTAGTAGTTAGAGTTATTTAGATCGCTTGTTTCTATTTAACTAAAATTAAAGAAAGACATGGAAGTGATTCTAACGATGAATATTCAAAATATTAATTGTGTATGCTTGAGTCAATGATCAGTGTATGTTTCTAAGGTGGAAGTTGACTTAACCCAAGGTTTGTTCTCTTGATTTAATTCGTTATAATATTTTACCCATTAGTTTGTTTTTAATTAAAAATATTCAAAAACCCCCTCTTCTGGAATACAAAGTATATAAAAATAGATTAATCAGTCTCTGTGGAATCGACTCTTACTTGCACTACTACATAATTATTTTTCGCAGTGAGATTTATTTTTGGTTGTCTGCGACAGCACACCAGCGTAAGGGTTTGAAAACCAGCTTTCAAATTCGATCAAAAGAAAAGCTTTTGCAAATTAAATCAAATACTTTTACAAATCAAATCAAAGACTTTTGCAAATCAAATCAAACCCTTCGTATATAGGCTCAACGAAGCACTTCCTTGCTTTCAACCAATCGAACATAGGCCCAATTTTCAAATAGCATTCACACATGCATTTTAGTTTTAAGGGAAATATTAAAAAGATGTGGTACCGTGTTTACACGGGAGTTGTGGGGTGCCTAACACCTTCCCCACACTTAACCAAGCCCCCAAACTCAAAACTTTGTTTTCAAAAATTAAGTTTCGACAGTGTCCAGCAATTGGGCCTCTTTCCAACAAAACTCGATTGAATTGGTACAACCATTTAAAATCTACCAACTGGCGACTCTATAAAACGTTCAAATCGTCGACATGATACATGTTGGCCTTTTCCTAAAAAATGCTTCAAAACCTTTTTAGCAATAAAAAGAGTGAGGGTAGAGATAACTTATGAAAAGATAAAAGATCCGGTTTGTGACCTGACCCACGAATTTTTCCCGACGTCGACATACTGTACAAGTCAATCATTCCACCATACAATGTCCCAATTAAATATAAGACATGGAATTACTATCAAGTCTTATTTTATTTAAATATATGTATTTCGATCCTTAAATGAACAACTCCACAAAATACAAATTAGAAACTTCTTTTTAATTTCATTTCACATTGGTCAGGGATTCCTGGATTGTCATTTATCGAATCACAAAGGACATTCTCTCCTTTTTACTAGAAGCGGTAGATTTTTTATTATTTATTTATTATCTCCATATAAAACTTATTACACCCAAGCATACCCTTTGATATACCCTAAGGGTCTTAAGGGACATGTCAAAGTATAACTTATCATACACAAGATACTATGATGATCTCAAGTCTAAGGATCACTTGTACTACTATCACTAGAGGAATTCCTATTGATAGGCAAGTAAAACTCCATTAGGTATTAATCAGTGAGCCACGTTTAGTGAACTTATTCTCTAATAATCACCTACATACTTGCTTTAGTGTCTCCACACAAATGATCATGAGATCGATCATCCTCATCCAATGAGCGAGCAACATATGTACCAATCTATCCGGATTCACTAATTCCCGTTTTAGTAATCCAACGATTGTGAACTATTATAGTTTTAAGCTATCTAAGAATTTAGATCGCATTAGCATGATCATCATCATGATTCTAAAAGCATTGCTTAAAACTACGGGTTTATCACATTTAATATAATAGCACTATATAGATAAATTAAAAGTCTTTAATTAGATAATTCTTTTATTAATAAATAAATAAAATTATTACAAAGTATATGTTTTATCATATCAAATATGATTGACTTGTGTGCATACAACTTTCAGGCACGAGGCGGACCGAACGAGGATCGCAAAGTTGAGAAAGTGGCCATAAGAAGTCAACGCAACAATCATTGATTTACGAGCTATCAAGACTAGCCGATTGACGACCTTCGGGAACCGAAAGAGACCTTATAGCTTACTGCATCATCTTCTCGAAATCCCCTTTCGTCAGACACGACCTTATTTCGTAGCTTTCCGCAAGGACTTTCTGGCATTTTTTGGGTATAGAGCTCAACTTTCACCAAATCGAGACCTAATGCATGAACTTCGAGGCAACCAAACCCATAGGGCCCAGCCTCAGGGGTTCCTGCTCTAGCCACAGGTACACCTGCGACTGCCCCTGGGAGCCTATATCAGCAGCCAACAACTCATTTACACAAAAAAGAGGAAGAAGTTACAAAGAGAAAGGCATTTCAAGAGAGAGAAAGGCTCAGATCTTGCTACATTTAATCACATTTGAGTTGTTTAAGCTTAGATCTTGTATACTTTGAGTGTCTAGAGCAACATAGAGTAACCCCGAGCCCTAAAAAGCTTGTTTACGCGTCCTCCAAGGTGAAAAATGCTCATTTTAGGCACTTTCTTTGTAAATATTATTCAATATACTAGATTTATGTTATATTTTACTTGAATCTAGCTAGATCTTGTTGTTTTATACATATATTGTGGTGTAGGTGGTACATCTATAGATTCCATCTGTTATTTATTGCATATTTAGTTGTAAATCAACTCCGGAGGCTAGATCTACCTAGATCTAAGCCGGATCTAGCCTTTTGAGTGGTTATTAGGCATGAAGCTTTAACCCGTTTGCTAGATCAGTTTAGATCCATAGTAGATCTATGTTTTTTACTACTTTTGGTCAGTACTGGTCACTTCGTAAAGCCCTAGATCTGTATATAGAGGAGAGGGGGTATTAGTAGCTCATAATGGAGATTTCACGTGATGAAATCATATATTATCGAGTGTAGGATATATTGTACATACATATTTAAGTATAATATTGTGAGCCTAGGAATCCCGGTGTTGAGATACAATGATCGGATCTTTAGTTGATTCCCATGACGGATGTTTCATTTTCAATGTAATGTTTAAATAACGGGAAATCATTATATATGTAATGTTTGGATCTTGAAAACGAATTCAAGGGATTAGTATGGAAAATTCAGATTCAATATCCCGTGATAGTGAAAACTTTGATTGCGGGTACTCGTATTCATCGAGATGGCTTTCATGCCTGATGATCCATTTTTTAGCGCTTTCAAGAATGCATTTTCACCAAAAACGATTTCCAAATCAAAATAGCAAAGATCTTTCATAATAATCATAAAGCAATTTGGGGATAAACATTTAGATAATAAATAGAAGTATCAAAGGACCTCAATTCCTATATGATGAAGGATTTGAAAACTTTATTTTCAAAACATCATTGATATATAGTGTTCTAAAAATGAACTTTTATATAAATCAAATCTTTTGTGCATAGGGTTAAAGAGGTACAACCCTACTTTCGGAATAATTTCATAGACTTAAGAATTAATAATGGATGTATTAAAGGTCCTCGATTACTATTCGGGCGAAGGATTAGAAACCTTGTGTTTTTCCCAAAATATAATATGAAATATATATTTTTTCTAAAAATAATCTTTTTGCTAAATCAAACCTTTTGTACATAGGTGCAAAAGAGGAACAACACTACTTTCAAATAACTCACAATGAGGCTTAGAATAAACTTTCAAAATAAAACACACACACATACTTATACACACACACACACGTTATGCATAGGAAATCAATAAGGTGCACTAACCGTATTTTCACGAAAGTCGGGGGGTGCCTAACACCATCCCCTTGCTTAAGCTAGTCCCCGAATTCTTGAAAATCTCAGTTTCAGACCAATGCTACAGAGTCACATATTGGACCATATTGCAAAAATATTTAAAATTCGGATGAGTTAGTACATCCTTCTGAATTATACCAACTGGCGGCTCTATCTCATTCGGTCCAATCATTAAAATTAATCAATAAAATTAAACTTTATAAAATAAGTTGACTAATGTTGTTCTTTTCCTTCAAATCTCACCTTCCAACGAATCAATCGACACATCGAAAGATAAAGGGTAGAAAGAAGGAAAACAAGGACAAAACAATCAAAAGAACAAAATAAATGCGAAAGACCACACGTTTTTTCTTGGCATCGACATGTGGCAACTCTGCATGTGCATTTATGTGTGAATGATCTTTGTGTGTGATAAATGTCTCTAATCTTTAAGTGCTTTATATTAGTGCCTCAATGTCATCATATTGCATTTGGTGAGGACGACGAATGTATGAATGTAAGTTGTGTGGTACCTCCATCAGGGGCGAACCCGTCGGTTGTTTATTACTGGACTCTTAAGATTGTTCTCTTATGAGGCTCTGGAAAGGCACCACTCAGATCCGCTCCAATTGAAAAATGAATGTTTTCATCAAGTAAATTGCAAAGAACTGGGAACCAATTTTAAAAAGCCAATGGGAATAACTTAAGATAGGTCTGCCTCTTATAAACCAAAAGCGCAGGATGTCTCTTCATGCCCTGTTACTTTGACAATTTACAAATGTCATCCATCTTAAACTGTCATTTGTACATCCTTCTTCTCCTTTCATCAAGTCGACTAACCTCTTCTTTTACAGGAAAAGATTAAAAAACCTATAAACCGATGCATATCATGCATCCACATTATCTGCCAATACCTAGACTAAACTAGATACCGATTTTGTGCAGATTGGTCCTAGAATTTCGAGCTAAAAAAGGTACGTTCACCACTAGTCCAAATAGCTAATGGAAGTTCATCAGAACATATTCCCGTGTCTCGTGAGGAGTTTGAGGAATTTAAGAAACAAATAGTCGATATGACTACTTTGTTAAGAGAACAGTGTAATATATCTCAGGAGCCCAAACTGAAAACTCATACTAAAACCTTTATGCAACGAGATATGAAAATACCGAAAAAGGACAATGATATCCAGATGTCCACACCTATCTCTCCCCTCGATGTCTAAGTATTCAAAGAGGCTTCGGTCCAAAAGATGACAAGGGAAATAGTTGACCTCCGAGAAGACAAAGAAACTGGAGATATCAAGAAGAAAGTTAGACAAATGGAGGATGCTATCCGAAATATTAAAGGGACAATATCCCACGGGAGCGTGAATTATTCGGATCTATATATTTTCCCAAAGGCAAGGTACCCAGATAAATTTGAAGCCCCGAAATTTGAAAAGTACAATGGATTAGGCAATCCCTACACCCATTTAAAAGTCTACATAGGTGAGCTTGGATCTTTTTTCGAGGATGTCAGCCTCCGAATGCAGCTATTCTATAAGAGCCTTATCGGTGAAGCTTGAACTTTATACGCTCGGATTGACAACTCTAAAGTCCAGGGTTGGGAAGATTTAGACCATACATTCCTCAACCAGTATAGCTTCCAATCTCAGATGACACCTGACCATTACCAAGTGACCAAAGTCAAGAAATTGAGCCATTAATTATTCAGGGAGTATGCACAAAGATGGATGCGAAAGGCCACCCAAGTTAGCCCCCCAATGGATGAAGGTGAGATGGTGATAACTTTTATTGACATCCAAGAAGCTCTATCTTACAAGAGAGTCATGGCAGGAATAGGCAAACCCTTTTCTGAAATGATAAAGCATTGGGAAATGGCAGAACTGGGTTTGAAATCCAGTAAAATCAAGAACCTTACAGCCTTGGAGGCAGTGACGGAGCATATACAATCGGGCAATTACTCAAGCGCTCGTAAGAGAGTATCTAAAAGGAAAGAGGATGATGTGTCTTTAATATTGCAAGGGCAATCAATGAGCAAGAGTAATAATCCCCCCATACAAAAGCAAGGTAATTACCTTGCATTCCAGTTCTCTGCAAAGGCCCGAAATCCTACGGCACCGATGGTCGAGGAGAACATACAAAGAAGGATATTCACTCCATTAGGGGATTCATTGGAGAATATATTGGCACTACTGGTTGGAAAGAAGAAAATTACTGAGCTTGCTCCACCTGCCGATCCTAAAGGAAGATAATATGATCTCAGTAAGAAATGTGCCTATCATTCTGGAGCACCGAGGCATGACACTCAGAATTGTTGGACCTTAAAGCACAAGATTCAGAATATGATTGATAGTGGGGAGATTGTGGTAAAAGTGCCAGAGCAGCCCATTGTTAATAACAATACCTAACCTTAGCATGATGCAGAGGGAGTCAATATGATCATTACAAAAAGTCGGGAGAATCGCAAGTATTTGAGGAAATTGGGAGAAGCTCCCGCCATGACTGATCCTTCCATATGAGGTTACCCTAAGAAAAGTATACGATGGAACAGAGCTTGGCCTCAATCAAGGTGCAAGTTGACTAATTAACAGAGCTAGTTGTATAACAACATTAGTTGACTCACCAGTTGATCGATCAAGTTCTGCTAGGGCAGATCAACATTCCACTTTCTAAAGTTGTCCCATTTCCAAAAAGAGATCAGATTCGTCTCCAAGCACAGAGCCAATGGACGGAGAAAATAGTAAGGGAGGCTATATTTCACTCTCGGTGGGAATTTTGAAGGTAAGCAAAAATTTACCCCACTAGGACAGTCTATGGAAGAAATCCTACGAATGTTGATCGACGAGGGAAAGATCACGGAGTTCTCACCACCCCCGAATCCTCAATCAAAATGTTTCGACCCCAGCAAAACTTGCCTATATCATTCAAATGCCCTAGACATGCCACTTAGGAGTGTTGGACCCTACGATATCTAATTCAGAATCTGATTGAATCCGGAGAGCTGGAGATGATAAGGGACGCTGAGATTTTCCTTGATGAAGAGATAATATATCATCGAAGGGTGAGTGGTTCAGAAAAAATAGTGGCAGTTATCACTACCATAGAAGAAACTTCCACCTTGGCTCTCTCCATCAGAGGATTGTGCAATAAAGGAGACAGAACTCCATTAGAAATAGTTGCGCCAATGCCGATGATATTGGCCCCATCGGCTGCAGCTCTCTATTTTTTAATCTGAAAAAGGTTCCTTAGAACTATGGAGAGGGTATAAGGTCAGAGACCGAATGTACTGCAATCTTGCCAAGGGATAACTTAGTGTGCCTCCCAAGGCGGGTAATGAAGCCAATAGCTAAAACCATGGGAAAGGTGCCATCAAAGAAGATTGTGGATTTCCTTAACAAAGTAGGACATAATGAGGCACGAGCAGCAAAGCAGTTGAAAGAGGCACCACCCTAAACCTTCATCCTTGACTTGGTGCTAGCCTCCGAGAACCACCGTCAAATTCTAATCCAAGTGTTGGAGGAAGCTCACTTGCCCAAAAGCATTGATATTGAGAAGTTCCAGCATCTTATTAGCCACGTACTAGAGAGCAACATGATATCTTTCACCTGATGATAATATACCAGCTGAAGGAACTGGGCATCGCATGCCACTACATATTACAGTTATATCATCTGGGTATATTATAGAAGGCGTACTCATCAATGGTGGCTCGTCCCTAAATATCTTCCCTCAGAATACCCTTGAGAGGATGAATATCAATCCACACCAGATCCGATATAGCCATATGGTAATCCATGCATTCGATGGATCACGAAGGGATATAGTGGGGGAAATTAAACTTTCCATGAAGATTGGCCCATTTATTTTCAACATATCCTTCCAAATATTAAATATCACTACTGGGTATAACCTATTGTTGGGGAGATAATGGATTCATATGGCTGGAGCCATTCTATCCACTCTTCACTAGCAAATAAAATATATCATCAACGACAACTTTGTCACCATCAGTGCCGAACATGAATATCCGATTCATACTCTGGAAGATATGCCCGTGATCAGCCTGAACCAAGATGTTGAACCTGTGAGTTTTCAAGCCTTCAAAGTGAGCACACCCCAATACCAATCTTTGGGCATGCCAGCATTGAAACCTTAGATATCCCCTAAAGTGATGACAGTTGGTAAAGAGATTCTTTCCAAAGGACATCGACTAGGCCAAGGGCTATGGAGTAATGTTCAGGGGATTAGGACTCCTATTCATATACTAACACAGTTAGTCAGGGCGGGACTGGGCTATCTCGGTGGTTCCAAACACTATAAACCTCACAAGCATATGCCTATCCACATAATGATTCCCTTCAAGCCAAACCTCACTGAAGCATGAGTCAAAGAGCCATTGAGGAAAGTCCCCACCAATATCTCAAATCTCTAGATACCCTAGGTCAATCAGAGTGGAGATGAGAAATCCTATAAGGAAGGACCTCTTGAAGATGAGGCTATGGAGGCCATAGAGGCCAGAAATAAGATGTTCATAGAGGAGAACCAGTTACGATTTCTGTGCAATTTTAGCCTCGCTGAAGGCGTCCCTAAGGATCCATCTGGACAAGATCCAATGGACGATCATCACGACGTCCTAGTTATTAACCAGAATAGTGTTAACATCCCAAAGAAGGAACCTAGGTCTAGTTCAGAATCAGTCATGGTCATCCTCAAAGACAACAATGACTACGACGACACCTCCATCTCAGCCATCCTTGAACATCTGACTACCAGTAATTAGACGATCACTCCTCAAATCATCCGGAAAGGGTAAAAATAGAAAGTGATTTGTTAGCGGGGAGACTATCCATTATATTTCAGTCTATTTTGTTATATTTGTAACTTGTTATTGCCTTTTGTCATATTAACTGTCCTTTTGTAATTAACAACTGTTGTATATATATTAAGCAATCAAGTTTTCTTCTCAGGTTACAAATTTTGATTATTTCTAGCCCTGTCCTTGACTTGTCAAATTCGAGTAGTGACTATGATTTTGATATAGAATTGGACTTTGACTTGATGGGAATTATGCAAGAAGCGGTATACGATGATGAGGTACCTGATGAAATTAATGGATGAGTCGAAGATAGACCCAAACCCAACCTTGAGCAAACCACCACCAAAAATAATGGAAGCCTTGACCACCCTAAAGAGCTACAGATTGGAACCAACCTTCCCTCTAGCCAAGAAAAAGACTTAATTAACCTCCTAACCCAGTTCCAGGATGTTTTTTCTCGATCTCATGAAGACATGATAGGTTTGTCAACAGACATAGTCGTCCATTGGTTACCAGTTAAAGAAGGGTTCAAACCAGTTAAGTAGAAGCTAAGACGGTTAAAACCCGAATGGAGTCTGAAGGTCAAAGAAGAAATTATCAAACTAGTTTAATGCGGGTATCAGTATGGTATCAACCTACCCCGAGTGGTTATCTAATGTGGTCCCAGTGCCGAAGTCTAGAGGAAAGGTGAGAGTCTGTGTAAATTATCGAGATCTCAACAAAGCCAGCCTTAAAGATTGCTTCCCAGTACCAATCATCCATGTGTTGATAGATAACACGGCGCAGTACGAGATGTACTCCTTTTCCAATTACTTTGCCAAATACCACCAGATTATTGTTGCTGAAGAGGACCGAGAAAAGACTGCCTTCATCACCCCCTGGGGAACTTTCTGCTATAGAAGATTGGCTTTTGGCCTCACTAACGCTGGCGCTACTTATCAGAGAGCCATAATGGTGTTATTCCATGATATAATGCACAAAGAGATAGAAGTATATGTGGATGATATCATCATAAAATCTAAAGAGGTAGATGATCATTGTACCCATCTTCAGAAGTTGTTCGAGCGACTTTGTAAATATTATTTGAAGATGAACCCAGCAAAGTGTGCCTTTGGTGTAAAATCTGGTAAACTCCAGGGATTCCTTGTGAGCAATTGAGGTATCGAATTGGACCCAGCCAAGATAAAAGCCATCATAGAGATTTCGGAGCCTAGAACTAAGAAGGAAATCTGAGGTTTCCTTGGAAGGATAAACTTTATCAGCTGATTCATCTCGCAATTGACAGCCACATGTGAACCCATTTTCAAGTTGTTGAGAAAGAACTCCTCTAGGAAATGGAACGAAGGCTGTCGGAAGGCTTTTCACATCATCCAAAAGAGGTTGATTGAAACACCTATTCTGGTACCCCCAAGGGAGGGAGTCCCATTGTTCATATACATATCAGGCAACTCCAACACCATGGGTTATTTACTAGGGCAGAAGGATGATATGGGAAAGGAAAGAATCATTTATTACCTTAACATGTGATTCAGTAGTGGAGAGCAGAAATACACGCTGATAGAAAGGACCTACTGCGCATTGGCTAGGGCCGCTATGAGGTTACAACATTACCTGCATGATCATACCACCCATCTCATATCCCGTATGAATCTTTTAAGGTATATTTTTAGCAAACCTATGTTGAACTGTAGATTATCCAAGTGGAAGCTAATCCTTCAACAGTTCGACATCGTCTATGTGACCCAAAAGTCCATTAAGAGACAGGGAATTGCGGACCATCTATCGGTAGCACCGACAGGAGGTTATGAGCCTCTTGAGACATACTTCCCTGATGATGAGGTGATGACAATCCAGCAAGACCATAAGGAAGATATGGGATAATTCTAGAAGTTGTACTTTGACGGCGCCGCCTACGCAGAAGGAGCCGGGGCAGGGGCAGTTCTTGTATCTATCACTGGGAAGCAGTACCCCATGGCAACTAAGGTGCGATTCAACAACTTTAATAACACAACAGAATATGAAGGATGCCTCCTGGGATTCAAATTGGCTCAATCCATGGGTGTCAAAAGATTGGCAGTATTCTAAAATTCGGAGCTAGTCATCAGGCAATCAACAGGTGTCTACAATACTAAGGAATTACATCTATTTCCATACCACCGTTATATTGTTAAGTTGGTAGGAGAGATTGAGGATATCGCCTTTATGCATATCCATCGAAATATGAATGACTTCATCGATGCATTAGCAACTTTAGCCTCATTGATTAATATGTCGTCAAGAAAATTCCTTCTAGTCATCACCTTCGCGGCGTAAGATGCACCAACTTATGGGAATAGCGTTGGGGAAATATCTAATAAATTATCTCCTAGAGGACTACTTTGGTATCAAGATATTAAAGAAAATTTACAAGTTAGATCTGTCCCCGAGGGAATGACCCAAGCTGAAAAGAAGCAAGTACGAAGGATGGCAATGAAGTTCTACCTAAGTGGAGATGCCCTCTACAAGAGAGATTGTAAGAACCCGAATTTTTAGATATTATTAAATAAGAATTTAATAAATAAAATTCTTAAACTGTGAGATGGGTTCGAATAAGAGTATATATATGTGATATGAGGTATGTGGTATTATATTACATAGGGTAATATGGACTATGTAATATGTGTTTTTGTGATTTATAAATATACTATTAATATATATTTGTTACTTATCGTAGAGACGATTCAGTTGAGATAAAGGAAGTGGATAAATTCCTATCGATATTAAATAATTTATAGAATTATTTTATCATAGTAAGTTAGTGACATTAAATATCCTTATTGTATAATCACTATATTCTTGTGTATGTATATTAATAACTAGTATGTTTATAATATAGGTTATTAATAGCACTTAAGCTATCCGTGAATAGGTTTGGATAGTGAAGCATGAGTTAGTTAAGAAATTAACTAATAAGAATAAATATTAGTTAATTCAAGTTGAGAGTTATATTATGGAATAATATAATGTTAATATTGAACCTTAATGATATAGTACGGGTTTAATTTACTTAAGTGAAGAGTGAATTAATATATACATTGAATATATGATTATAGTTGATACTTTTTGTATATATTACTTAGATTGGTAATATGTGAGAAAGTCTAATGTACAAATAACGTTAAAAAATATACATACGTTATTAAAGGGAGATGGAAATCATTATATTTTAAATGAATATTTAATATTTAAAGAAATTATTTTGAGGACAATTTATAGAAAAGAAAGAGAAATAATTATTATATATTTCTAATAAAGGATATTAAAATAATTTTTAATAGTGAATTATTTTAATAAAAGGAGGAAATGTTATTTTTGAATAATAATATTTTCTTATATGTTTTTGTATGAGGTAATAAGTATGATTAATTAATATAGTAAATATATTAAAACTTATTTGCTATATGTAAATAAATTGATGGAAACAATTTATTATAATAGAGAATAAACTTATTATCTATTTACTATATATAATAATATGTACATGTGTCGTACATATAGTTATTTGATATTATATTAAGAATATTGTCTTGAGACAATAAGTAAGTTATTTTCTAATAATGAATGCCCTTATTGGGAGAAAACATAATATTTTATGTTATGGCAAAATACATAATTTCTAAGGTATTTTTCAAGGGAGTTTAATTTATAAAGGAAACTAAGTTATTTTAATAACTTGAGTTGCTATAGTACCGTAAGTGTTATAAATAATATTTGAATATTTCTATTCGTAATATATTTATATGTCAACCTTGTGACTTAATAGTTCTAATTATATTGAACATGTTATAAGTAGTAATGTGGTGGGAGATGAGTAAGTGATGGGAATAATAATAAGCTTAAGATCGAGCTTGTGAATTATGCCTTGTGCGGCACAATGATAGATTCGGTGAGGAATTAATTAATTCGAGGATGGAAGAATTATTAATTTAAATAATTAATCGATATTAATTGTTATTATTATAGATGTTGATTTATTATTACGGCTAGAAATGGTGTAATAATAAGGAAAGTGATTATAAATATAATTGGAATTATATTGATGAGGAATGAGATATACTGTCTTATTATATTAATTATTATTATGGATAATATAATATTATCAAGTAATTATTTGATAATATGTTGATTAATGAATAAATGAATTATAAATATTATAAGATTTATATTAATCAATTGTTATAGAGATTAATAATTGATTTACGAGGAAGGGATTAATTATTATTATTATTAATTAATTGATAAGATAAGTAATTTAATAATTTCTATGTGCAACCATGCGATATTAAAAGTATAACGTATGGTAGTTAACTATATATTATACGAAGTGAAAAGTGCGATGTGACTATATTATATATATAAACCATATAGTACGGTGAGAGAGTTACATGAAATGTGTATATAATGGTGTGACAATACCAAATTAGATTATATTCGGTATTAATAAAATGTACATGGACTATATATGTGCAATTAAATTTACTACATGGTAATAGTAATTGTTTATTGGAACTACATTGTGACACATTAACTATAACCTAAGTGTATATTGTGTATGTAACTTAAATGTTGTATTGCCAAGTGCTGAGCTTTATAATTGCTTTGTCCCTAAATAAATGGTCAATTCCTCCCTCACGTGTATACTTCATGAAGGCTATAGTCTATTCCTATATTCATCAAACTCAACTTTTGTAGCTAATCATGTCTTAGGGAGTGGGAATTATGATGAGTTTCAACAACTAACCAACTACTCTCAATTACCCTTCATGCAATTCTAAATTCCATCAGCTTGATTTGGCAAACAAAGCAATGAACCGTATATTGGGTTGTCTATATAATGAGCTCTTCTCCTTCCTCTTTTATTTTGCTGAGAATTCTATTCAAGCAAGTGCACTAAGATATATAGATAGAGAGATAGATATCAGTTGAGAAGGAAGTTGATATAACAGATTTGCAGAGGTATAATTACTTGTCATTTATGCTCTTCATTTCTTATTCTCTGTAACTTTCCAAAGTTATTGATTTTGTTGAATTGGGTGTTAATTGAATTGAGAGACACTTGTTATGAGTAATACAAGCTTATAGATATGTTAGAATTATAATAAAGCATGTTCGAAATGCATTATTGTAGCTTAGAATTGAAATTACTATGACAATTCTGATTATGGGTCTGTGTACTTCCGAAGCAGAAGACATCTCTATCTTTGGCCGGCCAACGGCGCAGCTGCGCCAGTTTTATACTGGCCAGCGGCGCTGCTGCGCCGGGCCTGAACCAGAAATTTATTTTTCTGCAACCTGCTTGATTCTGTTAAGTAATAATTGTTTAAAGTAGCTTAAACAAGCATGCTAGGAGGTTTAACATGCCTATATGAGTATATTAACATGACATGCACCCGCATTGCTATGATTGGATGCATGATTCGTAGAGGTTTATAATTTCCAAATGCAAACGTAAAGTTTTGTAAACGAAAATGGCTTATACGAACCATGTCGACATTCTGATTTTTCAAGCATGATTATATTATTTAGGAATGCATGAGAAGCGTATTAACTTACGAATATATGTTTCATAGTATAACATGAGCATGCCGGACCTCGTTAGTAAATATTTCCAACGAGAATGTAAGTTTTGAAGGTGGATCTTGACATATAAATACCATGTACGCATTCTGATTTTTGTGAGCATGTTTAGATGACTTAGAAATGCATATCGGACATGTCAACCTATATATAGATAGCATGAACATGTTAGTTTTTGTTAGTAAGCTTCACTAATAAAAATGCGAGCTTTGAACGTGGACGTTAACATGTTACCTTAAGATTTGGGATTTTGATGTTTATGGACATATGTAATAGCACTCTTGGACTCTCTCATGTATCATACATGTATATATATACTATGACTACATATCATGAAACCAAGTTTAGCGTAAAGGAAATATGTTTTCAAACTAATAATTGTGATAGTTACATGTATGAAGTATGAATATTCATGAACATGCCCAGCATGAGTTATATGAATACTTTATGTGTTTAAAGAACTAGCATGATAAACTTTGTGATGTTCATGACCTTGAGTGGCCTTAAATTGTTGGAATGTTAACTTAGAACCTATATCGTGTAAATTGAACATGAAAATATTGAACGAGCATGAAAGTATCCTTTAATATGTATACATGCTATGTAGGACCATATGTTAATACTTGAATCCGACTTCGACGGTTAATAGAGTATATTTGCTTTGTTATGGCCTTATCTGTTAGTAATGATATATGAGAATGATTAAGTCAAAAGATGGACTACACTAGCTATATGTAAATAGATTAGTGGTAGACGGGCATGTGTATGTAGAGAATGGTAGTAAGTACGTATGGTTAAAGTATACGTATACTTACATAGTTATTCTAAGAATACAATAAGAATGGGAAATGAAGGTTCTAAGAACCAAGTTAGACAACAATGTAACCTTTATTATTACATTGAGAATGTGTGGATACATATAACTAATGAGTGTGATCTCTATGGTTAATATAACTGTGTAGGATTACACGAAGTGCAGATATTCTTAAGCAGTTAAGTCGTAGTTGTTAAACTATGAATCAGGCAAGTCTTTCAGTTCCTATTTGATATATGAATTCAATAACTGTTAGTGGAATTATATTATACTGTGATAATGTGAACTTATATATGAACTATATATGAGATATAAATGAGATTGAAGGTTGATCTTTGATGATATACTTGTTATGTGAAAGTAACATGCGTAGTAAATATAAATTATTTATAAATTCATGAACTGAGTATGATGTTGTATGCTATGAGATGCATGAAAACTGTTAGAATTGCTGAGCTGTCGAGCTCACTCTTGCAAATAACCACTTTTGCAGGTTAAGGATTCACGGTAAAGATTTCGTGCTTCTTGATTGATAAAGATAGATAGTATCGCATTGAAGAATACTACTTAGATTATTATCTAGACCGTGTTTAGGTTCTAGATGATGTACTTGATAGTTGTTTACACTGTTTAATACTCGTTGTACTGTAAAGATGTATTAGTTAATACATAGAGGATATCGAGTTGAGTTGTAAACCTTTATACGGTAATTCGAATCATATTATATAGTTGATTCAAGAATTGTAATTGATTCAAAGTTATGGAATCAATAAGAAGAATTTATTCAAAGGATATTGAAAAAGTTTAAGTTATTCCGAATTTTAGTAACATCGAATATGATGTAAAGACGAGATCTTGGATATGAATAGAATTTATATGCTAAATTGTAATAAGCAAAGTTGTATTCTTTTACTAACAAATAAAAGATGTTATAGTTCGATGATAGTAGTATCATGACTGCACTGGATCCGAGGTAATAGAAGGGACCCAGATTTGGGGGCGTCACAGAGATTCGGGCGTCGGCCTTCTAAGGTGCCTTGACAAGGATCAAACTCAAAGACTCATGGATAAAGTACACGGTGGAGTATGTGGAGCACATATGAGTGGGCCCCTAATTGTTAAGAAGATATTAAGAACGTGTGATTACTGGATGTCCCTCAAAGCTGATTGTGATGATCACGTCAGGCACTGCTAAGAATGACAAACCCATGCTAACGTGATCCATGCACCGCCTAACCAACTCCATTGTATGACATCACCACGGCCGTTTGCCATGTGGGTAATGGATGTGATCGGACCCACTGAGCCTAAAGCAAGTAACGGTCACAGATTCATCGTCACCATAATTGAATACTTTACAAAGTGGATGGAAGCATCCACTTTCCCTAAAGTTACCAAGGAGGTCATTGTTGGTTTCATCAAAAACAACGTCATCTGTTAATATGGACAACCTGAGGTTATTGTGTCAGATAACACCGAGAATCTGAATAATGAGATGATAAGGGAATTGTGTAGTAAGTTCAATACCAAGCACCTCAACTTCGTTATATATTGCCCAAAGATAAATGACGCGGCGGAAGATGCCAACAAGAATATCAAGAAGATAATGATGAAGATGTCGGCAAACCACCAAGGATGGTCGGATTTGTTGCCTTTAACCTTGCTCGCCTATCGAATGTCGACTCGAACCTCGACTAGGGCATCACCCTACTCATTGGTCTATGGCATGGAGGTGATACTCCCCGTAGAAGTTGAACTAGAATCACTAAGAGTAATTCTAGACTCTCAGATAGAAGAGGGCCAGTGGATACAAGATCGATAAGATTAACTGTGCCTTATAGATGAAAAGAGAGCTGCAACTATCTTTCACGGTCAACTATACCAGCAGCGAATGTCCCGGTCCTATAACAAGAAAGTAAGACTTCATACATTCAAAAAGCATAATTGGTACTGAAGAAGATCATTCCAGGCCAAGATGCAGCCAGAGGAAAATTTACCCCAAATTGGGAAGGACCTTTAGTTGTCAAAGTAATCTTGTCAGGTATAGCTATAAGGTTGGAAGAGATGAACGATGAAGAATTCTCACAATTGATCAATTTTGATTTCTGCGAAACGGTATTATGTCTGAGACCCCTTTTCACTTGAGTTTGATAAAAAAAAAATTAATTCAAGTTTTCAGGCCAAGCCTGAACTATGAAAGACCTGATCTCCCCTCATCCATGGGAGTACATAGGTAGCCATTCATGGTGCTGTCTAACCTTTGAAAAATAAAAATCAAACCCCTTTTACCCTATATTAACCCCAAACCTTAAACTTGTCAAAAAACTAGAAACAGCCAGATAAAACCCTCAAAGTTGACTGCCTATACTGAAAGAATCTTTCGGTATCCCGGCATCGCTCTACTCAATTTTGCACAAGGATGATAAGAGTTTCTATATATCAAAATAATAAATCATGAAGCGAAAACGACAATCAACATACAAGTCTAGACATACTCAAACGAGGGAAGTGAGCTAAACTTGTTACTCTTTATATATACAACTATTTAGAATACAAAATCTATTCTAATATGCGATAAAAGATAATAACATAGTCTGTGCAGGAAAATAAAATAGGACTACAAATTTAAGGTCAGGCAAGACAACATCTCCAAATACCCAGCTGTATTTGCAGTCACAAGGACCAACCTTGATCTCCTGCCCTAGTGTATCAACTAGTCTTAGCAACTCTACCGCTGACCTAAAAATACTTTTCCTACTCTGGATAACCTCTCGAGCATAATTAGTGAGCCCATCCGCAAAAGATCGGACTGTGTCTCTATTGGTTATAGCTTCGTCTCGAGCAATAATGGCCACATCTCTCTCAGCAATGGTTGCGTCCCTACCTGTCACTGTAGTCAACATCAAGGCTCGAGCCTGATCCCACTTAAAAGTTAAGAGATGCAACTAATGCTCCAACTCATCCTTAGAGGATGAAGCAGAACTCGGAGATGTGCTAACCATAGCCGCTGTCAAACCCGCAAACAAGTCTTCCTCAGTGGGAGATACAAGATCCTCCATCGGCTCCTCATCGTCTGACCAATCCCACATCCCAGCCTGATCTACTGCAGCTGGAGGCAAATCTGACTCTAGCTAAGCTAAATACTCTGCTGATCGGCCTGGATGACTGTCTCTAAATTTTGCAGTCTACTGATGGGACCAAAGCCCATAGACTCTAATCAACTCTGCCTCAGTAGCTAGGCAAATAGGAAAGCGATAACCCTTAGCACCCTCGAACACATGAACCTCCTGATGCTGATCGAACTGACCCATCACCGCCAAAGGATGATATGTGGTCACACTGTAATGATTGAGATTTTATATAATAAATTTTAATATTTATTGAGTGAATAAATATTTTATATGATTTATTTATTAAATTAAATAAATAAATTATGTGATTTTGTGAAATAATTTAACAAAAGAGTAATATTTGATTTAATTGATGTGTATTGCTTTTATAGAATGGTTCTAATTTAATTGAGGTAATTAAATTAGATGAATTATGTGGTGAGTGTTACATGAATTATAATTAACGAGTAATTATAATTATGTGGTAATTTTTATGTGATTAATTGATATTAGATTTTAATTAATTAAATAAGAATGTTAAAGATTTAATTAATTAAAGTGTAACACTAAGGATATGTGTTAAAAGGATTTATTAAAAGAATACAAAGGGTTTTAAATTAGTTTTAACCAAACAAGGCCCTTACTTTTGTTTTAAAAGGCTTTTGCCAAACAGGGCACTTGCACTTGTTTTAAATCCATTTTTACCAAACGATGCCTTAGCACTAAAAATCTATTTTTATTTAAAAGGGTTGCCAAACAAAGCCTTATGACTTTTTAAATTCAAATTGTGTAACTTATGTATTAATTATAATTAATATATTTATTATATGGTTTAATTACTTGTCAGTTATATGTATATATATATATGTATAATATATGTATATTAATAGTTTTGCGTTAGTTAGTTTTAGAACAAGAGTTAGTCAGAAGAACAAAACAGAGAAAAGATAGAGAGAAAATGAAGAAATGAGAAGAAGAAGAGGACTTTGAGAAATCCAAAGGAAAGCTTTACACCATCATCTTCATCTTTTCTCCTAGTTTTAATCAAGAGGTATAATCTTAAATTTAAATTACGTTTCTTTATGTTCTTCACCAATATTTAGTTCTCTGTAAAAAGTTTAGTTCGTCATGAACATGGTGATGCTGATGGATGAAAGTGATATGGTGTATATAAGTTGTTTGTAATTGATTAGTATGATAAATTGGATTGTTTAATTCATGCTTATATATTAAACATGAGGAATTCATGATCATCAAAGAGTTACAGTGATGTATTTTGAAAATATATATATATATATATATATGTATAGTTTTTCTTTTAAAATCAAAGGACTTCATATTTGTCTGTTCATCTTTGTTTAACCTAAGTATAGATGATGATGATAGCATATTTAGAAATTGATTTACCATGCTTGAAATTGGGTGAATTGATTTAAAAACAGTAGTACAGTGTTCAATTTCATGCAGAACACTTATCAATGGTTTTTCTTCAAAAATCATGAAATTGGTTGTTTTGATTATGTGTTACAATGTTTATGTATGTTAAAATTATGTTAGAAGCTTTAAGTTTGTGTTTTCTATAAATTGATATGAATTGTATGAATTGAAATTAGAATTTGGTGTGGAGAAATAAGTTAAATTGACTTTTTCTCTGCACAGTTCACGAGCATGTCTGCCAACCTAGCAGGGGGCCCGCCCTGGCGGGCCTGTCAAGAGGAAAACCCCAGCCCCGGCGTGGGGTATGCAAAAAATTTAGATGAATTAAATTGTTGTGCATTTTGTTTAGTTTATGGAAGTTAACCTAATGTGTGATGTGATAACATGTTATACTTACATTAACATGCTAAATAATTTCTAATATATTATATTGGTAAAGTATAATATGTGATTATAATTTTGAATAATTATAATTAGGGAAAAGGTTTAATTTAAATTATAATATTGTTAAATTATAACTAATAATATTTGATTAATTTTAATCAAGTGAATGTTAAATTTTAAATTATAATATGTAATTATAATTTAATGCATGATTAATGATAGATTATAATTTGTGTAATTATAAGGTAGTTGATAAGTACATAATATTCGATGATTATTATTCCTTTATATTTAGTTTATTACATATTTCATGTGGACATGGGATTAATTACTGTGTTTATTATTTTCAGGATTATTTGGAACAATATATTAAAACGGGACAAATTAGAGTTTAATTTGGGACTAATTGGATTGACCCAATTTCGCAACTGATGGAGCCATGAAATTAGAAGTACATGCAACATCATCATGCCGCAAAGGTTGAAGAACAGCTCACGTTGCAAGGGAATGACCTAGTGGGCCATGGGTTTAAAGCAAGCAATTAAATGGAGGATACACTAGCAACCCAATAACATGCCACGGTCCAGCAGCTTGTTCACGAATTAAGAAGCATGTGGGCCACGGTTCAGCATGTTTTGGAAAGTTGAATTCAACAAAGAAGGAGTGCATGCATTCGTCAACTTTGCCACGGTTTCAGCTTACTAAAGGAAATCATATGGGCCCACGGTTTTATATATATAACAAATGAGTCAAGCAGCTTGTATAACATGTTATGTGGGCTGGTCATGGGAATTTAAGCAGCTTGCAAGGGAACTCCTAGTGGACCACGGAATGGGCCTCGAAATAAGCAGCTAGAGGGGATTGAATGGGTCACGCCTTTTCCTAGTGGGTCACCATCTTGTAAATGGACGGTTTAAGCAAAGGAGTGCATGCAAGGCTATATCAAATTGGAAAAGGATGTCACATGTGGGCCATGTGTCTAGTAGCTTATGTATTCCTATTCCAAGTAATACACATGCAGCTTACGTTCTTAGTTTTCCTACTAATCCTGGTGGGTCACGAATTGGGCAGCACATGCATGTCCAACTTATTAAATCCTAGCTGCTCACGGATTTCCAAGCCATGAATGGAAAAGGAATGTTAGTTGGTCACGGAAATAAGGAAGGGGAGATGAGGGCTGCAAATTTAATGTTATAAATAATTTCTTTATGGAAACTAGTTGTAATTGTAATTCCTTTTAGGATTTGGATTCCTAGTCCTTATAGGATTTAGGTCCTTGTCTAGCACTATAAATAGAGGATGATAGTTAAGGTTTTATTCATTCAATCTTCTACCAACTATCATACCTCATTGAAGTGCAGACTTGGAGCATGTCAGGCTAGTTTCTTTATTCAGTTCTAAAGGGAGGTGGAACCTTGTTACAAGTAATTAATTAATTGAGTATTATTATTTATTCTTTCTTGTATAAAATTTCTTCTGATAATCTGTTTTCATTGATTGCATGCTAATTGATCTAATTAATTTGATATGGCCAATTGAGTTAATTTAATCATTATCATATGCTAGATTAAGATTGGTATTACGTGTAATTGATATCTGTCTTCATCACAAGTAGTAAATTAGTGATACTAATTGTGGACAAGCTTTTGGGTATTGCTAAGATTATCAGAAAACAAGTTAAACAAATCGAGCTCATGTGTTTGTTGCTTGGATTAGCCTAATTCTCTATTTCTTAATGCTTCTATCATATTAAATCTAGAGAGCTTGTTCTAGGTTATATGCTAGTTGAATCTGGTGAAGAGCTTGTTTCATACAGTGAATATCTAAGGAGAATTTCGGATAGCAGAGCTTATTGTTATCTAGGGTTAATAGTTTCATTGAAGGGTAAAGAATAATAACTTGATTAATTGATTGCTGTGCTTGGTGAAACTGAACTACAGAACTGAAGTTTTTACATATTTGGTTAATCTCTTTATTTAAATTCTATTTTTCTTAGTTTAAAACAATTTCAAAAATCCCCCATCTTTATTTTCTGTTAAAATAGTAGAATAAATCTAAAATAAATTTACTCTCTGTGGGATCGATCCTTACTTACTACTGTGCTAATTATTTAAATTCGTGAAGTGAAAGTGAGGTTAATTTAGGAGTGTAAACGACAGCTCCCAAATTTTGGCGCCGTTGCCGGGGAGTGTTATTTGTTTTTGTTTATTCTTTGTTTTCGTTTATTTTTATTATTTTCTTTTTATTTTATTTTTTTTCTTTTTGTTTTATGACTCAATCCTCTCACTCTAATTTTGATCAAGAAATAGAGAAACTTGCAGATACAAAAGAAGCTCTTGTTCCAATACTTAAAAAGGAAAAGATAGTGGTGCCGAACAACAACCGGACTTTAAAAGAACTGGCTACTCCAGACCTTTATCAGCCATCCCTGTGTATTAAATATCCTACCTTAGATGTTGCTTTTGAACTTAACTACGGACTAATTCACTTTTTGCCTATTTTTCGTGGTCTAACAGGTGAAAATCCATATACGCATCTAAAGGAGTTCCATGTGGTGTGTTCCACAATGAAATCACAAGGAGTGTCAGAGGAGCAGATCAAACTTAGACTTTTTCCTTTCTCATTAGCAGATTTGGCTAAAGACTGGTTATATTATCTTCCTTCAGGATCGATACGATCATGGACTGATATGCAAAGGCTATTCTTGGAGAAGTATTTTCCTGCATCAAGAGTTGCCGATTCAAGGAAGGAGATATGTGGAATCAGTCAGTTCAATGGAGAAACTCTCTACGAGTATTGGGAAAGGTTCAAGAAGTTGTGTTCCAGCTGCCCTCCCCACCAAATCGATGAGCAACACTTGATTCAGTACTTCTACGAAGGATTGATACCAATGGAAAGAAGTATGATCGATGCGGCTAGTGGAGGAGCATTAGTGGACAAGACACCAGAGGCTGCAAGAAATCTGATTGCAAACATGGCTGCCAACTCACAACAATACGGAACAAGGAATGATCATACTCCGAAAAAGGTAAATGAGGTAAGCACAAGTGAATTGGTACAACAGATTTCTAACTTAACTGCTGTGGTGCAACAATTAACAACAGGAAACGTGCCGGTTGCGAGGGCTTGCGGATTATTCTTAATGGCAGGGCATGCTACTGATGCGTGCCCAACATTGCAAGAGGATGAGAATGCACAGCAAGCCAATGTAGTAGGTAACTACCAAACACAACCAAAGAAATATGATCCCTACTCAAACACTTACAATCCAGGCTGGAGAGACCATCCAAACCTCAGTTATGGAGGGAACAGGCCACAAACACAAGGAGTGTTCCCACCGAGGCAGCAGGGCTTCCAACCAGCCCAACCCCAATATCAACCTAAGCAAGCAGCACCTGCACCTACTGGAACAACATTGGAGGATATGTTCAAAGCATTCATGGGACAGACACAACAGTTCATGAATCAGACACAGCAGTTCCAGCAGGAGACAAAAGCTTCGGTTCAAGACTTGAGAAACCAAGTAGGACAGCTGGCTACAACTGTGGGGATATTGGAATCCAAAGACTCGGGAAAATTACCATCTCAAACAGTAGTCAACCCAAGGGAGAATGAAAGTGCCATAACTTTGCGGAGTGGAACACAGTTACATACACCACCTACCCCCGTAGAGTTTGAGGAGGAAGCAGCTAAGGAGGAAATAGAAAAATCCAAGGTACAACCTAACCCTCCTACTCAGCTTAAAAACATTCCTCTTCCATTTCCTCCCAGAAATTCTAAAACCACAAAGAAAGATGAAAAAGAAAAAGAAATTCTGGAAACTTTTAGAAAAGTAGAAGTAAACATCCCTCTCCTTGATGCAATCAAACAAGTGCCAAGATATGCAAAATTTTTAAAAGAATTATGCACTAATAAAAGAAAATTGCAAAATGATGAAAGAGTTACTGTTGGAGAAAATGTATCTGCTGTCCTTCAAAGAAAAATGCCTCCTAAATGTAAAGATCCAGGAATGTTCACAATCCCATGCAAAATAGGAAACACCAGATTTGAAAAGGTCATGCTAGATTTAGGAGCTTCAATTAATGTTATGCCTTTATCTATTTATGCCTCTTTAAATCTAGGTCCTTTGAAAAATACTGGTGTGATTATTCAATTGGCAGATCGTACTAACACTTACCCCCGAGGGGTAATTGAAGATGTCTTAGTATAGGTGAACGAACTAATCTTTCCTGCAGATTTTTACATTGTGGACATGGAAGATGATATATCACCAAACCCTTCCCATATCTTGTTAGGACGGCCATTCCTAAAAACAGCAAAAACCATGATTGATGTGCATAATGGGACCTTGACAATGGAATTCGATGGAGAAAAGATTCAATTTAACATCTATGATGCCATGAGGTACCCTAGTGATATAGGGCAAGTTTTTGCTATTAATGTGAGAGATTCCTTAGTACATAAAGCTTTGGAAAGAATACATAGGGATAGTTTGGAGGTTGTCATCACCAACAGTATGGATATGGACAAGGAAGATGAAGTTGAGCGAACTCAGGAATTGAATGAAATTGTGGCTGCACTACACTCATTGCCGAAATTCTCAGATAAGTCAGCAGTACACTCTATTCAATTACCTATTTCTCATCAAAAGTTAGTACCATCTGTTGTGCAAGCTCCAACCCTAGAATTAAAACAATTACCTGTACATTTGAAATATGCATATTTGGGGACTAATGATACTTTGCCTGTTATTATTGCTAGCAATCTAACTAAAATGCAGGAAGATAAATTGCTGAGAGTCCTAAGGGACCATGCCACAGTTTTTGGTTGGACGATAGCGGATATCAAAGGGATTAGTCCTGCGATGTGCATGCATCGGATATTGTTAGAGGATGGAGCTAAGCCCACGAGGGACGCACAAAGAAGATTGAATCCACCCATGATGGAGGTGGTGAAAAAAGAGGTGCTCAAACTGCTTGATGCCGGCATAATCTATCCCATTTCCGATAGTCAATGGGTGAGTCCAGTGCATGTAGTCCCAAAGAAATCCGGAATCACCGTTGTCAAGAACGATGATAATGAGTTGGTGCCCACACGGATACAAACAGGATGGAGAGTGTGTATTGACTACAGGAAATTAAATGTTGTAACAAGAAAAGATCACTTTCCTCTTCCTTTTATTGATCAAATGTTGGAAAGATTAGCTGGGCACACTTATTACTGTTTTCTAGATGGTTTTTCAGGATATAACCAGATTGTGATCACACTCGAGGACCAAGAAAAGACCACATTCACATGTCCCTTCGGCACATTTGCATATCGACGTATGTCATTTGGACTCTGTAATGCTCCTGGTACTTTTCAGAGATGCATGGTAAGCATTTTTTCAGACCTTTTAGAAAACTGCATTGAGGTCTTTATGGATGACTTCACAATACATGGTGATTCTTTGGATGCATGCTTAGATAATTTGAGTCGTGTTTTGGATAGATGCATGGAAACTAATCTTGTTCTAAACTGGGAAAAATGTCATTTTATGGTAGAACAAGGAATAGTACTTGGTCATGTTGTATCATCTAAGGGTCTCGAAGTTGATAACGCTAAGATAGATATTATTTCTGCTTTGCCTTACCCCGTCAGTGTGCGGGAGATTCGTTCTTTTCTTGGTCATGCAGGATTCTATCGAAGGTTTATCAAGGAGTTCTCGAAGATTGCATTGCCCTTGTGTAAGTTGCTACAAAAGGATGTGGACTTTCAGTTTAATGATGAGTGCAAGGAAGCTATTGATATTTTAAAGAAATTGCTGACCTCTGCCCCTGTGATCCAACCACCGAATTGGAAGTTTCCATTTGAAATCATGTGTGACGCAAGCAACTATGCAGTGGGGGCTGTTTTGGGACAAAGAATTGACAAAGTTGCTCATGCTATCTACTATGCTTCTAGAACTTTGAATGGAGCTCAGATAAACTATTCCACAACTGAAAAGGAACTTTTATCTGTGGTTTTTGCTTTAGATAAATTTCGATCATATTTGCTTGGTACTAAAGTTATAGTTTATTCTGACCATGCTGCTCTCAGGTATTTGCTAACTAAGAAGGACTCTAAACCTAGGATTATTAGATGGATTCTCCTTTTGCAAGAATTTGACTTGGAGATAAAAGATAAGAAGGTTGCGGACAACTTGGTAGCGGATCACCTGAGTAGGTTGCTGAGAGAAGAGGATGAACTACCTTTGCGTGATTCCTTCCCAGATGAGCAGTTACTTTCCATCCATGCTGAAACTCCATGGTATGCAGATTTGGTGAACTATTTGGTAAGTGCATAATTTCCTAAGGAATTTTCCAAATCCCAGAAAGAAAAGCTAAAGAGTGATGCTAGACACTATGTTTGGGATGATCCATACTTATGGAAATTTTGTGCTGACCAGATAATTAGAAGATGTGTGCCAAATAATGAATTCCAATCTATTCTAGTTTTTTGCCATTCTTAGGCTTGTGGAGGACATTTTGGTCCAAAAAGAACTGCTAACAAAGTTTTGGAAAGTGGTTTTTATTGGCCGTCACTTTTTAAAGATTCCTATCTATTTTGTAAAACATGTGATAATTGCCAAAGGACGGGGAATATCTCTCAAAGAAATCAAATACCCCAAACTCCTATTTTAGTTGTTGAGATTTTTGATGTTTGGGGTATAGATTTTATGGGACCTTTTCCTTCATCCTTTGGGAATGTATATATTCTTTTAGCTGTTGATTATGTCTCAAAATGGGTGGAAGCTAAAGCCACTAGGACTGACGATTCTAAAGTTGTTGCAAATTTTGTCAGTACTAACATATTTGTCAGGTTTGGAGCACCACGGGCCATCATCAGCGATCGCGGAACTCACTTTTGTAATAGGGTATTAGCGGCTTTGTTCAAGAAGTACAATGTTTTGCACAAGGTTTCTACATCCTACCATCCGCAAAGTAATGGCCAAGCTGAGGTGTCCAACCGGGAAATGAAATCCATTTTGGAGAAGGTAGTCAACCCAAGCAGGAAGGATTGGAGTTTGAAACTAGATGATGCACTATGGGCCTATCGAACGGCATCCAAAACTCCTATTGGGATGTCACCATATCGAATTGTGTTTGGGAAACCCTGCCACTTACCAGTTGAGTTAGAGCATAGGGCTTTTTGCGCAATCAAGCAGTGCAACATGAGTTTGGAAGTAGCTGGAGTACACAGGAAGTTGCAGTTACAAGAATTGGAAGAATTGAGGAATGAAGCCTATGAAAGTTCAAAGATTTACAAGGAAAAGACCAAGGCCTTTCATGATAAGCAAATTGTACGGAAAACCTTTGTTGTGGGACAGAAAGTTTTGTTATATCATTCTCGGCTTAAGTTATTTCCAGGTAAATTGAGATCTAGATGGGTTGGTCCTTTTGTTATCACTAATGTGTTTTTTCATGGTGCAGTCGAGATTCATAGTCCAAGTACAGGAAAGATTTTTAAAGTGAATGGACATAGATTGAAACCGTTCTATGAGGGACATTAAGTGGAAAATATTGAGATGATGGAGCTTGATGATCCGGTCTATGCAGAATGAGAAGGGAGACATGATGTCAAGCCAATGACAATAAACAAGGGCAGCTGCTTGGGAGGCAACCCAAGAGTCCAGATTTGATCTTTCTATCCCTTTACTATTTAGTTTTTTTCATTGCATGTAGTTCTTTCTTATTTGCATGATTTTCTTACATTGGGGACAATGTAAGGTTTGAGTGTGGGGGGAGAGATTTAGGTTTTTTTTATTTTTTTTTTTAGTGATATTGATCTGCTGATTTTGATAGAAAATAGGACCATCTTGATGCTTTTGAAATTTTTGAAAAAAACTGATTTCCATGAGTTTTTTTTGCCTATGTGTTTGAAGGTTAAAGTCAAAAATTGAAAATCAATGCTAAAAATTCAAAATCTGTTTGATGCTTAATTGATTAATGATTGAGAAACACTAGGTCATGATCCATAGTAATTGATTTAAATTGAATTTGTGTCTCATGAGTACTTGAACATGTGATATATGCTTAGTTGGCTAAGTTATCTGTGGAGTTGTCTATGTGCACTAATCTCATGTTCTAGAACTATTGAACTGCTTAAGCTTTTTGCAGGACCATGTGAAAAAAAAAATAATAAGAAAAATTGGAAATCAGTGAAATTGTTGAAAAAGAAACACAAGAGAAGTTATGTGGTGGGATGAGATGGAGCGTAAAACGCACTCTTCCATAAACACGTGCGAATAAGTGAGATGGAGCATAAAATGCACTCACTTACAAAAGAAAAATTGAGAAAGGTGAAACGGAGCATAAAATGCATTCACCGAAAACAAATAAGAAAATGAAAGGGTCTTGGAAAGAGAAAAAAAATAAAGCAGAAAAAGTATGTTTTGAGTTTTTGAGTGGTATGCACGGTTTTTGCTCCACAGTAACTATATTGAGTAAGTGTGTGGATCATAGAAGAGTGTTTATATGGATACACTTTGATTTAATAAAATTCATTGGTGAAGTGGCAAGGTGGTTATCGTGAGTTAATTGATGAACATTGATCATGCTTTTGTGGGTTTAGTATTGATAATCATAATTTGATCTTAAAATCTTTTGATATAATAGTTGAATATAATTGTTTTGGAAATAAAATTTTTGGTTTACACGAGGACGTGTAAAGGCTAAGTGTGGGGGAATTTGATAAGTACATAATATTCGATGATTATTATTCCTTTATATTTAGTTTATTACATATTTCATGTGGACATGGGATTAATTACTGTGTTTATTATTTTCAGGATTATTTGGAACAATATATTAAAACGGGACAAATTAGAGTTTAATTTGGGACTAATTGGATTGACCCAATTTCGCAACTGATGGAGCCATGAGATTAGAAGTACATGCAACATCATCATGCCGCAAAGGTTGAAGAACAGCTCACGTTGCAAGGGAATGACCTAGTGGGCCATGGGTTTAAAGCAAGCAATTAAATGGAGGATACACTAGCAACCCAATAACATGCCACGGTCCAGCAGCTTGTTCACGAATTGAGAAGCATGTGGGCCACGGTTCAGCATGTTTTGGAAAGTTGAATTCAACAAAGAAGGAGTGCATGCATTCGTCAACTTTGCCACGGTTTCAGCTTACTAAAGGAAATCATATGGGCCCACGGTTTTATATATATAACAAATGAGTCAAGCAGCTTGTATAACATGTTATGTGGGCTGGTCATGGGAATTTAAGCAGCTTGCAAGGGAACTCCTAGTGGACCACGGAATGGGCCTCGAAATAAGAAGCTAGAGGGGATTGAATGGGTCACGCCTTTTCCTAGTGGGTCACCATCTTGTAAATGGACGGTTTAAGCAAAGGAGTGCATGCAAGGCTATATCAAATTGGAAAAGGATGTCACATGTGGGCCATGTGTCTAGTAGCTTATGTATTCCTATTCCAAGTAATACACATGCAGCTTACGTTCTTAGTTTTCCTACTAATCCTGGTGGGTCACGAATTAGGCAGCACATGCATGTCCAACTTATTAAATCCTAGCTGCTCACGGATTTCCAAGCGATGAATGGAAAAGGAATGTTAGTTGGTCACGGAAATAAGGAAGGGGAGATGAGGGCTGCAAATTTAATGTTATAAATAATTTCTTTATGGAAACTAGTTGTAATTGTAATTCCTTTTAGGATTTGGATTCCTAGTCCTTATAGGATTTAGGTCCTTGTCTAGCACTATAAATAGAGGATGATAGTTAAGGTTTTATTCATTCAATCTTCTACCAACTATCATACCTCATTGAAGTGCAGACTTGGAGCATGTCAGGCTAGTTTCTTTATTCAGTTCTAAAGGGAGGTGGAACCTTGTTACAAGTAATTAATTAATTGAGTATTATTATTTATTCCTTCTTGTATGAAATTTCTTCTGATAATCTGTTTTCATTGATTGCATGCTAATTGATCTAATTAATTTGATATGGCCAATTGAGTTAATTTAATCATTATCATATGCTAGATTAAGATTGGTATTACGTGTAATTGATATCTGTCTTCATCACAAGTAGTAAATTAGTGATACTAATTGTGGACAAGCTTTTGGGTATTGCTAAGATTATCAGAAAACAAGTTAAACAAATCGAGCTCATGTGTTTGTTGCTTGGATTAGCCTAATTCTCTATTTCTTAATGCTTCTATCATATTAAATCTAGAGAGCTTGTTCTAGGTTATATGCTAGTTGAATCTGGTGAAGAGCTTGTTTCATACAGTGAATATCTAAGGAGAATTTCGGATAGCAGAGCTTATTGTTATCTAGGGTTAATAGTTTCATTGAAGGGTAAAGAATAATAACTTGATTAATTGATTGCTGTGCTTGGTGAAACTGAACTACAGAACTGAAGTTTTTACATATTTGGTTAATCTCTTTATTTAAATTCTGTTTTTCTTAGTTTAAAACAATTTCAAAAATCCCCCATCTTTATTTTCTGTTAAAATAGTAGAATAAATCTAAAATAAATTTACTCTCTGTGGGATCGATCCTTACTTACTACTGTGCTAATTATTTAAATTCGTGAAGTGAAAGTGAGGTTAATTTAGGAGTGTAAACGACAGCTCCCAGTAGTATTTGCATGATTAGCTATAAATTATGATTTGTGAAATTATAATTTAGTATATGCATGATGTAGTTTAATTAAATATAAATTATAATTTGTTTATAATTTAATTAATATAAGATGTGATTATAAATTGAGTAATTATAATTAGATTAAATGTTTAAATTATAATTTATTTAATTATAATTTAATTAATGGGAAATACATAATTATTAATTGATTTAATTATGTGAGCATGCCTATGTAGTGTAATTAATTATGTGGTTATTAATTATTAACTTATTAATTAAACTATAAAGAGTTATCCTATCTGGGTTAACCAATTATGTGAATTAGTTATGTGTTAAATAATTTAGATTATTATAATTAAATATAAGTGTGTAGGAAGTGTTAAAGAACGTGATTGTATTAGTAGCTTGCGCTTGAGGCAAGTTTTCTAAACTCAAACCTTACTTGAGTTATTTTATTGATCATAATGATGCAATCTATTTGTATTCTTTATAATTTCATATTGAGCAAATATTATCAAAGTTTATTATTGAATTAATATGACCTTGACTTAATTGTTCAAGCAAGGTCTATATTGTCCTTTAAATGCTTTAAGTTTGATTCTAAAGCATATAATAGATTCATAATCTTTTAATTATGAATTGTTCTTGATTGTTGTAAGTCGATTCAACTACTCCTTAGTTGATGAACGTTAAATCCTAAATTTCCCTTTAAGTATATCCAAACCAAACTTTCTTTGGTGCAGACTTGTATTCAAATATTGAGATGAACAACCCTATTTACTAGGGGAGGTTACTATACGAAAGCGTTAAGATGTTTGTGCACAATACATGGTACGAATAGCTGATCCCCCTAAGTATGAGTTAAGGTCCATAGTCTAAATGACTGTTAAAGGTTTTAAATAGAAATGTTTATAACCTAGGACAAAAGTTCAAGGTCTTACGACCCTCAGATGAATTCTATATTCGAACTTTTAATGTTGATAAAGAATTATTATTCAATTCTTTATTGTTGATGAAAGTAAAGTTATTCAAATCTATTGAAGCTATTCAATTATATCTTTATTATTGTTGTATTCCAGTGAGCTATTGTTTGCTCACTCTTGTTTATTAAATAACCATTGCACCTAAGGTTAAAAGCGTTGACGCTCCGTCAACTAGTAAAGGCAAAGGAAATCTGAACAAGTGAAGACTTGTTTTATTTTGAAATTGTAATAAGACTTTATATGATATTTTTATTTTCCGCATTAATGCTTATGTCAAGGTTAGATTAAACCCTAGGAATTATTTTAAAAAGTTGTAAACCTTTTGATAAGGAAGATTTTAAGTATTTATAAAGGTTGTAATTTATTTTGCAATTATTTATTATTGGGTAGATGTATGTTATATTTAGGAAGTGAACACCAAATCATGTGAAAATGAAGTACCCGGATTTGGGGGTGTCACACACACCCCTCAAACCAACCAAGGAAAGGAAGTCCAGGTCAGCCGCATGAGTGACAAAGCTCAGAAAGGAGCAATAGCCAGAGTACATAATGATCTAAAATGGCTCCTCCACGGTCTCCAAAAAGGCGATCCAAGACATCACATCCACACATGAAGATGGATGAAAAGAGTAAGTCAAAGACATACCATAGAGAAAACAGAATCCATGATGACGGAGCCTACCAATAGGTCTCAAACGAGTCATGAACCAGATATACAGAAGGACATAGCTACTATGAAACTCCTTATCCCCAACAGTCTGGTAGAAGGATGCCGATATGATACTCTCTGCTAGGGAAAGGGGAAAAATGGTAAAGTCATCTCTAAGAGCCCTGACGGCCATCGGCATCCCTAAGTCCAGATGATTGACGTAGAAGGGCATGCACAAGTAAGATAAGATGCACATGATCAGGGAATCTAATCGTGCTGTCTGCCATCGCTCCTGAAAAATAGCAAAATCCGCCCGATGGAAAATAAAGCTGTCAACAGAGGAAAAATGGTCTATCATGAAGCTAATCGAGATAATGTGGCTACTACCAACCTCGGCTAAGACGAATGCCTTCCTCAAACCGATAACAGTCATAAACTGGCAGCGTATATGGTCTACTGCCACTCTGGCGTATGGCCCATCCATCGATAAACCTAAAATGCGACCGTACTCCTCCAAGGTAGGAGTCAGCTCCTCTTGCCCAAATCAAAAAATGTGGCACTCTGGGATCCAATGAATGAGCATTCCATCAAAAAATCCCTCTAAAACTTGGAAAGATAACAGAGATATGGAGTGGCCCAACATGCGACCAACTACGAAGCAATCAAAATTTAGGCAGATTGTCTTGCCAAACCTTTAAACTGGTAGCTATCCGACTAGGCAGAAGGTGATCCAAGCGAACAACGAAAGAGGAAGTCATTTATAAAAGCTTTGTCAAAAAGACCATACAGGGGTCAATCTCTATCCAAGCATTTTTATATAAATAAAGAATGCATCGTAATGAGCGATAATACATCATATGAAATAAACAGGCAAAAAGGACAACATTATATATATCAAAATGAAATACATCAATTTTGTATATACATCAATGTTATACCTATGATACATTTGAAAACTAAAAATAAAAAGTACATTATAATGGGGTACACAAGCTCAATGTCTAATAAAGGCCTATAAAAGAATATCTATATCATCCAAGAAGGTGCTGGAATCATCGAACTGATCAACTTGAGCTAGATTATCCTGAGTAGGCATACCCTGTATGTCTGGGTGGTAATACACATCCTACGCATCCTGATGATGAGACATTTCCTGCATACCCAGGTGATAATCAAAGGGACCCTCCCCATCCATAAAGCCACCAGTACCTGATGGTCCGGCCTCATGACCCTGGGAATCAAACTTACTAGCTAATGACGAATCCCCGCCTAAATGAAGTTAATACATCGACAGCCTCTCCACCTAATAAGTCAAAGCTGCGATCTAAGACTGATGAGAAAGCTCCTGAATGCAAGCGATCCACTCGGTCACCATAATGGACCCTGGGACCATGTCTCCCAAGAACTGGGCAGCCCTAGTCTGCGCTCCAATAGAGCTAGGGCGCCACCAAGTAGAGAAGTCATCCGAGGTAATGGGGTCATCTAATAGGTTAAACCCCTCATACCTCGCTATAGGAATCTCTAAAATAGGCAGAGCCAAATGCCATAATTACTGAGGCAGCAGTAAGAAGGGAAGACAGATCTCCCCAATGATACATCTGAAAGCATGCTCTCTAAGGTAGAGCTCCCAACCTCCATTGAACGGGAACGGAATTAGGCGAGTAGACAGATAATACTCAGTCCTTTAGGAAGACCATCCTCAAATCCCTCAGTCAGGTGCTCTACAGTATAGAGGACCCACACTACGTCAGAGGCTGATAGCAACTCAAGCTAGAGGCGGGCATGGGTGAATTCCACTGAAACTGGAACCTCTGATAATGTTGATTGATTCCATCTACTACCCCGAGGGTAGGTGCCCAAGCCCAGAACAGTGAGAGATCGGACGCAAGGAAGCCTTTCGTAAGCCCAGAACTGCCAATTCAAAGAGCCCGACATTAGTCATGAAAAAGAAAATCAAGATTCAGAGAATCATAAATCGGTCAAGATGACTCACCAAAAGAAATGGGCAGAAGTCGAGCCAAGCATCGGTCACTCCCTCCGAGCGCAGTCGCATCCTATGAAGAAAGATAGTGAATTTGAAAGATTTCCAGTCATAGTCCCCAATGCGATCTACATCCCAAACGTCCCCTACCAAGCTAAAATCGACAATAGAGGAGTTGTTCATAATGAAACAACCCCTCATGATGGTTAGGAATAGACGCCGCAAGATGTGATCCCTATCCACCAAATCATTAGGCAATGAATCCTGCAGAGTACCCTGAGTTGCGTCCATGCTCAAAGAGTCTGACCGGATATTACGAGCCTTGAAGGCTCGCTCCCGAGGAGAAAAATCGAGAAGGGTGCAAACAGTGGTAGTGGTAATAAGAGCCTCCAAAGGTACCCGGTCCCCAAAAAACTTCAAACCAGTAATATAGTGCCAATCTATAGGCGTTATCATGACCTCGCAATCCAACAGATGGAGGGACTGACTCTGATGGAACCATCTCTCGGACAAAGCTCGGAGATAGCCCTGTAGACACTCGAAATTTTGCTTTTGTCGTACTAACCCTGCAGGAGGGTAAAAGCGTCATTTTACTTCAAAGACAACCCCGAAGTTGGGCAAAAGATCCCGATCATCTCGGAGACAACCCCGAGAATGATGAAGAGGACCAATGAAGTTTGAACATACCGCAACCCGATCGAAGATCGACGAGCTGAGACAGTGATCATCGAAAACCACCTCAGCAAACCTTGAACGACATGCCATCAAGAGATAAGCCTGCAGACTGATATCTAGACCTGGAAGGTATCTTGACTATGAGTATCAACTTCCCGAACCCTAACTCAGTCGAACTTGGTCAAATCTCGTTGCATTCGTCAAATACGGTCCGAAAGATCAAACGGCAGTCGTCAACTTCTGCCGAATCGAGACCGAAGGAGCCATAACCAAGCCGGGGGGTCCCACCTGGGTAGCCTCCACCATGTATGCGGCTAGCCGCATACATGTTTGCGGCTGCCTCGGACAGGTTATAACCCCCCACTTAGTTCATTTTAAAAAAAAGAAGAGATAGATATAGAGAGAGAAGGACATTTCTAGAGAGAGAAAGGCTCGGGTTGGACATCAATATAGCAACTTGAAGCTTATTTCTTCCATCTAACATCTCATTGAAGCCATCACGCATCCCCCAAGGTGAAATAACGCACTTCTAGCTTTGTTTTCTTTGTAAACTATGTTCAAATGATAGATTAATGAAGGATCTTGTTTGAATCTTGCTATATTTGTTGTATTATAAGCATATTGTGTAATAGTTGGTAGTTTTAATCGTTTCTATCGGTTATTTATTGCTTTAATACGTTGTATATAGCTTCGGAGACTAGATATACCTCAAGCTAAGCTTAAGCTAGTTCTCGAGAGGTTGTTAGCATGATGCTTCAACCCGGGAGCTAGAACTGCTTAGATTCGTGGTATATCTATGGATGTATTTACTTGTAAATGGTCCCGGTTAACCCGTATAGCCCTAAATATATATTTAGAGGTGCAAGGGGGGCCGAATCTGTGTGAACGGTGATTTCAACCGATGAAATCACTTAGTAATGAAGTCGTGGACGTTATGTATATATGAAATGGTACAAATATTGTGAGCCTAGGAATCCCGGTGTCGAGATCCCCGAACGGATCCGACTTGATTCCCACGATCCACCAGTTTTTACTTTGTAAATGCTTTAAATATCTTAAATATCGATGTGCATGTAATATTTGGATCTTGAAAACGAACTCGAGGGGTTAGTCTCGAGAGCTCGGATTCAAGATCCCGTAATAGTGAAAACCTTCATTAGGGGAGCTCGGTTCATCGAGATGGCTTTTATGCCCGATGATGATCCGAACCTTCTTAACGCTTTAGCATACATATCATCAAAATGATTTATCAAAGAAAAAACCACAAAGAGCTTTTGATGAAATAAAGCGATTCAGGGTAGATCACGTAATTAACGCAAAGAATTAAAGGAAGTATCGAAGTCCTCGATTCCTAGTCGGGCAAAGGATTTGAAAACCTTACTTTCTAAAACCTCATTTCAATTCATATATCTTGCTAAAAATGAACTTTTGATTAAATTAAATCCTTCGTACCTAGGCGCAAAAGAGGTACATCACTACTTTCAAGTCACCAAAAAGACTTAGAAGCCTACTAATAAAGCTTTCAAAATCAAACACACACACACACACACACACTTTTTGCATAAGAAAATCAATAAGATGCAGTACCGTGCTTGCACGGGAGTCGGGGGGTGCCTAATACCTTCCCCCCGCTTAACCTAGCCCTCGAATTCCACGAATCTCTTGTTTCAAGACCAAATCAAAGAGTCACGCATTAGACCATCTTGCAAAAAACTATTAAAAACCGTATGAGTTGGTACATCCATTTCCAAAATACCAACTGGCTACTCTGTCTCAATCGGTCTAATCAATAAAATCAATCTTTTAAAATCATCGACACATATATCGGTACCAGTTTCCTACGAAATTCACCCTTTAAAACGGAACCCCAAAGACAAAGCGAAAGCAAAAGGGAAAAGAATAAAATAAGGAAATCGGGGCACTCCTCTCTCGTCCCATGGACAAGAGACAAGGGCAAACAACTCCAAAAGAGAAAAAAGAGACCTCCTCCTTCAACAAAAGGGAGACCTAGGACTTGATTTTCCACCCGGCATCGACAGGTGGCGACTTTGCTAGGGATCAAAGAAGGCTTAAGTCGCGATCAAACTTTTTGATTTTCATTCTGCATATGCATTTATGTGAATGATCTTTGTGTGTGTTAATCTTTTAGCATTTTGTATTAGTGCCTCGCACAATATATTAGTTCTTCGCACAATGTCAACATATTACATGCGTTGAGGACGTGAATGTATGTGAATGTATGTTGTGTGGTACCTCCATTAGGGGGCAATCCCGTTAGTTGTTTATTACTAGACTCCTATGGATGTTTCCATTGTGAGGCTCATGAAAGGCACCACTCAGATCTGCTCCAATCGAAACATGGATGTTTTCATCAAGTAGATTGCAAAGATCTGGGAACCAATTTCAAATAGCCCGTGAGAGTAACCCTAAGATAGGTCAGCCTCTTATAAACCAAACGCGCGGTGTGCTTCTTCATGCCCCATTTAAATCTTCCGCGTATATAAATGACCGTTATCTTGAACTGTCATACATACATCTTTCACACCCTGTCATCAATTCGACTAACTCGTTGTATTGCATGAAAAGATTAAAAAACCATTAAACTGATACATAGCATATCATGCATCCCTATCCACCAGTATCTAGTCTAAACTAGATATCGGTTGTTGTGCACATTGGTCCTAAAACCCAATCTCGAGCCAAGAAAGCCCTTTCACCAATCCAGATGGCTGAAGCAAGTTCATCAGAACCCATCCCATTATCTCGAGATGAATTCAAGGAGTTTAAGAAGTAAATGGCAGAGATGACGACCCTGTTAAAAGAACAGTGCAAACTATCTAAGGAATCTAAACACAAGAGTTCGACTGAATCCTCTATGCAAGGAGACATGAAAGTACCCGAAAAGGAAGGTGATACCCATACGTCCACACCTATATCTCCCCTCGATGTTGAAGTACCCAAGGAGACCCCGATCCAGAAGACGACAAGGGATATCACAAACCTCCGGGAGGACAAAGACACTAGAGACATTAGGAAGAAAGTTAGATAGATGGAAGACGGTATCCAGTCTATGAAAGGGACGGTATCCCACGGGAGAGTGAATTACTCGGATCTGTGTATTTTCCCAAAGGCGAGATACCCTGATAAGTTTTAAGTCCCCGAGTTTGAGAAATACAATGGACTGGGAGACCCGTACAATCACTTGAAAGTCTATATAGGTGAACTTGGAACTTACGCTGAGGATGAAAACCTCAAGATGCAGCTGTTTCAGAAGAGCCTTACCGGTGAAGCCCGCACGTGGTACGCACGGATAGGCAATTCCAAAGTCAGAGGTTGGGAAGATTTTGCCCATGCTTTCCTAAACCAATACAGTTTTCAATCCCAGATGGCACCTGATCGCTACCAGGTTACCAAAGTCAGAAAGTTGGGCAATGAATCTTTCAGAGAATACGCGCAGCGGTGGAGGCGAATGGCGGCCCAAGTCAACCCACCAATAATTGAGGGTGAGATGGTGACCACCTTCATTGATATACAAGAAGCCCCTTTCTATGAGAGAGTCCTCGCCGGGTTAGGAAAATCTTTTTCAGAAATGATCAAACACGGGGAAATGGCAGAAATGGGTTTGAAGTCTAGAAAAATCAAAGACCTCGCTGCTTTGGAAGCCGTAGCCAAGCACATACAGTTGGGAAATTATGCAAGCGCTCCCAAGAGAGGATCAAAGAGGAAGGAAGAAGATGTCTCGTTAGTATTGCAAGGACAATCTGCTAACAAGAGCCCTAACTCACCTATCTAGAAGCAGAACCCTCATCCAACGAATTTTTGAAATCCTACAGCAATGAAAGTTGGGGAAAACAAGCGAAGAAGGATATTCACTCCTTTAGGAGACTCCTTGGAAAACATATTAGCCCTACTGATCACCCAGAAGAAGATCTTTGAGTCGCTCCACCTTCTGATCCAAATGGAAGGCAATTCGATTCCAGTAAGAAGTGCGCCTACCATTCCAACTCACCGGGGCATGATACTCAGGAGTGTTGGACTCTGAAGCACAAAATTCAAAACTTGATTGACAGCAGGGAGATTATAGTCAAAAAGCCTGAGCAGCCGAATGTCAACAACAACCCTCTACCTCAGCATGCGGAGGAAGGAGTAAACATGATCAGTGCCGAAAGTAGGGAAAACCGTAAATACTTGAGGAAGATGGGAGAGTTACCCTCGGCACATGACCCTGCAATATGGGGATACCCTGAAGAAAATTAAGGGGTAGAACAAGAATTGGATTCAATCAAAGCGCAGGTGGATCAGCTAGCTGAATTGGTGGTATACCAACACCAGTTGACCCGATAGCTCATCGACCAGGTCTTATCAAAGCCAAATGACCTCATATCTGTCCATGATGTTTCCACATGCAGAAGGGATCAGATCCATTGCCTAGAGCAGAACAAATGGACTGAAAAGATGGCTCGATAAGCTAGATTGCAGAGTCGTCGAGATTTTGCAGCTAAACAGAAATTCACCCCGTTGAGGCAATCTAGGGAGGAGATTCTCTATACCTTGATTGAGGAGGGAAAGATTATAGAATTTCTACAACCCCCAAATACGAGATTGAAGTGTTTCGATCCTTCCACATCCTACCTTTACCATTCTAATGCTCCTGGACATGGCACGGAAGAATGTTGGGCTCTGCAACATCTAATCCAGAACTTGATTGAATCCGGAGAGCTAGACTCAATAAACAAAGCTGAGATCTTCCTTGAGGAAGAAATATACTACCCTCAGGAACTGAGGAACGTAGAAGGTATAATAGCCGTTATCCTTTGCATGGAAGGAATATCCGGCGGACCCATAACCATCCAAGGGGTACCTGAGCAGAGAAATAAAGCCACTCTCTAGATACCAGCGCCTAAACCACTGATGTTGGCCCCTTGGCCACAAGTCCCAATTCTTAGCCTAAAGAAGGTACTGTGGAATTACGGAGAAGGGATAAAGTTGGCACCTGACTGTACCGCCATCATACCTAGGGAGAATATATGTTACCTCCTGGGGCGTTTGGCGAAACCTGCAACCAAGGTATTAGGGAAGGTATCTACTGCAAAGATCACAGAGTTCCTCCACAAAATGGGACACGGTGAAGCCAGGACGGTGAGGATAAAATTTCTATCCTGGATTTGGTATTAGAATCTGATGACCATCGTCAAATTTTGATCCAAGTATTGGAGGAAGCACACTTACCCAAGACTATTGATACTAAGAAATTCCAGCACTTGATCAGCCACGTACTGGACAGTAACGTGATATCCTTCACTGACGACGATATACCAGCCGAAGGAACTGGGCATCACAAACCATTGCATATCGTTGTCGTTTCATCAGGATATGTGGTAGGTGGCATGCTGATCGACGAAGGATCGTCTTTAAACATCTGTCCACAAGATACTCTAGAGAAGATGAAGATCAACCCTTCGAATTTGGGACAGCCATGTCGTCGTACGGGCTTTCGATGGATCAAGAAGGGATACCGTGGGGGAGATTGAACTTCCTATGGAGATTGGCCCTTTCACTTTTAACATACCTTTTCAGATCCTGAAGATCACTACTGGGTATAATTTGTTGTTAGGACGACTATGGATCCATATGGCTGACGCCGTCCCTTCAACTCTTCATCAATAATTAAAATATATCGTCAACGGTAATCTGGTGACTGTCAGTGCAGAACCTGATTATCCTGTTCATAACCTGGGAGATATGCCCCTGATCGGTGTGAATGAAGGGGTCGAGCCCGCCAGTTTTCAAGCCTTCGAAATCAGTAATCAGCGATATAACTCTATAGGAGCCCCAGTCTTAATTCCCCAGATATCTACAGAGGTGATGACAGTTTGCCAAGAGATGTTGTCCCGAGGATATCGACTAGGCCAATGATTGGGGAAGAATGGCCAAGGAATCAGAAACCCAATCCGTATACCCACGCAGTTGGGAAACGCTGGACTCGGATACCATGGTGGATCAAAGCATCAGAATCCTCACAGGCGTCAACCAGTTAATTCACCTCAAGCCAAACCATGGTGAAATTGAATTTAAAGAGCCACTCAAGAAGATCCCCCTCATTATTTTAAACCTTCTGATTCCTAAAGTCGATCAAAGAGGACATCAGATGGACGGGGATGAAAAGCCTCTCAAGGATGCGGCCCAGAAGGCCAAAGACCAAAAGTTTCTGGAAGAGATCCAGTTGCAATTCATGATCAGTTTTTACCTCTCTGAAAAGGACCTGAAGAAGTCCGACGGGGCAGATCTATCAAGTGATCAACCTAACCTCCCGACACTTAACTAGGGAAATGTAAACATCCCAAGCAGTGATCCAGGGACCAGTTCCAAACCAGTTATGGCCATCTTGGAAGACTGCGACTCCAGTAGCACGTCTATCTCAACGACTCCCCAAGAACTCCAGACCAGCAATTGGACGATCACTCCATAGATCGTCCAAAAAGGGGAAAAACTGGGAAGCGACCACTGACAGGAGCTCCACCTGTATCTATATTTATGTCTGTTTTATTTCATCTGTAGCTTGTTATTGCCAGTTGTCATATTAACTGATGAATCATTTTGTAATTGACTACTACTTGTATATATTTAGCAATCAAGTTTTTATATCAGGTTTCCAAATTTGCATGTCTCTAGCCACGTCCATGGTTTGCCGAATTTGAGTAATGATTACGATTTTGACATAGAATTGGACTTTGACTTGATAGGAATCGAGTAGGAGGAAGGGGATGATGATGAGGTGCCTGAGGAAATCAAAGCATGGGTCAAAGATAAACCTAAACCCAACCTCGATCAAACCACCACCATAAATATCGGAACCCACAACGATCCCAAAGAAATACAGATCGGAACCAACCTTCCCTCTAACCAAAGAACTATTCCAACTCTTAATACAATTCAAGGATGTTTTTGCCTGGTCTCATGAAGACATGATAGGTCTATCCACCGATATCGTTGTCCATTGACTACCAATTAAAGAAGGGTTCAAACAAGTCAAGCAGAAACTAAGACGGTTGAAACCAGAATGGAGCTTGAAGGTCAAAGAAGAAATTATCAAACATTTCAAAGCGGGAATCATTATGGTGTCAAAGTACCCTGAATGGTTGTCCAATGTAGTCCTAGTGCCGAAATCTGGGGGAAAGGTGCGAGTTTGTGTAGATTATCGAGATCTCAACAAAGCCAGCCTTAAGGATGACTTCCCAGAGCCGTTCATCCACATATTAATCCATAACACTGCGCAATTCGAGATGTATTCTTTCACTGATTGCTTTGCTGGATATCACCAGATCATGGTTGCTAAAGACGACAGGGAAAAGACCGCCTTCATTACCCCGTGGGGAACTTTCTGTTATCGAAGACTAGCTTTTGGCCTTACCAACGCTGGGGCTACTTATCAAAGAGCCATGATAACTTTATTCCACGATATGATGCACAAAGAAATGGAGGTGTATGTGGATGATATCATCGTAAAGTCCCGGCAGGCTGATGACCATTGCACCTATCTTCGGAGGTTGTTTGAACGACTCTGCAAGTTCAATTTGAAGTTAAACCCAACAAAGTGTGCTTTTAGGGTGAAATCCGGCAAACTACTGGGATTTTTGGTCAGTAACCGGGGCATTGAGTTGGATCCTGCCAAAATCCAAGCCATCACGGAAATGCTTGAACCAAAGACCGAGAAGGAAATTCGAGGTTTCCTGGGAAGAATCAACTTCATCAGCCGGTTCATATCGTAGTTGACAGCAACCTGTGAACACATTTTCAAACTATTAAGGAAGAACTCTTCAGGAAAATGGAATGAAGTCTGCCAAAAAGCCTTTTATATCATCTAGAAGAGGTTGATTGAAGCACCTATTTTGGTAACCCCAAAGGATGGGATTCCGTTGTTCATATATATCTCGGACAACTCCAATGCTATGGGTTGTCTACTGGGGCAGAAGGATGACATGGGGAAAGAAAGAGCAATCTATTATCTTAGTAAGCGCTTCAATAGCGGAGAACAGAAATATACTCTGATCGAAAGAACCTGCTGTGCATTAGCTTCGGCAGCCACCAGGTTACAGCATTATCTGCATGGTCCATACCACTTATCTCATATCGAGGATGGATCCTTTGAAATACATCTTTAGCAAACCAATTTTGAACTGCCGTCTATCCAAGTAGCAGTTAATCCTTCAACAGTTCGACATCATATATGTCACCCAAAAGTCCATCAAAGGGCAAGGGATTGCGGATCACCTGTCGGCTGCACCAACAGCGGGTTTTGAGCCTTTGGAAATGTATTTCCCTGAGGAAGAAGTGTTGACTGTTCTCCTGACTGCTAAGGAGGATCAAAGTCCATTTTAGAAAATGTACTTTGACGGCGCAACAAACGCTGAAGGTGCCGGAGCCGGGGCAATCCTGGTATCCATCACGGGAGATCAATACCCCGTGGCAACCAAGTTGCATTTCAACAACTCCTATAATACTGCCGAATATGAAGGGTGCATTGTGGGGTTGAAGCTGCCTCAGTCTATTGAAGTGAAACGTTTAGCGGTGTTTGGAGATTCGGAGCTAGTCATCAGACAGTCTACCGGGGCTTACACCACCAAAGAACTGCATCTACTGCCATATCACCGACATGTTCTCAGATTGGCAGGGGAATTTGAAGACATTGCCTTCATGCATATCCCCCAGAACAGAAATGATTTCGTCGATGCATTGGCCACATTAGCTTCACTGGTGAACCTGTCAGCAAGAAGGGGAATGCCTGTCATCACTTTCACTGTGCAGAAGACACCGTCATATGGGAACAATGTAGGGGAGATATCAGATGAGATACTACCTACGGGGCCACCTTAGTACCACCATATAAAAGAATATATGTGAGATCAGTCAACCCCGGAAGGGATGAGTCAAGCCACAAAGAAGGAATATAGAAAATGGCTATGAATTTCTACCTAAGTGGAGATGCTCTCTATAAGAAAGATCCAGGTGTAGGCCTCCTGAGATGTCTAGACCGGGAGCAAGCACATCGACTTATGAATGAAGTACATGGTGGAGTATTCGGAGCACATATGAGTGGACCTTTGCTTGCCAAAAAGATTCTGAGGACAGGACACTATTGGATATCCCTCAAAGCGAATTGCGATGATCATGTTAAGCGTTGCTATCAATGCCAGATCCATGCCAACATTATTCATGCGCCTCCGAATCAACTGCATTGTATGACATCACCATGGCATTTTTCCATGTGGGGAATAGACGTGATAGGACCAGTTGAGCCTAAAGCCAGTAACGGTCATCGATTCATCTTCACTATGATTGACTACTTTACCAAGTTGGTGGAAGCAGCTTCTTTCCCCAGGGTCACCAAAGAGGTCATCGTTGGTTTCTTTAGAAACAACGTCATCTGCCGGTATGGACAACCCGAGGTTATTATATTAGATAACGCGAAGAATCTGAATAACGAGATGATGAGGGAACTATGCGGTAAGTTCAATATTAAACACGTCAATTCGGTCATTTATCGTCCAAAGAAGAACGGCGCGGTGGAAGCGGCTAACAAACACATCAAGAAGATAATGATGAATATGTCAGCAAATTACAGGGGATAGCCTGAGCTATTGCCGTTAACGCTACTTACATATCGGACGTCGACTCGAACCTCGACTGGAGCAACACCTTACTCATTGGTATATGGTATGGAGGCTGTACTTCCTGTCGAAGTGGAGATGGAATCACTAAGAGTGATCCTTGATGCCCAGATAGAGGAGAGCCAATGGATACAAGATCGATACAATCAGTTATCCCTGATAAATAAAAGAAGAGTTGCTGCTATATTTCACGGTCAACTCTATCAACAGCGAATGTCTCAATCTTATAACAAGAATGTGCGACCTCGAGAATTCAAAGAGTATGATTTGGTACTGAAGAAGATCATTCCGGGCCAGGATGCAGCTAAGGGAAAATTTTCCCCAAACTGGGAAGGACCCTTTCTTGTCAAAGCAATCCTATCAGGTAGAGCTTTGAAATTGGAAGAGATGGACGGTGAGGAATTCCCGCAACTGATCAATTCCGACTCGGTGAAACGGTATTATGTCTGAGACCCCTTTTCACCTTCTGACTGGACTGCTATGTCTTGATAAAAAAAAGAAAACAAGAAAAAAAGGAAAGAAAAAATATATCAAGTCTAGTTTTTCAGGTCTGAGCCTAAACTACGAATGACCTGATCTCCTATCTATGGGAGTATGTAGGCAGCCATTTATGGTGCGGTCTAACCCTGGAAAAACATCAAAATCTTATCAAATCTTACCCTTGAAAAACATCCTAAACCTCATCAAATCAAACCAAAAAACATCAAAATCTTATCAAATCAAACTCAAACCCCAAATAAACCCCTTTCAACCTTTTCAGGTCTGAGCCTGAACTACGAAAGACCTGATCTCTTATCTGTGGGAGTATGTAGGCAGCCATTTTTGGTGCTGTCTAACCTTCAAAAAAGTCAAACACTTTCCTAACTTATACAGAAATCCAAAACCTATCCATCAAGCCCATACCAATCGATGGCTCATGCGGAGATGACCTAGCGACATCATCATCATTCCTGCCGAATCTAATGCCATATGACGAGACTAGTGCTATGTCGACATAATAAATCATGAAGCAAAAATGGCAACAGTGGACATGGTTAGACATGCGCAAACAAGGGAAGTGAACTGAAACTTTCTTATTTTTTAATATATACAACTATTTAGAATACACAAGTTGATTCTAACCTATGACAAGTGATAATAACAAAGTCTCTACAGGAAAATAAAATAGAGCTATAAATCAGTGGTAAGACGAGCCAACATCGCCAAATATCCAGCTGTCTCTATAGTCGAGGGAGCAGCTTTGAGCTCGTGCTCCAACATGTCAACCCTCCTCAGCATCTCCTCTGCCATGCGAAAAATCTCCTCTTGACTCTTCACTACACCTTGTACGTAATCGATGAGTCCATCTGAGAAAGTCTCAGCTGCATCTCTATCAATGATGGTCTGATCTCTGGAACCATGGGCTGCATCTCTCTCAGTGATAGCAGTATCCATACCAGCTACGGTTGTCAACAATAGAGCCCGGACCTGATCTCTCTCAAATGTCACCAGCTGAAGCTGTCTATCCATTGCCTCTATGGAAACTGAGGCCAAACGCGGGATAGTGCTCACTAAAGAAGCTGTCAACTCTGTAAATAACGTATCCTCAGTAGGAGATATAGGATCCTCCATCGGTTCCGCCGCATCCGTGGACCAACCATCGTCATCAGATAAAGATTATGTACCAACCTGATCTGCGGTCTCTGGTGCCAAATCCGACTCAAGCCAAGCTGAATACTCTGCAGAGCGGCCCGGATGGCAATCTCTAAAATCTGCTATTTGTCGATGAGACCAGAAACCATAAACTAGAGCCAAATCAGCCTCAGTAACTGAGCAGATAGGGAATCGATAATCCTTAATCCCCTCAAATGCATGGACCTCCTGGTACTAATCAAACTGACCCATCACCACCATAGGATGATAGGTTGTCACACGCCTCAAACCCGCCAAGGGGAGGAAATCCAGGTCAGCGACATGGGTGGTGAAACTCATAAAGGAGCAGTACCCAGAAATGAAGTCCAGGATGCCTCATCGACGCAAGAAGTCGGGCCATATGAATAAACTTGAGACCGGTCATGTCCAAATCAAAAACCATAACGGTGAAGCCGCCCTATCGGTCGGAGGTACGTCATCAACCAGATCTATAAAAGTACTGGACTACCTCTGAACTCCTGATCACCAGCGTCATGGCAGATAGAGGCTGAAATTAAGGTCCATGCCAGGATAAGGGGCAATATAGTAAAGTCATCTCGAAGAGCCATAACATCCACCGACATCGCCACATCCAGATGATTGGTATAAAATGGCATGTACAGATAAGCTACGAGGCACATAACCAAGGCATGCACGCTGGCAACGTACCAGCGCTCCTCCGAAATGGCAAAGTCTCCATGATAAACAGCAAAGCTATCCGCGGAAGCAAAATGCCTAAACATAAAGTCCATAGAGATGATGTGGCTACCACCCACCTCAGCCATCACAACTGCTCTCCTTAATCCAGTCATCGTCATGAACTGGCGACACATATGGCCCAAAGCCACTCGAGCACACGGCCCCTCTATCGACAGTCCTGAAATGCGACTATACTCCTCCAATAGGAGTCAACTCGGCTGAGTCGAATCGGAAGGCATGACGCTCAGGAGTCCAATACTTGAGTATCCCGCCAACAAATCCCTCCGGAATCTGGAAGGACAGTAAAGATATGGAGTGGCCCAGCATGCGGCTGACATCGATACGATCGCGAGATGGCAAGCTGGTCATACCAAACCCTCAAGCTGGTAGCTATATGGCTAGCAGGAAGGTGGTCCAAACGTACCACTACAGAGGACGACATCTGTAAAACCTGTGTCAATAAGACCATAAAGGGGTCAATCTCTATCCAATCATTTAAATATATATGAAGCATGCATCATACTAATGATAAAATAGCATGTGTGATGAATAAATAAGAAGCATCATATATAAATATCTTCCAAGTACATTAGTTTCATAAACATCACTATCATACCTATGATACATGTGAAAACTAAAATTAAAAAGTACAAGATATTGGGGCACAAATGCCCAATGACTAACAGAGGACCTATGGACTCGCCCCCTCATCAAAATCATCTAAGAAGGTGAAGGTTTCATCAAACTGATCAACTTGAGGTCGTCTACCTAGAGTGGGTGCGTCCTGCTGATACGGCCGATAAGGTGTCTCCTGCGTATCTGGGGGAACGGTGAAGGGAACATCTATATCCTGGAAGCCACCAAAACCTGAGGGTCCAGCACCATGGGAGCCACCACCACATGACTGTCCAGCCTCCCGAGAAGCAAAAGTGTGAGCCAAGGACGGGTCCAAGCCATTATAACTACAATAGGCCGACAACTCCTCCAACTGAAGTCTCAAGGCAGTAATCTGATCCTGATGAGACGGCTCCTGAAAACACGATATCCAGTCCCTCATCATAAGGGATCCTGGAACCAGATCGCCCAAGAACTGGGTAGCCTGGGTCTGAGCTCCTATCGTGCGCCGGACCCACCAAGTGATACAGTTCGTCGAAGAGATCGGACCCTCAGACAGGAGGAAACCACCAAACCCCAAGGTGGGAATCGATGCAACTGACGAAGTCAGAGGCCAAAAGCGCTGGGCTGGAGGAAGATACGACAGGCGAATCTCCCCAGTAATGCATCGAATAGCATGCTCTCCAAGGTAGAGCTCCCAACCTCCATCAAAAAGGAGTGGAATTCGGCGAGTCGATTAATAGAACACTAGCCCTGTAGGCACGCCATCCTCAAATCCCTCGGCCAAGTGCTCTCCAGAATATGGGGTCCACAATATGTCTCGAGCAAGCAACGTCTCCGACTAAAGATGGGCATGGGCAAAGTCCTCCGTGATCGGGACCTCAGGCAGAGTAGACTGATGCCATCTATGTCCTCGGGGATAAGTATCCAAGCCTAAGATAGAGGTAGAGCGAAGACAGGGAAGCCTCTCATAGGCCCAGAACTGTCAATTCAAACAAACCCTCCATCAATTGTGGGAAAAGAGAAATCAATCAAAAAGAAAATAAATGAAATTCGGTCAAGAAGACTTACTAGAAGAAACGGGAAAAATTCGACCCAGGCGTCGGTAACTCCCTCGGATCGCAGTCGTATCCTATGCAGGAAAAGAGCGAATATGAACGACCCTAAATCGTAGTCCCCAATATGGTCTACATATCGAACAACCCCTACCATGCTGAAGGGCACAGTGGAGGAGTTCTTCGCTATGAAACAACCCCTCATGATGGTCAGGAACAAACGCCGCAAGATGCGATCCCTCTCCGCCAAATCAACAGGCAACTCCTGCTGCAAGGTGCCTCGAGCTGAATCAATGCCCAGACATCCTGATCGAATACTATGAGCCTTGAAGGCTCGCTCATGAGGAGAAAACCCTAGGAGGGAACGCACAGTAGCCCCGGTGATAGACGGCTCCAAGGGCACCCTATCCCCGGTAAACTCCAAGCCAGTGATGTACCTCCAATCCATGGGAGTCATCATCACCTCACAATCCAATAGATGCAGCGACTGACTCTGGTGAAACCATGTCTCAACCAAAGCCTGCAAATAGCCCCCAGGGTAACGACGGGGAACAATGGTGAAGAAGGCCCCAAATCCCCAACAATCTACTACCTCTATGTACTCGGGATGTAGCGAATGATACAGAGCGTAGATACTGAACCAGTTACCCCTCAGCTAGGTAAACTCTGGCACCTGTACGACGTCAAGGTTAAGAAAACCCGTCTATGGCAGAAAGAAAAATAAAATAAATAATTAATCCCATATCTCATTCACCTGCAAGTGAATGGATGGATGGTGGCTCAAATCCGTGCCCAGCAAATCTGGGACCTCTACCTCAATGCCCAAAAAAAATCTAGGCGCAGTAGGGAGTGGAGGAGGAACCTCAGGCTCGGGAATGTCCTCGTCTAGGAGTGGCTGATCCTCCCCAGCCAGTAAGCGAGCGGGCTCGATCAAACGCTACACCCGTCGGCTAATACGTGGAACCTCAGAGAGGGTCCTACGCCGGCGAACTCCCAATGAAATCGGTCATCCAGTGGCACGACTAAGCTCCTCAGGATCCATGTCTGAAAAATGAGTTCGTAGGAATTAAAGCCAAGTCAGGTATATTCTTACCATTTGCAAATTTCAAATTAAACTCATAAAATATAATCATCACATGATGCATATTTTACATGTGTCATTAAATGTGTATGTCATTTGCATCTTAGTACATCTATAATGTATCTATGATCCGGACATTTGGTTTATGAAATTTTTTTGCCAGAGTCTCCTTTATAAAACGGACTATCCACATGCCCGAAGCATGTATGAAATCACCCTATGAGGGTACATCATCACAACCAAGCATGCAAACATCAATTTTAACTGTTATTTTAACACATATGTACAATGTATGTCTAGATTAATAGATAAATGGCAATATCTCGCATTCATACGATCCATAGGATGATTTGTATATATGTATTGCATCATAAACACATTTATCCATCTATACATGCATACATGTTAGATATATTTCCTTTAAGAAAGGAAATACGTGTTTCCGCCATCGAAAACATGAAAGAACGGAGTTTAGACGTTACCCGTAGTCCGAAGGAGTGTATGGTGGCGGATCGCTCCAAATCAAGCCGAAATCGAGTATAAATGAAGAAACGCTCGGCTTTGTAGAGAGAAAGAAGATGAAATCCGAATGGAATGGGTGAAAATGAGTCCTCCCCAAGGTATAAGATAGAACGCGGGTAGCCTTGAACATGGTTGCTCTTGCCGTAACCATGTATGTGGCTACCTTAAGTAGGGTCCCACAGCATTTTGTTTGGCAACACGACGTCCAGAACGTGTTCTTTTGGGTTCAGAGTGGTCACATTATGAAAAATGATGCCTTTCCAGGACAGTTTGAAACCCCAAAAACCCTAAAAATCCTCCAAAATAGCAGAAGTTCAACGAAGATCAGACAACCTGACGTTGAATGCCGGAAGACCAGGAAATCAATCAAAATCAACCTTACAACATGTAATCCACCGACAATGAATCAGTGAAGGCGTCGGCTTGACCCCGACAATGTAATCCACCGACAACGAATCAGTGAAGGCGTCAGCTTGACCCCAACGATGTAATCCACCGACAACGAATCAGTGAAGGCATCGACTTGACCCCGACGATGTAATCCACCGATAACGAATCAGTGAAGGCGTCGGCTTGACCCCGACGATGTAATCCACCGACAATAAATCAGTGAAGTCGTCGGCTTGACCCCGACGATGTAATCCACCGACAACAAATCAATGAAGGCGTCGGCTTGCCCCCGACGATGTAATCCACCGACAATGAATCACTGAAGGCGTCAGCTTAACCCCGATGATGTAATCCACCGATAATGAATCAGTGAAGGCGTCGGCTTGACCCCTGCGATTTAATCCACCGACAATGAATCAGTGAAGGCATCGGCAAATCCCCGATGATGTAATTTGTTGGCTACAACCCTACGCAGATCGGCAAATCCCCGATGAATGTAATCCGTTGGCTATAACCCTACGCAGATCGGCAAATCCCTGATGAATGTAATCCGTTGGCTACAAACCAGTGAAGGTCGACAAATCCTCGATGATGTAATCTGTTGGCTACAACCCTACGCAGGTTGGAAAATCCCCGATGAATGTAATTCGTTGGCTACAAACCAGTGAAGGTCGGCAAATCCCCGATGGTGTAATCCATTGGCTACAACCCTACGCAGGTCGACAAATCCCCGATGATGTAATTCGTTGGCTACAACCCTACGCAGGTCGAATATAATCCATTGGCTACAAACCAGTGAAGGTTGGAAAATCCCAGATGAATGTAATCCGTTGGCTACAAACCAGTGAAGGTCGGCAAATCCCCGATGGTGTAATCCGTTGGTTACAACCCTACGCAGGTCGGCAAATCCCCGATGATGTAATCCATTGGCTACAACCCTATGTAGGTCGGTAAATCCCCAGTGAATGTAATCCGTTGGATATAAACCAGTGAAGGTCGGCAAATCCCCCGATGGTGTAATCCGTTGGCTACAACCCTACGCAGGTTGGCAAATCCCCGATGATGTAATCCGTTGGCTACAACCCTATGCAGGTTAGCAAATCCCCGATGATGTAATTCATTGGCTACAACCCTATACAGATCGACAAATCCCCGATGATGTAATCCATTGGATACAACCCTACACAGATCGGAAAATCCCCGATGAATGTAATCCATTGGCTACAACCCTACACAGATCGGTAAATCCCCGATTGTGTAATCCGTTGGCTACGTCCCTACGCAGGTCGGCAAATCCCCGATGATGTAATCCATTGGCTACCACCCAGTGAATGCGTCAGCTCAACCCTTATGGTGTGATCCGTTGGCAACAAACCAGTGAAGGCATCGGCATGACCCCGATGGTGCAATCCGTTGACTACAATTTAACGCAAGTCTACTAAACCCCGATAACGTAATCCTTAACTTCCCCAGCCGGGGAAGTAACCCTTTTATATATCTCATATATTATTTCATCGATCATAAATGACATTGCATCATCAGATATACCTTGTCATGCATTCTTCGTGTCTATTAAATCTTTGTCGTGTTCATTCCATTACATTGCATGAACATGACAAAGAGGGGCATCTATAGACACTCAAAATTTTTCTTTTGTCGCTGCAGGAGGGTAAAAGAGTCATTTTACTTAGGAGACAACCCCGAAGTAGGGCAAAAGATCACGGTCATCTCGAAGACAACCCCGGGAATGATTTAGAGGACCAATGAAGTCCGAACATACCGCAACCCGATCGAAGATTAACGAGCTGAGACAGTAATCATCGAAACCACATCAGCAAACCTCGAACGATGTGCCATCAAGAGATAAGCCTGCAGACTGATATCTAGACCTGGAAGGTATCTCAGCTATGAGTATCAAATTTCTGAACCCTAACTCAGTCAGACTAGGTCATATCTCACTACGTTAGTCAAATACGGTCCGAAAGATAAAATGACAGACGTCAACTTCTGTCGAATCGAGACCGAAGGATCCATAACCAAGCCGGGGGGGTCCCACCTGGGTAGCCTCCACCATGTATACGACTAGCTGCATATATGTGTGCGGCTGCCCCGGACAGGTTTTAACCCCCCACTTAGTTCATTTTAAAAAAAGAAGAGATAGATATAAAGAGAGAAGGACATTTCTAGAGACGAAAAGGCTCGGGTTGGACATCAATATAGCAACTTGAAGCTTATTTCTTCCATATAGCATCTCATTTAAGCCATCTTAGTGTTCTTACTTTAACCCGGGAGTCAAAACGCTTGTTCACGCGTCCCCCAAGGTGAAATAAAGCACTTCTAGCTTCGTTTTCTTTGTAAACTATGTTCAAATAATAGATTAATGAAGGATCTTATTTGAATCTAGCTATATTTGTTGTATTATAAGCATATTGTGTAATAGTTGGTAGTTTTAACGTTTCTATCGGTTATTTATTGCTTTAATACGTTGTATACAGCTTCGGAGACTAGATATACCTCAAGCTAAGCTTAAGCTAGTTCCCGAGAGGTTGTTAGCATGATGCTTCAACCCGGGAGCTAGAACGGCTTAGATCCGTGGTATATCTATGGATGTATTTACTTGTAAATGGTCCCTGTTAACCCGTATAGCCCTAAATATATATTTGGAGGTGAAAGGGGGGCCAAATCGGCGTGAACGGTGATTTTAACTGATGAAATCACTTAGTAATGAAGCCGTGGACGTTATGTATATATGAAATGGTACAAATATTGTGAGCCTAGGAATCCCGGTGTCGAGATCCCCGAACGGATCCGACTTGATTCCCACGATGGACCGGTTTTTACGTTGTAAATGCTTTAAACATCGATGTGCATGTAATATTTGGATTTTGAAAACAAACTCGAGGGGTTAGTCTTGAGAGCTCGGATTCAAGATCCCGTGATAGTCAAAACCTTCATTACGGGAGTTCGGTTCATCGAGATGGCTTTTATGCCCGATGATGATCCGAACCTTCTTAACGCTTTAGCATACATATCATCAAAATAATTTCTCAAAGAAAAAACCACACAGAGCTTTTGATGAAATAAAGCAATTCAGGGTAGATCACGTAATTAACGTAAAGAATAAAAGGAAGTATCGAAGTCCTCGATTCCTAGTCGGGCAAAGGATTTGAAAACGTTACTTTCTAAAATCTCATTTCAATTCATATATCTTGCTAAATATGAACTTTTGATTAAATTAAATCCTTCGTACGCAAAAGAGGTACATCACTACTTTCAAGTCACCAAAAAAACTTAGAAACCTACTAATAAAGCTTTCAAAATCAAACACACACACACACACACACACACTTTTTGCATAAAAAAATTAATAAGATGTTGTACCGTGCTTGAACGGGAGTCGGGGGGTGTCTAACACCTTCCCCCCGCTTAACCTAGCCCCCGGATTCCACGAATATTGGGTTTCAAGACCAAATCAAAGAGTCACGCATTGGACTATCTTGCGAAAAACTATTAAAACCCGAATGAGTTGGTACATCCATTTCCAAAATACCAACTGGCGACTCTATCTCAATCGGTCCAATCAATAAAATCAATCTTTCAAAATTGTCGACACATATGTCAGTACCGGTTTCTTACAAAATTCACCCTTTAAAACGGAACCCCAAAGACAAAGCAAAAGTGAAAGGGAAAAGAATAAAATAAGGAAATCGGGGCACTCCTCTCTCGTCCCACGGACAAGAGACGAGGGCAAACAACTCCAAAAGAGAAAAAAGAGACCTCCTCCTTCAACAAAAGGGAGACCGAGGACTTGATTTTCCGCCCGGCGTCGACAAGCCCCATGGGCAATGACATGGGGCAATGGTGAAGAAGGTCTGAAAACCCCAGGAATCCACCCGAGCCTGATACTTAAGGTGACATGACAGATACAAAGAGAATATACTTAACTAATTACCCCTGGGCTGGGTAAACTTCGGGACCTGCACGACATCAAGTTTAAAAACCAATACTTGGATACCATGAAGAAATCTGGGAATAGCAGTAGGACGAACCTCAGGCTCAAGGACATCAGCTCTCTCCTCCTTGTCACCTCTATCCTCGTTAAGAGGATGGTGCATTGACTCAGTTAATCGATGAACCTGTCGGGCAAGCCGTGGAATAGGAATATCTGAAGCGGGCCTCCGAAGGTGAACCTCGGATGAAGCCCTCCAGTAACAATAGCTGCTAGGTCTGTCTGACTCCATGCATGGACAACGAGTTCATGGGAATCAGAATAAGACAAGGTGAGTCTTTATCTTTATTTTATTTTAATATATAATTACGATAACCTAGAGATAGTAGACTCCTTAGAATTTAATTTGGGTCAAAACATCATGCATGTCCTACACGTGTCTTAAATAGATGCGTACATCATTTTAACATAAATATCCTAGCATAGCTAAGCATGCATATAGGATCTTGTCATTTAACTCATGAAAAAATTTCGCCATAGTTTCCTCTATAATATGGATTATGCACGTGCATATAAGCACGCATTAAACCACCATATGAGGTTATATCATCACAGACAAGCAATTAGATAGCAATTTAAATAGTTTTTCTAATACATTATCAGAATACATATCTAGACTAACTGTTAAAGCAAAATATACTGCATTCATACTGTCCATATGATGATACGTAAGCATGCATTATATTATAACATGTCTATCAAGCTATCTATGCATACAAGTTCAATATATTGCATTTAATGAAGAAAGTACGGTAAAACACCGGTTAAAATGCAAAAAAGTTGGATGTAAACGTTACCTATAGTGCGTATAACGAACGTACGGTGACAGAATACCCAAATTCAAACCCGATTTGAGTAGATCTGAGAAGAAGGGTCAGATTCTACAAAGAGAATAAAAGAAAACTCGATTAAAATGAGCGAATATGAGCCAACTCGTGGGTATAAGGAAAAACACAAATAGCCTTAGGCACACCTGCTCCATTCGCAGGTGTACTTACGGCTGCCAAAAGTGGGCCTCGTGACTCCCTATTTGGTAAAATGTTGTTCGAAACGCATTCTTACTGGTCCGAAACGAAGTAGTCACTAACAAGGTGCCCTTTCGGGTAATTTTTTGGCCTCAAAAACCATGAAAAACCTCCAAAAAGGGGGAAAAACCAGGGAAAACCAAAAACCCGCTGGAGAACGACGAAACCAGGAATGTTTTAGAATCACTTTATCGATAATCTATCTTTGAATCCGTTGGCAACAACCTAATGATGACGTCAACTTAACCCCAATGTAGAATCCGTTGGCAAGATCCCAACGAAGTCCTAGGCAATACCTAATGGTGAAGATGCGATTTGACAATGAGTCAATACACGATTGGCGATGCGAGTTGACAATGAGTCAGTATGCGATGTGTTGTGCGATTTGATAACAATTCAAAATACGATTTAAGAAGGTATCGGCTCAACCCCGATGTAGAATCCACTGGCATTAACCCCGGTGAAGGTATCGACTCAACCCTAATATAGAATCCACTGTCATTAACCCCGATGAAGGTATCGGCTCAACCCTGATATTGAATCCACTGACATTAACCCCAGTGGAGGTATCGGCTCAACCTTAATATAGAATCCACTAGCATTAACCCCAGTGAAGGTATCGGCTCAACCCTGATATAGAATCCACAGGCATTAACCCCGGTGAAGGTAGCTCAACCCTGATATATGTCTATCCGGATTATGAATCACAAAATTCATCACATGCAAATTTCATGAACATATGCTAGCATGGCCAAATCTGAGTTTATACTTCCTTTTTTAATTTCATACAAACTATTAAGGTAGATGGTGATCAAGCATCTAATCAATAAACACAACCATGCTAAACAAGTCATACATAATCAATCACACATAACAAAGAGGCATATATGGATCTGAATTAAACAATAAGCTCCATTAGAATCCCATAATGGTGGTTAGTTCATCTCTAAACCAATAACCATTATGGGATTTGATCTAAACATTAAAATCCAATAATGAAAGAGAATAGAATATAGAGATAAGAATAGTGCAAATCTAATATTCCTCCTTTCAGAATAAGCCTTCAAGCTCAGTTGAGAATCACAATCAAATCCAAAATGAAACCCTAATAATGGAAATCTACTAAGAACTAGAAGAGAGAAGCCACAAGAGTCAAGTGTAGCTCCCAACCCTCTCTAGCTCTAAAAAACCCAAAAAAATTAGAAATTAAAACAGTAGAATCAGTAATAAATATCCTCCAAACCAACAAATACACCTTTATAAGGAAAACACGCTACAGTAAAATGTTTAAGTGAAAAGTTAACTTTTTCTCAATCTCGACTGGCGCGGCCGCTCGGCCCCGTAGTTCATTTGGGGAGCGGGCGCTCCAACTTGCAGGTCGGCTGCTTCCTAGCACGGGCACCCTGTGTTCAAGGCCATTACTGGCGCTGCCGTACGGCTGGTCTTCTCTGCATGCTGCTGCTTATGTTTTTCTATTGTAATGTTACTGCTTTGGTTGTTGCTTTTCTTTCCTTTTTTCTTTCCTTAGCCACTCATCAGATGCCATTTCCATTCCCCTATGTTGTGCTTCATCTTTATCTCACCACATGCTTACCATCTTTAGTCCACCTCTAGCACACCATCTTGCCAACATGCCATACCATGCCATTTCAATGCCAATTGTTTCCATTAGCTCACCTTATAGTTTCCTTCATGCAATCCTACAAAACAAAGATAAAGAGCTTAAAAAGACACTAAACACTTGAGTTTAAGCCATAATTCTAGCAAGTAGATAGCCAATAAGTAGGTATAAAATCTACTTATCAAATACCCCCAAACTTGAATTATTTCTTGCCCTCAAGCAACAAACACAAATGCAAACTACATGCTATGCAACTATACTATAATGAAAATGAATCCCAAAATTTCAGCCATGTTATGAATTCCAATAAGATGTGCCTCAGAGAAATACAAAAACTATGAACAATGTAACAACCAAGCTAAAGTTATAAGGACCTACAATCCAAAACTCACAACCTGTGGCTAAGATGTAGTATGTGTATGCTATATCACAAATAAGCTTAATAGAGGCAAAGATTCCACTTGTTATACTTCTAAGGAAGAAAAATTGAGATTTTAAGTCAAGAAAATTGTACATATATGAACAACAACCAATCCAACACATCAAAACAAGCAAAGGTTCAACAAAGGGTTTAATATGCTTTTATTCACACACGGGGGTGATAATCGCACTTTCTCGTGGTTACACCTGACTGTGCAATGCAAAGCCTTCTTAGGCTTTTCAATGATACCCATTTATCGAGCTTTCGACCAACGACTCCCAAACCTAAGGCTTTAGGGCGCTGCGTGTAGAGACAATCGCCTAGGGCGTACTTGCTCGAGTATCAAAGGCCACAAGACTTAGCTAGCCAAGGCGTTTATTCTATTTTTTTCTTTTTCTCAATTTATTTTCTTTTTCTTTTTTTTCTTTTTTTTTCTTTTTCTTTTTAGCATGTATACCCGATGTTTTCCCCCAAACTTGCATTTCTGTGTCATTAAGGTCATTATTCATTTTTCTACTCAATTCAATCATTAAAAATAAATGTTTCCCTTCAGAAGACAAGCATGTGCTAATCTAACCAACAAGCAAATAATAATAATGTCGTGCTATCCGGTAACATCAAAGCAACAGGCATAGATTACATTATGTATAAACTTATAACTAAGCTCAAGTTATCACTAAGTTTAAAAATCTATAATATTTTAATTTCATTATCGGCCAGACTGGAATTCAACAAACTAAAAACATGAGATTATACTTTGCAATGCAACTAAACACATACTAAATAAACAAAACAAAAATTTTATGCAAAATTTAACTAATAAAGACTAACATGCAAACTAAACAAACATAAACTAAACATGCAATTAAACTATATGCAACTAGCTATATGCACTACTACTAACTATAACCCAATACCCCCAAACTTAAAAACTACAATGTCCGCATTGGAGATAAAGGGTAAGGAAACTTCCCTATGAATCGGCATGGCCACCCTCCTCAGGTGGTGAATCTGGCGGCGGGTAAGGTATGGCAGAACCAAAGACGGGCCACTCCACCATCGTCCCTTGCTACGCAAAAGCTTCAGCAAGTGCATGAGATAGCCCATCAGTAAAGGCTGAGAAGTTTCCATGCAATGCATCCATCCTCCTCTCCAATCGCCTCATTTGGCGATCCTGCTGAGCTGAACTGATTGGAGGAGGAGCGGCTGCCTCTGCTGGCTGTGGTTGAGGCACTTGCGGCAGCGTAGGCCGAATGAATCCTTTGCCCCTCGGGTGTGCCGTGCCACCAGCCCAATCTTCAAACTTCTTAATGGTGGCGTGAGTGATGTCCTGGCTAGGCATCTGAACCTTTTCATCCTCCCAAACAAGTCCCGCTTGTGCATATAGATGCGTGATCACTGATGCATGTGTAATACTACCGGTAGTACTGCCCCTCATGAAACGCAGCATGTTCTGATGAAGCAAGTGTCCAATTTTTATATACCTCCAAATAATGATTCCCCACAGAATAATTGCCCTCTCCGCCGGAATGTCATGCTGGTGAGTGGATTGCATCAGATTATATAAGATCCCAAAACCCTAATAAGAACCGGTTATGTAAATTCTATTTTTATTAAATAAAATCTCTCCGTTCTGAATGCATATTGTGTTATTATATACTCTACTGAAGAAATAAGGTCAAATAAAATTTTGTCCGAAAATTGACGTGCTTGACACCTCGTGCTAATTTTTTTTTCGTATTCGTATTTTTTGGTAAATTTGATTTTTCAAGCTACTTTATCGTACTTACACTGACAAAACGCCTTGTTGTGCTTATTGGAATTTGTGCAAACCCTAGATTAGAAAACCCTAATATCAAATTAGGAAACCCTAAACCTAATCTTGGAAACCCTAACCCTAACTTACAAATCCTACCCCTAATTGTAAGACCCCAAAATTTTAAAAATAAAGATTTAATTTTCTTTATATATTCTTTTGAAATAGTAAGATGTTGATTTGATAACTGTGATAAGTTATGGGTGAGATGTGCAAATTTTACAAAGTAAGCAAATGGTTATAAAATATTCGTTGTGTCAGAGAATATTCGTTAAGTCGAGGAATATTCTTTTTATCGGAGAATATTCGTACGACGGCGCAGTCAATGGTTGACCCCACAACGGAATAAATGTCGGATATAGAAAGCGACAGAAATAACCTTTTTACAAAAATAATGGTAAAACTGTTACCCTTAAACTGTTAAAATACCCGGTAGTTAAAATACAGTAATAAACGGTGTTGTACAGTAGCACACGGTATTGCACAATAATTCTAATTATTGATTCTTACGTAAGAAATCACTACTCAATAATTGTTACAGTAATTACTGTTTAATATTTTATTTTATTGATTCAATAATTGCTATGTTGATATTTTATATTGTTGTTTCAATAATTATCACTAAACAGTATTTTTATAATATCAGATCAATAATTTATATTATTTGAATAATATTATTAGATAGCATTATTGGCAATGTCTAAGGAAGTTCTGTCTAGGAGGGGTTATTTAATTGCGCGCCAGTAAAGAGAAATCCTTATCTGAAGGCCCCCTCTTTCCTGGGAATGACCTAGTTGTCAATATTATAGTTCTGTAATATTATTTATAAATAATTAATTATTAATATATATTCAATGTGGATTTTTAACGGAGGAATTTTTAGCATGTGACAATGGTTGAAAGTTGGTATTTTATCTTTTCTGATAAAATAATTCATTCAAATATGTTATTATAATATTATATTATAGTAGTATGATGTGATTATATAATAGTATGATTTTTATAATTAGAATGGTAACATTATTATAGTAAATTCGTGGTATAAAAGTTAAACGAGGTGGAAGAGTGCAAATTGAATTTGACCTCTTATGATGCAAACAATGATGTCATCGGAGCGATGAGGTAAGCAAGGATGTCATCGGGGCGATGAGGTAAGCAATGATGTTATAGGATCGATGGTGTAAGCGATGATGTCATAAATTATGGCGAAAAAGACTATTTTACCCTTACTCTGTCGAGCCTATAAATAGAAGCTCATTTCTTCATTATTTCTCATCAATTCACTAAAGCTATAGAGAGAGAAAGTATAGAGAGAATAAGAGAGAAAGAAGAAGAGTATTCTGCTATTACACTAGTGCAGTCTCCAAATTTTTAAGGTAAGGGGTATTATTTCTTTCATATTCATGAAGAGAGTTATTTTATTTCAATATTCGTAAGAGTTGTTATTCCATTCTTTATTATTCTGTTGGAATAACCTATCTACGCGGACTACCGTATGCATGGTGAAATCCTGTTGTTATTTCATTCTTTATTATTCTATGGGAATAACCTGTCTACGCGGACTACCGCATGTCCTGGTGAATAACCCTTCGTATTCAGTTGTTATTAAATTATGAAAATAATCTGTATGAGCAGACTACCGCCTGACGGGTGAAAATCCAATTACAATTTCGTATATTGTTTCATTTCAGATTCCTAACTCTAAAACTTACTACGGTAAGTATTGCTTTTATAATTCCTGAAATGATCAAAAATTCCTTGAGTTTTGTGTGCTTCATCTAATATCATTTCACTGTAATATTGGTCTGAACTTTCTTGTAAAATTTTTATCATTTCATGTCGAGTTACTATTCACGAGGGACTATTCACGATAAAAAAAATAAAATTCTTTCCAAATCATCTTTAATTGGATCTAGGTTTTTATCTTCATTTTTGAACTTTGGATAAATTCTCTAATATCTGTCCTTTATACCACTGGATTCATTATTCGTATTGTTTTTCATCATCCTCGGTCCTAAATGGTGATATAACTGAATATCTTTAGCCTGTAGTGCAAAGATGAATGATTGCTTGATGATTATCTTTGGCCTATAGTGCAAAGATGAATGATTACCTGATGAATATCTTAGGCCCGTAGTGCAAATATGGACAGGTGTTGAGATGAACATGACCAACTGCTGATACAAATGAATATCTTTGGCCTGTAGTGCAAAAGATGAATATTTGATTCGAGATGTATATTGATTGATGTTACAGGGATAAAATATTAATGATGGACTTTTAAATCAAAGATGATAGTAGACATCATTCTCTACTTAACTCTTCTAATGAATTGTTGTTTTCGCTGCAGTTATTGATCTAAAACTTATTGTCCATAATATTTTATCTAATTTGTTGAAGACTAAGGATAATTTATTCTTCATTATCTTAGTCATAATATTCTTTACTGGGCTAGTTGAGCTCACCCTTTTCTTCCATTGCTCTCTTCAGGAAATGAGACTATCGCGGGTACTAGTCGTGGATCAGAGTAATGGTCAGAGATAGATCAGTAAAAGTCCTCACTATTCTATAAAATAGTGGGATATTGATTGTAATTAGTAAAGAGTGAATTTGAATTTTTATATTTTGTATTATATACGATTTGTATTAAAATTCACAGCTTGTATGGTCGTAGTTTGCACGACCGTATGTTATAAAAGATTGTATTTGAATTCTGTACCATGTATTTGACGACTCAAAATGGGTTGGTATTGAACCTATTTTGGGGGCGTCACAGTTGGTATCAGAGCTTAGGGATATGATCTCTGGCAAAGATCTGGGAATAGAACTAGGAGGGGAGAGACGACTAAAACCTTCGCTAGTGTATCCTACCTAATTATTATTTAATTGGTCGGTTGGAACATAGGGTATGATATGTTAATTTATTTGATTAACCTTTGTTTTATGGCAATATTTGAGAATGGCAACTGGAAATGTTAACAATGGAGTGAATGAGACCGTTGAGACACCTTTAATCACAAACCAGGAGAACGTGCAACAGGAAGGCTATATTCCTCCTGTAAACTAACCCTACCGAAGAAACGATGAATGATGGGATGTCAGGCGAAGAAGAAATTAAAGATATCCATGTGGTGAGTGAAGAATTAATAGTTGCACCCGAGCTAATCGCAGAGGTTGCAGCTGAGAGTGAGGAAGAAGAGGAACCTAAGGAAGATTTATTAGGTGAATTTTATGATCGAAATGTAGAACTTCAAAATCGTATTCATGAGTTAGAAGAATAGGGTGAAGAATGGCAGGCGGCCGTGGAACAAAGGGATACAACAATTCAAGAAAGGGATACAGAAATTCAAGATTTTGCTACTCAATATGCGAGGCTTGAATAAAAGCTCTCTCTGGCAGAACATATGATATTAGAGATGGAATCTGAAAATGCAAATGTCAACGAACAGTTGAAAGAAGAAGCAACTGAACGAGTGAGAATTGAAGATGCATGGGTAAAAGCCGCACGACGCGTTGATATTTTAGAAAGAGACGTCCGATCCAAGAAGGCCAAAATAGAAGACATGGATTTTACTTTTTGGACAGCAATTGGGAGAATCCAACATCGAGTTTGGAAATACCTTGTGCATAGCGGTCAACCCCAATTCGATATGGATAGAAGAGTAATGATTCAAATCATGGATCAGGAGTGCGACGAAGCAGTTGAGGGTGGAATGAACTTTATAGCAAAGTAAAAACCAGCTGGGATAGTGACACCAAAGACTATCCCAGACAAGCCAAAGTCGGTGGTTCCTGGAAGAGCGTTTGTCGTGACTACCTAAAATACGAGGAACCCGAACGAATTTTACACGGGTTAGTTAATCGTACACTTTTGCGAAGTCTATACCTTATTAGATGTCGGTGCTACCCATTCTTTTATTTCACCTACTTACGCTCAACATTTGAACTTGACTCCTGAAAAATTAGACTTTGACTTATCTGTTGAAACTCCGTTAAGAGAAACCTTCATTACATTCACAGTTTACAAATCTTGTTTGATTTAAGTTGGCACCCTCACCCTACCTGTGGATTTTATATCTTTGAAAATACTTTCATTTGATGTGATTTTTGAATCAACTGGTTAACCACTCATCATTCTAAAATTGATTATTTCGTAAGGTTGTTAGCTTTCATTCAAACAACCAGACCACTAAAATCAATCAATGTGATTTCAAGTTATAAAGCTATCCGTTTATTGAAAAATGGATGCCAAGCTTTCTTAGCCCATGTCACTGATTTAAATCAGAATACATAAGATTTGAATGATATTTTAGTTGTTAATGAGTTTCCTAATGTATTTCCCGAAGAACTTCTTGGTCTACCCCAGAATGTGAAGTTGAATTCTTTATTGACCTTGAGCCCGGTACAAAACCCATTTTTAAAATCCCATATCGAATGGCTCCTATTGAACTTCAAGAGTTAAAGGTCCAACTACAGGAGTTGTTAGACATCTGTTTTATAAGTCCTACTACGTCTCCTTGGGGTGCTCCTGTTTTATTCGTAAAGAACAAAGACGGTAGTATACGACGTTGTATTGACTATCGGGAGTTAAACCATGTCATCATCAAGAATATATATCCATTGCCTCGTATTAAGGACCTGTTCGACCAATTGCGAGGTGCTATAGTTGAAGCACCATGAGGGTCACAGTTGGTATCAAATATTCTGGATCATTTCGTGGTTGTCATTATTGATGACATCCTAATATATTCCAAAAGCCTCAAATATTTCTTTACTTATAATGAACTCAACATGCGACAACGACGTTGGCTCGAGATGTTGAAAGATTACGAAGATACCATTCAATACCATCCTGGAAAAGCGAACGTGGTAGCTGGCACGTTGAGTAGAAGATCGTATGCGGGAACGAGTGCATGCTGTCAACACAAAGGCCTATTTTGTATGACATACGAAGGATAGAGATAGAGTTAAAGACTCTAGGGATCCACGTGATGATGTCAAGTATACGCATAGAACCAGCTTTAATTGATAAAGTTAAAGCTGCTCAAGCAACAGACCCGAAGCTGTTGAAGATGAAGAAGAAGGTACAAGAAGGTGCAATTCCAGAAGCAAGAATCGATGAAGAAGAAATACTTTGAGTCAACTCCAGACTTTGTTCCTAACAATCCTGATTTGAAGTATAGAATCATGATGGAGGCACACAACACACCGTTTGCAATCCATCCTAGAAGTACCAAAATGTATCTTAATCTTCGACATACAATTTGGTGGAGCAATATGAAGAAAGAGATCGCGGAGTTTATCTCGAGGTGTTTAACGTGTAAACGTGTCAAGGCGGAGCATCGAGTGCCAAAGTGTCAGTTTGCAGAAAGTTATGGACACCGATTTACGATTCATTGGTCGATTTGAAATCCTTGACCGAGTAGGAAATGTGGCCTATAGACTCGCCTTACCTCCAAGCATGTATCGTGTTCATAACGTTTTTCACATATCTATGCTTCGTAAATATGTAAAAGATCTAAACCACATTATTGAGATAGAATCAGACGAGATAGCCGAAGATTTAACATACGAGGAGGTACCTGTTAAGATCTTGGATAGAAAGGAATATGTCCTACGCTCAAAGGTTATACCTCAAGTTAAAGTTTTATGGAGGAACCATGATATCAAAGAAATGACCTGGGAGTTAGAATCGGAAATGAAAACGAGGTATCCTCACCTTTTCGATATACCAGGTACGTACGTCAATTTCGAGGACAAAATTTCATAAGGAGGGAAGGTTGTAAGACCCCAACATTTTAAAAATAAAGATTTAATTTTCTTTATATATTCTTTTGAAATAGTAAGGTGTTGATTTGATAAATGAGATCAGTTATGGGTGAGATGTGCAAATTTTACAAAGTAAGCAAGTGGTTATAAAATATTCGTTGTGTCGGAGAATATTCGTTTGGTCGAGGAATATTCTCTTTGTCGAAGAATATTCGTACGACGGCGCAGTCATTGGTGGACCCCACAACGGAATGAATGTCGAATATAGAAAGCGACAGAAATAACCTTTTTACAAAAATAACGGTAAAACTGTTACCGTTAAACTGTTGAAATACCCGGTGGTTAAAATACAGTAATAAACGGTGTTGCACAGTAGCACACGGTATTGCACAGTAATTCTAATTATTGATTCTTACGTAAGAAGTCACTACTCAATAATTGTTACAGTAATTACTGTACAATATTTTATTTTATTGATTCAATAATTGCTATGTTGATATTTTATATTGTTGTTTCAATAATTATCACTACATAGTATTTTTATATTATCAGATCAATAATTTATATTATTTAAATAATATTATTAGATAGCATTATTGGCAATGTCTAAGGAAGTTCTGCCTAGGAGGGGTTATTTAATTGCGCGGTAGTAAGGAGAAATCCTTATCGGAAGGCCCCCTCTTTCCTAGGAACGATCTGGTTGTCAATATTGTAGTTCTATAATATTATTTATAAATAATTAATTATTGATATATATTCAATGTGGATTTTTAACGGAGAAATTTTTAGCATGTGACATTGGTTGAAAGTTGGTATTTTATACTTTCTGATAAAATAATTCATTCAAATATGTCATTATAATATTACATTATAGTAGTATGATGTGATTATATAATAGTATGATTTTTATAATTAGAATGGTAACATTATTATAGTAAATTCATAGTATAAAAGTTAAACGATGTGGAAGAGTGCAAATTGAATTTGAACTCTTATGATGCAAACAATGATGTCATCGTAGCGATGAGGTAAGCAAGGATGTCATCGGAGCGATGAGGTAAGCAATGATGTCATAGATCGATGATGTCAGTGATGATGTCATAAACTATGGCGAAAAGACTATTTTACCCTTACTCTGCCGAGCCTATAAATAGAAGCTCATTTCTTCATTATTTCTCACCAATTCACTAAAGCTATAGAGAGAGAAAGTATAGAGAGAAAAAAGAAGAGTATTCTGCTATTACACTAGTGCAGTCTCCAAATTTTTAAGGTAAGGAGTATTATTTCTTTCATATTCATGAATAGAGTTATTTTCTTTCAATATTCGTAAGGGTTGTTATTCTATTCTTTATTATTCTGTTGGAATAACCTGTCTACGCGGACTAGCGCATGCATGGTGAAATCCTGTTGTTATTCCATTCTTTATTATTCTGTGGGAATAACCTGTCTACGCGGACTACCGCATGCTTGGTGAATAACCCTTCGTATTCAGTTGTTATTAAATTATGAAAATAATCTATCTGAGCGGACTACCGCTTGACGGGTGAAAATCCAATTGCAGTTTCTTATATTGTTTCATCTTAGATTCCTAACTCTAAAACTTACTACGGTAAGTATTGCTTCTACAATTCCTTAAATGATCAGAAATTCCTTGAGTTTTGTGTGCTTCATCTAATATCATTTCACTGTAATATTGGTCTGAACTTTCTTGTGAAATTTTTATCTTTTCATTTCGAGTTACTATTCACAAGTTATTATTTATGGGGTACTATTCACGGTAAAAAAAATTCTTTTCAAATCATCTTTTATTGGATCCAGGTTTTGATCTTCATTCTTGAACTCTGGATAAATTCTCTAATATTTGTCCTTTATCTCACTGAATTCGTTATTCGTATTGTTTTTCATCATCCTTAGTTTTAAATGGTGATATAACTGAATTTCTTTGGCCTGTAGTGAAAAGATGAATGATTGCTTGATGAATATCTTTGGCCTGTAGTGCAAAAATGAATGATTACCTAATGAATATCCTTGGCCCGTAGTGCAAAGATGGACAGGTGTTAAGATGAACATGACCAACTGGTGATACATATGAATATCTTTGGCCCGTAGTGCAAAAGATGAATATTTGATTCGAGATGTATATTGATTGATGTTACAGGGATAAAATATTAATGATGGACTTTTAAATCAAAGAAGATAGTAGACATCATTCTCTACTTAACTCTTCTAATGAATTGTTATTTTCGCTGCAGTTGTTGATCTAAACTTGTTGTCCATAATATTTTATCTGATTTGTTGAAGACTAACGATAATTAAATCTTCATTATCTTAGTCATAATATTCTTTACTGGGCTAGGTTGAGCTCACCCTTTTCTTCCATTGTTCTCTTCAGGAAATGAGAATATCGCAGGTACTAGTCGAGGATCAGAGTGATGGTCAGAGTTAGATCAGTAGAAGTCCTCACTATTCTATAAAATAGTGGGATAATGATTGTAATTAATAAGGAGTGAATTTGAATGTTTATATTTTGTATTATATATTATTTGTATTAAAATTCACAGTTTGTGTGGTCGTAGTTTGCACGACCGTATGTTATAAAAGATTGTATTTGAATTCTGTACCATGTATTTAGCAACTCAGAATGCGTTGGTATTGAACCTATTTTGGGGGAGTCACACTAATTACTTAGTATAAACCCTAATTAGGTTATCCTTAACCCTAATTATGTTAACTAAACTTCCATTAAGAGTTAATTACGTAATTATAACATCCTAATCATGAATAACAAAACCCTAATCGCAATTAGGGTTAATTAAAGTGAGATTAAGCTACTAATCAAAGTGAACTAGCTCACAAGTAGGTGCCACCACTCAAGACCAGATTCAATGCACCAAATATCAGATAAGAAGCCTCCCTAGCAGCACAAGTCCCTAAGATCAGATCTTTATAGAGTCAAGGAGGTGAAAATGGACCAAAAAGCCCTAAATACAAACTCTATAAGTAGCAGCCCCATTTCAGACCAAAACCTAAGAATTTCTACATCCAATACACTTATATTACATGCTATAAGAAGCCCAAGCAACAACAAGATCAGAATCAGTAGCCAGAAATCAAAATCGAGCAAGAAAGGTACAAACCCTAATTACACGCTAGATCTTTGATGCTATAGTAGAATTGTTGTTTTGTTGTTAAGTAATATATAATAACATGTTAGTTAGTGATCTGGGTTCATAAAACATGTTTCTATAACGTCTAGATGCATCAAAAAGAGGTTTTAAGCAAATATGAATTTTTTTGAAAACAGGCCCGACAGCCTAATGTCAGAGCCTTTAGATCTTCACCTGTTAGTGATTTGATGTGTTAGTTATATTACAGTTGTAGTATGACACGAACTTAGTAGACTGAAAGTGAAATCATGTTAATCGGATCAACAGGTTGAAAGATATGATTGATTCAAGGAGCCTACTCGTTCACGCTATTCTGATTTCTGGGTTACCCAGAAATCTTAAGAACAGCCCGAGCAGGGTGCTTTGACCGGCATGAATCTTTCAATTGTAATGTTGTTAGTGTTATATTTTGTATCTATATTGTAGTCTAACATAAATAGTACACTACTGAAACACTTTAACACATAAAGAATTCATAGGATTACTAGAATTAATGGTCAAATGTCGTTAACCGAGCATAACCGTCTTTTCTGGGTTACCCAGAAAATTGAAGAACATGAAGAACAGCCTTCGGTTGTACTTTGACCGACATAGATCTAGACCTTGGAATCATACTCTGTCCAAATCAGTGTAATATATATGTACCTTGATATATGGACTACATTTTACAACAATCAAAACACAAACCTATCACACGAATTGAAAGATCTAGAAGCCACAAAATCGTTGACCGACATTGACTTGGTTTTTGGGTTACCCAAAAACTCAAGAACAACCCTGGCAGCCACGTTGAACGTTAATAACTTTTTGTTATGTTTTGATTAGAGTCCAGAAATGATATCATGTTGTAGTATTACATAAACACTACATCATTGATGCACTTAGAAACTTGGAAATCGATTAAACCAACAAGATCAAGAGTGGTCAAACTAACCACTCGGCATTGACCACACCTGTTCTTCAGAGGTGAAGAACACCGATAGCGACACTTTTCGTCGCTAAAGGCCTATAGCAACAGACAAAATCAAAATTTATTTTTAAAAATTAAATAATTTAAAATAAATAGAAATAATTATTAAATAATTAAAAATAATTAAAAAAATCAGTTTTAAAAATTAATTTAAATTAAAAAAATTAACTTTTAATATTTTGACATAAAATTCATAAATATTATATTTATTTATAATTAAATTATTTTATTAATGCATTAAATAAATCATTTATAAATAATAATAAATTATTTAAAAATGATATTAATATTTCAAAATTTATATTAAATGATTATTAATTATTTAAAAATAAAACTAAGGTTTTAAAAATTATTCTAAGTAAATATTAATTATCTATAAATAAAATAAATGATTTAAAAATTATTTAAAAAGATAATTAAATGTTTAAAAATTATTATAAGCTTCTACAAATTATTATAAATGATAAATAAATTATCAAAAATAATAATAAGGCTTATAAATAAAGTTTAACTATAAAATTGACATAATAAATAAATAATAATGTTTTAGGACATCGAAAACATGGCAAACTTAGACCGAACATAAATAGTTTAAGTAGTTAGGTATTGTTATCGATACTAATGTAAGACCCCAACTTTTTAGAATAAAAATTTAATTTCCTCTGTATATTATTTTGAAATAGTAACGTATTGATTTGATAAATGTGGTAAGTTATGGGCGAAAAGTGCGAAGTTTACAAAGTAAGCAAGTGGTTATAAAATATTCGTTGTGTCGGGGAATATTTGTTTGGTCGAGGAATATTCTTTTTATCGGAGAATATTTGTATGACGGCGCAGTCATTGGTGGACCCCACAACGGAATGAATGTCAGATATAGAAAATGACAAAAGTAACCTTTTTATAAAAATAACTGCAAAACTGTTACCATTAGTACTGTTGAAATACCCGGTGGTTAAAATACAGTAATACGTGGTGTTGCACAGTAGCACACGGTATTGCATAGTATTTCGAATTATTGATTTTTAAGTAGGAAGACACTTACTCAATTATTGTTACAGTAATTTCTGTTCAATATTTTATATTATTGATGCAATAATTGCATAATATTTTATTAGTTCAATATTTGCTACGTTGATATTTTATATCAATAAGTGCTACTTTACTATTTTATATTATTGATTCAATAATTATCATTGCCCATTATTTCAAATTATCAAATCAATAATTCATATTATTTGAATAATATTATTAGATAGCATTATTGGCAATGTCGTAGGAAGTTCTGTCTAGGAAAGGGGTTGATTAATTGCGCGCCAGTAAGGAAAAATCCTTATCGCAAGGCCCCCTCTTTATTGGGAACGACCTAGTTGTCAATATTGTAGTTCTGTAATATTATTTATGAATAATTAATTTTTGATATATATGATAAGAAAATATTTATTCAATGTAGATTTAAACGGAAGAATTCTTAACATGTGACATTTGTTTAAAGTTGGTATTTTATCTTGTCCAATAAAATAATTCATTCAAATATATTATTATAATACTACATTATAGTAGTATGATGTGATTATATAATAGTATGATTTTTATAATTTGAATGGTAACATTATTAGAGTAAATTCATGGTATAAAAGTTAAATGAGGTGGAAGAGTGCGAATTGAATTTTAACTCTTATGATACAAACAATGATGTTATCGGAGCGATGAGGTAAGCAAGTATGTCATCGAAGCGATGAGGTAAGCAATGATGTCATAGGAACGATGATGTAAGCGATGATGTAATAAATTATGACAAAAAGACTATTTTATCCTTACTCTGTCGAGCCTATAAATTGAAGCTCATTTCTTCATTATTTCTCACCAATTCACTAAAGCTATAGAGAGAGAAAGTATAGAGAGAATAAGAGAGAAAGAAGAAAAGTATTCTGCTATTACACTAGTGCAGTCTCTAAATTTTTAAGGTAAGGAGTATTATTTCTTTCGTATTCATGAAGAGAGTTATTTTCTTTCAATATTCGTAATATTATATTTTTTATTATTCTGTTGGAATAACCTGTCTACGCGGACTACCGCATGCATGGTGAAATCCTATTGTTATTACATTCTTTATTATTCTATGGGAATAACCTGTCTACGTGGACTACCGCATGCCTGGTGAATAACCCTTCGTATTTAGTTGTTGTTAAATTGTGAAAATAATCTGTCTAAGCAGACTATCGCGAGACGGGTGAAAATCCAATTGCAGTTTCGTATATTGTTTTATTTCAGATTCTTAACTTTAAACTTACTACGGTAAGTATTGCTTGTAGAATTCCTGAAATAATCAGAAATTCCTTGAGTTTTGTGCTTCATCTAATATTATTTCACTAGAATATTGGTTTGAACTTTCTTGTGAAATTTTTATCTTTTTATGTCGAGTTACTATTCATGAATTACTATTCATAAGTTACTATTCACGGTAAAAAAAATATTTTTTTTCTTTTCCAAATCATCTTTGATTGGATCCAGGTTGTGATCTTCATTCTTGAACTCTGAATAAAATCTTTAATATTTATCATTTATCTCACTGGATTCGTTATTCGTATTGTTTTCATCATCCTTAGTCCTAAATAGTGATATAACTGAATATCTTTGACCTGTAGTGCAAAGATGAATGATTACTTGATGAATATCTTTGGCCTGTAGTGCAAAGATGAATGATTACCTAATGAATATCTTTGGCCCGTACTGCATAGATGGACAGGTGTTGAGATGAACATAACCAACTGGTGATACAAAAGAATATCTTTGGCCCGTAGTGCAAAAGATGAATCTTTGATTCGAGATGTATATTGATTGATGTTACAGGGATAAAATATTGATGATGAACTTTTAAAATTATAGAAGATAGTAGACATCATTCTCTACTTAACTCTTCTAATGAATTGTTATTTTCGCTGCAGTTGTTGATCTAAAACTTGTTGTCCATAATATTTTATCTGATTTGTTGAAGACTAACGATAATTTATTCTTCATTATCTTAGACATAATATACTTTACTGGGCTAGTTGAGCTCACCCTTTTCTTCCATTGTTCTCTTCAGGAAATGAGAATATCGCGAGTACTAGTCGGGGAATGGAGTGATGGTCTGAGTTAGAATTGTAGAAGTCCTCACTATTTTTTTTTTTGTAAAATAGTGTGATAATAAATGTAATGAGGACTTAGTTTGAATGTTTATATTTTTTACATGTCTGTATTGACACTCACAGTTGTGTGGTCGTATTTTGCACGACTGTTTGATATAAAAGATTGTATGTAGATTTTGTTGAGTGTATTTGGCGACTCAGAATGGGTTGAGTATTGAACCTATTTTGGGGGCGTCACAGTTGGTATCAAAGCTTAGGGATATGATCTCTGGCGGAGATCTGGAAATAGAACTTGGAGGGGAGAGACGAGTAAAATCCTTCACTAGTGTGTGTCCTACCTAAGCTTATTTGGTATTTAATTGGTCATTTGGAACATAGGGATAATATGTGATATGTTAATTTATTTGATTAACCCTTGTTTTGTGGCAGTATTTGAGAATGGCAGCTGAAAATCTAAACAATGGAGTGAATGATACCATTGAGACACATTTAATCACCAACCAGGAGAACGTACAACAACAAGGAAATATTTCTTCAAGAAACGACACCACCGATCAAACGATGAACGATGGGATGTTTAGAAGCTTTTTGCAGTCATGCAAAACCAGACGAGGGAGACTCGTGTTCATAATATATATGGAAATAACAACTCGCGGCTTGTCACTGCCAAGTAGTTTAAAGAGTTGGGACCACCAGAGTTTCAGGGAAAACCAGATCCAATCAAGGCAGAAAATTGGATTAAGCAAATTACCAAGATATTTGATGTCTTGGGATGCAAGGAGGAACAGAAAGTCCCATTTGCCACCTTTATATTTCGTGGAGAGGCATATTACTGGTGGGAATCTGTGAAGCATACCCAGCCTGCCGCACTCAAGATGTCTTGGGGGGCGTTCTAGAAACTGTTCAATAACAAGTACTTTCCAGAAAGTATTCATCACATGAAAGAGGTAGAGTTTATTAGACTGGAACAGAACAACATGAATGTGTCCCAGTACGAGGCTAAGTTCGCGGAGTTATCCCGGTTTGCACCTCATTTGGTGGAGAATGAGGAACATATGACGCGGATATTTCTGAGTGGTTTGAAACCCGAGATTCGTCAATACATCATTTCTCACAAATTTTCTCTATATTCGGATGTAGTGAACAGTGCCCAGTTATTAAAACGAGATAGTGATTACGTTCAACCAAAGGACAACAACCAAGGTCGTACCTGTGGCAACAGTCATCGAAACAATGACAACTAGCAGGGAGGAAAGTATCATGACAGAAGCGGTAACCACTCCGTTGGTAATCGTGGCCATGATAATAGAAGCAGTGAATCGGGGGGAGATTTCATGAAGAGAAGGTACAACAATGAGAACGTGAAGACGTCGATAGCAGCACCAGCATCAACTGTTTCTAGGGGATAAGAACGACCACCGGTCGTATGCTATAAATGCAGAGAAGAAGGACACATAAGTCCCAACTACACACAGCAATTCAAGGTATGTTATAACTGTAGAAAGGAAGGACACATAGCTAGAGAGTGTCCGGTAGCGAAACCAAGTCCAACGGGGATGGTGACTTCAAAGGCTGTCCCGGACAAGTCAAAGTCGGTGGTTCCTGGAAGAGCATTTGTCGTGACTGCCTAAAACGCGAGTACCCGAACGAGGTGATCACAGGTAAGTTAATCATAAACTCTTGCGAAGTCTATGCCTTATTAGATACCGGTGCTACCCATTCTTTTATTTCACCTACTTGTTCTCAACATTTGAACTTGACTTCTGAGAAATTAGACTTTGACTTATCTGTTGAAACTCCGTTAAGAGAAACCTTCGTTACATTCACATTTTAAAAATCTTGTTTGATTCAAGTTGGTTCCCTCACTCTACCTGTGGATTTTATATCTTTGAAAATACTTACACTTGATATGATTTTTGAATCGACTGGTTAACCACTCGTCATTCTAAAATTGATTGTTTCGTAAGGTTGTTAGCTTTTATTCAGACAACCAGACCACTAAAATCAATCAATGTCATTTCAAGTCATAAAGCTATTCGTTTATTGAAAAATGGATGTCAAGCTTTCTTAGCCCGTGTCACTGATTTAAATCAGAATACATCAAATTTGAATGATATTTTTGTTGTTAATGAGTTTCCTGATGTATTTCCTGAAGAACTTCCTGGCCTACCCCCAGAACGTGAAGTTGAATTCTTTATTGACCTTGAACTCGGTACAAAACCCATTTCTAAAACCCCATATCGAATGGCTTCTATTGAACTTCAGGAGTTAAAGGTTCAACTACAGGAGTTGTTAGACATCGGTTTTATACGTCCTAGTACATCTCCTTGGGGTGCTCCTGTTTTATTCGTAAAGAAGAAAGACGTGAGTATGCGACTTTGTATTGACTATCAGGAGTTGAACCATGTCACCATCAAGAATTGGTATCCGTTACCTCGAATTGATGACCTTTTCGACCAGTTGCAAGGTGCACAATTCTTTTCAAAGATCGATCTTTGTTTTGGATATCATCAGCTGAAGATTAAAATAGAGGACATTCTGAAGACTGCCTTTAGAACTCGATAAGCGCATTACGAATTTCTAGTTATATCTTTTGGATTGACCAATGTCCATGCTGCGTTCATGGACATGATGTACCAAATATTTAAGAAATATTTGGATCATTTCGTGGTTGTTATTATGGATGACATCCTAATAAACTCTAAAAACCTAAAAAATATTTCTTCACCTAGAACGAACTCAATATGCGACAACGACGTTGGTTGGAGCTGTTGAAAGATTTCAAAAATCGAACGTGGTAGCTGACGCTTTGAGTAGAAGATCACATGCGGGAACGAGTACGATGCTGTCAACACAAAGACCCACGTGATGATGTCAAGTATACGAGTAGAACCAGCTTTAATTGATAGAGTTAAAGTTGCTCAAGCTACAGACCCGGAGCTGATGAATATGAAGAAGAAGATGCAAGAAGGTGCTATTCCAGAAGCAAGAATCGAAGCAGAGGTAATACTTCGAGTCAAATCCAGACTTTGTGTTCTTAACAACTCTGAATTGAAGTATAGAATCATGATGGATACACATAACACACCATTTGCAATCCACCCGGGAAGTACCAAAATGTATCGTGATCTTCGACATACATTTTGGTGGAGCAATATGAAGAGAGAGATCGCGGAGTTTATCTCGAGGTGTTTAACGTGTAAACGTGTCAAGGCGAAGCATCAAGAGCCATAAGGTGTGAAGAGCCACGAGCCTCTCGCTGGTGACTTCTTGTGTGGGATGCACCGAAGCCAGACTCTCCGTAGGGGACGCCGTTTTCATGTGGTGACAAACTGATAGGTACCATTGTGAGGTACTATGGTTGAAGCACCATGAGAGTCACAGATGGAATCGAAGAAATGACCTGGGAGTTAAAATTGGAAATGAAAATGAGGTATTCTCACTTTTTCGACATACCAGGTACGTACGTCAATTTCGAGGACGAAATTTCATAAGGAGGGGAGGTTGTAAGACCCCAACTTTTTTGAATAAAAATTTAATTTCCTATGTATATTATTTTGAAATAGTAAGGTATTGATTTGATAAATGTGGTAAGTTAAGGGTGAAATGTGCAAAGTTTACAAAGTAAGCAAGTGGTTATAAAATATTCATTGTGTCGGGAAATATTCGTTTGGTCGAGGAATATTCTTTTTGTCGGAGAATAATCGTATGACGGCGCAGTCATTGGTGGACCCCACAACGGAATGAATGTCGGATATAGAAAATGACAAAAGTAACCTTTTTATAAAAATAACGGCAAAACTGTTACCGTTAGTACTGTTGAAATACCCGGTGGTTAAAATACAGTAATACGTGGTGTTGCACAGTAGCACACGGTATTGCACAGTATTTCGAATTATTGATTCTTACGTCGGAAGGCACTTACTCAATTATTGTTACAGTAATTACTGTTCAATATTTTATATTATTGATTCAATAATTGCATAATATTTTATTGGTTCAATATTTGCTACGTCGATATTTTATATCAATAAGTGCTACTTTGCTATTTTATATTATTGATTCAATAATTGTCATTGCATATTATTTCAAATTATCAAATCAATAATTCATATTATTTGAATAATATTATTAGATAGCATTATTGGCAATGTCTAAGGAAGTTCTGTCTAAAAAAGGGGTTGATTAATTGCGCGCCAATAAGGAGAAATCCTTATCGGAAGGCCCCCTCTTTCCTGGGAAACGACCTGGTTGTCAATATTGTAGTTCTGTAATATTATTTGTGAATAATTAATTTTTGATATATATGATAAGGAAATATTTATTCAATGTGGATTTAAACGGAGGAATTCTTAACATGTGACATTTGTTGAAAGTTGGCATTTTATCTTGTCCGAAAAAATAATTCATTCAAATATATTATTATAATATTATATTATAGTAGTATGATGTGATTATATAATAGTATGATTTTTATAATTTGAATGGTAACATTATTATAGTAAATTCATGGTATAAAAGTTAAACGAGGTGGAAGAGTGCAAATTGAATTTGAACTCTTATGATACAAACAATGATGTCATCGGAGCGATGAGGTAAGCAAGGATGTCATCGGGGCGATGAGGTAAGTAATGATGTCATAGGATCGATGATGTAAGCGATGATGTCATAAATTATAGCAAAAAGTCTATTTTATCCTTACTCTGCCGAGCCTATAAATAGAAGCTCATTTCTTCATTATTTATCACCAATTCACTAAAGCTATAGAGAGAGAAAGTATAGAGAGAATAAGAGAGAAAGAAGAAAAGTATTCTGCTATTACACTAGTAAAGTCTCCAAATTTTTAAGGAAAGGGGTATTATTTCTTTCGTATTCATGAAAAGAGTTAATTTCTTTCAATATTCGTAAGGGTTGTTATTCCATTCTTTACTATTCTATTAGAATAACTTGTCTACGCAGACTACCTCATGCATGGTGAAATCCTGTTGTTATTCCATTCTTTATTATTCTGTGAGAATAACCTGTCTACGCGGACTACCGCATGCCTGGTGAATAACTTTTCGTATTCAGTTGTTATTAAATTGTGGAAATAATCTGTCTGAGCGGACTACCGCCAGACGGGTGAAAATCCAATTGCAGTTTCGTATATTGTTTCATTTCAGATTTCTAACTCTAAACTTACTACGGTAAGTATTGCTTCTAGAATTCCTGAAATGATCAGAAATTCCTTGAGTTTTGCACTTCATCTAATATTATTTCACTAGAATATTGGTCTGAACTTTCTTGTGAAAATTTTATCTTTTCATGTTGAGTTACTATTCACGAGTTACTATTCATAGGGTACTATTCACGATAAAAAAAATATTTTTTTTCTTTTCCAAATCATCTTTTATTGGATCCAGGTTTTGATCTTCATTCTTGAACTCTGGATAAATTCTCTAATATTTGTTCTTTATCTCACTGGATTCGTTATTCGTATTGTTTTCATCATCCTCATTCCTAAATGATGATATAACTGAATATCTTTGGCCTGTATTTCAAAGATGAATGATTACTTGATGAATATCTTTGGCCTGTAGTGCAAAGATGAATGATTACCTTATGAATATCTTTGGCCCGTAGTGCAAAGATGGACACCAACTGGTGATACAAATGAATATTTTTAGCCCGTAGTGCAAAAGATGAATATTTGATTCGAGATATATATTGATTGATGTTACAGGGATAAAATATTGATGATGGACTTTTAAATTATAGAAGATAGTAGACATCATTCTCTACTTAACTCTTCTAATGAATTGTTATTTTCACTGCAGTTGTTGATCTAAAACTTGTTGTCCATAATATTTTATCTGATTTGTTGAAGACTAATGATAATTTATTCTTCATTATCTTAGTCATAATATTCTTTACTGGGCTAGTTGAGCTCACCTTTTTCTTCCAATGTTCTCTTCAGGAAATGAGAATATCGCGGGTACTAGTCTGGGAATGGAGTGATGGTCTGAGTTAGAGTTGTAGAAGTCCTCACTATTTTTTTTGTAAAATAGTGTGATAATAAATGTAATAAGGACTTAGTTTGAATGTTTATATTTTCTACATGCCTGTATCTCACAGTTGTGTGGTCGTATTTTGCACGACCATTTGATATAAAAGATTGTATTTGAATTTTGTTGAGTGTATTTGGCGACTCAGAATGGGTTGAGTATTGAACCTATTTTGGGGGCGTCACAACTAACGAGTTATATAAATATGTTTAACATATTTAAGGGTTTCCAATACTTCGAGTAGCGATATATAATCGTTCTTCGCTCAGGCAAGTATTCTAAACCTTACTAATTTACTTTACGCAAGTAATTAAACCCTATTTGAATTCTTTTTTATGTAAGTATACCGAACCAAGTTGTTACCAGTTATTGTGAAGTTATTGCTATTGTTTTCAGCATGACTTAAGAAATGAATTACTTATTCAGCCAATGTTGCATTATTATTTATCAAGCATAAACTGTTAGTCAAACCAAATTGTTTTTATAAGAAATCTTATACCGAGATGAAATTACCCTTAAATGGGACTTTTATTGTGTTAATAAAACACTTAAGTGCATGTGGGCACGATTAGGATGAGATGCATACTCCTAGGATATTGACTGGGCTGATCCCCTATATCATATTCGAATGAAATATATACATTTCTAAGTCCTTGTGACTGACAGAAATGGTTGATATGACTCCGATTCGGTTATCAACCCTCAGTTAAAAATACTTGTTGAACTGTCATTTCTTCATATCAAAAGCTATTTGTTTATAATTATACACTTGCTGAGCGTATCATTAGCTCATTCTTATAAATCATTTCCTTTGCAGTTTTTGATGGTAACCCTGGGACGTCTAGGACAAATAATGGGAAGATGCATTGTTTTAATTAGTTTAAATTATCGTCTTGGTATTGTAAAGTCTTTTAAAGACCTTTTTGTAACTCAGTACTCAATAATGAAAACCATGTAATCAAACTTATTATATATATACTATCATCTTTTGTTTTCGCAACCGTGTACCTTTACATTCTTAGTATTGTTAGTAGTATAGTTGAACTAATATTGTATCCCTAAGAAACTATCTACCCGAGTGAGGATATTGGCAATATGGACTGATCATGTTATTGTCGATATTCTGGATTTCGGCTATATAGGTTCTAGGGATAATTGATATTCATATGATGCAGTCTATACACATTCCGAGTGAGGGTATTGGCAATATAGGACTGATCATGTTATTGCCGATATTCTGGATTTCGGTTGTATAGGGAATATGAATAATAGAAACTCATAAGATATAGTCTATATACATCCAAGTGAGGGTATCCAAACACAGCTATAGTCCTGATAAAGGATCACCATCTGTTATGAGATATTGTGATCCTTGGATGAATAGGAATTATGTCTTATCGAGAAAATATTGATAATTAAGTTTGATGTGATCACCGAATCGGATACCGCGGGTGTATAGATTTGGGGGCATCACATTAATTGAATAATTACGTGAGCACCGAATCGGATACTGCAGGTGTATAGATTTGGGGGCGTCACAGCTATAGTCCTGATAAAGGATCACCATCTGTTATGAGATACTGTGATCCTTGGATGAATAGGAATTATGTCTTATCGAGTAAATATTGATAATTCAGTTTGATGTGATCACCGAATCAGATACCGCGGGTGTATAGATTTGGGGGCATCACATTAATTGAATAATTACGTGAGCACTGAATCGGATACTGCAGGTGTATAGATTTGGGGGCGTCACAGGTTGGTATCAAAGCCGTAGGCTATAGCTCTAAGTTAGAGGTATCTTAGGATATATGCTTTGAGTCCGTAAAAATATGAACTATACAGAAAATAACATTAAAAGCCTTTTGTTTTGTGAAAAGTTTCTTTAAACCTAGTAATGAAAGTAAATTCTTTTGTAGGATGGCTAACTCAGATACCGAGGATATGCCAGAAGTTATAAACCCACCTCAGATAGTGTCAGAACAAGATAGTGAACCGGAGGAGGGGGAGCTAGTGCATGACCAAAAATTATTAGATGCTGAAGAGGATCACGATCCTTTGGCTGGACAATTAATGGGAATAGAATAGCACAATGAAGCAATTACAGCAATAGAACTACAATCTAAAATCTACATTACGAATGCTGAGTTTCGAGCACATGTAGCTGAGAATTTGCTGGAGCATGAGAGGGGTAATACCACCCGACTGAGGACATTACTGCATAATGCTCAGAGGGGAAGGCAGGAGGCACTGATAAGGGTAACTAGGAATGTTAGAGGGACTCGGAGTGCATTTGACGGTTTGCAGCGTCGAGTAATTAGATATCCAATAGAGGGTAGCAAGGCTGCCTACATGATAGATCGATCAGTGGTATGCCACATGATCCAGGATTCCTTTGATGAAACCATAGATTTCTAAGTATAGAATAGGAATCTAAGTGCTCAACTACTGCTAGTAGTATGAATAAAGAGCACGAATTTTGATGTGTACTAGCTAGCGGTGATATATATAAACCACTAGTCGGATATGTAATTTCCTGTTTGTGATATAAATAAATGTTTTATTTGAAATATTAGATTCTTATGTGAATTAATTGTACTTGTATTTATACTTGTTTTAATCTGTTGATTATAGATAACATGCCACCAAGAAGAAGACCCCAGAGGGAAGTAGATAATGAGGATAACTCTACACAAAAATTGGTAGACTTATTGTTAGGAACAGTTCAAGGTAGACAGACTAATCAAAATACCCTGTTTAAAGACTTTAAACAAGTAGGTCCACCTGAGTCCAAGGGTACAACAGAGCCCGTAGAGGCCCAAACCTGGATCACAGAAATAGAGAAATTTTTCCTAGTGACTAATGTAAGTGAAAACCAGAAAACTATCTATGCCACTTTTTTCCTGAAAGGGGAGGCAAATTATTGGTGGGAAACTACCAAGGTTCGTGCAGGAACTTGATATAGTTTTGTTGGAAAGGTTTAAGGAACTATTCTTTGAAAATAATTTTCCCCAATCATTAAAAGATCGTATGGAAGTACGATTCTTGCAACTGAAACAAGGGGAACTTACTGTATCCCAATACACAGCAAAGTTTAATGAGTTAGCAAGATTTGCTTTGCATCAAGTTGATACAGAAGCAAGAAAGACTCGAAGATACGAAGAGGGTTTAAAACCCCTGAATCGTAGCAAAATAACAGTGTTCCAAGTAAAAACTGTTCCTTAAATTTTAGAGAAAGCTATTATAGCTGAAAATGAAAATGAAAACCTCATTAAATTCCACAAAGATAAAAAGAGTTAGAGTGAAGGGGGCAAATACAAGGGAGAATCTAGTTCAGATAAGTTTAATAATAATAACAAGAGGAAATGGGAAAATACTTCTTCAAACAACTCTGGAAAGAAAGTAAGTAAAGTTAACAACAACTATAACAACAAGAACAGTAATACTAGAATTGACCCTTGTACCACATGTGGAAAAATGCATAAGGGAGATTATCAGATGAAGAAAGACAAGTGTTATACCTATGGTCAAGAAGGACACTATTCTCCTCAGTGTCCTAATCCCAATAAAGTTAGATGTTTCAACTGTGGTTCTTTGGAATATAGAGTCAGGAATTGTCCAAAACCAAAAGACCAAAGTGGAGGGGTAAATCGGACACCAAACAACAATAAATCAACAGTAGCTGCAGCTGGAGAGCAGAGTCGACCGACTGCCAGAACGTTTAACATATCGGTGAGGGATACTGTTGCTTCACAGGACGTGGTGACAGGTATCATCCCTATCAACACTTTAAACGCATATGTATTATTCGACTCTAGTGCTACTTGTTCATTTGTATCTAAAAGTTTTTCTAAAAATTTGAATATACCATGTGAAAACTTAGATGTACCATTTTGTGTAGAGATTGCAAATAATGAGAAAATTCCTGTTAAAACTATTTATATTAATTATAGTATGGATATAAAGGGAAATAAGTTTCTTGTGAACCTTATTCCCATACAGCTAGGAGAATTTGATGTAATCCTAGGAATGGATTGGTTGGTGAATCATAACGCTATGATAGACTGTCATCATAAGCAAATAAACCTACTGACGGCATCAAAGTCTAAGGTCGTATTCAACGGAGACTGTTCACCTAAGCAGTCTCAATGTCTGACCATAACTCAGGCAGAAAGATTACTTACAAAAGGTTGTACAGGATATTTGGCCTACATAATAGATACTCGGAAGGAAGAAGTACAATTTGAACAAATATCTATAGTTTGGGAGTTCCCCGATGTATTTCCAGATGACTTACCAGGTCTTCCACCCATGATCGAGTTTGTTATTGATCTTGCACTGGGTACGGTGCCAGTTTCTAAAGCACCATATAGAATGGCATCGGTAGAACTGAAAGAGTTGCTAGTACAATTACAGGAACTCTTAGACAAAAAGTACATACAACCTAGTGTATCACCTTGGGGAGCACCAGTGTTGTTTGCAAAGAAGAAGGATGGAAGCTTGAGGTTATGTATTGACTATCGAGAGTTAAATAAATTAACTATAAAGAATAAGTATCCTTTACCTAGAATTGATGATCTGTTTGACCAGTTAAAAGGGGCTGAACATTTTTCAAAAATTGACCTACGATCAGGTTATCATCAGTTAAAGGTAAGAAAGGAAGATGTGCCGAAGACAGCGTTTAAGACACGCTACGGACATTATGAGTTCCTTGTAATGTCCTTTGAATTAACAAATGCACCGACAACATTTATGGATATGATGAATTGAGTGTTTAAACCATGCTTAGATAAATTTGTTGTCGTGTTCATCGATGATATTTTGATATATTCGAAAACACGAGAAGAGCATGCTGAACATTTGAGAAGCGTATTGGAGATATTACGTAAGGAATAACTTTATGCAAAGTTTTCTAAGTGCAAATTCTGGTTAGAACGGGTTCAGTTTTTAGGTCACGTAATTGACAAAAACGGAATTTCTGTAGATCCAGCAACGATCCAAACAGTTGTAAATTGGGAACAACCAACCACTGCAACTGAAGTAAAAAGTTTTCTCGGTTTAGCAGGTTATTATCAGCGTTTTATACCAAAAATTTCAAAAATAGCAACCCCGCTAACCAATTTAACTCGAAAGACGGTGAAATATGTCTGGACAGATAAATGTGAGGAAAGCTTCCAGGAGTTGAAGAAAATACTAAGCATAACACCAGTATTATCTTTAGTAGATGATACAGGAGGTCTAGCAGTCTATAGTGACGCATCACACAAAGGATTGGGGTGTGTGTTGATGCAACATGGAAAGGTGATAGCTTATGCATCACGGCAACTAAAAGATTATGAAAAGAAATATCCTACTCATGACCTCAAATTAGCCGCTGTAGTATTTGCCCTGAAAATTCGAAGGCATTACTTATACGGAGAGAAATGTGAAATATACACAAAACACAAAAGTCTAAAATATATTTTTACACAAAAAGAATTAAAAATGAGGCAGAGGAGATGGCTAAAACTGATAAAAGATTTTGACTGTGAAATCTTATGTCATCTCGGAAAGGCCAATGTAATTGCAGAAGCGTTAAGCAGAAAGAACCAAGAGAAATTAAACGTAATAACTAACAATAAAGTTTTAATAAAGGAATTTAATAAACTTGAGATAGAGGTAAGAGATCCAACTACCTCTAACCAAAAGTTATTCATTCTAGAAGGTGTTTCAACTTTTCTAGATAGAATCAAAGACATTCAGGGGAAGGATGATGAGTGTCAAAAGTGTAAATCTGAAATAACTCTCATTAAGAATGCTAAATTCAGAATAGATAAGGAAGGGGTATTGAGATATGAAGATAAAATTTGGGTTCCGACAAATCAAGTATTAAAAGATGAAATCTTAGAAGAAGTCCATAACTCTAAATTTACTGTGCACCCAAGTAGTACGAAAATGTACAAAGACTTAAGTCGACATTTCTGGTGGTCAAATATGAAAATAGAAATTTCAGAATGGGTAAGCCAATGTCTCACGTGTCAAAGGGTTAAGGCTAAACATCAAAAGCCGAGTGGACTATTACAACCCTTACCAATACCTAAGTGGAAGTGGGAACATATAACCATGGATTTCGTGGTAGGTCTTCCTGCTACACAAAAGGGACACAATGTTATTTGGGTAATAGTTGACAGACTTACTAAATCAGCTCATTTTCTACCTATTAAGGTTACTGATAACCTAGATAAATTAGCTAAAATGTACATAGATGAAATTATTTCCAGGCATGGGGTTCCTATTTCTATAGTGTCAGATAGAGATCCAAGATTTACTTCAAATTTTTGGGGAAGTCTTCAAAAACACTTAGGGACTCAATTAAGATTAAGTACCGCATATCACCCATAAATAGATGGCCAGAGTGAAAGAACCATTCAAACCTTAGAAGATATGTTAAGAACCTGTGTCATGGACTTTAAGGGAAGTTGGGAAGATCAGTTACCTTTAGTGGAATTTGCCTACAACAATAGTTATCATGCTAGCATAGGTATGCCACCCCATGAAGCCTTATATGGTAGGAAGTGTAGAACACCTTTGTGTTGGGACGAGGTCGGGGAAAGACAAATTCTAGGACCCGAGATAATCCAATAAACTACAGAGATCATTCGAATTATACGCGGAAGATTACAAGCGTCTCAAGATCGACAGAAGAAGTATGCGGATCCACACTGACAACAACGAAACTTTGGCGTAGGAAGCCACGTATTATTAAAAGTGTCCCCTTGGAAAGGAAAAATACGTTTTGGCAAGAAAGGAAAATTGAGTCCAAGGTTCATCGGACCCTTTGAAATTTTGAGAAGGATAGGTGAGGTAGCTTATGAAATAGCTCTACCTCCTGAATTAAACCATATCCATAACATATTTTATGTGTCTGTATTAGGGCCGTATAAACCTGATTATAAACACGTTATCAACTACGAGCCTATTCTAATCAAGAAGGATTTATCTTATATAAAAGAACCTGTTCAGATCATTGACCGGAAAGAGCAAGTCTTAAGAAATAAAGTTATAGCATCGGTTAAGGTGATTTGGAGAAATCAAAACGTTGAAGAGGCTATATGGGAGCTCGAAAGTAAAATGATAGAGAACTATCCCCAATTATTTGCTTAACCTTTACTATAAATTTTGAGGACAAAATTCTTATTAATGGGGGTGAATGTAAGATCCCAAAACCCTAATAAGAATCTGTTATATAAATTCTGTGTTTATTAAATAAAATCTATCCGTTCTGAATGCGTATTGTGTTATTATATACTCTATTGAAGAAATAAGGTCAAATAAAATTTTGTCCAAAAATTTACGTGCTTGACACCTCATGCTAATTTTTTTTTTCCCATATTCAAATTTTTTGGTATATTTGATTTTTCAAGCTGCTTTGTCGTACTTACACTAACAAAATACCTTGTCGTGCTTATTGGAATTTATGCAAACCCTAAATTAAGAAACCCTAATATCAAATTAAAAAACCCTAAACTTAATCTTAGAAACCCTAACCCTAATTTACAAACCCTAACCCTAATTACTTAGTACAACATCTAATTAGGTTATCTTTAACCCTAATTATGTTAACTAAACTTCTATTATGAGTTAATTACATAATTATAACATCCTAATCATGAAAAACAAAACCTTAATCGCAATTAGGGTTAATTAAAGTGAGATTAAGCTACTAATCAAAGTGAACTAGCTCACAAGTAGGTGCCACCACTCAAGACCAGATTCAATGCACCAAATATCAGATAAGAAGCCTCGCTAGCAGCACAAGTCCCTAAGATCAGATCTTTATAGAGGTAAGGAGGTGAAAATGGACCAAAAAGCCCTAAATACAAACTCTATAAATAGCAGCCCCATTTCATACCAAAACCTTTGAATTTCTACACCCAATACACTTATATTACATGCTATAAGAAGCCCAAGCAACAACAAGATCAGAATCAGTAGCCAGAAATCAAAATCGAGCAAGAAAGGTACAAACCCTAATTACACGCTAGATCTTTAATGATATAGTAGAATTGTTGTTTTGTTGTTAAGTAATATATAATAACATGTTAGTTAGTGATCTTGGTTCATAAAACATGTTTCTATAACGTCTAGATGCATCAAAAAGAGGTTTTAAGCAAATATGAAAATTTTTGAAAACAAGCCCGACAGCCTAATGTCAGAGCCTTTAGATCTTCACCTGTTAGTGATTTGATGTGTTAGTTGTATTACAGTTGTAGTATGACATGAACTTAGTAGACTAGAAGTGAAATTATGTTAATCGGATCAAGAGGTTGAAAGATATGATTGATTCAAGGAGCCTACTCGTTCACGCTATTTTGATTTCTGGGTTACCCAGAAATCTTAAGAACAGCCCGAGCAGGGTACTTTGACCGGCATAAATCTTTCAATTGTAATATTGTTAGTGTTATATTTTGTATCTATATTGTAGTCTAACATGAATAGTACAATACTGAAGCACTTTAACACAAAAAATTCATAGGATTACTAGAATTAATGGTCAAATGTCGTTGACCGAGCATGACGGTGTTTTCTGGGTTACCCAAACAACTGAAGAACATGAAGAACAACCTTCGGCTGTACTTTGACCGAAATAGATCTAGACCTTGGAATCATACTCTGTCCAAATCAGTGTAATATATATGTACCTTGATATATGGACTACATATTACAACAATCAAAACACAAACCAATCACATGAATTGAAAGATCTAGAAGCCACAAAATCGTTGACCGACATTGACTTGGTTTCTGGGTTACCCAGAAACTCAAGAATAGCCTTGACAGCCACTTTGAACGTTAATAACTTCTTGTTATGTTTTGATTAGAGTCTAGAAGTGATATCATGTTGTAGTATTACATAAACACTACACCATTGATGCACTTAGAAACTGTGACAACTCGAGAATTTAGAAGATTTTAAATGATTAAAATAAAGGTTAAAGAATAAAACGTAGATGAAAATTTGAGGATTTATTTAAAATTTTCAAGTAGAATCTATATGGTTTTTTATTTGAAAGAGAATAAAGAAAATATGGGTTATTAAATTCAAAAACCCTAGAAAGGGTGTGAATGAATGTTAAGAATAAGATATTACGATACTTATAAAAATTAATGTGAACTAAATGGTGTAAGAAATGTTATATAGGTGCATGTGGAAATTTTATTAAGAAATTAAAATTCACATAAAAAGATGCTATGAGGTTAAACGAAGATAGTATATGTATATAAATATATATACCTAGTAAGGTGCTATATATTTTAGCAAGAGTAATGATGAATTACATTAAGGATATGAGAATTAAGATAAAACTATGTTAGTAATTAGCATAGTTTGAATGTTGGCCTTGACTGGTAAATAAGAAGATGAATAAGTATAGAGCTATTAGCTAATATGATTAGCAATAAAAATGGAGTACTTTAAAACTCAAAATTTGAGTTAGAGATAGAATTTTGAAGCACGGACTACTCGGTTGCATCCGGAACGTCAAGTTTAGTCAGAAAAGACAATAAACACAAAATGTGTAAGGGTTGACTTTTTGCTCAAAGTCAACAGTTGACCTTTATGGAGAAAAGTCAAAATTAGAGTTAGAAGTGAAATATGTGATGATTTATGTGAACTATATATGTGCTATGTATATGATTAAATAAATATACATTATATAATGTGTATACATTTATTTTGTATATAAAAGAGGATTAAGATATGTACCCTAATATATATATTAGGTATGATAATTAAATAACCTAAGGGATTATAATATGGGAGAATGTTAGTACATAAAAATATATACTAACCTTAAGAGATTTATTTTATATATCTCCAATAATTAATTTTATAATCTAATTAAAGAAAGTATAATTGGGTTAAGTAATTGAAGGTACATGAGTAAGGGTTTGATGTACCAATTGAGTGAATAGAAATCCTAATTAAGTAATTAGGGTAGGGTAGAATTAAAATTAGTGGACTATGTTAATTTACATGGCCCAATTATTTTATTAGCAAGCCCAAATTATTTTTATGGGAGCCCAATTCTTAGCACACTAGTTTAGAGATAATTTGGGCATTTAATAAAGTAAGATGGAGCACTGAAAATTAAAACAAGTATGAAAGGAAAAAGGGCCCAAGATTTCGTTCAAACAAGGAATTAAGAAAGAAAAAAATAATCCCAAAAGAAAATTAATTTATAGCCCAACTTAAGCCCACTTGGGAAAGGATACTATAGTCATTATGCAAAGTTTAAAAGAAAATAAAATTTGATGGAGGATAGGGACACATGGCCGGGCCATATGGAGAGGAGATAAGAAGATGAGATGTAATGATTACATTTATTTTGTAATAATGAGAAAGATAAAAAAAAGATAAGGAAATAAAATAAAGAAAGAGATAAGAAGAAAGAAAAGATAAGAATATAAGGAAAAAAAGAAAGGAAGAGAGAGAAATAGAAAGGAAAAAGAGAAACGTGATATAGAGAGAGAAAGAGAGGTTGGGGAATGTAAACAGATTTAGAACATATATCTATATACAAATGATTAACACCCACAAATCCAATTTTTCTTTTCATTTTCTCTTACTTCCAAAAAGAGAGAAAAACAAAATAAGAAAGAGGGAAAAAGGGGTGAGTTCGGCAGCCATGAGAGGGAGGAGAGGAGAGAGAAAGGACCTCCATGGGAGGAATGCAAGAGAAGAGAAGAAGGAGCACACAAGCTAGGTATAAATCCTATATAGCTTATATAATTTATGTTTGATTTTTTTCAATCAAAACATGGATCTATGATTTCAAAACTACAAAACCTTAGATCTACATGTATATAAGTGTGTTATGTTTAAATGTATCACTTTTGATGATCAAAAGTTAGATCAAAAGAAAAAGAAAACTATATTTCAAAAGTTAGAAAACCTTAATTTTTCTTAGCATAGATTATAATTTGCTTTGATTTGATGAAGGTTTGATGAAATTAATAAAAGATCATGGTAGATCCTTGTGTTTAAGAAAGTTTCTGAGGTATTATGATGATTTATGATGAGTATTGTGTGATTAATCAAGAGATCTAGAAAGATTTTGTACAAAACACAAAATTGGAAAAATCAGATTTTGGAGAAAATGTAACATGAAATTCAAATGACCATATCTCTCATTGTGTTTCGAATTTTTAAGTATGGTAAATTTTTAGACTTAGATCTATAAGTCTTCTAACGTTTTCAAGTGGAATCACTGAAAAATGAGTTATAGATTTTCGTGTGGACTAATTTTAGCAAATGACGTAAAATCTAAAAATGTCAAAAAGTAGGCTGTCCAGATTTTGTGAGGACTGTTTCGGCCACTTAATTTGTGTAATAAATTCCATTATTTTGGGACATGAAAATATATGATATAAAGTAGCTTGTGTCCAAAAATGAGCTCATTCTGACTTAAATTGAGCAAATTATGACTATTTTAATATTTGCGTTTTTCCAACGAAATTGCTATAACTAGAGTTTTGTAACTCCGATGGCCACGAAATTTAAACTGGAGGCTCACGATAACATTTGTAAGATCCCGCCAAGAGATGAGAATTTATGGAGTTAAGCATGAGGTAGTTAATTTAATAAAGAATTAACTAAAAATGAATTTTTGAAAAATACTAAAGAAAATTAAAAAAATCCTAAAAAATTATTTTTGTGTATGAAATATGTGTATATATGTTTGGCCAAAGGATGGAAAAATAATAAGATGATTTGGTTAAAAAAGGGAAATCAAGTTTGCTGGATTGGAATCTAGTTTGCTGGATTGCAATCTGGTTTGCTGGATTGGCCATCAAGTTGCTAGAATGATCTGTTTGGATAATCCAGGTTACTGGATTGAAGAATTAGTGAATCCAGGTTGCTGGATTATAGGTAAGTTAAATCCAGGCTTGCTGGATTGGATGTTAGTTGAATCCAGGCTTGCCGAATTGGATGACAGTTGAATCCAGGCTTGCTGGATTGGAGGTCAGTTGAATCTAGTCTGCTGGATTGGAAACTAATTTACTAAATTAAAATTCAGTCTGAATCCAGGTTATTGGATTAGGTATTCGGCTTACTTAATTATAAAGGTTTATAAAATAAAAGACTAAGTGTTAATTCACAAGTTATATGATACAGTAGTGTTAAGTCTAAGGTAGTACAATCGTACTCTTTAATGGTTGATGTATAGTAGCTGGGCTAAACAACTCCTTTATTTGGGGAAGGAATCTACGAATTAGTAACCGATCTAACTCACTGTGAAAACAGTGTAGATGGGAAACTAATTTGTTGGTTGTTTGTGGAAAACCACTCAGTATACTATATTGAATACTATTAAAGACTCGATGTATGCTAGGTTTGGACTTGTAAATGAATATGGTGTTAAGGTTATCTAATATTTAACTATGTGGTTAAGTGTTAGATAATATTATGGAATAAGTTATGATATGCTAATTGAAATATCAATCTTATAACTAATAAGTCTTTTCAATGAGGAGATTAAATTATTTTGCTTAGTGGTAATCAGCGGTACAGGCAAGTTCCCTAACTCAAACTCGAGTTATATTTTAAAGCATATTAGTAAATGATTATTGATGATTATTCATGTCTAAACTGATTCTTGATTCTCACTCAGTGCATGTTGCATATGTTCATCAGGTATGAAAGGCTGATCACCTTCATTACCCTAAGGTTCAGATAAAATTGTTCATGGTCCTTGTTGACATTAAACGTTATTGATTCAGTCATTCAATTATTGACATGTTAATTCATGCTCTTTCACAATTATCATATTGCTGAAAACTTGAAAGTTTATTCTTTCTTTCAATCATGATATATCTTTATTAAATTTAAACTTGTTGGGAAAAATTGTTGCGCACTCTTGCTATATCATGATAACAACTTACAGATTAAGACGAAGGCTTGAAGAAGGACACAGACAAGATCAAAGTACAATAATAGACTGTTATGCGAACAACTATTTAGTTATCTTCTGAAAACTTTTTGTAATTTTGAAGGTATGTATTTAGTTAAGGTTAATAAACCTAGGGGAAATATTATAGAATCATGTGAAATAAATAATATATGTTTATTATTCCGCATTAGTTTATAGAATATGTATGAAGATGATGTACCGTAACTATAAGACCCCAACTTTTATGAATAAAGATTTAATTTTCTTTATATATTATTTCGAAATAGTAAGGTGTTGTTTTGATAAATACGAAAGTTATGGGTGAAATGTGCAAACATTTTTAAAATGAGCAAGTGGTTATAAATATTCTTGTTGTCGGGAAATATTCGTTTGGTCGTGGAATATTCTTGTTGTCGGGGAATATTCGTACGACGGCGCAGCTATATGTGGGCCCCCACAACGGAATAACTGTCGGATATAGAAAGCGACAGTAATAACTTTTTACAAAATAACGGCGTGGTTGTTACCGTTAGTACTGTTGAAATACCTGGTGGTTAAAATACAGTACGCGGTGTTGCGCAGTAGCACACGGTATTGCACAGTATTTCGAATTATTGAGTCTTACGTGTGAAGCCATTACTCAATAATGGTTACAGTAATTACTGTTCAATATTTTATATTATTGACTCAATAATTGCTACGTTGATATTTTATATTATTGACTCAATAATTGCTGCATTGATATTTTATTGACTCAATAAATGCTACGTTGCTATTTTTTATGATTGATTCAATAATGGCTATAGTTGATATTTTGTAGTATTGATTCAATAATTGTCATTGCACAGTATTTCACGTTATCAACTCAATAATTCATATTATTTGAATAATATTATTAGATAGCATTATTGACAATGTCTAAGGAAGTTCTGTCTAGGAGGGGTTATTTAATTGCGCGCCAGTAGGGAGAAGTCCTTATCGGAAGGCCCCCTCTGTCCTGGGAACGACCTGGTTGTTAATATTGTAGTTCTATAATATTATTTGTGAATAATTAATTATTGATTTATATGATAAGGAAATATTTATTTTGTGGATATTAAAGAAGGAATTGGCGCTGATGAGTTTTTATCAATATTTTGGTGTGAGAAATCATCTGTTTATGGATTTCGGATAATTTATGTTTGGAATTTGGAAAAACTTCCTTCTGCAAAGTTGTAGAGAATTAAATTTCCTATGGAAGGATATAGAATTTGTATTTTTCTGACAAAGGGGCTATTTATTATGAATTATTGAAGTTTCGGAAAATAAATATTTTTTAATAAAGGGTGGGACCCACTTTTGGTTGGAAAAAATGGCTGATGGCTTTTTGGTAGCAGCCGGCGGCTCGATGTTTTTAAAAAGAAATAATATTATTTTATTATTTTAGTCTCTTTTGGCATCCTAAGCTTTTCCTATAAATAGGGTGCTTAGGTTAGAATTGAAAATCACACCAGAATCAGAAGTTTTCTCTCTCTATAATATCGAGCGTATTTTTGTGAGTATTTCTATACTTTGAGTATTAGTATTCAGTGCAAGTTTCCTTCGATATTATATCCGATATTCCAGTCAGAGGTACTATCTTTTTGAGGTAAGGGATGTTATTTCTTTCGTAAATGATGTTATTCTTTTCAATATCATTATACAAAAATATTGTCATGGATTTTATGTTGAAATTCTTACTTTTTCGTCGGGGTTACTATTCACGTATACGGCACTATTCACGTATACGGCACTATTCACGGAAAAATTAAATTTTCTTCTATTTGTCCAAATTGCTTGTTAAGGTTACTATTTTTGATTGTATCCAAGTTTTGAGCTCTATTCTTGAATTTTGCTCCATAATTGATTATAATGCGGTATTTTTGAATTGGATATACTAAAATACGAATCCTTAGTCTTTGTCTTTTATCTCACTGGATTCGTTTTTTTTAAATATTTTTCATCATTCTCAGTCCTAAAAGGTGATGTAACTGAATATCTTTGGCCTGTAGAGCAAAGATGAATGATTACTTGATGAATATCTTTGGCCTGTAGAGCAAAGATGAATTATTACTTGATGAATATCTTTGGCCTGTAGAGCAAAGATGAATGATTACTTGATGAATATCTTTGGCCTGTAGAGCAAAGATGAATGATTACCTGATGAATATCTTTGGCATGTAGTGCAAAGTTGACAGGTGTTGAGATGAATATGACCACTGATGATACAAATGAATATCTTTGGCCTGTAGTGCAAAGATGGATATTTGATTCGAGATGTATATTGATTGATGTTACATGGATAAAATATTGATGATGGACTTTTAAATCATAGAAGATAGTAGACTTTATTCTCTGCTTAACTCTTCTAATGATTTGTTATTTCCGCTGCGAATATTGATCTAAGATTGGTTGTCCATTATATTTTATCTGATTTGTTGAAGACTAACGATAATTTGTTTCCCATTATCTTAGTCATAATATTCTTTACTGAGCTAGTTGAGCTCACCCTTTTCATCTGTTGTCCTCTTCAGGAAATGAGAATGTTGCGGGAACTAGTCGGGGGACAGAGTGATGGTCCGAGTTAGAGCAGTAGTAGTCCTCACTATTTCTGACAAATAGTGTGATAATAATTGTAATGAGGACTTAGTTTGAATCTTAATATTTTCTACATATTTGTATTGACACTCACAGTTGTGTGGTCGTATTTTGCACGACCGTATGATATAAAGTTTGTATTTGAATTCTGTACCATGTATTTGGCGACTCAGAATGGGTTGGGTTGAATGGACCTATTCTGGGGGCGTCACAGTAACGTACTAGATCCGAGGTTCTTGGGAACCGGATTTAGGGGCGTCACAGAACCCTGGAAACCGATTAAACCAACAAGATCAAGAGTGGTCAAACTGACCACTCGGCGTTGACCACACATGTTCTTCAGAGATGAAGAACACCTATAGCGACACTTTCCGTCGCTAAAGGCCTATAGCGACGGACAGAATCAAAATTTATTTTTAAAAATTAAATAAATAGAAATAATTATTAAATAATTTTAAATTCAGTTTTAAAAATTATTTTAAATTACAAAAATTAACTTTTAATATTTTGATATAAATTTCATAAATATTTTATTTATTTATAATTAAATTATTTAATTAATGAATTAAATAAATTATTTATAAATAATAATAAATTATTTAAAAATTATATTAATATTTTAAAATTTATATTAAATGATTATTAATTATTAAAAAATAAAACTAAGGTTTTAAAAATTATTCTAAGTAAATATTATTTATCTATAAATAAAATAAATGATTTAAAAATCATTTAAAAAGATAATTAAATGTTTAAAAATTATTATAAGCTTCTATAAATTATTATAAATGATAAATAAATTATCAAAAATAATAATAAGGCTTATAAATGAAGTTTAACTATAAAATTGACATAATAAATAAATAATAATGTTTTAGGACATCGAAAGCATGACAAACTTTGACCGAACTTAAATAGTTTAAGTAGTTAGGTATTGTTATCGATATTAACGAGTTATATAAATATGTTTTAACATATTTAGGTGTTTCCAATACTTTGAGTAGCGTTATATAATCGTTCTTCGCTCAGGCAAGTATTCTAAACCTTATTATTTTACTTTATGCAAGTACTTGAACCCTATTTGAATTCTTTTCGATATAAGTATATCAAACCAAGTTGTTACCAGTTATTGTGAAGTTATTGCTATTGTTTTCAGCATGACTTAAGAAATAAATTACTTATTCAGCCAATGTTGCATTATTGTTTATCAAGCATAAACTGTTAGTCAAACCAAATTATTTTGGTAAGACATCTTATACTGAGATGAAATTTCCCTTAAATGGGACTTTTATTGTGTTAATAAAACACTTAAGTGCACGTGGGCACGATTATGATGATATGCATACTCCTAGGATATTGACTAAGCTGATCCCCTATATCATATCCGAATGAAATATATATATTTCTAAGTCCTTGTGACTGACAGAAATGGTTGATATAACTCCGATTTGATTATCAACCCTTTGTTTAAAATACTTGTTGAACTGCCATTTCTTCATAGCAAAAGCTATTTGTTTATAATTAATACACTTGCTGAGCGTATTATTAGCTCATTCTTGCAAATCATTTCCTTTGCAATTTTAGATGGTAACCATGGAACGTCTGGGACAAATAAAGGGAAGATGCCTTGTTTTAATTAGTTTAAATTATCGTCTTGATATTGTAAAGTCTTTTAAAGACCTTTTTGTAATTCAATACTCAATAATGAAAACCATGTAATCAAACTTATTATATATATACTATCATCTTTTATTTTCGCAACCGTGTACCTTTACATTCTTAGTACTGTTAGTAGTATAGTTGAACTAATATTGTATCCCTAAGAAACTATCTACCCGAGTGAGGATATTGGCAATATAGACAGATCATGTTATTGCCGATATTCTAGATTTCGGCTATATAAGTTCTAGGGATAATAGATATTCATATAATGCAGTCTATACACATTTTGAGTGAGGGTATTGGCAATATGGACTGATCATGTTATTGTCGATATTCTAGATTTTGGTTGTATAGGTAATATGAATAATTAAAACTCATAAGATACAGTCTATACACATCCAAGTGAGGGTATCCAAACACAGCTATAGTCCTGATAAAGGATCACCATCTGTTATGGGTTACTGTGAACCTTGGATGAATATGAATTATATCTTATCGAGTAAATATTGATAATTCAGTTTGATGTGATCACCGAATCGGATACCGCGGGTGTATAGATTTGGGGGCATCACATTAATTGAATCATTGCGTGACCACCGAATCGGATACCCCAGTTGTATAGTTTTGGGGGCGTCACAGATTAGCGCAAATAAACAAGTTCCATGCCTTTGCATATTTATTCAGTGCGGAGCTAGGAAAATTGGTCTTTGTATCAGTGCCCTACTTATAATTCCATTGCGTTCGAGGCACGTACAAGTCGATAATTACCTTGTCCAAATCAGTCTCAAAACGCTCCGCCTGCACCCAATTTACTCGGCCAGCCGGGAGAGAAGGTAAATTGTAGACTTCCCGAATTGCCAGCGGGCGGTAGTCAACTTCCAAGCCCCAGATGAACGAGAAGCCGCTCTGTATCTCCTTAGCGTTTGCATAGAATTCGTGAACTCTTGCCATCGGAGCAGGCACATGCGCTCCCATAACTCCAAACCAAGACCTATCTTGGATCATCTCAAGCATTTGGCCATCTTCCTTGGCCAGTTTCAATCTCCGCTCCTTCACAAAGGTCTTAGCCGCAATCCAAAAATATTCAGTCTGCACCGCGAGGCTGTTGAACATGGTCAACTCCACATTGTCCTCACCATGGCTACTTTGAGCGGGCGATTCAGGCGTGAAAGAACATGCTCTCTTTGGATGCATGAGAATTTTAGAAATTTTCCTTTGAAAAATCTAACTTATGAACTTGAAGAATAACCCCAAACTTAGCCTCTTCAATCTGATCGCACAAACCCTAATCCCTTTTGCAAACCCTAATTTGAAAACCCCCAATCTGAACTTCTCTAAAGTCTGTATGGCGAACCCTAGTTTAATGCTTGAAGTGTACTAGATTGATGTGGTGGTGGTGGCTAGATAATGGATAGGTTTTATAGAGAAGATGTAGTGAATATTGGAGGTATGGTTCGTGGGTATGGGAGTAGAATAGGAATTAGAATGGTGTAGTATTTGAGAAAAAGATATAGTTTGTATAGGAGAGGGTTGTAGTTATAACATAAGTGAGAAGGAATGGGTCGGTTATATAATGCTAAGGGTGAAATCTGATTTTTAAAACTTTAAAACCGGCAAGATTTATGGGTCAGGCGCGGGCGCACAAAATTATGCTGTGAGTGGGGCGCGACTGCTTTGATACCCAGAACTGCTCTCTGGCCTCTGCATAATGGTGCGGCCGCCCTTCTTTTTTCCTTGAGGGTGGCGCGGCCGCGCTGCCCTGAGCCCAACCAAAATTTTTCCTGCAGCAAAGATGAAAACTAAGCAACAACTGATATGCACTTTCTCACCTGAACATATAGCATTAAAAAATGAGATATAACTTAATTCCATATTCAAAATTTAACTATGTAAGATGTATATATGTTTGAATCTTCAAAAATGCTATTTATATGAGTTATATATATGAGAATCCTCAAAAAATGCTATATGTGTATATCGGCAATATGTTCGTAACTCTAAAAATATATGCATTAAGCTCCTAACTCCCAAACTGTTCAAAATTGATCAACATTTTCACAATGCTTAGAATTAAACAAGGAGGGGGAACAGAGATATGTAACAAGAATTATATAAGAGGGAGAAGAAAGATGATGGGGTGCCTCCAATCGATCGCTTGTTTACAGCCTATTAGCTCGACTCTGTCTGAAATGGTCAAGTAGTGGAAAGGATCGAGGCAACCCTCTCCCGATCGACTTCTCCCCTATAGTAGTTCTTCAACTTCTGTCCATTCAATTTAAATGGTTCGTCTGGGTATTGGCCGAAAATCTCAACTGCACCATGTGGAAACACGATTTTCACCATGAACGAGCCCGACCACCGTGTTTAAGCTTTCCAGGAAAGAGTCAAAGACGAGAGTTATACAACAATACCGCTTGCCCTGGCTCAAATTTCCTTTCCCTGATCTTACGGTCGTGCCACCTTTTCATTTTTTCCTTATACATTTTGGAGTTTTCGTAGGCTTGCAGTCTGAATTCGTCTAGCTCTTTTAGTTGGAGAAGCCTCTTCTCCCCTGCAGCCTTTAAGTCAAAATTTAGCTTTTTTATGGCCCAGTAGACCTTGTGTTCAAGTTCCATGGGAAGGTGGTAGGCCTTCCCATACACTAGCTGATATGGCGACATGCCCAGTGGTGTCTTGTAGGCAGCCCTATATGCCCACACTGCATAGTCTAGCTTAAGAGACCAATCCTTCCTCGTGGGATTTACAATTTTCTCTAATATCCTTTTCACCTCACGATTGGACACCTCAAATTGACCGTTCGTTTGGGGATGGTACGCCGTGGCGACATGGTGATTCACCCCATACTTGGTCAATAGTGCAGTAAATTGTCGATTGCAGAAATGGGTGCCTTCATCACTTATGATGGCTCGAGGAGTCCCGAATCTTGTGAATATACTATTTTGCAGAAATCGTAAAACCACTCTAGCATCATTAGTCGGCAAGGCTGCTACTTCCACCCACTTGGACAGGTAATCCACTGTAAGCAAGATATACAAATTTCCACATGACAAAACAAAAGGCCCCATGAAGTCTATCCCCCAGACGTCAAAGATCTCGACCTCTAGGATTATATTCAAAGGCATCTCTTTTCGTTTGAATATATTGCCCACTCGCTGACATCGGTCACATTTTTGGACGAAGTTGTAAGCATCTTTGAACAGAGTCGGCCAATAAAATCCAGCCTGAAGTACCTTGACAGTTGCCCTCTCTCCCCCGTAGTGTCCTCCATAAACTGATGAATTGTAATCCTGAAGTATGCTATCCATCTCACTTTATGGGATGCACCTTTTGATCATCTTATCAGCGCACTACTTAAATAGGTAAGGCTCATCCCAAATATACCATCTAATATCATGTAGAAACTTCTTCTTTTGAGGTCTAGTCAAATCAGTAGGGATAATGTTGCTCACTAGGAAGTTCGCAAAGTCCGCAAACCATGGAATTTTGCCTTGCACCACAAATAACTGTTCGTCCAGGAAGAACTCATTAATCATCACTTTATCATTTGTGTCCTTTTTTAGGTTCTCCAATCGGGATAAATGGTCAGCCACTTGATTTTTGGTTCCTTTTCTGTCTTTGATTTCCTAATCAGACTCTTGTAGAAGAAGTATCCAACGAATGAGATAGGGCTTAACATCTTTCTTTGATATCAGGTATCGGATTGCAGCATGATCGGTATATAAAACAACTCTTGTGCCAATCTGATAAGACCTAAATTTATCAAATGCGTATACCACTGCTAGAAGCTCCTTCTCTGTGGTGGTGTAGTTCTGTTAGGCATCCGCAAGGGTTTTGCTGGCATAGTAAATGATATAAAAAACTTTATCCCTGCGTTGCCCCAAGATAACTCCCACAGTGAAGTCACTTGCATCGCACATCAATTCAAATGGAAGAGACCAGTCAGGAGCTGTAATAATGGGTCTCGTAGTCAATTTCTTCTTTAAGTGCTCAAACGCCGTTAAGCATTCATCATCCAATCTAAATGGGACATCCTTCTCAAACAAACTGCACAGATGCTTAATGATCTTTGGGAAGTCCTTTATGAAGCGACGATAGAATCCCGCGTGCCCAAGGAAACTATGAACCCCTTTCACAGAAGTTAGTGAGGGTAAGCTCTCAATAGTCTCTAACTTTGACCTGTCCACCTCTAATCCTTTCCTTAAAACTTTGTGTCCCAAGATAATGCCTTCCTGTACCATGAAATGACACTTTTCCCAATTCAGTACTAAATTGGTCTCAACACATCTCTTTAATACCAACACCAGATTCTCCAAGCATATTTCGAAAGAGTCTCCAAAGACTGAGAAGTCGTCCATGAAAACTTCTACATTTTGCTCGACCATATCGGAGAATATCGCCATCATACATCTCTAGAATGTGGCTAGAGCGTTGCATAATCCGAAAGACATCCTCTTGAATACAAAAGTACCATATGGGCACGTGAGGGTAGTCTTCTCTTTATCTTCTGGGGCTATAACAATCTGGTTATACTCTGAATAACCATCTAAGAGGTAATAGTAGTCATGTCCCGCTAACCTATCCAACATTGGGTCAATGAACGGGAGAGGGAAATGGTCCTTCCTTGTAGCTTTGCTCAATCTGCGATAGTCCATACAGACTCTCCACCCTGTGACTGTTCTGGTTGGTATAAGTTTACTATTCTCATTAGACACGACTGTCATGCCTCCCTTCTTCGGAACGCATTGCACCAGGCTCACCCAAAAGCTGTCAGAGATTGGATAAATGATTCCAGCATCTAACCACTTTAGGATCTCTTTTTTGACGACCTCTTTCATAATCGAATTCAATCTCCTCTGTTACTCAACCGTCGGCTTACTTTCATCCTCCATGAGTATCTTATGCATGCAGTCTGAGGGGCTGATCCCTTTGATGTCAGTTATGGTCCACCCAATAGCTGATTTGAACTCGCGTAGAACCCGCAGCAACTTGCTTTCCTGATAGAATGATAGAGCAGAAGTAATAATAACCGGCAACGTGGAAGATTCCACCAAATATGCATATCTCAAATGATCAGAAAGAGGTTTAAGGTCAAGGTTGGGAGGCATCTCAAGAGAAGGCTTGAGTCGCTCTGATGTCTCCCCAGTATGTCCAAGTGGTTCAATGAGAATCTTAGATTTTCTCATCAGTGGCACCGTGTTCAGAATTTGTATGTACTCCACAACATCTGTATCCTCCAAGTCAGAGTCTCCCAATAGAGCACTCTCTAATGGATCCATGCTCATAACCTGCTCAGCCTCTTCATGCACCACCCTGTTGACCACATCAACCGAAAACACTCTTCTTCATCTGTGGGGAACTTCATAGCTTTGAAGACATTAAGTGTGACCTCTTGGTCCTGAACTCTCATAGTTAGTTCTCCCTTCTGTACATCTATGAGTGTTCGCCTAGTAGCTAGAAAAAGGTCTCCCAAGAATGATCGGTATGTTCTTATCCTCTTCGAAGTCCAAAATGATAAAGTCAGCAGGGAAGATAAACTTGTCCACTTTCACCAAGACATCTTCTACAATACCCCTCGGCTATGTGATGGCCCTGTCGGCAAGCTGCAATGATATGTTTGTCGACTTAGGAACCGGCAATCCCAACTGTGTGAATACCGATAGAGGCATCAAATTTAGACTTGCCACCAAGTCGCATAAGCATTTACTGAAGGATAATTTCCCAATGAAGCATGGTCTCATAAAACTTCCTGGATCTTTGAGCTTTGGAGGTAGTTTTCTTTGTAATACTGCACTGTATTCTTCTGTCAAGGTAACTGTTTCATAATCCTCTAGCTTCTTCTTCCATGATAGAATGTCTTTTATAAACTTCACGTAGCTTGGCATTTGTTCCAAAGCTTCGGCGAACAATATGTTAATCTGCAGTTTCTTAAACACCTCCAAAAACTTCGCGAACTGTTTGTCTAATCTTTGCTTCTGAAGCCTCTGAGGGTGCAGGAGGGTAGACTACTTGTGGTGTAGCATTGGTTTTCTGAGTGGATACCACCTTTTCTGACTCAACTACCTTGTCCCTATATTTTTCCTCAGTCAAAATCACTTCAGAGTTTTCTGCACATTGACGCGCCCGCTCCAAATTTTGTTCCTCATAGGGCGCGGCCACGCCAGTGTCTAAATTTAGAGTTTGCTTCCCAGATCTCAATGTAATTTCTTGACATTGTTCCTTGCCTTCCCGTCATCCTGGATTTTCTTTGGTATTGCTTGGTAGAGTCCCTTGCGGTCTGTTAATGAGTGCATTGGCAATCTGGCCAATTTAAGTCTCCAATGTTTTAATAGACACCGCTTGGCTCTTAACCATCAACTTGAGTTCCTTTATTTCAGTTTTCTCCTCTGATTGTGGCACAGGAGCTGGATTGTGTTGATGTTGTTGTTGATGAAATCCAAGAGGATGTGACGGTCTAGGGGCATATTATTGTTGAGATTGTTGTGGTTGAGATTTTTGTTGTTGGTATGGTTGGTATTGAGACTGTTAAGCACTTTGGTTATTACTCCAGCTGAAATTAGGATGATTCCTGTTGTTTGGATGGTAGGAGTTCAAAAATTAATTTTGAGACTTTTGATAGTTGCTGACGAATTGAACCAATTTTGTAGTGATGGCACATTGTTCTGTCAGGTGTGATCCCGCACACAACTCACGTACGAAAGCAACTTGTTGAACTTTGTTTTCAGCAATAGAGTCAATTTTCTTTGACATTGCCGCCAATTGTGCTGAAAGTGCTGTGATGGCGTCCACATCCAATACCCCCGCCACTTTTGGTTGCAGTATTCTGGATGTCGGATTCTGGTATTCATTTGCCGCCATGGTCTCAATTAAGTCATAAGCTGTCTCATAGCTCTTGGCCCATAAAGCTCCTCCTGATACGGCATTAATGATCGGCCTTGATTACCATCCCAAACCATTATAGAACGAGCTGATCTGTAACGACCCCAAAATTTGTACAATTCGACTCTCAATCTTGGCCGTTAACAATACATCGAACTTCTAACTTTACATCATTAATCGATATTAAACTTTAATAAAAATGTGGAATAATTAAAAATTTTATATTTCTTTCTATATTTCCCTAAATCTCAACCTTTATCATTACATATCTTTGATTCAAATATATTACATGAATCGCTTCATCAAAGTTATTATATAAAACTTTACATCCCAATTCAATATTTTTTATACTTCGGATAACTCAAAGTTTATAACTCAACATAAAATAAACATCATAAATCCTTAAGTACACTTCCAGAACCTTAAACATGGTTTATAGGAATAAAAACTTTGGCTAAAATATTTAATCTTCATGCATTAAATCTGATCCATGTCATTCAAGTAGCACATAGCATTACCTTGAATCCTTAGCCTGCAAAAATTGTTATTTTGCAAGAATGAGCTCGACAACTCAACAAATCTAACAGCTTTCATGCCGCACATAACACATAAGTTCATGCCCAATATATATGTCAATTTAAAAAATTTATAAGATTTCATAGTCAGCATAAATATCAGTTCAATATAAATATAAGTTCCACATGCTCAACATTCCATATATAACATGTTGAGTTCCATAACTCAACCAAATATAGTCATAATTTAACTTTTCCAATTCATAGCGAGTAACAAGTAATTCAACATCTCATATTGATACCATGAATACACGTAATAAAAAATTGAATTCAAGTAGCACATAGGAACTAAAAGACTTGCCTTGATCGTAGATTACCAATTACCGAAAAACAGCTTATAGCTATTTACACCTCACGTATCCTACACAATATATAATCATGCACATCATTTATTAGTCACATAAAAATGCTTAGTAATCATTTAAGTGACTCTACTTTACGATCTACTATCATCTTCTTTAGGTTTGATACACAATGTTCAATTTATGTGGTCAAGTCCTGTTAGGGCTCCTCAATGTTTATTCGATTTATTTACGTTAAACCTCCTTTTACTTTTCATTACGTTCCCATTTAATACACTTACCATTTAGTTTAAGTCTTAAACCTCTTCTTTACATCACATTAGATGTATAATGTTTGTTAACATTAATCAAGTTAACCTTCGTTTCAAATTTCTTTATACTTCTCTTTTAATCGACACTTAACGTTTGTTTAAGCCGACATAATTGTCATTACATCATTGATTAATGATAAGCATAATTATATATCATAATAATTATGTTTTATAACATAGAAAAATATCTATTATCGTCGACAGCACTATACTTGCGTATGTGCATGTCTGACGCCCTCCGATTGCCTCAGAATACGCATCATTCACAAAGATGACCATTTTGACCCCTTAAAATGACTTCAAATCGAAAAACTTAAAGAATAAAAGTTTCAAGTCTACTCGTTATCTTTCCGAATCATCCTTAACCGCCTAAATCGGAGTTCGTATGAAGAAGTTATGCTTGTTTTACTACGTGAGGTCAAAGTTGTTTTGCATTATACTATTCCGGACATTCCGGACAGCATGTACCCCCGCTGGGGTGGGGTTTCTAGGCCAAAATCTCCGCTGGGGTGGGGTCCCCATGCTGGTGGGTTCCCCGGCTCGCGAACTGTTCAAAGAAAAAGTCAATTTGGCTTATTTCTTCGCACCAAAGTCCGATTTTAACTAACACAATGTACATGAAACTTGATGAAAACAAAATCTTAAACTTCTAACATGTTTTTAACATACAATAACACCACAAGACATAGTCAAAACAGCTAACCTCATGATTTTGAAGAAAACAACATTGATAAGCTTTCTTGAAGAAAATTAACCATGTGAGTTCGTTTTTAACCTAAATCACATTATTCAAAGCATGTTAATTTTGTTTTTTGATATATTATCATACTCTATGATCAATTTACATAACATATCACATTCAAACACAAATTTTGATATTTAAGAAACTATTTTTTAAGCTAGTTCAATGTAAATTGCTATGAACATGATTTTATCATGTTCATCATATTTACATGAATTGAACCACATAAACTATCATATAACTCATATATAATCGTTTATATACATAATCTAACACATATTGATCATCAATTTATAGTTTATCATAAAAACCAATTTATAGAGAATAAAAACAATGAAGAACAACAATTAAAATTAGATTATACCTTTTTGCTTATAAGAAGATGATGATTCATATGATGATGATGATAGGCTTCTAGTTTTGATTTCTCAAAACTCCTTCCTCCTATTTATTTCTTCTTCTCTCTTTTCTATTTTCTTTCTCTGCTCTTTCTTCTTTGTTTTGTTCTAACTTCTAACACTGACTAACTTGTTTTATTTTTCTAAACTAACGTATATACATATAATATAACTTACATATATTATACATATATAAAATATATAACTTACATATATTAATGGCTCCTAATAAATATAATTATTACAATTAATTCATAAGTTACAATTTTTTGAAATTTCAAAAGCACTAAGGCTTGTTTTGCAAAAACAGCTTTAATTTTAAAAACAGGTTTTTAGTAGTTAATGCCCTGTTTGGCAAAACGGATTTAAAACTGTGCAAGGGCCTTGATTGGCAAAACAATTTTAAAAACTCTTTTAATTCTTTTAATAAATCGTTCAACACGTATATTTAATGTTATACTTTAATTAATTAAATCTTAACATTCTAATTTAATTAATTAAAAGCTAACACCAATTAATCATATAAAAATTACCACATAACAATTATAATTACTCGCTAATTATAATTTCTTGTAACAATTACCACATAACTTCATCTAATTTAATTATCCCAATTAAATTAGAACTATAACATAAAATCATTACATATTAATTAAATTAAATATTAAATATTCATTTAATTAATATATTACACTTAATTAAATTACTTCACAACAATCACATAAATTATTTATTTAACTCAATAAATAAATCAATTAAAATATTTATTTAATTCAATAAATATTAAAATTCTCTTCATACCAAATCACATATTTCACAATATATAACACATATACACATACTCAAACTCGAAACACCTTATAATAAGAATTTTATTTATTAAATTATTATTTATTAATTCTTAAAAATCCGGGTTGTCACATCCTTCCCTCCTTATAAGGATTTCGTCCTTGGAATCAACGAAACCTTCTTTACTCAATTTTTACTAAATCTTTTTCATAATTTTATCATTGAAAAACTTCAACATATTACCTTAACAAAATTTTTACATATATATACTACTCCATTCATTCTTCAATAAGTTTTAGGTTTTATTTCATAACCTTCAATTAACTCAATTATGTTTCAAATATTATATATTTTTTAACCCGTTCATTTTCTTTCTAAGGATCATCACCAAATACTCTACTCGTCGAGTTCATATACTTCATAATTCACTATCTTATCAATATTCGGATTATCACATTCACCTCTTCTTCTAAGAATTTTGTCCTCAAATTTTTTTATTAATCTTCATATATCAATATATAAAAATAGATTTTACGTTAATCTTTATTCACTGGATTGTTGCGTTCCACAACTACTTCTTTCTAAGGAATATCCTTCTTGCCACATTCACCTTCAGAACAATAAGAATCTTCCACAATTGCTCAATAATTGGGAAGCAGTATAAATAACTCAGGAATTTAAAATATTCTTAAATCAATTTGAGGGGTCACAAGACCTTGAACTCATCTCTATGTTTAATAGTGTTTCATCCCCGGTACTTCACACTATAAACCGCTCTAACAAAATGTTTAACAATCACACAGACTGTAAACATCCTACATCGGTGCTCTAGGTGATTAGACTATCGCACCACTATGCCGTGCACAAACCTAGTACATCGTAATGACTATATGCGTTACACTCGAAACTATTGTCTCTGATAACATGTCCCCTTTTATAGGGTTGTTCACCTCAGCTTCTTAACATCTGAATCCGCACCAAAATAATTTGGTTTAGCATAGTTTAACCAAGAACGCTCAAATTTCAAAAACATCTTTCAATACTTGTCTAGCTGAATCAAGTAGCATAGACTTCTCGCAATAATTCGGACATCAGTCAATATATATATATATATATATATATATATTTAACCAACTCAATAAAATTTTTTTTTTAAGGAAACTAAAAATAAATAAATCTTTTTATAATATCCTGATACCGTACCGTAGTAATGGTACATTGAGGATTTGGTCATTACTTGCGTCGTCATACTACATCATACCATAGTGGGTTGACGAGCCTACGATCTCATCCAACACTAAGTTTAACCGCATTGATGACTTCCTCGATTATTATTCCTACATCATATCAAATGATGCATAGAATATATAAAATATACTTTGCAAATTTCAAATCATTTTTGTCTAACTGAAGCAATTAGCATAGACATGTGAATAATAGCAGTATTTTAAAAAAATCCATTGGTTCAGTCATTTGATCCAATATTTTTGAAGAAGACAGAAGTGCAACATCAGCACGAAGTCAATAATTTCAAAAATCTAGCAAAGCTAGGAGATTTAGAATATCAAAATTTTCTCCATCAATATAACTCTTTACTCCATCGTTTCATTACTTAATCATCTTCTCAATCTTCAGCACCATCAATGCTTTCTATACCATAAACTGTGACAGCCCCAAATTCGGGTACTCCGTTTCCACATGATCTAGTGTTCACTTTCTAATATAACATACATCTACCCAATAAAACTTCAAAGTAGAATACAACCTTCATAAAACTTAAATAAAATCTTCCTTAAACAAGGGTTACAACTTTCTCAAATAAATCCCAGGGTTTAATCTAACCTTGACATAAACAATAAAGTGCGAATATAAAAACATAACATAAGAGTCTTAGAACAATCATTCCAAATAATAAAACAAGTCTTCACTTGTTTAGCTTCCCTTTGCCTTTATTCATTGACGGGGCATCAACATTTTCAACTTTACATGCAATGATTATTTAATATGCAAGAGTGAGCAAATAACAACTCACTGGAATTTAATAATAATAAAGACATGAAAGAATATCTCTAAAAAGATTTGAAAAACTTTGCTTACTCCAACAATAAAGAATTGAATAATAATTCTTTCATCACAATTATAATTCGAATATAGAATTCATTTGAGGGTCATAAGACCTTGAACTTTTGTCCTAGGTTATAAACATTTCTATTTAAAACCTTTAATAGTCACTAAGACTAAGGACCTTAACTCGTACTTAGGGGGATCAGCCCTTCGTACTATGTATTGTGCACAAACATCTTAACGCTTCCACGTAGTAACCTTCCCTAATAAATAGGGTTGTTCAACTTAGTATTTGAATACCAGTCCGCACCAAAGGAAGTTTGGTTTGGATAAGCTTACAAGGGTAATTTAGAATTCAAGTTCATCAACTAAGAATTAGTTGAATCGACTTCCAATAGTTCATAAATAAAAGAATTATGAACTAATATATGCCTTAGAATTAAACTTAAAGCATTTAAAAGATAAGCTGGATCTTACTTGAACAATAAGTCAAGACCACGTCAATTAAATAAACATTTGTCCAATGCAGAAATAAAAAGGACATTCTCAATATATTCCATAAAGAACTTGCATAGAATTAATGAGTTTAGGGTTTAGAAGACTTGCCTCAAGCGCAAGCTACTAACACAATTCACGTTCTAACACTTCCTACATACATATACATTTAATCACAATAATCTAAATTAGTTAACACATAACTAATTCACATAATTGGTTAACCCTCATGGTTAACTCATTCTAATTAAATAAATAATAATCAACCATCACATAGTTAATTACATCACATAGATATGCTCACATAATTAAATTAATTATGTATCTAACTAAATTATAATTAAACAATTACAATTTATAATGCAAATACTACATTAAGGTTTTCAAAACTTCTTTTTTCCAAATTATGAAATTGTCAAATTCATGTTAACAACATGTTATAGCAACTGGATACATGCTCATTATCATGGAACAATTAATCTTAGCTTAGAAATAAAACTGCACAATTAACCAAAACTCACTGTCTCTGATCAGGCAACGGTGCAGCTGTGCCACCTTTAGCCTTGACACGGGCGCAGCTGCCCAGGTGTAAAACCTGGGAAACTCAGCAGGCGCAGCTGCGCCACTTCTGCCTTTGTAGCTGGAGCAGCTGCGCCGGAACGTGGACAGAAGCAGACAGCAACGACACTCTGCTTCACTGTTTAACCCAATTATGCCAACAAACGGCCATTCATAGCAACATAGATGATGTAAAGTATTCATATGAGCTACTACACATATATAACATGCTTCTAGACACAAAAACTATTTAAGCAACAAGAATTAATGTTTTAAAAACTCAAATTTTGACATTTTTATAAAACTCATATATTTTACAAAACCATTCACTGTAAATCAAATTCTTAAGCAATTCAACTTATAATACATGCATTATTTTCATGATTGAATTTAGCATCATAAACAATTCTAACTAGGCATATTAATCATACAAATTTCATCAATTTACTCTAAAATTTGTCAAAATCATATAAAATCATAAGAACACAAGTTTTCCATTAAACATATTTTAACAACAATTTGATTTTCGAAATTCTTTCATATAATTACTACCAATAACACATGAACACAATACATATATAAAAAATTCATGATTACAACTTTCATGAAAACTCAACTTTGGCAGAGAATAAAACATGAAGAATATAAAATTCTAACCTTTTAGCTATGAGTGTAAAGAAAAAGATGATGATAAGCTCGCGTTTTAGCAATTATCCTTCTTCTTTTCTTCTCTGAAATTTTTTTCTCTCTTCTCTGCTCTTTCTCTCCTTCTCTTTTCTTTGTTTTAGACTTAGAACTAACGTAATGGCTATATTATAACTGATATAATATAATATACGTATACTTATAATACATATGTAACTGTTAATCACTTAAGATATACAATAAGTACATATTATTATATAGGTTACAATTATTTTAATTTGAAAAGCCTTAAAGCTTATTTGGCAACCGGTTTATAAAAACAGATTTTAGCACTAAGGCGTTGTTTGGTAAAATAGGTTTAAAACAAATGCAAGGGCCTTATTTGGCAAAAACCAAATTAAAATTCTTTTCTTTATTTTAATAATTCATTTTAACACATATATTAATGTCACACTTTTAATTAATTAAATATTTAATATTATTACTTAATCAATTAAAATCTAACATCAATTAATCACATAATTATAATTACGCTAATTATGATTCATGTAACACTTCGTCACATAATTCATCTAACTTAATTATCTCAATTAAATTAGAGCTATAATATAAAATTAATATACATCAATCAGATTAAATATTAAACATTCATTTAATTAATATAGCACACTTAATTAAATTACTCCATAAAATCACATAATTTATTTAACTCAATAAATAAATCACATAAAATATTTATTTAACTTCAATAAATATTCAAAATTATTATATAAAATCTCAATCGTTACAATCTTCCCTCCTTAAAAGGATTCTGTCCCCAGAATCACACATATATAAAAAAAATTCTGTCTATTACATTCTTCCCCCCCTTAAAAGGATTTTGTCCCCATAATCGGTACATAAGGAGTTTCACAAAACTATGCAAATAATTACGGATAAGATTTCATCATAACATCTTCGAGTTCTCACGTAGCTTCTTCAACACTGTGGTTCCTCCAGATTACCTTAACAGAAGGTATCACTTTACTTCTTAGTACTTGTTCCTTTCTATCAACTATTTGAACAGGCACTTCTTCATATGTTAGGTCTTTATCAAACTATAAAGGCTCATATTCTATTACATGTTTGTAATCGTGCTTGTAAGGTCTTAACACAGAAATTTGAAAGACGTTATGTATATTCTCGAGCTCTGGAGGTAACGCAACCTCGTAAGCTACCTCGCCCACCTTTCGTAGTAGCTCGAAAGGTCCAATAAATCGGGGACTCAGCTTTCCCTTCTTAACAAATCGAATCTTCCCTTTCCAGGGAGATACTCTCAGGAAAACGAAGCTCCCTGATAAGAATTCTCAGTTCTGTCGATGTTAATTGGCATATTTATTTTGTCTGTCTTGGGCAGCAACTAATCTTGTTCTGATCAGTTTCACAATTTTGGCGATTTATTATACCAATTCCGGTCCCAACAGTTGACGTCCACCGACTTCATCCCAGCACAAAGGAGTTATGCATTTTCTGCCGTATAGCGCTTCGTAAGGCGGCATGCCGATACTCGCGTGATAACTATTGTTGTAGGCGAACTCCAATAACGGTAGATGATCATCCCAACTTCCCTTAAAGTCCATCACACAAGCTGTCAGCATATCCTCAAGCGTCTGTATTGTTCTCTCGCTTTGGCCATCAGTCTGAGGATGATACGCCATACTCATTCGTAACTGCGTTCCCAGACACTCTTGTAAATGTTTCCAAAAATTCTATGTAAAACGTGGATCTCTGTCAGACACAATCGACACCAGAACCCCGTGTCGAGAAATAATTTTCTTGACGTACAATTTCGCTAACTGATCCACATTGTACTTAAACCGAATCGACAGAAAATGGGCTGACTTCGTCAATCGATCCACTATAACCCATATCGTATCAAATCCCTTCTGAGTCGCTGGAAGACCCAACACAAAATCTATCGTGATGAACTTCCACTTCCACTCTGGAATTTCTAATGGTTGCAGCAAACCACTTGGTCTCTGGTTTGGTGCCTTAACTTTCTGGCACGTTAGACATTTTGCAACGCATTCAGCAACGTCCCTCTTCATATTCGGCCACCAGAAATGCTGCCTGAGATCCTGGTACATCTTCGTACTCCCAGGGTGAATAGAATATCAAGAACTGTGAGATTCGCTCAGAATCTCCTCTTTGATCTCTAGTACTAGCGGTACCCAAATTCTCCCTTTAAACCTGTAACAGTCCCTCTTTATCGATCTTGAACTTGAACTCTTCGCCATCTGCTATTCTTTTCCGAATCTTCTCGCAATCTTCATCGTGAAGTTGTGCTTCTTTAACTTTGTCTACTAGAGGAGCACCAGTAGTTACTTGAAATAACATCTCATCCGATTCCTTCGGAAACTTCACCTCTAAATCTAATCTAGCCATCTGTTCTATCAACTGATCCTGATCAGTTAACATGTTCAGTTTCTCCCGACCCTTTCTGCTCAAGGCGTCGGCAACGACGTTAGCTTTACCCTGGATGGTAAAGTATCTCACAGTCGTAGTCCTTGATCAGTTCCAACCATCTTCTCTAGGCCCATGTTCAATTCCTTCTAGGTGAAAATATATTTCAGACTCTTGTGATCTGTGTATATCTCACACTTCACTCCATAAAAGTAGTGTCTCCAAATCTTCAGAGCAAACACTACCGCCCCCAATTCTAAGTCGTGAGTCGGATATCCTTTCTCGTAATCCTTCAGCTGACGTGACGCATAGGCAATGACTTTGCTGCTCTGCATCAACACACATCCTAATCCTTTATGTGAGGCATCACTATATACTACGAAATTCCCCGTACTATACGGTAAAGACAATACAGGCGCAGTACTCAACCTCTTCTTTAGCTCCTAAAAACTTTCCTCACACTTTTCTGTCCAAACAAACTTAACTGTTTTACGAGTCAAATTCGTCAATGGAGTTGCGATCTTGGAAAAATCTTGAATAAATATTCAGTAATATCCTGTCAATCCCAAGAAACTCCTTACTTCAGACGGCGTCTTCGGCTGACCCCAATTCATTACAGCTTCAACTTTTGAAGTATCTACCAAAATACCATCCTTGTCGATCACGTGGCCAAGAAATTACACACGTTCCAACTAAAATTTGCATTTCGAGAATTTAGCGTAAAGCTTCTCTCGTCTCATCGATTCTAAGGTTAGCCTTAAGTGTTCAGCATGTTCCTTCTCGGTCTTGGAATAAACTAGGATGTCATCTATGAACACTACTATAAACTTATCTAGGAATGGTTTAAACACTCGATTCATTAAGTCCATAAATGCAGCTGGGGCATTCGTGAGACCAAATGACATCACCAAGAACTCGTAATGACCATACTGAGTCCTAAAAGCCGTTTTCGGTATATCTTCTCTACTTACCTTCAACTGATGATACCCGCTTCTCAAGTCAATTTTTGAGAAGTATGTAGCACCCTTCAGTTGATCAAATAAGTCATCAATCCTAGGTAAAGGATATCTATTCTTGATCGTAACTTTGTTCAATTCCCTATAATCAATGCAAAGATGCATCGATCCATCCTTCTTATTAATAAACAAAACTGGCGCTCCCCATGGTGAAACGCTCGGTTGAATGTTCTTCTTATCCAGCAATTCCTGTAGTTGAACCATCAGTTCCTTTATCTCAACTGGAGCAATTCGGTACGGAGCCTTCGAAATTAGAGCAGTTCTCGGCGCTAAGTCGATCACGAACTTATCTCCCTATCCGACGGAAGTCCTGGCAAGTCGCTCGGAAACACGTCCACAAACTCCTTAACCACTGATATCTCCTCCATCTTCGGGCTTTCCTTACGTGTATCTACTATGTAGGCTAGATATCCTACACAGCCTTGCGTCAAAAGTTTCTTTGCTTGCATAACCGTCAGACAACTCACTTGTCTAGGAGATTTGCTACCATAGAACACTAACTTCGATGGAGTCGTAAGGTTTACCGATTTCTTCTGACAGTCGATTATCGCCCCATGGTTGAACACCCAATCCATACCCAGTATGACATCGAATTCCCCAAGTTTTATCTGAATCAAATCTACTCTCAGCTCCTGACCCTTAATGTCCAATCTACAATTCTTATAAACAAACCTAACAAGAATAACCTCCCTATTCGCAATCTCTATGTTCAAGGGGTAAACTAACTCCTCTATAGGTAAGTCTAGGGTTTTAGCAAAATTATCAGATATGAATGAACAAGTAGCACCCGAATCAAATAATACATATTCATTTATACTATTGAACGGAATAATACCTGACACCACCCCTTTTGATTGCACAGCATCCTGCACCGTCATGTTGAATGTCTGAGCAGTGGGTCGAATAGCCTGCAATGGTGCAGCGATAGTCACAGTACTGCCGCTCCCATTCCCTCCGCTCCCTCTGCTCTTTCTCTCCTTCTCTTTTCCTTGTTTTAGACTTAGAACTAACGTAATGGCTATATTATAACTGATATAATATAATATACGTATACTTATAATACATATGTAACTGTAAATCAATTAAGATATACAATAAGTACATATTATTATATAGGTTATAATTATTTGAATTTGAAAAGCCTTAAAGCTTGTTTGGCAACTAGTTTATAAAAACAGTTATTTAGCACTAAGGCGTTGTTTGGTAAAATAGGTTTAAAACAAATGCAAGGGTCCTTGTTTGGCAAAAACCAAATTAAAATTCTTTTATGTATTTTAATAATTCATTTTAACATATATTTTAATGTCACACTTTTAATTAATTAAATATTTAACATTCTTATTTAATTAATTAAAATCTAACATCAATTAATCACATAAACATTTCCACAAAATCCTAATTACTCGCTAATTATGATTTATGTAACACTTCATCACATAATTCATCTAACTTAATTATCTCAATTAAATTAGAACTATAATATAAAATTAATATACATCAATCAAATTAAATATTAAATATTTATTTAATTAATATAGCACATTTAATTAAATCACTCCACAAAATCACATAATTTATTTAACTCAATAAATAAATCACATAAAATATTTATTTAACTTCAATAAATATTCAAAATTATTATATAAAATCTCAATCGTTACATAAACTTTCTATACCCAGTATAGTTCATCAAACTTACCACACTTTGGAAGTTCAGGAACTTGCCACAATAATATGAGTTTAAGAACTTATCCTATCAATACGTAGTCCAAGAACCTATTAGGGACTGTCCATATGCTTAGGGGTTCAAAAACATACATATAATTATGAGTCACGAACTCACCATAAGCATGAGTTTTAAGAACTCGTACGTAATCTTAATATCATCTAATCTAATCTTGATTATTTCTAACTATCAAATATAAATATGAGAAAAGAATCACATTCTCACCAAATATATATTGATAACGCAACACCAGCATTCCAATGATTATCCATGCGATAAACCAAGTGTAAGCACAAAACCCCTGCCCATACAAAGATTTGTACAACTTAGCCACCACATGAGTCCTCAGTTGAAATCCAAGTTAACTCTATCTTGCTCATAACTTTCTCTTTAGTCGATATAATTTCTGTATCTCATCATTTATAACTCCTCGAGAGTTTATCTCGTATTATATCATAGTACATTTCTTGTTATAGCATCAAACTATAACTATTCAATCATTACAGACCATCTGTCTTTTATAATTTAAAAAGATCACGCTGTGATCTTATTCTATAATCATCTCCCTTATGATTCTTTTCTTATCTTATTATCGTTTTGTTTTAAAAACTTCTTATCTTTACATTTCATCATGTCAAATCATGATTTCATTTATGCCTTTAATCTTATAGACTTTGTCTATTCATCATTATTCGTCATCTTGATTATTTGAGTTAGGTAACTCATGATTCTTATCTTTATATCTATTTAAGATTCTTCTTTGAATCTTCTTGTTTATTTATCAATTCTTCCTTTAAGAACTTTCTAACTTCATTCATATTGCTCAACATTTTATTCGAGTTTACTCCTCGTCTTTCTCACCTTTTTCTTATAACATTTATAGGACTTAAAGCATCCTATACATCTACATATGTGAAAAGAATCACCTTTTTATCATACGTAACTTAAACTTAACTTCTTATTTTTATAACCTAAGGTCATAGCCTAAGGTACTCTTACCTAAGGTGTATAACCTATCAGCTCTGATACCAATAGTAACGACCCCAAAATTTGTACAATTCGACTCTCAATCTTGGCCGTTAACAATACATCAAACTTCTAACTTTACATCATTAATCGATATTAAACTTTAATAAAAATGCGAAATAATAAAAAGATTTATATTTCTTTCGATATTTTCCTGAATTTCAACCTTTATCATTACATATCTTTGATTCAAATATATTACATGAATCATTTCATCAAAGTTATTATATAAAATTTTACATCCCAATTTAATATCCTTTATACTTCGGATAACTCAAAATTTACAACTCAACATAAAATAAACATCATAAACCCTTAAGTACACTTCCAGGACCTTAAACATGGTTTATAGGAATAACAACTTTGGCTAAAATATTTAATCTTCATGCATTAAATCTGATCCAAGTCATTCAAGTAGCACATAACATTATCTTGAATCCTTAGCCTGCAAAAATGGTTATTTTGCAAGAATGAGCTCGACAGCTCAGCAAATCTAACAGCTTTCATGTCGCACATAACACATAAGTTGATGCTCAATATATATCTCAAATTAAAACATTTATAAGATTTCATGCTCAGCATAAATATCAGTTCAATATAAATATAATTTTCACATTCTCAACATTCCATATATCATATGTTGAGTTCCATAACTCAACTAAATATAGTCATAATTTGACTTTTCCAATTCATAGCGAGTAACATGTAATTCAACATCTCATATTGATACTATGAATACACGTAATAACAAATTAAATTCAAGTAGCACATAGGAACTGGAAGACTTACATTGATCGTAGATTACCAATTACCGAAAAATAGCTTATAGCTATTTGCACCTCACGTATCCTACACAATATATAATCATGCACATCATTTATTAGTCACATAACAATGCTTAGTAATCATTTAAGTAACTCTACTTTACAATCTACTATCATCTTCTTTAGGTTTGATACACAATATTAAATTTATGTGGTTAAGTCCTATTAGGGCTCCTCATTGTTTATTCAATTTAATTACGTTAAACTTCCTTTTACTTTTCATTAAGTTCCCCTTTAATACACTTAACATTTAGTTAAGTCTTAAACCTCTTCTTTACATCACATTAGATGTATAATGTTTGTTAACATTAATTAAGTTAACCTTTCTTTCAAATGTCTTTATACTTCTCTTTTAATCGACACTTAACGTTTGTTTAAGCCGATACATTTGTCATTACATCATTGATTAATAATAAGCATCATTATATATCATAATAATCATGTTTTATAACATAGAACAACATCTATTATCGTCGATAGCACTATACTTGCGTATGTGCATGTCTGACGCCCTCCGATTGCCTCCGAATACGCATCAGTCACAAAGATGATAATTTTGACCTCTTTTAATGACTTCAAATCAAAAAACTTAAAAAATAAAAGTTGTAGGTCTACTTGTTATCTTTTCGAATCATCCTGAACCGCCTAAATTGGAGTTCGTATGAAGAAGTTATTCTTGTTTTACTACGTGAGGTCAAAGCAGTTTTGCATTACACTATTTCGGACAGCATGTACCCCCGTTGGGGCGGGGTTTCTAGGTCAAAATCCCAGTTAGTGTGGGGCCCCCTACTGGTGGGTTCCCCGTCTCGCGAACTGTTCAAATAAAAAGCCAATTTGGCTTATTTCTTCACACCAAAGTCCGATTTTAACTAACATAATGTACATGAAACTTGATGAAAACAAAATCTTAAACTTCTAACATGTTTTTAACATACAATAACATAACAACAAATAGTCAAAATACCTACCTTCATGATTTTGAAGAAAACAACATCGATAAGCTTTCTCGAAGAAAATTAACATTGTGAGTTCGTTTTTAACCCAAATCACATGATTCAAAGCTTGTAAATTTTGTTTCTTGATATATTATCATACTCTATGATCAATTTACATAACATATCACAATCAAACACAAATTTTGATATTTAAGAAACTATTTTTCAAGCTAGTTCACTGTAAATTGCTATAAATATGATTTCTCCATGTTCATCATATTTACATGAATTGAACCACATAAACTATCATATAACTTATATATAATCGTTTATATATATAATCTAACACATATTGATCATCAATTTATATTTTATCATAAAAACCAATTTACAGAGAATAAAAACAATGAAGAACAATAATTAAAATTAGATTATACCATTTTGCTTATAAGAAGATGATAATTCATATGATGATGATGATAGGCTTCTAGTTTTGATTTCTCAAAACTCCTTCCTCCTCTTTCTTTCTTCTTCTCTCTTTTTTCTATTTTCTTTCTCTGCTCTTTCTTCTATGTTTTGTTCTAACTTCTAACACTGACTAACTTGTTTTATTTTTCTAAACTAACGTATATACATATAATATAACTTACATATATTATACATATATAAAATATATAACTTACATATATTAATGGCTCCTAATAAATATAATTATTACAATTAATTCATAAGTTATAATTTTTTGAAATTTAAAAAGCCCTAAAGCTTGTTTGGCAAAAACAGCTTTAATTTTAAAAATAAGTTTTTAGTAGTTAAGGCCACATTTGGCAAAACGGATTTAAAACGGTGCAAGGGCCTTGTTTGGCAAAACGGTTTTAAAAAATCTTTTAATTCTTTTAATAAATCTTTCAACACATATATTTAATGTTATATTTAATTAATTAAATCTTAACATTCTAATTTAATTAATTACAAATTAACAACAATTAATCACATAAAAATTACCATATAACAATTATAATTACTCGCTAATTATAATTTCTTGTAACAATTACCACATAACTTCATCTAATTTAATTATCACAATTTAATTAGAACTATAACATAAAATCATTACATATTAATTAAATTAAATATTAAATATTTATTTAATTAATATATTACACTTAATTAAATTACTTCACAACAATCACATAAATTATTTATTTAACTCAATAAATAAATCAATTAAAATATTTATTTAATTCAATAAATATTAAAATTCTCTTCACACCAAATCACATATTTCACAATATATAACTCATATACACATACTCAAACTCGAAACACCTCAAAATAAGAAATTTATTTATTAAATTCTTATTTATTAATTCTTAAAAATATGGGTTGTCACATGATCACCATCTAGTCTGGCATTCCGTGATGCGGGCATTTTCTTAGCTTCTCCTTATAACGTTCCCATGCCTCATACAGAGATTCTCCTTGTTGTTGTGCAAACTGAGATAGAGCACTCCTCATCTGAGCAGTCTTAGCCATGGGAAAGAATTTGGCTAGAAACTTTTGTGCTAAGTCCTCCCACGTAGTAATTGAGCCTGATGGTAGTGAATGTAACCAACTTTTCGATTTATCACTCAAAGTGAATGGAAACAGTCGAAGCTTCACCGCATCATCCGACACATTATTGTACTTGAATGTGTCGCAAATTTCGATAAAACTCAGGATATGCTCATTAGGATCTTCCGTAGTTACATCCCCAAACTGGACTGTGTTCTGAACCATCTGAAGTGTGCCTAGTTTGATTTCAATGGTGTTTGCAGCTATCGCTGGCCTGACTATACTGGATTGTAAATCTTTAATTTTTGGCATTGAGTAATCCCTCAACGCTCTCTGTTCCTCGGCTGCCATTTGTATTGGTGGTTCAGGGTCTTCTTGCGTGTTAGTAGTACGTGTGTTCGCTCTCTAAGCTCTACCGTTGATGTTTTCTTGTAGAGGCACCAACGCAGAATTTGTAGATCGAGTGTGCATATACTAACCACAAGTACCTGAAACACAAATAAAAGCAAAATAAAAATGAGATAAGGTGTGAATTGTTCAAGTCAGACAAAGTTAACTTAAATTGATGTAAATAGTACTAAAAATAACAACTTATCCCCGGCAGTGGCGCCAAAAACTTGTTGGCACCATTTCGGTGTTAACAAAACAGACACAAACGCGTGCAAGTATACACGGTCAACAAGTAATATATATGATAAGTAAAGATCGTTCTCACGGAGAAAAGAAATTATGTTTAAACTATCATGCAACAACTTTATAGCTATTTTCGGCTGCTCAAATGAGTAAACAAAGTGTGAATTAATGACTAAAATGATTATAAACTAAAATTAACTAATTAACAGCCGATTGATTCAAATTGGAAAGATATGGGATCCTAATGTCACTTAATGCGTCATCTAGATTACACACCTCTTGTTAAGCCTAATTAATTATTTCGGATTGCTAGTCAAGAGCACGAAGGTGAGAAATGGCTATCTTTCAATATGCCAAGTCCATATCACATAAAATCCACAAAAGAGATAGAATTCATATGAACACCAATATCACCTAAATCACTATATGTTTATGTGACTTACAAGCAATATTAATTTAAGTGCAAGCTCTCAATTGACTACATATGGTAAGCCGGTATATGTCTATCTGGATTACGAATCACAAAATTCATTACATGCAAATTTTATGAACATATGCTAGCATGGCCAAATCTGAGTTTATACTTCCTTTTTCAATTCCATACAAACTATTAAGGTAGATGGTGATCAAGCATCTAATCAATAAAACACAACCATGCTAGACAATCCATACATAATCAATCACACATAACAAAGAGGCATATATGGATTTGAATTAACTAGTAAGCTCCATTAGAATCCCATAATGGTGGTTAATTCATCTCTGAACCAATAACCATTATGGGATTTGATCTAAACATTGAAATCCAATAATGAAAGAGAAGAGAATAGAGAGATAAGAATAGTGCAAATATGATATTCCTTCTTTCAGAATAAGCCTTCAAACTTAGTTCAGAATCACAATCAAATCCAAAATGGAACCCTAACAATGGAAATCTACTAAGAACTAGAAGAGAGAAGCCACAAGAGTCAAGTGTAGCTCCCAACCCTCTCTAGCTCTAAAAAACCCAGAAAAATTAGAAATTAAAATAATAGAATCAATAGTGAATATCCTCCAAACCAACAAATACACCCTTATAAGGAATACACGCTACAACAAAATATTTAAGTGAAAAGTTGACTTTTTCTCAATGTTAACTGGCGCGGCAGCGCGGCCCCGTAGCTCATTTGGGGCGCGGGCTCGCCAACTTGCAGGCCGACTGCTTCCTAGCGTGGGCGCGCTGTGTTCAAGGCCATTATTGGCGTGGCCGCGAGGTTGGTCTTCTCTGCATGCTGCTAGTGTTTTGCTATTGTAATGCTGCTGCTTTGGTTGTTGCTTTTCTTTTCTTTCTTCTTTCCTTAGCCACTCATCAGATGTCATTTCCATGCCCCCCATGTTGTGCTTCATCTTTATCTCACAACGTTCTTACCATCTTTAGTCCACCTCTAGAACACCATCTTGCCAACATGTCATACCCATGCCATTTCCATGCCAATTGTTTCCATTAGCTCGCCTTATAGTTTCCTTCATGCAATCCTACAAAACAAAGATAAAGAGCATAAAAAGACGCTAAATACTTGAGTTTAAGCCATAATTCTAGCATGTAGATAGCCAATAAGTAGGTAAAAACCTACTTATCACCACCTCTGTATCTCGGGAAGAGTTCGAATGACTTAGAATTCAGGTAGCGGAATTGGCTATCTTGCTGAAAGACTAGAGCAAAAATACTCATGGTCAAAAAGTACCAGAGTCATCCATACAAGGTGGCAGTCAGGATACCGAAAAAAAGAAGGAAAAGGAAGTTCAGGACCTTGACCCCACAAATTATTGAAAAAACCAAAAAAAAATCCAGAAATCACCAATCTCAACGAAAATCGAGAAACTGGTGACATTAGAAAGAAGGTTCAGCAAATGGAAGAAACCATCCGGTTGATTAAAGGGATTGGAGTCTATGGGAGTGTAAATTACTCAGATCTCTGTATCTTTCCAAGGGCTCGTTATCGAGACAAGTTTCAGATCCATGATTTTGAAAAATATGATGGATTAGGAGATCCTTACTACATTCATTTGAAAGTGTTCATTGGAGAACTCGAATCCTATGCTGAAGATAAGAAACTAAGGATGCAGTTGTTCCAGAAAAGTTTGACCGGGGAAGCTAGAGTATGGTATGCCCGATTGGACAATTCCAAAATCCACAGCTGGGAAGAGCTAGCACATGGCTTCCTAAATCAATACAGTTTCCAATCACAAATGGCTCAAGATATGTATCAAATTACCAAGGTTAGGAAGCAAAGCAGGGAATCTTTCTATGAATTGAATATGCCCAACGGTGGAGACACCTGACTGCTCAAGTTATTCCATCAATTACAGAAATAAAAATGGTCATGACATTCATTGATATTTAGGAAGATCCATTTTATGAGAGGTTCCTAGCAGGCATAGGAAAACCATTCTCATAAGTGATTAAGCACGAAGAAATGGCTGAAATGGGATTAAATTACAGAAAGATCAAAGACCTTACTGTTTTGGAGGTCGTGGATGAGAACATTCAAGCAGGAAGTTATGGGAATAAACCTTGGAGAGTCCACAAAAAGGAGGAGGATGTATCCTTGATTCTTCAAGGACAAAAATAGAGAGGCAGTCAAAACTTGCCCATTCAAAGGAGAAATTATTCCCCTTTCCAAACTTCTGCACAACCTTCAAATCCTCCGTTTCAAAAAGTAGGAGAAGTTAAGCGTCGAAGAATATTTAAACCCTTAGGGGACTCACTGGAAAATGTACTAAAGCTTCTGACAACATAAAAGAAGACTATCCAGCTCCTTCCTCCATCTAATCCTAGTGGACGGAATTTTAACCCAAGCAAGAAATGTGCTTATCATTCTGGAGCTCCGGGCCACGATACCCAAGATTGTTAGTCTCTCAAACACAAAATCCAATACTTGATAGATAGTGGGGAGATTGTGGTAACAACACTAGAACAACCGCATGTTCAAGACAATTCTCTGCCTTAACACAATGAGGTAGGTGTCAAATATATGATCAGTATGGGAAAAAAAGAAGGATCCAAATACCTTCGGTACGTAGGGGATTCCTCCCTAGCAAACAAGGATATGCCGGATAATTGGGAGTGTTTAGAAAGGCCATTTTTGATAGAACAAGAAATCAAATCTATCGAAGAACAAGTTGGTCAACTGGCAGAGCTGGTAGTTTATCAACATCAGATAACGCGATAATTGATAAATCATACCATACAAAAAGAATCAAATCTTTCAACACCTAAGATTAGTCCCATTGCCATGAAGGATCATTACCGGTTTCATGAACAGGAACCCTGGGCATACAAGGTTGCTAGCGAAGAAAAGTTTCGAGCTAACAGAGAGTTCACTTTCAAAAACACTTTCACTCATTTGAATCAACCTATGTAAGAATTTCTCCAAATGTTGATCAACGAGGGGAAAGTCAAAGACTTGTTACCCCTAGTGGACCCTCGATCCAAGAAGTTCAATCCCGATAGGATCTGTCAAATATCATTCCAACACTCCTGGTCATGATACAGAAGATTGTTGGGGACTTCGTCACTTAATTCAAAATCTAATTAAAAGCGGTGAGCTGCTGAAAGTAAACCAAGATTATGTGTGACGCCCACAAATTCGGGTCCCCAGAACCTCGGACCTGGTACGTTACGATACATCATTTGTATAACTATTGCAAAAGATATAAATATAAATTGTTTATACAATAACGTTTTACAACATAATCCCCAAGGTCTGTAACCTTAACTTAATTACTGCCTTTAATATCCTATACGACATACCATGTCATTTGCATTCAATACTATTACAAATTTAACCTGCAAAAAAATCCAATTCTGGAGTTTCTCTTTGTCTTTGCATGTATCCGAAGTTTCGTCTTAATCTGAAATATTTATCATGATATAGCAAGGGTGAGCAACAAGTTTGCCCAGCAAGTTTAAGTTCAAATGAAGATATATCATGATTGAAAAGAATAATAAGTTGACAAACTTTCAACAATATAATAATTATGAAAGAATATAAATCAATTTTTATAACTGAATGACCGAGTCAATAATGAAGAATGGCCAACAATGAACATGAACAAATTTAACTGAACCAAATGGTAATGAAGGTGATCAGCCTTTCATACCTGATGAACATATGCAACATGCACTAAGTGCGAATCAATAATCAGTATAGATGTGAATAATTAACAATTATTATTCCCAAACATGCTTCAAAATATAACTCAAAGTTGAGTTAGAGAAAATTTGCCTATATCGTTGATTACTGCTACGCAATCTAATTTAATCATTTTATTGAAAAGACCGATCAGTTATAAGATTGATCTTTAAATTAGTATAACATATTTATCTCATAATACTATTACTTTTAAAAGTACTCTATCTAACACTTAACCACAAAGTCAAATATTAGATATCCTTAACACCATACATATACACAAGTCTAAACCTAGCACACATTGAGTCTTTAATAATATTCAATATAATATATTGAGTGGGTTCCTATAAACAACTAACAATTTAGCTTCCGTCTCGTCTACACTGTTTTCACAGCGAGTTAGATCGGTTACTAATTCGTAGATACCTTCCCCATATGAAGGAGTCGTTTAGTCCAGTTACTATACATAAACCATTAAATGGTACGATTGCACTACCTTAGACTTAACACTTACTCGTTCATTTATAAGTTATTATTATAACTCGGTAAACTGTTCACTATTCAAGAGACTTAATATCTCATTTAGTAAGCTGAAACCAAACTGTTTCCTATTCCTAACATTTCAGTTTCCATTTCAGCATCCTGAATTATTCATTTCAGGAAGCTAAAATTTCTTTTTCTCGAAAATATCAAAACAATGTATTATTTATTTATCTTTTGGCCAATCATATATACATATATTCCATACACAAAAAGTATTTTTTGGGAATTTTTTAACTTCCTTAAGTATTTTTCAAAAATCTATTTCTCGTTAATTCATTAACAAATTAGCTACCTTACGCTTAACTCCATAAATTTCCAACTCTTGGCAGGATCTTACACATGTTAACATGAGCTTACAGTTTAAATTTCGTGGCCATCAGAGTTATACAACTCCGGTTATAGTAATTTTAGTCAGAAAAACGCAAATATTGAAATGGTCATAACTTGCTCAATTTATCGGAAAGAGTTTATTTTTGGACACAAGCTACTTTATAACATATATTTTCATGTACAAAAATATTTGAATTTATTTCATAAATTAAGTGGACTAAACTGCCCCTAGAAGATCTGGATTGATTGCATTTTGGCCATTTTTAGATTTTGCTCCCTTTACTAAAATCAGTCCATATGAAAATCTACAACTCTTTTTGCAGTGATTTCACTTGAAAAAGTTAGAAGACTTAATATATCTAACACTAGAAATTGACCACACTCATATATGGTAGTTTGAATTTCATGTTTCCTTAGGCTTTCACCCATAATTAAATTGGATCATCACTATACTTGTCCCATATATGATATATTGGGCTAGACTAACAACTTAATTGATATTAAATCAATTAGCTACATGTCTAATGCTTAAATAAATAATTGGGCTACAAATTAGGCTACTTATATCACTTACTCTTCTTACTCCATTAAATCTCTTATCACTAGAACTAAGGCTCAACATTTTTGATATATATATATATATATATATATATATATATATTCTTAATTATCTTTATATACAAAATAAATGTATACACATTATATAATGTATATTTATTTAATCATACACACAATTCACATAATCATCTAATAGGTTGATACATATTTCATAAATCTCTTAGATTAGGTCACTAGTATATAGTTAAGATACTAGGACAATTAAATAAGGATAACACTTGAGGTTATTTAATTCAGATACCTAATTTATATATTAGGCCACCAAAATTGATAGGTATCGTAGTACCTTTTCCTTAATATTACTTCAAGTACAATTTAATTCTAGGGTTTAAAATTTTTATAAACCATATATTCTCTATTCTCACTCAAATAGTAAAACATCTAGGTCCTTTAAAATTTTAATTAATTATTACTCTATTTCCACTCTAGGTTTTATCATTTAACTTTATTTTAATCATTTAAAATCTTATAAATTTCTGAGTTGTCACATTCACCCCTTCTTCAAAGAATTTCGTCCTCGAAATTACAGCCTACCAATCCCTACTCCTGTTATTCATCAAAACTATGTTTTCAACTTAACCTTTATCTGATTTCATTCTCATTTACAGCTTCCTTCTTTGAGGAACTATTCTATCATCACATTCTACCCAGACTTCTCTCTAAGGAGTTAAAACTTTTCAAATTATGCTGAGTGGCCATATAGACCATGAACTCTCGGGTTTAACGGTATTCACCATAACCAAATAGTAGACATGTTTACAATCACGAAGAAGGTAAACTACCTATGGCCTTAATTATCTGAATGACTGTATGCGTTTAATGATTGGAATGTACGTTATCCAACCAATATATCCCCCTTTTTCGAGGTTGTTCATACTCAGCCGGAAGTCCGAATCAAAACAATATGGTTCGGGATAAGTTCTCAAAGAGATACTTAAATTTTCATAAACATTTGTCCAGCTGAATCAAATAGCTTTAGACATATACCAATAATTTGAACATCAATCAAAATATGTGTTTGGCCAAATTTAATTGGCACTTGACTTTTCTTTAAAATTTTGAAAATTATTTTTATGGCGTCATTATTGCGCACTGTATTTACAGTTTGTTGAAGATTCCGTCATTTTGTGACTTTGTCATAATACAATATACTATAGTGGGCTGACGATCCTTAGATCACATCCGACACTAGATAATACTGCATTAATAACTCCATCATTTTTATCATCTTAGCACCAGGTTCCATGATGCATCGATGATATATAAAATATATTTTGATATTTTAAATCATTTTTGTCTAGCTGAAACAATTAGCGTAGAAACTTCTTTAAACCGTTCAAAACTATTGAAAATCATTTTTGCAATTATCATGTCGCAACAGGTAACGATGTGATAATGGCTCGAAGTCCGTCTCCACACCCTTGTCACCATGTTTTGAAGATAACCAAAAATTCATTTAATTTTGAAAAAGGCACATCAATTCAAATTTAGCTTAATATCAAAATTTTGAAGTCTAACATAGCTAGAAGATTTGGAATACCTATGCCTCCACCACCAACTTTAATTCTTCTAATGATCAATTGCTTAATAATTCTATCTATTCTATCATACTTAAAACTTACTATACTAAAAATCCTCAATTCTTATTCCACAACTTTCTTATACCCGATATAGTTCATCAAACATACCACACGTTATGAGTTCAGGAACTTACCACAATCATATGGGTTTAGGAACTTATCCTAGTCAAACCAAAGTTATCCATTCGCTGAGGGGTTTCACCATACGATTATGAGTCACGAACTTACCATAAGTGTGAGTTTTAAGAACTCGTACCTAATCTTATATTCTCTACCTATCTGTTATACACATGTGAAAAGAATCACCTTCTCAACATACATAAAGAGAATAGCGTGACACCAATATTTCAATGATTATCAATGTAATAGACTAAGTAGTCGTTAGACCAAGCACAAAACCCCCGCCCATACAAAGGTTTGTACAACTCAGCTATCGCATGAGTCCTCAATCAAAATCTCACATATTCTTAGTTCCCTCTTTGCTCAATACGAATTTCATTTTATCCGTATTTACCACTCATTCCTGAGTTTTCATAGTACTATTTCATAGTACAACTGTCGTATAGCAATACTGCTATAAAGTTGTCAATCAAACGATTGATCACCTGTCCTCCTATGACCTCATCAGATCACGTTGCGATCTCATAATATAATCATTTTATATTACGATTCTTTTCTATGTTACGATCGTTTTGTTTTACGATCTTTTTTCCCTTTATACTTTTTGTCTTTTAAGCTGTATCTATTCATTACTAATGTTCATCTTTATCATCAGAGTTAGGTATCTCTGGATCTTTATTACTTGTCAAGATTCTTCTTTGAATCTTATTGACTTACCAATAACTTGCGCAAATTCATCGCTTAGAACTTAAACTCTATTTGAGTTTATTCCTTATCCTCATACCTGCAATTATAGCCTAAGGTAACCCTACCTAAGGTTTATAAGCTACAGCTTTGATACCAACTGTGACGCCCCCAAATTCGGGTCCCCAGAGCCTCGGACTTGGTATGTTACGGTACATCATTTCTATAACTATTACGGAAGATATAAACATAAATTGTTTATACAATAACTTTTTACAATATAATCCCCAAGGTTTGTAACCTTAACTTAATATCTGCCTTCAATATCCTATACGACATACCATGTCATTTGCATTCAATACTATTACAAGTTTAACCTGCATCCAAATCCAATTCTGGAGTTTCTCTTTGTCTTTGCATGTATCCGAAGTTTCGTCTTAATCTAAAATGTTTATCATGATATAGCAAGGGTGAGCAACAAGTTTGCCCAGCAAGTTTAAGTTCAAATGAAGATATATCATGATTGAAAAGAATAATAAGTTGACAAACTTTCAACAATATAACAATTGTGAAAGAATATAAATTAATTTTTATAACTGAATGACCGAGTCAATAATGAAGAATGGCCAACAATGAACATGAACAAATTTAACTGAACCAAATGTTAATGAAGGTGATCAGCCTTTCATACCTAATGAACATATGCAACATGCACTAAGTGCGAATCAATAATCAGTATAGATGTGAATAATTAACAATAATTATTCACGAACATGCTTCAAAATATAACTCAAAGTTGAGTTAGAGAAAACTTGAATGTATCGTTGATTACTGTTACGCAATCTAATTTAATCGCTTTATTGAAAAGACCTATCAGTTATAAGATTGATCTTTAAATTAGTATAACATACTTATCTCATAATACTATTAGTTTTAAAAGTACTCTATCTAACACTTAACCACATAGTCAAATATTATATATCCTTAACACCATACATATACACAAGTCTAAACCTAGCACACATCGAGTCTTTAATAATATTCAATATATTATACTGAGTGGTTTCCCATAAACAACTAACGATTTAGCTTCCGTCTCGTCTACACTGTTTTCACAGCGAGTTAGATCGGTTACTAATTCGTAGATACCTTCCCCATATGAAGGAGTCGTTTAGCCCATCTACTATACATCAACCACTAAAGGGTACGATTGCACTACCTTAGACTTAACACTTACTCGTTCATTTATAAGTTATTATTATAACTCGGTAAACTGTTTACTATTTAAGAGACTTCATATCTCATTTCAGTAAGCTGAAACCAAATTGTTTCCAATTCCTGACATTTCAGTTTCCATTTCAGCATCCTGAATTGTTCATTTCAGGAAACTGAAATTCCTTTTTCTCGAAAATATCAAAACTGTGTATTATTTATCTATCCTTTGGCCAATCATATATACATATATTCCTTACACAAAAAGTATTTTTCTGGAATTTTTCAACTCTCTTAAGTATTTTTCAAAAATCCATTTCTCGTTAATTCCTTAACAAATTAGCTACTTTACACTTAAATTCAGAAATTCCCAACTCTTGGCGGGGTCTTACACATGTTAATGTGAGCTTACAGTTTAAATTTCATGGCCATCGGAGTTGTACAACTCCGGTTATAGCGATTGTCGTCTGAAAAACGCAAATATTAAAATGGACATAACTTGCTCAATTTATGTCGGAATGAGCTCATTTTTGGACACAGACTACTTTATAACATATATTTTCATGTACCAATATATTGGAATTTATTTCATATATTAAGTGGACAAAACGGCCCCTGGAAGATCTAGATAGATTGTATTTTGGCCATTTTTAAATTCTACTCCCTTTACTAAAATCAGTCCATACAAAAATCTATAACTCCTTTTGCAGTGATTCCACTTGGAAAGGTTAGAAGACTTATATATCTAACACTAGAAATTGACCACACTCAAAAATTAAAACATTAAGAGAGATATGGTTGTTTGAATTTTACATTGCGTTTTCTCAAAATCTGATTTTTCCATACTTGGTGATTTTTAAAAAATCTTCCATATTCTCACCCATTAACTAACATAACCCATCATCAATCACTATAATACATATTAACACCTCATATACTCATAGATCTAACATGATCCATGATCTCTTTCATCAAACATCACCAATCACAAGATTAAACACAATTAAAGCTAAGAAAATTAATTTTATAACTTTTGAAAAATCTAGATTCTATTTCTTAATTTAGATCCAACGTTTGACCCACGAAAGGGTTAGATATAAACTTGAAACACTATGAAACACATAGATCTAAGGTTCTTGAGCCTCAAAATTAAAACCTTACAAAAATCAAACTCAAATCAAATAAAAAAGAATTTAGACTATATAAGTATAGATTTTTGTTATACCTTAGCTTTTCTTCATTCTTCTTCTCCATAAGCTTGGTTAGAAAACTATGAAACATCAAAACTCTCCCTCTCTTTCTTCCTTCTCTTTGCCCGAACCCTCTTCCCTTTTTCTTGTTTCCCTTTTCCTTTCTCTTTCTCTCTCTAATTTCTTATCTCTTCTTTCTTATCTTTTCCTTTCCTTTTTCTTTTTCTCTTTGTCTTACCCGGCCACTTGGCCTTTCAAATCCCCACATATCTTATCCTTCCTCTCTCTTATCACTACATGAGATTACTTGCAAGCAACACTAAATGTGTTGTCCCCGTTAATAAACTAACACCTCAAAAGGAAAATACAAACTAAAGTAACATTTGATCATCACATTCATCTCACTTTCTCCTTTCCTTGCCCAACCGGCCACTTGGCCTAATCATCTCCACCCAATTTGGTTTTATTATATGTTTCCCCTAATGACTAATATACCCTTGCTCATGTGGGCTAATAGTTGAGCCACTCCCTTAATCCTTTGGGCTAGCAAATTTTAATTATTTTGCTTACTAACTCAAATGAACTTGGGCTTTTAATTAATTCATTTTTGGGCTTTCTAATTTAATCATTTTCATTCTCCACTTAGCATACTTAAGGTCCAATAAGTCCCTCTTTCCATTGTGCTAAGCTTGCACCTTCATTTAATTTATTTTTGGGCTTGCACTTTTTCCTAATTTTACTTACTAATCAAAATGTACTTGGGCTTCCACCCATAATTAAATTGGGCCATCACTATACCTGTCCCATATATGATATATTGGGCTAGATTAACAACTTAATTGATATTAAATCAATTAGCTATAAGTCTAATGCTTAAATAAATAATTGGGCTACAAATTGGGCTACTTAAATCACTTACTCTCTTTATTCCATTAAATCTTTTATCACTTGAACTAAGGCTCAACATTTTTGATATATATATATATTCTTAATTATCTTTATATATAAAATAAATGTATAAATATTATATAATGTATATTTATTTAATCATACACACAATTCACATAATCATCTAATAGGTTGATACATATTTCATAAATCTCTTAGACTAGGTCACTAGTATATAGTTAAGATACTAGGACAATTAAATAATGATAACACTTGAGGTTATTTAATTCAGATACCTAATTTAAATATTAGGTCACCAAACTTGATAGGTATCGTAGTACTTTTTCCTTAATATTCCTTCAAGTACAATTTAATTATAGGGTTTAAAAATTTTATAAACCATATATTCTCTATTCTCACTCAAATAGTAAAACATCTAGGTCCTTCTTTAAAAAAATTTAAAATTATTACTTTATTCCACTCTAGGTTTTATCATTTAACTTTTATTTTAATCATTTAAAATCTTATAAATTTCTGAATTATCACATTCACCCCTTCTTCTAAGAATTTCGTCCTCGAAATTACAGCCTACCAATTCCTACTCCTTTTATTCATCAAAACTATGTTTTCAACTTATCCTTTATCTGATTTCATTCTCATTTATTGAGTACATACAGCTTCCTTCTTTGAGGAACTATTCTATCATCACCTTCTACCCAGACTTCTCTCTAAGGAGTTAAAACTTTTCAAATTATGCTGAGTGATCATATAGACCTTGAACTCTCGGGTTTAACGGTATTCACCATAACCAAATAGTAGGCATGTTTACAATTACGAAGAAGGTAAACTACCGCTGGCCTTAATTATCTGAACGACTATATGCATTTAATGATTGGAATGTACGTTATCCAACCAATATATCCCTCTTTTTGGGGTTGTTCATACTCTGTCGGAAGTTCGAATCAAAACAATATGTTTCGGGATAAGTTCTCAAAGAGATACTTGAATTTTCATAAAGCATTTGTCTAGCTGAATCAAATAACTTTAGACATATACCAATAATTCGAACAACAATCAAAACATGTGTTTGGCCAAAATTAATTGGCACTTGACATTTTTCTTTAAAATTCTAAAAATTATTTTTATGACGTCATTATACCGCACTGTATTTATAGTTCGTTGAAGATTCTGTCATTTTGTGTATTTGTCATAATACAATATACCATAGTGGGCTAACGATCCTTAGATCACATCCGACACTAGATAATACTGCAATAATGACTCCATCATTTTTATCATCTTTGCACCAGGTTTTATAACGCATCGATGATATATAAAATATATTTTGATATTTTAAATTATTTTTATCTAGCTGAAACAATTAGCATAGACTCTTCTTTAAACTGTTCAAAACTATTAAAAATCAATTTTGGAATTATCATGTCGCAACAGGTAACGATGTGATAATGGCTCGAAGTCCATCTCCACACCCTTGTCACCATGTTTTGAAGATAACCAAAAATTCATTTCATTTCAAAAAGGCACATCAATGCGAATTTAGCTTGATATCAAAATTTCGAAGTCTAGCATAGCTAGAAGATTTAGAATACCTATACCTCCACCACCAACTTCAATTCTTCTAATGATCAATTGCTTAATAATTCTATCTATTCTATCATACTTAAAACTTACTACACTAAAAATCCTTTATTCTTCTTCCACAACTTTCTTATACCCAGTATAGTTCATCAAACATATCACACGTTATGAGTTCAGGAACTTACCACAATCATATGGGTTTAGGAACTTATCCTAGTCAGACCAAAGTCGTCCATTCGCTGAGGGCTTCCACCATACGATTATGAGTCACGAACATACCATAAATGTGAGTTTTAAGAACTCGTACCTAATCTTATATTCTCTACATATCCGTTATACACATGAAAAAAGAATCACCTTCTCAACAAACATATAAAAAATAGCGTGACACCAACATTTCAATGATTATCAATGTAATAGACTAAGTAGTCGTTAGACCAAGCACAAAACCCCCGCCCATACAAAGGTTTGTACAACTCAGCTATCACATGAGTCCTCAATAGAAATCCAACATATTCCTAGCTCCCTCTTTGCTCAATACGAATTTCATTTTATCCGTATTTACCACTCATTCCTGAGTTTTCATAGTACAATTTTATAGTACAGCTGTCGTATAGCAATTCTGCTATAAAGTTGTCAATCAAATGATTGATCACCTGTCCTCCTGTGACTTCATCAGATCACGTTGTGATCTCATAATATAATCGTTTTATATTACGATTCTTTTCTATGTTATGATCGTTTTGTTTTACAATCTTCTTTCCCTTTATACTTTTAGTCTTTTAGGCTCTATCTATTCATTACTAATGTTCATCTTTATTATCAGAGTTAGGTAACTCTAGATCTTTATTACTTGTCAGGATTCTTCTTTGAATCTTATTGACTTACCAATACCTTAAACTCTATTTGAGTTTATTCCTTATCCTCATCCCTGCAATTATAGCCTAAGATAACCCTACCTAAGGTTTATAAGCTATAACTTTGATACCAACTGTGACGCCCCCAAATTCGGGTCCCCATAACCTCGGACATGGTATGTTACGGTACATCATTTCCATAACTATTACGGAAGATATAAACATAAATTGTTTATACAATAACTTTTTACAACATAATCCCCAAGGTCTATAACCTTAACTTAATACATGCCTTCAATATCCTATACGACATACCATGTCATTTGCATTCAATACTATTACAAGTTTAACCTGCATCTAAATCCAATTCTGGAGTTTCTCTTTGTCTTTGCATGTATCCGAAGTTTCGTCTTAATCTGAAATGTTTATCATGATATAGCAAGGGTGAGCAACAAATTTGTACAGCAAGTTTAAGTTAAAAAGAAGATATATCATGATTGAAAAGAATAATAAGTTGACAAACTTTCAACAATATAATAATTGTGAAAGAATATAAATCAATTTTTATAACTTAATGACTGAGTCAATAATGAAGAATGGCCAACAACTAATATGAACAAATTTAACTGAACCAAATGGTAATGAAGGTGATCAGCCTTTCATACCTGATGAACTTGTGCAACATGCACTAAGTGCGAATCAATAATCAGTATAGATGTGAATAATTAACAATAATTATTCATGAACATGCTTCGAAATATAACTTAAAGTTGAGTTAGAGAAAACTTGAATGTATCGTTGATTACTGTTATGCAATCTAATTTAATTATTTTATTGAAATGACCTATCAATTATAAGATTGATCTTTAAATTAGTATAACATACTTATCTCATAATACTATTACTTTTAAAAGTACTCTATCTAACACTTAACCACATAGTCAAATATTATATATCCTTAACACCATACATATACACAAGTCTAAACCTAGCACACATCGAGTCTTTAATAATATTCAATATAGTATACTGAGTGATTTTCCACAAACAACTAATAATTTAGCTTCTGTCTCGTCAACACTGTTTTCACAGCGAGTTAGATCGGTTACTAATTCGTAGATACCTTCCCCATATGAAGGAGTCGTTTAGCCCAGCTACTATACATCAACCATTAAAGGGTACGATTGCCCTACCTTAGACTTAACAGTTGTTCATTTATAAGCTATTATTATAACTCGGTAAACTGTTTACTATTCAAGAGACTTCATATCTCATTTCAATAAGCTGAAACCAAACTGTTTCCTATTTCTGACATTTCAGTTTCCATTTCAGCATCCTGAATTGTTCATTTCAGGAAGCTGAAATTCCTTTTTCTCGAAAATATCAAAACTGTGTATTATTTATCTATCCTTTGGCCAATCATATATACATATATTCCTTACACAAAAAGTATTTTTCTGGAATTTTTCAACTCTCTTAAGTATTTTTCAAAAATCCATTTCTCGTTAATTCCTTAACAAATTAGCTACTTTACGCTTAACTCCAGAAATTCCCAAATCTTGGCGGGATCTTACACATGTTGTCGTGAGCTTAATGTTTAAATTTCGTGGCCATCGGAGTTGTACAACTCCGGTTATAGCGATTTTTGTCAGAATAACGTAAATATTAAAACGGTAATAACTTGCTCAATTTATATCAGAATGAGCTCTTTTTTGAACACAGGCTACTTTATAACGTATATTTTCATGTACCAAAATATTGGAATTTATTTCATAAATTAAGTGGATGAAATTGCCCCTAGAAGATCTGGACAGATTGGATTTTGGCTATTTTTAGATTTTGCTCCCTTTACTAAAATCAGTCCATACGAAAATCTATAACTCCTTTTGCAGTGATTCCACTTGAAAAGATTAGAGGACTTATATATCTAACATCAGAAATTAACCACACTCAAAAATTCAAAATAATAACGGAGATATGGTCGTTTGAATTTTATGTTGCGTTTTCTCAAAATCTGATTTTTCCATACTTGGAGATTTTTAAGAAATCTTCCATATTCTCACCCATTAACCTACATAACCCATCATCAATCACCATAATACATATTAACACCTCATATACTCATGGATCTAACATAATCCATGATCTCTTTCATCAAACATCACCAATCACAAGATTAAACACAATTAAAGCTAAGAAAATTAATTTTCTAACTTTTGAAAAACCTAGATTCCATTTTTTAGTTTAGATCCAACTTTTGACCCATAAAAAGGGTTAGATATAAACTTGAAATACTATTAAACACATAGATCTAAGGTTCTTGAGCCTCAAAATTAAAACCTTACAAAAATCAAACTCAAATCTAATCAAAAAGAATTTAAACTATTTAAGTATAGATTTTTGTTATACCTTAGCTTTTCTTCCTTCTTCTTCTCCATAAGCTTGGTTAGAAAACTATGGAACATCAAAACTCTCCCTCCCTTTCTTCCCTCTCTTTGTCCGAACCCTCTTCCCTCTCTCTTGTTTCCCTTTTCCTTTCTCTTTCTTTCTCTAATTTCTTATCTTTTCTTTCTTATCTTTTCCTTTCCTTTTTCTTTTTCTCTTTGTCTTACCCGGCCACTTGGCCTTTCAAATCCCCACATATCTTATCCTTCCTCTCTCTTATCACTACATGAGATTACTTGCAAGAAACACTAAATGTGTTGTCCCCATTAATAAACTAACACCTCAAAAGGTAAATACTAACTAAAGTAACATTTAATCATCACATTCATCTCACTTTCTCCTCTCCTTGCCCAACCGGCCACTTGGCCTAATCATCTCCACCCAATTTGGTTTTATTATATGTTTTTGCTAATGACTAATATACCCTTGCTCATGTGGGCTAATAGTTGGGCCACTCCTTTAATCCTTTGGGCTAGCAAATTTTAATTATTTTGCTTACTAACTCAAATGAACTTGGGCTTTTAATTAATTCTTTTTTGGGCTTGCTAATTTAATCCTTTTCATGCTCCACTTAGCATACTTAAGGCCCAATAAGTCCCCTTTTCCATTGGGCTAAGCTTGAGCCTTCATTTAATTTATTTTTGGGCTTGCACTTTTTCCTAATTTTACTTACTAATCAAAATGTACTTGGGCTTCCACCCATAATTAAATTGGGTCATCACTATACTTGTTCCATATATGATATATTGGGCTAGATTAACAACTTAAATGATATTAAATCAATTAGCTACATGTCTAATGCTTAAATAAATAATTGGACTACAAATTGGGCTACTTAAATCACTTATTCTCCTTAGTCTATTAAATCTTTTATCACTAGAACTAAGGCTCAATATTTTTGGTATATACATATTTTTAATTATCTTTATATACAAAATAAATGTATACACATTATATAATGTATATTTATTTAATTATACACATAATTCACATAATCATCTAATAAGTTGATACATATGTTATAAATCTCTTAGATTAGGTCACTAGCATATAGTTAAGATACTAGGACAATTAAATAAGGATAACACTTGAGGTTATTTAATTCAGATACCTAATTTATATATTAGGTCACCAAACTTGATAGGTATCGTAGTACCTTATCCTTAATATATTCCTTCAAGTACAATTTAATTCTAGGGTTTAAAAATTTTATAAACCATATATTCTCTATTCTCACTCAAATAGTAAAACATCTAGGTCTTTTAAAAAAAAATTAAATTATTACTCTATTTCCACTCTAGGTTTTATCATTTAACCTTTATTTTAATTATTTAAAATTTTATAAATTTTCGGGTTGTCACATTATGGTTATCCTACCGAGGGATCAATCTTTCCTCCCATGGCATGGAATTTAAAAGAAAAAGTGGATGTCATTTTCTGTTAGAAGAATCTAGCCATAACGCCCCTGATAATTTGAGGAGAAGGAGACCAAGAGGGAATTTTTTTTCTTCTGAAAGTGGTTGCGCCCAAACTTTTAATATTGCTATTCAGAACGCAATATCCTATAGTCAGCTTGAAGAGAGTCCCACAGAACTATAGGAAAAATGAGGGTTAAACAACAAAACACATTGTTATTATATCAAAGTTGTACCTACCTTAACGAGTTATAAAGTCAATCATCAAATCCAAGGGAAGAGTGCCTAAGGAGAAAATTGAAGAATTCCTCAGCAAGATGGGGGATAATGAAGTCAAAGTGGTGCAAAGTTTAAAAGAGGAACCCCGACAAATATCCATTTTGGATTTGTTCTTAACTTTAGAAGACCATTGCAAAATCTTAATGAAAGTACTGGAAAAAGCACATCTGCCAAAGACGGTGTAGACACTCGAATTTTTTGTATTTTTGGTACTAACCTTGCAGGAGGGCAAAACAGTCAACTCAACAACGATCACCAATATCGGGATGTCAACTCAACCCCGGTCACCAATACCGGGATAACCACATCCCCGGTCTCAATAACGGGCCATCAGTTCAACCCCGGTCTCAATATCGGGCCATCAGATCAACCTCGTTCTCAATATCGAAATATCAATTCAGCCCTGGTCACAACCTGGGAGGTACAATTAAACCTCGGTCACAACAAGGAGATCCAGTTCAGCCCAAAGATAACCTTAGGAAGCCAATTCAACCTTCAAAGACAAACTCAAAGCATCACATCATCCCTAGAGATAACTCGGGACGCCAAGTCAACCTCGGAGATGACCCTGAGGACAAACAGAATCGGCTGGGATGCAAACCTCAGAAATAACACCGGGAAATCTGTCGAAGACCATGTCAGCACTAAAGGCAACCCCTGGGAAGGGCAAAATGGTTATTTTGTCAACTTGAAGCTGATTCGGTCAAACACAAGCCGAATTGATGCAACCAATGTCAGAAAGGACCAAAACGGTGATCTCGAGTGAAAACATCGCAAATAACTCGACAGACAAACTGCGGGGAAAAGAAGACCCGGTTATGAATCCGTCTTTTTGGACTTGAAAAGGGTTAAATCCTATGTCATTAAGACACTCTCGATGAGGGCTTTTCGAAAAGATATAGCATGCCTCAAATGGACGCTCCGATCAAAAGTTAAGAAGTTTCGAATCTAACCTTGCATTGTTCCAATAAACGTACTTCGAGGTGACAGGGCCCACCACCTCTACCTTCCACGTGGAGCCGCAGGAAGAGTGGAGGCAGCCGCATATAGAGCTGCTTCCACCTAGTCTATATATAGGAGTGCACCCCCAGCTAATTTTCAAGTTAGAAATCGTTCTGGAACCCTGTTCGTTTCATTTCTCGATCAAACTTTTTTCTTCGAAACCCAAATTTTTTCACTCTAACACGTAGATATACCCGTATACTACCACATATCAGAAATTAACCTGTAGAAATGAACGTTTAAAGCTTATGATTTGGCAAAAAGCCCGTGTAGCAGTCCATTGTGAGTATTTTTACGATCAACAAGTTTATATTACTTCATTACGCTGTTTTACACTTGCATATCAAGTTTCATTTTCTAAATATGCCTGAAAATCAGTTCCGTGGCCGTTTTTGTTAACTTTTGGTACATTTTAGTATCTAAACGCATTTTCTGGCATTTCTACAACTCGGATTGACGATCCGTCGCTTCCATCAGCTTTTATATACTTGCATCTTCATTACTAGCAACTTCGCTAGGACTGGGTTATCTTCCCAGTCCGGGTTTGGCTTTTTTTTTTGTATATATTTAACTGTATATATACTAACTTTTTTAATTCTGTCAAGCCTGGATGTCAAATCGCGGTAGTTTACTGCTTTATATATAAATATGAATATATAAGCAGCCTTCACCACATTGGGTTATCTTCCCAGTCTTGATTTGACTACTTTTCTGTCTATATATATATATTGACATTCAAGTTTGGCCTGGATCATTCTGTGGCTTTTTTATTGGTTATATATATATATATATATACATTTCAATTTGGCCCGGATCATTCTGTGGCCTTTTTACTATTTTTGACACTATTCACCATTATTGGGTTATCTTTCTAGTCCTGGTTTGACTATTTTTCTGTCTAAATATATATTTCAATTCTAGTCCGGGCCTCGGAGTGACAACTCACTGCCCTTTCATGTTTTATATATATTTATATATATATTTCAATTCTGTCCAACCTGGATCATTCCGTGGCTTATATATATCTATATATTTCAATTCTGTCCAGCCTAGGATCATTCCGTGGCTTTTACAGCTTTTTTATAAATATATATATATATATATATATATATATATATATATATTTTAATTCTAGTCCGGGCATCGTTGTGAAAACCCATCGCCCTTACAACTTTTGTATATATAATTATATATGTATATTGCTTTGCTCATTTTTATTAAATTATTGCTTTAAATATTCATTTGATATGAATCGATACTGACATTCCTGCGGGTGAACTAGATTTATTTAAATCTCGCCAACTCTAGCTTTTAAACGGTTCAAAATAGGTCCAGACAGAACCGGGAAGCTAGAATGGCTGAGATTTATTTAAATCTAGCATTTTTCTAGTTTCAGTTATAAAAGCTACCTCGCGGCCCTTAGACCGCTATCCAGTGGGAACAAGATGCTTGGCCATGTACGAGCCAGGATTTACTGATGATTCCTTGGTTCTGGCAATATTTGGATATATTTCGGTACAAATTTGAGATGTGCAGGTTTATTGGTTTCCTTATGTGAGTCTAGGAATCGTGAGATTGATGATCAAACTGATCAGAATCTGATTTTCACGATGGACAAACTCCACTTTACAAATGTACCCTGCCAGTTTTTCTGTAAAAATGTATATACAAAAGACCTTAAAACGGTTATCCTGATTTAAGGTCTCAACATAGTGAAAATATGGTTTGTCGTGTCAGAGTCCCTCCGATGGCTATCATGCCCATGAGGAGACCGACACTTGTATATATATTGTGGTCGAGGATGCTTCGCAGCCTGACAATCACCATTCAAATTGAGCCTTAAGGCTAAGAAGATAAAACTGAAATATTGATATGCTTCAATTCCTATGATAGCGTAACGGTTTGAAAACCTTCTTTCAAAACATCATTCAACAATCTTTTCGTAAAAAGAAGCTTTTGCAAATCAAATCAAACCCTTCGTATATAGGTTCAACGATGCATAGACATGCTTTCAATCAAACGTAGGCCCAATTCTCTTACAACATTCACACACACATTGCAGATTTAAAAGGGAAATATTGAAAAGATGCGGTACCATGTTTACACGGGAGTTGTGGGGTTCCTAACACCTTCCCCACACTTAACCAAGCCCCCGAACTCAAAACTTCGATTTCAAAGATCCAGTTTTGACAGTGTCCAGCAATTGAGCCTCTTTCAAACAAAACTCAGTTAAGTTGGTACAACTATTTCAAATCTACCAACTGGAGACTCTATAAAACGTTCAAATCGTCGACATGATACATGTTGGCCTTTTCCTAACAAACCCTTCTAAACCTTTTTCACAAATAAAAAGAGTAAGGGTAGAGATAGCTTAGGAAGAGAGAAAGATCCGGGTTGTGACCCGACCCGCGGATTTTTTCCCGACGTCGACATGTAGCAACTCTGCTGGGGACAGTAGAGGGCTTAGGCCGCGTTTAAATCTTTTCAAACATTTCCCTTTTTAAACCTATGTATGTGTGAATGCTGCATCTTTACATTGAATGAATATGTGAATGTTGCGTTTTTACATTGAATGAATGTGAATGAATGCTTTCCTACTTTTTAGTGCTTCGCACCCATATTAGTGCTTCATACCCATGTCATCATATGCATAACGGTGAGACGTGATGTATGTGAATGTATGTTGTGTGATTCCTCCTTCGAGAGGCAAACCAGTCGGTGATAAGTAATGTCTCTGGGGACGGTTAGGTCTCTGGGGCTCATGAAAATGCACCACCCAGATTCGCTCCAGTTGAAAAATTAGATTAATTTTTCCTCTATTTGATTACGATGATCTGGGGACCTTCATGCCAAAAATCCGTGAGAGTAGCCTAAGATAGGTCCGCCCATAATTAACCAAATTCGATGGAAAGCTTCTTCATGCCTTCCTCTTTCAATTCGATGTCAAGTTTTCAATTCCAATATCATAATGTAAATGTACATTCCATGTCTTGTAAATCCTATCATGCTATCTTGTCATCAAAACAACTAACCTTTGTTTTGCAGGATAAGATTTAAAAATCCTCAAACCTGACACATTGCATAACATGTATATGGTTAGTGTCTATCAAAACTAAATAACTTATTCGTCTTGTAGGTAAGAGTGGTCTCATTACTAGATCATAAATCTAAAAATGCACAAAGCCTATCCACCAATATGGCTAAAAGTGGCTAACACGTGTCAGGTTCCGTATCTCGAAAGGAGTTTGAGGGACTTCATAATTAAATAACAAAGTTGGCTATCCTTCTAAGAGAATAAAGTAAAAACACTTAGAGCCAGACAACGCTCAATCAAATAGAATCCTCCTCACAGGGTGGAAATTAAAGTGCTAACAAAAAGGGGGAAATCCAGATCCTTGAACCTCGATCTAGTCAAAAAACCAACAAAACCCCTGAAAGCATAAATCTCAGGAAAGATCGAGAAACTGGCGATATCTGAAGGAAAGTCCGACAAATGGAATAAACCATCCTTTCAATTAAAGTGACTTGAAACCTTGGAAGTGTCACCTATTCAGATCTCTGCATATTCCCAAGGGCTAGATATCCTGACAAATTCCATGTCCCAGAGTTTGAAAAGTACAATGGGGCAGGCGATCCTTATACGCACTTGAAAGTATACATTGGCGAGCTAGGGTCTTATGCTGAAGATGAAAGCCTCAGGATGCAGATTTTCCAAAAGAGTCTCACTGGAGAGGCTAGGACATGGTATGCCCGACTTGACAATGCAAAAATCCATAGCTGGGAAGAGCTAGCTCATGCCTTCCTAAATCAATACAGCTTCCAGTCTCAGATGGCTCCGGATCGATACCAAGTGACTAAAGTCAAAAAGCATAGTACTAAATTTTTTCGTGAATATGCCCAAAGATGGAGACGTCTGGCAGCACAAGTCAGCCCGCCTATGACAGAAACTGAAATGGTGATGACTTTCATAGACATCTAAGAAGTACCTTACTATGAGAGGATCCTAAATGGAATAGGAAAACCATTCTCAGAGATGATCAAGCACGGCGAAATGACAGAGATGGGCTTGAAAGCAGGAAAGATTAAAGATCTCACGGCCTTAAAAGTAGTCGCCGAGCATATATAGTTTGGCAACTATGCGAGTGATCCCATGAGGATACCCAGGAAAGGCGATGAAGATCTATCCCTTATTGTACAGGGGCAGTCTAGGAGACCCAATTGTATTCCCCCCATTTGGAAGAAGGAAGACAATCTATCATTTCAACAACATGCCGTATTCAACCAATGTCAAGACAGAAAGAGAAAATTTAAAAGAACGGAAAATTGCGTATTCACTCCACTAGGCGATTCCCTTGAAAATATGTTGGTGATGTTAATAGATCACAAGAAAATTACTGAACTTGCTCCACCTCTGGATCCAAAAAGAAAGAGATACAATCCTAGCCAGAGATGTGCTTACCATTCAAGATCTTCAGGACACGATACACAAGATTGTTGGTACTTGAAGCATAAAATCCAAAACTTGATCGAAAACGACGATATTGTGGTCCAACAAGCTGACCATCCAAATGTCAACACCAAAATTCTGATGCCGCATGATACGAATGGAGTAAATATGATCAGGTCAGGAAGCGATAAAATGCATTCAAATCGTAAATACATACGAAGGATGGAGGAATACCCCTAAAGGAACAGAACAAATATCCTAGAACTGGAAAACGCAGAGGAGGGTATGCCAGTGATGCAAAAATTGGATGCGATCCATCATCAAGTAACTCTGCTGGCTAATCTGGTAGTGCGCCAACATCAGGATACAAGACAGTTTTTCACTCAACTATCAAAAAGCCAAGAGAAAGAGGAGGTTATTCAAAATGTAAGCATATCTCCCTCCAAGATCAGCCAGCTAAATGAAGAAGATCAAAGCATGCTGAGTAGACAAGAAAAGGGGGAATGATAAAATTACTAGAAGATCTTGCCAAAGGAAAAACCGTCCGTAGGAATGCGAATTCCCAAATAGGAAATATCAAGAAACATTTCAAACACTGGCAAACCCTCGAAATTCTACAGCATCGAGAGTGAGGGAAAGTAGGTGGAGAAGGGTATTCACACATTTGGGGGACTCATTGGAAAATATGTTAGTATTATTGGTTGCGAAGGAAAAGATTACTGTGCTGCTGCCTCCTGCAAAACCTGAGATGAAAAGTTATGTTGCCACGAAGATATGTCTCTACCATTCTAACTCACCTGGATATGGAACTGAGGAATGCTGCTCTCTAAAACACAAAATCCAGGATCTCATTAAAAATGGAGAACTGAAGATAGAAGTCCCCATGACCAGAAAAGGCAAAAGGGAAATAAAGAGCTTAAGATGTCCACTCGAAACAAGCAGTTCAAAGGATGTGACGACTATGATCACCAATCCTGGCAGAACACAAGGTGGACTGATCTTAATATCAGGAGTGACAAAGGAGATAAGGGAGTCCTCTAAGAAAATTCATCCGCCACCATAAAATATCTTGCTTTCCAAAGCCAGCAACCACAGTCATGATGTTACCCTCCTGGATGTTGAGGAGGAGATACTGATCCTTCCTCGTGTGGAAAAAGCCGAAAAGTAAAGTTCCTTGCGAGAAATACAATCACCATGCGAGATGGATTTCATACTCAAATCCTCTCAAGCCTATAAGGAAGGTGAAGGAACAGATGAAGGAATAGGTGGTGAAGTTCTCAATAAAGCCAACCCATCGAGGAATCTAGAGTTCATCCCTTTCTGCAGTGAGTCCAGTTTGAGCCTCTTTGAGGGATATGCTGATTCAGAAGGAAATCAAGTTATGGCCATAATTAAAGATATTCTTGACCAGGAGGTAACCTCTATCACAAGCCTCGAAGGCAACCTACCCACTGACGACTGGACTATCAGGCCTTAGCTAGCCAGGAGGACGTAGATTCAGAGGAAAGTTACGAGTTCCAGGAGATGTTGGGATGTTATCATTTTCTTAGCATTATGCCTTTTTATTTTTCGTGCAATAAAAATCAAAAAATCAAAAAAAAAAATCAAAAATTGAACCTTTCAAAAACGTGAACTACGAATGACCTGATCTCCCTCCACCCGGGAGTACGTAGGCAGCCATTCCTGGTGCGGTTTGACTTTCAAAGAAAAAACAAAAACCAATAAAAAATCCAGTCCCAAGACACCGAAACCCTATAAAGCCCAAATACAATCAAGCCTCCTGGTTAACAGGCCCTACTGAGGAAAAGCAAAGCTAATCTATGAACCTGTGGATAAACGGGATAGCAGTGCCCACATGGCATCCCTCTCAAAAGAAGGAGAAACAGTTGCAAGCTTATGATCCTCAGTCTCCATACGAGCAAGAGCCTCCACAGCCATCTGCATGGTGTTGCTATGACCATCTATAAAAGTGGTCATGTATGCCATCAGGCTGTGTATATATGATCTGAGAGTAATACTGTCTGCAATATAAATATTTTGGGTAGCTATGGCCTCATCCCTCTCAGCAAGAGCGGCATCCCGAGAAACTAATGCCTCATCAATCTCTGCCAAAGCTGCATCATGAGTAGATTGAACCTCATCTCTTTCCTCAAGAACTGCATCTCGGGTAGATCGATCCTCGTCTCTCTCCACCAATGCTATATCCCGAGTATCTCAAGCCTCGTTGATAGTAGCAAAAGCTGTGTCTCTGCTAAAAATGTTGTCAACATCAATGCTCTAGCTTGATCTCTCTCAAAAGTCATCCGAGCTAGTGAATTAGCAATTGTTGGATCTATCCCGGCAGGGATACTTGAAGGATCACTGACTAAAGATGCTGTCAAACCAACAAATGAATGATCCTTGATAGGAAAATCAGATCCTCCATATGCTCCTCCTCATCTGAATCAATACTCAGAGATGACTGGACAGCCGCAACTAATGCAATATCATACTCCAACTATGTCGAATACTCTAGAGAACGATCTGAATTTCTAGTAGAGAAATAAGCATTATCCTTGTGAATCCAACACTCGTAAATCCTGATCAGGTCAGCTAGTGACAAAGATGAAGCTGATACCCGCTGATCCATAGCTCCCTCAACAGGGTGGAGGTTCTGAAATTGATCAAACTGACCTATGACCACCAACGGAAGGTAGGTGGTCACCCTTCTCAAATCCACTAGGGGAAAATAATCCATGCCAACTGCATGAGTGATGAAGCTGTAGGGGGAGTTAAGCCCTGAGCATGACAAGAACAAAGGGATGCTCGATCTCCGACAGAAAGGCCGACCATGTCGCTACATCTAAACACTCCACTGGCTGGAAGAAGTAAGACATGGATAACTCATGAGTAAAGCAGGATCCATGATGTCTGAAAGTGCCGATGGGACTCAAGTGGGTCATTAACCACACATGCAGTAGAACGGCGTAGCCCCTGAAAAACACCGCTAGATGGGAATAGCAGAAAGTAGCCGACCTCAGAGTCTCGGCTAATATCATCGACAAAATCATGCAACCCTGTCTGAGGGCACAAACAACTACCTTCAAGCTCGTATCTAAGTGGTCCATATATAGTGGCATATACAAATAAGTTGTTATGCACATCAACAGAGTGTCCACACGTGCAAACTACCACTCATCTACGGGAATGATAAAATCTTTTGAATACTGCTCGTAGCCATCCAACTGGCTAAAGCAGCCGATCAAAAAGTCCAGGGACACCACATGCCCCGCAGTAATCTCCTTAGTGATGACTCTACGTCTCAAACTACTCATGGTCATGAACAGTCGCATTATATCACTAATGGATGTCCTGGTACATGGCAGATCTAGTGCCAAACCCGTAAGGCGCTCATACTCCTCTAGTGTAGGAGTTAACTCATGAAGGCCAAACTTGAAAAGCCTACATTCAAGAAAGACACTTAAGATCGATGACACATTTTGGGAGGACCCAACGACACCTCAATGTTGAGCCATCAAATTTGGAGCAAGTCTCGAAAGGAAGAGACATCGATACATCAAGACGTCCAGTCACAGTGATGAAATAGCATACAAGATACAAACCTTCATCAACTCATCACCCCTGAAGTGCGAGAAGACTTGATTTTTTTTGACCTGCAGAAGAATATGGGCGACCGTCATGAAAAAGTCTATCTCATACCCGATGACATGTTCCCTAAGCAAGAGGCCACGAATTAAACCTCATAGATCAAACCCAATTCGGTTAAAGCCATCATATCACCAACTATCACAAGACTTTAAGTCCAATTCATTAGAGTTCGAAGGCATCTCGACATTAATAATCGAAATTAAAACAACAACACAGCGATATATAGAGCATAATCATCAGCAAGGACCTTCGAAGAGCTGACACCTTCAATCTGAAACCTTCATCAAATCAGAAGAAAGGTCATCAAAGCAAATTGCTCCTACAATTCAGAATGAATGATTGGGGTATTAAAACATCAAAGCCCCTATCCACTATACGTTCACTATATGGGTTATGAGGTAAAGACTCTTACGATCGTGGCGCATTATCAAATCATTTGTCAAACATACAACAAAGCGATCAACCCAGATGACAAGCAAGACTGGGCCAAGTTCAGAATCAATGAAAACCCAATGTTGGGGCCCTTATAACAAGACTGGGGCAATTTCAATAATTAAGATAATTCAATACTATAGCATTTATCAACCATCCAATGAAAATGCACCAGTCGGCACCTTCAGCATTGTCTGTCATCATCAGAGCTTCCATTATTGGCGATCCGATATGATCAATCTGTCTTTTCCAATCATAACTTTCTTAGAATACTAGCGATCCCCTGATAAGGTACGACTCTCTCATCTCTTTATGTGCATTCAATTTTCCAGTTACATACATTGACAAGGGTATACATATTAAGTATAGGTAAATCTTGCGTTAGAATCTGAGAAAAAGGTTTTAAAAAAGAGGAGATTTTTGCTTAACTTGTTATGAATTGAATTAAGTCTGATAAGCGTTAGTGGAGCAAGAATCACAGGAATAATTAGAGAATTAAGACAATTCAACCTTTTGATTAGGCGCAACATCCTAGTTTAAAGCGCTTTTTGAAACAAACTTGACTCTATATGCATGTCTGCACTTCGCGATCACCCTAACTCTTAGTTGTGGGGTAAGAAACTATGGCGACAAGGATGACAATTAGTAGCCAGCCTAATGTCTTGAATGGTGGTCTAAATTACTTGAATTATTAAGCTTAAGGGGTGTCATTACACCTAGTGCCCTAAAGCTATCTGGTTTGGGAGCAACTCTCGTTACATGGGTAACTCAGTGCCTAAGAAAACGAGCATTACAAGAAGAAAAAGGCAAGACCTGAGTAGATCCAAATTGTGGCCTAGGTTATTTGAGTAATTAAGCCCGAGGGATGTCTCTACATCTGGTTCCCTAAAGCCGTCCGGATTGGGAGTCATCGACCCAACACTCGCTACATGGGTAATATGACGCCCCCATATTTGGACCGCTCTCGTCTCGAATTTGGTTCGCCATGTTCTAAATATCTAACAACACATTAACATCTCGCGCAACGAACATCACAGAATAAATTACATTTATTCAATATAATCATTCATGTTCCAAGGTTTTGTAACTTAAACATCTCTTAGATTGCTTAACCATACTTAAACATAGCTTAGACATAGTTAATACATAATATAATTTATGTCTTATTACATCATCATAATATTTTAACTAAGTACAAAGCTACTCCGTAGCCTTGCCCTTGCCCTTATCAATGCCCGAGGGTACGCCTTGCTCTGCCTTAACTGAAATGTTTTTAGGGAAATCAAGAATGAGCAACAAGTTTGCTCAGCACGTAATATAGCAATGAGGGGATCAATATAGTTTTCAATTTCTCAATGGTACAACAATAAATGATAGTTCAAGAATAACAAGAAGCATCGATAGTTCTCGACAATAGTCGCTAAGGACAGAAAGATATCAATAAGATTCAAGGGTTAACCTTTTCACAGTTTAAGAGTAATGAATACTGAGCAGTCACTAAGGACTATAAACTTCTACTAGAATTAATAGTAATATGCTGATAATCCAATAAAAATAAGTACAACAGGTGATCAGCCTAAAGTACCCTACGTTATGCATAACATTTAATCGTACTTATGTGCGCACGTCGGTCTCCCGACAAATATAGTTTCCCCTTCAAAAAGGTTCATCTCAGTCAATTATAAGATTCCGCACCAATCAATTGGTTTGGATCGCTTTTTAATAATCAGATATTAGTCTAGCCGAATCAAATGGCTTAGACACTTTTGTAATGCATTTAGGAACGAAAAGTTCAAACGCTCGCAACAACATCAAGATATAAAGTCGATGTTCGAATAATAACGAATATTAGTTGACATGGCAACAATTCAGATTTATACACTATGTAAGGTGAAAAGAGTTACAAAACTTGCTCAATAAAAGTAAGGTCTGAATACTTGCATAAAATAAATACGTCGGTTAGGATACTTGCACAATATTCAAAGTTGTATAAGACAGAAAAACTTGCCTTATGCGTAGTTTACCAATGTATAGCTTATCTGTAATACCCGATAATTTTTGAATATTATTAAATGAATATATTAATGGAAATAAATATTTATTTGAATATAAATATATAAGTGTTATGAGATGAGTTAACTCAATTATATTAAATTGAATAATTATAATAATTGAGAAAATATGGAGTTTGCGATAAACTCGTTGAATGTCTTGTGTGGCACATTGAAGAGAAATAATAATGATTATATTAATCAACGAATGAATTATTAAGTGAACAATTAATCTATATTAATTGTTAATTTTTATCATGAAAAATAGAATATTAATAGTGATTAATAAATAATATGTTAATTATTATTATTGGGAGAAATAGACTAATAATAAGTAACTTGTTTATAAATACAATAAGATTATATTTATTTAATTATTGAGGAATGTGATAGTTAAATTGTTAATAATTTTGTTATGGAAATGAATTGATAATATAGTGATTACTTAATTAAACATTTGCTCAATTAATTGCTATGTGCAAGCATGTGATGCTTAAACGTATAAAGTATAGTAGCTACCTATATATTATATGAGGTGTAGTGCAATGTGATTATACAATTATACAAAAACTATATAGTAAAGTTATTGAGTTGTGAAAGCTACATGAATAATGCCTATGTGACAATTATGTGTGAGTATACCTTAAAATAGTACATCACGAATATATTATAAATAATTATTGAATAGTAGAATTTGATAATAAAGGAGACAGTGTAGTGTGATAATATCTGATAAGATTATACCGGTGCGATAAAATGTACATGGATTATATGTGTGTAAATTACATTTACTACATTAGGTGAATTGCATTGTGACATTTCAATTATAACCTAAGTGTAGATAATATATGCTATGCTTACATGTTATAACATTGTATTTTACAACACTTGTTAGAATGCTGAGATACATTGTATTGTCCCATATTGAGAGTCTCATTCTCTTCACGTGATATACTCCAAGCTAGTCTATTCCTATAACCTTAAAACTCAGCAAACTTTCATAGCAATGATAAGCAAGGGAGTGGTTTTCATGATTGATTTCAACTACTATCTACCAACTCCTTCTTAACAACCATGCAATTTATTCTTCCGTTGGTTTGATTTGGGAGAGAAAAGCATTGTTTGGATATGAGTTTTTCTATAAATATTAACTCTTCTTCTCCATTTTCATTTGCTAAGATTTCTTAAATATTGAGTTGAAAGCTAATATATATATCAGTGATAGCATTTGAGAAAGTTCGGCTGAGCTAGCTTGATTCACATAACAGAGGTATACAACAATTCCATTTCTTCGATTCTTATTTTCTGTCAAAACTTTGATTCTTGAATTGAGTATGGAAATCATAATTATGCGATCAATTAATTCTTGTTAGTTGTTACATAGTTGATATATTAGCTTATATACATGTTTAAAATGTAATATGACTGATTACAATTGAATTAGTTGTGGAATTTTGAAATTGGCTTTACTTTCTGCCGAAGCAGAAGATTTCATTTCGGTTCAGGCAACGGCGCATCTGCGCCGGTACCCTGCACCAGATTCTGATTTTTGTTAAGGCTATGAGTGCTAGATAGTTAGATTACTACTTGAACCAGCTTGCTAGCATGAGTAACATATGTATGAGTATACCTAGACCTAAAAGAGAACATGTTTTACTAAGATTGCATGCAGGAATGATAAAGTTATAGACTTCAAAATAAACTTAGAATTTTGGAAACGAACTCGATATGTATGCATGCTATGTTAACATTCTAATTTTTGTGGGCATGTTAGTATGACTTAGAGATGCATGAGAGACATATTAACTTATGTATATAGGTTCCATAATGTAATATGAACATGCGAACCTCACTAGTGCATATTCCTAACGAAAGTGTAAGTTTTAAAAACAAACTTTGACATGTTATATCCATATAGATGTTCTGACCGTGCAAGCATATTAATATGGTTTGAGAATGCATGAAAGGCATGTTGACTTATGTATATAGGTTTCATAATGTACCATGATCATGTGGACCTCAATAGTAAAAAATACTAACAAAATATGAGCTTTGAACGTGAATGTTAACATGTTACATTGAGATTTGAATTTTGATATTTATGAACATGTTTGATAGTACTCGTAGACTCGCTAATGTCTCATACATGTATGCCTACCATGATTAGATGTCGTGAAATCAAGTTAAGCCTAAATGAAGCATGTTTTCAAACTAATAACGATGCTAGCTACATGTATGCGATGTGAATACTCATGAGCATGCCTAACACGAGTTATATGAATACCTTATTTGTTTAAAAGGCGAGCATGTTATACTTTGTGAGTTCGTGACCTTGAATGGCCTTAAGTTATTAAAGATATTAACTTAGAAACTATATCATGTATGATTGAACTTGGAAAGGTTATACAAGCATGAGAGTAACCTTTAATATGTATACATGCTATGTGATATCATACGTTGATACTTAAATCCGATTTTGACGGTTAACTTATAACAATGCCATAACTTACTAAATAAAATATGTTTGGAATTGATTATGGTCTTATGTGATAATGGAGATATATGAAGATGATTAACTTGAAAAGAGGAAAGTTAAGGATAAAAGACAATAAAGGTTATATTAGTCGAGACTTGTGAATTAAATATGATACTATATATGGTATAAATGTGTAGCTAGGTTAAAATTAGCTTATATGTTGATCGTATATCCAAGATAAGATATGATGTTAAAATATGTGACTAATGGATATCATATATATACGTAACTATATTACGATAGGAATTCAAAGTGTTGGCTAGCTTTACGTGAGTAAACTACGCATAAGGCAAGTATCCTCTCCTTGTGTTTACTTTATTTAAGGAACGTTGTAAGCAAGTTCCTAACCATACTCTTTATTGAACGTTCATTAAGCTTGTGCTATTATTGTCGTACAAGTAAATTTTTGAGATTGCAATTTAGATATTATAAATTATATACTTCATGGATAAGATAAAAGTTGATTTATATTCTTCGAACTTTAAATCTTGAGATTTGAACTTAAAATTGTTGCGATCTATGCCATTTGATTCGGCTAGACTTATATTGTTGAAAGGCAACCCAAACCAATTGATTGGTACGGGATCTTGTATTTGACTGAGATGGACAACCTTCTTTGAAAGGAAAATATATTTATCAGGAAACCGACGTGCGCACTTTAGTACGATTGAACGATATGCATACCGTAGAGTACTTTAGGCTGATCACCTGTTATACTTATTTTATTGGATTATTAGTATATTTTTGTTAATTCTAGTAGAAGTTCATAGTCCTTAGTGACTGCTCAGTATTCAGTTATCTTGAAATCTTAAATTAATTTAGCATTGAATCGTATTGATATTATTCTGTCCTTAGCGACTGTTATTGAGAACTGTTGATATTCTTGCTATCCTTGAACTATCCTACCTTGCTATACCCTTTTGGGATTCGTGAACTTTATTTACTCACCCTTATCGATATATTACTTGCTAAGCAAACTTGTTGCTCATTCTTGTTTTCCCTGAAACATTTCAGTTAAGGTAGAGCAGGGTGGACCTTCGGGAGTCGATAAGGGCAAGGGAAAGGCTACAGAGTAGCTTTTATATATGTAGAACCTTATGATTGTAATAGGAACTTATTCTATTATGTACTAGTTAAGGTTATGTTTGCTTAAGTTATATCTAAGCTATGTAATCAATGTTTAAGTTACGAGACCTTGGGACTTGAATAAATTATATTAATTAAATGTAATCTATTCGGTAGTAGTATTGTGAATTATTCCGTTGTGCGATGCGACAATTAGTCGTAATATTATTATCATGGTGTTAGAGTTTAGAACGTGACGAACCAAATTCGAGTGACCCCGTGGCGGTCCGAATTTGGGGGCGTTACATTATCAACACTTTTCGAATCCTATTATAGTATAGTTACGTATATAGGATATTCATTAGTTACGTACATTGAATACATATACTTGATATTTAAGCTAAACACGCACATACGATTCTAACTTAGTCGTATAATCCCATACATACGTCATTACGTACCTCACATACACAGCATAAAATTAGCTTATAGGACACTATGAAATCAACTAACATAGTTCGTAATCATTACTTGATTTATCATTTGAAGGTTTGTAATCATTTATCAAATCTATGATTCTACCGCATGCTTATTAAACTTTGGACATACCACTAAACATGTATCGCAGATTAGGGTAGCAATTCAAGTATGCATAGATTTCAAATTTATAATTAACATGTTCTATCCATTCTGCAGGGTAGCGCGGCCGCGCTTGATTTGAACTAGGGAGTGGCGCAGCCGTGCTGCTTCTAGTTCAAACCAAGAAAGGCCTGCTCCTACAGAATCCAAGCTCATCCCGATTTACACTTAGATGATGACTCATGCGAAACACATATGTCAGGATGTTTATAACTAGGTTCGACCCTATATCTCGTCTTTAACATAGTTCTATCAATTTCCAACCAATGAGGCTTAACGTGTTTGATTATAATGTTTCTCACGTTTAGTCATTATACATATGCTATGAGGTCAATATGTCTTATTCATACATGCTCAAATCATCTAGTCATGCATTTTGAGTTATATAGTTCTACTTTGTTTAGATTTGTTCTAAACCATGCTCAACTAGTTTACAATGCATATGACTAGCTAGACATACATGTCAATCATGTCTATAAGCATAACATATTCTAACATGATAGTCAAATTTTAGAATACTCGTAACGTAGTTATTGACAAACTAGTTTTCAAACTCTTAAGGTTTCTTTTGAAAATCTCTTGTTAACCAATCAAGCTTGCAAAGCTACTTCACTTACTATATATCATGCTTTCATATACATATAACTAGACCACATAAGCATGCTCACAAGTTCATACTTAAAGTGTACATAGCTCATTGAGTTTGCACTTTGAAAACTCAAGTTCCCTTAGAAAACCAAGCTTTGGTAAGTGACTATATGAAAGGCCACCTAAACTAGCATGTCAGGGACTTATTTGTGCTTAATGACATTATACTAACATGCTCCATAAGTCAGAAAGCATAAAAATCATTATCTGATTCTGCAGAAGGGCACGACCGTGCCCTGTTTGTACTAAGGAGTGGCGTGGTCGCGCCACTCCGGTTCCAGCCAGGAATGTTTCTGTTATAACAAAGCTTCCAACAATTCATGCAATTCCTCATGAATCATGCTTGATTGCTATCACATTGCATATACAACATATATATGAACTTAACTAACACTCCCATATCAACTTGAAATCAACTTAGCAATAATTTATGGAAATTCTAGCAATCTATCAAACTAAGAATCAAGAATTAAGAATTGTAATAGTACCTCTCTAAGGCTTTGAATTGGACAAAATTTCCTCTCAATATCAGATTTCTCCCTCAATGAAATATCCTCACTCTCTCTATAACACTTAGCAACAATTCTAGCAACATCAAATGAGAGAATGAGCTTGGTATTTATAGGAGAATTCAATACCCATACAAAGCAATTGCCCCAAAGTTTGAATTAATGGAGGAAAGGAAGAACCAAAAGATTGAGAGAAGTTGGTGGAATAGTAACCAACCACCACCTCAACCCACTCCCTTTGTTATCATTTTGATTGAGTGCTAGCTAGAATGAGAAATGAGAGATGAAGGGGATAGGCCAATGGCCTATACAAGTGAAAGAAGAAGAGAAGTGCCACTCAATTTGGGACAAATCCATTCTCATCAACTTAGCAAGTTGAAATAATATTACACTTAGGTTATTATACATATACATATTATATACACTTAGGTTATTAAATCCAATTGGGTGCATACATGAATTTTAATGCTATAACAATATTACATGTTAGCAATTTGGGGGTATATATCTATTCACACAATATAATCCATGTATATTTGATAATACCGAATATAATCTAATTGGATATTATCTAACCACCTTATTATAAACTTTATTATTTCAATTATATTTATGTATTGAAATAATTATTAATATCAATTGTTTACATAGTCTAATTTAATATTCCATAAAGTACACACTAATGCACTATACATATCACATGGTCACATAAACATCATTTGTGTAACTTATACAATTCATTAATCTTACTATATAGTTTCTATATTATATAGTCTCTTGTAGTGTCACACTACTCTTTATAATATATAAATGTCGCATGTAATTACATGTCGATGCACTTAGCAATTAATTGAACAAACATTAACCTTATAATATTATTTATTTATTTATTCATTAATATGTTATTACTCATAATAATCATTAATTAACAATATATTATTCATTAATCATCCACTTATTAATTACTTATTTAATTAATTAATCCATCATAATGTCCATCACCGTGCCGCACATGGCATTCTACGAGCTTATAATAAACTCCACATTTTTCTCAATTATCATTAGTTCAATTTAAATTAATTGAATTACTCATCTCATGACACATAAATATTTATATTCAAATAAATATTCATATTCTTATTAATATCAATATTAATAGTTATTCATAAATTTCACGGTTCTTACATCCTCCCCCCCTTATAAAAAATCCATCCTCGGAATTGGTACAAGGTTACACAAAAAGATGGGGATAGTCCCTCATCATCCTATCTTCTAATTCCCACGTAGCCTCTTCGGCATCGTGGTTACGCCAAAGTACTTTTATAGAAGATATAACTTTATTTCTTAATATTTGCTCTTTCCTATCTAATATTTGGACATGAATTTCTTCATATACCAGATTATTCTTTGCTTGAATGGGCTCATAGGAAATCACATGCTTGTAGTCGGCCTTATATGGATGCAACAAGGAAATATAAAACACGTTGTGGATGTGCTCTAACTCTGGTGGTAATGCAACTTTATACGCCACTTCGCCCACTCGCTTTAATATCTCGAATGGTCCTATGAATCTTGGACCTAATTTTCCCTTCTTGCCAAATCGTATCTTTTCTTTCCAGGGAGATACTTTCAAGAAAATGAAACTACCGACTTTAAAGTCCCGATCTTGTCGATGCAAGTCTGCGTACTTTTTCTGGCGATCTTGAGCTGCTACCAGTCTGGCTCTTATCACTGTCACCACATCTACGGTTTGTTGTACTAATTCTGGCCCCAACATTCGTCGTTCTCCAACTTCGTCCCAACATAACAGCGTCCTGCACTTTCTTCCGTAAAGAGCTTCGTACGGTGGCATGCCGATACTCGCATGATAACTATTATTGTAAGAGAATTCTACTAAGGGGTAGGTGGTCGTCCCAATTTCTCTTGAAGTCCATCACGCAAGTCTTAAGTATGTCCTCCAGCATTTGTATTGTTTGCTCACTCTGTCCGTCTGTCTGAGGATGATATGCAGTACTCAACCTCAACTGTGTTCCCAGCTTCTCTTGCAATCTTTTCCAGAAGTTTGACGTGAAGCGCGGATGTCGATCGAAGACAATTGACACCGGCACTCCATGTCGTGAAATAATCTCCTTAACGTATATACTCGTTAACTGATTCAAACTATATGTAACTTAATCGGTAGAAAATGAGCCGTCTTCGTTAGTCGATCCACGATAACCCAGATGGCATCATACCCTTTCTGCGTGACTGGAAGTCCCACCAAAAAGTCCATCGTAATGTGCTCCCATTTCCACTCTGGTATTTCCAACGGTTGAAGTAGACCACTCGGCCTCTGGTGCTCTGATTTGACCCATTGGCAAGTAAGATATCTACTGACGCACTCGGCGACTTCCCGTTTTAAATTGGGCCTCCAAAAATGTTGTCTCAGATCTCGGTACATCTTTGTGCCTCCTGGATGAACGGAATACGTCGTATTGTGTTTCTCGTGCAAAATCTCTTCTCTTAGTTCAGTGATCGCTGGCACCCACACTCTCCCTTCGAATCTCAAGATACCATCTTTATCCACTTTGAATCTTTATTCTTTATTTTTTGCGATCCTCTTTCTTATTTTCTCGCATTCCTCATTCTTTTCTTGTGATTCTTTCACTCTATCCAACAAGGGCGAGCTTCCATTACAAATATTTTCTCCTCAAACCTCCCCGGTCCCTTTACCTCTATTTCCAATTTCTCCATTTCCCTTATTAACTCCTCCTGAGTTGTCATTTGAAATAATTTCTCCCTTCCTTTCCTGCTTTGTGCGTCGTCTACTACATTTGCCTTCCCCGGGTGATAAAGAATATCGCAGTCATAGTCCTTGATCAATTATAACCACCTCCTCTGACTCATGTTCAACTCCTTATGCGTGAAGATATATTTTAGACTCTTGTGGTCCGTGTATTTCTCACATTTTTCTCCGTACAAATAATGTCTCCAAATTTTTAACAAAAAAACTACTACCGCTAACTCTAAGTCGTGAGTAGGGTATCGTTTTTCGTAATACTTTAATTGTCGTGATGCATACGCAATAACCTTATCATGCTGCATGAGCACACAGCCAAGTCCCTTGTGCGATGCATCACTATACACCACGAAACCTCCCGCATCGTCTGATAATGAAAATACAGGCGCTTCACTTAGTCTCTTTTTCAGCTCCTGAAAACTTTCCTCACATTTGTCGGTCCATACGAATTTCACCGCCTTCCTCGTTAGATTGGTCAACAAGGTTGCTACCTTAGAAAAATCTTGGATGAATCTTCGATAGTACCCAACTAACCCTAAGAAACTTCATATCTCTGTTAGTGTTTTTGGCTTCTCCCAATTACTCACTACCTCTAATTTTGCAGGGTCTACTGAAATTCTATCCTTATCTACCACGTGTCCTAAGAATTGAACTTTTTCCATCCAAAATTCACACTTTGAAAACTTTGCATACATCTTCTCCTTCCTTAGCGCCTCCAAAACTATCTTCAGATGTTCGACGTGCTTTTCCTCTGTCTTCGAGTAGATCAAGATGTCGTCGATGAAAATTACCACACACTTGTCCAAGTAGAGCTTGAGAACTAGGTTCATCAAGTCCATTAATGCTGCCGGAGCATTTGTCAATCCGAATAACATTATCAAAAACTCGTAGTGCCCATAACGGGTCCGAAACGCCATCTTTGGTATGTCTTCTTTTCGGGTGATAACCTGTTCGCAGATCAATCTTTGAGAAACACTTTGCTCCCTTCAATTGGTCAAAAAGGTCATCTATCCTCGGTAACGGATATCTATTCTTAATCGTTACTCTGTTCAATTTACGATAATCGATACAGAGCCTCATCGATTTGTCCTTTTTCTTAACAAACAACACTGGTGCTCCCCAAGGAGACACACTCGGTCGTATATAACCTTTATCTAGTAACTCTTGTAATTTTATCATCAATTCTTTCATTTCTATTGGCACCATACGATATGGAGCTTTCGAAATCGGTGTTGTTCTCGGTGCTAAGTCTATTACGAATTCAATTTCTCTGTCTGGCGAAAGACCAGGCAGATCATTTGGAAACACATCTTGGAATTCTCTTACTACGGATATATCCTTAATTTCTACTCCCTTTTTTAGAGTATCTACAATGTAAGCTAAGTAACCTACACATCCTTTCCTTAACAATTTCTTGGCCTGCATCATCGTAAAACAACACGATTGCTTAAGCGATGAGCTACCATAAAATAATACCTTAGACTTATTCGGAGTCTGAAGGTTTACACTTTTATTCTGACAATCAATTATCGCAGCATGGTTATACAACCAATCCATTCCCAATATTACGTCAAATTCTCCCAATCTAATCGGGATTAAATCTACACTTAGTTCATAATCTCTAATGTTTGCGTGATAATTTCGGTACATGAATTCTACAGGGATCAATTCCTTATTTGCAACTTCTATGTTTAAAGGATTTCCTAATCGTTCTCGAGGTGAATTAAGTCGACTAGCAAATTTTTCAGATACAAAAGAACGGGTGGCACCCCGAATCAAATAATACATATGCATTTATATCATTGATTGGGATAATACCTGACACCACGTCCTTCGTAGCTATTGCGTCCTGGATGGTCATGTTAAAGGTTCTGGCAGTTGGGCGGTTGGATTGTGTAGGTCCACCAATCATCAGTTTACTGCCTCCCCCTTGCTGGCCATTCCTCCGCCGCTACCTTTGTGACACCCCCAAATCCGGGTACCTCATCTCCACACGATTTGGTGTTCACTATCTAAATAAAACATACATCTACTGCCCAATAATAAGGAATGCAAAATAAATTACAACCTTATCATTATATTAAAATCTTCCTTATCAAAAGGATTACAACTTTATTCAAAAATAATCACAGGGTTACCTAACCTTAACATAAACAACTAATGCGGAAAAATAACTTAACATAATCAAGTCTTATTACAATTCATAATCAACAAATAAAACAAGTCTTCACTTGTTTATCTTGCCTTTTCCCTTACTCGTTGACGGTACATCAATGTTCTCAACTTTAGCTGCAGTGGTTATTTAATTGCAAGAGTAAGCAAACAAAAGTTCACTTGGAATAACAATAATAATAACAACATCAACTGAATAGCTTCAAGAGATTTGAATAACTTTTCTTTCATCAATAATAAAGAATTGAATAATAATTCTTTCATCAACATTTATAATTTGAATATAGAATTCATCTGAGGGTCATAAGACCTTGAACTTTGTCCTAGGTTATAAATATTTCTATTTAAAACCTTTAACAGTTATTTAGACTAGGGACTCTTAACTAGTACTTAGGAGGATCAGCCCTTCGTACCATGTATTGTGCATAAATATTTAACGCTTTCGAATAGTAATCCCCTAATAAATAAGGTTGTTCATCTCAGTATTTGATACAAGTCCGCACCAAAGAAAGTTTAGTTTGGATAAGCTTAAAAGGAAATTTGGAGTTCAACTACCATCAACTAAGGAGTAGTTGAATAGACTTACAATAACTTAGAATAATTCATCAATAAAGAATTATGAAATAACTTATGCTTTATAATTACTTAAAGCATGTAAAGGACAACATAGACCTTGCTAAAACAATAAAGTCAAGGTCACGTTAATCAATAATGAACTTTAAATAATTGCATGTCCATTGCAGAAAAGAAAGATGTAACGATTGAGATTTTATATGTTAAATTTTAATATTATTGAGTTAAATAAATAAATTATGTGATTGTGTGGACTGATTTAATTAAGAGTAATATTTAATTAAATTGATATGTTAGTAATGGTGTAGCATAATTATAATTTAGTTAAGAATAATTAAATTAGATTTAAAATTATGTGTTAAGTATTTGTTGTAATTTACTAAGTGTTACATGAATTTAATTTCAAGTGTGACAATTGAGTATTATGTGAATGTTAGCTTTTATTTAATTGAATTAGAATGTTGTAATTTAATTAAATAAGTGTAGCATTTAACCTGTGGATTAAAGACTTATTAAAAGAATGGAGAAGGATTTTTAAGTGATTTTATCAAACAAGGCCTTAAGCTCAAATAGTTAGTTTTTAAAATAATTCTGTTTTGGCCAAACAAGCCTTAGGGCTTTTCAAATTCAAAAGTTTTGTAACTTACCTAATTAATAATAGTTAGTATATGTAATTATTATTAGGAGTTACATATTTTATGTATTATATATTTTATGTATTATATGTATATACTACAAGTTACGTTAGTTTAGAGTTAATTAGTTAGAGACAAGGAAAGAAAGAAAGCAGAGAAAGAGCAGGGAAGAAGAACTTAGAGAAAAGTTAGAGAAATAAAGAAAGAAGAAGGATTTCTACTTATCATCATCTTCTTCCACTCTCATAGCAAAAAGGTATCATCTTAACCCTTGTAATTGTAAAATCAATTCATATGGGTTGTGATTCATTCTCTGTCAAATTAGGTTTTCATGAAAATTGTATAATTATAAATGTTATATGTATATGTTGTATTCATATGTAATTGTATGCCATGAAAGGATTTTTAGAATTCATTTGTCTTAAAAATAAGTTGTAAGTTATGTTCTTCAATATTTTCATAGTTTAAAACTTCTCTGTAAAAGCTGTTTGTGTAAATTATTTTATCACGATGTATATATGTGATGTATATATATATATATATATATATATATATATATATGGATGATTATATATGAGTTATATAGTTGTTTCAACAATTCAATCCATGTAATTTTGATAAACAAGAAGAATTGTGTTCATATGAATTATTGTAAACCAATTTTTGAAAAAATGGCCTTTGAAACTATCAAATTGGTGTTTGTTTGTGGGTTATCGTTTAAATTGATCATGGATTATGTTGGTATGTTAAAAGTAAGAGTTATTCCAGTTGGAATTACTTGAATTGATTGAAAAACGAATTCATAATAGCAAATTTTGTCAAGGAAGCTTAATATGGTGTTTTCTTCAAGGAAATCATGAAACCTTGGTTTTGATTATATGTTGTATGAATTATATATGATATAATCATGTTTAAGAGTTCAAAATATTGTTGTTAGTAAGTTTCATGTTAATTATGTTGAGAAAAATTGAATTCGGTGTGAAGAAATAAGCCAAATTGTCTTATTTGTCTGCCAATTCGCGAACCGGCACTTCCACCAGAGGTGAGACCCACCCCAGCGGGGCTTTGTGCCTTGTACCACCCACCCCAGCGGGTTAGCATGCTGTCCGGGAAGTTTGGTTTTTGCTTGTTGAGTTTTCATGCCCCGTTTGTTTAGCTAACTTATTTCTATGACTTGATAAGTGTAATAGGTAATAAGATAACATGCTTTTGATGTGTTTAAGATCGATTGAAGTTTTATATGAATGTGTTACATGTGTATGAGTGTGTTACTTTCATAAGATACACAACACGATTTAAAGCGTTATAAGCTTATGAATGTATGTCGTGAGTATATACTCACGTATGTGGCTAGTTAACGACTTATGTTGTAAACAACGTTGTGAGTTGGACTTTAGTATGAAGTTCGAAGGTTTAAACGTTGTAGTTGGGTACTAATAGACGTTTTAAATGTAATGTAAATGTGTAGGGTAACTGTGAAGTGATTGTAATTGTTAAAGTGTAGCTTGCGCTTGAGGCAAGTTCTCTAATCCTTATTCTTATACGTTAAGCAAGTTTCTATTTCTAAACTCGTTATTTACTTTGTACAAGCTTTCTAAACTATTCTTGTACGCTATGCAAGCTTTATCAATGCATCTTTTTGTTGTACAAGTTCTCTAACCCTTGCTCAATATGTCATGCAAGTTTATTTATGATTCTTAACTTGTTATGTATTGTACAAGTTATATAGTATTCCAAGGTTCATAATGCAATTATTGTCATGGTGTTGTGATCTTGACTTAATTGTTCAAGCAAGATCTACTTATTCTTTCAGTTGCTTTAAGTTATTTCTAAAGCATCTTTACTTATTATGTCGATTGTCTCTATATCTTATAATTGGTTCATGATTCTTATATTATTGAACTATTAAAGCATTGTGAGTCGATTCAACTACTCCTTAGTTGATGATAGTTGAAACCCCAAAGTTCCTTTACCTATCCAAACCAAACTTTCTTTGGTGTGGACTTATATTCAATTACTGAGAATGAACAACCCTATTTATTAGAGGATATTTATGCGGAAGCGTTAAATGTTTGTGCACAATACATGGTACGAAAGGCTGATCCCCCTGAGTATGAGTTGAAGGTCCATAGTCTTAATGACTGTTAAAGGTTTAAATAGAAATATTTATAACCCCTAGTTCAAGGTCGTATGTGTAATAACCAAATATTTTTATATAATTAAATAAGAAATTTTGCGTATAATTTTTTTTTTTATTTCTATCAAAATAAAGGTGGGAATATGTGTAAGGTAAAGAATATGTATTTATGTGATAAATATTTATTTATTTATTGCATGAATGATTGTAAATAAAAAAAAATTTGATAAAGGAATGGTTGATTATTATAAAATATATTTTTATAATAAATTAATTTTGATAGTAAAAATATTTTATTTATTTTCCATGAAAATATGACTAATATATTATTCCAATAATATATGAAATGATTCTTAGAATTATTGTATTAATTATTTATTATATGAATTTATCAAGATTAATTAAGTTAATTATTTTAACATAATTAATAATGGGATATAAAGTAAAGTGTGATTATAGATCAAAACCCTAATGTTGATCTATGTTATGAAATTTCATGAATTAATATAATTATTGTATAACTATATTTAAAAAGAAAGTATATTATGTTATGAATAATAAGAAATTATTTTCTTAAGGAATGTGGATATTAAATATAATTATTAATTATATTTGTATTCAAATATATGTAAGTATATTAATATGATTTATGATCTATGAATTTTATATATAATTATGATAATTAACATAATTATATGAATATATGTTAAGAATTTATTTATTTATTTTGTTTAAATATTAAACATAATATTTAATATGTTAGTATTTAAATGAAAGTGTGGATATTATGGGAATAAGGATAATGATTAGGAAACGCTAATGCATAAATTTGGGAACCCTAATTATAGCAAGAAACTCTAATTTTTACAAAACCCTAATTTTCTATTTAAAAACCCTAATTTTAAATTAGTGTGATTTAATTAAATTTTTATTAAATTTCTAGTTAATTTTCCAAACCCTAGGAAATATTTGAAAACCCCTAAGGGGTAAAACCTAAGGGTTAAACCCTAGAATTAGGTGTCATGGTCAAGAATACCCTTGAAGGAATTTATTAATTACAAAAATAATATTTTTGGTTTTGTTTTATTAAGTTGCTTGCAAATCTTTACAAGATATTGTGCCAAGATCTTTGTAGATATCACACATGCTTAAAATCATTCTCTCCATCTGAAAAAAGACACCTTGCATCAACCAAATACATTGAATCAAAGTGTAGGAACTAAAGAAAGAAAAAAAAAAGAAACTTTCATATTTTCTCAAACACTCAAGCTACTCTTTTTCTCTCTCTAGACCACGAAATTTTCTCCCAAACTAAGTCATAAGATAAACCCAAAACACCTTATAGCAAGCCAAGGTCAGAATCAAGGAATAGAAATCCAAATTTGCTCAAAAAAATGTATAAAACCCTAACTAAGCTAGATCCTTAATTTTTCGTTAGACGTTATGTTTAAGTGTTAGAATATGTTCTATGATATGTTAATAAGTGATCCGAGTTGAGAAATAACATTTATATAACATCTAAATGCACGAAAAATGAAATTTTTGAAAACTGCATGAACCCTAATTTGTTGTCTGACAAGCAAATGTCAGAGGCCTTAGATCCTTCCCCGTTAATGATTTGTTGTTTTTTAAGTTATAGACTTGTAGTATGATATGTGGACTGTAATCTGGAACTGGAATCATGGTCATACCATGTCCAGATTACAAGTTATTGATGGTCAAAGTCAGTTGACCGACCATGACCAAGTGGTTTCTGGGTAACCCAGAAATCCTTCATCAGTGTCTGACAAGGTTTTCAAAAGCTTGGATCTGTCAAGTGTTATGAGACTTGTTTGTGTTGTTGTATCTAAGTTGTAACCTGTTATATAAACTGTAGATCCATTCCTTTAGATCCCTTAAATCACAAACAGGATCGAAGTAGTTGATGGTCAAAGTAGGCTGTTCGAACACAAACTAAGTTTTCTAGAAATTCTAGAAACCGTATGAACAATTTTTTTGACAGGGTTTGACCAGTTCAAATCTGGAGATTGTGATGTAGTTGGACTGAGATAGCGTTATGTAATTGTTCTCTGACATGAGGACTACATGTTTGAAGCACTCAAACACCAAATTGATAGCTAGAACCCTAAGATTATTGAGCCACAAAGTGGGCACTCGAAGCTGTCTGGGTTTTTGGGTAACCCAGAAAACCTAGAAAGCTTCTGACAGCTACTTGGCAAGCTTGGATCTTGCATATGTAGTGAGATATGAATGGGATTGTTGTTGATACTTGTAGTGTTACATAAACACTACAAGATTAATGTCCTAGCTAATCCAGAAACAACAAAGGCTGAGACTAAGAATGGTCAAACATGGCACCTAGAACACTGAATATGAATGTTCTTGAGGCACAAGAACACCTATAGCGACAGATTTTGTTGCTATAGGCCTTTAGCGACGGTTTTAATAAAAATTAACTTTATTAATTAAAATAAATAGAAATTAATTATTAAAAATTAATAAAATTATTTTAAGTTATAAAACTTAACGTTTAATATTTTGACATAAATTTCATTAATATTTTAATTGAATTAAATATTAATGATATTTAATTTATTTAATAATTATATTAAATAAATTAGTTAAAAAATGATTTTAAAATATTAAAAATCATATTAAATGATATTAAAGTATTAAAAAATATTTTTAGTTATAATAAATGACTTTTAATATTTTGAGATAAATTTTATTAATAATTTAATATTAATGATAATAAATTTATTTAGTAATTATATTAAATAAATTAGTTAAAAATAGTTTTAATATTTTAAAAATGATATTAAAGTATTTTAAGTTATAATAAATAACTTATAATATTTTGATAAGAATTTCATTAATATTTTAATATTAATGATAATAAAGTTATTTAATAATTATAATAAATAAATGATTTAAATATTTTATAAACTATTTAAAGGTAAAATAAATATTTTAAAAATATTTTAAGTTATAATAAATAACTTTTAATATTTTGATATGAATAATATTAATATTTTAATATTAATGATAATTATTTAAAAATAATTTTAATATCTGAAAAATTATTTAAAGGTAACATTAAGGCTTTAAAAATGCTTTTAAGTTATAATAAATAACTTTTAAAGTGTTGACATGAAGTTCATTAATATTTTAAATTATTTAAATATTAATGATAATGATATTAATTGATAATTAAATTATTAAAATGATAAAAGTGTTTGAAAAATCATTATAAATGATTATAATGTTTGGAAAAATATTATAAATGATAATTAAATTATCTAAAATAATCTTTAAGTTCTTGAACAAAGTTTCATTAATAATAAGTTCGTTAATTATCCGATAATGCAATCGGGATGCCGAAACGATACCGAACTCAAACCAAATTGACATAGTTTGACTAGGTATACGTTCTTATGTGTTTTAATGACTGATATGACTATGTGACAACATGTTTAAAGCAGTATTATGTGTTAAGTTGTATTATTCTAATTAAAAGAATAATTTTATTGATGATAGGACTTCATATTAAATATAAAAGCGTAAGCTACACTACGTAGCAGTAATCAGCTATCAAGGCAAGTTCTCTAACTTTACTCAAATGTTATATTGATCAAGTATCTCTACTCCTCGCACTTATTTTATGCGATGGATCCTAGTAAGCTAAAAGCATGTTCATGAATAATTATTGTCAATTATTCATATCCATAATGATATCCAGGATACGTTTACGAAATTATTCTTATATTGTGAAATTTTATTTAATTCAGTTATTATTTATTAATATCTCATTATTGTCTGTTATCATACAAGTGTCCCCACTTGTACGAACTGTTGTATTCATACAAAAACTCTTAAAACTCTTTAAAATGAAATTAAGGTTTAAAGACTGTCTAAGCTATTTGTCTCGGCTAGACATAGTTTGAACTGTATTGTTGAATAGTATTGGTTATGATAAAGTCGTCCAACTGAATTGTTTAGTTAGGACTCCAGACTGAGTATGAACAACCCGTAATGGGAAAATTGTTTATGTGTCCAAGGTGAACAAAGTGAACGAATTTATCGTTCAAACAGATAGTATTGATCAATACAGGATATAACGGGGCTGATCACCCTACATGTCCGTAAGATCAGAGCGGTTTGCAGATAAATTTCTGTTTAAACCTTTTCAAAAATGAAAAATAAAAGTTCATGGTCCAGTGACCCCTCAACATTTAAAGTCACTACGTCGTTTCAAAATTTTAAACGATTTGATATGTTATTAAGAATTGTTTCAAATGACTTCACAACTGTTGATTCGTTATAGAAGTATATCTCAAAGAAAACATTTACTTCTTTCAGCTAAAGTTTATTAACTGCTATTACTTGTTGAGCAATTGAATGCTCATTCTTTCTTTAAATTAAATGTTTTCAGCTAAGCGTGATCAACCAGAAGGCTCTGGCAAAAACAAAGGGAAAGGGAAGCTGCAAGAATAAGTTTTATGGTATCTTGTGTAATAGTTAGATTTTATTAGGACAATAATATTTATATTTATCATGTAATGAATGTTTTAAAGGTTGTATACCTGGGATTAGATAACTCTGATATGTAAATTAAGTTTGTTATTTATATTATTCCGCTGAAAGAAATGATATCGTGTAGCACCAAGTTCGAGTTTCAAGTACCTGAATTTGGGGGTGTCACAGTATGACCCTCAAATAAAGTCTATACTCAAACTTTAAATATGATGGATGAATTATTATTCAATTCTTTATTTTGATGAAAGTAAGGTGATTCAAACTCTTTTGAAAATATTCACTATGTCATATCACTATTATATTTCAAGTGAGCTTTTGTTTGCTCACTCTTGCATATTTTTACAAATCCTTGCAGTTAAGACCGAGAATGTTGACATTCCGTCAACAAGTAAAGGAAAAGGAAAGATGAGCAAGTGAAGGCATGTGGTTTCAAGTTTTTATTGTAATAAGATTTAGTTGACGATGTTTTATTTCTGCATTTACTTTGTTTGATGTTAAGGTTTAGTTAACCCTGGGATTTTATTTGGACAAGTTGTAATCCTTGGTCAAGGAAGATTTTATTTAAGTTTTATAAAGGTTGTAATTGGTTTTGTAATTTTTTATTATTGGGTAGATATATGTTTTAAATAGAAAGTGAACACCAAATCATGTAGAAATGAAGCACCCGGATTTGGGGGTGTCACAGGTTGGTATCAAAGTAGTAGGTTATGAACCTTAGGTGGGGGGAAAACCTTAGGTAGTAGTCTTATAGTAAGATCGAAAAGATAGTTGTGATAGGTAAAGATAATAAACTACCTTATGTGCTATGTGTTTATGTTTAGATATTCCAAGAGTGACGACTCGATATCACGTAATAATAAAATTTAAAATTCTTTTGTCAGGATGACGAGCATTGGAGAATCCAGTCAGGCTAGAGAGGATATACCTCAGGTGCCTAGAGAGGAAGAGCCCCGAGACATCCATGTTGTTTGGGAGCAACTGGTTAGGAGAGAGCCATCTCCAGTGATCACCGTAGCTGGTCGGGAGCGTGAGCTGACTGCTATTCCAGAGGAAGAGGATGAGGACGAGTCTGAAGAGGAGGTAGAGGAGGAAGAGGATCCCGAAAAGGAATTCCCACCTCACCCTGTTAGTGCGGAGATGTACGAGGTGATTTAGGACAGTAACGTGGAACTTCATGGTCGAGTCGGAGAGTTCAAAGAAATCATCCAACAGCGGGACGAGACTATCGAAGAGATAGCTAGTGATCTAGAAGAAGTGCAGTGGAAGCTAATCCACGTAGAGAATGATCGAGACGAGGCCCGAGCCAAGCTAGCAAAGCAAAAATTAGACATTCAGGAAGAGTCAACAAAGCGTGCCAGAGCTGAGAAAACAAGCTTGAGGGCTATTCAATGAGCCGATCAAGCTGAAGATGAGGCTGAAACCAAAAGAGCCAAGCTAAGGAAAATAGAATACGCTTTCCATACGGCCATAGATAGAGCCCAGGACCGTATCTTCTATTACCCAGCTCAGTTTCAAGGTTTACCGTGGTATGTAGCGGACCGAAGGACAGCGTTTTGGGTGATGGAGGAAGAACGAAGAGAGGCTGTGTGACGTCTTAATATGCCTAGACATTAGAGCTTTTAAATTATATGTTTTTTTATAATAAATAGATGTAAATCCCATAATTTGAGATAATAATGGGATAAAGTGATGATGTAGTCCTGTAACTTGTTCCAGTTCAGGAAAGATGATGTAAATAGCAGAAATGCTATCTACCCTATGTTTTTAAAAGTACGAGTAATGAATAAAAGAGGTTTATTGATGTGCTATGTGTTCATATACGAACTGAGTTATTTAAATGTTTAAGCTGAACTTGAATACTTTAGAAGTGAAAAAAAGAGCTAATAATAATTTTCTTAATAGAAAATACCTCCTAGAAGAAGACCAACACGTCAAAACCCCGAGGGTTCAACGAATAACAACAACAATGATGGAACAAACCCTAACTCAGTTCAGCAGTTAGTGAACCTACTGACAGGAGCGATGGTGAATCGGCCGCAACTGCAGGGTACTACATTCAAGGATTTCAAGGTAGTAGGGCCACCTGAATTCAAGGGATAGACAAACCCTATAGATGCTCAGACGTGGGTGATGGAAATAGAGAAGGTCTTTGACGTGGCTAAGGTCGGTGAAGACCATAAAATGGCATTTACGACTTTCATTTTAAAGTCAGATGCTAGCTACTGGTGGTAGGCTAATAATACCAGAGAGGGTGAAGGAGTCATAACATGGGAACGTTTCAAAGAGCTGTTCTTTGAAATGTACTTCTCTGTGAGTTCGCAGGACCAGATGGAGGTCCAATTCTTAGAGCTTAAGCAGGGGGATGACAGTGTCAGAATACGTCTCAAATTTCAACGAGTTGGCCAGGTTCGCTACATACCAAGTTAGTACGGACGCTAAGAAGGAGAGGAGGTTTGAGTGGGGACTGAAACCCTGGCTCTACAGTAAGGTCTCTATGTTCCAACTGAACACATTTGCAGCTATGTTGGAAAAGGCCATACTTGCTGATGGAGGAAGCAACGTGGTGACTAAGTTTAACCAAGAGAAGAAAAAGAAGAATAAGGCAGAAAACAAGGCTGGTGGTAGCGGGGCTATCCATCAGAAAAGGAAGTGGAATGACAACACCTCTGCTGGGAGTCAGCAGGGGGGCCAACAGAAGAGGAAGCTCGAAGCATGTGCTACATGCGGGAAGACTCACACTGGAGTGTGCATGGAAGGGAAACGGGTGTGCTACAACTGTGGTCAAGAAGGCCACATCGCGCCAAATTTCCCAAACCCGAAGAAGGGAGCTTACTATATATGTGGATCCAAGGATCACATGGCTCATAACTGCCCTAAGAAGCCAGTGGCAGGGTCAACAGGGAATGGAGGAAATGGCAGCGACAGCACTTTGACTATTGCCGGACCGTCGCCACTGCAAGCCGTTTGACCCACTACCCGTACGTTCAACATAACGGTGCAGGACGCCGTGCAATCAAAGGATGTGGTGGCAGGTATTATTCCAATCAATAGTATAAATAAATATGTATTATTTGATTCGGGTGCTACTTGTTCATTCATATCTGATGATTTTGCTAAAACCCTAGACTTACCTGTAGAGGAGTTAGCTTACCCCTTGAACATAGAAATTGCCAATAGAGAAGTCATTCCTATTAGGTTTGTGTACATGAACTGTGGGTTGGACATTAAGGGTCAGGAGCTGAGGGTAGATTTAATTCCAATAAAACTTGGGGAATTCGATGTCATATTGGGAATGGACTGGTTGTTCAATCATGGGGCGGTAATCGACTGTCAGAAGAAGTCGGTAAACCTTACGACTCCGTCAAAGGTACTATTCTATGGTAGTAAATCGCCTAGACAGGCGAGCTATTTGACGGTGATGCAAGCCAAGAAACTTTTGACGCAAGGCTGTGTAGGATATCTAGCCTACATAGTAGATACGCGTAAGGAGAGCCCAAAGATAGAAGAGATACTAGTGGTTAAGGAGTTTGTGGATGTTTTTTCAAGCGATTTGCCAGGACTTCCGCCAGATAGGGAGATAGAGTTTGTGATAGACTTGGCGCCGAAAACTGCTCCAATTTCGAAAGCTCCGTACCGAATGGCTCCAGTTGAGATGAAGGAACTGATGGTTCAATTACAAGAATTATTGGACAAGAAGTATATTCAACCGAGCATTTCTCCGTGGGGAGCGCCAATTTTATTCGTCAAAAAGAAGGATGGATCGATGCGTCTTTGCATTGACTATAGAGAATTGAACAAAGTTAAGATCAAGAATAGGTATCCCTTACATAGGATCGATGACTTATTTGACCAACTAAAGGGTGCTAAATACTTCTCAAAAATCGATTTAAGAAGCGGGTATCATCAATTGAAGGTGAGAAAGGAAGATATACCAAAAATAGCTTTTAGGACTCGATATGGTCATTACGAGTTCTTGGTGATGTCATTTAGTCTAACGAATGCCCCAGCTGCATTTATGGACTTAATGAATATGGTGTTTAAGCCATTCCTAGGATAAGTTTGTAGTGGTGTTCATAGATGATATTCTGGTTTATTCCAAGACCGAGGAGGAACACGCTGAACACTTAAGGCTAACCTTAGAATGGCTGAGACAAGAAAAACATTATGCAAAATTCTCGAAGTGCGAATTCTGGTTGGATCATGTGCAATTTCTTCTCCACGTGATCGACAAGGATGGTATTTTGGTAGATCCGTCGAAGGTTGAAGCAGTAATGAATTGGGATCAGCCAAAAATGCCATCCGAAGTGAGGAATTTTCTTGGGATTGGCAGGTTATTATCTGAGATTTATCCAAGATTTTTCCAAGATCGCAACTCCGTTGACAAATTTGACTCGTAAAATAGTTAAGTTTGTTTGTATGGAAAAGCGTGAGGAAAGTTTTCAGGAGTCGAAGAAGAGGTTTAGTACTGTGCCTGTATTGTCTTTGCCGGATAGTACGGGAAATTTTGTAGTATATAGTGATGCCTCACATAAAGGATTAGGCTGTGTGCTGATGTAGAGCGGCAAGGTCATTGCTTATGCATCACATCAGCTGAAAGATTACGAGAAGGGGTATTCGACTCATGACTTAGAATTGGCGGCAGTAGTGTTTGCTCTAAAGATTTGGAGACACTACCTATATGGAGAGAAGTGTGAAATATACAAAGATCACAAGAGTCTGAAGTATATCTTTACCCAGAACGATTTGAACATTCGCAAAAGGAGATGGTTAGAACTGATCAAAGACTACGACTGCGAAATACTTTACCATCCGGGTAAAGCTAACGTTGTCGCCGCTGCTTTGAGCAAGAAAGGTCGGGAGAAGCTGAATATGTTAACTGATCAGGATCAGTTGGTAGAACAGATGGCTAGATTAGAGCTGGAAGTTGAGTTTCCGAAGGAATCGGATGAGAAGTTATTTCAAGTAACTACTAGTTCTACTCTGGTAGACAAGGTGAAAGAAGCTCAACTTCACGACGAAGAATGCGAGAAGATTCGGAAGAGATTAACAGATGGCGAAGAGTTTAAATTTAGAATTGACAGTGAGGGACTGCTATAATTTGAAGGTAGAATCTGGGCTCCGCCAGTACCAAACGTTAAGGAGGAGATCTTGAGCGAAGCTCATAGTGTGAAATATTCAATTCACCCTGGGAGTACGAAGATGTACCAAGATCTTAGGCACCATTTTTGGTGGCCGAATATGAAGAGGGATGTTGCTGAATGCGTTGCAAAATGTCTAACTTGCCAGAAAGTCAAGCCAGAACTTCAGAGACCTAGTAGATTACTACAACCATTGGAAATTCCAAAGTGGAAGTGGGAGCATATCACGATGGATTTTGTGGTTGGTCTTCCAGCGACTCAGAAGGGTTTTGATGCAATATGGGTCATTGTGGATCGACTGACGAAGTCAGCCCACTTTCTTCCGATCAGGATTAAGTACAACTTAGAACAATTAGTGAAGCTATACGTTAAGGAAATTGTTTCTCGACACGGTGTTCCGGTGTTAATTGTGTCTGACAGAGATTTGCGGTTTACGTTGAATTTCTGGATGCGTTTGCAAGAGCGTCTGGGAACGCAATTGCGAATGAGTACAGCATACCATTATCAGATCGATGGCCAGAGCGAGAGAATAATACAGACGCTTGAGGATATGCTGAGAGCTTGAGTGATGGATTTCAAGGGAAGCAGGGATGATCATCTACCATTAGTGGAGTTCGCCTAAAATAATAGTTACCACGCGAGTATCGGCATGCCGCCTTACGAAGCATTATACGACAGGAAATGCATAACTCCCTTGTGCTGGGATGAAGTTGGTGAACGTCAGCTGTTAGGACCGAAATTGGTGCAACAAAATGTCGAAATCGTGAAGCTGATCAGAACAAGATTGGTTGCTGCTCAAGATAGATAAAAGAAATATGCCAATCAACATCAATAGAACCGATAATTCTTATCAGGGAGTTTTATTTTCCTGAAAGTATCTCCCTAAAAGGGGAAGATTCGATTCGGTAAGAAGGGGAAGCTGTGTCCCCAATTTATTGGACCTTTCGAGGCACTACGAAAGGTGGGCGAGGGTGCTTACGAGGTAGCATTACCTCTGGAGCTTGAGAATATACATAACGTCTTTCACATTTCCGTGTTACAACCTTACAAACACGACTATAAACATATAATAGAATACGAGCCTTTACAATTTGATAAAGACTTAACTTATGAAGAAGTTCCTGTTCAAATAGTTGATAGGAATGAACAAGTACTTAGGAATAAACTGATACCTTCTGTTAAGGTAATATGGAGGAACCACAGTGCTGAAGAAGCCACGTGGGAACTCGAAGATGTTATAAGGAAATCTTATCCTCAATTATTTGTTTAATTTTTGTATAACCCCTTAAATATCGATTCTGGGGATAGAATCCTTTTAAGGGGGAAGAATGTAACAGATGAGAATTTTTATGAGAATTTTTTTTTGTGTTTTGATTCTAGGGACAGAATCCTTTTAAGGAGGGGAGATTGTAACAATTAAGATTTTATATGTTAAATTTTAATATTGTTGAGTTAAATAAATAAATTATGTGATTGTGTGGACTGATTTAATTAAGAGTAATATTTAATTAAATTGATATGTTAGTAATGGTGTAGCATAATTGTAATTTAGTTGAGAATAATTAAATTAGATTTAAAATTATGTGTTAAGTATTTGTTGTAATTTACTAAGTGTTACATGAATTTAATTTCAAGTGTGACAATTGAGTATTATGTGAATGTTAGCTTTTATTTAATTGAATTAGAATTTTGTAATTTAATTAAATAAGTGTAGCATTTAACCTATGGATTAAAGACTTATTAAAAGAATGGAGAAGGATTTTTAAGTGATTATATCAAACATGGCCTTAAGCTCAAAAAGTTAGTTTTTAAAATAATTTTATTTTGGCCAAACAAGCCTTAGGGCTTTTCAAATTCAAAAGTTTTGTAACTTACCTAATTAATAATAGTTAGTATATGTAATTATTATTAGGAGTTACATATTTTATGTATTATATATTTTATGTATTATATGTATATACTACAAGTTACGTTAGTTTAGAGTTAATCAGTTAGAGACAAAGAAAGAAAGAAAGCAGAGAAAGAGCAGAGAAGAAGAACTCAAAGAAAAGTTAGAGAAATAGAGAAAGAAGAAGAAGGATTCTTACTTATCATCATCTTCTTCCACTCTCATAGCAAAAGGGTATCATCTTAACCCTTGTAATTGTAAAATCAATTCATATGTTTTGTGATTCATTCTCTGTCAAATTAGGTTTTTATGGAAATTGTGTAATCATGAATGTTATATGTATATATTATATTCATATGTAATTGTATGCCATAAAAGGATTTTCAGAATTCAATTGTCTTAAAAACAAGTTTTAAGTTATGTTCTTCAATATTTTCAGAGTTTAAAACTTCTCGGTAAAAGCTTTTTGTGTAAATTATTTTATCACGATGTATATATGTGATGTATATATATATATATATATATATATGGATGATTATATATGAGTTATATAGTTGTTTCAATAATTCAATCTATGTAATTTTGATAAACAAGAAAAATTGTGTTCATATGAATTATTGTAAACTAATTTTTGAAAAAATGGCCTTTGAAAATATCAAATTGGTGTTTGATTGTGGGTTATCGTTTAAATTGATCATGGATTATATTGGTATGTTAAAAGTAAGAGTTATTACAGTTGGAATTACTTGAATTGATTGAAAAACGAATTCGTAATAGCAAATTTTGTCAAGGAAGCTTAATATGGTGTTTTCTTCAAGGGAATCATGAAACCTTGGTTTTGATTATGTGTTGTATGAATTATATATGATATAATCATGTTTAAGAGTTCAAAATATTGTTGTTAGTAAGTTTCATGTTAATCATGTTGAGAAAAATCGAATTCGGTGTGAAGAAATAAGCTAAATTGGCTTATGCCAATTCGCGAACCGGCACTTCCACCAGAGGTGGGACCCACCCCAGCGGGGCTTTGTGCCGTGTACCACCCACCTAGCAGGTTAGCATGCCGTCTGAGAAGTTTGGTTTTTGCTTGTTGAGTTTTCATGCCCCGTTTGTTTAGCTAACTTATTTCTATGACTTGATAAGTGTAATAGGTAATAAGATAACATGCTTTTGATGTGTTTAAGATCGATTGAAGTTTTATATGAATGTGATACATGTGTATGAGTGTGTTACTTTCATAAGGTACACAACATGATTTAAACCGTTATAAGCTTATGAATGTATATCGTGAGTATATACTAACGTATGTGGCTAGTTAGCGACTTATGTTGTAAACAACGTTGTGAGTTGGACTTTAGTATGAAGTTTGAAGGTTTAAACGTTGTATTTGGGTACTAATAGATGTTTTAAATGTAATGTAAATGTGTAGGGTAACTGTGAAGTGATTGTAATTGTTAAAGTGTATCTTGCGCTTGAGGCAAGTTCTCTAATCCTTATTCTTATACGTTAAGCAAGTTTCTATTTCTAAACTCGTTATTTACTTTGTACAAGCTTTCTAAACTATTCTTGTGCGTTATGCAAGCTTTATCAATGCATCTTTTTGTTGTACAAGTTCTCTAACCCTTGCTCAATATGTCATGCAAGTTTATTTCCGATTCTTAACATGCTATATATTGTACAAGTTATATTGTATTCCAAGGTTCATAATGCAATTATTGTCACGGTGTTGTGATCTTGACTTAATTGTTCAAGCAAGATCTACTTATTCTTTTAGTTGCTTTAAGTTATTTCTAAAGCATGTTTACTTATTATTTAGATTGTCTCTATATCTTACAATTGGTTCATGATTTTTATATTATTGAACTGTTAAAGATTTGTGGGTCGATTCAACTACTCCTTAGTTGATGATAGTTCCTTTACCTATCCAAACCAAACTTTCTTTGGTGCGGACTTGTATTCAATTACTGAGAATGGACAACCCTATTTATTAGGGGATATTTATGCGAAAGCGTTAAATGTTTGTGCACAATAGATGGTACGAAGGGCTGATCCCCCAGAGTACGAGTTGAAGGTCCATAGTCTTAATGACTGTTAAAGGTTTAAATAGAAATATTTATAACCTAGGACATAGCTCAAGGTCGTATGACCCTCAGATAAAGTCTATACTCAAACTTTAAATATGATGGAAGAATTATTATTCAATTCTTTATTTTGATGAAAGTAAGGTGATTCAAACTCTTTTAAAAATATTCACTATGTCATATCACTGTTGTATTTCAAGTGAGCTTTTGTTTGCTTACTCTTGCATATTTTTATAAACCCTTGCAGTTAAGGCCGAGAATGTTGACATTCCGTCAACAAGTAAAGGAAAAGGAAAGATGAGCAAGTGAAGCCTTGTGGTTTCAAGTTTATATTGTAATAAGATTTAGTTGACGATGTTTTATTTTCGCATTTACTTTGTTTGATGTTAAGGTTTAGTTAACCCTGGGATTTTATTTGGACAAGTTGTAATCCTTGGTAAAGGAAGATTTTATTTAAGTTTTATGAAGGTTGTAATTGGTTTTGCAATTCTTTATTAGTGGGTAGATATATTTTTTAAATAGAAAGTGAACACCAAATCATGTGGAAACGAAGCACCCGGATTTGGGGGTGTCACAAAAGACATGCTTAATACAATTAAGATATGAATATAGAAAACTTGCATATCAATAACAAGTTTGAGTTTAGAAAAACTTGCATATAATTAACAAATTTAGGGATAGAAGACTTGCCTCAAGCGCAAGTTACAATTACAATTTACGTTCCTTAATTAACCCTACATAATATGTAATTAACAATAATAATCTAAATTAGTTATTACATAACTAATTTACATAATTAGTTAATCCATCTAGGTTAACTCATTCTTTTCTAATTATTAAGTGAATAATCACATAATTAATCACATCACATGATCATATTACATTTTCATATAATTAATTAAATAATAATTATGTAGTTATAATAATTAAATTATAATTAAAAAAATTATAATTTAAATTAAACATACACTATAACTATAATTAATCAAATTATAATTGCATCTTATATTAATTAAATTATAATTAAATAAATTATAATTTTAGTTAAACATTTACTTTGATTAAAAATTAACCAAACTATATTCATTATAATTTAGCAAATTATAAATTAAATTCAACCTTTAATTTAATTATAATTATTCAAATTATAATTACATATCATATTTTATTAATATAATTCATTACTGTCCATTTAGCATTCTAATGTATGCCTAACGTGTCATCAAGTTTATCACATTAGGTTAACATTTCATGATACAAACAAAACTACACAAAACAACAAAAAAAATCTTTTCTGCACCCCCCCTGCCGAGGTAGGTGTTTTGGCCTTGATAGGTCGCTATGGCGGGCCCCTTGCAGCGGCGAAAAACTGATTCGCGAACTGTGCAGAGAAAAAGCCAATTTGGCTTATTTCTTCGCAGCAAATTTCGATTTTAACTAACATATTGCACATAAAACTTTATAGAAAACATAATTTAAAGCTTCTAACATGTTTTTAATATATATAATCATCATAAAACATAATCAAACTATAGATTTCATGATTTTTGAAGAAAAGCCATCGTTAAGTGTTCTTTATGAAATTGAACATTGTGAATATGATACTTTCCTACTTAAATCCAAGGATAATTTAGTCATTTCATATTATCCTTAGAAAATTTAAAAACAATTATGAATAATTAGGTTTTGTTAGTTTAGAATTAGGGTTTTTAATATAAATTAGGGTTTATAATTTAAAATTAGGGCTACATAATTAGGGTTAGGGTTTCCTAATCTATAATTAGGGTTTTCTTATAATCTTTTCCAATTAAATCTTTAATACATCATATTAAATTAATATATGTAATATTCATAATACTATATAACGTTATCAATGTATTATGCTATAATTTCCATTTATTATAACAATTAGGGTTAAGATTCCTTATTTAATTAAAAACCTAAATTAGGGTTTACCTATAAAACTTTTCATATATCTGTACATAGTTACATGTTATGTGTGATATATAATTATATATACCAATAATAAAGTTAAATATACATCACACAAGATATTAAGCATGTTTATATTTACTTTTTATATTAATATTCCTATTTAAAGTTTGAAATATTACAATCACCCCCTCTTATAAGAATTTCGTCCCGAAATTGAAATTACACCCTATGAGAACAAATGCGAAAAGTCTTCTCGCATCTTATCTTCTAGCTCCCATATAACTTCTTCAATATTATGATTCTTCCAGATTACTTTAAACGATGATATAACCTTATTTCGCAACACCTGTTCCTTTCAATCAACTATCTGCACCGGAACTTCTATATATGATAAATCTTTCTCTATCTGAACAGGTTCATAGTTTATCACATGTTTATAGTCAAGTTTATATAAACGTAACACAGACACATGAAACACATTATGGATGTGTCCTAACTCTTGGGGTAGAGCTACCTCATAGGCTACCTCACCTATTCTCCTTAATACTTGAAAGGGGCCAATGAATCTTGGGCTCAGCTTTCCCTTTTTACCAAAACGAATCTTGCCTTTCCAAGGAGATACTTTCAGAAAGACATGACTCCCAACACTAAACTCCCTTAGCTGTCTGTGTTGATCTGCATATTTCTTCTGCTGGTCTTGAGATGCTTGCAACCGTTGTCGTATAATTTGAATCTTCTCTGTGGTTTGTTCAACTAACTCAGGTCCAAGCATTTGTCTTTCCCCAACTTCATCCCAGCATAAAGGTGTTCTACACTTCCTTCCATATAGGGCTTCGTACGGTGGCATTCCAATACTCGCATGATAACAGTTATTGTATGCGAACTCTACCAAAGGTAACTGGTCCTTCCAACTCCCTTTAAAATCCATAATATAGGTTCTCAACATATCTTCCAGCGTTTGAATGGTTCTCTCACTTTGTCCATTGGTTTGCGGGTGATATGTTGTACTCAACTTCAGCTGGGTTCCCAAGTGCACCTGAAGACTCCTCCAAAAGTTCAAAGTAAACCGTGGATCTCTGTCTGACACTATGGATACCGAAACTCCATGTCTAGAAATAATCTCTTTTAAGTATAACTTGGCCAACTGATCGAGATTATAAGTAACCTTAATAGGTAGAAAATGGGCTGACTTGGTGAGACGATCAGCTATTACCCAGATAGCATTGTGGCCTTTCTGAGTGATAGGAAGTCCTACCACAAAGTCCATGGTGATGTGCTCACACTTCCATTCAAGAATCGGTAGAGGTTGTAGCAATCCACTCGGTCTTTGATGCTCGGCTTTAACTCTATGGCATGTGAGACACTTGCTTACCCATTCTGCTATCTCTCTTTTCATATTCAACCACCAAAAGTGTTGACTCAAGTCCTTATACATCTTAGTACTTCCCGGATGCACAGCAAACTTGGAACTATGAGCTTCTGCTAAGATTTCATCTTTCAATACATGTACTGCTGGAACACACACCCTATCCTCATACCTCAGTACTCCTTCTTTATCCAGACAAAATTTAATGTTCTTCTCATGAGTTATCTCGGCCTTACATTTCTGACATGCTTCATCTTTCTCCTGTATCTGTTTGATTTTATCCATTAAGGTTAAGGCTGTCTCTATCATAAATAGCTTATGATTAGAGTTAGTTGGAGCTCTTACTTTAATCTCGAGTTTTTCAAACTCTTTTATTAGTACCTCATTGTTTGTGATGGTATTCAACTTCTCTTGATTCTTTCGGCTCAATGCATCTGCAACTACGTTGGCTTTACCAGGATGATATAGAATCTCACAATCAAAATCCCTGATTAATTCTAACCACCTTCTCTGTCTCATATTCAGCTCCTTCTGTGTAAAAATATACTTCAGAATTTTGTGATCTGTGTATATCTCACACTTTCCCCTATACAAATAATGTCTTCATATCTTCAAAGCAAAAACTACTACAGCTAACTCCAAATCGTGAGTAGGATACCTTTTCTCATAATCTTTAAGTTATCGCAAAGCATAGGCGATCACCTTCCCATGTTGCATTAACACACATCCTAAACCCCTGTGTGAAGCATCACTATAAACCACAAGACCCCCGATTTCATTTGGTAATGATAATACTGGTGCCCTACTCAACAATTTCTTCAATTCTTGAAAACTATCTTCACACTTGTCCGTCCAATTATACTTCACAGTCTTTCGAGTTAAATTGGTTAGCGGGGTTGCTATTTTGGAAAAATCTTTTATAAAATGACGATAGTACCCAGCCAAACCAAGAAAACTGCGAACTTCTGTTGGTATCGTTGGTTGATCTTAATTCATGATTGTTTCTATTATTGCTGGATCCACTGCCACCCCATTTTTATTAATTACGTGACCTAGGAACTGGACTTCTTCTAACTAGAACTCACACTTGGAAAATTTTGCTTAGAGTTTTTCCTTTCTCAATATCTCTAATACCACTCTGAAGTGCTCCGCATGTTCTTCCCGTGTCTTAGAGTATATTAAGATATCATCAATAAACACCACCACACACTTATCCAAGCATGATTTAAATACTCGATTCATTAGATCCATAAAAGCTGCTGGTGCATTTGTTAACCCAAAAGACATCACAAGAAACTCGTAATGTCCGTATCGGGTCCTAAAAGCGGTCTTTGGTACATCTTCTTTTCTTACCTTCAGTTGATGATAACCCGATCGTAAGTCAATTTTTGAAAAATGCTCCTCTCCTTTAAACTGATCAAATAAATCGTCAATCCTTGGTAAAGGGTACTTATTCTTTATGGTCAGCTTATTTAACTCCCGACACAATCTTAATGTCCCATCCTTCTTCTTTACAAACAACACACGTGCTCCCCATGGTGAAACACTAGGTTGTATGTACTTCTTATCTAAGAGTTCTTGTAACTGCCTTTGAAACTGGTGCCGTACCAGGTGCAAGGTCAATTACAAACTCAATTTCTCTGTCAGGTGGAAGACCAGGTAGATCACTTGGAAACACATCTAAAAACTCATTTAATATAGGTATTTGTTCTAACTTTCCCCCTTCTTTCCTTGTATCCACCACATAGGCTAAATACCATGTACCACCCTTTCGAAGCAATCTCTTAGCTTGCATAACCGTTAAACATCGGACTTGCTTTGGTGAACAACTTCCCTTGAATACTATTTTTGTTTTCAAAGATGTCCTTAAACTTACTTATTTTCGTTTGCAATCAATTACTACCTTATGCCTACCCAACCAATCCATCCCCAATATTACATCAAACTCCCCTAGTTGTATAGGTATAAGGTTCACCAGTAACGTATGTCCCTGAATTTCTACACTACAATTCTTATGTACTGTATGAAAAGGAATTATTTCTTTGTTAGAAATTTCTACGTTAAAAGGTCCATCTAAATCTTCACATGGCATTCTTAATCTCTTAACAAAATCCATAGATGCAAACGAACAAGAAGCACCAGAATCGAATAACACATAAGCATTTACATCATCAATTGGTATGATACCTGTCACCACATCTTGTGCTGCAACCGTATCCCTCACGGTCATGTTAAAAGTCCTTGCATTCAGACTATTCTGAGCAACTCCTGCAGCCGCTGCTCCTTATTTATTGTTAAAATTCTGACCTCCTCCTACATTCACTTTTCTTGGGTTTTGGACAGAATCTTGACACATGACCCTCTTCCCCACAGTTGAAATATTTAATATTCTTGCCCTTCTCCTTCTTTTTGGGACACAAGTTGGAATAATGCCCATCTTCTCCGCAGGTATAACAAGTCGTCCCTTTAAAATAACATCCCCCTTTGTGATTCTTTCCACATGTCTGACAGCGCTCAATCTTTTAGTTGTTGTTGTTGCCTCCTTTGTTGACATTGCTGTTAGGATTATACCCTCCTTTTCCAGGGTTGTTTGGAAAAGCTACCTCCCACCTTCTCTTGTTGTTGTTGCTGTTATTGTTGTTACTCCCACTCGTGTTGCCTTTCCCGGTAATAACCTTTTTCTCCTTATTGAACTGCAATAAGGCCTCTCCTTCCTTCTCTGTTATAATGGCCTTCTCCAGGATCTCTGCAAACGTCTTCACCTAAAATGCCGATACTCTGCTTCTAATTTGGGGTTTCAGTCCCCCTTAAAACCTCCTTGTCTTTCTTGCCTCAGTATCTACCTGATGTGATGCGAACCGAGCCAACTCATTGAATTTGGCTGCATATTGCATTACCATCATCCCTTCTTGTTTTAATTCCAGGAATTGAACCTCCATACGGTCCTGCATCGAGGTTAAAAAGTAATTGACAAAGAAAAACTCCTTAAATTTGTCCCAGTTAGTAGCACCTTTTCCAGCTCTCCCCTTGTTTGCTTCCCACCAGTGGTTAGCTTCATCCTTCAAAAAGAAAGTGGCGAAATCTACCTTTTTGTCATCATTCACCTTTGTTACTTTAAACATCTTTTCCATCTCAATAACCCAAGTCTAATCTTTTATGGGTTCATCAGTCCCTCTGAACTCCGGTGGTCCCACTAGTTTAAAATCCTTAAACTGAGTTGTGGTTGGGTTATTGGGTGTAGCTGGTATCGCATTAGCTTGCCTTCCTTGTAAAGCTCCTACCAGAATATTTATCAAAGTTTGGGTTGGATTTTCCTCTGCCTGTTCTTGCTCAAGTTCTGCACGAGTTCTTCTTCTGTGTGCCATTTATCTAAATATAACAAATAGCTAAATATGAATACAAGTTCAATAATTTAAACAACTCAGTTTGATAAACAAAAATTTGTATTCACATTGTAAATCTATATATACATATCTAGTGACTAATTCTAGATCACTAGTTTTACATACAATAGAAAGGAAACTACATAGCCTATCCGACTAGCGATTTATCCCTATCACTAGCTATATTATAATTTTTTTTCCCTTAGTCTAAAGTTCTTCCTTCTTTCTTTCTATCCTTCTTTTTAGCTTTTTCACCATCTTCTCATACTTCTGTAACCTTTTCTCCATGTACTCGATTTCCTGAGTGACCCTAGATCCTGAAGGCTTTTCCCATTCTATCCAAGGATGGGTAGGGAGTACCATTTGCAATGGTACTACATCAATTACTGGCTCTGTTATGATCAATTGACGGTCTTCTGACATTCTACAATCAGATTTATAAAATCGATTAGTATCTAAACGAAAATCGTAACTTAATACTTTATTAGTATTCTTATCTATTAACTTTTCTAATCACTTTCCTTCTCTCGTAATAACTCTATTTGAGCTTATCTCCTTTATCATCTAAATACTTCCGAGGTTATAGCCTAAGAGTTTCCTCCTAAGGTTTCTAACCCGAAGCTTTGATACCAAATTATGACGCCCCCAAATTCTCTACATTTTCTGTAGCAGATTTGGTGCTCACGTAAATATTCTATAAGAAAATAACTTCTATAAATTTAAAATTCACCGTATCCCAATCGGTTAAGAATTCTCGTCAGAACAAATACCATATCTGGATACCCTCACTTGGATGTATAGATTTATAATCTTACAAATATTTCTTGCATATCAATAATTCCTATCTATCTGACATTCACAGTACAAATGATAAGATTGTTCTTGGAACTGAGGAGTGACCTCAGTGCTTACAGAACTTCCAAGATCATTCAATACCTTCACTCTGATGTATAGTTCATATAGATACTGTACTTGATTCCATTTACTATTAACAATGTAAAACCATTCAACTAATAACTTAATAACATAATAATATCTGGTTACCTACTGTATCGAAATATCAAATTACATTCTTTATCTTAATATAATAAACATTCGTTCTTATAAACTGACTTCTACCCACAAGTATTATTTCCTGAATTTCTTGGGATATTCAACGCAACTGCAAAGGAAAAGAATTTTTGCAAGAAGGAGCTTTAAAATGCTCAGCAAGTTTTAAACAATTATAGTTTATACTCACACAATATCTGAAATGAAGGAACATTTAGTCTAGAGTATTTTCCACATATATATATACTGAGGTTTGATCTGCCAAACCCCATATATTACGAGTTTCTGTCAGTCATGTAGACTTAGCAACCTGGGTTGATTTGGCCAATCACACCAACTAAGAGTTTGCATATCATCCTATACAACCACCCGGTCAGTGTCAAACTGCCGGTCATTAATAACCACCGGTCAATGTAAAACTGTCGGTCATTGATAGTATCAGTATATATATTTGTACCAAACAATCTTGGTTTCACCACAGTCTATGTTTTAATATCAAATCAAAACAATTTATGCAAGTAACAGTTCATATATTTTGGTTATGCTTGAACACGAATAATGGTTATAACAATTTCGTATATCAATTTACCAAACTTACATTTAATATTGAAATTAAATGAAGTTAGAAAAACTTATCTTTTATCACGATCAGTTACTTAAGTTATTTGAAAGTATACTGGCAACCTATATATGTTAAAACAGTCATTAGAAATAATAGCAATTAATTTTTAATTAAACTAGTAGTGTCTTGGTTGATTTTGGAGTCCGTTCGGTATTTTATAGCTTCGTTGAATAGCTATCGAATTAGTTTTTCAATAACTTTATTTAAAAGTTTTAATATCTTATTTATATGCTTTATATATTATTTATCATAATTTTCAAATGCTAAAAATAATTTTTAAATTATTTAATATCATTTAAAATAATTTTTAAGTTATTAATATAATTTTTAAATATTTAATAACTATTTAAAATGATTTTTAAATCATCAACATTATTTTTAAATAATTTATTTTTATTAATAATAATTTTTAAATCATTAATATCATTTTTAAATAATTTATTATTATTTAAAATGACTATTAAATCATTAATATTATTTTTAAGTAATTTATTATTAATTACTTTTATTATCATTAATATTTAAATAAATTAAATATTAATAAAATTTTATGTCAAAATATTAAAAATTATTTATTCTAATTAAGAATGATTTTTCAGAATTTATTTATATTTATTTAGTACTTATTTAGTATTTATTTCTATTTATTCTAAATATTTTAACTAATAATTATTTATTGCCCGTCACTATAGGTGTTCTTGGCCCAGCCAAGACAACGTTGGTCAACGGCCAGGGGCTCTGTTTGACTCAACTTTTCTAGCAATCAAGTTGGTTTCTAGGTAATCTAATCCGATCAAAATGTAGTACTGATGTAGTAGTACACTTTTATTGTCACTTTACTACTTAAAAACATCTCTACAAGTTCACACAGCCGGTCAAACCAACCCCCCCCCCAAGGCTGTTCATCCTTTCCAGGCTGCCTAGAAAGGCTCAGTCAATGCCGGTCAACGACCTTTATAGTCATATATCTTGCTGGCCGGTTAATGTTTAAGTGTTTCAGTCGTCGGGCTCTATAGAAGAACTACAAGGGTACATGGTTTGAGCAGTCACAGAGTCTATATCTCAACAAGAAACAAAATCCAAGCTCTCAAACAACTTGTCAGACCGTTGCTCGAAATTTCTGGGTTACCCAGAAATCAAACCTGAACGGTCAACGGGTTTTGACAGTTTATATTTTCCGGCCAATGATTTTATAGGGTTCAAGAGTGCTCTAGTTATATAGCACACATGTCAAGTACAACTTCTACTAACTTCTAACATCTAACCAGACCGACAAGTGAACGATCTAAGCGGTCAAACCACCTGTCAGGTCATGTTCTTAAGCTTTCTGGGTTACCTAGAAAGCAGCCGGTCATGGTCGGTCAACGACCTTTGACGGCTTATAACTCCCGATATTAAGCATATTTATATTTACTGTTTATATTAATATTCCTATTTAAAGTTTGGAATATTATAGTGAATTTGTTTTTAAATCATTTCACACAATTCCAAGCATAATCAATTAGTTTCTAAACATGCTATCATTAACTACAATTAATTTAAACAACAATTAACAATCAAACATTAAATTTTGATTTGAAAAGAAAACTATATATATATTTTCAAAATACTTCACTTTAACTTTTGATGAACATGAATTCCTCATGTTCATCATATATACATGAATTAAACAAATCTAAATTATCATAATAATCAATTATAAACAATTTATATACACAATATCACCTACATACATCAAAATCACAATGTTCATGAAGAACTATTTTTAAAGAGAACTAAAAGTTATGAAGATCATATAAATAAAATTCTAAAATCACAAATAAGAAATATACCCTTTGATTAGTGAGAAAGAAGATGATGTTTAGCAAGGGTTCTCTCAAAACCTTCCTATTTTCCTCTTCTTCTCTCCTCTTTTCTCTCTAACCTTTCTTCTCTGTTATTTCTTTGTTCTTTGTTATAACTGGCCAATTTTTAACTAACATATAATATAATACATATATTACACATATAATACATATAACTAAACAATATATAACTGATAATTTAATACATATAATTTATATCATATATTAATTGCCAATAAATATATAAGTTACATATTTTTTTGAAATTCTAAAGCCTTAAGGCTTTGTTTAGCAAAAATAATTTATTTTTAAAACTAGCTTTTTAATAGATAAGGCCCCGTTTGGCAAAACGGATTTAAAACATGTGTAAGGGCCTTGCTTGGCAAAACTAATTTAAAAACCCTTTCTTATTTATTTTAACACATACTTTAAATGTTATACTTTAATTAATTAAATCTTAACATTCTAATTTAATTAATTAAATGCTAACATCAATTAACCACATAAAAATTTCCATATAACAATTATAATTACTCGCAAATTATAATTTCGTGTAACAATTATCACATAAACTTCATCTAATTTAATTATCTCAATTACATTAGAACCATACCATAAAATTATTACACATCAATTAAATTAAATATTAAATATTCATTTAATTAATATATAGCACTTAATTACTTTACACAATCACATAATTTATTTATTTAACTCAATAAATAAATTAATTAAAATATTTATTTAATTAAATAAATATTTAAAGTTAATATATAAAATTCTCAGTCGTTACAATCTTCCCTCCTTAAAAGGATTCTGTCCCCAGAATCACAAAAAAAAATCTCATCTGTTACATTCTTCCCCCCTTAAAAAGATTTTGTCCCCATAATCGGTATACAAAAAATTACACAAATAGTTGGGGATAAGTTTTCATCATAGCATCTTCGAGTTTCCACGTAGCTTCTTCAGCACTGTGGTTCCTCTATATTACCTTAACAGAAGGTATCACTTTGTTTCAAAGAACTTGTTCTTTCTTATCAACTATTTGAACAGGAACCTCTTCATAAGTTAAGTCTTTATCAAACTGTAAAGGTTCGTATTCTATTACATATTTATAGTCGTGTTTGAACGATTACAACATAGAAATATAAAAAACGTTGTGTATATTGTCTAGCTCCGGAGGTAACGCAACCTCGTAAGCCACTTCACCATTCTTTCGCAGTATCTCAAAAGGTCCAATAAATCGGGGACTCAGCTTCCCTTTCTTGCCAAATCGAATCTTCCCCTTCCAGGGAGATACCTTTAGGAAGACAAAGCTTCATGGTACAAACTCTCGATTCTGTCGATGTTGATAGGCATACTTCTTCTGTCTGTCTTGAGTAGCAACCAATCTCGTTCTGATCAGCTTCATAATTTCAGCGATTTGTTGTACCAATTCTGGTCCCAACAGTTGTCGTTCACCGACTTCATCCCAACACAATGGGGTTCTGCATTTTCTGTCATAAAATGCTTCGTAAGGCGGCATACCAATACTCGTGTGGTAACTATTGTTGTAGGCGAACTCCACCAACTGTAGATGATCATCCCAGCTTCCTTTGAAGTCCATAACACAAGCTCTCAGCATGTCCTCTAGCGTCTAAATCATTCTCTCACTCTGGCCATCAGTTTGAGGATGGTATGTCGTACTCATTTGCATATGCGTTCCCAGACATTCTTGTAAAAGTATCCAGAAATTCGACGTAAAACGCGGATCTCTGTCGGACACAATCGACACTAGAACCCCGTGTCGAGAAATAATTTCCCTAACATACAGCTTCGCTAACTGATATAAGTTAAACTTAATCTTGATTGGTAGGAAATGTGCTGACTTCGTCAGTCGATCCACTGTTACCCATATCGTATCAAAACCATTCTGAGTCGCTGGAAGACCAACCACGAAATCCATCGTGATATGCTCCCACTTCCATTCCGAATCTCTAACGGCTGTAGCAATCCACTTGGTCTCTGGTGTTCTCCTTTGACCTTCTGGCACGTTAGATATTTTGCAACGCATTCCACTACGTCTTTCTTATTATTCGGCCACCAGAAATGGTGTTTGAGATCCTGGTACATCTTCGTACTCCTAGGGTGAATCGAATATCTCGAACTGTGAGCTTTGCTCAGAATCTCCTCTTTGACGTCCGGTACTGGCGGTACCCAGATTCTTCCTTCAAATCGTAACAGTCCTTTGTTATCGATCTTGAACTTTATTTCTTCACCATCGGTTATTCTCTTACGGATCTTCTCACACTCCTCATCGTAAAGTTGTGCCTCTTTCACCTTATCTACCAGAGTAGAACCAGTAGTTACTTGAAATAACTTCTCATACGATTCCTTCGGATACTTCACTTCTAGTTCCAATCTAGCCATCTCTACTATCAACTGATCCTGATCAGTTAACATATTCAATTTCTCCCGACCCTTCCTGCTTAAAGCGTAGCCAACAACGTTAGCTTTACCCGGATGGTAAAGAATCTCACAATCGTAGTCTTTGATAAGTTCCAACCATCTCCTTGGGCGCATGTTCAAATCCTACTGGTGAAGATGTACTTCAGACTCTTATGATCCATGTATATCTCACACTTCTCTCCATATAAGTAGTGTCTCCATATCTTCAGAGCAAACACTACTACCGCCAACTCCAAGACATGGGTCGAATACCCTTTTTCATAATCCTTCAGTTGACGTGATGCATAGGCAATGACTTTGCCACTCTGCATTAGTACACAGCCCAATCCTTTATGTGAGGCATCGCTGTATACTACGAAATTTCCTGTACTATCCGACAATGACAACGCCGGTGCAGTACTCAACCTCTTCTTCAATTCCTGAAAACTCTCCTCACACTTTTTCGTCCAAACAAATTTAACTGTTTTACGAGTCAAATTTGTCAACGGAGTTGCGATCTTGGAAAAATCCTGAATAAATCTTCTGTAATAACCTGCCAATCCCAAGAAACTCCTCACTTCAGACGGTGTCTTCGGCTGATCCCAATTCATCACAGCTTTAACCTTCGATGGATCTACCGAAATCCCATCTTTGTCAATCACGTGGCTAAGAAATTGCACACGTTCTAACCAGAATTCGCACTTCGAGAATTTCGCATAAAGCTTCTCTCGTCTCAGTGATTCTAAGGTCAACCTCAAATATTTAGTGTGTTCCTCCTCAGTCTTGGGATAAACCAGGATGTCATCTATGAACACCACCACGAACTTATCTAGGAATGGCAAAAACACCCTATTCATTAAGTTCATAAATGCAGCTGGGGCATTCGTTAGACCAAATGACATACCCAAGAACTCGTAATGTCCATACCGAGTTCTAAAAGCCATCTTCGGTATATCTTCTCTTCTCACCTTCAACTGATGATATCCACTTCTCAAATTAATTTTCGAAAAGTATCTAGCACCCTTCAGTTGATCGAACAAGTCATCGATCCTCGGTAAAGGATACCTATTCTTGATCGTAACTTTGTTCAACTCCCTATAATCAATGCATAGCCTCATTGATCTGTCCTTCTTCTTCACGAATAATACAGGCGCTCCCCACGGTGAAACGCTCGGCTGAATATACTTCTTGTCCAAGAATTCTTGTAGTTGAACTGTAATACCCGAGAATTTCTGAATATTATTAAATAAATATATTAATGAAAGTCGAATATTTATTTGAATATAAATATTTATGTGTTATGAGATGAGTTAACTCAATTACTTCAAATTAAATTTATAATAATTGAGAAGAAAATGTGGAGTTTATGATAAGCTCAAAGAATGCCTTGTGTGGCACATTGGTGAGAATTATGGTGATTTAAATTAATTAAAGAAGAATTAACAAGTGGATGATTAATTAATAGTATATTATTAATTAATGGTTATTATGAGTAATAGAATATTAATGAGTAAATAGTTAATTAATACTATAGGATTAATGTTGGTTCAAATTAATTGCTCAGTATATATAGTTATGTAATCACATATTGTATAGCAACTACATCTATATAATATAAAGTATAGTGTGACGTTGTGATGTGACTATGTAATATAGGAACTATATGATGAAAGGAATTAACTCACATGAATTACATAAATAAACCTATGTGAATACCTGTTATGTGTACATTGTGTAATATTGAAACAAACTATATTATATAAAGTATAGTGTGACACCACAAGTGACTATGGAATATATAAAACTATATAGTAAGATTAATAAATTATATGAGTTACATAAATGTTGCTTATGTGACCATGTGATATGTATAGAGCATTAATGTATACTTTATGAAATATTTAATTGGACTATGTGAATAATTAATATTATGAAGTTTATGATAATGTGATGTGTCACTACCTAATTAAATCATAATTTGACATTTTCAAAATGTACATGGATTATATATTGATGTGTATACATGTACCCTAATTTGCTACCATGTAATATTGTTATATCATTAAAGTCCATGTGTGTACCCAATTGAATTTAAAACCTAAGAGTATATATATGTGTAAGTGCATTTAACCTATAGTGTATGACCTTTTTTCATTTCCATCTTCCAAATGCTGAGTTTTAAAACTTGTCCCAAAATAAAAGTCACCCTTCATTTCTCTTCATATGAATGGCCAATGAGCTATACTACTCTTCATTGCCAAACTCAATTGCCTAGCTAGCTCAATCAAATGATGAGAGGGAGTGGGTTGATGTGGTGGTTGGGCACTATTCTGCCAAATCTTCTTTGCCCATTGTATTCTCCTTCATTCCAATAGTTTGATTCATGGTGCAAAGCAATTATATGGATATTCATTTATCTATAAATAGCAAGCTCCTCTCCTCATTTTTTTTTCTGAGATTATTGCTAAGTTTCTAGAGAGTGTATTAAGGGAGAGTAATCTGAAGTGTATGGAAACTCTGTCCATTTGATAGCTCAAAGGTATAACACTTGTTCATACTTTAAAATTTAGCAATTATCAACTCATAGAAAATTTCATGAATTCTTGATGTTAGTATGTTAGTAGAGTCCATACACATGTTATATATGTAATGTAGTTGGTCTCAAGTCTGTTTTATGAAGGAATTACATGTTGGCTGAAGCTATGCTAGTGTAGAGAGCTTTCTGGGATGGAACCGGAGTGGCGCGGCCAAATAGGGCGCGGCCGCGCCCTTATGCAGAATGAGTTGGTGATTTTTCCTGCATTCTGATGTATTGAGCACACTAATTAAACTTCAATAAGACCATACAAGTCTCTGACATGCTAGTTTATATTGCCTTTTATATAATCACTCACCATAGCTTGATTTCAAAAGAGAACTTGAGTTTTCATTATGCAAACTCAATAAACCATGTGTAATTTAAATTCTAACTTGAGAACGTGCTAGTATGGTCTGATTACATTCGTACGTAAGCGTGAAAGCATGAAAGTATGATATATGTGGACTTACCTTATATGCTTAAATAAGTTTGATAGCATTCTAATAGAAACTTAAAATTTCAAAAGCGAACTTAATGAATTATATACACTTGAGTCATGAACTTGTATTTATGGGTATATGAAGGCATAATATATCAGACATATGAATTTACTTTGCATACTTGAGTAGCTTTGAGAACCCTCTAAGGAATTACTTAGAGTTTCCAATATGGACTTGATAAACCATATACACTTTTGAGCTAGGAACTTATGCACGAGCTTGCGTATTCTATTTATGTGTATATGTGAGCATGATGTATAATAAGTGAAGTAGTTTCGCATGCTTAGATGATGTTGATAACATGCTAATGGAAACTTAGAGTTTCACATACAAGCTTAATAAATTATATACACTTGAGTCATAGACTTGTAAGCATGCCTATATAATCTATATATGCACATGAAAGCATGACATATGATATGTGAAGCTACATTGTATGTGGAAGGGTTTAACACAAGATTTTTAAGAGAAACCTTAAAGAGTTGAAAACTAGTTTTGTTGATAACTATATTTTAAGTATTCTGAAATTTATGACCATTGTGATAAGATATCGTATACCTCTAAACATTATTGCCATGTATTCCTAACTAGTCCTATGCACGATAAACTAGTTGAGTATGATTAAGAACAAATTTCAATGAATATGCTAACATAAAACCATGAATTCGATAAGTGTTTATAACCTTGAAGTCAAAATGTGATGACAAACTATGTTCTTTAATGTTATAGTGCATTAGAAACTGATTTTTTTATGTTATGTGATGATATATATATGAGATCATACGACTACGAGAAGACTAACTTTATATGTTTGGTATTAATGAATTACACTTATGTATCATAGCAACTCAAGATAGTAGGTGTACATATTGAACTTATATGACTAATGTGTATATATGAATAGGATAAAATAAGTTTGTTGGGTGCTAGTAAACTATAAGTTGATAATCGACGTGAAAGGCAAGTATCCTATCCTTGTGTTTACTTTATTTAAGGAACATTGTAAGCAAGTTCCTAACCTTACTCTTTATTGAGCATTCATTAAGCTTGTGCTATTATTGTCGTACAAGTAAACTATTGGAATTTCGATTCATGTTTTATAACTTAAATATTTCGTGGACAAGATAAAGTCAATTTATATCCTTCAAACTTTAAATCTTGAGTATTGAACTTATAAAGAGTGGTCTATACCATTTGATTCGGCCAGACTTATATTATGATTAGAAAGTTATCCAAACCAATTAATTGGTGCGGAGTCTTATATTGACTGAGATGAACAACCTTCTTTGAAGGGAAATTATATATTATCGGGAGACCGACGTGCGCATTTTAGTACGATTGAACTATATGCATACCATAGGGTACTTTAGGCTGATCACCTGTTGTACTTGTTTTTATTATATTATCAGTATATTTCTGTTAATTCTAGTATAAGTTCATAGTCCTTAGTGACTGCTCAGTATTCAATTGTCTTGAAATCTTAAACTGATTTAGCATTGAATCATATTGGTATCTTTCTGTCCTTAGCTACTGTTATTGAGAACTGTTGATATTCTTGCTATCCTTGAACTATCATATCCTGTTATACCCTTTTGGGATTCGAAAACTATATCATTCACCCTTATTGTTATATTACTTGCTGAGAAAATTTGTTGCTCATTCTTGCTTTCCCTAAAACATTTCAGTTAAGGCAGAGCAGGGCGGACCTTCGGGCGTCGATAAGGGCAAGGGCAAGGCTACTGACTAGATTATCCCTTTTATGTTTTAAAATCTCTGGTGTTGTATTAAGACTATTTCAGAACTATGTTTAAGCTTAAGTAGGGTTATGTAATAAGTATTTATTTGATATTATTATGTAATCTATTAAGTACTGTAGGTTGCGAGACTTGGGGAAATAATTATAATAAATCATTGTATATTATTCTAGATTTTCTGCTGTGATTGTATAATTTTAGTTATTATTGTATTATCGTTAAAAAGTGATGAACCGAATTCGAGAGACTAGTGGCGGTCCGAATTTGGGGGTGTCACATGAACCATCAGTTCCTTCATCTCGATCGGAGCCATTCGGTACGGTGCTTTCGAAATCGGAGCAGTTCCCGGCGCTAAGTCGATCACGAACTCTATCTCCCTATCTGGAGGATGTCTTGGAAAATCGTTCAAAAATATATCCACAAACTCCCTAACCACTGATATCACTTCTTTCTTCGGGCTCTCCTTACAAGTATCTACTATGTAGGCTAGATATCCTACACAGCCTTGCGTCAAAAGTTTCTTGGCTTGCATGATCGTTAGACAAATCGCTTGTCTAGGCAATTTGCTACCATAGAACACTAACTTCGATGGAGTCGTAAGGTTTACCGACTTCTTCTGACAGTCGATTACCGCCCCATGGTTAAACAACCAATCCATACCCAGTATCACATCGAATTCCCCAAGTCTTATCCGAATCAAATCTACCCTCAATTCCTGACCCTTAATGTCCAATCTACAGTTCTTGTATACAAACCTAACAGGAATAACCTCCCTATTCGCAATCTCTATGTTCAAGGGGTAAACTAATTCCTCTTTAGGTAAGTCTAGGGTCTTAGCAAAATCATCATATATGAATGAACAAGTAGCACCCGAATCAAATAATACATATGCATTTATACTATTGACCGGAATAATACCTGACACCACATCTTTTGATTGCACAGCATCCTGCACCGTTATGTTGAATATTCGGGCAGTGGGTCGAACGGCCTGCAGTGGTCCAGCGATAGTCAAAGTGCTGCCGCTGCCATTTCCTCCATTCCTTGTTGACCCTGCTACTGGCTTCTTCGGGCAACTTCTAGCTATGTGATCCTTGGATCCACATGTGTAGAAAGCTCCCTTCTTCGGGTTCGGGTAATTTGGCACAATGTGGCCTTCCTGACCACAGTTGAAGCATACCCGCTTCCCCCTCAGACACACTCTAGTGTTATTCTTCCCGCATGTCACACATGCTTTAATCTTCCTCTTCTGCTGGCTTCCCTGTTGACTCCCAGCTGAAGTGTTGTCGGTCCACCTCATTTTCTGGTTGATAGCCCCGCTACCACCAGCCTTTATTTCTGTCTCATTCTTCTTCTTCTTTTGGTCTTGATTGAACTTGGTCACCGCGTCGCTTTTACCTTCAGCGAGGATGGCCATTTCCAGCACAGCTGCAAACGTATTTAGCTGGAACATGGAAACCTTGCTATAGAGCCAGGGCTTAAGTCCCCGCTCAAACCTTCTCGCCTTCCTAGAGTCAGTACTGACCTGGTATGTAGCGAACCTGGCCAGCTCGTTAAATTTTGCGGGGTATTCTGACACCGTCATTACTCCCTATTTAAGTTCTAGAAACTAGACCTCCATCTGGTCCTGCAAGCTAACGGGGAAGTACATTTTAAAGAACATCTCTTTGAAACGTTCCCATGCTAATAACTCCTTCTCCTTCCCACGTTTTATTGGCCTGCCACCAAAAACTAGCATCCGACTTCAACATAAAAGTCACGAAAGCCGTCTTCTGGTCCTCGCTAACTCTAGCTACGTCGAAGACCTTCTCCATCTCCATTACCTGTGACACCCCCAAATTTGGGTTCTCTAACCCTGATTCGTTCGTCACGATACAATACAAATATTCACCTCTAAACAACATACCATAACTAAATGCGGAATATAATAAACGTATGTCGTTCATTCAAAAGGTGTTACTAGTCCCAAGATTCAATAACCTTAATACAATCATACGAACATACCCTAGAATAATTATTAGGGTTCATATTACATAACAGTAATTAAACTAATAATAAGACAAAGTATGCTCCTTGTAAACTATCCCTACATCTTTCCTTTACCCTTGTCCTTCCCTGAAGTCTCGGGCTTAACTGCAATAGAAGTCATGATATAGAAAGAATGAGCAACAAGTTTGCTCAGCAAGTTTAAATATAACAATAAAGGGTATATCATGATGAATGGAATATATCTGACAATGAATTCAACAATATGAATATCGGAAGCAAGAATAATAATTTCTTTTAGAATAACTGATAGTCAAGTAGACTTTGAACTATAAAACTCCAATGGAATCAATAGCTGATTGACCCTTTGGTTACTGGCTACAGAATAAGTACTTGAGGGGATCAGCCTTGCGTACGCCATGTATATGCATAACATTCAATTCTGCTATTTGTATCTTTATATTAGATATCTGGGGTACTCCCCTATATATAAGGGGTATTCTTTTAAGTCTAAGAATCCATACCATCAATTGGTCTGGATTGCTTTTATAAAACTTCATACAATTGTCTGACCGAACAAGGGTTCAGACATTATCTGACGTAGTTCAAGAATTATAGAACTTTAAATAAGGTACAAGTCCAAGACTGTACGAACTCAAGTGCACCAAGTGTGAATATCACTAAGATCGATGTGGAATAATTGTAAAGTAATTAAACCACCTAAAGCATGCTTGAAAATAAGATTCAAGCTTAAATAAAATAACTTGTAACACAATAATAACCTGCTCAATACAATATGAGAAGGATAAGAAACTTGCTCAATAAAGAATGAGTTTCAGAAGACTTGCACAAATAAAGAGTGTAAGTCAGAGAACTTGCAGAACCAAAGAGTGAAGTTCGAGAACTTGCACAATTATAGATTCCTTGTATAAAGTAAATGCATAGGTTAGGATACTTGCTCAAGTAAAAGATTAAGAATTAAGGAACTTGCCTGTTTTATCAGCTACAAATAGTTCTAGCTTAAATTAAACTGCGTTGGAACGACTTAACATTAACAAGTCAGTCTTTCCAATTAGTATGTGTAAACTAATATGAGTCTACACTTACAAGAATCAAATCATCACATAGGCCTATCCCATAATTCACGTAAGTCAATCTAATCATGTCTTAGATTTAATAACTTTAGATTACCTAGTTACTATGCATCAATATAGGCTTGAACACATAGCACTTCAATTTAATCATGCAATACAATTTAAGATACACATATTGTAAGGTTCAGTCCGTAATTCTAGGTTATAAGGTTCAACGTTGGACATCCTTATACTTTAAGTAAAAATCAAGTGCATGCTTCAAGGGTCAACTATTAAAGTCATATTACCACATAACGAGGCTAAACGATATTCATTAGTCATGCTTGTGCGTAAACAACACATGTATACTTTAATCACATAGTTCATATTTTAGAAATTTCCTTTTCATGAATATGTGTGCATAGGTGAAAACTATGTTTAACCAAAATGACACTCATGTCAACATGTCTATAGGCATAATGAATCCTAATATACATGCTTGCATGATCATAACATAACTCATATGGTAATCGATGTTATTAACTTTCAAATCTTAAGTTTTCTTTAAAAATTGCAGCAAACCCTTTTAGTACATGCAAGGCATCTCGACATATAATTTATATGCATTTGAAACCATATTAAAGTCACATAAACGTTCTTATATGGTCAGAATCTAAAAGACATAAGTCTTGGTCAAGTTTGCTTTCAAAGTTCTTAAGTTTTTCTTGAAAAACCTCTTGAATCTTTCAATCAAGTATGCTAGTGCATGATTAACACTTTAAACATGCATTTCATGTCAATATAAACTATACGATCATGTTTTTAAAATCAGAATGTACATATGTTACGTACATGTCAAAGTTCATATTCGAGACTATAAGTTTCATTTCAAAACCATAAGTTTTTCAACACTCGTGTGTACTAACATCGTTATACATGCTCATACTACGTCTACGTACATATATATACATATTAATCATGTCCACATGCTTGCCAAATAAGGTACCATATGTTAGTACATAACAGCAGCTTAACAGAAATCAAAAATTAGAAACTGGGACTGGCGCAGCTGCGCAGGTGTCGGCCAGAGACAGACACTGCACTGCTTCGGCAGAAACTTAGCCCAACTCAGAAATTCTTAACGAAAATCATTTCAAACAACCATATAGCAGTTCTAACATGGTAATAAACTATCATAGCAACTAATAAGCATACTCCAATAAAGTTATCAATCAAACCATGCTTAATTCAAGAATTAAGGAATTAGCAACATATCAGAAAATGAAGAACATGAAAATGAAGTTATACCTCTGCTAAAGAAATGGACTTGCTGCAATATTTCTCTCCCTCAACTCAATTGAATTTTCAGAATACAAGCTAAATTCTATACTTAGAGAAAATCTCAGCAAAAACAAAGAAGAAGGAGAGAGCTCATAATATAGACAATTCAATACACGGTTCAAAACTTTGCTTACCATATTAAACCATAGGATTGCAATATTGTATAATGGTTTACAAGAAGTTGGTGAATACAATTATGAAACCCACTCCCGCCATACTCATTAGCTCTATATTGCTAAAATTGAGAGAATGAGTAGAGTAGTATAGCTAGGGAGTTCACGTGAAGAAGAGTTGGGCACTCAAGGTGAGACTCAGCAACTTGCAAGTGCAATACACAATACTAATGTAATATATATATAGCCTGTAACGATTGAGATTTTAATAGTTAATTTTAAATATTTATTGAGTCAAATAAATATTTTATGTGATTTATTTATTGAGTGAAATAAATAAATTACGTGAATTATTAGAGTGATTTAATTAAGTGTTACATATTAATTTAATGAATGTTATTTAATTGACGTGTATATATTAATTTTATATTATAGTTCTAATTTAATTGAGAGAATTAAATTAGATGAAATGTATGTTGTTACATGAATTATAATTAGCGAGTAATTATAATTATGTGACAAATTATTTTATGTGGTTAATTGATTTTAATTGATTTTAATAGGTTAAATAAGAATGTTCAATATTTAGTTAATTTAAATGTGACATTTAAAATATGTGTAAATGAATTATTCAAATAAAGAAAAAGAATTTTAAATAATTTTTACCAAACAAGGCCCTTGCTTTTGTTTTAAAGGACTGTTGCCAAACAGGGCCCTTACACTAGCTTAACCCTAAATTACCTAAACCATGGTTAATTTAATAAAATTAATTTTAAAAACTACATATTGCCAAACATAGGCTTTTGAATTTTGTAACTTATATAATAAATGTATTTATTATATATATTAATTAATTAGGAGTTATATATTATCAATATATGTATATTATATCAGTATAATAAAACTACGTTAGTTAGTCTAAACTACGTTAGTTTTTCCTAAGTCTAAACTAAGAAAACAAGGAGAAAAAAGAAGAGCAGAGAAGTTGAGAGAAAGAAGGAGAATATGGAGAGAAAGCAAGAAAAGCTTAAGGGAATTCATCTTCTTCACTAACAACTAGCGTAAAGGTAATTTATAATCTCTACTTTTATATTTTCAGAACTCAGCTATATGTTCTTCGTATTTTGTTCTCTAACAAAAATGATTTTCATGAAATTGTATAAACATGGACTATATATATAGATTGTATTCATGTGTTGTTCGTAATGGTTTGATTCCTATCAATGATTTTCAGAAAACCAAATTAGTGATTAAGTATGCTTTAATTAAAAATTTTGTTCTTATGTGTTATTTGATTTTGGTCAATTTAAAGTAAAAATTAATGAATTAGAATATGCCAACATGCTTATTGGAAAATTGTTTGATGATCACATGCAATTACGTATATAATGTATGTATATAGAGTGGAATTGATGGAGAAAATTTCTTACAGTGGATTATTTTGGAAAAATATGAGTTTTCATGAAAATGGCCAAATTGGATTTTTAAAACTTGTGATTATCATTATTTAGATGGTTGTTATGTTGTAGAAATATGTTATGTTATGTATTATTGCATATGTATGAGTTACAGTGGCTACGTTACTGTAATTTTTTGTTTGTTGGCTTGAATGGGTTGTTTGGTAAAGAAGAGGGTCGAAACTGTCTGTGTCTGCCCGCGTTGCTGCGTAGTTGCGCCGACAGCAAGGCCAGGAGCAGCGCAGCTGCGCCGCTTACTCTTCTCTTATCCGACCCCTGCCCAGCTGCGCCGGTGCCCAGGCTGCTGGCTGTGCAGCTGCGCCGTGCACAATGCTTGGGCAATGACTTTAGTTTCTTGTGCAGTTTATTTTAAAGCCTTAGTTTAATTATTCCTTGATAGTGGACATATATTTAAGTGATATAACATGTTGTTATATGATTGTGACAAATTCATATTTGGGAAATAAAAGAAATTTTGAAAACTTTAATTAGATTATAAATGTTTTATTGTAATGAGTTACTTAATTATAATTTGATTAATTGTAATTAAGAGTAAGTGTTTAATTTAAAGTATAATATGGTTAAATTATAATGTATAGAAATTGATTTATTTTAATCAATTAGATGTTAATTTAAATTATAATTTAAGTAATTATAATTTAATAAATGCATGTTTAGTTATGGATTTTAAGTTTATAATTGCATGATTAATTATAATTTGTGTAATTATAATGCATGATATAGTTTAATTAATTATTAATTATGAATTGGTGATAATTTAAGAGGTAATTATAATTGAGTATATATAATCAGATTAAGTGTTTAAATTATAATTTAGCTAAATACATAATTAAATTAATTATGTGAGTATGTGAGTGATGTAATTAACTATGTGATAGTTAATTATTATTATTATTTATTTAATTAGAGTGAGTTAACCATGAGGGTTAACCACTTATGTGAATTAGTTATGTGTTAACTGATTTAAATTATTATAATTGAATGTGTATAGGAAGTGTTTAAGTACGTAGTTGAGTTAAGTAGCTTGCGCGTAAGGCAAGTTTTCTAAACCCTAAACTCGTTCATTTAAATTTATTTTTTCATGGTTGAGAATGTCTTTTTATTTCTATATTGGACAAGTTATTTGTTGAATGGAAATGATCTTAACTTATTGTTCAAGTAAGATCCAGTTATTATTTTAAATGCTTTAAGTTGATTCTAAAGAATATGTTAGTTCATAATTCTGTTATTTATGAATTATTGAAAGTCGATTCAACTAATCCTTAGTTGATGAACGTGAACTCTAAATTTCCTTGTAAGCTTATCAACTAATCCCTTAGCTGATAAATGAGAATTCTAAATTACCCTTTTAGTTATCCAAACCAAACTTTCTTTGGGGCGGACTTGAATTCAAATTACTGAGTTGAACAACCCTTTTATTAAGGGAAGTTACTACGCATAGCGTTAAGATGTTTGTGCACAATACATGGTACGAATGGTTGATCCCCCTAAGTACGGATTAAGGTCCATAGTCTTATTGACTGTTAAAGGTTTAAATAGAAATGTTTATAACCTAGGACGAAAGTTCAAAAGTCTTATGACCCTCAGATAAATTCTATTTTTGAATTATAATTGTGATGAAAGAATTATTATTCAATTCTTTATTGTTGAAGCGAATCATATTATTCAGATTCTTTTAAAGATATCCTTTCATGTATATATTATTGTTAAACTCTAGTGAGCTGTTGTTTGCTCACTGTTGCATTAAATAAAAATTTCAGTTAAGGTTGATAACGTTGAAGCTCCGTCTACGAGTGAGGGCAAGGGAAAGCAAAGCAAGTGAAGGACTTATTTTTAATTAATTGAGAATGATTGTAATAAGACTTGAATATTATATTTTTATTTCCGCACTTTATTATTTTCATGTCAAGGTTAGAGTAACCCGGGATTATTTTAAAAAGGTTGTAACCCTTATTGTAAGAGAGATTTATTTATTTTAATTTAAGTTGTAGTTTATTTTGCATTATTCATTGGGTAGATGTATGTTATATTAGAAAGTGAACACCAAATCATGTGGAAACGAAGTACCCAGATTTGGGGTGTCACAGGTTGGTATTAAAGTTGTAGGTTATGAAACCTTAGGTGGGGAAAAACCTTAGGTAGTATCCTTGTGGTAAGATCGAAAAGATAGATGTGATAGGTAAAGATAATAAACTACTTTATGTGCTATGTGTTTACATTTTTGTATTTGAAGAGTGACGATTCGTATCACGTAATAATGAAGTTTAAAATTCTTTTGTCAGGATGTCGAACGTTGGAGAACCTAGTCAGGCTAGAGAGGATGTACCTCAGATGCCTAGAGAGGAGGAGCCCCATGACATACATGTTGTTTGGGAGCAACTGGTTAGGAGAGAGTCATCTCCAGTGATCATTGTGGCTGGTCGGAAGCGTGAGCTGACACCTATTCCAGAGGATGAGGACGAGGACAAGTCTAAAGAGGAGGAAAAGGATCCCGAAGAGGAATTCCCACCTCACTCTACTAGTGCTAAGATGTACGAGGCAGTCTACGATAGCAACGTGGAGCTTCATGGATGAGTAGGAGATCTCGAGGAAACTGTCCAGCAGTGAGACGAGACGATCGAGGAAATGGCAAGTGACATAGGAGATGCACAGTGGAGCCTGATATATATGAAGGTTGATAGAGATGCTGCTCAATTTGAACTGGCAAAGCTGAAGCAAGACATCCAGGAGGAGTCGAGGAAGCGTGCCAGAGCTGAAGAGTCAAGCTTGAGGGCTAATCAACGAGCTGATCGAGCTGAAGCCAAGAGGGCCAAGCTGAGGAAAACAGAATATGCTTTTTATACAGCGATAGAGAGAGCTTAGGACTATATTTTCTACTACCCAGCTCAGTTCCAAGGTATACCGTGGTATGTGGTGGATCGAAGAATGGCGTTTCGGGTAATGGAAGAGGAACGTAGAGAGGCTGTGCGACGCATTAACATGCCTAGGCAGTAGTAGAGTTTTATTTATATGTTATTTTGTAATAAGTATTGTAAATCCCATAGATTGAGATAAGAATGGGATGAGTTAATAATGTAATCCTGTAACTTTTCCAGTTTAAGAAGGATGATAGAAATAGCAGAAATGCTATCTGTTTGATGTTTTTAAACTACGAGTAATTAATAAAAGAAGTTTATTTGACATGCTATGTGTTCCATGTGAATTGAATTGTTTAAAATGTTAAGTATGAACTTGAATACTTAATAGTTGAATAGAGGGTCTAATAATAATATTTTCTTAACAGAAAATGCCTCCTAGAAGAAGACCAATGCGTCAAAACCCCGAGGGTTCAACGAACAACAACAACAATAATAACGATGGGACGAATCCCAACTAGGTTCAGCAGTTGGTGAACCTATTGACCGGAGCTCTTGCGAATCAACTGCAAGTGCAGGGAACAATGTTCAAGGAATTCAAGGCAGTAGGACCGCCTGAGTTCAAAGGATCGACTAACCCTATTGAAGCTCAGACATGGGTTATGGAAATGGAGAAGGTATTTAACATGGCTAGGGTAGGGGAAGACCAGAAGACAGCGTTTGCGGCTTTTATGTTGAAGTCGGATGCTAGCTTTTGGTGGCAGGCTAACAAGACGCATGAGGGAGAGGGAGTCATAGCGTGGGAATGTTTCAAGGAAATGTTCTACGAGATGTACTTCCCAGTGAGTTCCCAGGACCATATGGAGGTCCAATTCCTAGAACTTAAGCAAGGAGGGATGACGGTGTCCGAGTATGCCACTTAGTTTAACGAGTTGGCCAGGTTCGCTACTTACCAGGTCAGTACGGATGCTAGGAAAGCGAGGAGGTTTGAGCGGGGACTAAAGCCCTGGCTCTACAGCAAGGTCTCCAAGTTCCAACTGAATACCTTTGCAGCAGTGCTTGAGAAAGCCATACTTGCTGAGGGAGGAAGCGAAGCGGTGACGAAGTTCAACCAAGACAAGAAGAAGAAGAATGAGGTAGAAAGCAAGACTGGGGGTAGCGGCGCTGTGAACCAGAAGAGGAAGTGGTCTGATAATACCTCTGTTGGGAGTCAGCAAGGAAGCTATCAAAAGAGGAAGTTTGAAGCATGTGCTACATGCGGAAAGAATCACACTAGCGTGTGTATGAAGGGGAAGCGGGTGTGCTTCAACTGTGGTCAGGAAGGCCACATTGCCCCTAATTGCCTAAACCCGAAGAAGGGAGCTTGCTTTACATATGGATCCAACGATCACATGGCTCGCAACTGCCCGAAGAAGCTGACGACAGGGTCAACAGGGAGCGGAGGGAATGAAAGCGGCAGTACCGTTAATATCGCTGCACCATTGCAAGTTGTTCGACCCACTGCACGGACATTCAATATGACGGTGCAGGATGCTGTGCAATCAAAAGATGCTGTGCAATCAAAAGACGCGGTGTCAGGTATTATTCCGATCAATAGTATAAATGCATATGTATTATTTGATTCGGGTGCTATTTGCTCATTCATATCTGATGATTTTGCTAAGACCCTAGACTTACCTGTAGAGGAGTTAGTTTAACCTTTGAACATAAAGATTGCGAATAGGGAGGTTATTCTTGTTAGGAGCGTTTATAAGAACTGCAGATTGGACATTAAGGGTCAGGAGCTTAGAGTAGATTTGATTCCAATTAAACTTGGGGAATTCGACGTCATACTGGGTATGGATTGGTTGTTCAACCATGGGGCAGGTAATCGACTGTCAGAAGAAGTCGGTAAACCTTATGACTCCGTCGAAGATGGTGTTCTATGGTAGCAAATCGCCTAGACAAGCGAGTTGTTTGACGATTATGCAAGCCAAGAAATTTTTGACGTAAGGCTATGTGGGATATCTAGGCTACATAGTAGATACGCGTAAGGAAAGTCCGAAGGTGGAGGAGATATCGATAGTTAAGATGTTTGTGGACATTTTTCCAAGCGATTTGCCAGGACTTTCGCCAGATAGGGAGACAGAGTTCGTGATCGATCTAGCGCTGGGAACTGCTCCGGTTTTGAAGGCTCCGTACCGAATGGCTCCAGTTGAGATGAAGGAACTGATGGTTCAACTACAAGAACTATTAGACAAGAAGTATATCCAACCGAGCGTTTCACCGTGGGGAGCACCTATTTTGTTTGTTAAGAAGAAGGATGGGTCGATGCGTCTTTGCATTGATTATAGGGAGTTGAATAAAGTTACGATCAAGAATAGGTATCCTTTACCTAGGATCGATGACTTGTTTGATCAACTGAAGGGTGCGAAGTGCTTCTCGAAAATTAATTTGAGAAGCGGGTATCATCAGTTGAAGGTGAGGAAGGAAGATATACCTAAAATGGCTTTTAGGACTCGATATGGTCATTACGAGTTCTTGGTGATGTCATTTGGTCTCACGAATGCCGTAGCTGCATTTATGTGTTGGGTTTGTAAGAAATCGTGACGCAATCAAATTACAAAAATTAGCAGAAGCATGGTATATCAGAGTTTAAAAATTTTCTACAAAACCATTACCCGGATCATCCTTTATGCAAATTATTAATTTAAAATAATAAATAAGAAGTTATAAAATCATACCATTGTAGAACGAAGCTTCCACAGGTACGAGTTCAACTCCTTATTCTTCGAGATCTCCTTGAATTTTCGGGTTAGATTCCTTCCTTTGATCAACGTTAGCCACCCAAGTGTTTGGCCTCTAGAGGTGATCCACCAAGGAAGATGACTTATCAAGAAGGAGGGTGTTTGGCTAAACCTTAATTTTCTATCCTCTATAGAAAAGGAGTACTCTCCAACAATTGGAATTGCATCAAGTAATATCTATTATAAGAATCCTCTTATATAGATATTGGTCAACCCTTCTAATCCTATTAGACATGGGATTTCTTTTAATTAATTAAACTCCTTTAATTAATTTAGGCTTCCCACCACATGGGAAATAATTAATTAAATTTATTTAATTAATTTGTCTCCTAATCTTAATAGGAATAAATGAGAGTACTAATATTAAATTAATTACTAAACTCCTTTAGAAATTAAAATAATTATAATTATAATAATATTAATAAGACTCCTCTTATTAATTTATATTTAATATTTCCAAAATATTAAATAATAAATATTAAGCTATTTAATTTATTCTATCACCATAGATTAAATTAATTTCACTTAATACATTATTACGATTATGACATTACCTTCTTAAATAATTATTCTTCCTTTTATGGTGTGACCATTTAGGTTCTCCATATTAAAACGGTTGTGAATAAATCAATTAGAACAATTCTAATCTTATTTAAATAAATAAATTAAACTAATAATGTATTTAAATAAATAATATTTATTCTACAATAGGGATAAGCCTCCCTAGCGATCAACGACTTTTCAGATAATATAGATTTCAACATTAATCATAAAAGAACCTGTGAGTAAATAGTTACCATACAATTCAATCCTTCCACCATACAATGTCCCAATTAAATATAAGACATGAATTTACTGTCAAGTCTTATTTTATTTAATTATATGTATTTCGATTAGAAAATGCACAACTCTAAATAATGTAAATTAGAAACTCCTTTCTAATTTCATTTTACCTTGGCCAAGGATTCCTGGGTTGTCATTTAACGAATCACATAGGACATATCTCCTCCTTTACTAGAGGTGGTAGATTCTTTATTGATCATTCATTATCTCCATATGTAACTCATTATACCCAAGCATACCCTTTTATATACCCTAAAGGGCTTTAAGGAATAAGTCAAAGTATAATTCATTACATACAAGATACTATGATGATCTCAAGTCTAAGGATCACTTATACTACTATCACATTAGGAATTCCTATTGACAGGCGAGTAAAACTCCATTAGGTATTCCATAGCGAGTCACGTTCAGTGAACTTATTCTCCAATAAGCACCTACATACTTGCTTTAGTGTTTCCATACAAATGATCATGAGATCAATCATCCTCATCCAATGAGCAAGCAATATATGTACCAATCTATCCGGATTTACTAATCCCCTTTTTAGTAATCCCACGATTGGGAACTATTTTAGTTTTAGAGCTTTCTAAGAATTTAGATCTCATTAGCATGATCATCATCATGATTCTAAAAGCATTGTTTAAAACTATGGGTTATTTACATATTATAAAAACAGCACCATGTAGATAATTAAATGCCTATAATAAATGAATATTTTATTAATAAATAAATAAGATTGTTTACAAAGTACGTGCTTTATCATCATACATGATTGGCTTGTATGCACACTACTATCAATCTCCCACTTGCACTAAAGCCAATCGCCATGGTATCTCATACCCATCTTCTCTAAGTGACGATCAAACTGCTGTTGTGTTAAAGCTTTAGTAAATGGATCTGCAATGTTGTCTTGAGAGTCTACACGCTCCAAGGTGACGTCTCCTCTTTCAATGATCTCCCTGATCAAGTGAAATCGCCGCAACACGTGTTTAGATTTTTGATGAGACCTTGGTTCCTTAGCCTGTGCAACTGCTCTTGTGTTGTCACAGTAAACGGGAACTGCTTCTCCAATGCTAGGAACCATACCAAGTTCAGTTATGAACTTCTTCATCCAAATAGCTTCCTTTGCAGCTTCACTTGCAGCTATATACTCTGCCTCTATCACTGAATCAGCAACTGTTTGCTGCTTGGAACTCTTCCAACTCACTGCGCCTTCGTTCAAGGTAAAAATATACCCCGAAACAGATTTACTGTCATCTTGGTCCGTTTAAAAACTTGAGTCTGTGAAGCCCTCGAGTTTTAATTCAGACCCACCGTAGACAAGAAAAATATCCTTAGTCCTTCTCAAGTATTTTAGGATATTCTTCACTGCCTTCCAGTGCTCTTATCCTGGATTTGACTGTTATCTTCTCGTTACACTAAGTGCATGAGCAACATCCGGTCTAGTACATATCATACCGTACATGATAGATCCTATTGCAGAAGCATAAGGGATCTTACTAATATGGGCTCTCTCCTCAGGTGTCTTTGGGGCCTGTTTCTTGGAGAGATGTATTCCATGGCTCATCGGCATGAGACCTCTTTTGGAATCTTCCATGCTAAATCTCTTTAGCATTGCATCAATGTACGTTTCTTGGGATAAACCAAGCATCCTTTTAGATCTATCTCTATAGATCTTTATCCCCAAAATATAGGATGCTTCTCCCAAGTCCTTCATGGAGAAGTGTTTAGATAACTAGATTTTAATCGATTGTAGCATAGGAATGTCATTCCCTATCAGTAATATATCATCAACATATAATACAAGGAATAAAACTGCGCTCCCACTAACCTTCTTGTACACACATGGTTCATCGTCATTTTTGATAAAATCAAACTCTTTGATTGTCTCATCAAAACGAATGTTCCATCTACGAGAAGCTTGCTTCAATCCATAAATGGATCGTTGCAGCTTACAGACTTGATTTGTTCCAACCTTTGAAATAAATCCCTCTGGCTGTGTCATATACACATCCTCCTCAAGTTTCCCATTGAGGAAGGCCATTTTCACGTCCATCTGCCAGATCTCATAGTCGTTATAAGCTGCAATCGCAAGCAAAATCTGAATGGACTTGAGCATAGCTACTGGTGAAAAGGTTTCATCATAGTCAACTCCTTGTCTTTGTTTGAAACCTTTTTCAACCAATCGGGCCTTATAGGTCTCTACCTTGCCGTCCACTCCAGTCTTTCTTTTAAAGACCCATTTACACCCAATAGGCTTAATGCCTTCAGGTGGTGAAACCAAAGTCCATACTTTGTTTTCATACATGGAGTCCATTTCGGATTTCATAGCTTCAAGCCATTTTCCTGAGTCTTTATTACTCATAGCCTGTTCGTAATTCAATGGATCATCATCATTCATGATGTGTACCTCATCGTCATCCTCTACAACGAATCCATACCTCTCAGGTATCTTCGGTACTCTTCCAGATTTACGAACAGAGTGTGGTATAGTAGGTTCTTCTACTTGGTCAGGTACCTGACTTTGATCCGTGGTAATTTGTGGTTCTTGAACTTCTTCAAGATATATCTTACTCCCACTGACCCCTTCATGGATAAACTCCTTTTCCAAGAAGGCAGCATGTTTCGCAACAAACACCTTTTGATCAGTTGGATGATAGAAATAACGCCATAAAGTTTCTTTAGGGTATCCCACAAATCTACACTTATCGGATTTAGTCTGTAGCTTATTATTTTCAAACTTTTTGACATAAGCTGGGCAACCCTAAGTCTTAACATGCTTAAGATTTGGTTTCCTCCCCTTCCACATCTCATATGGAGTCTTTGGGGCGAATTTGGTAGGTACCTTGTTAAGTAGGTATGCAGCCGTTTCTAGGGCATATCCCCAGAAAGAAATTGGAAGGTCGGTAAAACTCATCATGGATCGAACCATGTCCAACAGTGTTCGATTTCTCTTTTCAGATACTCCATTTAACTGTGGTGTACCTGGAGGAGTCCATTGTGAGATTATACCATTTTCTTTGAGACAATTGAGAAACTCACAACTTAAGTATTCTCCACCTCGATCTGATCGAAGAATCTTTATACTCTTGCCCATTTGTTTCTCTACTTCACTTCTGAACTCTTTGAACTTTTCAAATGATTCTGACTTGTATTTCATTAAATACACATATCCAAATCTTGAGTGATCATCAGTGAAAGTAATAAAATAAGAATACCCACCCCGTGCACTTGTTGTCATAGGTCCACAAACGTCTGTGTGAATCAATACCAACAACTCTGTAACTCTTTCTCCTTTTCCACTAAAAGGAGATTTAGTCATTTTACCCATGAGACAAGATTCATAAGTTGGATATGATTCATAATCAGATAACTCAAGGAGCCCATCTTTATGCAACTTGGATAATCTTGTTTCATTGATATGACCGAGTCTACAGTGCCACATGTAGGTATAATTAATATAATCTCTTTTCCTTTTCTTAGTTTGTTCAATTTGAAAATATTTTCTTGTAAGTCAAGTATATAAAGTCCATTTTGCAAATTTCCAACACCATATAAAACATCGTCTTTATAAATAGAACAACTATTGTTCTTCATAACAACGTTAAATCCTTCCATATCCAATACAGAAATTGAAATAATATTTTTAATAATATTCGGAACATAATAACAATTATTAAGATAAATGGACTTGCCCGAAGGCATTGCTAAATAATAAGTTCCTACAGCTAATGCAGCAACCTTTGCTCCATTCCCCACTCGTAGGATCACCTCATCATTGTTCAGCTTTCTACTTCTAACCAGTCCCTTCACATTATTACATATGTGAGAACCACAGCTGGTATCTAATACCCAAGTAGAATTATGACTTTCAAAAAAATTAATTTCAATCATAAACAAACCTTGATTGGAAGTCGAAGCTTCTCCAAACTTCTTGTCTGCCAGAAACTTCTTGCAGTTCCTCTTCCAATGACCCGGCTCGTTGCAATGGAAGCACATTCCTTTGCTAGCTGAATCAGGTTTCTTTTGTTCCTTTATGTTCACCTTGCCCTTGGTCATCTTAGATCTGAAGAGATCCTTAGATATCTCATATCTAGCAGTCCTACTTTGTTCACCATACAACTCCTTGAGGTGAATCAACATAGTAGGAGCATCCATGTTTTCGTGCTGACGCTGAAGCTCGTTATTCATGGATGCGAGCATGATGTATTGAGCCACAGATGCATCATCTTGCCACTTTACAATGGTGGCAATCTCTTCCTTAGAGGTTGTTTCTGGAACAGTTTTAGGGACAGGTGAGTTTAGGACATAAGAAATCTTTTCAGCAGTGAGAACTATTCTCAGATTTCTTAGTCAATCCGTATAATTCGGCCCTTTAAGCTTATTAGCATCAAGTATGCTTCGCAGTGAAATTAGTAATTTTGACATTTTTAAAATTCTGCATGTGAAAAAAACAACATTTTAGCAAACATTCGTTTTATTAACTTTGCATACCAAAATAAATTTAGGTCTTTATTTTAAATTGGTATCTCCCACTATTTTCATCAAACTATATTACCCTCACTTATATAGTTCGGCAACATCTAATTAAAGATTTGCTAGTGAGAATAAGGATCCCATTTCAAATGTATATAACCTTGTGGATAGCACAACAAGCGATATACAAATAAATAGGTAAACAACTCTTGTCAATTACATCACCATGTAATTTCTTTTATTTTGCCTCTTAAATCATAATGGTCAAGTGTGTGCACATCCGAACTAAAATAATTTAAGTTAAGTCCAGCCTAGCACTTTCATAAATTCAAAAAAGAAAAATGTTCGTCCTTGTGGATAGCACAACAAGACTAGATCGTTCAATTTTCTTGATAAGCATCAAATGTGATTAATTAACATCTTAAATACTCAATACTCGCCTTGTGGATAGCACAACAAGCTCATGTTAAATATTTAATACTCTATTAATTTATCATGCTAGAAGGCGACATTCGATATTCTAAATATCTTTGAACGCTTCGGACTTAATATTATTTCTTTGAGGGGTTTGTTATTATTTGTCTCATCTTGTTTAGCGCACATGCACATATATATATAAAATACGCGTCATTTTATTAAACATGCGAAGCATGTTTGCATAAAATATAATATATATAATATTTAGCATGCAATATAGAATACTATATTCTACCCGAATTGATTATGGACTTTTATTCTAGTTTGGTTCACTAAAGCCACCAAGTGAACCAAAAGGTCAAACCTAGGAGTGCAAGAATTTAAATTTAAATGTAACTATTACATTTAAATACGGGCTCCATACAAACGGGTATTCACGCGCTCCTTGCTCCTTGGTCTCCAATTTCTTCAAGATAATTCTAACTATTTCTATTACATTAAACTATTTAATTTAAATAGAAACCTTGATCAGCAGTCAAGGGAAAGTACATAGGAGGGAGATAGAATTTTATATCAAGAAAAAAATTAGAGAAGACGAGGTACGCAGACCCCATTTAATAAAACTCATTCATTCAAGCATTCAACTAAAATAAAATCCAATCGCATTGGTCAAATAGTCCATAATCAATCCCCATTAATTATCATACATATCACCATATATATCAATAAATAAATATTCATCTCATGAATTAAAATATTTCATATATATATGAGTATCATTTAATAGGCAATTTTAAATTACATGAAATCCAATTTCAAGATTAAAATAAACTCTTTATTTTAATTATAAAATTATTAAGAATATTTATATATATATATATATATATATATATAAATTCACGTTAATTTTTTAAAAGAGTCACCTTCTTTTATTAAAAGAGTCATGCATGTTTATTAAAAGAGCCCTTTCCTGATGGGTCACCTTCTAGAAAGAGACAATGCCTTTTCTTTGCAGAATTCAAGATTAGCGCCCATAAAAAAAATTTGTGATTCGTCCTTAAAAAAAACGCCATTTTTTTTTCTTTAAAAAAATAATTTTATACAATAAAATTATGCCCAATAAATTATTCTAAATGCATACCCATATGTATATGAAATCAAAAATAAATTAATAATTGCATAAAGGTTTGGCTCTGATGCCACTGTTGGGTTTGTACGAAATCGTGAAGCAATCAAATTGCAAAAATTAGCGGAAGCTTCCACAGGTACGAGTTCAACTCCTTGTTCTTCGAGATCTCCTTGAATTTCCGGGTTAGATTCCTTCCTTTGATCAACGTTAGCCACCCAAGTGTTTGGCCTCTAGAGGTGATCCACCAAGGAAGATGAATTATCAAGAAGGAGGGTGTTTGGCTAAACCTTAGTTTTCTATCCTCTATAGAAAAGGAGTACTCTCCAACAATTGGAATTGCATCAAGTAATATCTATTATAAGAATCCTCTTATATAGATATTGGTCAACCCTTCTAATCCTATTAGACATGGGATTTCTTTTAATTAATTAAACTCCTTTAATTAATTTAGGCTTCCCACCATATGGGAAATAATTAATTAAATTTATTTAATTAATTTGTCTCCTAATCTTATTAGAAATAAATGAGAGTACTAATATTAAATTAATTACTAAACTCCTTTAGAAATTAAAATAATAATAATTATAATAATATTAATAAGACTCCTCTTATTAATTTATATTTAATATTTCCAAAATATTAAATAATAAATATTAAGCTATTTAATTTATTCTATCACCATAGATTAAATTAATTTCACTTAATGCATTCTTACGATTATGACATTACCTTCTTAAATAATTATTCTTCCTTTTATGGTGTGACCCTTTAGGTTCTTTATATTAAACCGGTTGTGAATAAATCAATTAGAACAAGTCTAATCTTATTTAAATAAATAAATTAAACTAATAATGTATTTAAATAAATAATATTTATTCTACAATAGGGATAAGCCTCCCTAGCGATCAACGACTTTCCAGATAATATAGATTTCAACATTAATCATAAAAGAACCTGTGAGTAAATAGTTACCATACAATTCAATCCTTCCACCATACAATGTCCCAATTAAATATAAGACATGAATTTACTGTCAAGTCTTATTTTATTTAATTATATGTATTTCGATTAGAAAATGCACAACTCCAAATAATGTAAATTAGAAACTCCTTTCTAATTTCATTTTACATTGGCCAAGGATTCCTGGGTTGTCATTTAACGAATCACATAGGACATATCTCCTCCTTTACTAGAGGTGGTAGATTCTTTATTGATCATTCATTATCTCCATATGTAACTCATTATACCCAAGCATACCCTTTTATATACCCTAAAGGGCTTTAAGGAATAAGTCAAAGTATAATTCATTACATACAAGATACTATGATGATCTCAAGTCCAAGGATCACTTGTACTACTATCACATTAGGAATTCCTATTGACAGGCGAGTAAAACTCCATTAGGTATTCCATAGCGAGTCACGTTCAGTGAACTTATTCTCTAATAAGCACATACATACTTGCTTTAGTGTCTCCACACAAATGATCATGAGATCAATCATCCTCATCCAATGAGCAAGCAATATATGTACCAATCTATCCGGATTTACTAATCCCCTTTTTAGTAATCCCACGATTGGGAACTATTTTAGTTTTAGAGCTTTCTAAGAATTTAGATCTCATTAGCATGATCATCATCATGATTCTAAAAGCATTGCTTAAAACTATGGGTTATTTGTATATTATAAAAACAGCACCATATAGATAATTAAATGCCTTTAATAAATGAATATTTTATTAATAAATAAATAAGATTGTTTACAAAGTACGTGCTTTATCATCATACATGATTGGCTTGTATGCACACTACTATCATTATGGACCTAATGAACATGGTGTTTAAGCCATTTCTGGACAAGTTTGTGGTAGTGTTCATAGATGACATCCTAGTTTATTCCAAGACAGAGGAGGAGCATGTTGAACACTTACGACTAACCTTAGAAGCACTGAGACGAGAGAAGCTTTACACCAAATTCTCGAAGTGTGAATTCTGGTTGGAACGTGTGCAATTTCTTGGCCAGGTGATTGACAAGGATGGTATTTCGGCAGATCCGTCGAAAGTTGAAGCTGTTATGAATTGGGAATAGCCGAAGACGCCGTCCGAAGTGAGGAGTTTCTTGGGATTTGCTGGTTATTATCGAAGATTTATCCAAGACTTTTCTAGAATCGCAACTCTGTTGACGAATTTGACTTGTAAAACAGTTAAGTTTGTTTGGACGGAGAAGTGTGAGGAGAGTTTTCAAGAGTTGAAGAAGAGGCTGAGTACTGCACCTGTTTTGTCGTTACCGGATAGTACGGGAAATTTTGTGGTGTATAGCGATGCCTCACATAAAGGATTAGGTTGTGTGTTGATGCAGAGTGGCAAAGTCATTGCCTATGCATCACGTCAGCTGAAGGATTACAAGAAGGGGTATCCGACCCATGATTTAGAATTCGCGGCAGTAGTGTTTGCCCTAGATTTGGAGGCACTACTTATATGGAGAAAAGTGTGAAATATACACAGATCACAAGAGTCTGAAGTATATATTTACCCAGAAGGATTTAAATATGCGCTAAAGAAGATGGTCGGGAGAAGCTGAACGTGTTGACTGATCAGGATCAGTTAATAGAGCAGATGGCTAGATTGGAGTTAGAGGTAAGGTTTCCGAAGGAATTGAATGAGAAGTTGTTTCAAGTAACTGTTGGTTCTACGTTGGTAGACAAAGTAAAAGAAGCACAACTTCACAATGAGGAATGTGAGAAGATTCAGAAAAGGATAATCGATGATGAAGAGTTCAAGTTCAAGATCGGTGGTGAAGGTCTGCTACGATTTGAAGGTAGAATCTAGGTAACGCCAGTACCAGAGGTCAAAGAAGAGATTCTGAGCGAAGCTCACAGTTCTAGATATTCTATTCACCCTGGGAGTACGAAGATGTACCAGGATCTTAGGCATCATTTCTGGTGGCCGAATATGAAGAGGGACGTTACGGAATACGTTGCAAAGTGCTTGACGTGTCAGAAAGTCAAAGCAGAACACCAGAGACCGAGTGGTTTGCTACAACCGTTAGAAATTCTGGAGTGGAAGTGGGAACACATCACGATGGACTTCGTGGTGGGTCTTCCAGCGACTCAGAAGGGATTTGATGCGATATGGGTTATAGTGGACCGAATGACGAAGTCAGCCCACTTTCTGTTGATCAGGGTTAAGTACAACTTGGATAAGTTGGCGAAGCTATATGTGAAAGAAATTATTTCTCGACATGGTGTTCCGGTGTCGATTATGTCCGATAGAGATTTGCGTTTTACGTCTAATTTCTGGAAGCGTTTGCAAGAATGTTTGGGAACGCAATTGCGAATGAGTACAGCGTATCATCCTCAGACCGATGGCCAGAGCGAAAGAATGATACAGACGCTTGAGGATATGCTGAGAGCTTATGTGATGGACTTCAAAGGAAGCTGGGAGGATCATCTACCATTGGTGGAGTTCGCCTACAATAATAGTCACCATGCAAGTATCGACATGCCGCCTTATGAAGCATTATATAGAAGGAAATGTAGAACTCCTTTGTGTTGGGATGAAGTCGGTGAACGTCAACTGTTGGGACCAGAATTGGTACAACAAACCACTGAAATTGTGAAGCTGATCAGGACGAGATTAGTTGCTGCTCAAGATAAACAGAAGAAGTATGCCGATTTACATCGACAGAACCAAGAATTCTTACCAAGGAGTTTCATTTTCCTGAAAGTATCTCCCTGGAAAGGAAAGATTAGGTTTGGTAAGAAGGAAAAACTGAGTCCCCGATTCATTAGACCTTTCGAGGTACTACGAAAGGTGGGCGAGGTAGCTTACGAGATTACATTACCTCCGGAGCTCGAGAATATACACAACGTTTTTCATATTTTTGTGTTAAGACCTTATAAGCATGACTATAAACATGTAATAGAGTATGAACCTTTACATTTTGATAAGGATTTAACATATGAAGAAGTACATGTTCAAATAGTTGATAGAAAGGAACAAGTACTTAGGAATAAAGTGATACCTTCTGTTAAAGTAATCTGGAGGAACCACAGTGCTAAAGAAGCCACGTGGGAACTCGAAGATGTTATGATGAAGTCTTATCCGCAATTATTTGTTTAAATTTCTGTGTGTAAACCCCTTATGTATTGATTCTGGGGATAGAATCCTTTTAAGAAGGGAAGAATGTAATAGACGAGAAATTTTTTTGTGTGATTCCAGGGAAAGAATCCTTTTAAGGAGGGAAGATTGTAACGATTGAGATTTTAATAGTTAATTTAAATATTTATTGAGTTAAATAAATATTTTATGTGATTTATTTATTGAGTGAAATAAATAAATTACGTGAATTATGAGAGTGATTTAATTAAGTGTTACATATTAATTTAATGAATGTTATTTAATTGATATGTATATAATAATTTTATATTATAGTTCTAATTTAATTGAGAGAATTAAATTAGATGAAATGTATGTTGTTACATGAATTATAATTAGCGAGTAATTATAATTATGTAACAAATTATTTTATGTGGTTAATTGATTTTAATTGGTTAAATAAGAATGTTCAATATTTATTTAATTAAAATGTGACATTTAAAATATGTGTAAATGAATTATTCAAATAAAGAAAAAGAATTTTAAATGATTTTTACCAAACAAGGCCCTTGCTTTTGTTTTAAAGGATTGTTGCCAAACAGGGCCCTTACACTAGCTTAACCCTAAATTACCTAAACCATGGTTAATTTAATAAAATTAGTTTTAAAAACTACATGTTGCCAAACATAGCCTTGTGGCTTTTGATTTTTATAACTTATATATAATAAATGTATTTCTTATATATATTAATTAATTAGGAGTTACATATTATCAATATATGCATATTATATTAGTATAATAAAACTACGTTAGCCTAAACTACGTTAGTTTTTCCTAAGTCTAAACTAAGAAAACAATGAGAGAAAAGAAGAGCAGAGAAGTTTAGAGAAAGAAGAAGGAGAATTTGGAGAGAAAGCAAGAAAAGCTTAAGGGAATTCATCTTCTTCACTAACAACTAGCTTAAAAGTAATTTATAATCTCTACTTTTATATTTTCAAAACTCAGCTATATGTTCTTCGTATTTTGTTCTATGACAAAAATGAGTTTCATGAAATTATATAAACATGGACAATATATATAGATTGTATTCATGTGTTGTTCGTAGTGGTTTGATTTCTATCAATGATTTTCAGAAAACCAAATAAGTGATTAAGTATGCTTTAATTAAAATTTTTGTTCTTATGTGTTATTTGATTTTGGTCAATTTAAAGTAAAAATTGATGAATTAGAATATGCTAACATGCTTATTGGAAAATTGTTTGATAATCACATGTAATTACGTATATAATGTATGTATATAGAGTGGAATTGATGGAGAAAATTTCTTACAGTGGATTATTTTGGAAAAATATGAGTTTTCAAGAAAATGGCCAAATTGGATTTTTAAAACTTGTGATTATCATTATTTGGATGGTTGTTATGTTGTAGAAACATGTTATGTTAAGTATTATTGCATATGTATGAGTTACAGTGGCTACGTTACTGTAATTTTTTGTTTGTTGGCTTGAATAGGTTGTTCGGTAAAGAAGAGGGTCGAAACTGTCTGCGTCTGGCCGCGTTGCTGCGCAGCTGCGCCGACAGCAAGGCCAGGAGCAGCGCAGCTGCGCCGGTGCCCTGGCTGCTGGCTGCGCAGCTGCGCCGTGCACAATGCTTGGGCAGTGACTTTAGTTTCTTGTGCAGTTTATTTTAAAGCCTTAGTTTAATTATTCCTTGATAGTGGACATATATTTAAATGATATAACATGTTGTTATATGATTGTGACAAATTCATATTTGGAAAATAAAAGAAATTTTGAAAACTTTAATTAGATTATAAATGTTTTATTGTAATGAGTTACTTAATTATAATTTGATTAATTATAATTAAGAGTAAGTGTTTAATTTAAAGTATAATATGGTTAAATTATAATGTATAAAAATTGATTTATTTTAATCAATTAGATGTTAATTTAAATTATAATTTAAGTAATTGTAATTTAATAAATGCATGTTTAGTTATGGATTTTAAGTTTATAATTGCATGATTAATTATAATTTTTGTAATTATAATGCATGATATAATTTAATTAATTATTAATTATGAATTGGTGATAAATTAAGAGGTAATTATAATTGAGTATATATAATTAGATTAAGTGTTTAAATTATAATTTAGCTAAATACATAATTAATTTAATTATGTGAGTATGTGTGTGATGTAATTAACTATGTGATAGTTGATTATTATTATTTATTTAATTAGAGTGAGTTAACCATGAGGGTTAACCACTTATGTGAATTAGTTATGTGTTAACTGATTTAGATTATTATAATTGAATGTGTATACGAAGTGTTTAAGTACGTGGTTGAGTTAAGTAGCTTGCGCGTAAGGCAAGTTTTCTAAACCCTAAACTCGTTTATTTAAATTCATTTATTCATGGTTGAGGATGTCTTTTCATTTCTATATTGGACAAGTTATTTATTGAATGGAAATGATCTTAACTTATTGTTCAAGTAAGATCTAGTTATTATTTTAAATGCTTTAAGTTGATTCTAAAGCATATGTTAGTTCATAATTCTGTTATTTATGAATTATTGAAAGTTGATTCAACTAATCCTTAGTTGATGAACGTGAACTCTAAATTTCCTTGTAAGCTTATCAACTAATCCCTTAGCTGATAAATGAGAATTCTAAATTACCCTTTTAGTTATCCAAACCAAACTTTCTTTGGGGCGGACTTGAATTCAAATTACTGAGTTGAACAACCCTTTTATTAGGGGAAGTTACTATGCATAGCGTTAAGATGTTTGTGCACAATACATGATACGAAGGGTTGATCCCCCTAAGTACGGATTAAGGTTCATAGTCTTATTGACTGTTAAAGGTTTAAATAGAAATGTTTATAACCTAGGACGAAAGTTCTAAGGTCTTATGACCCTCAGATAAATTCTATTTTCAAATTGTAATTGTGATGAAAGAATTATTATTCAATCCTTTATTGTTGAAGCGAATCATATTATTCAGATTCTTTTAAAGATATCCTTTCATGTATATATTATTGTTAAACTCCAGTGAGCTGTTGTTTGTTCACTCTTGCATTAAATAACAATTTCAGTTAAGATTGATAACGCTGATGCTCCGTCTACGAGTAAGGGTAAGGGAAAGCAAAGCAAGTGAAGACTTGTTTTTATTTAATTGAGAATGATTGTAATAAGACTTGAATATTATGTTTTTATTTTTGCACTTTATTATTTTCATGTCAGGGTTAAAGTAACCCGGGATTATTTTCAAAAGGTTGTAACCCTTGTTGTAAGGGAGATTTATTTATTTTAATTTAAGTTGTAGTTTATTTTGCATTATTCATTGGGTAGATGTATGTTATATTAGAAAGTGAACACCAAATCATGTGAAAACGAAGTACCCAGATTTGGGGGTGTCACATAGCCTATCATGCTTACTAAGGCTACATTATGTATACATATTACATATCATATAACTTAGGTTATAAATAAATTAAAGTCACAATTTCAATGAGCAATTAATAAAATAATGTATCAAATAATGGTACATATATATTAACATATACTCCATGTACATTTTATTAACACGGAATATGATTCAATTGGGTATTACTATTACTCATTACCATAACTGTTATTATTATAATCATAATAACTTAATGAAATAATTATCACTTAATAACGTTTATTGATATTAATATAAGGTAATAGGGTATTAATTAAATTTTACCCACACACATCATGTCACATGAACAATATTATTATGTAACTCTATTAATGCAATTAATCTTACTATATAGTCTATATATATAATATATAGACATATTAATGTGTCACCTTGTACTATATATAATATATAGTTAACTACCATATATTAAAGGTTCAGTTATTGCATGCTTGTATAAAATAATTAGTCAATTAAATATAACCTCATAATATTTATTAATAAATTACACACTTATGTTTTATTATTCTCAACAACAATAATTTTATATGTTATCAATTAATTACTCAAATACCAATTAATCAATCACGATTAAACCTCTACACTATATTCTAGTAATTGAATATTTAATTACTATCAATTCTTTTGATATTAAGACTTAGGGCTAGTCCACTAATTTAATAAACCATTAGTGACTCCCTTAAATAACATCCTAGCATTTATTCACATAGGTTCAACTCACATAATCACATAACTACATAAGGTTTAAATATGCTCACAAAACTAACTCATTAAAATTTAAATCACATATTAAATTAATAATGAAGTTTAAAATTTCACGGTCATTACATTACCCACGTTTGGGCATCTATCGGGTTCACCGATCCTTGAAACTCTGGCGGTCCTACTGCCTTAAACTCCTTAAATGTCGTGCCCTGCACTTGCGGCTGATTCGCAAGTGCTCCTGTCAGCAGGTCCACCAATTGCTGAACCGAATTGGGATTCGACCCATCGTTATTGTTGTTGTTGTTGGTCGATCCCTCTGGGTTTTGACGTGTAGGTCTTCTTCTAGAAGGCATCTTTCTGTTAAGAAGTATTCTTATTAGATCCTTTACTCATTTCTTAAATATTCAAGTTTAATTTAAACATATTTAAATAATCCACATTTGAACACATAGCACGTCAAATAACTTCGTTATTTTATTCATTCGTAGTTTTGAAAAACATAGAATAGATATCATTCCTGCTATTTACATCATCTTTCCTAAACTAAAAAAGTTACAGACTACATCCTTATCTTATCCCATTATTATCTCAAATTTTGGGATTTACATTTATTTATAAATAAAGAAACACATAATAAAAGACTCTACTATCTAGGTATGTTAAGACGTCGCACAGCCTCTCTGCGTTCTTCCTCCATCACCCGGAACACCGTTTTGCGATCCACCACGTACCATAGTAAACCTTGGAACTGAGCTGGGTAATAGAAGACACGATCCTGGGCCATATCTATAGCCGTATGGAAAACGTATTCCGTCTCCCTCAACTTGGCCTTCTTCGCTTGAACCTCGTCTTCAGCTCGATCGGCATGTTGAGTAGCCCTCAAGCTTATTTCCTCCGCTCTGGCGCGCTTTGCTGACACCTCCTGGATGTCGTTCTTCAGCCTTTCTAGCTCGATCAGTGCAGTATCGCTATCACTCTCCGCGTGAAGTAGATCCCACTTTGCGTTTCCAAGCTCACTGTCCAGCTCTTCAATCGTCTCGTCTAGCTGCTGTATGGTTAGTTCGAGTTCTCCGACTCGACCATATACTTCCATGTTGTGGTCGTAGACTTCCTCGTACATCCCAGTACTAGTAGAGTGAGGTGGGAATTCTTCTTCAGGATCCTCCTCCTCCTCTTCCTCCTCTAACTCATCCTCGTCCTCATCATCTCGGTCAGATATCGGCCCATGCTCCTGACCAGCTATGGTGATCAATGGAGATGGCTCTCTCCGAACCAACTACTCCAAGACAACATGGATGTCGGGGCTCCTCGTCCCTCGGCATCTGAGGTAACTCCTCTCTTGCCTGACTGGACTCTCCAACATTCGTCATCCTGACAAGAAAATTTTAAAGTTTAATTATTAAGTGATATCGAGACATCGACACTCTTCGAATACTTAAAAGTAAACGCATAGCACATAAGGTAATTTATTATCTTTAGCTATCACCACTATCTTTTCGATCTTCCTATAAGGCTACTACCTAAGGTTTTCCCCACCTAACGTTCACAACATAAAGCTTTGATACCAACCTGTGACACCCCCAAATTCGGGTACTTTATTTTCACACGATTTAGTGTTCACTATCTAAATAAAGCATACATCTACTGCCCAATAATAAGGAATGCGAAATAAATTACAACCTTATCATTATATAAAAAAATTTCTTATCAAAAGAATTACAACTTTGTCCAAAACTAATCCCAGGGTTACCAGACCTTAACATAAACAATTATTGCAGAAAAATAACTTAACATAATCAAGTCTTATTACAATTCATAATCAACAAATAAAACAAGTCTTCACTTGTTTATCTTGCCTTTCCCCTTACTCGTTGACGGTACGTCAACGTTCTCAACTTTAAATGCAATGGTTATTTAATTGCAAGAGTGAGCAAACAAAAGCTCACTTGGAATAACAATAATAATAACGACATCAACTGAATAGCTTCAAGAGATTTGAATAACTTTTCTTTCATCAATAATAAATAATTGAATAATAATTTTTTCATCAACATTTATAATTTGAATATAGAATTCATATAAGGGTCATAAGATCTTGAACTTTGTCCTAGGTTATAAAATTTTTTATATAAAACCTTTAACAGTCATTTAGACTATGAACTCTTAACTCGTACTTAGGGGGATAAGCCATTCGTACCATGTATTGTGCACAAACATTTAACGCTTTCGCATAGTAACCCCTTAATAAATAGGGTTGTTCATCTCAGTATTTGATACAAGTCCGCACCAAAGAAAGTTTAGGTTAGATAAGCTTACAAGGAAATTTGGAGTTCAACTACCATCAACTAAAGAGTAGTTGAATAGACTTACAATAACTTAGAATAATTCATCAATAAAGAATTATGAAATAACTTATGCTTTAGAATTACTTAAAGTATGTAAAGGACAACATAGACCTTGCTAAAATAATAAAGTCAAGGTCACGTTAATCAATAATGAACTTTAAATAATTGCATGTCCATTGCAGAAAAGAAAGACATGCTTAATACAATTAAGATATGAATATAGAAAACTTGCATATCAATAACAAGTTTGAGTTTAGAAAAACTTGCATATACTTAACAAGTTTAGGAATAGAAGACTTGCCTCAAGCGCAAGCTACAATTACAATTCACGTTTGTGACGCCCCCAGAATAGGTACAGTCAACCCAACCCATTCTGAGTCGCCAAATACATGGTACAGAATTCAAATACAATCTTTTATATCATACGGTCATGCAAAATACGACCACACAACTGTGAGTGTCAATACAAATATGTAGAAAATATTAACATTCAAACGAATTCCTCATTACAATTATTATCACAATATTTATTAGAAATAGTGAGGACTACTACTGCTCTAACTCGGACCATCACTCTGTCCCCCGACTAGTTCCTGCGACATTCTCATTTTCTGAAGAGGACAATAGATGAAAAGGGTGAGCTCAACTAACCCAGTAAAGAATATTATGACTAAGATAATGAAAATTAAATTATCGTTAGTCTTCAACAATTCAGATAAAAATATTATGGACAACAAGTTTTAGATCAATATTCGCAGCGAAAATAATAATTCATTAGAAGAGTTAAGTAGAGAATGAAGTCTACTATCTTCTATGATTTAAAAGTCCATCATCAATATGTTATCCCTGTAACATCAATCAATATACATCTCGAATCAAATATTCATCTTTGCACTACAGCCAAAGATATTCATTTGTATCACCAGTGGTCATGTTCATCTCAACACCTGTCATCTTTGCACTACGGCCAAAGATATTCATCAGGTAATCATTCATCTTTGCTCTACAGGCCAAAGATATTCAGTTATATCACCATTTAGGACTGAGGATGATGAAAAATAATATAAATAACGAATCCAGTGAGATAAAGGACAACGATTAAGGATTCGCATTTTAATTTATCCAAGTTCAAAAATACTCCATAATAATACTTTGTGGAGCAAAATTCAAGAATAGAGCTCAAAACTTGGATCCAATTAAAGATAGGAACCTTAACAAGCAACTTGGACAAATAGAAAAAAATTTAATTTTTTCATGAATAGTGCCGTATACGTGAATAGTGCCGTACACGTGAATAGTAACTCCGACGAAAAAATTAAGAATTTCATAATAAAATCCATGACAATATTTTGGTATAATGATATTGAAAAGAATAACATCATTTACAAAAGAAAATAACATCCCTTACCTCAAAAGAATAGTACTTCTGGCTTGAATATCGGATATAATACCGATGGAAACTTGTACTAAATAGTAACACTCAAAGTATCTAAATACTCACAAAAATACGCTCGATATTATAGAGAGAGAAAACTTCTGATTCTGGTGTGATTTTCAATTCTAACCTAAGCACCTTATTTATAGGAAAATGCTAGAACGCCAAAGCAGACTTAACCTGCTACTTGATGGCTTTACCTGCTACCATTCACGTACACCACCATTGAAATTCAGCAAATTTTCCACAACAACCAAAAGTGGGGCCCACCATTTTATTTTAAAAAATATTTATTTTCGAAACTTCAATAATTCATAATAAATAACCATTTTATCAGAAAAATATAGATTATATGTCCTTTCCATGGGGAATTTAATTCTCTACAACTTTGTAGAAGGAAGTTTTTCTAAGATCCCAACCAAAAATAGTTGAAATCCACAAACGGATGATTTTTCACACCAAAATACTGATAAAAATACCTCAGCACTAATTCCTTCTTTTATATCCACAAAATAAATATTTCTTTATCATATAAATCAATAATTAATTATTCACAAACAATATTACAGAACTATAATATTGACAACCAGGTCGTTCTCAGAAAAGAGGGGGCCTTCCGATAAGGATTTCTCCTTACTGGCGCGCAATTAAATAACCCCTCCTAGACAGAACTTTCTTAGATATTGTCAATAATTCTATCTAATAATATTAAATAATATGAATTATTAAGTTGATAATGTGAAATACTGTGCAGTGACAATTATTGAATCAATAATACAAAATATCAACGGTAGCAATTATTGAATCAATCATATAAAATAGCAACGTAGCAATTATTGATATAAAATATCAGCGTAGCAATTATTGAACCAATAAAATATCATGCAATTATTGAATCAATAATATAAAATATTGAACAGTAATTACTGTAACAATTATTGAGTAAGTGACTTCTTACGTAAGAACCAATAATTCGAAATACTGTGCAATACCGTGTGCTACTGTGCACAACGCGTATTACTGTATTTTTATCACCGGGTATTTCAACAGTTTTACCGTTATTCATAAAAATGTTATTTCTGTCGCTTTCTATATCCGACAGTTATTCCGTTGTGGGGCTCACAAATAGCTGCGCCGTCGTACGAATATTCTCCGACAACAATAATATTCCATGACCAAACGAATATTCTCCAACAACAATGAATATTTTATAACCACTTGCTTATTTTGAAATATTTGCACATTTCACCCATAATTTTTCACATTTATCAAATCAACACCTTACTATTTCGAAATAATATATAAAGAAAATTAAATCTTTATTCATAAAAGTTGGGGTCTTACAACGTTCCTTAATTAACCCTACATAATATGTAATTAACAATATTAATATAAATTAGTTATCATATATTTAGTTAACTCATCTAGGTTAACTCATTCTTTTCTAATTATTAAGTTAATAATCACATCACATGATCATATTACATTTTTACATAATTAATTAAATAATAATTAAATAAAATATAATTTAAATTAAATATTCACTTTAATTATAATTAATCAAATTATAATTGCATCTTATATTAATTAAATTATAATTTAAGTTAAACATTTACTCTGATTAAAAATTAATCAAATTATATTCATTATAATTTAACAAATTATAAATTAAATTAAACCATTACTTTAATTATAATTATTCAAATTATAATTACATATTATATTTTATTAATATAATTCATTACTGTCCATTTAGCATTCTAATGTATGCTTAACGTGTTATCAAGTTTATCACATTATGTTAACTTTTCATGATACAAACAAAACTACACAAAACAACAACAAAAATCTTTTCTTCACCCCCCCCCCCCCCCCGCTGGGGCGGGTGTTTTGGCCTTGATAGGCCCTCTGGGCAGGTCCCTTGCAGCGCCGAAAAACTGGTTCGCAAACTGTGCAGAAAAAAAAATCAATTTGGCTTATTTCTTCGCACCAAATTTCGATTTTAACTAACATATTGCACATAAAACTTTATAGAAAACATAATTTAAAGCTTCTAACATATTTTTAATATATATAATCATCATAACACATAATCAAACTATAGATTTCATGATTTGTGAAGAAAAGCCATTGTTAAGTGTTCTTGATGAAATTGAACACTGTGAATTTGTTTTTAAACCAATTCACACAATTCCAAGCATAATCAATTAGTTTCTAAACATGCTACATTATCTACAATTAATTTAAACAACAATTAACAATCAAACATTAAATTTTGATTTGAAAAGAAAACTATATATATATTTTCAAAATACTTCATTGTAACTTTTGATGAACATGAATTCCTCATGTTCATCATATATACATGAATTAAACAAATCTAAATTATTATACTAATCAATTATAAACAATTTGTATACACAATATCACCTACATACATCAAAATCACAATGTTCATGAAGAACTATTTTTAAAGAGAACTAAAAGTTATGAAGATCATATAAATAAAATTCTAAAATCACAAGATAGAAATATACACTTTGATTAGTGAGGAAGAAGATGATGTTTAACAAGGATTCTCTCAAAGCCTTTCTCTTTTTCTCTTCTTTTCTCTCTAACCTTTCTTCTCTGTTATTTTATTTCTTTGTTCTTTGTTCTAACTGACCAATTTTTAACTAACGTATAATATAATACATATATTACACATATAACTATACAATATATAATTGACAATTTAATACACATACTTTATATCATATATTAATTGCCAATAAATATATAAGTTACATAGTTTTTTGAAATTCAAAAGCCTTAAGGCTTTGTTTGGCAAACATAATTTATTTTTAAAACTAGCTTTTTAATAGATAAGGCCCCGTTTGGCAAAACGAATTTAAAACAGGTTCAAGGGCCTTGTTTGGCAAAACTAATTAAAAAACCCTTTCTTATTTCTTTTAACACATACTTTAAATATTACTCTTTAATTAATTAAATTTTAACATTCTAATTTAAATAATTAAATGTTAACATCAATTAACCACATAAAAATTGTCATATAACAATTATAATTACTCGTTAATTATAATTTCAAGTAACAATTATCACATAAATTTTATCTAATTTAATTATCTCAATTAAATTAGAACCATACCATAAAATCATTACACATTAATTAAATTAAATATTAAATATTCATTTAATTAATATATAGCACTTAATTAAATTACTTTACACAATCACATAATTTATTTATTTAACTCAATAAATAAACCAAATTAAAATATTTATTTAATTCAATAAATATTTAAAGTTAATATATAAAATTCTCATTCGTTACAATCTTCCCTCCTTAAAAGGATTCTGTCCCAAGAATCACAAAAAAAAATATCATCTGTTACACCCTTTCTTTGGGCAGTCCTTAATCCGGTGCTCAGTTGAGCCGCAAGCGAAACACCCTTGGAACTTCTTTGACTTCGGGCAGTTGGGTGAAATGTGCCCCTCCTGGCCATAGTTGTAGCAAGTACTGCCCCCTTCCAGCACTCGCCTTGGTGATTCTCCCCATAATTCGGGCATCCCTCTCCCCTCTTCTTAAAACCTCCATGAAAATTCCCCGACTGATTGTTTTTGTTGTTGTTATTCTCCCACTTCCTCTTTCTCGGATTACTTCCCCCGCTACTGCTTCCTCCTCCATGGCTTTCTCCTCCCGTATTCTTTCTCTTCTTTTCTTTGTTATACAGACTTAAGGCTTCACTACCACCTTCTGTAATGATCGTCTTTTCCAGCAACGTCACAAATGAATCAATCTGAAAAACTGACACCTTGTTAAACAACCAAGCCTTCAGTCCTTGCTCAAAACATCTAGCTTTCCTCTCTTCATCCCTTACCTGGTGTTATGCAAATCGCGCTAGTTCGTTGAACTTAGTCGCGTATTGCACCACCGACATATCTCCTTGCTTAAGTTCTAAAAACTTTACTTCCATTCTATTCTTCATGCTCTTCGGGAAATAGTTCTCAAAGAACAGCGTCTTAAACCTGTCCCATGCTATTATCCCTTCTCTTGCTCTTTGTTGATTTGCCTCCCACCAGTAGTTCGCTTCGCCTCTCATCATGTAGGTAGCAAACACCGTCTTTTAATCCTCGCCCACGCGAGCAATGGTGAAAGCCTTCTCAATCCCCTTGATCCATGTTTGTGTAGTGATCAGATCGGTAGTACCTTCAAACTCTGGAGGTCCTATGCTCCTAAAGTCTTTAAAGTTCGTGACTGGAGCTGCTTGGGGATTGGGGCGAACGGGTTCGTTGTTCCTTCCCCTAAGAGCCTCCCCTAGAAAATTAACTAGTTTTTGAATGGGATCTACTTGCTCTCTCTCGTTGTTCACTGATTCCTCAGGTGCAGTTAATCTACGTCTGGGCGGCATTTTCTGCATCACAAAATTTTCACTTTTATTATTTTATTATATTACTTATGTGACATCCTAGATTTTTAGAATTTATAAATGAGAATTTAATAAATAAAATTCTTATTATGAGATGTTTCGAGTTTGAGTATGTGTATACGTGTCATATATTATGAAATATGTGATTTGATGTGAAGAGAATTGTATATATTAATTTTAATATTTATAGAAATAAATAAATATTTTAATGGATTTATTTATTGAGTTAAATAAATAATTATGTGATTATTATGGAGTAATGTAATTAAGTGTATTATATTAATTAAATGAGTATTTAGTATTTAATTTAATTAATATGTAATAATTTTATGTTATAGTTCTAATTTAATTGAGATAATTAAATTAGATGAGTTATGTGATGAGTGTTATATGAAATTATAATTAGCGAGTAATTATAATTATGTAATAATTTTATGTGATTAATTGATGTTAGACTTTTAATTAATTAAATTATAATATTGAGATTTAATTAATTTGAGGATAACATTAAAAAGATGTGTTAAAGGATTTATTAAAAGAATTAAAAGAGTTTTTTTTAAAAAAATCGTTTTCCCAAACAAGGCCCTTACACCGTTTTAAATCAGTTTTGCCAAACGGGGCCTTAGCTATTAAAAACCTGTTTTTAAAATAATAAGTTTTGCCAAACAAGCCTTAGGACTTTTCAAATTCTATTTGTAACTTATTGTAATTATGGTATTAAATAGGGTGATTTAAAAATGGGGAGTTAAATATATATTATATAGATATACATATAATATATATGATGTCAGGTTATGTTTTTGTAAAAACTATGTTAGTTTAGAAAGAGTTAGACAAAGAGTTAGAATTAGTCAAGAACAAAAACAAGGGTTAGACAAAAAGATAGACAAAGAAGAGAAGTTACAGAGAAAAGAAAGAAGAAGAAGAGAGAAAGAGGAAGAAGAGGGAAGGAAGCTTGAGATAGCATCATCCCCTTCGTTCCAATAAGCAAAGCAATAGGTATAATCTCTAACTTGAGAGTTTTAAGAATTGCTTTACGTGATTCAAGTTTTAGTTTTATGAAAATATGAATATTCATGAAAACTTATGATTTTGGGGATATATATGTTATATATGAAATTCTATATGTGAATTATGATAATAGATGCTTGTAATTTAATTATATGATGATTTAGTTGGTTAATTTATATATATATGATAAACATGAGGAATTTCATGTTCATCAAAAGTCATAGTGAAATAGTTTGATAATTGGCCTATTTGATATTAAAAATTGTGTTCTTATGAGTTTTATTATATTGGTTGATTTTAGAATGAAAATTGATGATGTAGTATGTATTAATATGCAAAATTTAAAGATGTTCATGATACTATCTTCAATAACGAAAATAATGCATGTATTATCAGTGGAATCGGTTGAGAATTGAAATTTTGGTGAATTATTTTGTTAAAAGTATAAGTTTTATGAAAATAGCAATTTACAATGAACTAACTTGAAAAATAGTTTCTTAAATATCAAAATTAGTGTTTGGCTGTAATATGTTATGTAAATTGATCATAGATTATAATAATATATTAAGAAACGAATAAAACACGATTTAAATCATGTGATTTGGGTTAAAAACGAACTCACTATGTTAATTTTCGTCAAAACGCTTAATAATGGTGTTTTCTTCAAAATCAAGAAAATTAGGTGCTTTGATTATTTGTGTTGGTGTTATTATATGTTAAAATCATGTTAGAAGTTTAAGATTTTGTTTGTATAAAGTTTCATGTACATTGTATTAGTTAAAATCGGACTTTGGTGCGAAGAAATAAGCCAAATTGGCTTATTTCTCTGCAAGTTCACGAGCCGGGGAACCCAACAGCAGGGAGCCCCATCCCAGCGGGGCTTTTGACCTAGGAACTCCTACCCCAGCGGGGATACAACCTGTCCGGGTGGTTTAAGTAATGTAATGCAAAACTGCTTTGACCTCTTGTAGTAAAACGGCCATAACTCTTTCATACAAACTCCGATTGAGGAGATTCAAGATGATTCAGAACGAGCACGAGTAGACCTACAACTTTTGTTCTTTAACTTTTCGATTTGAGGTCATTATCAGGGTCAAAATGGCTATCTTTGTGACTAATGAGTATTCAGAGGCAATCGGAGGGCGTCAGACATTCACATACACAAGTATAGTGCTGTCGACGATAATAAATGTTGTTCTCAATTATGAAACATGAATGTTAGTAAATATAATGATGCTTAACATTAATAAATGATGTATTAGATAAGTTATGTAAGCACACTAAGCATACACAAGAGAGACGATTCGGGCGTGTGACGAATGAACGTCGAAACGCTGTAACAAGTGTTAACGAACATAAAAAGTGTTTTAAGTCAAGTGAAATGAACATTATAAGATATGACATGGGGTTAATATAAAACCCATAAGTAGTCCTAGCAAGACTTAAACACTTGAATGAATTTTGAATATTACTAAAAAAAATGTAGTGAGATATAAGTCGAAAGTTAACACAATCAAATTGAACACTGTTTATTGATAGTAGGAAGAGTTATGAGATGTAGAGTAGAGTTTACATTACAACTACTTTGTGTTGCTATGTGACTAATAGTTGATGTGCATGATTATATAATTGTGTAGGGCACGTGAAATGCAGATAGCTATAAGCTGTTAATCTGTTATTGGTAAACAACGATCAAGGCAAGTCTTTCGGTTCCTATTTTCTACGTGAACTTGATGAACTATTTTAAATTGTATTTCAAAGAGCATGATATGTTATATATGTTGTAAGCATGAATGTTAAAGTCAATTTATGGCTACATTGATTGATTAAAGAATGTTGGTTGAGTAAGTAACTCAATCTTTATATTTGTTATGTGAATTAAAGCATGTATGCCATGTTACTTTAATTATTATGAGATGTATATTGAGCATGTTATTATGTGCTATGTGATGAATGAAAACTGTTAGAACTTCCTGAGCTGTCGAGCTCACTCTTGCAAATAACTATTTTTACAGGTCAAGGATGCAAGGTAATGATACGTGCTAGTTGAATGTTAAGATCAATAGCGATGCAAGAAATTATTTATTCTAGATGAGTAATGTAATTGTTTTAAATGTAACATGATTGTTAAATTATAAGTTAAGCTATCCAATGTATATGGATATTACTTTATGATGTAAGACTTTGTATAGTCATTTTGTTGTAACGATTCATGATATAGATTTGAATCAAAGAGATGTAATGTAAAGGTTGCGATTCAGGGCAATAAAGAAAGATTTTATAAAATGTTGAGAATTGCATATTCAGATTTGATATTGAAAGTAAATATAAATGCTTAAGTGTGCATTCCTTAAGAGAATCATTGTACAAGGACTTAGATGATAGATCAAACGTGTTAGGTTGATCTGAGCCTTAATGTTTATCATTTATGTAAATGAATGTATAGAAGAAAAGATCAAACTTGTTAGGTTGATCTATTTGAGCTGTAAAAGTTAAAGTCTTGACAGAATTGTTGTCTGTCAAAGACAGCATCCGAAAGACTGGGCAGAATCGTGGAGCTTAAGCAAAGATATCGGAATCATAGTCTGCCAAGAGATTCAAGCCTACAGAAGTTAAGGTAGAAAACGTGGAGCTTGAGTGAAGAGATACAAACTAGAAGTCTATCGAAGAATCAAGTCTGCAGAGGCCAAGGCAAGAATCGTCGAGCTCAGGTGAAAGCATCAAAGAATCGTAGTTTGCCTCAGAAGCCACACTGAGAGTCATAAAAGTTGAAAAGCATCTGCCGAGCCAAGTTAGGAATCACAGAGTGCTATCAGAAGTGTGAAGTCTGCAAGACAAGCAAGCAAGGAATCGTAGTCTATCGAGAGCTTAAGAGAAATCGTAGTGTGCTCTACGAAGAAGTCTGAATCACGCAGTGCAAAGCCAACACACAACGATTGTGTCACAATAACCATAATCGTAGTGTTCCTCCAGTCAACATCAAAGATTAAAGATCTAATGAAGGGAGGAAGAGCAACAAATGAAGAAAGGCTTATAGCCGTTGACAAAGTGATAGTCCCAATACTTCCATACTCATCCTTAGTCCCAATCGAAGAAGCATATTATAGAAGCTAAGGATAGGACTAAAGTAGCTTGCAGAAAACACCTTTTCAAGTGTTAGGTGAAAGATACAGTCTGCTGTGTTAGTGAGCCAGGCGACAGAGCAGCAGAAAAGCAGGACGTCAACATCATTACACAGAAAACGTCTGGAGCATTAAATAAAGCAACGGGAGCATTCAAAATGGCTATTTTTGAATGGCTCTTTTATAAGGAAATTAGACAAGGATTCAGACTAAGCAAGAAAGACGCAAAAAGAAAGAACACATTGAAAAAGCTCAAGAACACTCTACGAGCAACACTACGATACTGAAGAAAGCTTGCTTCGCTACTTAGTCCTTTGAAAGACAGAAGCTGAACTACAACTGAGTAGCACACCTCAACTATCAACTGCCAATCCAAGTGAGGTACCAAGTCAGAGGACTTGAAGAGTTCAGAAGTGAACTAAGTGAAGATTCAAGTCAAAGGACTTGAAGAGTTCAGAAGTGAACTAAGAGCAGATCCAAGTCAAAGGACTTGAAGAGTTCAAAAGTGAACTAAGTGAAGTCCAGGGCTGCTGGCCTTGAAGGGATCTAAGTGATCCATTTGTAAGAAGACATCCTTAGTGGATTTCCTACTCGTGGAGTAGAATAGTGGATTAGGAGTCGTGTTGGCTTTGAACCACTTCAAATCCTGTGTCTCATTGTCTCTCATTAACTACTATAACTGCCATATCTGTTATAACTGCTATAACTGTTTATCTTGGCTTAACTGCATTATCTTGAAGGGGAACAAAACATATATTCCGCTGCAGTTAGTATCACCAATACTGACTAAGTATTTTAAAAGAAGAAATTTTAAAGTATCTATTCAACCCCCCCCCCCTTTTAGATAACTAACGTGCCTTTGGGAACTAACAATTGGTATCAGAGCAGGTTCTCACATCTAAGCATACAAGCTTGAGAAGATCCTATGGCACAAATGATAAGCGAGACCAGGATAGGTGGAGGAAGCAAACCACCAATGTGCAACAATGATAAATTCGCTAACTGGAAAGTTTGGATGCAGGCTTATATGGATTCAATAGATGATGATCTATTTGAAACTGTTCTGAATGGGCCCTATGTTCCAAGGAAGCTTGCACCAACTACAGAAGATCCAAACAACATAGTGGAAAAGATAAAGTCTGAATGGACTGAAAACGAGAAGAAGAATGTGCAGTTAGACAAAAAGGCTAAGAACATCTTGTTCCCGTCTTTAGAAGATGTTCTATTTGAAAACGTGGTCAACTGTAAAACTGTCAAAGAAGTCTGGGATGCATTGCTCATCATGCATGAAGGAACTAAAGAAGTTAGAGAAAACAAACATTCTCTACTGACTTAACAGTATGAGATGTTTGCCCATGTTCCTGGAAAAAATGTCACTTCTACGTATGAAAGATTCACATTGCTACTCAACTCTCTTTGAGCTTATAGAAAGGTTTATCCAAACAAAGATCTTATCATTAAGTTCATGAGGTCCTTGCCAAGCAAGTGGGATGCCAAAACTACTGCTATTCAAGAGTCAAAGAACTTGCATGGAATGACTATTCAACAACTCTATGGCAACCTTCTTACATATGAACTCGATCTCACTCAACGAGCAGAGACTCTATCTGAAGGAAGAAAGAAGGACAAAGGAGCTGCACTCAAAGCTGAAGAAGACATATATAATGCCTATGATGAAGCTGAATCCTCATCTGATGAAATTGATGATGCTGATGCTGACAAAGCCGCAATGCTGGCCAGAAAGCTAAGAAGGTTCATGCGCAAAGGAAGAAGCGGCAGACCTAAAAAGTACAGGAACATCAGCAGTCAGGAGCAGATAAATGAAATATGCTACAACTGCAAAAAGCCTGGTCACTTCATGACAAACTACAACAAGCCCATCAAAGAAGAACTCAAACGAAGAACAAATCCAAAGAAGGAGTTCAGAGGCTACAAGAAGCATAAGAAGAAAGACAAAGGTCTTGTAGCTAGAAGTTCATGGAGTGACTCAGATAATGATACAAATACTGAGTCTGGAGATGAAGAAGAACCCCAAAGAGCCAATCTATGTTTAATAGCCAAGGATGCAAACCACATAGAAAATACTGATCATCCTGAGGTAAACACAGAAGAGGTATTTGACTTTAATGATCCTAATGTAAGTATAGATCGCTTAAGAATTGCTCTTAATGATATGACATATGATCTATACAATATAAGAGGAGATTCAGAATTGTGTCCAAAGATTACTTTGACGTTCAATTCGAGAAAGAGAAAATTCAGAAAGAACTGGAAATAGCTTTATTATGCTCTACTTCTCTCTCTCGGTTTGAAGCTGAAAATAAGATCTTAAAACAGACAAATAATCTGAGTACTCAAAGAGAGTCAAAACTGATCTCTAAAATTGAGGATCTAGAAAAAACTATTTCTATGTGGAATAGATCTTCATCATACATGAACTCTCTGATCTCTAGTCAGAAAAGTAATTCTGACAGAACGGGTTTAAGCTATGAAGAGCCCACCTCAGAATCAAGTGTGGAAAAGGTTAAGGATACCAACTGTATCAGTGCCTTTAACCAAAGTAGAAGCATTATATTTGTGAAATCCACATAGAAGGAAGAAACCATGCAACATGAAGAATCTCGTGCCGGCTTGGGATTCAAAAAAGAGAAGAGAAACTCAGTCACCACAAACCTACCTCGACGAATCATAGAGTCAAGAAAAATATACTCCACAGGTCAAACTTGTAGGAATTGTGATGTTGAGGTTTACTAAGCATATAATATGAATACCAAGGCTGCATGGAAGAGAAAAATGAAATATAAGGGTAGAGCAAACCAGTACTCGCACAAGTTCAAATGGATGAGAAGTCCATACACACACTCTAGCATGCACTATACAAAATGTTTTGAATATGATTGAATAAATTATAATGCTGCATCTTGTTATCATACCACTGTGCATAGAAGGCCCAAAATCGTAAAGATCTGGGTCCCCAAGGTTACTAACACCTCAGGACCCATATCAGTTTGGGTACCAATATGAAAACAAAATCTATCTACAGGAAATGAGCACCACGACCACAATGAGACATCTGGATAGTGGATGCTCAAGACACATGACTGGATGCAAAGCCCTCCTATCAAACTACACAGAGAAGGAGGGACCAACAACTACCGTTGGAGATATCAACTCTGGGAAGGCAAGAGATTATGGATAAATGGGAAAGTGTCAAGTCAGAGATCTAGTAGCAGGATCATTCAAGCTCAGTGTCATCAAAGAAAGACCATGCAATGAGTACCAGCTTGAAAAGTGAACAAAAAGCTCTTTTAAAGGCAAAGCAGTCAACTCAATTGACAGGCCCTTACAATTACTTCATATAGATCTCTTTGGGCCAATTCTGACTGTGAGCCTAGGAGGAAAGAGATACTCACTGGTCGTAGTGTATGACTACACCAAATACACATAGGTGTTCTTTCTTAACTCAAAAGATGAGACGAGCTCCCAACTGATAAAAATGTTTAAGCCGGTAATAAATAAAAAAGGAGAGACTATTAAGGCAATAAGAAGTGATCATGGCAGAGAGTTCCTAGTTCTGTGCAGACAATGGCATCAGTCACAACTTCTCAACACCATGAACTCCCCAGCAAAATGGAGTAGCTGAAAGGAAGAACAGAACACTTATAGAAGTAGGAAGAACTCTACTTGCAGTAGCTCATCTGCGTGAATACTTTTGGGCAGAAGCCATCAACACTGCGTGCTACACACAGAACAGATCTCTTATACACTCTACGCTAAAGAAGACTCCCTATGAGCTGTGGAGAGGAAGAAAGCCAAATGTCAATTGATTCTATGTTTTTGGCTGTTCATGCTACATTCTCAACAATGGAAAGCAATACTTGACTAAGTTCCAACCCAAGTTAGATGAAGGAATCTTCCTTGGTTATGCCACAAACAGCAAAGTATATAGAGTGTTCAACAAGAAGACATTAAGTGTTGAAGTCTTAATCTATATCATCTTTGATGAAACAGACATGGATAAGTCTATACCACAAGACACTACGATTGACGATAATGACACTACAAATGAAGTGGTCGAGCCCAACACCACGACAGTAGTCCCTGAAGAAAGAATCGTAGTGTTCGAAGAAGAAATCGTAGAGAGAGCTGAACCAGACGATGATTCTGAACAACAAGAACCAGAAGTCAATCTTAAGGAGTTCAGACAAGAAGGCACCAGAACTGATGTTCAAACAGGGAACAAATAGAACCCAAGAAGACAGGATGATCACAAGGAACAAAGCAAGACTGGTTGCTAAAGGCTATTCTCAAGAAGAAGGCATAGATTACGATGAGACCTTCGCACCAGTTGCCAGACTTGAAGCTATCAGAATATTCTTTGCATTTGCTACTCAAATGAAGTTCAAAGTATTCCAGATGGATGTCAAGAGTGAATCCCTAAATGGTGAACTTCAAGAAGAAGTCTATGTGGAGCAACCCCCAGGTTTTGTCAATCCAACCTTCTCTGACTATGCCTATAGATTAAATAAAGCCTTATAAAGACTTAAGCAAGCACCTAGAGCATGGTATGAAACACTAACAAACTTTCTTATTAAAAAATAATTCACTAGAGGTAGAGTAGACACTACACTATTCCTTAGGAATCACAAAGATAAAGTCTTACTAATTCAAATATACGTAAATGATATTACCTTTGGTTCTACTGATGAAAATCTATGCAAGAGATTTGCCAAGCTTATGCAGAGCAAGTTTAAAATGAGCATGATGGGTGAGCTGAACTTCTTCCTCGGACTACAAGTAAAATAAATTGATGAAGGAATTTTTATAAGGCAAGCCAAGTACATCAAAGACTTACTCAAGAAATATGGCATGGAATCAGCTACTCCCATGAAAACACCAATTGCTCCAGCAACTAAGCTTGACAAAGATGAGAAAGGTAAAGGTATTAATATTACTCAATACAGAGGTATGATAGGCTCCCTTCTCTACTTAACTGTGACGCCCCCAAATTCCAGGACCGTCACGGGGTCACTCAAATTCGGTTCATCACGTGCTCATGGTAATACATCACAATAATAATAACTAAATATCACATAATCACAGCGGAAAATCTATTCTAGAATAATTTACAATGATTTATTATAATTATTTTCCCAAGTCTCGCAACCTACAATACTTAATAGATTACATAATAATATCAATTAACGACTTATTACATAATCTAACTTAAGCTTAAACATAATCAAAACCAGTCTTACTACATCATCTTAATATAATATTAAAATATTTGAAAACATAAAAGACACAAGCTAGTTGGTAGCCTTGCCCTTGCCCTTATCAATGCCTGAAGGTTCGCCGTGCTCTGCCTTAACTGAAATATTTTAGGGAAAGCAAGAATGAGCACAAATTGCCCAGCAAGTAATATATAATAAGGGTAAGTGATATAATTCTTAATTCTCGAAAGGGTATAACAAGGTTTGATAATTCAAGGATAACAAAAATATCAACAATTTTTAATAATAGTCGGTAAGGACAGAATAATATCAATGTGATTCAATAATAAATCAATTCAAGATTTCAAGATAACTGAATACTGAGCAGTCGCTAAGGACTATGAACTTCTACTAGAATTAACAGTAATAAACTGAAAATCCAACAAAAACAGGTACAACAGGTGATCAGCCTAAAGCACCATCGTTATGCATAACAATCAATCATACTCAAGTGTGCACGTCGGTTCTCCGACAATTATATATTCCCTTCAAAGAAGGTTGTTCTTCTCAGTCAAATACAAGATCCCGCACCAATCAATTAGTTTGGGTCGCTTTTCAATAACATAAGTCTAGCCGAATTAAATGGCATAGACACTTTCACAATATTCAAGAACAATACTAAGTTTAACATGAATAATAGCTTTAATGAAATAAGAGTTCAAGTATGCTAATTCAATTCAAACGATTAAGTAGAAAACTAGTTCGCAATATACAAAGATAGAATACTTGTACAGTAAAAGAGTGTAAGTTAGGAAACTTGCACAATCATAGATTTCCTTGCATAAAGTAAATGCGTCGGTTAAGATACTTGCCTTTAGCGTAGTTTATCCACGTTAAGTAAATCAATACTTTCGAATCCTATTTAAAGTGTATTATAAGTATAGGATATTCATTAGCTAACTCATTCGGTACATAAGCTTGTTACTCAAATATACACACATTGTATTTCCTAGTCACACGTCATTACATACTTATATGCATTCGGTATGAAATCAAATTTTAAGTCACCATGAATTCAAATAACATTTGTATAGCATTATGTTATTTTTAATCGAGTAGGCTTTCTTTAGCTATGGAATTACTTTTCTTAAGTTAATCATCTTCATACATCATTACTATCATGTGAGACTACCACAAATAGCAAACATATTCAAATTAGCGAGTTATAGCATTACTTATAAGTTAACCGTCAAAAATTGGATTCAATCATTAACATGTGATATCACCTTAGCTATCATATTTATTTTAAACATATGAGGCGATTATATAACTCATTCCAGGCATGCTTATGAGTATTCGTGTAACTATCGTAGTTATTAGTTTGAAAACATATTTCGTTTACGCTAAACTTGGTTTCACAACATGTAACATAGTAGGCAATCATGAATGAGACTTTAACAAGTCTAAAAGTATTATCAAGTATGATCACAACTTTCAGAATACGAATCCTGTAATAACATGTTAAGGTTCACCATCAAAGCTCCTATTTTTATCAGTAAGTCTTACTAACATGTTCGTGTTACATCATAAAATCTGTATACATAAGTCAATAGGTCTGACATGCATTTCAAGGTTATATAAACATGCCCGAAAAATTAGAATATATATATGGTCTTTACATGTCAATATCAACCTTTAAAACTTGTATTTTCATTAGTAAAGCTCACTAATAAGGCCTAGCATGCTCATGCTATTCATATGTTAACATGTTTGACACGCATTTCAAGGCCATATAACATGCTCGAAAAATCAGAACCTAGAATCCTAATATAACATGTTAGAGTCCATATAAATGCTTATGTTTTCAAAATCATGGGTTCTCTTTTTATGTTAAGTAAACTATGGAAACATATATTGCATAAGAGGGACTCCATAAATCATATTACATTTACTTAGTATGAATTATAATTTCACTGCTCTCAGACTGGATAGTCAAGATAGTCATTTCTGGCTTACCTGCACAGCGGCGCTGCAGCGCGGCAACAACAGCAGCAAGCTGGCACTGAGGCGCTGGTGGTGCTGCGGCGCGGCAACATCAGCATCAAGCTGACACTGCGGTGCTAGTGGCGCTGCGGCGAGGACAATGGCGCTGCGGCGTTGGGACAGTTTCTGCACACTGCCAAAACCGACCCAAAACCTCCCATTTCATCTATTTCAACATACCCAGATGCTATTAGACTTCTTTAACTTACTAACACACACATATATATATATATATGCTTATATAACAGTAAATCGCCATTTATCAATTCCCAATTTCATGAACTCCAACCAAATTCACGAATTTGATGTTTTACAGAACTTGCAGAGCAAAAATGGAAATGAAGGTCAAGAAAGCTATATAGTGGTTCCATCATGTATGTATGTTCATATAACAACAATATAAGGGTTCTACAAACCAATTATGAACCAATTTGGCATAATCAAGAATTTGAAGGAAACTTCAGAAACAGAAAACAAAAATGAAGAACAAAGGAAGAGGGATTATACCTCTGCTAGGATTCAAATAGAGTTTGCTGCTAATCCAACTTCTCCTACTGATATATGTATATTGCTTTCACTCACCACTTATGCAAACTCTCAGTAAATTGAAAACGAAGAAACATGGCTACTATTTATAGAAGAATCCTTGCACAGACAATGCAATTGTCCATTAAATTGAACCAATAGATTGAAGCTTTGTATATCAGCTAAGGAAGAGTTGGTAGAGTGGTTGAAGAACACTGTTGTGCCCACTCCCCATATCATGATTTGCTAGAATACTGAGTTTAAGAGAAGAGAGTAGGCTAGCTTCATGATGCATTTCACGTGTACAAGGTTTGTGTCTATTAATATGGGACAAGACATAGAAATCTCAGCATTTCCAATTTGTAAACAAACTAGTGTTAATACTTAGGTTATATATATACACATATTTAGACTCTTAGGTCTTTAATTGAAATGTCACAATAATTCACATAATGTAGTAAGTGTAAATTGACACATATAATCTATGTACATTTTGTTAATACCGGATATAATCTAATCGGATGTTATCACATTACACTGTCTCCTTTATTAAAACTAATAGTTTACAATATGTTCATGATATATTATACAATGTATACCCACATATTTATTGTCACACAAGCATAAACATGTAGCTTATATATTTCAATCAATCTTAATACATGGTCTCTATGTGTAATGTATTCACATTGCACTATATAACATAGTTTATGTATATTTGCATGGTCACACCTAAGTGTTTCTCTACACTATATAATATAGTCGTATTCCATATACTTTATATTTAATTCTTGCACATTTGCACATAACATTCAATATAATCTTATTATATTAATAACTCACTTATTTATTTTATTATTCCTAATGTCAAATAAATAAATTATTCATTTCATTGATTAATTAATAATAATATTAATTAATCCATTCCTCATTGATTATTAATTTATATGATTAAATATCATACATTGCTTATAATTATTATATTTCTTGCAATAATAATAATCACATATTATTAAATTAATCACCATTAATATTCCACAATAATTAATTAATATTCTACGATAACAATTAATATAGATTAATTGTTCGCTTAAATTAATATAATCATTCTTATATTACGTCACTGTGCCACACAAGGCTATCAACGAGTTTATCACAAACTCCATCAATTTCTCAATTATTATAATTATTCAATTTAATATAATTGAATTAATCATTCTCATAACATAAAATCATTTATATTCTAATAAATTCTCATTTCCATTAATATATTTATTTAATAATATATAGAAATTCTCGGGTATTACATCCTCCCCCCCTTATAAAAATTCCGTCCCGAAATTGCTATAAGGTTACACAAATAGATGGGGATAATCCCTCATCATCCTATCTTCTAATTCCCACATAGCCTCCTCGACATCGTGGTTACGCCAAAGTACTTTTACAGAAGATATAATTTTATTTCTCAAAGTTTATTCTTTCCTATCTAATATCTGGATAGGAATTTCTTCATACGCCAAGTTCTTCTCCACTTGAATGGGTTCGTAAGAAATCACGTGCTTGTAGTCGACCTTGTACGGTCGCAACAAAGAAATGTGGAACACGTTGTGGATGTGCTCCAACTCGGGTGGTAACGCAACTTTGTATGCCACTTCGCCCACTCGCTTCAGTATCTCGAACGGTCTTATGAATCTTGGACTCAATTTTCCTTTCTTGCCGAGACAAATCTTCCCCTTCCATAGAGATACTTTCAAGAAAACAAAACTGCTGACTTTATAGCCTCGGTCCTGCCAATGCAAATCTGCATACTTTTTCTGACGGTCTTGAGCTGCTACTAATCTGGCTCTTATCACTGTCACCACGTCTGCGGTTTGTTGTACTAGCTCTGGTCCGAGTATTCGTCGCTCCCCGACTTCGTCCTAACATAATGGCATTTTTCACTTTCTCCCGTAAAGAGCTTCGTACGGTGGCATGTCGATACTCGTATGGTAACTATTATTATACGTAAATTCGACTAAGGGTAGGTGGTTATCCCAAATTTGACTGAGGATGATAAGCGGTACTCAACCTCAACTGTGTTCCCATCCTCTCCTGCAAACTCTTCCAAAAATTTGACGTAAAGCGCGGATCTCGATCAGAGACAATTGATACCGGCACTCCATGTCGCGAAACAATCTCCTTTACGTACAGACTCGCTAATTGGTTCAAACTGTAACGGATCTTGATTGGTAGAAAATGATGCGGTCTTTGTTAGTCGATCCACGATAACCCAAATGGCATCATAACCTTTTTGTGTAACTGGAAGTCCTACCACGAAGTCCATCGTAATATGCTCCCATTTCCACTCTAGTATTTCTAACGGTTGTAATAAACCACTCGGTCGTTGATGTTCTGCTTTAATGCGTTGGCAAGTCAAACATCTACTGACACACTCTGTGACTTCCCGTTTTAAATTAGGCCACCAAAAATGTTGCTTTAGGTCTCGGTACATCTTTGTGCCTCCCGGATGAACGAAATATATCGTATTGTGTGCCTCGTGCAAAATCTCTTCCCTCAACTCGGTTACCCCTGGTACCCACACTTTTCCTTCAAATCTCAAAATACCGTCTTTATCCATTCTAAATTTCTCTTCCTCATTTTCTGTGATCCTCTTTCGAATTTTCTCACACTCTTCATCCTTTTCCTAGGCTTCCTTTACTCTATCCAACAATGTCGGATGAGCTTCAATTACAAATAACTTTTCTTCAGACCTCTCGGGTCCCTTCACTTCTATCTCTAATTTCTCCATCTATCTTATCAATTCTTCCTGAGTCGTCAAATTAAACAGCTTCTCCCTTCCTTTTCTGCTCAGAGCGTCGGCAACCACGTTTGCCTTTCCCGGGCGATAAAGAATATCGCAGTCATAATCCTTGATCAATTCTAACCACCTCCTCTGACGCATGTTCAACTCCTTCTATGTGAAGATATATTTCAGACTCTTGTGGTCCGTGTATATTTCACATTTCTCTCCGTACAAATAATGCCTCCATATCTTTAACACAAAAACTACTGCCGCTAACTCTAAGTCGTGAGTAGAGTATCGTTTCTCGTAATCCTTAAGTTGTTGTGATGCATACACAATAACCTTGTCGTGTTGCATGAGCACACAACCAAGTCCCTTGTGCGATGCATCACTATACACCACAAAATTTCCCGCATCATCTGGTAATGATAACACAAGTGCTTCACTCAATCTCTTCTTCAACTCCTGAAAACTCTCTTCGCATTTGTCGGTCCATACAAATTTCACCGTCTTTCTAGTCAAATTGGTCAACGGGGTTGCTATCTTAGAAAAATCTTGGATAAATCTTCGATAGTACCCAGCTAACCCTAAAAAGCTTCTCACCTCCGTCGGTGTTCTTGGTTGTTCCCAATTACTTACTGCTTCATCCTTTGCAGGGTCTACTAAGATTCCATTCTTATCCACCACGTGGCCTAATAATTGAACCTTCTCCATCCAAAATTCGCACTTAAAAAATTTTGCATACATATTCTCCTTCCTTAGTGCCTCCAAGACAATCTTCAGATGTTCGGCGTGTTCTTCCTTTGTCTTCGAGTAGATTAAAATGTCGTCGATAAAAACCACTACAAATTTATCCAAGTATGGCTTGAAAACTCAGTTCATCAAGTCCATAAATGCTGCCGGAGCATTAGTTAATCCAAATGACATTACCAAAAACTCATAGTGTCCATAACGGGTTCGAAACGCAGTCTTTGGTATGTCCTCATCCCGTACCTTCAGTTGATGATATCCTGTCCTCAGGTCAATTTTCGAGAAACACTTTGCTCCCTTCAGTTGATCAAACAGGTCATTTATCCTCGGTAGAGGATATCGGTTCTTGATCGTTACTCTGTTTAATTCTCGATAATCGATACAGAGCCTCATCGATCCGTCCTTCTTTTTAACGAATAACACTGGTGCTCCCCAAGGAGACACACTCGGTCGAATGTAACCCTTATCCAACAACTCTTGCAATTGTATCATCAATTCCTTCATTACTACTGGCGCCATACGATATGGAGCTTTCGAAATCGGTGCCGTTCCCGGTGCTAAGTCTATTACGAATTCGATTTCTCTGTCTGGCGGAAGACCAGGCAGATCGTCCGAAAACACATCTTAAAATTCATTAACTATGGATATATCCTTAATTTTTACTCCCTTTTTTCGAGTATCAACGATGTAAGCTAAAAAACCTACACATCCTTTCCTTAAGAATTTCTTGGCCTGTATCATTGTAATGCAACACGATTGCTTAAGCGATGAGCTACCATAAAACACTACCTTAGACTTATTCGGAGTCTGAAGGTTCACACATTTATTCTGACAGTCAATTATCGCAGCATGGTTATACAACCAATCCATTTCCAGTATTACGTCAAACTCTCCCAATCTAATAGGAATCAAGTCTACGCTCAGTTCATGTTCTCTAATATTTGCACGACAATCTCGATAAACGTATTCTACAAGAATTATTTCCTTATTCGCAACTTCTATGTTTAAAGGATTTTCTAACCGTTCTCGGGGTGTACTAAGTTTACTAGCAAATTCTTCAGATATAAAAGAACAGGTGGCACCCGAATCAAATAATACATAAGCATTTATATCATTGATTGGGATTATACCTGACACCACGTCCTTCGCAGCCACGGCGTCTTGGACGGTCATATTAAAAGTTCTGGCAGTTGGGCGGTTGGATTGTGCCGGCCCGCTGATCATCAGCTTGTTGCCTCCTTGCTGATTGCTACCCCCGCCACTTCCCTTCTTTGGGCAATCCTTAATACCGTGCTCAGTTGAGCCGCAAATAAAACACCCTTGGATCTTCTTTGGCTTCGGACAGTTGGGCGAGATGTGCCCTTCCTGTTCGCAGTTGTAGCAAGTGCCACGTCCCTTCCAGCACTCGCCCTGGTGATTTTTCTCACACTTTAGGCATCCTTCAGCCCTCTTCTTGAAACCTCCACATAAATTCCCTGATTGATTATTGTTGTTTTTGTTGTTGTTGTTCTCCCACTTTCTCTTTCCCAAGTTACTTCCTCCACTGCTTCTTCCTCCAATACGATTCTCTCCTCCTGTATTCTTTCCTTTCTTCTCTTTGTTATACAGACTTAAGGACTCACTGCCACCTTCCGCAATGATTTCCTTTTCCAGTAATGTGTCAAAGGAATCAATTTGAAGAACTGATACCTTATTGAGCAGCCACGACTTCAACCCTTGTTCGAAGCGTCTAGCCTTTCTCTCTTCATCACCAACTTGGTGCTCCGCAAATCGCGCTAGTTCGTTAAACCTAGCCGTGTATTGCGCCACCGTCATCTCCCCTTGTTTTAGTTCTAAGAACTTCACCTCCATTCGATTCTTCATACTCTTCGGGAAGTAATTCTCGAAGAACAGCGTCTTAAACTTATCCTAAGCTATTATCCCTTCTCCAGCTCTTTGTTGATTAGCCTCCCACCAGTAGTTCGCTTCTACCCTCATCATGTACGTTGCAAACACCGTCTTTTGATCTTCGCCTATGCTAGCTATAGTGAAAGATTTTTCGATCTCCTTGATCCACGTTTGTGCGACGATTGGGTCGGTAGTTCCCTCGAACTCTGGGGGTCCTACACTCTTAAAGTCTTTAAAGGTTGTTACTGGCACAGCCTGAGGGTTCGTGCGAACAGGTTCATTGTTCCTTCCCTTTAATGCCTCTCCTAACAGGTCTACCAGTTTTTGGATCGGGTCTACTTGTTCCCTCTCATTGTTCACTAACTCCTCAGGTGCAGTCAATCTACGTCTGGGCAGCATTATCTGCATCACAAGTTTTCATTTTATTATTATTCAAGTATATTACTTAAGTATTTCTTTTAATACTAAAAAAAAGAAAAAAATTTGTAACACATTTCTGAAATAAACTTCATTTATATTCATATGCCAAATCGTTTCATTACATGATTTCCCTAGCATACTGCTATAAATGTTATCACATATATCCCTTAATATCACAAAAGACGGGAAATATACCAACCTACTACCAAACTACCCCTCTAACAAAAGCTAACTCGGGGTTCACATCACTATCCCACATCTTACACAAAAGATTGGGATTACAATCTAGTATATACAATACATAAAGAGAATACCGCTAGACTATCTAAGGGAATCTCATCACATCATCCCGCGCTCTACTGCGCTCTTGTACTCCATCTGCGCTATATAAGCAACCAGCTCTCGGCTCATAGTGTGTAGGGTCTGTCCCTGCTCTGCCGAGTAGTGGTACACACCATCAAGCACTCTCTCAAATGTCGAACGGAACACGTACCCCATCTTGTTCATTTTCCTCTTTTTACATTTGACCTCATCTTCCAGGTCATCTACTCTCTCATGGGCAGCCCCCCATTTCTCCTCGAAGTGTATCCTATCCATCACCTCTAATTCCAACTGAGTGCGGAGTGCTTCCTTCTCTGTCTTCTCACCCAGCTCCCTCTGCTCAACCTCTTCTAGCTTCTATGCTAAATCTACATTCCTAGCCACTGACCTGTGAAACAGAGTCTCCATCTGGATCCCTGCCTCCCTACGGTAGGCAATCTCCACCTCTAACTCCTGCATGGCCAGCTTCCTCTGGTGGTCCTCGTCCCTCAGTTTCTGGAACTCGGACTCTCTCTTTTGGGCCTCTGCCTCCAGCTCCTGAACCCTGCAGTCTAACTCGAGGATTCGCTCCTCATACTCTCATAGCATCTGCTCCTCTACAGTAGCCTCATCAGAGTCCTCTACTGGCTCATCCTCCATCGGCTCGTCCCCCATCGGCTCCTCCTCTGGATCCGACTCTATCTCAATCTCGTCCTCGTCGTCAGACTCGAACGGTGCAACAGCCTGCCCTGGTGTAGCCTCTAGGGGTGACTCGTATACTACATGTATATCCTTGGGCTCCTCCTCTGCTACTCTACTAGGTACACCTGTGTCTGCCATCCTACAATCACAAACACAAGACAAACAAACAGCAATTCCATTAGAATGTTAAATAAAACATAAGTTCATTGTATAGAATGAAGTTACATTTCATAACACGCTAAGTCTTGCTCAAGGGAAAACTCTATGTGAGTTTCATCTCCTTTCCAACTTCTAAGTTCGCCTAAGTTATAGTCTAAGGGCACTCATTCCTAAAGTTTATAACTACGGCTTTGATACCAACCTGTGACGCCCCCAAATTCCAGGACCGTCACGGGGTCGCTCGAATTCGGTTCATCACATGCTCATAGTAATGCATCACAATAATAATAACTAAATATCACACAATCACAGCAGAAAATCTATTCTAGAATAATTTATAATAATTTATTATAATTATTCCCCCAAGTCTCGCAACCTACAGTACTTAATAGATTACATAATAATATCAATTAACGACTTATTACATAATCTAACTTAAGCTTAAACATAATCAAATTCAGTCTTACTACATCATCTTAAAACAATATTAAAATATTTAAAACATAAAAGACACAAGCTAGTTGGTAGCCTTGCCCTTGCCCTTATCAATGCCTGAAGGTTTGCCATGCACTGCCTTAACTGAAATGTTTTAGGGAAAGCAAGAATGAGCACAAATTGCCCAACAAGTAATATACAATAAGGGTAAGTGATATAATTCTTAATTCTCGAAAGGGTATAACGAGGTTTGATAATTCAAGGATAACAAGAATATCAACAGTTTTCAATAATAGTCGCTAAGGACAGAATAATATCAATGTGATTCAATAATAAATCAATTCAAGATTTCAAGATAACTGAATACTGAGCAGTCGCTAAGGACTATGAACTTCTACTAGAATTAACAGTAATAAACTGAAAATCCAACAAAAATAGGTACAACAAGTGATCAGCCTAAAGCACCATCGTTATGCATAACAATCAATCATACTCAAGTGTGCACGTCAGTTCTCCGACAATTATATATTCCCTTAAAAGAAGGTTGTTCTTCTCAGTCAAATACAAGATCCCGCACCAATCAATTAGTTTGGGTCGTTTTTCAATAACATAAGTCTAGCCGAATCAAATGGCATAGACACTTTCACAATATTCAAGAACAATACTAAGTTCAACATGAATAATAGCTTTAATGAAATAAGAGTTCAAGTATGCTAATTCAATTCAAAAGATTAAGTAGGAAACTAGTTCGCAATATACAAAGATAGATTACTTGTACAGTAAAAGAGTGTAAGTTAGGAAACTTGCACAATCATAGATTTCCTTGCATAAAGTAAATGCGTCAGTTAGGATACTTGCCTTTAGCATAGTTTATCCACGTTAAGTAAATCAACACTTTTGAATCCTATTTATAGTGTATTATAAGTATAGGATATTCATTAGCTAACTCATTCGGTACATAAGTTTGTTACTCAAATATACACACATTGTATTTCCTAGTCACACGTCATTACATACTTATACGCATTCGGTATGAAATCAAATTATAAGTTACCATGAATTCAAATAACATTTGTATAGCATTATGTTATTTTTAATTGAGTAGGCTTTCTTTAGCTATGGAATTACTTTTCTTAAGTTAATCATCTTCATACATCATTACTATCATGTGAGACTACCACAAATAGCAAACATATTCAAATTAGCGAGTTATAGCATTACTTATAAGTTAACCGTCAAAATTTGGATTCAATCATTAACATGTGATATCACCTTAGCTATCATATTTATTTTAAACATATGAGGGGATTATATAACTCATTCCAGGCATGCTTATGAGTATTCATGTAACTATCGTAGTTATTAGTTTGAAAACATGTTTCGTTTACGCTAAACTTGGTTTCACGACATGTAACATAGTAGGAAATCATGAATGAGACTTTAACAAGTCTAAAAGTATTATCAAGTATGATCACAACTTTCAGAATACGAATCCTGTAATAACATGTTAAGGTTCACCATCAAAGCTCCTATTTTTATCAGTAAGTCTTACTAACATGTTCGTGTTACATCATGAAATCCGTATACATAAGTCAATAGGTCTGACATGCATTTCAAGGTTATATAAACATGCCCGAAAAATCAGAATATATATATGGTCTTTACATGTCAATATCAACCTTTAAAACTTGTATTTTCATTAGTAAAGCTCACTAATAAGGCCTAATATGCTCATGTTATTCATATGTTAACATGTTTGACATGCATTTTAAGGCCATATAACATGCTCGAAAAATCAGAACCTAGAATCCTAATATAACATGTTAGAGTCCATGTAAACGCTTGTGTTTTCAAAATCATGGGTTCTCTTTTTATGTTAAGTAAACTATGGAAACATATATTGCATAAGAGGGACTCCATAAATCATGTTACATTTACTTAGTATGAATTATAATTTCACTGCTCTCGGACTGGATAGTCAAGATAGTCATTTCTGGCTTGCCTGCACAGCGGCGCTGCAGCGCGGCAACAACAGCAGCAAGTTGGCGCTGCGGCGCTGGTGGCGCTACAGCGCGGCAACATCAGCATCAAGCTGACGCTGCGGCGCTAGTGGCGCTGCGGCGAGGACAATGGCGCTGCGGCTTGGGGACAGTTTCTGCACACTGCCAAAACTGACCCAAAACCTCCCATTTCATCGATTTCAACATACCCAGATGCTATTAGACTTATTTAACTTACTAACACATATATATATATATATGCTTATATAACAGTCAATCTCCATTTATCAATTCCCAATTTCATGAACTCCAACCAAATTCACGAATTTGATGTTTTACAGAAATTACAAAGCAAAAATGGAAATGAAGGTCAAGAAAGCTATATAGTGGTTTCATCATGTATGTATGTTCATATAACAACAATATAAGGGTTCTACAAACCAATTATGAACCAATTTGGCATAATCAAGAATTTGAAGGAAACTTCAGAAACAGAAAACGAAAATTAAGAACAAAGGAAGAGGGATTATACCTCTAATAGGATTCAAATAGAGTTTGCTGCTAATCCAACTTCTCCTACTGATATATGTATATTGCTTTCACTCAACACTTATGCAAACTCTCAGCAAATTGAAAACGAAGAAACATGGCTGCTATTTATAGAAGAATCCTTACACAGACAATGCAATTGTCCATTAAATTGAACCAATAGATTGAAGCTTTGTATATCAGCTAAGGAAGAGTTGGTAGAGTGGTTGAAGAACACTGTTGTGCCCACTCCCCATATCATGATTTGCTAGAATGCTGAATTTGAGAGAAGAGAGTAGGCTAGCTTCATGATGCATTTCACGTGTACAAGGTTTGTGTCTATTAATATGGGACAAGGCATAGAAATCTCAGCATTTCCAATTTGTAAACAAACTAGTGTTAATACTTAGGTTATATATATACACATATTTAGACATTTAGGTCTTTAATTGAAATGTCACAATAATTCACATAATGTAGTAAGTGTAAATTGACACATATAATCCATGTACATTTTGTTAATACCGGATATAATCTAATCGGATGTTATCACATTACACTGTCTCCTTTATTAAAACTAATAGTTTACAATATGTTCATGATATATTATACAATGTATACCCACATATTTATTGTCACACAAGCATAAACATGTAGCTTATATATTTCAATCAATCGTAATACATGGTCTCTATGTGTAATGTATTCACATTGCACTATATAACATAGTTTATGTATACTTGCATGGTCACACCTAAGTGTTTCTCTACACTATATAATATAGTCGTATTCCATATACTTTATATTTAATTCTTGCACATTTACACATAACATTCAATATAATCTTATTATATTAATAACTCACTTATTTATTTTATTATTCCTAATGTCAAATAAATAAATTATTCATTTCATTGATTAATTAATAATAATATTAATTAATCCATTCCTCATTGATTATTAATTTATATGATTAAATATCATACATTGCTTATTATTATTATATTTCTTGCAATAATAATAATAATCACATATTATTAAATTAATCACCATTAATATTCCACAATAATTAATTAATATTCTACGATAACAATTAATATAGATTAATTGTTCGCTTAAATTAATATAATCATTCTTATATTACGTCACTGTGCCACACAAGGCTATCAACGAGTTTATCGTAAACTCCATCAATTTCTCAATTATTATAATTATTCAATTTACTATAATTGAATTAATCATTCTCATAACACAAAATCATTTATATTCTAATAAATTCTCATTTCCATTAATATATTTATTTAGTAATATATGAAAATTCTCGGGTATTACATTAACTGCCAGTAGACCAGATAGTTTGCAACTTGTATATGTGCTAGATTTCAAGCTAATCCTAAGGAATCACACTTAACTGCTGTAAAAAGAATTTTTAGGTATCTTAAAGGTACACCCTATTTGGGCCTATGGTATCACAAAGAGTCCTCATTTGAACTGACAGGATATTTAGATGCTGATTTTGCCGGATACAAAATATATAGAAAAAGTTCCAATGGCACGTGTCAACTTCTAGGCAATAGACTAGTGTCCTGGTTCAGCAAGAAGCAAAACTCAGTATCAACTTCAACAGTAGAAGCTGAATATATTGCTGCTGGTAGCTGTTATGCTTAAATCCTATGGATGAAGAATCAGCTAGCAGATTATGGGTTTGATTTCAAATCCATACCCATACACTGTGATAACACAAGTGCTGTAGCAATAACAAATAATCCTGTCATGCATTCTAGGACCAAGTATATAGAAATAAGATATCATTTTATTAGGGATCCTGTTCAAAATGGGACAATATCCTTGCAATACATCCCTACTGAAAATCAACTTGCTAATGTATTTACAAAACCCTTAGATGAATCCAGATTTAATAAACTAATAAGTGAGTTAGGTATGTTAAATTTGCAACCATAAATTCTATGCTCTAGATGGTGCTAACCTTGCAGATGTAAAGGCTAAGTCAAAATCGTAGAGATGACAAAGAGGAACCACAATCGTTGAGTGCTCCAGTTAATACAGAAAGACTCACTGTGATAGCAACAATCTCAAGACAAGCAACCTTTTTGATAAGCGTCTCAGGGACAAACCTAATCCTTAGTGTCAAACTAAGAGGTTAACCCTTCCTGAGTAACCTTAATTCAGAAGGCTTGCCATTTCAGAAAGCATCACAGAAAATCGTAGAGTCAATGGTCAAGAAGCGAGCAAAAGATCAAACTCAACAATCGTGGAGTGAGTCTCAGCATTCGAAGTCTTCCCACAAGGGCACACTAGCTCAGGGGGAGCTAAGGGTAGAATAGAGATTTCCACATTGATTAAAATTCGTGGAGTTCTGCAGAATTCGACACGTGTCTCACGGTGCAGAACATATGGAGGGAAGTTAAAATCATTTTGAACTGCCTTCTGACAGTTTACCTTTGAATTTCAAAAGACTATCTTCTCTCTCTCTTTCTTTCTCTCTCTCTCTCTCAAGCGAAACCCTAAGTTTCAGAAAGCTAAGCCAAATTTGTTCATTCCAGGAATTTCACTCTATATTAATGGCTGCTTCGAGTGTAATCTCCGGCTATCAACTATGCTTCGACGGGTTCGAGGAGTTTGAGCCCGAAATACTTAAAGTCCTTTCACGACTCAAGAGAGCAGGTCTTAAATATGCTCTGAGCATGAGCACAATGATATATCCAGAGTTGGTAAAGGAACTCTACTACAATGGAGTCGTCAATAAAGACCATATTCTCACTAAAGTCAGTAATATGTAAATTCGACTCGACGCTGAAAGCATAAACCTGGCCCTAGGTTTTAAAAGGAGAGGTCTTCCATCCATGGAGGCTATTGACTTCCAGAAAGGTCTGAAGGAAATGGGTTACACCAAAGCTGAAGGGAAAAAGGGGTATAAGAAGAAAGAATTTCCCCAAGAATATGAATTTTTGGCTGACATTGTTTGGGAAGTGCATATGCTGCAAAAGTACCAGTCACAATTCAGTAAATGAAAAACAACTGAAGCTTATGACAGCAGTCTGTCTCAAAATCAAGCTCAACTATGGAGCCTTACTGATGGACTGGATGAGCAAATGGATGCAAAGTTCAAAGAAAACCAAAGGCAACGCTAAAATGCCCTACGGAAGGTTTATCAGCATCATTATTCAACATGTGCTGGGTGACAGAATGGGGAACCATGAGGGTATTCCAGTCAACCCTAACAGAAAGATGACTCAACAACTATTTCAAAACTGGAAAAGGAATCCTGCAGAGAATGTGAAAATGAAATCAGCAACTTCATATGTTGTAAAGGTGGACAGTGACGAAGAAGAAGCAGTCAACCAAGAAGAGGTTGAGGTTCTGTCCAAAAGGTATAAAGAGAAAAGGAAGATGCATGAAAATGCTCAAACGACTGAAGAGCCCCAAGGCTCAATCACTAAAGAAGCTCAAGCACCAGAGGAAGTTCTAAAAGAAAAGGAAAAGAAGAAAAAGAGGAAGACAAGTACGGACATGGTTGAAGGAAATGATGAATCTCAGAAAATGAAGCATAGTCACAAAACAAGAAAGCCTACACTAACTACGATTGTGGAGTCTTTACCACTCATAGAGTCTTGGCTAACCACTGCTATGCAAGAAGATGATGCAACAGCCTCTCGGCCTGAACAACCTGTCAGGGCTGAAGCTGAAAAGAATGTTGAGGCTGTGTACAAGAGAACGAAGAAAATGAGGAAATTAACCAAGAAATAGTCTACTACAACTGAAAAGGATGACAGAAGTGAGGCTGCTGAACAAGTCATTGAATCCACAGCATCTGGTCCAACTCAACATGAGACTACCGATCAAGATGATGATATGTCTGGTGCTGACACTGAGGTAACTCTGAAAGGAGAAATGGAAAAAGGGGCTATGCTAGCAATGAAGGTGCACAACCCGAATGAAGATAACAATGATAGAGTACAAGAAGAGGAAACTATGAACTCCCCAGCCCAAGAGAATGTTGTAGCTGAGGGGGAGCAGTCAGAAGCAATGGAAGCAAAAAATGCAGAAGCTGAGGGGGAGCCACCAAAGGAAAGTGTTGAAGTCTCCTCAGTATATGAAGAATTCGTACAGTCTGCTGCTGCAGAAGTGGTAAATTTTCCTGATGATGTTGAAATAAATGATGTGGTGCAAGTGCATGATGAAGAAATTGAAGATAATGATGAAGAGCTAAATGATGATATTGAAATCATAGCTATATACAGAAATGCAGAAAGAGCAGACAACTATACTTAATTGTTCAACTACTTGCCAATGATGTCATATCATAAAGCTCTGATCATCAACAACTGGGATCATATGTTCTGGACCTTCAAAGAATATCCAGTAATCTCAGGAAGTTTGCCAAGAAGCCGATTTCGAATGAACCAACCTTAGAATCTAAGAATAAGGTATATTCCACTCCCATCTCTTTCATTGTTAACCACTCTCCATCATCCCACTTTAATGAGTTCTATGAACTACCGAAATGGATGGAAACGGTTCTTCACCCACTAAACCAATTTCCAATTACAGAGTCCCAAAACTCTGTGACTGTGGAACCAAACAATCAACCTACCCTCATAGAACAAAATGACTATGACTCAGTGGTCCTTGAGCATGTCACCAACATTGTTGAAAAGATGCTCAATAGCTCAAACACTGAGGCATCTACTCAAGACTACGAACACATTTCTGAGCAAAATGATCAATCTAACTCAGAAAATATAGAGGCATCAGCATTGCCCCACAAATTGAATACACCTGACCCAGCACCTCAATAGCAAACCACAAGCCAAACTCCACTGACTCAAACTGATATCCCATCATCCTCCAGAAATGAATATTTTGATACAACTCTTGCTCTTGAAAATATATCAAGGAGAGATGGTCACACTACAAAGCCTTCTACTTCTCATCAGACACAACGAATCTTAAATTAACTGTCCCAAATGCCAACAAAGGAGGAGCTCAGTGAAGCACAAAACCAGATTGGATCAGACTCAGGAGAGATTCTTGAAGCTCACTCCATAGCGCTTCATTTGAGATTTGACCACATTATAGAGTCAGTCAAGCCACTACCAAAGAAGGTAGAAACTGAGCTGACTAAGAAACTGAAGGAAGTGGTCAAGGAAATGGCTGACAGTCTGAATTAAAGAGATGCTATTCACTTCGCTACAACAAAGAAACACAAGGAGGCTATGGAAATAATGCAGAAAAATTAGCAATCTCAGAATCCGAGAATGATGAAACAGATTGATGAACTATGCACCTCACTTCAATTCTTTCAAGACTCTGGTATAGCTCAACTTAATGAGAACTGCGGCGAAATGGAACAGATTCAACAAAAGCAATGCCGCACTGAGGCTCAAATTACTGAAAATCGTAGTGACACGTCTCTAAACCACTAACAGATGCATGAGTTGGTTGAAGGAATTAAGCGTCTATCTGAAGATGTTCGAACCCTTGATGCAGACATAAAGGGAGAGAATAATCAAGAAGGATATGATAATAGAAACAGAGGCAGAGAACGAGAACAAGGAGGATGAAATAGTAAGAGGCAACAACCGCAAAGGAAACACAGTCACATTGGTCAATCGTCGAATGGTGGTGGAAATTTCAGAAGTCTTGATCTTCAGCCTCCACGATTTGATTAAAGTCCTATTATTGCTGAGCCTACTCAACGAAGTCAAGGTCAAGCCTCTAGCTCACAAGGCATAACATCAACTGGTCTCAGTATGCCTGTTGCAGATCATGCCTTCATGAACAGACATGATCATGATGAACCATTAACTCAAGATGAGCTAGAGGACATTGCAAGAAGAGATGAAGCCTTAAGAAAAAGGAGAGCTGCAGAGCATGCCTACTTTCAGAGGAGCAAGAGACAATGAAAATAGAGGTAAGCCTAAACTCGATTCTGTATTGATGTTTTTTTTTGTAATATCTCTTCAAACATCAATAAATTCATGCTTATACTCTAGAAATTTTAGTTGCTCACTGAAACACTAAGCCATATTTACTTTTTAGCATTTTACATTTAGAAAATCATGCTATGATCTAAATCTCCTTGATTATGTCAACATCAAATAGGGGGAGATTATTGGGAATTATATATTCAGATTTGATATTAAAAGTAAATATAAATGCTTAAGTGTACAGTCCTTAAGAGAATCATTGTACAAGGACTTAGATGATAGATTAAACGTGTTAGGTTGATCTGAGCCTTAATGTTTATCATTTATGTAAATGAATGTATAGAAGAAAAGATCAAACTTGTTAGGTTGATCTATTTGAGTTATAAAAGTTAAAGTCTTGACAGAATCGTAGTCTGTTAAAGACAGCATTCGAAAGACAGGGCAGAATCGTGAAGCCTAAGCAAAGATATCGAAATTATAGTCTGCCAAGAGATTCAAGCCTACAGAAGTTAAGGCAGAAAACGTGGAGCTTGAGTGAAGAGATACAAACTAGAAGTCTGCCAAAGAATCAAGTCTGCAAAGGCCAAGACAAGAATCGTCGAGCTCAAGTGAAAGCATTAAAGAATCGTAGTTTGCCTCAGAAGCCACACTGAGAGTCATAAAAGTTGAAAAGCATCTGCCGAGCCAAGTTAGGAATCGCAGAGTGCTATCAGAAGTGTGAAGCCTGCAAGACAAGCAAGCAAGGAATCGTAGTCTATCGAGAGCTTAAGAGAAATCGTAGTGTGCTCTACGAAGAAGTCTGAATCACGCTGTGCAAAGCCAACACACAACGATTGTGTCACAATGAACATAATCATAGTGTTCCTCCAGTCAACATCAAAGATTAAAGATCTAATGAAGGGAGGAAGAGCAACAAATGAAGAAAGGCTTATAGCCGTTGACAAAGTGATAGTCCCAATACTTCCATACTCATCCTTAGTCCCAATCAAAAAAGTGTATTGTAGAAGCTAAGGATAGGACTAAAGTAGCCTACAGAAAACACCTTTTCAGGTGTTAGGTGAAAGATACAGTCTGATGTGTCAGTGATCCAGGCGGCTGAGCAGCAGAAAAGCAGGACGTCAACGTCACAACACAGAAAATATCTGGAGCATTAAATGAAGCAACGGGAGCATTCAAAATGGCTATTTTTGAATGGCTCTTTTATAAGGAAATTAGACAAGGATTCAGACTAAACAAGCAAGACGCAAAAAGAAAGAACACATTGAAAAAGCTCAAGAACACTCTACGAGCAACACTACGATACTAAAGAAAGCTTTCTTCACTACTCAGTCCTTTGAAAGACAGAAGCTGAACTGCAACTAGGTAGCACACCTCAACTATCAACTGCCGATCCAAGTGAGGTACCAAGTAAAAGGACTTGAAGAGTTTAGAAGTGAACTAAGTGAAGATCCAAGTCAAAGGACTTGAAGAGTTCAGAAGTGAACTAAGAGCAGATCCAAGTCAAAGGACTTGAAGAGTTCAAAAGTGAACTAAGTGAAGTTCCAGGGCTGCTGGCCTTGAAGGGATCTAAGTGATCTAGTTATAAGAAGACATCCTTAGTGGATTTCCTTCTCGTGGAGTAGAAGAATGGATTAGGAGTCGTGTCTCATTGTCTCTCATTAACTTCTATAACTGCCATAGCTGTTATAACTGTTTATCTTGGCTTAACTGCATTATCTTGAAGGGGAACAAAATATATATTTCGCTGCAGTCAGTATCACCAATGCTGACTAAGTATTTTAAAAGAAGAAATTTTAAAGTATCTATTCAACCCCCCCCCCCCCTTCTAGATAACTAACGTGCCTTTGGGAACTAACATAAAAGTTATAAATATTTTTCATTTTTAGTGATTTTAATATCGAATAATGATGTAAAGATAGATTAAAGTTATATTGTTAATGATCGAGAAGGAGAATATTATTGTATTAATTTTGGGGTCGTTACAACTTAAATATTTCTTTAATGCCAAAAAGAATAGAATTTATAACACATTTCTGAAATAAGATCATTTATATTCATATGCCAAATCATTACATTAAAATGATCATCCCTAGCATATTTCTATAAATGTCAACAGATATCCCCTAATATCACAAAAGACGGGGAAAACACTAACATACTACCCCTCTAACATAAGCCTACTCGGGGTTTACATAATTATCCCATATCTTACACAAAATATTAGGATTACAACAATATATACATCATATAAAGAACTACTATAAATACTATTAGACTACTGGGTCTTATCCCAACATTCCGTGCTACAGCGCTCTTCTACTCTATCTGCGCTATGTACACCATCAACTCCCTGCTCATGGTATGTCAGGTCTATCCCTGCTCCATCGAATAGTGATATACACCATCAATCACTCTCTCTATGGCCAAGTGAAACACATAACCCATCTTATTCACCTTCCTCTTCTTACACCTGAATTAATCCTCTAAGTCATCTGCCCTCACATTAGCTGCTTCCCACTTCTCCTCGAAGTGGATCCTATCCATCACCTCCAACTCTAGGTGAGTACGAAGAGACTCTATTTCTGTCTTCTCGCTCAACTCTCTCTGCTCCACCTCTTCCAGCTTTCCTGCCAAATCGACATTCCTAGACACCGATATATGAAACAGAGTCCCTATCTGGATCCCTGCCTCCCTGCGGTAAGCAATCTCCACCTCTAACTCCTGCATCGCTAACGTCCTCTGGTGGTCCTCATCCCTCAGCTTCTGGAACTCGGACTCCCTCACTTGAGCTTCTGCCTCTAACTCCTGCACTCTACAGTCTAGCTCTAGGATCCGCTCCTTGTATTCTCCCAACATCCGTTCCTCGATAGTAGTCTCGTCAGAGTCCTCCATAGGCTCATCCTCCATAGGCTCGTCCTCCATAGGCTCCTCCTCTGGATCGAACTCTACCTCAATCTTGTCCTCGTCGTCAAATTCAAACGGTGAAACTGCCTGCACAGGCTCAGCCTCTAGAGGTGCCTCATATACGACATGTATATCTCGGGGCTTCTCCTCTGTCACTCTAGTAGGTCCTCCTGTGACGCCCCCAAATTTGGGTCCCTTTAACCATGGATCTGGTACGTTACGATACTTCATCTTCATATATATTCTATCATCTACTGCGAAACATGTAAACATATATTGTTTATTTCACATGATTCTATAATATTTTCCCAGGTTTATTAACCTTAACTGAATATATACCTTCAACATTACAAAAGGTTTACATAAGATAACTAAAAAGTTATTTTGCATAACACTCTAATCTTGTCATTTGCTTGTGTCTCTGTCTTTAATCCTGGAACATTCGTCTTAATCTGAAATATGTTATCATGATATAGCAAGAGTGAGCAACTACTTTGCTCAGCAAGTTTAAATACAATAAAGATATCATGATTGAAGAAAATAGTATAGCTTTCTGAATTTTCAACAATATATAACAATTGTGAAAGATTAAGAATTAAATTTTAATAATTGAATGACTAAATCAATAATGCTGAGTGGTCAACAATGACCATTAACAAATTTAACTAAACCTTATGGTAATAAAGGTGATCAGCCTTTCATACCCGATGAACATATGCAATTTGCACTAAGTGCGAATCAATAATCAGAGATTTGGAATAATTGTAAATAATTAAATCACACTACAAGAAAATCAGCTATCTCCGACGGACTATAGCTCGACGAAATTTTTTCTGTCGAAATTAATCTATTTCTGATGGAATAATCTGTCGTAGATAATCCCGTCGAAGTTAAAGGTAAGTACGACAGAATTCCGTCGAAGATAGGTTACCCCCACTGGCGCTAGATTTTTCGTCAGCATGAAAGCTAAACTCTACGGAATAAGAGTAGGTTCAAGGGAATGTATCCATCGAAGATACGTTAATTCCGAGGGAATTAATTTTGATGGGCATTCCGTCGGAAATAAGGCTTAAAACCTAATTTGCATGTCTTCTTCTCCAGCCGCCTCCCTTTTCTTTTCACACTTATCTTTCTCTCTCTCACTCTCTCTCTCACTCACTCTCTCTATCTCGCTCGCTCTCTCTCCCTCACCTCCACCACCTGCCTCCGGCACCACCACCACCTATCGCCGGCACCACAACCACCACCTGCTGCCGCCACCTCTCCCCCCTTCTACCACCACCTCTCTCCCCCTTCCTGCATGCCACCAGTTATTCCTCCACTAGCAGCCACCAGCAGCCACCAGCCACTCTACCACCGCCGCCAGCCACACTACCGCCGCCACCTTCCACACTGTCGCCGCCACCAACCACCGCCCTTCGTCCACCAGCCACCAGTGCACAGGTTTAATTTGTATATTTGGTTTAATTTGTTAAAATTTGTGTTTAATATTTAGGGTTTACTATATTATTTTGATGAAATTGGGATATTGGTGTTAGGGTTTATTATATTTTGTTTGGATGAAATTGGGATACTTGATCAATTATTAAATTTGGATATATTGGTATGTAATAGTGCAATCTAATTGTGTAATTTGGGTCTCCAAATTGGCTTAAATTTTCTATGAAATTGCTTTGAATTGTGAGATTTTGGTTTAGGGTTTGTCTGAAGTTGATCAATTTGGGTTTGAAAGGTCTGAAATTTGTGAATTTTGGTTTTCTGTATGCAATTGTGGCTTATTACAGTGTATTTGAGTTTTCTTTCTGCAATTACAATATATGTATGTTCAATTTGGTTTACAGTGTATTTGGGTTTTCTTTGTACAATTACAATATATATGCATGTATGTTCTATTTGGGAGATTTTGGTTTGCAAATGTGATATTTGATATTTCTGACAGAATTTTCAACGGAATTTCAGTCAGAATTATGCAATTGCAAAATTTGTGGGCCCTACAAATAAATAATAAATAATAGATAATAAATAAATAAATAATAAATAATAAAATAATAGATAATAGATAATAGATAATAATAAATAATAAATAATTATTAATTAATTAAAAGATATAAATAATAAATAATAATAATGAATAAATAATTAATAATTAATAATGAATAAATAATTAATAATTAATAATTAATTTAAATAGATAAATAATAAATAATAAATAATAAAATAATAAAATAATAGATAATAGATAGTAGATAATAATAAATAATAAATAATAATTATTAATTATTAATTAATTAAAAGATATAAATAATGAATAATGAATAAATAATAAATAATAATAATTAATAATTAATTAAAAGAGATAAATAATTAATAATTAATAATTGATTAAAAGAGATAAATAATAAAATAATAAAATAATAAATAATAAATAATAAATAAACTAAGTAGCACTTACTTAGTTTTTTATTAGCAAAATAAACTAAGTAGCACTTGGTTAGTTTACCGCAATATTCAATAAAATACAATAAAACTAAATACAATTAAATACAATTAATAATTAAGTAGTATTTGCTTAGTTGGGATGCAATATTCAATAAACTAAGTAGCACTTACTTAGTTTTTCATTGGCAAAATAAACTATGTAACACTTGCTTAGTTTGACATAATATTCAATAAATTCAATATGACTTATTCACATTGACTTTCAGTGTTAAGGTTGAAGTGTAGACATTTCAGTTCCATCACAAAGAAAGCATCTATGTGGAGCTTTGAATCCAAAGCATATCTTCATCCATTTCCCTTTGCGTAGGCTATTAATGAATTTTACAGGAAAATCATACTTCTTTGCCTGTAAAATTCATTGATAACCTATGTATCTGTATCTTGATGAAGACATACATGCTTTTAGAGGTGTCAACTTAGAAACCCGTTTGACATTCACTCAGTAGGAGTGAATGTCGAATAGTCCCCAGTTTGGGACTGTTACTGGATGTTATGTCTTTCACTTAGGCCGATGTCAATACGAAACGACACATTTTTGTTGTTTTGAGGACTTTTCGGCTGTTATATCTACATGTTCTTCGAGTACGTACTTAGATTAAGTTATCTTAATCTATTTCATGTACTTGGAGACCATGGGGAGGTGCTGTCGAAATTTTCTTAAAACAGTAGAAACGTGCATAACGTGTTGGCACTAGTGAAGAGACGCATCCAGGGACGGGATAGAAGCCTGAATTGCCCCTTTCCTATAGAGCTGTCGTAATAGGAAAAATACTCTAATTCATGCATGGACTACATGCATGAACATCCCTATAATGAAACCCGTTTGACATTCATTCATGCATGGACCACATACATGAACATCCCTGTACTGAATCCGTGGTCTGTGCAGTTAAAAATGTCAGCCGACCGGAGTTGGATGTACCGTAGGATACGCAGTGATGGGAGGGGATTAGTATCATCTTATCGTGATGGGGTGTCAGATTTCTTGAACAAAGCAATAGATCATGTTGATGATTCGAACGGAAAGATGCGCTGCCTGTGTGTCAAGCGTAAAAACCTGATCTGGAAGAAAGTTGACGAGATTAAATTCGACTTATTTTCCCGTGGATTTGTGGATAGGTACTTCGTATGGACTCATCACGGGGAATCAACTGAGCGGATAGATATTCTACAGGATTCATATGCCAAAAACTATGATCCGGTAGAGATGTTGGTCGATGCTTATGGCCCTACTAATATTGACTGGGCTGAAAATGAGCCTTCTTCAAGCAGTGCTAAGCAAGTGCCAAATCATACAGCTACTGCCTTTTACAAGTTGCTATCTGAATATGGGGTCTCGTTGTATCAGGGAAATGATACGGACACCAAGCTTTCTGCAATGACGATGCTCTTACACTACAAGAATGAGCACGACTGTAGTGAGAGAGGTTTCAACGATTTGCTTGCCATTGTTGGAAAGTTTTACCCAAGGATCATACTCTTCCTGTAAATTATTACGAAGTGAAGAAGATGGTCAAAGGGTTAAATATGGGGTATCAGAAAATCGATGCTTGTGAGCAGGATTGTATGTTATACTATGGGGAGGATAGAGATAAAAGACAGTGTAATATATGCAGCTTTCAGCGCTATAAGGTGATAAAACGTGGGGGGAAGGAGAAACATGTTCCCAGGAAGATCTTACGGTGCTTTCCTCTTGCACTGAGGCTTCAGCGGGTGTTCATGTCGTCTCATACGGCTCAACATATGAGTTGGAATCGAACAAGTGATGTCGAACCTGGTCAGCTGACTCACCCAGCGGATGGAGATGAATGGAAGAGATTTGATGCAAATTATCCTGAGTTTGCGGAAGAAGTCAGAAATATTAGGCTTGACATGGCTACTGATGGCTTTTGCCCTTTCAATAATTTTAGTCAGCCGTACTCAGTTTGGCCAGTAATTATGGTCGCTTATAATCTTCCACCGTCGATGTTCATGAGCGATCCATACTTGTTCTTGACTTTACTCATACCGGGGGATAAAAGTCCTACAAAAGACATTAATGTGTACCTTCGACCGTTAGTAGATGAACTAAAGATGTTGTGGGAGACGAGGGTCCAGACTTATGATAAATCGAAAAGCGAGAATTTTGTGATGAAGGAAGCCTTGTTATGGACTATCACTGACTTTCTGGCTCTTGGGATGGTTAGTGGTTGGTCAACCCACGGGAAGCTGTCATGTCCAGTATGTATGGGGGATGTGCAAGGCAATCAGTTACAGCATAGGCGAAAATGTACTTTCTTTGGAACTGCTCGTAGATTCTTGCCTCTTGATCACAATTATAGAAAGATGTCTGCACAGTTCAACAGAAAGACAGAGAAGAAGGGGGTTGTTGGTCGACTGTCGGGCAGTGAGGTCTTGGGATGGTTGAACCAGCTTGATTTTCCTTTATCGGGGAAGGAACATAGTAAATTGAGAGCAGCCGGGTACGGGAAGACTCATAATTGGACACACTCTCCCATATGGTTTGAGTTGCCGTATTGGGGCACACTTTCAGTTCGTCATTGTATAGATGTCATGCATACCGAAAAGAATGTTTTTGAGAACTTATTTTACACCGTGCTAGATGCTAGTGGTAAAACTAAAGACAATGACAATGCTCGAAAAAAATTGGAGGCATTGAACATTAGGCCAAAATTGTGGCTTCGACCTAACAATAAGAAACCTAAAGCTTCATATTGTCTTACTAAGCAACAAGTTGAAGACGTGTGTAAGTGGGTTAGTGGGTTGAAGCTTCCAGATGGATACACGTCGAACATAACACGTTGTTATAAGGTCGAGCAATTGAAAATTTTTAGATTCAAGAGTCACGATTGTCATGTATTCATGCAAAAGTTGATCCCAATTGTATTTCGTGAGATGTTACCCAGAAAATTTTTGGATGCATTGACCGAACTTTCAAATTTCTTTCGAGATCTTTGCTCAACTGTAATTAAGTACACTGATGTGGAGCAGATGGAGAAAAATATTGTTAGTACCATTTGCAAGCTTGAAATAATCTTTCCTCCAGGATTCTTTGACTCGATAGAACATATGTCTATTCATCTACCGTATGAACTCAAACTTGGAGGACCGGTACAATATCGGTGGATGTATTCTTTTGAGAGGTAATATAAATTACAAATTGCTTTATGTTGCTCATCATATTAATAATACTCATACGTATTTGTCTTAGGTATATGCGCCGATTAAAATAAAAGGTGAAGAACAAAGCTCGTGTAGAGGGTTCTATTACTGAATGCTATACAGAGGAAGAACTTGTCAACTTCTGTTCATTGTATTTTGACGATGTTGTCTCAACGAAGCACAATCGTTTATATAAAAATGAGGTCGTTGGCCCATTGTCTCATACTGATGATGAGTTAGCTGTATTCACATATCCGGCTAAGCTTTTTGGCCATGAGACACAGACTTTCTTAAGCTACAAAGAGTTAAAGATTGTATCTACATACGTGCTTCTAAATATGCCCGAAGTATCTAGATACATCAGGTATGAATAATTATTTGTGATATTTAGTACAATTTATAAGTGTAGTCATCATATGTTAAAGACATTTTACTATTTATGCAGTTCATTCGAAGAGGAAGCGTATGCTTCTAACCCAACTTTTACTGCAGCAGAGTTGGAAACATTCACTAATGTAAATTTCCAACAGTGGTTTAAGCAACGGGTTGAAGAAGAGAACAATTCTGAGCATTTTATAGATGTCATCCGAGGACCGTACAAAGTTGTTAGTTTTTTCCCGGATGCATCGTGAATGGGTTCAGATTTAGGGTCGATGACTTGAATGAACTCACATCAGTTAATTCTGGGGTTGTGGTATTGGGAAGTTGCTACCAAGATTCTGAGTCCAATTACTATGGGCGTTTACAGGATGTGGTTGTGCTCAATTATCACGGGGGTAAAAAGGTAGTTACATTTAAGTGTAGTTGGTTTGATACTAACAAGGGGGATAAAGTTGATCGTAATAGAATCACAACTATAGATATCAAGTTGGTGTTAAAGTCTGATGACGTGTTCGTGTTAGCAAGTCAAGCGACTCAAGTGTATTACGCTCCTAATATCGTAAATACTCGAAGCCCCTGGTACACAGTAGTCACAACTAAAACACTTTCATTTGATGTTGAGAACATGTTTGGTATAGATGAGGCGTTGCAAGAAGATGTTAGCAACCCTTTGGCCGTAGTGTTCAATGTTGAAGATGTGATGGATACTGATGTCATTGACGTACCTGACGATGAGGATGTTGAGGAAAACATCATCGTGAGTGATTATATAGTCGTCGATGATGATAATGATGACGAAACTGATCTCGAAACTGAGGATGAGGAAGATAACGAATCCGAGACTGATATACATGTTGATTCTGATGGGTTTTATGACGTAAGTAATTGAAAATTAGCATTCATATTAGTAAATATCACATTGTTAATCCTTACATATTCATAATTTACCACTTTGGATATTGCTGTAGGATATTCATGGCTAGACATAGCAGTGGAGGTCGCCGAGGTGGTGGGCGATCCGGTACAGGAGACGGTAGCTATGCTGATGGCTCGTCTTCAGGAGCTAGTAAGTTATCTTAACTAGGATTTAAATATATCTCAAACTGCATTAGTTTATGTTTATTGACTCAGTTAAATATAATTATTACAGATGTACCTCGTCGACGACACCGAGGGACGAACCTCGGGCTCTTAGGTCGTCCGCCGGTAGTTCCACATATCGTACCAGTGGATGTTGCTTCTGGACAGTAAGTGTTAATATATTGTTAATATTTCTATCAGTTATTGTAAAACACAATTCACATAACACATATTATTGCAAAATACAATTTTTTATGTAGTATACTAGACCCGGTGGCTAAGCACACCATACATGCCATCTGTTTGACGCACTTCCCGACTGGGTGCATGCGGTTCAGCCAGTATGCGCGGTTCGTTCCCACTTTTATGCAGACTGTCTTGCGAGAGTTTCACGTAAGTTAAACATATTATATTAATTAGTACATAGTTGTATTAGGATGACGAAATCTATTGTTTCTAATTTTTTAACTTTTTTTATAAGTTTATTATAGATTTGACCCGAGTATCTCCCAGACAGCTGGCGACGATGTGATTATATCACATGTCGCTAAGAATTACTCTGGCTGGCTGTATGAGATGCGACATAGGGCAGCCCGGGCAGTTGAGGACCAGCCCGGGACCACCATTAGATCTCATCAGCCTCGCATAGTCTCTGATTTAGCCTGGAAGGCTATGTGCGTGCACTGGGATGCTGATGACTTCAAGAAGAAGTCTGAACAGGCGAAGAAGAACCATGGTCAGCTCTGCATAGTACACACCACAGGTTCTCAGTCGTTCGAGGAGGCGAAGACGGTAAGTGCGCTGTATTTTGTTGTTTAGTTATCAATTTCTTACACAAATACTTAATACATGTTTTATGAATATTTTTATTAGGCCTTGAGTAGGTCCTTGGGCCGAGATCCCACCATTCTAGAGTTTTGGGATAGGGCCCACACGCCTAAGGACGAGCGTGTTTTGTCTCAGGCAGCTGTGGCTATACGGGCAAAACTCATCTTACTATTTAGCTTTTAGTAATATTCAATCGTAAATAAAATGATATAATTAACACACTTATAAAAAATAAATTACAGGACCGATTTCAGAGGCTTCGGGACGATCGTATAGCTGAGCTAGATGCTATTAGGAGGGGTTCTGAGCCGTCAGACTCCGCCACTCCCCTTCCCGATATTGTATTAGATCGGGATGAGGAGCTGAGACTATGGGTCGCATCTCAGGATCCCCCTACTAGCAGTACCGGCAGATATCGAGTGTTGGGTATGCCGAGGATACCCGCATATACACTCCCTAGAGGTAATAATATTTTTTATATTTCACGAATTTATCAAAATTTATCACATTATATAAATTATTATTAGTAATGGAATTCGTCTCTTTTTGTAGGCTCCAGCCAGTGCCAGCGTTCGAGAGCACATGTCGGACCATCTCATACGGGCGCTGGCTTGGATGACGATCTTCTAGAGGCTGATAGGGGCCGTGTCGGATCGATTCCGTACCGATCCGGTCTTTTGTCGTCAGCAGTTGCCTTCCAGTTCTCGTCTTCACTAGGTTGCTCAGGAGGTTATAGCAGGGCCTCCGCAGAGAGTACGGGATTACCGCGAAAGCAGTTCGACGCTTTCAGTAGCGAGATGCTCCGGATGGTGATTACCCTCTTGGAGAAGGCTTTTCGTCCTCCCCCGCCTACTTAGGTATTCTAATTGTTTATATTATTTTCATTTAAAGCTAGCTTGTTAATTCTCACATATATACGGACTAATGATTTTTATTTATAATTTTTTCAACATGGTGACGATGGCGAGCGGGCTAGCGGCGATGACGAGCGGTTTGACGATGACGACGAGGAGGACAACAGAGATTTTCATACACCAGATAGGCGTCGTCCACCTCCGTCCGATGATGATACTACTAGATTATAGTTCATTTTATGTTATTCATTCTAGTTTATTAGTACGTATTTGTGTTATTCATTTGTAGAATATTTGTACATATTGTACGTAGTTTTTATAGTTGCGTCTGTATAATGAGATTACGTTGTATTCATTCATTTGTAGAATATTCTTTATCGTTGTTGAAGTTTATTTGTTTTCAGTTAGTCGATTACGTTTGTTGTTGAGAATTGGTACATGTTTAGGTTTTTAGAATTACGTTGGTTGTTGTGAATTGGTACAGGTTTTTAGAATTACGTTTGTTGTTGCGAATTGATACAGGTTTTTAGAATTACATTTGTTGTTGAATGTGAAATATATTGGTGTCTGACTGTATTGGGATAAAACAGGTTACAGGTACATATATGGGTTTAAATACCTGGATTTTGCATTTTTAAAAAAAATATTTTTTAAAAAATCCTTAATTTTGACGGAATAAGGTAATTCCGACTGAATTTCTGTCGAAAATATAGGCCAGACTAATTTCTAATTTATTTTCACTTTTTTATTTTTCGTCAGAATTAGGTTATTTACGAGGGAACATTCCGTCGAAAATAGTATATTTATAATCTTATTAATGTATTTTTTATTTTTAAATTTTCCGTCGAAGTTAGAGTATTTTCGAGGGAAGTTTTCGGTCGGACATAACAAAGGTTATATCCGACGAAATGAATGCGTCGTACATAAATCCGTCGGAGATAAGTTATCTTAGACAGAATGGCCGTCACAGATAATTACGTCGAAGATAGAAAAGCTCGACGAAATTTATGACAGAATTTATCTCTAACGAGGTAATTTACGACGGCATTTTCAACGAAATATTCCCTCGGAAATAAGCTACTTTCGACGGAATAGGCTTATTTCCGATGGAAAATTCTATCAGAATTAGGCTTATTTCTTGTAGTGTCACTAGCATGCTTGAAACATAATAACTCGAGTTTGAGCTAAGAAACTTGCAATAAATGCGAATATTCAATAATAATCTTAGATGTGGAATAATCAACAATAATTATCCACTACCATGCTTGAACAATAATAACTCGAGTTTGAGTTAGAGAACTTGCTTGTTCGACGAGCTATGGCTTACTAGCTTTAATTAAAACTCTTTGAATGACCTAACATTAATAATGTAGATCTATCAATTAGTACTGCGTATATATTGTTCATCAATACGCTTACTCGTATTATTATCTAAGCAATAATACAATCACAAGGTACATATATATAATGTACTATCATTAATCTTATAAGATATTTAATTGATCTTAGGTTAATTATTTAATAATTAATAAGGCTTTTCTTAAGTGATAAACACTTATTAGATCCTTAAATAATTTATTATAATTGTTTAATTAAGGAGTTATTTAACTTTGCTTTAATTGTTAACTCCATCTTTATTTGATTACTATTTAATATTAATTAAATAGTAATTAATTAATTATCTTTAGTTATTATTTAATAATCAATAATAACCAATTATAACTCCTCATTATTTAATGTTAATTAAATAATGGATAATTAAATTAGTATTTATCTTTAATAATAATCAATTAATTCCTTATCCTTGAATAAATAAATAATTGATTTATTCACTTCATTAGTCTTTAATTATTCCTTATTATTATTGAAAGAATAAGTAATAACATTCGTCCTTATTTATTATTTAAATAATAAATAATTAATTCTATTAACTTTTTTGTCGATGTAAGCCAGTTCTGGGCATATGAGAGGCTTCCTTGCCTACGGCCTGCCACTGCTTTAGGTCTGGAGACCTATCCTCGAGGACGGCATTGGCATCATTCCACCTTGATGGAGGTCCCTATTACTGAGGGATTCGCCCATTCCCGCTTGCAGTTGGAGCTTTTGACGGCTGGATCGATCTCTTGAATGCCATATACCTCCGAGTTTTTAACGGTTGGATTTGAGGGAGGCTTTCCCACTGTTCGAGAGTTTGCATTGTCGACCCGCAGAGTCCTGATTTTGATAGAGGGAGGCTGGGAGCTCTATTTGGGAGAGTGTGCTATCAGGAGTATTATTGGTTAGATTCGCATTCCCATTGTTCCTCCTGCTTGGCATCATTGGCCGTTGACACTGCCTTTGACAGGTTTCCCTATGGAGGGCATAGATGGCTTCACCCTATCAGAGGGTCCTTATAGCCAGAAGGCACTCAATAGCTGGTGGAGTCCTCACACTATTGGAACTCAGACTCGGGCTACCCAGTTTATGACAGACATGGTGCCTGGGTCTATTATGATGACAGACTGGATAGCTTGCCTCAGGTAGCCCACTCATTCAGATCAGATTGCAGAGCTGACCCGGGAGTTGGAGAGAGCTCGCTTTTTTATCAGGCATCTTGGCCGAGATCCATCAGAGGCATCTTCATTTGACCCTTCCAGCTTAAGAGCAGGCCCCTCTTCAGGTCCATTTTCTAGCAGTTTTGCAGGGGCAGATCCTCCCTTGTACCGCCCAGATATGCCTGATAACCGCAACTTTGTGTCCACCGAGGAGATGGAGCAGGTTAATAACCTGAGCTTAGATTATCTAGATCTTTTTGGATAGCTATGGCAGCTATATCTTTTGGTCAGCCACTGTTTTGGCTATTTAGTGGTTGTGCCCCATTTTGATAGACCATTGTTAGTAGTTGGGTGGTGGTGCCCCATTATCCTGTACTTTTTATTTTGCTTTGTATTTATCAGACAGGGGTGATGCTTGTATAAGATAGTTTATTATAGATATGCATGATATTTCCTATCTATCGCATCATATTTATCATTGTCATTATGCATGTATTATGTCATGTGTATGCATTTCGATAGATGAGTTCAAACTTAACCCCTGGGTGGTCTTGTGATACGGTGATACAGATGGCGTCCTCTATTGTTAGCCGTATCGAGAATTTGCCACTGTCTGAGGTGGTAACGTCATTGAGATCGTGGTATAGCAGTCTGTCCTTCTCAGCCAGAGGGACAGTTGATCAGATGTTGGGGTATTCATTGGCCCTTGCAGACTTTCGGGTTCTTCACGGGTTCGTGGATGGTCTTTTACCCTTCTGGATACCCGAGAGACAGGTCTTCCATTTTGGATAGCATGAGCTGATGCCGACTTTTGAGGAGTACCAGCGGTTTACTGGTTTAGTCTTAGGGTTGCCCTTGTGCTCGGACATCGATCGGCAATATAAGGAGACCGTTCACACGGATGTCAGGTCTTCGCCAAAGCGTGGCGAGGGATGAGATCATCTCTGGATGGGTGATCTCTATTGACTTCTTGATCGCTCGCTTCGGTGAGCTCGACAGCTACGATCGACATGCCGGGGATTTTATTATATCAGCAGAGGCGTGGCATCTGGCTAGGACAGACATTTTGTTGATGTGTGTCATATCATAAGTCTATATGCCTGCTGCACTTGGACCATTTGGATGTGGGTTTGATAGTTGTGGTCCGGGCCCTTAGACAAGGTAGCACCATCATACCGATGATATTGGCTGAGACACTGAGATCAGCCACTCACTACGTTACCCACCCCGAGGGGTTTTTCAGAGGCTGCTCGGTCTTGTTGTACATATGGCTTATATCCCATAATCGATCGATTGGATTTTTTAGGCATCAGGGGTATTGTTTCTCCAGTGATATAGCCATGTCCTACTCCTTTCAGCCGGCGGAGTGTACCAATTCAGAGACATGGTCAGCATTTTTGGCTAACATTGCGCACCCATTCTTGATTCTGCCGTGCGCAGGGCTAGTCTCCCCCTATAGCTTCGTCACCCATACATCTGGCATGGACTATCTGCCCCTAGCGGGATTGAAGGGAGTGACTACTTATAATCCTCTGGCTGTTATGGGCCAGTTTGATCAGTTTCAGAGCCTATAACCGTTTGAGGGGGCTGTTGATCAGAGGATGTCAGCTTTGTCTATGTCATCTGCTGATTTGATCAGAGTGTATGAGTGTTGGACTCATAGAGAGAGGGCTGATTTCTTTAGTAGCCATCTAGACCATTCTACAGAGTACTCAGCATGGTTAGAGGCAGATGTAGCATCAGCTGCATTCATCCAGTCAGCTCTTATTATAGATTCAGACAAGGAGGAGCCTATGGAGGATCTTGAGTCTCCTACTGAGGATGAACTTTTTATGGGTTTGACAGTAACATTAGTTAGTGACCCGCCGATCATTCCTGCCAGGACAGATCCAGCTTTGGTAGACTCACTAGATAGGATGACCTTTAAGAGGGATCAGGCTAGAGCGCTGATGTTAACCGCCTTGTCTGGCAGAGATATAGCTTTGGCAGAGAGAGATGCGGCTTGAGCCACTCAATATGCAGGATTGATTGAGCGAGAGGAGATCCGATCTGCCAGAGACGCAGCTTTTGTTAAGATCGAGGAGACTTTGATTGCTAGGGATGCAGCTTTTGTGGAGAGGATGAGGCTATAGCTTCCCGAGATTTCCACATTGCCGACAGTACTGCTCTTTGATCTGATACTCATGGTCTGGTTACTGGGATAAGTGCATATATTGATGACCACAGTGCCACACTGCAGATGACTGTGAATATTTTGAGTCGTATAGAGGCTGAGGGTATTACACTTGCAGCTGCTCCTCCATCTTCAGAGAGAGATGCCATGTTGGCATTGTTGGCCCGCTTATCCTTGGGGTCCATAGACTAGCTTTATTTTTCCTGCACATACTAGATCAACCATTTTTGTTATGTACATGACACTATGTATATATCAAATAATGTTATATATCAGAGAAATATATTTTTGATTCACTTCCCTATTTGGATATATATTGTCCTAACTGAGTGATTACCACTTCTTTCATGACTCGCGGTTGTTGATGTATCTTGAGCTTCTCCTTGATGGACTGACAGTTGAGATGTCAGAGAGTATCTCAGATGGGCAAGTTGACCAGGAAGTTTGGATAGAATTTAGGTTTCATGAGGTTTCGATGTCTTGGGACTGGTTTTTTATTGGTTTTTATTTTTTTCTTGAAGGTTAAACCGTGCCATAAATGGCTACCTACGTACTCCCGGGTGGAGGGAGATCAGGTCATTCATAGTTCAGTTTTTGTGTGAAAGAGGTTTCAAAAGTATTTATCTTGTGTTTTGAGTTTGGTTTGATGAGTTTTTTCATTGGTTTGATCGCACCAAAAATGGCTTCCTGCGTACTCCCGGGTGTAGGGAGATCAGGTCATTCGTAGTTCCGGCTTCTAGTGAAAATCGAACCTGATTTGATTTGTAGGACCCAGATGCGGGCATGCATGTGCTTCACACATAGTACCTTTTTATGGTGTCTAAGTTAATGAGTTGGTTAAATTCGGTCCCGTCCATTTCTTGTAGTCTGATAGCTCCTCCTATTAACACTTCCTTGACAATGAAAGGGCCTTCCCAATTTAGGGCGAACTTTCCTTTGGCTTCATCTTGATTTGCCAAAACTTTCTTCAGCACCAAGTCGTTTTCTTTGAATTGTCGTATTCGAACCTTCTTATTGTAGGATCGAGCAATCCTTTGTTGATGTAACTGTCCGTGGAAAATGGTTGTAGCCCTCTTTTCATCTATCAGGGACAGCTGGTGGTACCGCTTATGCAACCACTAATCTTCGTCCATCTGAGCGTCCATTAACACTCGCTAGGACTCCATCTCTACTTCTATGGGGAGGACTGCTTCCATGCTATAAACCAATGAATAGGGGGTAACCCCAGTAGAGGTGCGCATTGATGTTCTGTATGCTAACAGGGTTAGAGGTAGCAAGTCAGGCCATTCTTTGTTATTAACGGACATTTTCTGCATGATCTTTTTATGTTCTTGTTAGCCGCTTCGACAACACCATTCATATTGGGCTGATAGATGACAGAATTGAGATGCTTGATGTGGAACTTACTGCACAGTTCTTTCATCATTTGATTGTTTAGGTTTTTGGCGTTGTCTGATATGATTACCTCTGGTTGTCCATATCGACAAACGACATTATTTCTGATGAAACCAATGATTACCTCTTTGGTGACCTTGGGAAAAGAGGCCACTTCAACCCATTTGGTAAAGTAATCGATCATGGTGAAGATGAATCGATGACCATTGCTGGCTTTTGGTTCTACTGGACCAATCACATCCATTCCCCACATGGAGAAAGGCCATGGTAAACTTATGTTGTGTAGCTCATTTGGAGGAGCATGTATGGCATTTCCATGTACTTCATATTGAAAGCAACTCCTGACGTGATCATCACAGTCAGCTTTGAGCGAGATCCAGTAATATTCTGTTCTTAATATCTTCTTGGCCAGCAGATGACCACTCATGTGTGGACCACAGACTCCACCGTGGCCTTCATCCATCAACCTCTGGGCTTGTTCTTTATCAAGGCATCTTAACAGGTCTATTCCAGCATCTCTTTTATACAGTGCATCTCCGCTCATATAGAACTTCATAGCCATTTTGTGAATCCACTTTCGCTCGGATTGGCTTGCCCCAGCGGGTGTAGATCCATCTCAGAGATATTCCTTGATGTCTTGATACCAAGGCTGTTTGACAGGAGGTGTTTCATCTGATACTTCTCCAATGTAATTCCAGTGTGTCGGGGCTTCCTGAATTGTGAATTTGATGCAGGGAATCCCACTCCTATTGGATATGCGGATCAATGAAGACAACATCATCGATGCATCAGCGAAGTCATTCCTACCCCAAGGAATATGGCTGAAGGTTATGTCTTCAAACTCAAGGGATATTTTGACGACCTGCCGATGATAAGGCAACAGATGCAGTTCTTTGGTTTGATATGCCCCAGTGGTTTGTCTGATGACCAACTCAAAGTCTCCAAAGACCAGTAAATGTTTGATACCCATGGATTGGGCTAGTTTCAACCCCATTATACAGCCTTCATACTCGGCTGTGTTGTTGGTGTTGCCAAACTAAAGTTTGGTACCCACAGGATATTGTTCTCCTGTACAAGAGATAAGGACTACCCCAGCTCCATCACCTTCCATGTTTACTGCTCTGTCGAAATACATTTTCCATGGTTGGACTGTATTCTCTTATTGGAGTTGTTGAATTGTCATGATCCCATCATCCGGGAAATAGGTCTCTAGGGGCTCGAACCTTCCTGAAGGTGCTTTACCTAATTGATCTGCAATGCCTTGATCCTTGATTGACTTCTGAGTCACGTAGACAATGTCAAACTGTTATAGGATTTACTGCCATTTGGACAGTCGACAATTCAACATTGGCTTGTTGAATACGTACTTCAGTGGATCCATGCGGAATATGAGGTAGGTCGTATGCCCATATAAATAGTGTTGCAACCTCATGGCTGCCCATGCTAACGCACAGCATGTCTTCTCAATCAGGGTGTACTTCTGTTCATCACTGCTGAATCTTTTACTGATGTAGTAGATGGCTTTTTCCTTGCTATTATCATCTTTCTGTCCTAGCATGCAGCCCATTGCATTGGAATTAACGGACAGGTACATGAACAAGGGAACTCCGTCCCTTGGGAAGTACCAAGACAGGTGCTTCGACCAGCTGTTTCTTGATAGCGAGAAAGGCTCGTTGACAATCCTAGTTCCATTTAGTGGAGGAATTCTTCCTTAGTAGCTTGAATATGGGTTCACAGGTTGTTGTGAGCTGAGAAATAAATCGGCTTATGAAGTTAATTCTCCCCAAAAACCCACGTATCTCCTTCTCTGTCCGAGGTACTGGCATCTCAGTGATGGCTTTAATCTTGGTAGGATCTAGCTGATGCCTCGATTACTCACCAGGAATCCTAACAATTTACCTGATTTGATGCCAAAAGCACATTTGGCGGGATTTAGCTTGAGGTTGTACTTACGCAACCTGTTGAACAGCTTCCTGAAATGGTCTATGTGATCATCCTCCCTCCGAGATTTGATGATGATGTCGCCCACATAAACCTCTATCTCTTTATGCATCATGTCATGAAATAAGGCAATCATGGCTCGCTGATATGTGGCTCCGGCATTGATGAGGCCGAAGGACAGTCGCCTATAGTAGAAGGTTCCCTAGGGAGTGATGAAAGCTATTTTTTCCCAGTCCTCTTAAGAAACCATGATTTGATGGTAACCAGCAAAGCAATCTATGAAGGAATACATGTCGTATTGCATCGTATTGTCTATCAAGATGTGGATGAAAGGTACTGGGAAATTATCCTTGAGGCAGGATTTGTTCAAATCCCTGTAATCCACGCATACTCGTACCTTCCCTCTGGGCTTAGGCACGGTGACTATATTTGAAAGTCATTCCGAGTATGTTGATACCATGATGATTCTGACTTTGAATTGTTTAACAACTTCTTCTTTGACTTTCATACTCCATTCAGGTTTAATCGCCTGAGCTTCTGTTTGACCGGCTTGAATCCATCTTTGATGGGCATTCGATGGATGAAAATGTCAATGGACAGGCCAATCATGTCTTCATGTGACCATGCAAACCCATCTGGAACTGTGTTTGGAGTTTGATCAGGTCGGCTTTTTGGTCTTGTGTGAGGTCTATGCCTATCTGTATTTCTTTGATGTTTTCGGAGGTTCCTATGTTGATAGTGGTGGTTTGGTAGAGGTTTGGTTTGGGTTTGTCTTCGACCCATTCTTTGATCTCCTCGGGCAACTCATAGTCATCTTCCTCCTTTTGATCAATATCCATCAAGTCAAAGTTCAATTCCACATCAAAGTCGTAGTCACTTTGACAAGTTGGCATCTCATCAGTAGAGACAAACACATCCAATGCTTGAGTCCTAAAAACAAAAAAGCTTTCATTTTAATATATACAACTGCTTAACTATACAGAGCCTTTGGCAAAGCATGACAAAAGTTACTGCTATAGCTGTGGAATCAAAAATAAGCAGTAAATGAAAGCATATTATAGGGCAGACAGACTATCTGCCTGTTTACCCTTTTTAACTGAGGCACGGGATGCTGCTCCAGTTATCCAGGGTTAGATCCTCATGAATAAGGAGGATCAAGGAAATGTGCTCGTCTGCCTCGTCTCAGATGATGACTAAGACATCCTTTACAATAGGGCCAGGGTTTTTCTTTGAATTGCCCTCTTGTCCCTTCTTGATGAGAGGGATTTGAATTTGGTCCTTGTCGTCGCTGTCTGGGATCTCATCATTCATGCCCTCGTAGTTGATGATAACCCGCATGTTAGTAAATGGGTCTCGTCCTTCGTACAGGATCTTTTCTTTTTCGTTTTTGCTTTCCATCTATGATCTAGGAGTTGTTCTCTCACTTGCTGGTATAATGGGAGGAAATAACATGGTTGATACCACAGCTGGGATTTTCCTTATGGGTTTCACCCATCCAACTCCCGTAAGGTTTGGAAGTAAAATTATGGAAGCATGAGCCTTAGGATGGTTGTGTGGATTCCGGCGGCTTGACACGGATGAATATCCCAATCCGACTCTCCCTGTCTGGCTCAGGATTTGTACTGGATTCTTGATACCTTGCTGATTCTTTCCTAACCCTTTTCTAGGTTGGAAACCCAATGATACCATCTCTTGGCCCACTGTAATCACTTCAGGGGAGACTTTAGGCTTCAAGGCTGGTGCTCCGATAGGTAGATACTGAGTATCACTCACCTCCAGGGCTTGAAAATTTGCAGGTTCAATCCCTGCATCCAGGTTAATACCCGGCATGTCTCCCTGTATGCAGACAGGGTATTCTAGTTCGACATTGATAGTGATGAGGTTGCCATTGATAATGTATTTAAGTTGTTGATGGAGGGTGGATGACACTGCCCCTGCCAATGTGGATCCATGACCTACCAAACAACAAGTTGTATCCAGTGGTGATATTGAGCACCTGAAAGGAAACATAAAAAGTGTGTGGGCCAATCTCTAATGGAAGCTCTATTTCCCCCATAGCTTTTCGGCGAGATCCAACGAAAGCCCGGATGACCACATGACTGGTTTTGATTCTATCCGGGTAGATCTTCATTCTCTCCAAGGTATCGTAGGGACAGATGTTGAGGGATGATCCTCCATCTATGAGCACACCTCCGATCACATACCCGAAATACATTACTGCTATGTGTAGAGATTTACTATGACCCGTCCCTTCTGCAGGGATATCATCGTCAGTGAAAGATATCACATTGCTGTTAAAAATGTGTTCTACCATATGGCGGAATTTCTAAGCATCCACGGTATGTGGCAGATGTGCTTCTTCCAGTACTTTCACCAGAATGTTACGATGATCCCCTGATGATAAGACCAAGTCTAGGATGGACATTTTCTTGGGTGCATCCTTCAAGCTTTGCATGATTTTGATTTCATTGTGTCCCATTTTGTTGAGGAACTCTTCGACTTTCTCTTCAGCCACCTTTTCTTTGGCTTTGATGACTGGTTTGATCACCTGCTGAGGTAGGTACAATGGATTATCCTTTGGTACTATGGCAATGTTGTTTGAGGTGGAACCTTCATCGTTCCCGTAGTTCTATGGGACCCTCTTCAGACTGATAACTGGATATTAAGGTCTGAAGGGCAAGATTAGAGGCTCTGGTACGACCACCTTCACTGGATTTTGTATTTCTTTGACCCCTTTCTCTGGCTAGTACTAAGGGTGTGAGGATTGGCTCCTTATCACAGGAAACGACAACCACTGTGTCCTGATTCGACGCAGTGGGAATAAAGAGAGTGTCTTCATCTGGGAGGCCATAATCCCGTTTCCCTTTTATCAATATTCCTCGTTCAATCATGTTCTGAATCAGGTTATGAAGTGCCCAGTAATCTTCAGTATCATGGCCGGGTGCATTAGAGTGATACTGACAGATTTGGTCAGGCTTGAATTTCTTGGATCGAGGGTTTAAGGGAGGTAATAAGTTTGCAACCAGCCCCTCGTTGATTAACATCTGGAGGATTTCCTCCATTGACTGGTTCAGGTTAGTGAAATTCCTTTGAAAGGCGAATTTCCTACCAGCTTGGAAATTCTCTTCTTTGGCCATCTTGTCATGCCGGGGTTCATGCTCATAAGGCCGGTAGTGATCCCTCATGGGAATGGGACTGATCTTCGGTGTAGGAGGATTTGCATCAGACTGGTTGGTCTGGTTTATCAGCTGTCTGGTGATCTGATGCTGATAGTCGACCAGTTCTTCTAACTGTTCAATTTATTCCTTGATAGACCTTATCTCTTGCTCTATCAAAAATCGTCTTTCTGAAACTTCCCAACTATCTGGGCTGTTGTTGCTGGATGGAGTTGATTCTCCAACATATCGGAGGTATTTGGATCTTCCTCCATTTTCTGTATTGATCATATTGACACTCTCCTCTTTATGCTGAGGGAGAGGTTTGTCTTGGACTTGTGGTTGTTCTGGTTTAGTCACCACAATCTCTCCATTGTCAATCAAGTCTTGGATTTTGTGCTTGAGAGACCAACAGTCTTGAGTATCATGGCCTGGGGATCCAAAATGGTAAGCCCACTTCTTGCTTGGGTCGAAATTTCGTCCACCAATATTGGATGGTGGAAGGAGTTGGACAATCTTCTTCTGTGTTGTTAACAGCTTTAGCACATTCTCGAGTGAATCCTGTAAGACCCCGAATTTTATGAAATAGAAGTATTCAATATTTTTTCTTATTATTATTATCCAGAAAATGGTTAAATTAATAAAAGGTTAAAATTAAGGGTGATATATGAAAATTTTACAAAGTAAACAAGTAGTCATAAAATATTCGTTGTGTTGGAGAATATTCGTTTGGTCGAGAAATATTCTTTTTATCAGGGAATATTCGTACGACGGCGCAGTCATTAGTGGACCCACAATGGAATAACTGTCGGATATAGAAAGCGACAGAAATAACATTTTTAAAAATAACGGTAAAATTTTTATCGTTAAAATGTTGAAATACCCGGTGGTTAAAAATACAATAATACGCGTTGTTGCACAGTAGCACACGGTATTGCACAGTAATTTCTAATTATTGATTATTACGTAAGAAGTCACTCATTCAATAATTGTTACAGTAATTACTGTTCAGTATTTTATATTATTGATTCAATAATTGCTACATTGATAATTGCATATTATTTTATATTATTGATTCAATAATTGTCACAGTAACCACTATACAGTACTTCACATTATTAATCAATAATTGTCACACATATTATTGGAATGATATTATTAGATAGCATTATTGACATTGTTTAGAAAGTTCTGTCGAGGAAAGTGGTTAGGTTATATAATTGCGCGGCAATGAAGAGAAATTCTTATTGGAAAGCCCCTTCTTTCTTGGGAACGACCTGGTTGTCATTATTGTGATTCTGTAATATTATTTGTGAATAATAATTAATTATTGATAAAAATAATAAGGAAATATTTATTCAACGTGGATATAAATGGAGGGATTTTAGCAAAAGAGACAATTGTTAAAAATTGATATTTTATCTTTTTTGATAAAATAATTCATTCAAATATATTATTATAATATTATATTATAAGTGTATAATGTGATAATATAATAATATAATAGTGATGATATTTATTTAACAACAAATTCACGATATATGAATAAAATGAGAAAAAAAAAAAGGGCAAATTAGGTTCGAAATGATTTTGTTACAATAAATGCTAACAATATGTTTTGTGAGTTGGTGGGCCCCACTTATTATAAAATACTGATTGTTGATTTTTCAAAGTTGGTATACGGAGGTCTTTATCAGTATATATTTTGTCAGAGTGGGGGTGTGAAAAAATCATCCGTATTAAAATTTGGGTCTTTTTTCGTTCAGAATTTGAAAAAACTTTATTTTACAAAGTTGTAGAGAACTAAATTTTATATGGAATGGACATAAGGTTCATATTTTTTTGATAAAAGGACTATTTATTATGAATTATTGAAGTTTCTGAATATTGTTTAAATTTAAAATATTTTTGGTGGAGATTTTCTAGAATGGCGGGCTCCACTCTTGTCCTTTTGTGTGTGAAGAATGCTGAGAAAAATAATTCAAGGTGGGCGGAGGAAGCTTCAAAATTGGAGTGCTCTATAAATGATTTTGTCAACTTTGGTGTTCTAAGCATTTTCCTATAAATAGGGTGCTTAGTTAGAAATTAAAATCACACCATAATCAAAAAATTCTTTTTCTATAATGTTGAGCGTATTTTCTGTGAGTATAAGAGTATTTTGAGTGTGGATAACGGTGCAAGAATTCCTCAACATAATATCTGATATTTCAGTCAAAACTACTCTCCTATTAAAGTAAGGGATATTATTTTTCTCATAAAGGATGTTGTTTCCATTCAATATTCGTAAGGAATATAATTTTCTTCCATACTCTATAGTATGTAAGTAATAATATTTCATTTCAGATTCCTAAATTTAAACTTACTATGGTTAGTATTGCTTCTATAATTCCTGAAATGATTAGAAATTTCTTGAGTTTTGCGCTTCATCTATTATCATTTCACCAGAATATTGGTCTGAACTTTATTATAAAAGTTTTACCTTTTCATGTCGGGGTACTATTCATGAGTTACTATTCATGAGTTACTATTCACGAGTTACTATTCATAAGTTACTATTCATTCGAGTGCTAATCACGAGTTACTATTCATGAGTTACTATTCATGAGTTACTATTCACGAGTTACTATTCATAGGATACTATTCACGACAAAAATTAGTTTATTTTTCTGTCTAAATTATCTTTGATTTATGAATCTTACTCTTGAAATTGCATCAATGTTTTGATCATATTGTTCTTTGTATGTCTATTCATCATATATAATATTTTTATAATCATGGTGATGGAAGTTCTCTTTGACTTGAGTGTAAAGATGGGTAATTATTGTTATGACCATGACTATGGGTTCTCTTTGGCCAGTAGTGCAAAGATGAATTGTTGACTGGTATGATCATGACCATTGATTTTATAATTGAATATCTTTAGCTTAAGTGAAAAGGTGAATTGATCAACATGGTTATAAATATTGCTTCTATAAATTCTAAAATGATTAGATATTCCTTTGAGATTTGAGTTTCATCTAATATCATTTTACTTGAATTTTTATTTACCTATTAAATTTTAATTGTTATCTTTGAAATATAAAACTTGAATATCTTTGGCCCGTAGTGCAAAGATGGACAGGTGTTTGGCATGATCATGACCATTGAGGTTACTGTTGAATATCTTTGGCCCGTAGTGCAAAGATGGACAAGTGTTTGGCATGATCATGACCATTGATGTTACTGTTGAATATCTTTGGCCCGTAGTGCAACGATGAATTGACTAACATGATTATGACTAAAGGCTGTAGACTAGTATAATCATGATTATTGATGTTACAAATGAATATCTTTGGCCTGAGTGCAAAGATGAATTTATTAGCATGATTATGGAAAGGAACTGTGATTTGGTATAACCATGATCTTTGGTGTTTCAGGTAAAGACAGGTGATAAAAAAATATCTTCGTCCTGGGTACGAAGAGGAATTTATCAACATAATTATAATCATGAACTATTCACATGATTGTGGACATGAACTATTGATTGATGTTACAGGGATAAAACATTGTTGGTGGACTTTTAACATGGAGAAGATAATAGACATTATGGTCTATTTGACTCTTCTAATGGATTGTGCGTTCCGCTGCAACTATGGTTGAAAAGTTTTATCATCTACCATATGTTCTACATATCTGAGTTATTACTGATAAATGCTATTGATAATTTGATTATCTTTAGTTATGATATTCTTTACTGAGCTATTTGTGCTCACTCTTTTGCTTCACAATTCCTTTCAAGTAATAAGAGTGTAGCGGAGTCGAGCGGGGATAACAGGGGAATAGAAAGATGGTCGATAGCTATTGAAGTTTCCCATAAAACAGTATGATAATAATTATATTGAGAATTTAAAATGTGTGTCGTATTTTATACGTCATTTAACCGTTGATTTTGGTGAAACGAATAGGGTGAAGTGAACCCAACTTTGGAAGGGTGTTTTGCCACTATCATACAAGATGTCTAATGACATACGACTTTGTGTTATCATAAGACAGGGTTGTGCACATCCACTTGCTGGTAATTTCTATGAGCACTACCTATATAATCTGGGAGTATGGTTGAAATATAATTCACAGTTGGAGACAATGGAGATAATTATATGACAAGAGAAAACCCACCATTAGAATGAACAGGATAGCAATCTTCTCATTCTTCTTTGGGGTCTAATGGGTCAACCAAGGTTAATTCTCAAGTCATACGATATATATTATAACTTAGAAGCATGGCCTCCCATGTACAAAGGTTTCCTTGAGCATTTTTTAAAGATTTTAATTCATAAAACAGTTATTGACTGTACCTTTATGTAACGTATCATTGATAAGGAGTGTGGGTACTGTATTCGTATTAAAACTCACACTTTATGTGTGGTCGTATTGTGTACGATAAATTGATATAAAAGATTTGTATTTAGATTCTGTACCATATATTTCTTGGTGACTCAGAATGGGTTGTGGATTGAACCTATTTTGGGGGCGTTACAAATCCCGTAGAGGGGCTTCGGCGCCTGACCTCCATATTTTTATGAAATGGGGGATTTGAATGTTGTGCTGAAGCTTGGAAAGGGGTAAAGTTCCTCCTTTGAATGGGCATACTGTTTGACTCGCCTTTTTGATTGTCCTTGCAATACTAAGGACACTTCTTCATCTTTCTTTTTGTGTACCCTCCGGGGATTACTCCCATAATTTTTGGACTTGATATGCTCGGCAACAGCTTCGAGGGCGGTTAGATCCTTTATCTTCTCGGACTTGAGCCCCATTTCTGCCATTTCACCGTTTTTGATCATCTCAAAGAATGGTTTTCCTATGCCTGCTAGGACCCTCTCATAATATGGAGCTTCTTGGATGTCGATGAAGGTCATGACTATCTCAGTCTCATTCATAGGTGGGGTGACTTATGCTGTAACCCGTCTCCATCGTTGAGCATATTCTCTAAATGATTCAGTGTTTTGTTTCTTGATTTTTGTTATCTGGTATCTGTCTGCAGCCAGCTGAGATTGGAAGTTATATTGATTGAGGAAGGCTTGGGGCAGTTCTTCCCAACTGTGAATCTTAGAGTTGTCCAGACGGGCATACCAGGCTCTTGCCACTCCGGTTAAACTTTTCTGAAATAACTGCATTTGAAGTTTCTAGTCCTCTGCATAGGATCCGAGTTCTCCAATGAACACTTTTAGGTAAGTGTAAGGGTCTCCCAATCCATCGTATTTCTCAAAATCAGGAGTTCTAAATTTTTCAGGATAACGAGCCCCAGGGAAGATACAGAGGTCAGAGTAATTAACACTGCCAAATGCCCCAGTCCCTTTGATAAACCGGATGGTTTCTTCCATCTTCTGTACTTTCTTCAGAATGTCACCAGTTTCCTGTTCTTTGCTAAGGATGGTGATTTCAAGGGGTTTTTTTGTTGTGTCCTGGTTTTGTGGTCTAGGAATCTGAGTCTTTGCCTTTTCAGTCTCTTGACTACCACCAGGTGTTCCTGGTTTTGTGTGAGCTTGGGCTTACTTCCCTTTAAGGGCCTTTCTCTGTTCTCTCCGGAAACTGGCCAATTCGGCTATCTGATTCTTTAGTCCTTCAAACTCTTCCCTAGATACAGGGGTGGATTTTGGTTGAGCACTGGAAGTCATGTCCGTGGATGGACTTAGTGCCTTCTTAGACTTAGATCTAGTGACAGGACCAATTTTTTACCTACAACAAAACGTAGGCGTGTCAATTTCCTGATGTAAGTAGTGATAGGATGCATGCTATGATGTGTTTTTTTAGTTTTTTAATCTTATCCTGCAAAACAGAGGTTAGTTATTTTGATGACAGGATGACAAGATGTATATGACAGGAAATGTAAATCTTTCATTATGATATTTACATCGTGCTCCTTTACATTTGGAATTGAAAACTTGACATTGTATTGAAAGAGGAAGGCATGAAGAAGCTTCTCATTAGATTTGGTTAATCAGAGGCTGACCTATCTTAGGCTACTCTCGCGTCTTTTTGGCATGAAGGTCCCAGATCATCGCAACCTACTAGAGCGGAAATTAATCCGATCTTTCAACTGGAGCAAATCTAGGTGGTGCTTTTTCATGAGCCCCCAGAGACTTAGCCGTCCCCAAAGTCATTACTTATCATCGACAGGTTTTACCTCCCGAAGGAGGAGTCACACAATATACATTCATCGTGCCTCACCGTATGCATACGATGACATTGGTGTGAAGCACTCATATGGGTGCGAAGCACTAAAAAAGCAGGAAAGCATTCATTCACATTCATTCAATGTAAAGACGCAGCATTCACACATTCATTCAATGTAAAGACGCAGCATTCATACATACATAGTTTTGAAAGGGAAATGTTTGAAAAATATTAGAGCGCGGCCTAAGCCCTCTACTGTCGCTAGCAAAGTCGCCACTTGTCGACGTCGGAAAAAAATCCGCGGGTCGGGTCACAACCCGGATCTTTCTCTCTTCCTAAGTTATCTCTACCTTTACACTTTTTATTGCAAAAAAAGGTTTTGAAGGGTTTTTTAGGAAAAGGTCAATATGTATCATGTCGATGATTGAACGTTTTACAGAGTCGCCAATTGGTAGATTTGAAATGGTTGAACCAACTTAACCGAGTTTTGTTTGAAAAGAGGCCCAATTGCTGGACACTGTCAAAACTTGATCTTTGAAAATAAAGTTTTGAGTTTGCGGGCTTGGTTAAGTGTGGGGAAGGTGTTAGGCACCCCAAAACTCCTATGTAAATACGGTACCGCATCATTTCAATATTTTCCTTTAAAAATTGAAGTGTGTGTGTGAATGCTGTTTGAAAATTGGGCCTATGTTTGATGGAAAGCATGTCTATTCATCGTTGAACCTATATACGAAGGGTTTGATTTGATTTTGCAAAAAGTCTTTGATTTGATTTGCAAAAGTGTTTGATTTGATTTGCAAAAGCTTTCTTTTTCGATAAGATTTGAAATGTTGTTTTGAAAAATAGGATATCAAACCCTTACGCTAACATAGGAATTGAATCATATCGATACTTCAGTTTTATCTTTTTCAGCCTTTAGGCACAATTGAAATGGTGATTGTCGGGCTGCGAAGCATCCTCGACCACAATATATATACAAATATTGGTCTCCTCATGGGCATGATTGTGACGCCCCCAAATTCCAGGACCGCCACTTGGTCTCTCGAATTCGGTTCATCACGTGCTCATGGTAATACATTACGATAATAATAACTAAATATCACACGATCACAGCGGAAAATCTATTCTAGAATAATTTACAATGATTTATTATAATTATTCCCCCAAGTCTCGCAACCTACAGTACTTAATAGATTACATAATAATATCAATTAACGACTTATTACATAACCTAACTTAAGCTTAAACATAATCCAAACCAGTCTTACTACATCATCTTAATACAACATTAAAATATTTAAAACATATAAGAGACAAGCTAATTGGTAGCCTTGCCCTTGCCCTTGTAAACGCCCGAAGGTTCGCCAAGCTCTGCCTTAACTGAAATGTTTTAGGGAAAGCAAGAATGAGCACAAATTGCCCAGCAAGTAATATATAATAAGGGTGAGTAATAAGATTCCCAATTCTCGAAAAGGTATAACAAGGTTTGATAGTTCAAGGATAACAAGAATATCAACAGTTCTCAATAACAGTCGCTAAGGACAAAATAAAATCAATATGATTCAATAATATGTCAATTCAAGATTTAAATAATTGAATATTGAGCAGTCACTAAGGACTATGAACTTCTACTAGAATTGACAGTAATAAACTGAAAATCCAATAAAAATAGGTACAACAGGTGATCAGCCTAAAGTACCATCGTTATGCATAACAATCAATCATACTCAAGTGTGCACGTCGGTTCTCCGACAATTATATATTCCCTTCAAAGAAGGTTGTTCTTCTCAGTCAAATACAAGTTCCCGCACCAATCAATTAGTTTGGGTTGCTTCTCAATATAAGTCTAGCCGAATCAAATGGCATAGACACTTTCATAATATTCAAGAACAATACTAAGTTCAACATGAATAATAGCTTTAATGATATAAGAGTTCAAGTATGCTAATTTAATTCAAACAACTAAGTAGGAAACTAGTTCGCAATATACAAAGATAGAATACTTGTATCCAAAGAGATAAGTTTTAGATACTCGCTTACGATATCCGTTGAATAAAGTAATGCAAGGGTTTAGGATACTTGCATCGTAAAAGAGTGTAAGTAAGAGAACTTGCCTTATGCGTAGTTTACTCACGTAAATCTAGCCAACACTTTCGAATTCCTATCGTAATACAATTACGTATATATATGATATTCATTAGTCATATAATTTAACTTCACATTTTATCTTCGAATATACGATCAACACATAAGCTAAGTTTTAACCTAGCTACATAGTTATAAAATATAATTTCTTCCCTTAACTTCCTCTTTTCTCAAGTTAATCATATTCATACATCGTTACTATCATGTGAGACTACCACAATTAGCAAACATATTCGCATATTATTAATATCACATAAGACTACAACCAATACTAAATATATTTCATTTTAGCAAGTTATGTCATTCTCATAAGTTAACCGTCAAAATCGGGTTCAAGTACATCATATAATATCACGTACCGTGTATACATGTTTAAAGAATACTTTTATATGTATACGACCTTTCCTTGTTCCAATCATACATGCAATAGATTCTAAGTTAACACTTTCAATAATTTAAAGCCATTCAAGGTCATGAAACCACAAAGTCTAACATGCTTGCTTCTTAAACATATAAGGTAGTCATATAACTCACATTAGACATGCTTGTGAGTATTCATATCGCATATGTGCAATTAGCATCGTTTTGGTTTGAAATATGCTTCGTTTATGCTTTACTTGAGTTACGACACCTAAGCATGGCACATATACATTTATGATATATGAGTGAGTCTAAGAGTATCATCAAACATGTTCACAAATATCAGATTCTAACTCTCAAAGTAGCATGTTAACATTTACGTTCAAAGTTCGTATTTTCATTAGTAAAGCTCACTAATAAGGCCTAACATGCTCATGCTATCTAGATTCATACGTTAACATGTTTGACACGCATTTTAAGGTCGTATAACATGCTCAAAAATCAGAACCTATAATCCTAATATAACATGTTAGAGTCCATGTTCCACGATTGTGTTTTCGTTGGAGAGGTTCACTATTGAGGTTCACATGCTCAAGTTACATTATGGAGCTTAGATACGCAAGTCGACATTCGTATCATGTGTTCCTAGGTTATACAAACATGACTCAAAGTCAGACATCAATATAGGGCCAACATATCAAAGTTTCTCTTTTCATATCTTTAAGTTTTCTTTGAAATATTCAACTAAAACAACTAGCATGGATTGCTATAACCTAATAACCTTATTCCATATGTTAATGTGAGTTATATTCACATCCTAACAATACATCATGCTCAACACATCAGAAGATATAAAAGAAATCATCAACAAATTCTGCAGTGGCGCGCGGCCGCGCCCAAATTGTACTAGGGAAACGCGCGACCGCGCGGCTCCCGTTCCAATCCAGAGAGCATCCTGCAACGGCACATAACAAATCCAACTCACGAAATTACTTCACGAAAACTTTTCTAAGCAGCCACATTATGGTTTAAACATGTTTATAAGTCTATATAACAACTAAGAACATGTTCCTATCCAATCTAGCATGAATTGTAATCAAAATCAAGAATTGGAAACTTTGACAGTAAACAAAATGATGAACCAAGAATGAAGGATTTATACCTCTGTAATGCAAAGTAAGCTTATTGAAATCTCTCTCTCTGTGTGATTATCTTGCTATTAAACTCACAACACTCTCAATTCAATACTTAGACAAAATCTCAGCAAATGAAAAGAGAAGGGAGGGAGCCATATTTATAGAGCAATTCTTACACAGACAATGCATATATATATCAAATTAAACCAATGAGAATGTTAGATTACATGATGGTTAAAAGAGAGTTGGTAAATGGTTGTTGAAGATCATCATGATAACCACTCCCCCCATAATCATGAGCTAGAAAGAGCTTGGGAGAAGAAGGAGTAGCTCCTTTGTAAGAACCCGAATTTTCAGATATTATTAAATAAGGATTTAATAAATAAAATTCTTAAACTGTGAGATGGGTTCGAATAATAATATATATATGTGATATGAGGTATGTGGTATTATATTACATAGGATAATATGGACTATGTAAAATGTGTTTTTGTGATTTATAAATATATTATTAATATATATTTGTTACTTATCGTAGAGACGATCCAGTTGAGATAAAGGAGGTGGATAAATTCCTATCGATATTAAATAATTTATAGAATTATTTTATCATAGTAAGTTGATGACATTAAATATCCTTAATGTATAATCACCATATTCTTGTGTATGTATTAATAACTAGTATGTTTATAATATAGGTTATTAATAGCACTTAAGCTATCCATGAATAGGTTTGGATAGTGAAGCATGAGTTAGTTAAGGAATTAACTAATAAGAATAAATATTAGTTAATATAAGTTGTGAGTTATATTATGGAATAATATAATGTCAGTATTGAATCTTAATTAACTATGATGATATAGTACAATATTTAATTTACTTAAGTAAAGGAGTGAATTAATATGTGTGTTGAATATGTAATTATAGTTGATACTTTTTATATATATTACTTAGAATAGTAAAATGTGAGAAAGTCTAATGTACGAATAACGTTAAATATATATATATATATATATATATATATATACACGTTATTAAAGGGAGATGGAAATCATTATATCTTTAAATGAATATTTGAAGAAATTATTTTGGGAACAATTTATAGAAAAGAAAGAGAAATAGTTATTATATATTTCTAATAAAGGATATTAAAATAATTTCTAATATTGAATTATTTTAATAAAAGGAGGAAATGTTATTTTTGAATAATAATATTACCTTATATATTTTTTTGTATGAGGTAATAGGTATGATTAATTAATATGGTAAATATATTAAAACGTATTTGCTATATGTAATTAAATTGATGGAAACAATTTATTATAATAGAAAATAAACTTATTATCTATTTTTTATATATAATGTATGTACATGTGTCATACATATAGTTATTTGATATTATATTAAGAATAATATCATGAGACAATAAGTAAATTATTTTCTAATAACGAATGTGCTTATTTGGAGAAAACATAATATTTTATGATATGGCTAAATACATAATTTTAAATGTATTTTCAAGGGAGTTTAATTAATGAAAGAAAACTAAGTTATTTTAATATATTAAATAACTTAAGTTATTATTTGAGCGTGAATATTATTATTGGAATAATTAATAGAGTATATATTAATTATTATAAGCGTAAAGGTTATACTTATTATAAGTATAATTAATTGAAGTAATTTAACATTTTAATAGCTTGAGTTATTATATTTCCGTAAAGGTTATATATAATATTTGAATATCCGATTTGTAAAATATTTATATGTGGACCTTGGATTTAATAGTTCTAATTTAATTGAACAGGTTATAAGTAGTAATGTGGTGAGAAATGAGTAAGTGATGAGAATAACGATAAGCTTAAGATTGAGCTTGTGAGAGATGTCTTGTGTGGCACAATAATAGATTCAGTAATGAATTGACTAATTTAATGATGGAGGAATTATTAATTAAACAATTAATCTAAATTAATTGTTAATTGTTATTATGATAGTATGTTAAATTATTATGGCTAGTGATAGTATAATAATAAGGAAATCGATTATAAGTATAATCGGATTTGTGATGAGATAAATTATCTTCTAATATTAATTATTGTTATGAACAATATACTATTATCAAGTAATTATTTGATAATATGATGATTAATGAGTAAATGATTTATAAATATAAAAAGATTTATATTTATTTAACGTGATAATAAATCATATAAAGTGTTAATCAATTAGCATGGGAATTATAATTTCATGGAATAATGAGAAATGGATTAATTAATATTATTATTAATTAATTGATAAGATAAGTAATTTATTAATTTCTATGTGTAACCATGCGATATTAAAGTATAACGTATGATAGTTAACTATATGTTATGCGAAGTATAAAGTACAATGCGACTATGCTATATATGAATATAAACTATATAGTAAAGTTATTGAGTTGTAATAGGTACATGAAATATGGGTGTGACAATGTGTATATTAAGTATACAATAAAATAATATATCATAGATATATTGTAAACAATTATTGAATTAATGAAATTTAATAATAAAGGAGACAATACACTGTGATGATACCCGATAGAATTATATCCGGTAGAATGAAATGTACACGAATTTATATGTGCAAGTTAAAATTTACTACACGATAGTATTATTGGGACTACATTGTGACACATTAAATTATAACTTAAGTTATATAAAATGGAATGTGTACAACTTAAATATATATGGAATAAATATCTATAGCCTAAGTATTAATATTAGGTATTTATATGTTGGTAATACTGAGTTATAAATTTCTTGTCCCATAATTTTAGTGCCCAACTTCTCCTTCACGTGAATGGCTAGGAGCTATGCCTATTTCTCTCAAACTCAGCAACAAAACTAGCTAATGATTGCAAGGGGTGAGGAGTTCATGATGGATTTCACCCACTCTCAACCACTATCCATGAACCATCATGTAATCCTTTATTCCATTTGTTTGATTTGGGAGGCAGTAACATTGTCTGTGTATTCAAGACTCTATAAATAAGGCTTCCTCCTCCTTCATTTCATTTGCTGAGAAATTCTAATAAGTATAAAATATAGAGGTAATGCATTATATTAGCAAGGAGTCTGTGAATAGAGGAAGTTTGATATAGCAGTAAACTCATTTCAAGATTTACTGAGGTATAACACTTAATTTCTTGTTCTTCATCTTTGTTTTCTGAGAATTTCTAATTCTTGAATTTAGTATGAAATTCATGATAATGTGATCAAGAATTGTTTGTTAGTTGATATGTGGGCTGATATATATGTTAGTATGGCTAGTAGCTTGTCTGGAATGAATTTCGTAGGAAATTTCTGAGATGGGTCTGTAGAATTGCCGAGCAGAAGGCTGCTCTGTTTCTGGCCGACCAACTGCGCAGCTGCGCTAGTTTTGTACTGGCCAGCAGCGCAGCTGCGCCGGTACCAGACTTGATTAGGGCAAGGCCCTGCGCAGCTGCGCCAGTTTTGAACTGGGGAGCTGCGCAGCTGCGCCGGTCCCCTGTCCCAGTTTCTGTTGTCTGTTAAGTACTGTTAAGTGCTAGCATGAGATATATAATTAGAACAAGCATGTGGACATAGATAACATACATATATGATTACCTTGATATGAAATGAGCATGTGTAACGATATTAGTACACACGATTGAAGAAAAACTTATAGTTTTGAAATGAAACTTATAGTTTCGATTGTGAACTTGGACACATATGTAATATGTATATAATCTGATATTTTAAACATGATAGTATGGTTTATATTGACATGAAATGCATGCTTAAAGTATTAACCGTACACTAGTATTAGAAGTTAAGATAATTTTCGAAATAATAAACTTAAGACTTTCGAAAATGAACTTAACCAAGACTAATGTCTTTTAGATTCTGGCCATTTGAGAATATTTATGTGGTTTAAATATGAGTTTCTAGTGTATATGAAATACATATAGATGCCATGCATGTACTATGATTCCTTGTTGACTTAGTGTGATTTCCAATGAAAAGCTAAGGACATCAATTACTATATGAATTATGTTGTGATCATGCAAGCATATGCATTAGGATGTCATTATGCCTATAGACATGTTGACATGAGCATCATTTGATGGAGCATGGATATCACCTATGCACACGTATTCAAGAAATAAAATTTTAAAGCATAAACTATGTGATTAGGTATACATGTGTAGTATAAGCACGAGCATGCCTACTTAGTATTGTTTAGCCTCTTTATGTGGTAATATGACCTTAGTAGTTGGCCTTGAAGTATGGACTTAAATTACTTAAGGTATATGAAAGTCCGACATGAAAACCATGTAACTTTGAATTAGATTTGAATGTGCATGCTAGGTTTCAAACTTGAGTTAATGACCATATAGACATATGCACGTAATGGATATCAGTAATCTGAATGCTAGTGAATGACCTCGGGTTGTCCAGCAGAATGAAAGGTCATTTCTTGTTTGACAAGTGAGTGGCGCAGCTGCGCCACTCTTAAGGCTAATACCTGCGCAGCTGCGCCATCCTGTTTTCAGGATTTGTGCAGTCTGTTTGTTCTTGATTTTGTAGTAGACTTGTATTATTACTTAAACTGCAAATCATGGTCTGACCCCTACTGGTTTATGACTATATGATAAACATAACGACCTTGCATGCCTAGTTTAAAATATGACAAGGATTTTGAAAGGTGAAACTTAGAAAAGTTTGAATGTAATGGTTTCGATAAGGTTTGAGAAACATAAAAGCAATATAGATCATGTATCTATGAGCTCTAAATACATGTCGAACACATAGCGAGTCGAGTAAAGGTGTATGAATGTTGATATTAGAAGTATACCTATACTAGCTATTATAGGAGTATGTTAAGAAAGTGAAACAAGGTTCTAAGAAACAAGTTAGACAACAATGTAACCTTTATTATTACATTGAGAATGTGTGGATGCATATAACTAATGAGTGTGATCTCTATGGTTAATATAACTGTGTAGGATTACACAAAGTGTAGAGATTCTTAAGCAGTTAAGTCGTAGTTATTAAACTACAAATCAGGCAAGTCTTTCAGTTCCTATTTGATATATGAATTCAATAACTGTTAGTTGAATTATATTATGCTGTGATAATGTGAACTTATATATGAACTGTATATGAGATATAAATGAGATTGAAAGTTGATCTTTGATGATATACTTGTTATGTGAAAAGTAACATGCGTAGTAAATATAAACTGTTTATAAATGCATGAACTGAGTATGATGTTATATGCTATGTGATGCATGAGGACTGTTAGAATTGCTGAGCTGTCGAGCTCACTCTTGCAAATAACCACTTTTGCAGGTTAAGGATTCACGGTAAAGATTTCATGCTTCTTGATTGATAAAGATAGATAGTATCGCATTAAAGAATATTACTTAGATTATTGTCTGGACCATGTTTAGATTCTAGATGATGTACTCGATAGTTGCTTACACTGTTTAATACTTGTTGTATTGTAAGAATGTATTAATTAATACATAGAGGATATCGAGTTGAGTTGTAAATGTTTATACGATAACTCAGATAAGAAGGAATCATATTATATAGTTGATTCAAGATTTGTAATTGGTATCAAAATTATGGAATCAATAAAAAGATTTTTATTCAAAGGATATTGAAAAGTTTAAATTATTCCGTATTTTAGTAATATCGAATATGATGTAAAGACGAGATCTTGGATATGAATAGAATTTATATTCTAAATTATAATAAACAAAGTTGTATTCTTTTACTAATGATTAAAAGATGTAATAGTTTGACGATAGTAGTATCGTAACTGCACCGAATTCGAGGTTTCGAAGGAACGTGGATTTGGGGGCGTCACAGGTTGGTATCAAAGCTGTAGGTTATAAACCTTAGGTAAATGTACCTTAGACTATAACCTGAGAAAGTGAAAGATAAGATTAAAATATATACGTGAAGATTCAAAGAAGAATCTCGAAGTATCTAGAGAATGAGAATCAGGAGTTTCCTAACTCCGGTAATAAAAATGCTAAGATGATGTCTATAAGATGTATATGACAAAGATAATGAGAATGAACTCAGATGGAGTTTGGTTGATAATAGGGAAAGAACCCTAAGGTATAGTGATGATCACGACGTGATCAGATTGAACTGTGAAATGATAGATAGTCTGTAATGACTAAGTATGTATAGCTTGATGCTATAAGAGAATGTACTATGATAAAGTACGAGATGAACTCATGAGGAGTCGTATGTGGTGAAACATAGAAAGCTCGTAACGAGCAAGTGATAGAGTAAGATATAGTTAAGTGTTGGAATTCCATTGAGGACTCGTGTGATGGCTTAGTTGTACAAACTTTTGTATGGGCAGAAGTTTTGTGCTTGCACTGAGTGCGTCACATTGATAATCGTTGGAATGTTAGTGTCGCGGTATCATTATACATATGGCAAAAAGGTGATTCTTTTCTCATATTTATTTTGATAGATAGAGATTTCTAAGATATAATTAGATAATATTAAGATTAGGAGCGAGTTCTTAAGACTCATGCCTATGACAAGTTCGTGACTCATAATCGTATGGTGGAACCCCTCAGCGAATGGACGATTTTGGTCTGACTAGGATAAGTTCCTACACCCATATGATTGTGGTAAGTTCCTGAACTTCCATGGTGTGGTAAGTTGGTGAACTGTACTGAGAATAGATATATTATATAAGAGTTTTGGAATAGTAAGCATTGATGGTGGTAAGAGATTGAAGCGATGGAGAAATTGGATTTTCCTAAATCCTCTAGCTACGCTAGATTTTCAATAATTATTGACTTCGTGCTAGTGGTTGCACTTCGGTTTTCTTGAGAAAACATTGGGTCAGGTAACTGAACTAATGAGTTTTAAAAACAACACCGTTATTCGTATGTCTACGCTATTTGTTTCGGCTAAGACAAAAATGATTTGACAATCTTTCAAAATATATTTTAACCTTGTGCATCATTTGATATGATGTAGAATGGTAAACGATGGAGTCATCAATGCATTCGAACCTAGTGTTGGTTGTGATCGAAAGATCGTCAGCCCACTATGGTATGTTGTAATATAACAAAGTCATAAAATGGCGGAATCCTCAACGTACTACTAATCTAGTATGGTATCATGACGTCATAAAAGAATTTTTGGTTTTCTTGTAAATTATAAAGAAGGTCAATTAAGTTGACTAAATTATTTCGATTGATGTCCGAATTGTTGATGAGAGTCTAAGCTATTTGATTCGACTAGGCGACTGTTGGAAAGGGATTATAGAATTCAAGTATTTTTGTGTATGTATGCCAAACCAGATTGCTCTGGTGCGGATTTTGACGTTGAAAAGCTGAGGTGAACAACCCTATAAAGGGGATATGTTTTCGGGGACAATGGTTCCGAGCGTAACGCATATAGTCGTTACAAAACACTACGTTGTGGCCCAACATAGTGGTACAATAGGTTGGCCACCTAGAGTACGCATGGAGAGTGTTTTCAGTCTTTGTGATTGATAAATACTCTGGTTTGCGGTGTGAAGAATTGTGTTGAAGCATTAGTAAACCTGGAGAAAAGTTCACGGTCTTGTGACCCCTCAGCATAAATTGGAATCTGAGTTATTCATACTACTTCCCGATTATTGAAAAATCGTGGAAGATTCTTATTCTTCTAAAGGATGAATGTAGTAAGTAGAATGTTCCTTAGAAAGGAGAAAGTGGTAGAATGAGATTGAGAAAGTTATAGTAATAAAACTTCTGAAAAGAGAATGAATAAAATTATTCAAGAGAATATGTAATAATCGAAATAACACCGAGTAGAGGAAGTTTCGGTGATTCCGAGGACGGAATCCTTATAAGGGGGAGAGGATGTAAGAACCCGAATTTTCAGATATTATTAAATAAGGATTTAATAAATAAAATTCTTAAACTGTGAGATGGGTTCGAATAATAATATATATGTGATATGAGGTATGTGGTATTATATTACATAGGATAATATGGACTATGTAAAATATGTTTTTGTGATTTATAAATATATTATTAATATATATTTGTTACTTATCGTAGAGACGATCCAGTTGAGATAAAGGAGGTGGATAAATTCCTATCGATATTAAATAATTTATAGAATTATTTTATCATAGTAAGTTGGTGACATTAAATATCCTTAATGTATAATCACCATATTCTTGTGTATGTATTAATAACTAGTATGTTTATAATATAGGTTATTAATAGCACTTAAGCTATCCATGAATAGGTTTGGATAGTGAAGCATGAGTTAGTTAAGGAATTAACTAATAAGAATAAATATTAGTTAATATAAGTTGTGAGTTATATTATGGAATAATATAATGTCAGTATTGAATCTTAATTAACTATGATGATATAGTACAATGTTTAATTTACTTAAGTAAAGGAGTGAATTAATATGTGTGTTGAATATATAATTATAGTTGATACTTTATATATATATATTACTTAGAATAGTAATATGTGAGAAAGTCTAATGTACGAATAACGTTAAATATATATATATATATATATATATATATATATATATATACACGTTATTAAAGGGAGATGGAAATCATTATATCTTTAAATGAATATTTGAAGAAATTGTTTTGGGAACAATTTATAGAAAAGAAAGAGAAATAGTTATTATATATTTCTAATAAAGGATATTAAAATAATTTCTAATATTGAATTATTTTAATAAAAGGAGGAAATGTTATTTTTGAATAATAATATTACCTTATATATTTTTTTGTATGAGGTAATAGGTATGATTAATTAATATGGTAAATATATTAAAACGTATTTGCTATATATAATTAAATTCATGGAAACAATTTATTATAATAGAAAATAAACTTATTATCTATTTTCTATATATAATGTATGTACATGTGTCATACATATAGTTATTTGATATTATATTAAGAATAATATCATGAGACAATAAGTAAATTATTTTCTAATAACGAATGTGCTTATTTGGAGAAAACATAATATTTTATGATATGGCTAAATACATAATTTTAAATGTATTTTCAAGGGAGTTTAATTAATGAAAGAAAACTAAGTTATTTTAATATATTAAATAACTTAAGTTATTATTTGATCGTGAATATTATTATTGGAATAATTAATAGAGTATATATTAATTATTATAAGCGTAAAGGTTATACTTATTATAAGTATAATTAATTGAAGTAATTTAACATTTTAATAGCTTGAGTTATTATATTTCCGTAAAGGTTATATATAATATTTGAATATTCGATTTGTAAAATATTTATATGTGGACCTTGGATTTAATAGTTCTAATTTAATTGAACAGGTTATAAGTAGTAATGTGGTGAGAAATGAGTAAGTGATGAGAATAACGATAAGCTTAAGATTGAGCTTGTGAGAGATGCCTTGTGTGGCACAATAATAGATTCAGTAATGAATTGACTAATTTAATGATGGAGGAATTATTAATTAAACAATTAATCTAAATTAATTGTTAATTGTTATTATGATAGTATGTTAAATTATTATGGCTAGTGATAGTATAATAATAAGGAAATCGATTATAAGTATAATCGGATTTGTGATGAGATAAATTATCTTCTAATATTAATTATTGTTATGAACAATATACTATTATCAAGTAATTATTTGATAATATGATGATTAATGAGTAAATGATTTATAAATATAAAAAGATTTATATTTATTTAACGTGATAATAAATCATATAAAGTGTTAATCAATTAGCATGGGAATTATAATTCCATGGATTAATGAGAAATGTATTAATTAATATTATTATTAATTAATTGATAAGATAAGTAATTTATTAATTTTTATGTGCAACCATGCGATATTAAAGTATAACGTATGATAATTAACTATATGTAATGCGAAGTATAAAGTGCAATGCGACTATGCTATATATGAATATAAACTATATAATAAAGTTATTGAGTTGTAATAGGTACATGAAATATGGGTGTGACAATGTGTATATTAAGTATACAATAAAATAATATATCATAGATATATTATAAATAATTATTGAATTAATGAAATTTAATAATAAAGGAGACAATACACTGTGATGATACCCGATAGAATTATATCCGGTAGAATGAAATGTACACGAATTTATATGTGCAAGTTAAAATTTACTACACGATAGTATTATTGGGACTACATTGTGACACATTAAATTATAACTTAAGTTATATAAAATGGAATATGTACAACTTAAATATATATGGAATAAATATATATAGCCTAAGTATTAATATTAGGTATTTATATGTTGGTAATACTGAGTTATAAATTTCTTGTCCCATAATTTTAGTGCCCAACTTCTCCTTCACGTGAATGGCTAGGAGCTATGCCTATTTCTCTCAAACTCAGCAACAAAACTAGCTAATGATTGCAAGGGGTGAGGAGTTCATGATGGATTTCACCCACTCTCAACCACTATCCATGAACCATCATGTAATCCTTTATTCCATTTGTTTGATTTGGGAGGCAGTAACATTGTCTATGTATTCAAGACTCTATAAATAAGGCTTCCTCCTCCTTCATTTCATTTGCTGAGAAATTCTAATAAGTATAAAATATAGAGGTAATGCATTATATTAGCAAGGAGTCTGTGAATAGAGGAAGTTTGATATAGCAGTAAACTCATTTCAAGATTTACTGAGGTATAACACTTAATTTCTTGTTCTTCATCTTTGTTTTTTGAGAATTTCTAATTCTTGAATTTAGTATGAAATTCATGATAATGTGATCAAGAATTGTTTGTTAGTTGATATGTGGGCTGATATATATGTTAGTATCGCTAGTAGCTTGTCTGGAATTAATTTCATAGGAAATTTCTGAGATGGGTCTGTAGAATTGCCGAGCAGAAGGCTGCTCTGTTTCTGGCCGACCAACTGCGCAGCTGCGCCAGTTTTGTACTGGCCAGCAGCGCAGCTGCGCCGGTACCAGACTTGAGTAGGGCAAGGCCCTGCGCAGCTGCGCCAGTTTTGAACTGGGGAGCTGCGCAGCTGCGCCGGTCCCCTGTCCCAGTTTCTGTTGTCTGTTAAGTACTGTTAAGTGCTAGCATGAGATATATAATTAGAACAAGCATGTGGACATAGATAACATACATATATGATTACCTTGATATGAAATGAGCATATGTAACGATATTAGTACACACGATTGAAGAAAAACTTATAGTTTAGAAATGAAACTTATAGTTTCGATTGTGAACTTGGACACATATGTTATATGTATATAATCTGATATTTTAAACATGATAGTATGGTTTATATTGACATGAAATGCATGCTTAAAGTATTAACCGTACACTAGTATTAGAAGTTAAGATAATTTTCGAAATAATAAACTTAAGACTTTCGAAAACGAACTTAACCAAGACTAATGTCTTTTAGATTCTAGCCATTTGAGAATATTTATGTGGTTTAAATATGAGTTTCTAGTGTATATGAAATACATATAGATGCCATGCATGTATTATGATTCCTTGTTGACTTAGTGTGATTTCCAATGAAAAGCTAAGGACATCAATTACCATATGAATTATGTTGTGATCATGCAAGCATATGCATTAGGATGTCATTATGCCTATAGACATGTTGACATGAGCATCATTTGATGGAGCATGGATATCACCTATGCACACGTATTCAAGAAATAAAATTTTAAAGTATAAACTATGTGATTAGGTATACATGTGTAGTATAAGCACGAGCATGCCTACTTAGTATTGTTTAGCCTCTTTATGTGGTAATATGACCTTAGTAGTTGGCCTTGAAGTATGGACTTAAATTACTTAAGGTATATGAAAGTCCGACATGAAAACCATGTAACTTTGAATTAGATTTGAATGTGCATGCTAGGTTTCAAACTTGAGTTAATGACCGTATAGACATATGTACGTAATGGATATCAGTAATCTGAATGCTAGTGAATGACCTCGGGTTGTCCAGCAGAATGAAAGGTCATTTCTGGTTTGACCAGTGAGTGGCGCAGCTGCGCCACTCTTAAGGCCAATTCCTGCGCAGCTGCGCCATCCTGTTTTCAGGATTTGTGCAGTCTGTTTGTTCTTGATTTTGTAGTAGACTTGTATTATTACTTAAACTGCAAATCATGGTCTGACCCCTACTGGTTTATGACTATATGATAAACATAATGACCTTGCATGCCTAGTTTAAAATATGACAAAGATTTTAAAAGGTGAAACTTAGAAAAGTTTGAATGTAATGGTTTCGATAAGGTTTGAGAAACATGAAAGCAATATAGATCATGTATCTATGAGCTCTAAATACATGTCGAACACATAGCGAGTCGAGTAAAGGTGTATGAATGTTGATATTAGAAGTATACCTATACTAGCTATTATAGGAGTATGTTAAGAAAGTGAAACAAGGTTCTAAGAAATAAGTTAGACAACAATGTAACCTTTATTATTACATTGAGAATGTGTGGATGCATATAACTAATGAGTGTGATCTCTATGGTTAATATAACTGTGTAGGATTACACAAAGTGCAGAGATTCTTAAGCAGTTAAGTCGTAGTTATTAAACTACAAATCAGGCAAGTCTTTCAGTTCCTATTTGATATATGAATTCAATAACTGTTAGTTGAATTATATTATGCTGTGATAATGTGAACTTATATATGAACTGTATATGAGATATAAATGAGATTGAAAGTTGATCTTTGATGATATACTTGTTATGTGAAAAGTAACATGCGTAGTAAATATAAACTGTTTATAAATGCATGAACTGAGTATGATGTTATATGCTATGTGATGCATGAGGACTGTTAGAATTGCTGAGCTGTCGAGCTCACTCTTGCAAATAACCACTTTTGCAGGTTAAGGATTCACGGTAAAGATTTCGTGCTTCTTGATTGATAAAGATAGATAGTATCGCATTGAAGAATATTACTTATATTATTGTCTGGACCATGTTTAGATTCTAGATGATGTACTCGATAGTTGCTTACACTGTTTAATACTTGTTGTATTGTAAGAATGTATTAATTAATACATAGAGGATATCGAGTTGAGTTGTAAATGTTTATACGATAACTCAGATAAGAAGGAATCATATTATATAGTTGATTCAAGATTTGTAATTGGTATCAAAGTTATGGAATCAATAAAAAGATTTTTATTCAAAGGATATTGAAAAGTTTAAATTATTCCGTATTTTAGTAATATCGAATATGATGTAAAGACGAGGTCTTGGATATGAATAGAATTTATATTCTAAATTATAATAAACAAAGTTGTATTCTTTTACTAATGATTAAAAGATGTAATAGTTTGACGATAATAGTATCGTGACTGCACCGAATTCGAGGTTTCGAAGGAACGTGGATTTGGGGGCGTCACAGGTTGGTATCAAAGCTGTAGGTTATAAACCTTAGGTAAATGTACCTTAGACTATAACCTGAGAAAGTGAAAGATAAGATTAAAATATATACGTGAAGATTCAAAGAAGAATCTCGAAGTATCTAGAGAATGAGAATCTCCGGTAATAAAAATGCTAAGATGATGTCTATAAGATGTATATGACAAAGATAATGAGAATGAACTCAGATGGAGTTTGGTTGATAATAGGGAAAGAACCCTAAGGTATAGTGATGATCACGACGTGATCAGATTGAACTGTGAAATGATAGATAGTCTGTAATGACTAAGTATGTATAGCTTGATGCTATAAAAGAATGTACTATGATAAAGTACGAGATGAACTCATGAGGAGTCGTATGTGGTGAAACATAGAAAGCTCGTAACGAGCAAGTGATAGGGTAAGATATAGTTAAGTGTTGGAATTCCATTGAGGACTCATGTGATGGCTTAGTTGTACAAACTTTTGTATGGGCAGAAGTTTTGTGCTTGCACTGAGTGCGTCACATTAATAATCGTTGGAATGTTAGTGTCGCGGTATCATTATACATATGGCGAAAAGGTGATTCTTTTCTCATATTTATTTTGATAGATAGAGATTTCTAAGATATAATTAGATAATATTAAGATTAGGAGCGAGTTCTTAAGACTCATGCCTATGACAAGTTCGTGACTCATAATCGTATGGTGGAACCCCTCAGCGAATGGACGATTTTGGTCTGACTAGGATAAGTTCCTACACCCATATGATTGTGGTAAGTTCTTGAACTTCCATGGTGTGGTAAGTTGGTGAACTGTACTGAGAATAGATATATTATATAAGAGTTTTGGAATAGTAAGCATTGATGGTGGTAAGAGATTGAAGCGATGGAGAAATTGGATTTTCCTAAATCCTCTAGCTACGCTAGATTTTCAATAATTATTGACTTCGTGCTAGTGTTTGCACTTCGGTTTTCTTGAGAAAACATTGGGTCAGGTAACTGAACTAATGAGTTTTAAAAACAACACCGTTATTCGTATGTCTACGCTATTTGTTTCGGCTAAGACAAAAATGATTTGACAATCTTTCAAAATATATTTTATGTACATAATATAATCGCATTATGCTTCATATAATATATGGCTTCTATGTATAGTATAATCACATTGCACTATAGTTTATATATACATGCATGGTCACACTTACGTGTCTCACTACACTATATAATATAGTTGTATTCTATATACTTTATACATTCAAGTATTGCACATTTGCACATATCAATTAATATAATCTTATTATATTAATAACTTACTTATTTGTTTTATTATTCATAGTGTCAAATAAATAATTTATTTATCTCATTGATTAATTAACAATAATATTAATTAATCCATTCCTCATTGATTATTAATTTATATGATTAAATATCATACATTGCTTATTATTATTATATTTCTTGCAATAATAATAATCACGTATTATTAATCAATCACAGTTAATATTCCATAACCATCAACTAATATTTTACAATAGCAATTAACAATTAATATAGATTAATTGTTTACTTAATAATTCATTCGTTAATTAATATAATCATTAATAATTCTCAACAATTAATTAATATTCTACAATAATAATTAATATAGATTAATTATTCGCTTAAATTAATATAATCATTCTTATATTACGTTACTGTGCCACACAAGGCATTTCATCGAGTTTATCGTAAACTCCATCAATTTCTCAATTATTATAATTATTCAATTTAATATAATTGAATTAATCATTCTCATAACACAAAATCATTATATTCAAATAAATTCTCATTCCCATTAATATATTTATTTAATAATATATGAAAATTCTCGGGTATTACATCCTCCCCCCCCCCCTAATAAAAATTCCGTCCCGGAATTGCTACGAGGTTACACAAATAATTGGGGATAATCCCTCATTATCCTATCTTCTAATTCCCACGTTGCCTCCTCGACATCGTGGTTACGCCAAAGTACTTTTACAGACGAAATAATTTTATTTCTCAAGGTTTGCTCTTTCCTATCTAATATCTGGACAGGAATTTCTTCATACGCCAAGTTCTTCTCCACTTGAATGGGCTCGTAAGAAATCACATGTTTGTAGTCGGCCTTATACGGTCGCAACACGAAAAATGTGAAATACGTTGTGGATGTGCTCCAACTCGGGTGGTAACGCAACTTTGTATGCCACTTCGCCCACTCGCTTCAGTATCTCGAACGGTCCTATAAATCTTGGACTCAATTTTCCTTTCTTGCCGAAACGGATCTTTCCTTTCCATGGAGATACTTTCAAGAAGACAAAACTACCGACTTTGAAGTCTCGGTCCTGCCGATGCAAATCTGCGTATTTCTTCTGACGATCTTGAGCTGCTACTAATCTGGCTCTTATCACTGTCACCACGTCTGCGGTTTGTTGTACTAACTCTGGTCCGAGTATTCGTCGTTCTCTTTCTTCGTCCCAACATAATGGCGTTCTGCACTTTCCTCCGTAAAGAGCTTCGTACGGTGGCATGCCGATACTCGCATGGTAGCTATTATTATATGCGAATTCTACTAAGGGTAGGTGGTCGTCCCAATTTCCCTTAAAATCCATCACGCAAGTCCTAAGCATATCCTCCAGCGTTTGTATAGTTCGCTCACTCTGTCCGTCTGTCTGAGGATGGTAAGTAGTACTCAACCTCAACTGTGTTCCCATTCTCTCTTGCAAACTCTTCCAAAAATTGGACGTGAAGCGCGGATCTCGATCAGAGACAATAGACACCGGCACTCCATGTCGTGAGACAATTTCTTTTACGTATAGGCTCGCTAACTGATTCAAACTGTAGCGGATCTTGATTGGTAGAAAATGTGCGGTCTTTGTTAGTCGATCTACGATAACCCAAATGGCATCATAACCTTTCTGTGTAACTGGAAGTCCTACCACGAAGTCCATGGTAATATGCTCCCATTTCCACTCTGGTATTTCTAACGGTCGTAGTAAACCACTCGGCCATTGATGCTCTGCTTTAACGCGTTGGCAAGTCAAACATCTACTAACGCACTCTACGACTTCCCGTTTCAAATTAGGCCACCAAAAATGTTGTCTTTGATCTCGGTACATCTTTGTGCCTCCCGGATGAACGGAATATGTCGTATTGTGTGCCTCGTGCAAAACCTCTTCCCTCAACTCGGTTACCGCTGGTACCCATACTCTTTCTTCAAATCTTAAGATACCGTCTTTATCCATTCAAAATTTCTCTTCTTCATTTTCTGTGAACCTCTTTCGGATTTTCTCACACTCTTCATCCTTTTCCTGAGCTTCCTTTACTCTGTCCAACAATGTCGGATGAGCTTCCATTACAAATAACTTCTCTCCAAGCTTCTCTGGTTCTTTCACTTCTATTTCCAATTTCTCCATCTCTCTTATCAATTCTTCCTGAGTCGTCAAATTAAACAACTTCTCCCTTCCTTTCCTGTTCAGAGCGTCGGCAACCACATTCGCCTTCCCCGGGTGATAAAGAATATCGCAATCATAGTCTTTGATTAATTCTAACCACCTCCTCTGCCGCATGTTCAACTCCTTCTGTGTGAAGATATACTTCAGACTTTTATGGTCCGTGTATAGCTCACATTTTTCTCCGTACAAATAATGCCTCCATATCTTTAACGCAAAAACTACTGCCGCTAACTCTAAGTCATGAGTAGGGTATCGTTTTTCGTAACCCTTCAATTGTCGTGATGCATATGCAATGACCTTGCCGTGCTGCATAAGCACACAGCCAAGTCCCTTGTGCGATGCATCACTATACACCACAAAATTTCCCGCATCATCTGGTAATGATAATACAAGTGCTTCGCTCAATCTCTTCTTCAATTCCTGAAAACTCTCTTCACATTTGTCAGTCCATACAAATTTCACCGTCTTTCTAGTCAAATTGGTCAGCGGGGTTGCTATCTTAGAAAAATCTTGGATGAATCTTCGATAGTACCCAGCTAACCCTAAAAAACTTCTTACCTCCGTCAGTGTTCTTGGTTGTTCCCAATTACTTACTGCTTCAACCTTCGCAGGGTCTACAGTGATTCCATTCTTATCCACCACGTGGCCTAAGAATTAAACCTTCTCCATCCAAAATTCGCACTTAGAAAATTTTGCATACATCTTCTCCTTCCTTAGTGCCTCCAAAACAATCTTTAGATGTTCGGCGTGTTCTTCCTCTGTCTTCGAGTAGATCAAAATGTCGTCGATAAAAACCACTACAAATTTATCCAAGTATGGCTTGAAAATTCGGTTCATCAAGTCCATAAATGCTGCCGGAGCATTAGTCAATCCAAATGACATTACCAAAAACTTGTAGTGTCCATAACGGGTTCAAAACGCAGTCTTTGGTATGTCCTCATCCCTCACTTTCAGTTGATGATATCCTGTTCGTAGGTCGATCTTTGAGAAACACTTTGCTCCCTTCAGTTGATCAAATAAGTCCTCTATCCTCGGTAGCGGATATCGGTTCTTGATCGTTACTCTGTTCAATTCTCGATAATCGATACAGAGTCTCATCGATCCGTCCTTCTTTTTAACGAATAGTACTGGTGCTCCCCAAGGAGAAACACTCGGTCGAATGTAACCTTTATCCAACAACTTTTGTAATTGTATCATCAATTCCTTCATTTCTACTGGCGCCATATGATATGGAGCTTTCGAAATCGGTGCCGTTCCCGGTGCTAAGTCTATTATGAATTCGATTTCTCTGTCTGGCGGAAGACCAGGCAGATCGTCCGGAAACACATCTAGAAATTCATTCACTACGGATATATCCTTAATTTCTACTCCCTTTTTCTGAGTATCAACGATGTAAGCTAAATATCCTACGCATCCTTTCCTTAACAATTTCTTGGCCTGCATCATCGTAACGCAACACGATTGCTTAAGCGATGAGCTACCATAAAACACTACCTTAGACTTACTCGGAGTCTGAAGGTTCACACATTTGTTCTGACAGTCAATTATCGCAGCATCGTTATACAACCAATCCATTCCCAGTTTTACGTCAAATTCTCCCAATCTAATAGGAATCAAGTCTACGCTCAGTTCATATTCTCTAATGTTTGCGTGACAATCTCGATAAATGTATTCTACAGGGATCACTTCCTTATTAGCAACTTCTATGATCAAAGGATTTTCTAATCGTTCTCGGGGTGTACTAAGTCTACTAGCAAATTCTTCAGATACAAAAGAACAGGTGGCACCCGAATCAAATAATACATAAGCATTTATATCATTGATTGGGATTATACCTGACACCACGTCCTTCGCAGCCACGGCATCCTGGACGGTCATGTTAAAGGTTCTGGCGGTTGAGCGGTTGGATTGTGCCGGTCCACCGATCATCAGTTTGTTTCCTCCCCCTTGTTGGCTACCACTTCCCCCACTTCCCTTCTTCGGGCAATCCTTAATAAGGTGCTCAGTTGAGCCGCAAGCAAAACACCCTTGGATCTTCTTTGGTTTTGGACAGTTGGGCGAGATGTGCCCTTCTTGTCCGCAGTTGTAGCAAGTGCCACGTCCCTTCCAGCACTCGCCCTGGTGATTCTTCCCACACTTCGGGCATCCTTCAGCCCTCTTCTTGAAACCTCCACGAAACTTCCCTGATTGATTATTGTTGTTTTTGTTGTTGTTGTTATTCTCCCACTTTCTCTTTCCCAAGTTGCTTCCTCCGCTACTGCTTCCTCCCGTACGATTCTCTCCTCCAGCATTCTTTCCTTTCTTTTCTTTGTTATACAGACTTAAGGCCTCACTGCCACCTTCCGCAATGATTGCCTTCTCTAGTAATGTTGCAAAGGAATCAATTTGAAGAACTGATACCTTATTGAACAGCCACGGCTTCAACCCTTGTTCGAAATGTTTAGCCTTTCTCTCTTCATCACCAACTTGGTGCTCCGCAAATCATGCTAGTTCGTTAAACCTTGCCGCGTATTGCGCCACCGTCATCTCACCTTGTTTTAACTCTAGGAATTTCACCTCCATCCTATTCTTCATACTCTTCGGGAAGTAATTCTAGAAGAACAGCGTCTTAAACTTGTCCCAAGCTATTATCCCTTCTCCAGCTCTTTGTTGATTAGCCTCCCACCAGTAGTTCGCTTCTCCCCTCATCATGTACGTGGCAAACACCGTTTTCTGATCTTCGCCTACGCTAGCTATAGTGAAAGCTTTTTCGATCTCTTTGATCCACGTTTGTGCGACGATTGGGTCGGTAGTTCCCTCTAACTCTGGGGGTCCTACACTCTTAAAGTCTTTAAAGGTTGTTACTGGCACAGTCTGAGGGTTCGGGCGAACGGGTTCATTGTTCCTTCCCCTTAAGGCTTCTCCTAACAAGTCTACCAGTTTCTGGATCGGGTCTACTTGTTCCCTCTCGTTGTTAACAGATTCTTCGGGTGCAGTCAATCTACGTCTGGGCGGCATTATCTGCATCACAAGTTTCCATTTTATTATTATTCAAGTATATTACTTAAGTATTTCTTCTAATACTAAAAGAATAAATCTATAACACATTTCCGAAATAAACTTCATTTATATTCATATGCCAAATCGTTTCATTACATGATTTTCCTAGCATACTGCTATAAATGCTATCACATATATCCCCTAATATCACAAAAGATGGGGAATATATCAACCTACCACCATACTACCCCTCTAACAAAAGCTAACTCGGGGTTTACATCATTATCCCACATCTTACACAAAAGATCGGAATTACAACATAGTATATACAATACATAAAGTCACAACTAGTACTACCACTAGACTGACTAAGGAAATCTCATCACATCATCCCGCGCTCCACTGCGCTCTTGTACTCCAACTGTGCTATATACACAACCAGCTCTCGGCTCAAGGTATGTAGAGTCTGTCCCTGTTCTGCCGGGTAGTGGTACACACCATCAATCACCCTTTCAAAAGCTGAACAGAACACATACCCCATCTTATTCATCTTTCTCTTCTTGCACCTGACCTCGTCCTCAGGGTCATCAGCTCTCTCATTGGACGCTTCCCACTTCTCCTCGAAGTGTAACCTATCCATCACCTCCAACTCTAGCTGAGTACGGAGTGCCTCTTTCTCAGTCTTCTCACTCAGTTCCCTCTGCTCAACTTCTTCCAGCTTTCCTGCCAGATCCATGTTCCGAGCCACTGACCTGTGAAACAGAGTCCCCATCTGGATCCCTGCCTCCCTACGGTAGGCAATCTCCACCTCTAACTCCTGCATAGCCAGCTTCCTCTGGTGGTCCTCGTCCCTCAGCTTCTGGAACTCGGACTCTCTCTCTTGGGCCTCTGCCTCCAGCTCCTAGACCCTGCAGTCTAACTCTAGGATCCGCTCCTCGTACTCTCCTAACATCTGCTCCTCTATAGTAGCCTCATCAGAGTCCTCTACTGGCTCATCCTCCATCGGCTCGTACTCCATCGGCTCCTCCTCCGGATCAGACTCTATCTCAATCTCGTCCTGGTCGTTAGACTCGAATGGTGCAATAGCCTGCACTGGTGTAGCCTCTAGAGGTGCCTCGTATACTACGTGTATATCCCTGGGCTCCTCCTCTGCCACTCTACTAGGTACCCCTGTGTCTGTCATCCTACAATCACAAACACGAGACAAACAAACATCAACTCCATTAGAATGTTAAATAAAACATAAGTTCATTGTATAGAATGAAGTTACATTTCATAACAGACTAAGTCTCCCAAGGAAAACTCTACATGAGTTTTATCTCCTTCCTAACTTCTAAGTTCGCCTAAGTTATAGTCTAAGGACACTCATTCCTAAGGTTTATAACTACAGCTTTGATACCAACCTGTGACGCCCCCAAATTCCAGGACCGCCACTTGGTCTCTCGAATTCGGTTCATCACGTGCTCATGGTAATACATTACGATAATAATAACTAAATATCACACGATCACAGCGGAAAATCTATTCTAGAATAATTTACAATGATTTATTATAATTATTCCCCCAAGTCTCGCAACCTACAGTACTTAATAGATTACATAATAATATCAATTAACGACTTATTACATAACCTAACTTAAGCTTAAACATAATCAAAACCAGTCTTACTACATCATCTTAATACAACATTAAAATATTTAAAACATATAAGAGACAAGCTAATTGGTAGCCTTGCCCTTGCCCTTGTCAACGCCCGAAGGTTCGCCTATGCTCTGCCTTAACAGAAATATTTTAGGGAAAGCAAGAATGAGCACAAATTGCCCAGCAAGTAATATATAATAAGGGTGAGTAACAAGATTTCCAATTCTCGAAAAGGTATAACAAGGTTTGATAGTTCAAGGATAACAAGAATATCACCAGTTCTCAATAACAGTCGCTAAGGACAGAATAATATCAATATGATTCAATAATATGTCAATTCAAGATTTTAAATAATTGAATACTGAGCAGTCACTAAGGACTATGAACTTCTACTAGAATTGACAGTAATAAACTGAAAATCCAATAAAAACAGGTACAATAGGTGATCAGCCTAAAGTACCATCGTTATGCATAACAATCAATCATACTCAAGTGTGCACGTCGGTTCTCCGACAATTATATATTCCCTTCAAAGAAGGTTGTTCTTCTCAGTCAAATACAAGATCCCGCACCAATCAATTAGTTTGCGTTGCTTCTCAATAATATAAGTCTAGCCGAATCAAATGGCATAGACACTTTCATAATATTCAAGAACAATACTAAGTTCAACATGAATAATAGCTTTAATGAAATAAGAGTTCAAGTATGCTAATTTAATTCAAACAATTAAGTAGGAAACTAGTTCGCAATATACAAAGATAGAATACTTGTATCCAAAGAGATAAGTTTTAGAGATACTCGCTTACGATATCCGTTGAATAAAGTAAAGCAAGGGTTTAGGATACTTGCATCGTAAAAGAGTGTAAGTAAGAGAACTTGCCTTATGCGTAGTTTACTCACGTAAAGCTAGCCAACACTTTCAGATTCCTATCGTAATACAATTACGTATATATATGATATTCATTAGTCATATAATTTAACTTCACATTTTATCTTGGAATATTCGATCAACACATAAGCTAAGTTTTAACCTAGATACACAGTTATAAAATATAATTTCTACCCTTAACTTCCTCTTTTCTCAAGTTGATCATATTCATACATCGTTACTATCATGTGAGACTACCACAATTAGCAAACATATTCGCATATTATTAATATCACATAAGACTACAACCAATACTAAATATATTTCATTTTAGCAAGTTATTTCATTCTCATAAGTTAACCGTCAAAATCGGGTTCAAGTACATCATATAATATCACGTACCGTGTATACATGTTTAAAGAATACTTTTATGTGTATACAACCTTTTCTTGTTCCAATCATACATGCAATAGATTCTAAGTTAACACTTTCAATAATTTAAAGCCATTCAAGGTCATGAAACCACAAAGTCTAACATGCTTGCTTCTTAAACATATAAGGTAGTCATATAACTCACATTAGATATGCTTGTGAGTATTCATATCGCATATGTGCAATTAGCATCGTTTTGGTTTGAAATATGCTTCGTTTATGCTTTACTTGAGTTACGACACCTAAGCATGGCACATATACATTTATGATACATGAGTGAGTCTAAGAGTATCATCAAACATGTTCACAAATATCAGATTCTAACTCTCAAAGTAGCATGTTAACATTTACGTTCAAAGTTCGTATTTCATTAGTAAAGCTCACTAATAAGGCCTAACATGCTCATGCTATCTAGATTCATACGTTAACATGTTTGACACGTATTTTAAGGTCGTATAACATGCTCAAAAATCAGAACCTAGAATCCTAATATAACATGTTAGAGTCCATGTTCAACGCTTGTGTTTTCGTTGGAGAGGTTCACTATTGAGGTTCACATGCTCAAGTTACATTATGGAGCTTAGATACGCAAGTCGACATTCATATCATGTGTTCCTAGGTCATACAAACATGACTCAAAGTCAGACATCAATATAGGGCCAACATATCAAAGTTTCTCTTTTCATATCATTAAGTTTTCTTTGAAATATTCAACTAAAACAACTAGCATGGATTGCTATAACCTAATAACCTTATTCCATATGTTAATGTGAGTTATATTCACATCCTAACAATACATCATGCTCAACACATCAGAAGATATAAAAGAAATCGTCAACAAATTCTGCAGTGGCGCGCGGCCGCGCCCAAATTGTACTAGGGAGACGCGCAGCCGCGCGGCTCCCGTTCCAGTCCAGAGAGCAGCCTGCAACGGCGCATAACAAATTCAACTCACGAAATTACTTCACGAAAACTTTTCTAAGCAGCCACATTATGGTTTAAACATGTTTATAAGTATATATAACAACTAAGAACATGTTCTAATCCAATCTAGTATGAATTGTAATCAAAATCAAGAATTGGAAACTTTGACAGTAAACAAAATGATGAACCAAGAATGAAGGATTTATACCTCTGTAATGCAAAGTAAGCTTATTGAAATCTCTCTCTCTGTGTGATTATCTTGCTATTAAACTCACAACACTCTCAATTCAATACTTAGACAAAATCTCAGCAAATGAAAAGAGAAGGGAGGGAGCCATATTTATAGAGCAATTCTTACACAGACAATGCATATATACATCAAATTAAACCAATGAGAATGTTAGATTACATGATGGTTAAAAGAGAGTTGGTAAATGGTTGTTGAAGATCATCATGATAACCACTCCCCCCATAATCATGAGCTAGAAAGAGCTTGGGAGAAGAAGGAGTAGCTCCTTAGCCTTTTTGTTCTTCACGTGAATGAGAATGAGACTAGCATTTAGGGACAAGGCACAATACTAACTCATCATTTGCAACATACTACACTTAAATCATTATACACATATGTATTAAATACTTAGGCTATCTACACATATATATATTTTATACATATGTCTTTTATTGAAATGTCACACTATAATTCACATAATGTAGTAAGTGTGACTTGTACACATATAATCCATGTACATTTTTATCGTACTAGTATAATTTACTCGGATATAATCACATCACATTATCTCATGTATTATTAAATTATCTACCACATACTCATGATGTCTCACTTTAATGTATATTTACATTGTCACATAGGCATTTCATGTAACTCTCATAATTTAATAACTTTACTATATAGTTTATGTACATAATATAATCACATTATGCTTCATATAATATATGGTTTCTATGTATAGTATAATCACATTGCACTATAGTTTATATATACATGCATGGTCACACTTACGTGTCTCACTACACTATATAATATAGTTGTATTCTATATACTTTATACATTCAAGTATTGCACATTTGCACATATCAATTAATATAATCTTATTATATTAATAACTTACTTATTTGTTTTATTATTCATAGTGTCAAATAAATAATTTATTTATCTCATTGATTAATTAACAATAATATTAATTAATCCATTCCTCATTGATTATTAATTTATATGATTAAATATCATACATTGCTTATTATTATTATATTTCTTGCAATAATAATAATCACGTATTATTAATCAATCACAGTTAATATTCCATAACCATCAACTAATATTTTACAATAGCAATTAACAATTAATATAGATTAATTGTTTACTTAATAATTCATTCGTTAATTAATATAATCAATAATAATTCTCAACAATTAATTAATATTCTACAATAACAATTAATATAGATTAATTGTTCGCTTAAATTAATATAATCATTCTTATATTACGTCACTGTGCCACACAAGGCTTTTCATCGAGTTTATCGTAAACTCCATCAATTTCTCAATTATTATAATTATTCAATTTAATATAATTGAATTAATCATTCTCATAACACAAAATCATTATATTCAAATAAATTCTCATTCCCATTAATATATTTATTTAATAATATATGAAAATTCTCGGGTATTACAATAATAGCCATCGGAGGAACTCTGACACGACAAACCATATTTTCACTATATTGAGACCTTAAATCCGGATAACCATTTGAAGGTCTTTTGTATGTATATTTTTACAGAAAAACTGGCAGGGTATATATGTAAAATGGAGTTTATCCATCGTGGGAATCAGATTCTGATCAGTTTGATCACGAATCCCACTATTCTTAGGCTCACATATGAGTAGCCAATAAACCTGCACAGCTCAAATTTGTACAGAAAAAGAGATATATCCCAAATGTCGCCAGAACCGAGGATTCATTCAGTAAATCCTAGTTCGCACCTGGCCGAAGCATCTCGTTCCCACTAGATAGCAATCTAAGGGCCGCGAGGTTGCTTTTATAACTGAAACTAGAAAAATACTAGATTTAAATAAATCTCAGCCATTCTAACTTTCCGGTTCGGTCTGTACCTATTTTGAACCGTTTGAAAGCTAGTGTTGGCGAGATTTAAATAAATCTAGTTCGCCCGCAGATATGTAAGTGCCGATTCATATAGAATGAATATTTAAAGCAATAATTTAATAAAACTGAGTAAAGCAGGATATATATATATATATATATATATATATATAATTATATATATACAAAAACTGTAAAGGGCGATGGGTTTTTACTTCGGTGCCCGGACTAGAATTAAAATATATATATATATATATATATATATATATATTTATAAAAGTTGTATAAAAGCTACGGAATGATCCAGGCTGGACAGAATTAAAAAATATATATATAGAAAAACAGTGAAAAGGGCGATGGGTTTTCACGCCTGTGCCCGGACTGAAATATAAATATACAGAAATGTAGTCAACCAAGACTGGGAAGATAACCTAGTGTGGTGAAGGCTGCTTATATATGCATACATATATATAAAAGCAGTAAAAAGGCCACAGAATGATCCAGGCCAAACTGAAATGTAAATGTATTAAAATTTAGTCAACCAAGACTAGAAAGGTAACCTAGTGTGGTGAATGTTTCTTATATATGCATATTTATATATAAAAGCAGTAAATAGGCCACAGAATATTCCAGGCCTAACTGAATAATAAATATATATATAGAGAGAGACAGAAAAGTAGTCAACCAAGACTGGAAAGAGAACCCAGTGGTGGTGAAGGCTGCTTATATATGCATATTTATATATAAAAGCAGTAAACTACCGCATATTTGACATCCGGGCTTGACAAAATTGAAAAGTTAATATATATACAGTTAAATATATACAAAAAAAAAGTCAAACCCGATCTGGGAAGATAACCCAATCTGGTAAAGTTGCTCGGTACAAAGGTGCAAGTGTATAGAAGCTGCTAGAAGCGACGGATTGTCAATCCGAGTTGTAGAAATGCCAGAAAATGCGTTTATGTACAAAAATGTACCAAAAGTTGACAAAAACAGCCACGGAACTGAGTTCCGGGCATATTTAGAAAACGAAACTTGATATGCAAGTGTATAAAAGTGTGAAGAAGTAGTATTGACTTGGTGATCGTAAAAATACTCACAATAGACTGCTAAATTGGCTTTTTGCCAAATCGTAGGCTTTAAACGTCCGAATCTACTGGTTATTTTCTGATATGTGGTAGTATGTGGGTATATCTACATGTTAGAGTGAAAAAATTTGGGTTTGGAATACAATAAAATAGATAAAAAACCAAATGGGCAGGGATTCGGAGCGTTTCTAAATTCTTTAAATGAGAGGGGGGTGCACCTCTATATATAGGCCAGGGAGCCTCCACTCTACCTGTTGCTGTCTGTGGTGGGGCCCACTTGGCTGGTTCCATCATCTCGAAGTACGTGCACTCTGAGCAACGCGAGGTCTGAGTCAAAACTTTCTAACTTTTGATCGGAGCGTCCGTTTGAGGCGTGCGATACCTTTTCAAAAACACCCTGGCCGAGAGTTTCAAAATGACATGGGATAAAACATTTTTCGGGTCCAAGAAGACGGGTTCATAACCAGGTCTTCGATTCCCCGTAGTTTATTTATTGAGCTGTCTTGCGCTGTTTGTACTCGGGATCATCGTTATGGTTCTTTCTGACCTTGGTCGCATTAATTCAGCCTGAGTTTGACCGAATCGGCTTAGAGTTGGTAAAATAATCGTTTTGCCCCTCCCGGGGTTTCCTTTAGTGTCGGCACGGCCTTTGGTTGATTTCTTGGGGCTGTTTCCAAGACTTGGATCCCATTCGAGTCTGTTTATCCTTAGTGTTATCTCTGAGGTAGCTTTGGTTGCTCTAGGTTTTCCTCTGGAGATGTTGTGAGTCTTCTGGATTATTTTGGAATTTGATCTGACTTCTCGGGTTGAGACCGGGGATGACCTGTACCTCCCGGATTAAGACCGGGGCTGATCTGTACCTTCCGGATTGAAACTGGGGCTGACCTATACCTCCTGGGTTGAGACCAAGGCTGACCTGTACCTCCCGGGTTGAGACCGGGGCTGACCTATACCTCCCGGGTTGAAACCAGGACTAACCTGTACCTCCCGAGTTGAGACCAGGGCTGACCTGTACTTCCCGGGTTGAGACCAGGGCTGATCTGTACTTCCCAGGTTGAGATCGGGGCTGATTTGACGACCCGATAATGAGACCGGGGTTGATTTGACTGCCCGGTATTGAGACCGGGATTGAGTTGATGACCCGGTATTGAGATCGTGGTTGAGCTGATGACCCGGTATTGAGACCGGGGTTGAGTTGATGTCCCAGTATTGAGATCGGGGTAGATTTGATGATCTGGTATTGAGACCAGAGTTGAATTAACTGGCCCGGTATTGAGACCGGGGTTGAACTGATGAGCCGGTATTAAGACCGGGGTTAATTTGATGACCTGGTATTGAGATCGGGGTTGAACTGATGGCCCAGCATTGAGATCGGGGTTGAACTGATGACTCAGTATTGAGACCGGGGTTGAACTGATGGTCCGATATTGAGATTGGGGTTGATTTGATGTTCCGTTATTGAGACCGGGGTTGATTTGATGACCCGGTATTGAGACCGGGGTTGATTTGATGTCCCGGTATTAAAACTGGGGTTGATTTGATGGCCCGGTATTGAGACCGGGGTTTATTTGATGGCCCGGTATTGAGACCGGGGTTGATCTGATGACCCGATATTGAGACCGGGGTTGAATTGACTGCCCGGTATTGGGACCAGGGTTGAGTTGATGGCCCGATATTGAGATCGGGGTTAAGTTGATGTCCCGATATTGAGACCGGGGTTGATTTTATGACCCGGTATTGAGAACGGGGTTGAGTTGATGACCCGGTATTGAGACCGGGGTTGAACTGATGGCCCGGTATTGAAATCGGTGTTGAATTGATGACCCGGTATTGAGACCGGGGTTGAATTAACTACCCGGTATTGAGACCGGGGTTGAATTGACGGCCCGGTATTGAGACCGGGATTGAGTTGATGACCCGGTATTGAGACCGGGGTTGATTTGATGACCCAGTATTGAGACCGGGGTTGAACTAATGGCCCGGTATTGAGACCGGGGTTGAGTTGATTGACAATATTTTCCTCCTACAGTGTTAGTAACAGGGAAATAAAATTTCAAGTGTCTACAATTATACAATAAAATAACTGACATATACATTATATCTAATAAATACATATATCAGTTACTAGTTTTTGAAAATCAAAAAGCCACTAGGGCTTGTTTGGCAAAACCACTTAATTTTAAAAATAGCTTTTTAGTAGTTAAGGCCTTGTTTGGTAAAAACTCTTTAAAACCCTTTTATTTACTTAATAAATCCTTTAACATATACTTTCAATGTTACACTCTATTTAATTAAATTTCAACCTTCTAATTTAATATACAAGCTAACATTCATTAATTAATTAAAATTGTCACATAATACTAAATTGCTACACAATTGTAATTTACTTATTAATCATAATTCATGTAACAAATTAGTAAATCATTATAAACACTTAGCACATAATATTCATCTAATTTAATTATTCTAAATTAAATTAGAATTACACTACACAATTACTTACACATCAATTTAATTAATCATATTGCACTTAATTAAATTACTCCATAACATAATCACATAAATTATTTATTTAACTCAATAAATTAATTAAAATATTTATTTAATTTAATAAATATTAAAATTTAAATATAAAATTCTCAATTGCTACAATCTTCCCTCCTTAAAAAGATTCTGTCCCCAGAATCGCAACACAAAAATTTTCATCCATTACATTATTCCCTCCTTAAAAAGATTATGTCCTCAGAATCGATATACAAGTAATTATACAAATAAATGGGGATAGGTTTTCTTCATTACATCTTCGAGTTCTCACGTCGCTTCTTCAGCACTGTGGTTCCTCCAGATTACCTTAACAGAATGTATTACTTTATTTCTAAGTACTTATTCTTTTCTATCAACTATTTGAATAGGAACCTTTTCATATGTTAAGTCTTTATCGAATTGTAAAGGCTCGTACTCTATCACATGCTTGTAGTCGTGATTGTACGGTCGCAACACATAAGTATGGAAAACGTTGTGTATATTATCTAGCTCCAGAGGTAACGCAACCTCGTAAGACACTTCACCAACCCTCCGTAGTATCTCGAAAGGTCCAATGAATTGGGGACTCAGCTTCCCATTCTTACCAAATTGAATCTTCCACTTCCAAGGAGATACCTTCAGGAAAACGAAGCTTCCCACTGCAAATTCTCGATTCTTTCAATGATGATCGGCACACTTCTTTTGTCTATCTTGAGCAGCAACCAATCTCATTCTAATTACCTTGACGATCTCAGCAGTTTGTTGCACCAATTCTGGCCCCAACAGTTGTCGTTCATCAACCTCATCCCAGCACAATGGACTCCTGCATTATCTGCCGTATAATGCTTTGTAAGGCGGCATGTCAATACTTGCATGATAACTATTGTTGTAGGCGAACTCCACCAACGGTAGATGATCATCCCAGCTTCCTTTGAAGTCCATAACGCAAGCTCTCAGCATGTCCTCGAGCATCTAAATTGTTCTCTCGCTTTGGCCATCAGTCTAAGGATGGTATGCCGTACTCATTCATAATTGTGTTCCTAAGCACTCCTGTAGTCACTTCCAGAAATTCGACATGAAACACGGATCTCTGTCGAATATGATCAACACTGGAACACCGTGTCTAGAAATAATTTCCTTCACGTACAGCTTCGCTAACTGATCCAAGTTGTATATAATCTTGATCGATAAGAAATGTGCTAACTACGTCAATCGATCCACTATAACCCATACTACATCGAAACCCTTCTGAGTCGCTGGAAGACCCACCACGAAATCCATCGTGATGTGTTCCCATTTCCATTATGGAATCTCTAGCAATTGAAATAACCCATTCGATCTCTGGTGTTCTGCTTTGACCTTCTGGCACGTTAGACATTTCGCAACGCATTCAGCCACGTCTCTCTTCATATTCGGCCACCAAAAATGCTATCTTAGATCCTGGTACATCTTCATACTCCCAGGGTGAATCAAATATCTTGAACTGTGAGCTTCGCACAAAATCTCTTATTTGACTTCTGGTACTGGCGGTACCCAGATTCTTCCTTTAAATCGTAGTAGTCCTTTATTATCGATTTTAAACTTTATTTCTTCACCATCAGCTATTCTCTTCCGGATCTTCTCGCACTCCTCGTCGTGTAGTTAGGCTTCTTTTACCTTGTCCACCAAGGTTGAACTTGTAGTTACTTGAAACAGCTTCTCATCTGACTCTTTTGGATACTTAACTTCCAATTCCAATTTAGCCATCTCTTCTATCAACTGGTCATGATCAGTAAATATATTCAACTTCTCCTGACCCTTCTGAATTAACGTGTCAGCAACAACGTTAGCTTTACCCGGATGGTAAAGAATCTCGCAGTCGTAGTCCTTCATAAGTTCCAACCATCTCCTTTGGCACATGTTCAAATCTTTCTATGTAAAGATATACTTCAGACTCTTTGTGATCTGTGTATATCTCACACTTTTCTCCATAAAGATAGTGTCTCCAAATTTTCAGAGCAAACACTACTGCCGCCAATTTCAAGTCATAGGTCGGATACCCTTTCTTGTAGTCCTTCAGTTGGCGTGACGCGTATGCAATAACCTTTCCGCTCTGCATCAGTACACATCATAATCCCTTATGTGAGGCATCACTGTATACTACAAAATTTCCTGCACTGTCAAGCAATGATAACATAAGAGCAGTACTCAACCTCTTCTTCAGTTCTTGAAAAGTCTCCTCACACTTTTTCGTCCAAACAAACTTAACTGTTTTACGAGTCAAATTCGTTAACGGAGTTGCGATTTTGGAAAAGTCTTGAATAAACCTTCTGTAGTATCCTGCCAATCCCAAGAAACTCCTAACTTCAGACGATGTCTTCGGTTGATCCCAATTCATCACAGCTTCAACCTTCATCGGATCCACTGAAACTCCATCTTTGTCAATCACGTGGCCAAGAAATTGCACATGTTCTAACCAGAATTCGTATTTAGAGAATTTTGCATAAAGCTTCTCCCGTCTCAGCGATTCTAATGTTAGCCTTAAATGCTCAGTGTGTTCCTCCTCAGATTTGGAATAAACCAAAATGTCATCTATGAACACCACTACGAACTTGTCTAGAAATGGATTGAACACCCTATTCATTAAGTCAATAAATGCAGCTGGTGCATTCGTTAGACCAAATGACATCACCAAGAACTCGTAATGTCCATACCGAGTTCTAAAAGCCATCTTCGGTATATCTTCTCTTCTCACCTTCAACTGATGATACCCACTTCTCAAATCTATTTTCGAGAAGTATCTAGTACCCTTCAGTTGATCGAACAAGTCATCGATTCTAGGTAAAGGATACTTATTCTTGATCGTGACTTTGTTCAATTCTCTATAATCAATGCAAAGTCGCATCGATCCATCCTTCTTCTTGACGAATAATATTGGCGCTCCCCATGGTTGAACAACCAATCCATGCCCAGTATTACATCGAACTCCCCAAGTCTTATCGAAATCAAATCTAACCACAATTCATGACCCTTAATGTCCAATCTACAGTTCTTGTAAACAAACCTAACAAGAATAACCTCCCTATTCGAAATTTCTATGTTCAAGGGGTAAACTAATTCCTCTTTAGGTAAGTCTAGGATCTTAGAAAAATCATCAAATATGAATGAGCAAGTAGCACTCGAATCAAATAATACATATGCATTTATACTATTGATCAAAATAATACCTGACAACACATCTTTGACTGCATTGCATCCTGCACCATCATGTTGAACGATCTGGCAGTGGGTCGAACTGCCTGCAGTGGTCCAGCGATAGTCAAAGTACTGTCCGTTGCCATTTCCTTCGTTCCCTGTTACCCCTCCTGCTGGTTTCTTTGGGAAACTTTGAGCCATGTGATCCTTAGATCCACATATATAGCAAGCTCCCTTCTTGAGGTTCAGACAATTCGGCACAATGTGGCCTTCCTGACCACAGTTGAAGCATACTCGCTTCCCCCTCAGACACACTCCAGTGTGATTCTTCCCGCATATAGCACATGCTTCAATCCTTTTCTTCTGCTGGCTTCCCTGCTGACTCCCAGCAGAAGTGTTGTAGTTCCACTTCCTTTTCTAGTTGATAGCCCCGCTACCACCAGCCTTGTTCTCTGTCTCATTCTTCTTATTTTTCAAATCCTGATTGTATTTGGTCACCCCGTCACTTCCACCTTCAGCAAGGATGGCCTTTTTCAGAACAACTGCAAACGTTCTCAGCTGGAATATGGAGACCTTGTTGTAGAGCCAGGGCTTTAACCCCTGCCCAAACCTTCTCGTCTTCCTCTCTTCGGTACTGACCTGGTATGTCGCAAACCTGGCCAGCTCGTTAAACTTTGCGGTGTACTCCAGTACCATCATACCTCCCTATTTCAGCTCTAGGAACTGAACCTCCATCTAGTTCTGTGAGCTTATGGGGAAGTACATTTCAAATAACATCTCTTCAAAATGGTCCCACGCTATCACTCCTTCCCTTTCCCTCGTCTTGTTGGCCTGCCACCAAAAGCTAGCTTCCGACTTCAACATGAATATCGCTAAAGTCGTCTTCTGGTCCTCGCTAACTCTAGCCACGTCGAATACCTTCTCCATTTTTGTTATCCATGTCTGGGCCTCTATCGGGTTCACCGATCATTGGAATTTCGACGGTCCTACTGCCTTGAACTCCTTAAACGTAGTACCCTGCACTTGCGGCTGATTCGCAAGCGCTCCTGTTAGCAGGTTCACCAGTTACTGAACCGAATTAGGATTCGTCCCATCATTATTGTTGTCGTTGTTCTTGTTAGTCGAACCCTCAGGGTGTAGACGTGTAGGTCTTCTTCTAGGAGGCATTTTTCTGTTAAGAAATACTCTTATTAGATCCTTTTTTTTATTTCTGAGATATTCAAGTTCAACTTAAACATTTAAACAATTCAATTCACACTTGAACACATAACATGTCAATAAACTTCTTTATTTTATTCATTTATAGTTTTAAAACATAAAATAGATAGCATCTCTGCTATTTACATCATCTTTCCTGAACTGAAAAAGTTACAGGATCACATTATTATTTTATCCCATTATTATCTCAAATTCTGGGATTTACATTTATTTATATAAAGAAACACAAAATTAATGACACTACTATCTAGGCATATTAAGACTTCACACAACCTCTCTACGCTCTTCTTCCATCACCCAGAACACCGTTTTGCGATCCACCATGTACCACGATAAATCTTTGAACTGAGCTGGGTAATAGAAGATACGATCCTGGGCCCTATATATAGTCGTATGGAAAGCATAGTTTGTCTCCCTCAGCTTGGCCTTCTTCGCATTGAACCTCGTCTTCAGCTCGATCTGTACGTTGAGTAGCTCTCAAGCTCGTTTCCTCCGCTCTGGCATGCTTCGCTGACTCCTCCTAGATGTAGTTCTTCAGCTTTGCTAGTTCGGCTAATGCATCATCTTTGTCACTCTCTGCGTGACCTAGATTCCACTTTGTGTTTCCATGCTCACTGTCCAGCTCTTCAATGGTCTCATCTCGCTGCTGTATGGTAGTTCGACTCTCGTCTACCAGTTCTTCAAGCTCTACGACTAGACCATGTAGCTCCACGTTGCGGTCATAGATCTCCTCGTACATCTCAGCGCTAGTCGAGTGAGGTGGGAATTCCTCTTCAAGATCCTCCTCCTCTTCCTCTGACTCATCCTCGTCATCTCGGTCAGATACTGGCTTATGCTCCTGACCAGCTACGGTGATCAATGGAGATGGCTCTCTCTGAACAAACTGCTCCCAGATAACCTGGATATCTCGGGGTTCCTCATCTCTAGGCATCTGGGGTAACTCCTCCCTAGCCTGACTGGACTCTCCAACGTTCGTCATCCTGACAACGATGTTTTAAAGTTTAATTATTACCTGACATCGATCGATACTCTTCGCGTACTTGAATGTAAACACAAAGCACATAAGGTAGTTTATTATCTTTACTATCATCACTATCTTTTCGATCTCCTACAAGGCTACTACCTAAGGTTTCCCCCACCTAAGGTTCATAACCTAAAGCTCTGATACCAACCTGTGACACCCCCAAATCTGAGTACTTTAATTCCACGGGATTTGTTGCTCACTATCTAAATAAAATAAAACTACTGCCCATAATAAGAAATGCAAAATAAATTACAACCTTAAATAAATAATAAAATCTTTCTTAAAAAGAATTACAACCTTATTCAAAAATATCCCAGGTTTAATCTAACCTTAACATAAACAATAAGTGCAAAAATAAACATCACATAAAAAGTCTTATGTCTTATTACAAATCATAATTAAAGAATACAACAAGCCTTCACTTGTTCACCTTGGCCTTGCAGTTACTAATTGATGGTTCATCAACTCTTTCGACCTTAGCTGCAATGGTTATTTAATTGCAAGAGTAAGCAAACAAAAGCTCACTTGGAATAATAACAATAATAGTGATGACATAAACTGAATAACTTCAAAAGATTTGAATAACTTTTCTTTCATCAATAATAAAGAATTGAATAATAACTCTTTCATAACATTTAGAATTCTAAAATAGAAATCATCTGAGAGTCGTAAGACCTTGAACTGTGTCCTAGGTTATAAACATTTTTATTTAAAACCTTTAACAGTCGTTAGACTATATGGGCTCTTAACTCGTACTTAGGAGGATCAGCCCTTCGTACCATATATTGTGCACAAACATCTTAACGCTTTCGTATGGTAATCCCCTATTAAATAGGGTTGTTCATCTCAGTATTTTAATAACAAGTCAGCACCAAAGAAAGTTTGATTTAGATAAGCTTCAAGGGAAATTTAGAGTTCAACTATCATCAACTAAGGAGTAGTTGAATCGACTTACAATAATTTAGAATTTGATAATCAAAAGAACTAAGACATAACTATGAGTCATAATAATAGACATTATATTTAATAATCATGCTTTAGAAATAAAATTAAAGCATTTGAAAGACAATATGGACCTTATTTGAACAGTTAAGTCAAGGTCACCACAATTCAATAATGAACTTGTTCAATAAGATAAGTATAAGAAAACTTGCTCAACGAAAGAGTATAATTAGAAGACTTGCATAAACGTAAAAGAAAAGTTTAGGAAAACTTGCTCAAGTAAAGTTTGAGTTTAGAAAACTTGCCTCAAGCGCAAGCTACACTTTACAATTTACAAATCACTTTCTTAATCGTCCTACACATTACATTACGTTTACAATACTAATTAGTTATATAACCACTACGTTAATCCATTGAACTTCTTACTTAAGTTCAACTTAATAACATGGTTTGTAAACTTAACTCGCTAACTAACCACATACGTGAGTCTAAACTCACAACATGCATATCACACATGTATAACACTTTAAACTATGAAAATCATACCCTATGATAACAATATCCATGTACACACATAACATATTAATATGAGACTTCAAATTATCTTAAACATATCAAAAATATGTTATCTTATTGTTTAATACACTTAATATGTCATCACATTAAGTTAGCTTATCATGTACTGCACAAAAACTACACGAAGTACAATTAAAATTTTTGGACAGCAACAACACCACCTGGGGCAGGTCTTTCTAGGCCAAAAGCCCCTCTGGGACGGGTCCCCCTGCTGGTGGGTTCTCCGACTCGCGAACTGTGCAGAGAAAAAGTCAATTTGACTTATTTCTTCGCACCAAAGTTTGATTTTAACTAACATAATGCATATGAAACTTTATAAAAACAAAATCTTAAACTTCTAATATATTTTTAACATACATTAACACTACAACACATAATCAAAATACTTAATTTTATGATTTTGAAGAAAACACCATTTTTAAGCGTTCTTGAAGAAAATTAACACTGTGACTTTGTTTTTTAAACCAAATCAAACAATTCAAAGCATGTTAATTTTGTTTCTTGATATATTATCATAATCTATGATCAATTTACATAATATATCGCAATCAAACATGAATTTTGATAATTAAAGACTATTTTTAAAAGTAAGTTCACTGTAAATTGCTATGAACATGATTTCTTCATGTTCATCATATTTACCTCAATTGAACAACATAAACAATCATATATCATATATATAAGCATGTTATAACACAAATTACATATAAACTTCATGTTTACTCTAATTTCATAAAAAGCTCAATTATAGAGGACTAAAACTTGAAGAACAACAAAAATAAAATCTCTAAAAGCTATAAAGTTATAGTTATACCCTTTGTTAATTTATTGGAAGAAGAAGATGATGGTGTTGAGTTTGATTAACAAGATTCCTCTTTCTTCTTCTTTCTTCTTCTTCTCTCTTTTCTCTCTAGCTCTTTGTTCTTTCTTTTCTTCTTTGCTCTAACTTAGTATTTCTAACGTAGTTCAAACATGACTGATATAGATATAATATACATATAATTATACAATATAATAACTGACATATACATAATATCTAATAAATATATATATCAGTTACTAGTTTTTGAAAATCAAAAAGCCACTAAGGCTTGTTTGGCAAAACCACTTAATTTTAAAAATAGTTTTTTAGTAGTTAAGGCCATGTTTGGTAAAAACTCTTTAAAACCCTTTTATTTACTTAATAAATCCTTTAACATATACTTTTAATGTTACACTCTATTTAATTAAATCTCAACCTTCTAATTTAATTAAATACAAGCTAACATTCATTAATTAATTAAAATTGTCACATAATACTAAATTGCTACACAATTGTAATTTACTTATTAATTATAATTCATGTAACAAATTAGTAAATCTTAATAAACACTTAGCATATAATACTCATCTAATTTAATTATTCTAAATTAAATTAGAATTATACTACACAATTACTCACACATCAATTTAATTAATCATATTGCACTTAATTAAATTACTCCATAACATAATCATATAAATTATTTATTTAACTCAATAAATCAATTAAAATATTTATTTAATTCAATAAATATTAAAATTTATATATAATTCTCATTCGTTACACATGGAATGTGTTCAAGGTGAATGGCCATAGGTTGAAGCCATTTTTGGATAGCATCCAAGTTGAGGAGGTTGAGATATTGACTCTGATGGATCCGGCTTCCGGATGATAGAGTAGATTATAGTCGAGCTAACGACGTTAAACAAGGGCAGCTATTTGGGAGGCAACCAAATTTCTTGACCTTTAGTAGCTATTAGTAATTAATTAATTATATATATATTCCATTCATAGATGTCTATTATATCCTAATACACTTCAATTTCAATGTGGACAAGACTCAAGGCAAGAAAAATCAAAAAAAAAACCAAAATTTCATAAAAGGATAAGTGGCGCGGGCCGCGCCATCACAACAAGCAACCTCGCACGGGGCGTGCTACCCCACTAGAACTTGAGGCTCAAATTTTTTAGTCTGGCACGGGGCGCGCTACCCTAGGCACAGGGCGTGCTACCCATCCAGAGAGTCCTATCAATCTAATCATGCTAGCGCGGGCCGCACGGAAATGAGAAAAGACCGGGCGCGGGGCGCGCTGGTCGGCTGACTCCGTTTTCAAAAAGGTTTAAGTCGTTTGTTTTTCCTCTCCAAACACAAAATCATCTCCAAATCCTCTTCTAAGTCTAATTTCTCTAAACCTAAACCAATTAAACCAAACTTCTTCCTCTAGCCATCATCAAACTCTATCAACACCAAATTCGCCCATCATCAAATTCATTTCACCCAATTCCACCTAAATTCAATTCTACCCATCTCCAAATTCATTTTTCCACATCTCCTCTACATATACAACATCAAACACATACACAGACCCACAATCCAAATCAAATACCCCCAATTCAAAGGAGGAAGAATATAGGACATTCAATCAACAAACATCCAATTGAAGCTACTATCAAAAGGTAACACAAGTAATTCATTGATATTGGGGTTTTATTTTCCAAGGTATCATAAGTTTCATTGAATTGCTTAACAATTGTATTGGGAAACCTTGGGTTACTGATGACACAAGGTTAATTTGAATTATTTGTATTTGGAAAATTTGTGACATACAAAGGGTACTAAGTTTGGGGGAGAAAAACATTCGCCCACCATATGTTCGATAAATTGCTTCAACAGGTTTCCACAATCTATTTTCTAGTCTTTGGGCCCAATTTGACGAGAGAGCATAACTATGGCATCCAAAAGGCCACGAACTTCAACTTCTGGTGCTCCGCCACGGTTTGATGTTACTCAGTTTGTGAGTGAGGCGACATCCAACCGCTACAACAAAGTTATTGACAAGAAGACTTTGGTGCTAGAAAGAGGGCTGAAATCGAATGCCAATCTAGACGATGACATGGCACTCATGATTGTGGAGCGCGAATGGTTTCAATTGGTAGAGAAACCTAAGCCAACGGTGATCAACATTGTCAAGGAATTCTACGCCAACGCCATCGAGCACGTTAATCATATGGTAATGGTTAGGGACAAGCCGGTGTCATTTAGAGCAGCGACAATCAATGAATACTTTGAGGTGGAGACACCACAGACAGATTGATACGAAGACCATCTACCCAACCTCAATCAGATCATAGAGCGGCTTTGCAAGCCAGGCACTCAGTTGGTCACCAAAGCGGGCACCGATGAAAAAGTTACTTTTCCACACGCCGCTCTGAGTTGATAACGGAAAGCCTAGTATGCCTTTATTTGTGCCCGATTCATGCCTACGCATCACCAAAATGACGTAACTAAGGAACGGGCATGGCTTCTTTATGGCATAGTCACTCAAGAGGATGGGTCCAATAATAATGTCGAGATTTTGAACGTCAACATCGGGCTGTGCATTCAAGAGTCCATTGAACGATCACTGAGAGGGGGAACCACAGGAGGGTTACTACATGGATTCCTCATCACTGATTTATGCCGGATAACGGGAGTTCACTGGCACGACTTGGAGCCGATCCAACAACCAATGGCCGTTATTGACCATCCTACTATTGAAAAGTACATACCATGGGATGGAGCACGGTCACATCCTCAGGGAGAGGGTTTCATTATGATACCACCATCCACACCACCCTCACCACTAGCGGATGAGCAAAGGGCTGAAGCGGCCGAAGCGGAGTCGCCAGCCACTTTTCAGCGACGAAGTCCACAGAGGAGTCTGCGACTTGCCCAACGCCGAGCTGCAATGCATACATACAATGTTGGGGCGTTTACAGTATTGGCCGATGCCTTCTCGCGGTTCTCACCAAATTCAGACCCTGTTCAGCTGCCCATTCGTCCAATTCTGCCTACCTACCCTCCATTCGATGATGAAGGTTACGATGAGTCTTAACTCGTCGCTCAGGGAAGTCCTCATTTTTATTATTTCCTATGCCAAGTAATGAGGACATTACCTGATTTAAGTTTGGGGGGGGGGGAATTTAATTTTTGTGTTTTTTCATATATATTTAGGTTGCATGTTGAGTATATTTAATTCATTTAGTTCATATGCATTTTATTAAAAAAAAATATTGCATTCATGTAGGAATTTTGTCAGTAGAAGCATGCATATAGTATAATACATGAAGATTGAGCAATAAGTCATGGTAATGAAATACATGGCTAATGATTTTGATTTTCACAAATCTTGCAAAAAATTGAGTTTCATGATCTGATTAGGCTCGACCATAGTAACCACATTGCATGACTTTGGTTTTCTCTCAAATTTTAAGCACACCAATTGACTGTCAGTCGTGATTAGGAGCTTGTGTGTATTAAGAACACGGGCACTTACTTGATCACATATTAAAAATAGAACATTGGCTGAAATATAAGTTTGGGGGAATTGCGGTTAAAAAGAAAAAAAAAAGAAAAGAAAAAAAAGTACTTATGAAATAAAAACTAACTTAGTTTGACCTCGTGGCCTTTGTTACTCGGATAAGTAAACCCTAGGGGATGTCTTTACACCTAGCACACTAAAGCCTTTGGGTTTGGGAGTCGTTGGCCGAAAGTTCGTTACACGGGTAACATTAAAAAGCCTAAGGGGGTTGAACATTGCACAAGTCAGATATATGGGGTAATTAGTGGGATGGAGCGTTAAAATGCACCCACGAATCATAAGCTTTGATGATTGATCTTTATTGCTTATATAGTTTAATTCCTGTAATGCTTATGTGGATGCCATGTTTGTTTACTTATATGTGGAAAAGGTAGAATGCTTGTTTGGGAATAATCACATTAATCACTTTGAGCTGTTGATATGAAATTGGACACACACACACACGAAAGAGGATTGGAGTCATGTAAGTGAGATGATGATGAGAGAGTCTATGATTGTTCATGAGTCAAGATTGATTGTAAGCTAAAGTGAAAATTCTTGAGGAATATACAACCTGTATTTGGTTACTAAGATTTCTGCTCGATCTTGTTAGTTGTATTCATTCTGTATGTTGCATTCATTGTGTTTGTTTGCTTGGGGACAAGCAATTGCTTAAGTTTAGGGGTATTTGATAAGTAGGTTAAAAACCTACTTAATCGGTATTTCTTAACTTGATATATTGTTATTATGTAAGTGTGCATGTTACTTTTCATGTGTTTATGTTAATTTATAGGAAAGGAGCGTTGTTGGGCTTAAAGGAAGAAAAGAGGAAGATTTGGGCAGAATTGCAGCCAGGCGTGGGGCGCGCTTGATTTGCACTAAGATAGGCGCAGGCCTCGCCGGATCGAGGTGGAGCCCCTGGCCTACTAGCCTGGGGCGCGCCGCTTGTGAAGGATTCCAGGCGCCGGGCTGCGCGAGGCAAACGAGATTAATTCAGATTTAGTTATGTTAAACATAAAGTTGAGCTGGAAAAGGATTGCAGACTTACCTAATTGTAATAGGGTTTTGATAGACTATTTATATGAGTTATTTTCTTAGGTTTTAATCATCTTTTAATCTTTTATCTATCTTTGATCTTGGAACTAGAAGGAGGCTATTCATTCATCAAGACATGTCAGGCTAATTTACTTATTCAATTCTAAAGGGATGTTGAACCTTATTTATAATTAATGGTTTGATTAAGTTTATATTATTTATTCTTTTGTTTATGAGATTTATTCTGATTATCTACATAAACTTTCATGTATGTTATTCAATTGACTAATTTGGTTTCTGTAGGATTAAATTAGTAAATTGATATCATCCGCTAGATTAAGATATATATTAAGCAAACGATTTATGTCTAATCATAAGTAGCAATTAATAATACTTGATTGTGGACAAGCTTTTGGATATTGTTAAGGTTTTCAGAAGAGAAGTTAAATAATTCCTGATTGGGTAATTATTGTTTGGAATAATCTAATTCTCATTCTTCATGCTTCTATCATATTAAATCTAGACTAATAGTTTTAGGTTGTATGATAGTTAGGATCTTTTGTTGGCGATCGTCGCATTAGATTTACACTTAAGGAAAATTTTGGGTAATTTGCGATCGTGGTTATCTAGGGTTATTAATCTCATTGGAAGGTAAATAGTGTAAACACTTGGTTAATCCATAATTGTGAAAATGGGATACTGAACTGAAGAATTAAAGCTTTTTATGCATTGATATTTTCTTTAAATTCACTTTCATTAACTATATTTTTAAAATTAAAATTCCCAATTCATTAGAAAATACTTGGATAACTATAAAACAAAACGCTCTTTGTGGGATCGATCCTTGCTTATTACTATACTAATTCTTGAGTTAGTAGAATAGAAGTAAGGTAAATTTTATAGTGCTAGACGACAGCTACCAGAGGGTTGCCACCATGATTGACAAAGTTTTTGACTATTTCTTGGGGTTATCTCTGAATTTTGATCCCAACCGACTCTGTTCTTCCTCAATGTCGTCTCCGAGGGATCTCCCAGGGTTATCTCTGTGGATTGATTTAATGCTTCGGGGTCGTCTCCGAAGGTTGACTATATCTCCCGAGGTTGTTGCCGATGTTGGACTTGATCTCTGGGGGTTATCGCTGGGGTTTGGCTTGATCTCCCGGGGTTGTCGTCGGGGTTAGATTTGATCTCTCGGGGTTATCATCGGGGTTGTATTTGATCTCCCGGGGTTATCATCGGGGTTTGGATTTGATCTCTCGGGGTTATCGTCGGGGTTGATTTAATCTCACGGGGTCGTCACCGGGGTTTTTGCTTTGACTTCCAGGGTTGCCTCTAGAAGATAAAAGAAGGTTTTGTCCTCCTGCAGGGTTAGTAACAGGAATGCAAAATTTCTAGTATTTATAGTTCATTCCATTGCATTGCATAAACATGACAAAGAGGGGCATCTATAAACACTCAAAATTTTGTTTTCCTATTACTAACCATAATGAGGGCAAAAATGTCTTTTTCCACTCTGGAGAACAAACACGAAGGATTACAACATCAAATAAAACCCAAACACAGCCTCGTGGTATATCAAAATCAACCACAGAGATGACCCTGAGGAAACACAGAGATAATAGTAGTCGAATCTCGGAGATAACTCCGAAAAGGCAGATGCAACCACCTCAAGCCCGGAACAAACCCGAAAGGGCAAAAGAGTAATTTTGCCAGTTTAACTTCAAATCAAGTAAAAATTAAGCCAAATCACTGCCATGAAGGTCATGCTGAACAATAACATCAATCCCGAGTGAAAACAGCACAAGACAGCTCAACAGATGGACTGCGAAGACTCGAAGATTTGGTCATGGACCCATCTTCTCGGATTCGAAAAAGGTCAAATTCCATGTCATTGTGTAGCTCTCAAAAAGGGCTTTTCATAAAGAAATAACACGCCTCCAACGGACTTCCAGATTGAAAGTTATGAAGGATCGAAGGAGACAGCATGTTGGTCAGAGTGCACGTACTTCGAGATAACAGGATCCGTATGACCGGGCCTACCCGGGAGTCGTAGGTATATCTGTGGCTCCCTAGTCTATAAATAAGACCCCCCACCATCCAAAAAGAAGAAGAAAAAAAGAGGAAAAGAGAGGAAAGTTTGCCCATTTCAGCTCTTAACCCTACCTACAGTACTCCAAACTTTAATTTTACTCTTCCAAAACACTTTTATACATATATATACTGATATATCAAGTTTTAATAGGTGGAAACGAGTTCGGTTTGTACGAAATCATGATGCAATTAAATTACAAAAATTAGCATAAGCATGGTATATCAGAGTTTAAAATTTTCTATAAAACTATTACCCGAATCATTCTTTATGCAAATTATTAATTTAAAATGATAAATAAAAAGTTATGGAATCATACCCTTGTAGAACGAAGCTTCCACAGGTACAAGTTCAACTCCTTATTCTTCGTGATCTCCTTGAATTTTTGGGTTAGATTCCATCCTTTGATCAACGTTAGCCACCCAAGTGTTTAGCCTCTAGAGGTGATCTACCAAGGAAAAGGAATTATTCAAGAAGATGGGTGGTTGGAGAAACCCTAGTTTTCTATCCTCTATAGAAAAGAAGTATTCTTCAATAATTAGAATTGCATCAACTGACATCTAATATAAGATTCCTCTTATATAAATATTGGTCAACCCTTCTAATCCTATTAGACATATGGTTTCATTTAATTAAGTAAACTCCTTTAATTAGTTAGGCTTCCCAGCATATTAGGATTAATTAATTAAACTCCTTTAATTAATTTGGCTCCTAATCTTATTAGGAATAAATGAGAGTACTAATATTAAATTAATTTCTAAACTCCTTTAGATATTAAAATAATAATAATTGTAATAATATTAATAAGACTCCTCTTATTAATTTATACTTAATATTTCTAAAATATTAAATAATTTATACTTAATATTTCTAAAATATCACCATAGATTAAATTAATTACACTTAATGCATTATTACGATTATGACATTACCTTCTTAAATGATTATTCTTCCTTTTATGGTTCTCCATATTAAACCGGTTGTGAATAAATTAATTAGAACAATTCTAATCTTATTTAAATAAATAAATTAAACTAATAATCTATTTAAATAAATAATATTTATTCTAATATAGGGATAAGCCTCCCTAGCGATCAACGACTTTCTAGATAATATAGATTTCAACATTAATCATAAAAGAACTTGTGAGTAAATAGTTATCGTACAATTCAATCCTTCCACCATACAATGTCCCAATTAAATATAAGACATGGAATTACTGTCAAGTCTTATTTTATTTAATTATATATATTTCGATTAGAAAATGCACAACTCCAAATAATGATAATTAAAAACTCCTTTCTAATTTCATTCTGCCTTGGCCGATGACTACTGGGTTGTTATGTAACGAATCACATAGAACATATCTCTTCTTTTATTATAAGTGGTGGATTCTTTATTGACCATTCATTATCTCCATATATAACTTATTATACCCAAGCATACCCTTTGACATACCCTAAGGGTCTTAAGGAATAAGTCAAAGTATAATTCATTACACACAAGATACTATGATGATCTCAAGTCCAATGATCACTTGTACTACTATCACATTAAGAATTCCTATTGGCAGACAAGTAAAACTCCATTAGGTATTCTATAGCGAGTCACGTTCAGTGAACTTATTCTCCAATAAGCACATACATACTTACTTTAGTGTCTCCACACAAATGATCATGAGATCAATCACCCTCATCCAATGAGCAAGCAACATATGTACCAATCTATCCGGATTTACTAATCCCCTTTTTAGTAATCCAACGATTGAGAACTATTTTAGTTTTAAGCTTTCTAAGAATTTAGTTCTCATTAGCATGATCAACATCATGATTCTAAAAGCATTGCTTAAAACAATGGGTTATTTACATATTATAAAAACAGCATCATGTAGATAATTACATGCCTTTAATAAGTGAATATTTTTATTAATAAATAAATAAGATCGCCTCCAAAGTAGATGCTTTATCATCATATATGATTGGCTTGTATGCGTACTACTTTCAATCTCCCACTTGCACTAAAGTCAATCGCCATGGTATCTCATACCCATCTTCTCTAAGTGACGATCAAATTGTTGTTGTGTTAAAGCTTTAGTAAATGGATCTGCAATGTTGTCTTGAGAGTCTACACGCTCTAAGGTGACGTATCCTCTTTCAATGATTTCTTTAATCAAAGTGTCGCAACACATGTTTAGATTCAAGATGAGACATAGGAACTATTTCTATTCTATAATGAACTTTTTATCTGAAACATCAACTTGCAGCTTCACTTACAGTTATATAATTTGTCTTTGTCACTAGACCATCAACCTTTTGCTGTTTGGAACCTTTCCAATTCACTGCACCACTTTTCAAGGTAACGTCTTACCCTAAAGTGGATTTGTTGTCGTCTTGGTCAGTCTGAAAACTTGAGTCTATTTAGTCCTCTAGTTTAATTCAGACCCATTATGTGTCATGATGACATCTTTAGTGTCAGTTAAGTACTTTAAGATGTTTATCACTATCTTACAATAATCTTCTCCAGAATAAGACTGATCAACATCAAGTCTCGTATATTTCATTGCATACATGATAGTAACTCATGCGATCTCTCTTTTATTGAGGACAATTTTACAGAGATACACTCTATTACTCATTATCATGAGACACATTTTGGAGTTTGTCATGCCAAACACCTTTTGGATCTAATGAATATACGTTCCTTGGGTTATGCCGAACATCCTTTTAAATCTATCTATAAAAATTTATATCCCTAATGTAGGATGTTCTACCCAAATCATTCATGGAGGAATATTTAGACAACTTTATTTGATCGATTGTAGCATAGGAATGTCATTTTCTATCAGTAATATAACATCAACATATAATACAAGGAATGAAACAGCACTCCACTAACCTTCTTGTACACACATGGTTCATCCTTATTTTTGATAAAATCAAACTTTTTGACTGTCTCATCAAAACGGATGTTCCTCTACGAGAAGCTTGCTTCAATCCATAAATGGATTGTTGTAGCTCATATACATGATTTGCTTCAACCATTGAAACAAATCCATCTGGCTGTGTCATACATACATTCTTCTCTAATAATTTATATTTGAAGAAGGGCGTCTCCACGTCCATTTTGCCAGATCTAGTAATAATAAGCTGCAATCGTAAGTAAAATCCAAATGGTCTTCTGCATTACTTCAAAGATCTATTTTAAATTTTATGGTCATCTACCAATTCTCTGAGTCTTAATTACTTATAGCTTGTTCGTAATTTAATGGATCATCATCATTCATGACGTGTACTTCATCGTCATCCTCTATGATTAATCCATACTTTTCATGTATCTTTGGTACTCTTCCAGATTTACAAATAAGGTGTTGCACAGTAGGTGTTCTACTTGGACAGGTTCATCCAATTGATCTGTAATGTTTTGTGGTTCTTGAATTTCTTCAAGATCTATTTTTCCTCCCACTAGCCCCTTTAAGGACAAACTCCTTTTCCAAGAAGGCAGTGTGTTTCGCAATAAAGATCTTTTGCTCTATAGGATTGTAGAAATAGTATCCCAAACTTTATTTAGGATATCCCACAAACATGCACTTATCAGATCTTGTCCCAAGCTTATTATTTTGAAACCTTTTCACATAAGCTGGACATCTCCAAATCTTAACATGCTTAAGACCAGGTTTCCTCCCTGTCCACATCTCATACGGAGTCTTGGGGACGTATTTCGAGAGGACCTTATTTTGTAGATATGCAGCCTGTTAGTTCCCAGTAGGCACACAATAGATCTAGAAGGGGGGGTTGAATAGATCCTTTGAATTTATAAACTCTTTTCCATTTTATTTTGTATAGCTAAGAAGTTAGCATATGACAAATATAAGAATCATTTCAAGCACAACGGAATAAGTTAAATCTCCCCTTCATTGATATATTGATAAGCATTGATACATTGTTCTTGGAGTTAGTTTAGTTGTAAGTAGTTAGTACATACATAGCAGTTATAGCAGTTAAGTACATAATGTAAAGACATAAAGTAAATGACAGAATGTAAAAGACACAAAAAGGTTTTAAGTGGTTCAGAGCCAACTCGACTCCTAATCCACTCTTCTGCACTCTCGCAGGAAATCCACTAAGGAATGGGCAGCACCCTGAATCACTAAGATCCCTTCAAGGCCAGCAGCCCTGGAACTTCAGTTTACTTTTGAACTCTTCAAGCCCTTTGGCTTGGAACTCCTTTAGTTCACTAAGAACTCTTCAAGCCCTTTGGCTTGGAACTCTAGTTCACTAAGAACTCTTCAAGCTCTCCGGCTTGGAACTCATTTAGTCCCTCCGGACAAGGACCCTTTGGCCCTGGCTACTTGTAGTTGTAGTTGTTGTTTTTGTTTGTGATTTACTACTAAGATGTCTTGAAGCATGATCATCTTTGTGCTTAGCAGCTAGGCTCGGTCCTCAGCATTCTGCTTCGAGTCTGGACCTCTTTTCTGGTGCAGCTGATCTTCAGTCTGTTCAGCTCATCTTCACTTGCTGTCAGCTGTGCACCATCACCACATAGGACTGCTAAGGCTTTTCATTGTAGGTCACTTTCTTCTGACCCTTAGCAGCCCTTGAACCCTTCTTGAATGATATGCAAACATAGTTCTGCATCTTCTCTTGTTCAGCTTCTGGTTCTTTATGGTGATTCGTAGAGTGGCTCTTTTGATCTTCTTTATACTCAGTCACCTTCTTGAATGCTATCTTATTGGCCTTCTCAGCTCTCAACTTGGCTACCATCTTTAGTGGCATTCTCATCCTTATTGAGTGAAGCTTTAGTCTGTTCAGTCCTTCTTCAAGTCTGCTTCACTTCCACCTTCGTAGTCTCACTGCTACTGAGACTTGTTCTCTTCAGCTCTAGTGGAACTTGTAGAGTCAACAATGTAGCATTCCAACAACTCGACGAATCTACAACATAGCAACAACTCTTATCTTTGAAGCTTGTCCTTTAAATATCCTTCCATAATCTTCACGTTGGAAAGTAGCCGTTGGAAGCTATCTGAATTACTTCGCAGATCTCGAGTTATTTGGTGCAGACAGCTGATGTGACGTGATAGGTTCTTTTTGACTTAACTGGCACAGCAGTCTTCTTTCTCACCTACCACCTCAGAGATGTCACTGTTCCGTGTCAGACTGGTAGTCTTATTTATTTCTCCTTTCTGATTCTTTGATTCGAATCTTTAGGAGTTGTCCTTTTGCATTGATGCTCTCAATTAGCAACGTTCGGATGTCAGTCTTCATATTGATTCATTGCCAGTGCTTCAACACTCAGATGCCCGAACTCCACAATTTTGATGCATATGTTCTTAGACCTTTATCGTAGTGTCTTTGTTGACTTTTGCTCTTTGACTGGCTGAGACAATACTACAATTCTGAAGAGTGTTCTTGGATCTTCAATGTGGAACACTTCTTCCTTTTCTTGTGCAATGCTTTAATACTTCTATTTGCCTTGACTAATCTTAGGAACTGATATCTTGACTTGTCGTTCTGACCTCTTCTGAATAGCAAGACACTTCAGATTTGTGGCGTACCCAGCTCCTTTCTCCTGGCGATCTCCCATTCACCTATCTTCAATGGTCTGACCCATGCTTAATCACTTCTGTCTTGTTCATCACAAGCTGGCCGCTATCTCTGTAGGTTGTATCAGTTCCTCCTTCACTTTGGTAAACACTACGATCTTGAGTGATTCTCAAGATCATTATTTTCTATTCTCTTGACAGCTACTGTACTTGCTGAATTTCTCTAGTCAGTCACTTAGTATGAAGTCTTCTTCTGATTGGCTTGTGGAAGACTTCATCTCGAATGGCTTCACAACTCAGTCTGCATGTTGATAGAGTTGATGCTTAGATATCTTCTGTTAGCTTGCATGCCATTCGGTGAGTGCTTTCTGGTACTCTTCCTATAGGATGTATCTTTGTAGCTCAGACCAGAGGCTTCATGCTTTGGATATATTGGGAGTGCCCATTTGATGAAAATCGTGTTGACACTACGATTCTTCCCTTAGCGTTGTAGAGCAACCTTTGTGAAAGCTTTAGTTCTGCAGACTATGATTTAGCTTTGTTGCTGCAGACACTATGATTCTGAGATCAGACCTTAACAGTCTACGATTCTGCCTTCATGCTTATTGCCTTCGTCTGATCTTACCCGACTACGATCTCTGCCTCTAATGATCATTAGACTCCACTAATTTAAGTGTGATCTATGATTCTTGACTTAGCTCTGGCAGTTTCTCGGTCGGCTTATAGACAGGCTGTCTCTTCGATTCTGAACATGACTTCCTCAACAGACTACGGCTTCTAGGAAGTACTTCTCGACACACTATGATCCTTCCTCATTTCTCCTGGCAAACTACGAACTCCGAGATCTACTATCCTGCAGACTACGATTCCGCCTTGATAGCTCTCGAGTCTCCTTTGTCTCTCCTGGCAGACTACGATTCTGATGCAGTGCTTCGACGATCAGACAGGCCTATCTTTTACATTATAAGATCAACCTAACAAGCTTGATCTTTCTATCTTTATAGTCCTTGTATATCATTTCTTTTTAAGGACTTTACAAAGCTGATTTGCTTATGTAGGATCAACCTAACATATTTGATCATTTCAGTCTAAGTCCTTGTACATATATTCCTATTATCTATCAAAAGAACTTTACAGCTTTTATCAATGTAAGCATACTTGCATATTCATTCATTTATATCATAATCAAATCATATATAAATAGGAATAACATTCTTATGTATATTCCTAACAATCTTCCCCTATTTGATTATGACAAAAACAATCAGTGCATATGCATGAGGTGAATGAATCTTATATATAGTGAGCAGCTGTATTTCTAAAGCAGATAATCATAAATGTCATTGATGATAATATGAAATTACATATGCTATGACACTCTACATTCTAGATCCAAAACATACTTCATTAGATAGAAATGTACCTCTTCTGCTCCATGTATGTCTCCAGAATGTCTGTTGATCAGCTTCCGCTGCTGCTCATCTTTCTTTCTTCTTTTTCTTCTTTCCCCTGCTCCCCCTCAGATGCATGCTTCACTTCTTTGTCTGATCAGGCTCTGGTCCAGTTGCATGCTCTTCTTCTTTGTTTAGCTCCCCCTCAGATGATGATTCTACTTCTGCTGCTGCTTCCTTCTTCTTCTTTGTCTTTGTCCTCTTGGCCTCTCTGATCTTCATTGAGTGCTTTCCTCTTGAATGTCTCTTTTGATGTATCTTTTTCTCCCCCTTTTTATCATTAATCACTTGTAAAAGCTGCTCCACATTTGACATAAGCTGCTCCATCATGTGAGATGAGTTACTAACCTCAATCTTGAGTTCTTGTTGGCTTAGCTCAAGCTGAAGGGAGAGAGACTATTTTAGATCGTTAATCTTGTCAGAGAGAAATAGGATTTGGTCTCCATTAGCCTTCTGAACTTGTAGAGCTTCTTCCTTCTGATCACTCATGGCCTTCAAAAATACTTGATCCCTTAGATGAAGCTTTAGGGATATGTTGGAAAGTCTATCTTGAAGCCTTTTGGACAGCTCATCATCTTCGTTAGTTGATATGTCCTTTATTTCTGCAGTGATTTGAGAAATCTTCTTAACCAGTTCTTCAGCAACTCTTGCTCTTGAGGAGATGTGGTATCAAGTTGTTTATCCTCTTTCTGAGCATTTGGTTGATCATCCTCCTGCTGAGTATCAGGGTGAACTCCACGATTTTTACTTTTGGATAGATTTTCAAAGGTAGCGAGAATCTGATAAATCGTTGAGTTCCATGCTGCTTGGGCAGAATACAACTTCATAAATTCGTCTTGATCTTCTTCAAGGATAGAATGAGATGACTCCACGATTGTAGACTTGGGCAGAATCCTTCTTCCATCTGAGTCTGCTCGACAATCGTAGAGGATGTAATGGTTTTCAGCATGTCTATAAACCTTGAAGTGAGATTGGTCTTTGATCAGCAGGGTTGCAAACTTCTTCACCCTTGGAAAGTTCTGTGCCACTAGTTCTAGGTTGGGGAGATAAGAGAAGCACCATGAGACATAGTTATTGTCTCCAATGAGGGATGCCTTTGCCCATGGCATGTGAGGATAGAACCAACTTATTGCAAGATCTTTGATCTCAGGCTCATATTTTAGCATTGAAGTATTCAATTTCATATCTTCATAAACATTGAGCAGATCATTTGAGGCCATTATTACTACGTTTGACCTTTCATTACCATGATTATCCCATCTGCCTGGCAGTGCAGTATTTTATGGTTCTTCCTCAATTTTGACCACTATTCTTCTCTTGCATTGAACATGGCAAGGAATGTGAGACTCTTCTGGGACTTCATCCTCAAGACTGAAGTCTCTTTTATGTTTGTCCTGTCTTGAGCTGGAGTCAGACTTGCATAGACTTCCTTCAACTGACTCATCAGTTAGTTCATACATTTGATCATTATAATAAGCATTTTCATCATCAGAGCTTGCCTTTGCAGACTCACTGGTCTCTTCTTGCTCTGCAGTTTTCAACCTTTTGTTGCCATCCTCAGTATCTCCTCCCTTTGATTCAGCTTCATCATTACTGATTTCAATTATCTTTGGAGACAATTTTCCTCTCTTTGAAACTATCTGAGCAATCAGTCTATTGCTCTTTCTTCTTCTTGGAAGCTCAGCTTTATAAGTTTTAGACTCTTCTTCATCTTCAGAACTTGAGGTTTCTGATTCATCAGACAGACTTCCTTGAGATTCAACAGCAGGAGTGACAGATACTTCTTCTTTAGATTCTTCATCTTTTGCTTCATCAAATGGACTTCTTGACAATTCTACACTGGGAGATCTAACTGTTTTATGTTCAGATTCTCCCTTATCAGCAGAATGGCTACCTTGAGGATGAGCCACAAGACTTGCATATTCTTTTTCATCACCAGACTTGCTCCCCAAAGGTTCACCTTTGGACTTCTCAGTTCCCATCTTATTTTCTGACTCCACGTTTTCTTCTTCAGTGGATAAACTTCTTTAGGAAACTGACTTCTGCCTCTACACCACTTTGGCTTTCTTCTTCAAAGGCTTTGCAGACTTGGGCTCTGGGATAATTGCACCTTTAGAGGATGAAGACTCTTCTTCTTTCATGGCACTTGCCTTCCTCTTCTTTGAGGAACTCTTGCTGCTGCTGCCATATGTTAGTCGTTTATTCTCCGTTGGATTCTTCTTCCAATTTGCAAACAGCTGTGTAGTCATTATCTTATGGCTATTAAGGACTTCACCCTCATCATCCTTAATTTTGTTCTTCAGCCTCTTCTTCAGAAGGATACTCAAAAACCTTCCATAGAAAACCTTTGTGAGTGGTTTTCCTGATAGCCTTTTCTTCTCCGCCTTGTCCAGCCATTTAGACATTTGATCAAGCAGGATAGCTCCAAAATTTATCTTCTTCTTTAGAACTATGGCAGACATAACCTTCAACTGCTGATCACTCACAGTGTCATGTGTAGTGTCCTTGTATAGTATACATTTGCCTTCAATCTCTGTAAGGAACTCAAATTCTTTAGGAAACTCCTTTTTCTTCATATCCTTCAGACTGGGATTTCTTTTGTATCCCATAATCTTCTTGGCTCCTTTGATATCAACTTTATCAAGGCTTTTTAGTCCTAGGTCAAGAAAACCTAAGCACTGATTGATATCAGAAGACTTCAGCTTCAGAATCTGCCCTTTTACTTTGGTAGAAAGAGTTCCAGAACTCATAGTTGCATTTGAGTGACATTCTTTAACCATGTCAACATATATTTGAGTGTTTGACTCAAGGCATTCTGATAATCCAGCCTTCTTCACCAGTTCAAGAATATCTCTGAACTTCTTCTCAGATTTCTCGAACGTCTTGGTTCCAAGCTGAATGCCAGTGATGACTCGCCAGTTTTCCATTTGAAGAGTTAGGATTTTCTGAGTATAACTCTGTGAGGATCTTGTGAGATGTCAGGGAGCGATTCAAGGTTTGATAATTGTTTGAGAGGATCTTGGTTGTTTGGAAGTATTTAGGTTTTAGCTTTAAGAGGATAAGTGTATGGGTTTGACGGGTTTGCAGCTTTTGATGAACCTGCTAAAGTGAAATTGTCAATTATTTGAAATTCCCTCTTCTAACTGTTCCCTTCACGTTTCTTAGTGGGACAGCTGTATATTGCTGATAGGTCACAATCAGTGACTTCTCCATCGTGTCAGTTAACCAGATTTGACTTTTTCTTCTGTTAACTATTGACTTCTTCAATTCGTGGAGTGACTTGTGTCTTTTCTTAGTACTCCACGATTTCCCTGACTACTCTACCATCTTTGCTTCTTCTTCGATGATCGTAGTCTGTGGTCATGCTTCAATAGACAACTTCTCTATTAGACTCGAGGGATTTGCAATTCTCATCTGCAGCTTGTAATCTTCTGAGGAGATGCTGCTTGCTTCAGCAGAGAATCTTGTGATGGATTTCATATTAGCATTCCTTCTAAAGTAAGGTAGCTCAGGAAGGGCCAACCTCTTAGCTGAATGCTAAGGATCAGGTTTATCCCTGAGGAGCTTACTAGATGAAAAGCTTTAGACATGATTAGTATTGACATCACATTTGACCTTTCTGCTAGGGAGTTCATCTTCCAACTCTAGATTTTCATTGGCGTTGGATTTTTTAGAGGTTATGATCGTGGTGTCCTCCTGCTCATTTGCTATGATCAGATGGTTGATCATAGGTACTCCACAATTTTGAGATGGGTGGTTGATAGGGTTATCAGTAGCATATTTTGGGACATTATTGCTTACTATAATGGATATTCATTTGGTTCATCAGTCACAGAGTTTTGGGATTCTGTAGTTGGAATCTTTCTATTTTGGTTTAGCTCCTGTTTATCTCACACCTCTTGGAAAGAACTCTATTTCTTCATTTTGTTCCCTGAGCTGCACCATCTCTATATTCCCATTTATTCTTTTGCAATTTCTACCATCTTTAATTTTTCTTTTTGTCAGCAATCCTAATATCATCTTTTTCATTCGCCAGATCAAGCTTCTGGATAAATCTCCTGATCCTTTTCTTTGATTTGGATACATTCTTCATACTTTCTCCAGATTCAGTCCTGATAACTGTTCAAGCTGAGAGGCTGCTGCAGTTTCTCCATCTGCAATTATATTTTGTCTGGGCTCTACGATTGGTGATAGCCCTACAATCGTAGTAAGGAAGAACTTCTTTGTTCTATGACTTCTTTTCTTCTTCTCCTGAAGTTCACAGCTTCTTCAACTTTTCACTTGATCTTTCTGAGTTAATCAAGTTACTATCTTTTCATTGAAGCACGAGTTCTTCTTCTCCATAATTATCAAAAGACAGCCTTTCAGATCTTCTTCTGACTGGAATCATCTCTATCAAATAAGCTTCCTTGATTCATGGAGAGAGATATCTTCAGAACTGATCACTCCACGATTGTTGACATAACTACGAACGTAGTCTCCTTCATTTGACACCAGACTAGATGTTTCGGCTGCTCGTAGTCCTTCCTTAGAATCTTCATTATGAGTTAAAGATGAGTGGAGGATTCCATGAGACTATCAACTTGTCAACATCTATCAGCCTTTCTTCAGTAATTTGCCATTCCTCCTTAATCAGAACTAGAATCTCTGATGTTGATTTGAGAAGCACTATAATTTTGGTTATTGTGACACAATCGCCATGTGTTGACATGCACAGGCTTGGCAAGGTCTTGATCGTAGAGAACACTACGACTTTCTTTCAGCTCCTTGATAAACTGCATTCGTGGAGTTCTGCTTCTTTGATATTTCCTCTGAGTGAATATGCTTTGAATGGATAAGCATAGAGGATCTTGTTAATCTCGGCATGACTGACCAGCTTCCATATGGTGATCAGCAATCTTGTGAGCTTCATTAATGTGAGCTCAATAAGTCTTCAAGAATAGGCTTCGGCATAGAGTAATTTGTCAAGCACATTGCTGAAATGTCTTGAGCCTCCAGCTGGTTAAGTCCTTGTGACTGAAGTCATCTGCTTCAGTATTCCTTAGTGTGGTCGAGTAGACCAAGTACCTGTAGGTTTAGATAATTTCTATTTTGGTATCCAATTTTGATTGAATCCTGCTAGGTTAGTTTCTCAAAAACCCCTATTCCTCATATAATAGATTTTACATCTATTTTAGCATCAATGAACATATCTATGCATGAATCAAATTTAGATATAACATTTGTCATGCATAATTGTGAGTGTGTAAAAAATTAGTCATTTTAATAAGACACTCTTTTTCTTTGATTGTATCATCCTTTCCTTGGTTATGTTCACAGGTTTTGAAGGTTTGCAGAGTAGGAATCAACTCTATTACTTAGTTGTATCTGGTTGATTCATGGAGATGATCAGTATCTAAGAATCTTTAAGATACTCCTCCAGAACTGATCATACTCTATGTATTATCAAAAACTTAGAACATAGGTTTGTACATACATACCAACCTTTCAGCAAGGATTACTCCACTTAATCATAATTAGATCTTGATATGCTTATGACCTATTTTAGATTTCTTTTAAGATGTTATCTTCAACCTAAAACTTGGGTGAAGAGAAAGTTTATTAGCAATTAAGTTTCAACCTCAATGTACTTTCTCTCTTCCCCTTTTTGGGTAGAGTATGGTCTCTTGATAGAATACTATTATAGTACATAAGGTGATGCCACATGATGTACACATTTATATTAATGAGGAACCGTACCTTTACACTGTCAGTTTCTTGACAGTCATTTACCTTACTAGAATGAGGTTAGGTATTGATGTGCATATCTTTACATTTATTTCTGACAGCTTGTTGCTCCAGTTGTCCTTCAGTCAATCAGTCATAGCCTTAAAGAGATAGGAAGATCTTGGCATTTATAGGTCTATAACTCTCTTGAACCTCAAGGTTCACATCCAATTACTGGTTGGCCAAAACATAATAGAGAGAATCTTCTTTCTCCTCTGTATAAGCACTTCTTGGCGAATATGGCCTTTCATCTTTCGGAATGGAGGGTGCTTGATTCTTTGTTGTAGATAATTCTTGACTTCCCAACTCTGGTCTTCAGACTACAAGAATGACTATGGACAAGGATTGGTCTTGATGCTATGGCATTTAAGAACTGGACCAATTTGAGCAGCTTCAGGTGTATATACACATCTACCTGTACACATTATGTCCAACGGGTGAGCTCATCTGCATTTACAAGTTACTTACTACTAAACTAAGTTTAGAACAATGTTTGTGCCTAGGATTAGACTCAAAGCGATTAGCTTCTGAATAGCATGAGAACCTGCTCTGATACCAATTGTCAGTTCCCAGTAGGCACACAATAGATCTAGAAGGGGGGGTTGAATAGATCCTTTGAATTTATAAACTCTTTTCCATTTTATTTTGTATAGCTAGCATATGACAAACATAAGAATCATTTCAAGCACAGCGGAATAAGTTAAATCTCCCCTCCATTGATATATTGATAAACATTGATACATTGTTCTTGGGGTTAGTTTAGTTATAAGTAGTTAGTACATACATAGCAGTTATAGCAGTTAAGTACATAATGTAAAGACATAAAGTAAATGACAGAATGTAAAAGACACAAAAGGGTTTTAAGTGGTTCAGAGCTAACTCGACTCCTAATCCACTCTTCTGCACTCTCGCAGGAAATCCACTAAGGAATGGGCAGCACCCTGAATCACTAAGATCCCTTCAAGGCCAGCAGCCCTGGAACTTCCGTTTACTTTTGAACTCTTCAAGCCCTTTGGCTTGGAACTCCTTTAGTTCACTAAGAACTCTTCAAGCCCTTTGGCTTGGAACTCTAGTTCACTAAGAACTCTTCAAGCTCTCCGGCTTGGAACTCATTTAGTCCCTCCGGACAAGGACCCTTTGGCCCTGGCTACTTGTAGTTGTAGTTGTAGTTGTTGTTGTTGTTTGTGATTTACTACTAAGATGTCTTGAAGCTTTATCATCTTTGTACTTAGCAGCTAGGCTCGGACCTCAGCATTCTGCTTCGAGTCTGGACCTCTTTTCTGGTGTAGCTGATCTTCAGTCTGTTCAGCTCATCTTCACTTGCTGTCAGCTGTGCACAATCACCACATAGGACTGCTAAGGCTTTTCAATGTGGGTCACTTTCTTCTGACCCTTAGCAGCCCTTGCCCTTCTTGAATGATATGCAGACATGGTTCTGCATCTTCTCTTGTTCAGCATCTGGTTCTTCATGGTGATCCGTAGAGTGGCTCTTCTGATCTTCTTTATACTCATCCACCTTCTTGAATGCTATCTTATTGGCCTTCTCGGCTCTCAGCTTGGCTGCTATCTTTAGTGGCATTCTCATCCTTGTTGAGTGAAGCTTTAGTCTGTTCAGTCCTTCTTCAAGTCTGCTTCACTTCCACCTTCGTAGTCTCACTGCCACTGAGACTTGTTCTCTTCAGCTCTGGTGGAACTCGTAGAGTCAACAATGTAGCATTCCAACAACTCGACGAATCTACAATATAGCAACAACTCTTATCTTTGAAGCTTGTCCTTTAAATACCCTTCCATAATCTTCCCGTTGGAAAGTAGCCGTTGGAAGCTATTTGAATTACTTCGTAGATCTCGAGTTATTTGGTGCAGACTGCTGATGTGACGTAACAAGTTCTTTTTAACTTAACAGACACAACAGTCTGCTTTCTCACCTACTGCCTTAGAGATGTCACTTTTCCGTGTCAGGCTGGTAGTCTTCTTTATTTCTCCTTTCTGATTCTTTGATTCAAATCCTTAGGAATTGTCCTTTTGCATTGATGCTCTCAATTAGCAACGTTCGGATGTCAGTCTTCATATTGATTCATTGCCAGTGCTTCAACACTCAGATGCCCGAACTCCACGATTCTGATGCATATGTTCTTGGACCATTATCGTAGTGTGTCTTTTGATGAGAATGAAATATGTTATATTTTATTCCCTTAATACTTAATCTTTTATATATCTTTTGTACCAAAGTATATTTATTTATCTTATATTTGTTATTTTAGGTACAATTGAACCAAGGGAACGAAATGGGCTTAAAAGGGAGAGCTACACGCAAAAATTCGGCAATCATGAAGCTGCCAATTCAAGTGGGCCACGAGATGAGCAACTTGTAAAAAGGGGTTTTATGCAATTCACTTGGGCAATTAATAATTGGTTAGCAGGTGGGCCGCCTTTGACATATTACAAATTGGAGAATGAGTTGATAATTCCAAATTCAATGGGCCACGTGCATGCATTTATCATCATGAAATTAGAAGCTAGCTTGCAAGGAATGTTGTGGGTCACGTGCTTGCATAAGGCAAGGAAGGTTTAATTATATTGCAATTTCAATTCATCCATGTGGGGGCCATGAGTTATTTCATGGAAGACAAATTGCTAGCATATATAAGCAATTAATGGTTAGTAACGGTTTTGACAAAATAAAGAAATTGATGTAGTGGGCCACGCACGAATTGAAGAAGGTTTTACAAGCAAGTAAAGGAATTTAAGGTTTTACAAGCCAGCACATCCTAGGTGGCGGCCACGGATTTAATACTAGCAAAATGGGAGCTAACGAATTTACATATGGGTCACGGATTGGGTGGTGTTAATTAGATAAAGGATTTCCTTGTGCTATTCGGATTTGTCCTAGCAGTCCACGTGCCTAGTTTCTAAAGGTTTGTTAGCCCACACGGTTTTAGCTTGCTAAGGAATAATAAGTGGGCCATGGAATTAAGTGATTAGCAGCCTTGCCAATTGAAGCTTGGATTTCCAACATCATATATGCAAAAAGTGGGCCACGCCCATGCATGATGAATGGCAGCAGCACACGGTTTCATTATTAATTGAACAAAGGAGCATCACGTGCTTGGCAAAGCAAAAGAGGAGCAGCCACAAAATGAATGGGCTGGGCAGTGGGTTATGCCGCACCAGCGGGGAGGCACACGAACTGCAACTTTTCCTTTTCCGACTCAGTTTTAGCTGTAGCAGCTAGGGCATAATTATGTTTTAATAGTTATAAATAGAGATTGATAGGAACATATTAAAGGGGATCCTTTCTCTTGTATTTTTAATCTTCTTATTTTATTTCATATTATATCTAGGTTTATTTGGAGTGATGAACTAATTCTTTCAATTCAGTTCGAAAGGGATGTTGAACCTTATTCATAATTAACGGTTTGATCTAGTTTATTTTATTTATTTTTTCTTACATGAGATTTATTCTGATAATCTACTTCAATTTCTTGTATGCTATTCAATTTACTAACGTGATTCTGCAGGATTAAATTAATAAATTGGTGTCATATGCTAGATTAAGGAATAGTATTACGTGTAATTGATATTGTTCCTAATCACAAGTAGCAATTAGTAATACCTGATTGTGGACAAGCTTTTGAGTATTGCTATGATTATTAGAAGACAAGTTAAACAAATCGAGTTTATGTGTTTGTTGCTTGGAATAGTCTAATTCTCTATTTCTTAATGCTGCTGTTATATTAAATCTAGAGAGCTTGTTCTAGGTTATATAATGGTTAGAATCTTGTGAAGAGCTTGTTTCATTGAGTGACAATCTAAGGGGAGTTTCGGGTAGCAGAGCTTGTTGTTACCTAGGGCTATTAGTTTCATTGAAGGATAAATAATGTTATACTTGATTAATCCATAATTGTGAAAAGGTGATACTGAACTGAAGAACTGAAGTTTTTTATTCATTGTTAATTCTTATTAGTTTATTCTTGTTATTTTAGTTAATCAATTCAAAACCCCTTTTAATTAGAAATCATAGGATAAATATAAAATAAATCACTCTCTGTGGGATCGATCCTTGCTTACTACTGTGCTAATTAGTTAAATTCGTGAAGTAAAAGTGAGGTTAATTTAGGAGTGTAAACGACAGCTCCCAAATTTTGGCGCCGTTGCCGGGGAGTGTTATTTGTTTTTGTTTATTCTTTGTTTTCATTTATTTTTATTTTTATTTTTTTTTATTTTTCTTTTATGACTCAATCCTCTCACTCTACTAACTTAAATTTTGATCAAGAGATAGAGAAAATTGCAGATACAAAAGAAACTCTTGTTCCAACACTTAAAAAGGAAAAGATGGCTGTGCCGAACAACAATCGGACTTTAAAAGAACTGGCTACTCCAGACCTTGATCAACCATCCTTGTGTATTGAATATCCTACCTTAGATGTTGCTTTTGAACTTAACTACGGACTAATTCGCTTTTTGCCTATTTTTCGTGGTCTTACAGGTGAAAATCCATATACGCATCTAAAGGAGTTTCATGTGGTGTGTTCCACGATGGAATCACAAGGAGTGACAGATGAGCAGATTAAGCTTAGGCTTTTTCCATTCTCCTTAGCAGATTTGGCGAAAGACTGGTTATACTATCTTCCTTCAGGATCGATACGATCATGGACTAATATGCAAAGGCTATTCTTGGAGAGGTATTTTCCTGCATCAAGAGTTGCTGATACAAGGAAGGAGATATGTGGAATCAGGCAGTTCAATGGAGAAACTCTCTACGAGTATTGGGAAAGGTTCAAGAAGTTGTGTTCCAGCTGTCCACCTCACGGGATTGATGAGAAACACTTGATTCAGTACTTCTATGAGGGATTGATACCAATGGAAAGAAGTATGATTGATGTGGCTAGTGGAGGAGCATTAGTAGACAAGACACCTGAGGCTGCAAGAAATTTGATTGCAAACATGGCCGCTAACTCACAACAATACGATCATGCTCCACAAAGGGTAAGTGAGGTAAGCACGAGTGAATTGGCACAACAGATTTCTAACTTAACTGTTGTGGTGCAACAATTAACAACAGGAAACGTACCAGTTGCAAAAGTATGTGAAATTTACTCAAAATCAGGACATACAATAAATGATTGTCCCATAGTGCAAGAGGATGTAATTGTTCATCAAGTTAATGCTGTGGGGACATTCTTCGGACAAAATCCACATCAATGTGATCCTTGGGCAGAAACTCACAATTTCAGATGGAGAGATCATCACGACTTGAGCTACGAAGTACCTGTCAATTCTGGGACATCTATGGAGGATATGTTCAAGGCATTCATGAACCAAACACAACAGTTCATAAATCAGACACAGCAGTTCCAGCAGGAGACAAGAACTTCTATTCAAGATCTGAGGGACCAAGTTGGTCAGCTTGCAGCCACAGTAGGGAGGTTGGAATCTCAAGATTTAGGGGAGTTACCTCCTCAGGTTGTTGAGAGATATGATGAAGAGGAGCAGGAGGAATCAGTGCTTACTTCAGGAACAGACAATATTCTAAAAGTTGATACAGAGAAGGAACAAGAAGAAGAGAGAAATGATTTGATAAGTTCTGCAGATCTCTACAAGAAGGATGAGGATTCATTTCCATCAATACCACCAACAAAAGCAAATAGTGTTACACACCATCAAACCTTTACCATGGAAGTGGACAATACAAAGTTCCAGTTCAACGCAGATGAGGCTAAGAGGTATCTTGGTAATTTTAAATCTGTTTTTGCTATTGATATTGTGGATTCTTCAGTGCAGGAATATTTTGATCAAATACAATTATACAAAGAGGATTTAATGGCTGAAAAGAAGCAGGATCATGAAGTATACAATGTTCCTCATTTAAAAATGAAATTGTTACCAGTCCACTTAAAGTTCACAAGTCCAATTACATAGAACGAGAGGAAAGATGTCAAGCCAATGACAGTAAACAAAGGCGCTGCATGGGAGGCAGCCCAGAGGGGAGTATCTCTCTACTTTTCTTTGCATTTTAGTTTACATTGGGGATAATGTAAGTTTTAAGTGTGGGGGGAAGCATTTAGATATTTTTCAATTTTTATTTTTATTATTTTAATTTTTTTTATTTATTTTTGAATTTTGTGGGTATATTCACTACAAACCCTCACGAGACAAAACTCGTCCACTTGGGGTAACCTTGGGGTTTAAAGGCTTGTTGCACATGCTAAGTACAATCGTGTTGCCTACGAAAACGGGTAGTGTTAGGATGTCTTACTTGAGCAATATTGAGTTAATTTGGATTTTGATTCTTGACCGACGATAAAATTTTGATTTCTTTGTGATAATTTCTGAGAAGACTGATAGACATTGGGTAATCTGAATATGATTTTCTTTGTTGATCACTACTTTATTTGAGACCCCTCACTATTAAGCACCTATCCATTTGTTCGACCTAGTTTTGACTTGAAGAAATTTATCTGATTAAATGTCTAGGGAAGAAATTTTGAACTCTCTCAATTGTTTGACCACCACTTGAAGTTGATATGAGGTATTGTTTAAGAAAAGGGAAATGATTTAGGCAAAAGTTTGCGAGATTGAAAGAAATAAAAAATTTTAAAAGAGAAAAGAAATAATGCATGTGGTGGGATGAGATGTAGCGTAAAACGCACTCACTTATAAACACGTGGCATGCGAGATGGAGCGTAAAACGCACTCGCTGGTAAGATGGAGCATAAAATGCACTTACCAAAGAAAAGGAAAAAAAAGTAAGACAGAAAGAAAAGCCTTTTGATCCTTTAATGTTATCTGCTGATGTTAACTGAGATTTGTGGGAAAACAAGTGGTTGAGTTTATCTTTCTCCATTAAGGCTTCGATTTCATAAATTTTTCTGTAGTCTGATTGGTTTGATACAGGTGGATTCACACATGCACAAGGGGTTGAAAGTAAATTGAGATTGATGAAAAAAAAAATTGAGTTTTAGATGATACATTGTTTTGAAGTTTTCCAGAGTTATTCTTTTGAATCTATGAGGTCAATGTTGAAGTTCATATTAACTCGTGGCTCAAGTTTGTCAGATTTGTTTTGTTGAATTTTTGTTATAGTTTATTTTATTTTGCCCGAGGACGAGCAAAAGATAAGTGTGGGGGAATTTGAAGAGAATGAAATATGTTATATTTTATTCCCTTAATACTTAATCTTTTATATATCTTTTGTACCAAAGTATATTTATTTATCTTATATTTGTTATTTTAGGTACAATTAAACCAAGGGAACGAAATGGGCTTAAAAGGGAGAGCTACACGCAAAAATTCGGCAATCATGAAGCTGCCAATTCAAGTGGGCCACGAGATGAGCAACTTGTAAAAAGGGGTTTTATGCAATTCACTTGGGCAATTAATAATTGGTTAGCAGGTGGGCCGCCTTTGATATATTACAAATTGGAGAATGAGTTGATAATTCTAAATTCAATGGGCCACGTGCATGCATTTATCATCATGAAATTAGAAGCTAGCTTGCAAGGAATGTTGTGGGTCACGTGCTTGCATAAGGCAAGGAAGGTTTAATTATATTGCAATTTCAATTCATCCATGTGGGGGCCACGAGTTATTTCATGGAAGACAAATTGCTAGCATATATAAGCAATTAATGGTTAGTAACGGTTTTGACAAAATAAAGAAATTGATGTAGTGGGCCACGCACAAATTGAAGAAGGTTTTACAAGCAAGTAAAGGAATTTAAGGTTTTACAAGCCAGCACATCCTAGGTGGCGGCCACGGATTTAATACTAGCAAAATGGGAGCTAACGAATTTACATATGGGTCACGGATTGGGTGGTGTTAATTAAATAAAGGATTTCCTTGTGCTATTCGGATTTGTCCTAGCAGTCCACGTGCCTAGTTTCTAAAGGTTTGTTAGCCCACACGGTTTTAGCTTGCTAAGGAATAATAAGTGGGCCATGGAATTAAGTGATTAGCAGCCTTGCCAATTGAAGCTTGGATTTCCAACATCATATATGTAAAAAGTGGGCCACGCCCATGCATGATGAATGGCAGCAGCACACGGTTTCATTATCAATTGAACAAAGGAGCATCACGTGCTTGGCAAAGCAAAAGAGGAGCAGCCACAAAATGAATGGGCTGGGCAGTGGGTTATGCCGCCCCAGCGGGGAGGCGCACGAACTGCAACTTTTCCTTTTCCGACTCAGTTTTAGTTGTAGCAGCTAGGGCATAATTATGTTTTAATAGTTATAAATAGAGATTGATAGGAACATATTAAAGGGGATCCTTTCTCTTGTATTTTTAATCTTCTTATTTTATTTCATATTATATCTAGGTTTATTTGGAGTGATGAACTAATTCTTTCAATTCAGTTCGAAAGGGATGTTGAACCTTATTCATAATTAACGGTTTGATCTAGTTTATTTTATTTATTTTTTCTTACATGAGATTTATTCTGATAATCTACTTCAATTTCTTGTATGCTATTCAATTTACTAACGTGATTCTGCAGGATTAAATTAATAAATTGGTGTCATATGCTAGATTAAGGAATAGTATTACGTGTAATTGATATTGTTCCTAATCACAAGTAGCAATTAGTAATACCTGATTGTGGACAAGCTTTTGAGTATTGCTATGATTATTAGAAGACAAGTTAAACAAATCGAGTTTATGTGTTTGTTGCTTGGAATAGTCTAATTCTCTATTTCTTAATGCTGCTGTTATATTAAATCTAGAGAGCTTGTTCTAGGTTATATAATGGTTAGAATCTTGTGAAGAGCTTGTTTCATTGAGTGACAATCTAAGGGGAGTTTCGGGTAGCAGAGCTTGTTGTTACCTAGGGCTATTAGTTTCATTGAAGGATAAATAATGTTATACTTGATTAATCCATAATTGTGAAAAGGTGATACTGAACTGAAGAACTGAAGTTTTTTATTCATTGTTAATTCTTATTAGTTTATTCTTGTTATTTTAGTTAATCAATTCAAAACCCCTTTTAATTAGAAATCATAGGATAAATATAAAATAAATCACTCTCTGTGGGATCGATCCTTGCTTACTACTGTGCTAATTAGTTAAATTCGTGAAGTAAAAGTGAGGTTAATTTAGGAGTGTAAACGACAGCTCCCAAATTTTGGCGCCGTTGCCGGGGAGTGTTATTTGTTTTTGTTTATTCTTTGTTTTCATTTATTTTTATTTTTATTTTTTTTTATTTTTCTTTTATGACTCAATCCTCTCACTCTACTAACTTAAATTTTGATCAAGAGATAGAGAAAATTGCAGATACAAAAGAAACTCTTGTTCCAACACTTAAAAAGGAAAAGATGGCTGTGCCGAACAACAATCGGACTTTAAAAGAACTGGCTACTCCAGACCTTGATCAACCATCCTTGTGTATTGAATATCCTACCTTAGATGTTGCTTTTGAACTTAACTACGGACTAATTCGCTTTTTGCCTATTTTTCGTGGTCTTACAGGTGAAAATCCATATACGCATCTAAAGGAGTTTCATGTGGTGTGTTCCACGATGGAATCACAAGGAGTGACAGATGAGCAGATTAAGCTTAGGCTTTTTCCATTCTCCTTAGCAGATTTGGCGAAAGACTGGTTATACTATCTTCCTTCAGGATCGATACGATCATGGACTAATATGCAAAGGCTATTCTTGGAGAGGTATTTTCCTGCATCAAGAGTTGCTGATACAAGGAAGGAGATATGTGGAATCAGGCAGTTCAATGGAGAAACTCTCTACGAGTATTGGGAAAGGTTCAAGAAGTTGTGTTCCAGCTGTCCACCTCACGGGATTGATGAGAAACACTTGATTCAGTACTTCTATGAGGGATTGATACCAATGGAAAGAAGTATGATTGATGTGGCTAGTGGAGGAGCATTAGTAGACAAGACACCTGAGGCTGCAAGAAATTTGATTGCAAACATGGCCGCTAACTCACAACAATACGATCATGCTCCACAAAGGGTAAGTGAGGTAAGCACGAGTGAATTGGCACAACAGATTTCTAACTTAACTGTTGTGGTGCAACAATTAACAACAGGAAACGTACCAGTTGCAAAAGTATGTGAAATTTACTCAAAATCAGGACATACAATAAATGATTGTCCCATAGTGCAAGAGGATGTAATTGTTCATCAAGTTAATGCTGTGGGGACATTCTTCGGACAAAATCCACATCAATGTGATCCTTGGGCAGAAACTCACAATTTCAGATGGAGAGATCATCACGACTTGAGCTACGAAGTACCTGTCAATTCTGGGACATCTATGGAGGATATGTTCAAGGCATTCATGAACCAAACACAACAGTTCATAAATCAGACACAGCAGTTCCAGCAGGAGACAAGAACTTCTATTCAAGATCTGAGGGACCAAGTTGGTCAGCTTGCAGCCACAGTAGGGAGGTTGGAATCTCAAGATTTAGGGGAGTTACCTCCTCAGGTTGTTGAGAGATATGATGAAGAGGAGCAGGAGGAATCAGTGCTTACTTCAGGAACAGACAATATTCTAAAAGTTGATACAGAGAAGGAACAAGAAGAAGAGAGAAATGATTTGATAAGTTCTGCAGATCTCTACAAGAAGGATGAGGATTCATTTCCATCAATACCACCAACAAAAGCAAATAGTGTTACACACCATCAAACCTTTACCATGGAAGTGGACAATACAAAGTTCCAGTTCAACGCAGATGAGGCTAAGAGGTATCTTGGTAATTTTAAATCTGTTTTTGCTATTGATATTGTGGATTCTTCAGTGCAGGAATATTTTGATCAAATACAATTATACAAAGAGGATTTAATGGCTGAAAAGAAGCAGGATCATGAAGTATACAATGTTCCTCATTTAAAAATGAAATTGTTACCAGTCCACTTAAAGTTCACAAGTCCAATTACATAGAACGAGAGGAAAGATGTCAAGCCAATGACAGTAAACAAAGGCGCTGCATGGGAGGCAGCCCAGAGGGGAGTATCTCTCTACTTTTCTTTGCATTTTAGTTTACATTGGGGATAATGTAAGTTTTAAGTGTGGGGGGAAGCATTTAGATATTTTTCAATTTTTATTTTTATTATTTTAATTTTTTTTATTTATTTTTGAATTTTGTGGGTATATTCACTACAAACCCTCACGAGACAAAACTCGTCCACTTGGGGTAACCTTGGGGTTTAAAGGCTTGTTGCACATGCTAAGTACAATCGTGTTGCCTACGAAAACGGGTAGTGTTAGGATGTCTTACTTGAGCAATATTGAGTTAATTTGGATTTTGATTCTTGACCGACGATAAAATTTTGATTTCTTTGTGATAATTTCTGAGAAGACTGATAGACATTGGGTAATCTGAATATGATTTTCTTTGTTGATCACTACTTTATTTGAGACCCCTCACTATTAAGCACCTATCCATTTGTTCGACCTAGTTTTGACTTGAAGAAATTTATCTGATTAAATGTCTAGGGAAGAAATTTTGAACTCTCTCAATTGTTTGACCACCACTTGAAGTTGATATGAGGTATTGTTTAAGAAAAGGGAAATGATTTAGGCAAAAGTTTGCGAGATTGAAAGAAATAAAAAATTTTAAAAGAGAAAAGAAATAATGCATGTGGTGGGATGAGATGTAGCGTAAAACGCACTCACTTATAAACACGTGGCATGCGAGATGGAGCGTAAAACGCACTCGCTGGTAAGATGGAGCATAAAATGCACTTACCAAAGAAAAGGAAAAAAAAGTAAGACAGAAAGAAAAGCCTTTTGATCCTTTAATGTTATCTGCTGATGTTAACTGAGATTTGTGGGAAAACAAGTGGTTGAGTTTATCTTTCTCCATTAAGGCTTCGATTTCATAAATTTTTCTGTAGTCTGATTGGTTTGATACAGGTGGATTCACACATGCACAAGGGGTTGAAAGTAAATTGAGATTGATGAAAAAAAAAATTGAGTTTTAGATGATACATTGTTTTGAAGTTTTCCAGAGTTATTCTTTTGAATCTATGAGGTCAATGTTGAAGTTCATATTAACTCGTGGCTCAAGTTTGTCAGATTTGTTTTGTTGAATTTTTGTTATAGTTTATTTTTATTTTGCCCGAGGACGAGCAAAAGATAAGTGTGGGGGAATTTGAAGAGAATGAAATATGTTATATTTTATTCCCTTAATACTTAATCTTTTATATATCTTTTGTACCAAAGTATATTTATTTATCTTATATTTGTTATTTTAGGTACAATTAAACCAAGGGAACGAAATGGGCTTAAAAGGGAGAGCTACACGCAAAAATTCGGCAATCATGAAGCTGCCAATTCAAGTGGGCCACGAGATGAGCAACTTGTAAAAAGGGGTTTTATGCAATTCACTTGGGCAATTAATAATTGGTTAGCAGGTGGGCCGCCTTTGATATATTACAAATTGGAGAATGAGTTGATAATTCTAAATTCAATGGGCCACGTGCATGCATTTATCATCATGAAATTAGAAGCTAGCTTGCAAGGAATGTTGTGGGTCACGTGCTTGCATAAGGCAAGGAAGGTTTAATTATATTGCAATTTCAATTCATCCATGTGGGGGCCACGAGTTATTTCATGGAAGACAAATTGCTAGCATATATAAGCAATTAATGGTTAGTAACGGTTTTGACAAAATAAAGAAATTGATGTAGTGGGCCACGCACAAATTGAAGAAGGTTTTACAAGCAAGTAAAGGAATTTAAGGTTTTACAAGCCAGCACATCCTAGGTGGCGGCCACGGATTTAATACTAGCAAAATGGGAGCTAACGAATTTACATATGGGTCACGGATTGGGTGGTGTTAATTAAATAAAGGATTTCCTTGTGCTATTCGGATTTGTCCTAGCAGTCCACGTGCCTAGTTTCTAAAGGTTTGTTAGCCCACACGGTTTTAGCTTGCTAAGGAATAATAAGTGGGCCATGGAATTAAGTGATTAGCAGCCTTGCCAATTGAAGCTTGGATTTCCAACATCATATATGTAAAAAGTGGGCCACGCCCATGCATGATGAATGGCAGCAGCACACGGTTTCATTATCAATTGAACAAAGGAGCATCACGTGCTTGGCAAAGCAAAAGAGGAGCAGCCACAAAATGAATGGGCTGGGCAGTGGGTTATGCCGCCCCAGCGGGGAGGCGCACGAACTGCAACTTTTCCTTTTCCGACTCAGTTTTAGTTGTAGCAGCTAGGGCATAATTATGTTTTAATAGTTATAAATAGAGATTGATAGGAACATATTAAAGGGGATCCTTTCTCTTGTATTTTTAATCTTCTTATTTTATTTCATATTATATCTAGGTTTATTTGGAGTGATGAACTAATTCTTTCAATTCAGTTCGAAAGGGATGTTGAACCTTATTCATAATTAACGGTTTGATCTAGTTTATTTTATTTATTTTTTCTTACATGAGATTTATTCTGATAATCTACTTCAATTTCTTGTATGCTATTCAATTTACTAACGTGATTCTGCAGGATTAAATTAATAAATTGGTGTCATATGCTAGATTAAGGAATAGTATTACGTGTAATTGATATTGTTCCTAATCACAAGTAGCAATTAGTAATACCTGATTGTGGACAAGCTTTTGAGTATTGCTATGATTATTAGAAGACAAGTTAAACAAATCGAGTTTATGTGTTTGTTGCTTGGAATAGTCTAATTCTCTATTTCTTAATGCTGCTGTTATATTAAATCTAGAGAGCTTGTTCTAGGTTATATAATGGTTAGAATCTTGTGAAGAGCTTGTTTCATTGAGTGACAATCTAAGGGGAGTTTCGGGTAGCAGAGCTTGTTGTTACCTAGGGCTATTAGTTTCATTGAAGGATAAATAATGTTATACTTGATTAATCCATAATTGTGAAAAGGTGATACTGAACTGAAGAACTGAAGTTTTTTATTCATTGTTAATTCTTATTAGTTTATTCTTGTTAATTTAGTTAATCAATTCAAAACCCCTTTTAATTAGAAATCATAGGATAAATATAAAATAAATCACTCTCTGTGGGATCGATCCTTGCTTACTACTGTGCTAATTAGTTAAATTCGTGAAGTAAAAGTGAGGTTAATTTAGGAGTGTAAACGACAGCTCCCATCTTTGTTGACTTTTGCTCTTTGACTGGCTGAGACAATACTACGATTCTGAAGAGTGTTCATGGATCTTCAATGTGGAACACTTCTACCTTTTCTTATGCAGTGCTTCAATACTTCTGTTTGCCTTGACTGATCTCAGGAACTAATATCTTGACTTGTCATTCTGACCTCTTTTGAATAGCAAGACACTTCAGATTTGTGGCATACCCAGCTCCTTTCTCCTGGTGATCTCCCGTTCACCTATCTTTAATGGTCTGACCCATGCTTAATCACTTCTGTCTTGTTCATCACAAGCTGGCCGGTATCTCTGTAGGTTGTATCAGTTCCTCCTTCACTTTGGCAAACACTACGATCTTGAGTGATTCTCAAGATCATTATTTTCTGTTCTCTTGACAGGTACTGCACTTGATGACTTTCTCTAGTCAGTCACTTAGTATGAAGTCTTCTTCTGATTGGCTTGTGGAAGACTTCATCTCAACTCAGTCTGCATGTTGATAGAGTTGATGCTTAGATATCTTCTGTTAGCTTGCATGCCATTCGGTGAGTGCTTTCTGGTACTCTTCCTGTAGGATGTATCTTTGTAGCTCAGACCAGAGGCTTCATGCTTTGGATATATTGGGAGTGCCCATTTGATGAGAATCGTGTTGACACTACGATTCTTCCCTTAGCGTTGTAGAGCAACCTTTGTGAAAGCTTTAGTTCTGCAGACTACGATTTAGCTTTGTTGCTACAGACACTACGATTCCGAGATCAGACCTTGACAGTCTACGATTCTGCCTTCATGCTTGTTGTCTTCGTCTGATCTTACCCGACTACGATCTCTGCCTCTGATGATCATTAGACTCCACTAATTTAAGTGTGATCTATGATTCTTGACTTAGCTCTGGTAGTTTCTCGGTCGGCTCATAGACAGGCTGTTTCTTCGATTCTGAACATGACTTCCTTAGCAGACTACGGCTTCTAGGAAGTACTTCTCGACACACTACGATCCTTCCTCGTTTCTCCTTGCAAACTACAAACTCCGAGATCTACTATCCTGTAGACTACGATTCCGCCTTGATAGCTCTCGAGTCTTTTTTGTCTCTCTTGGCAGACTACGATTCTGATGCAGTGTTTCGACGATTAGACAGGCCTATCTATTACATTATAAGATCAACCTAATAAGCTTGATCTTTTTATCTTTATAGTCCTTGTACATCATTTCTTTTTAAGGACTTTACAAAGCTGTTTTGCTTATGTAGGATCAACCTAACATATTTGATCATTTCAGTCTAAGTCCTTGTACATATATTCCTATTATCTATCAAAAGGACTTTACAGCTTTTATCAATGCAAGCATACTTGCATATTCATTCATTTATATCATAATCAAATCATATATAAATAGGAATAACATTCTTATGTATATTCCTAACACAACCGCTTCTAGAGCATAACCCTAGAATGAAATTGGAAGATCGGTAAAACTCATCATAGAACGAACCATATCCAACAATGTTCGATTTCTCCTTTCAAATACTCCATTTAACTGTGGTGTACCTGGTGGAGTTTATTGTGAGATTATACCATTTTCTTTGAGACAATCGAGAAACTCACCGCTTAAGTATTCACCATCTCAATCTGATCGAAGAATCTTAATACTTTTGCCCGTTTGTTTCTCTACTGCACTTTTGAACTCTTCGAACTTTTCAAATGATTCAGATTTGTATTTCATTAAATACACATATCCAAATCTTGAGTGATCATCAGTGAAAGTAATAAAATAAGAATACCCTTTCTGTGCTTTCGTTGTCATAGGCCCACAGATGTCTGTGTGAACCAACGCTAACAACTCTGTAACTCTTTCTCTTTTTTCACTAAAAGGAGATTTTGTCATTTTACCCATGAGACAAGATTCACAAGTTGCATATGATTCATAATCAGATAGCACTAAGAGCCCATCCTTATGCAACTTGGATAATCTTGTTTCATTGATATGACCTAGTCTACAGTGCCACATATAGGTATAATTAACATCATCTCTTTTTTCTTTTCTTAGTTTGTTTAATTTGAAATATATTTTCATGCAAGTCAAGTATATAAAGTCCATTTCGCAAATTACCAACACCATATAAAATATTATTATTATAAATAGAAAAATTGTTATTCTTTATTATAATGTCAAATCCATCCATATCTAATACGAAAATAAAAATAATGTTTCTAATGATATTCGAAAAAAATAACAATTATTTAAATAAATGGACTTGTCCGTAGGCAGTGCTAAACAATAAGTGCCTACAGCAAATGCAGCAATATTTGCTCCATTTCCCACTCATAGAACAACCTCATCCTTGTTCAGCTTTCTACTTCTGACCAGTCCCTGCATAGTATTACATATGTGAGGACCACAGCCGGTATCTAATACTCAAGTAGAATTTTAACTTTCTGAAAAATTAATTTCAATCATGAACAAACCTTGATTGGAAGTCGAAGCTTCTCCAAACTTTTTCTCTGCCGGAATCTTCTTGCAGTTCCTCTTCTAATGACCCGGCTCGTTGCAATGGAAGCACATTCCTTTGCTAGCTGGATCAGGTTTCTTTTGATCCTTCACTTTCGCCTTGCCCTTAGCCTTCTTAGATTTCTTCTTTTCAGAAGATACCATGGGCCTCTTCCTTTTCTTGGAAGAATCATCCATCATTAAGACATGGTTCTTCTTGGATGGGAAGTGACCTTCTGTAGTTTTCAACATGTTAAGTAATTCAGGCAAACTGACATCTAACTTATTTATGTGAAAATTTACAACGAACTGCGAGAAGGTCTCAGGGAGTGACTGAAAGACTAAGTCTTAACTCAACTCCCCATCCATGACGAACCCAAGTTATCCAAGGCGTTCAATCAGATTGATCACCCTTAGGACATTAGTCTCAACGGAAGTGCCCTCAGTTATCCGAGATCAGAAGAGCTCCTTAGATATATCATATCTAGCAGTCCTACTTTGTTCACCATACAACTCCTTGAGGTGAAGCAACATAGTAGGAACATCCATGTTTTCATACTGACGCTGAAGCTCGTTATTCATGGATGCGAGAATGATGCATTGAGCCACAGATGCATCATCTTGTCACTTTACAATAGTGGCAATCTCTTCCTCAGATGCTGTTTCTTAAACAGTTCCAGAGACAAATGAATTTAGGACATAAGAAATCTTTTCAGCAGTGAGAACTATTCTCAGATTCCTTAACCAGTCCGTGTAATTCGGTCCAGTCAGTTTGTTAGCATCAAGTATGCTACACAGTAAAATTAGTGATTTCGACATTTTTAAATTTCTGTATGTGAAAAGATAATATTTTAGCAAACATTCATTTAATTAATTTTATATACAAAAATAAATTAGGTCTTATTTTAAATTGGTATCTCCCACTATTTTCTTTAAACTATATTACCCTCATATATATAGTTCGGTAAAATCTAATTAAAGATTTGCTAGTGAGATTAAGGATCCTATTTCAAATGTATATAGCCTTGTGTGTACACAACAAACGATATATAAATAAATAAATAGACAACTCTTTGTCAATTACATCAACATGTAACTCCTTTTATTTTGCCTCTTAAATCATAATGGTCAATTGTGTGCACATCCAAACTAAAATGATTTAAGTTAAGTCCAACCTAGCACTTCTATAAATTCAAAAAAGAAAAATATTATCTTTATGGATAGCACAACAAAACAATATTGTTCAATTATCTTGATAAGCATCAAATGTGATTAAATTAATATCTTAAATACGCAATACTTGTCTTATGGATAGCACAACAAACTCGTATTAAATATTTAATATTCTATTAATTTAGCATGCTAGAAGGCGACGTTTTATAATTATTCTTCCTTTTATGGTGTGACCCTTTAGGTTCTCCATATTAAACCGGTTGTGAATAAATCAATTAGAACAATTCTAATCTTATTTAAATAAATAAATTAAACTAATAATCTATTTAAATAAATACTACTTATTCTACAATAGGGATAATCCTCCCTAGCGATCAACGACTTTCTAGATAATATAGATTTGAACATTAATCATAAAAAAATCTGTGAGTAAATAGTTACCATACAATTCAATCCTTCCATCATACAATGTCCCAATTAAATATACGACATAAAATTACTGTCAAGTCTTATTTTATTTAGTTATATGTATTTCGATTACAAAATGCACAACTCCAAATAATGCAACTTAGAAACTCCTTTCTAATTTCATTCTGCCTTACCCAATCACAACTGGGTTGTCATTTAACGAATCACATAGGACATATCTCTTCTTTTACTAGAAGTGGTAGATTATTTATTGACCATTCATTATCTCCATATGTAACTTATTATAACCAAACATACCCTTTGATATACCCTAATGGTCTTAAGGAATAAGTCAAAATATAATTCATTACACACAAGATACTATGATGATCTCAAGTCTAAGGATCACTTGTACTACTATCACATTAGAAATTCATATTGATAGGCAAGTAAAACTCCATTAGGTATTCCATAGCGAGTCACGTTCAGTGAACTTATTCTCCAATAAGCACATACATACTTGTTTTAGTGTTTTCACACAAATGATCATGAGATCAATCATCCTCATCCAATGAGCAAGCAACATATGTACCAATCTATCCGGATTTACTAATCCCCTATTTAGTAATCCAACGATTGGAAACTATTTTAGTTTTAGGCTTTCTAAGAATTTAGATCTCATTAGCATGATCAATATCATGATTCTAAAAATATTGCTTAAAACTATGGGTTATTTACATATTATAAAAACAGCATCATGTAGATAATTAAATGCCTTTAATAAGTGAATACTTTTATTAATAAATAAATAAGATCGTCTCCAAAGTAGATGTTTTATCATCATACATGATTGGCTATACTACTTTCAAAACGGAGTTTTCAAGCCTACCAAGTTGTTTAAACCATATAGTGCTATACATTGTAAGATTTCTTATGATCTGAAACTTTTTACTGCTTTAACATATATATATATATAAGCATATATATATATATATATATATATATATATATATATATATATATATTTCTATTAACTCCGTTAGCCTGGATTACTAATCCGTGGCTTTTTCTCGCTTTAATATATATAATTATATATATATATATATATATATATATATATATATATATTTATACTAACTCGTTTGGCCTGGATTGCTAATCGGTGGCCTTTTCAGCTTCAATATATATATATATATTTACATTGATCAGTCACGCCTGGATTGAAAATTTGTGGCTCTTTCTAACTTTAATATATATATATATATATATAAGTATATATATTTTTTATTCAATGTGATTACATGTCAGTGTTAACTGTTCGTTTGATGTAAATTTTTTCTAATGTAAAGTTTGTGGACTAGATTTATCTATATCTAGCCATCTCTAACTTTCAACCGGTTCAAAAGTTGTCAAACTGGAACTGTTAAGCTAGAATGGCTATAATTTATTTAAATCTAGTTTTCTTTTTAGTTTTATAAATATTATAGCAACTACGTGATCCTAGATCCGTATCTAGATGGAATGGGGAGCTTTGGCTACGCGCATGCAAAGATTTAACTGATGAATCCTTTGTTTTGCGACGTTTATATATTAATTTGCATTTTATTTCAATATATCCGCTCTGCAAGCTTTTTAATGACATTTTGTTAGGCTAGGAATCACGGAATCTACGATTAACCACATGGATCTAGATCTGATTCCCACAATGGATAAATTTAAATTATAAATACGGCTTGCCTGTCTTTTTGTAAATGTAAATCAGAGAGACCTTAAAACGGTTATCAAGATTTAAGGTCTCAGCATAGTAAATTATGGTTTGTAGTGCTCGGGTCACTTCGATGGCGTCCATGCCCATAAGGAGCCCGAAACTTGTATATATATTATTTGGTCGAGGATGCCTCACATTCCGATAATAAAATCAAAATCAGTCAAATGCAGAATAATATGAAAGTATAAAAAGGCTGCCTATGTTAGCAAAAGGGTTTGAAAACCATCTTCCAAAACATCACTTTCATATCCTGTCTAAAAATGAACTTTTCAAATAAATTAAACCACTCGTATATAGATCCAACGAAGCACATCACTACTTTCAAATAAAGAACTTTAGGCCCAATAACTTCAAGCACACACACACACACACACTGCAAATAAAATAGAGAGATTAAACCCCTCGCAATCGTGTTTCACGAAAGTCGGGGGGTACCTAACACCTTCCCCCTGCTTAATCAAGCCTTCGAACTCTATGAATATCGGTTTCCAAGGCCAATTTAAATAGAGTCCAGTAATTGGGCCTACTTGCAAAACTTTTCAAATAAAACTCGGTTGAGTTGGTACAACCATTTCAAACATTCCAACTGGCGACTCTATAAGGACCGAAAATTTATACGACTATAATTTTACGAATGAATTTTTTTTATATTATTATTTTATTAACTATTATCAGTAATATTTTAAACATATGCGATATGGATTAAGCAAGTTAGTTAATTTAATAATTATTAGTTGTCTAAGAAAGGAAGCCAAGATGAATAGTTGTTCAAAACCCTAATTTAAATTTCAAATAGGGATTTGAATATTAATACATTTGCTATTGTATTTAAGATGATATGTATGTACATTATATGATTAATGCTAAGTGATTAATTATTGATATGAATTATATATAGTGATTATATGAGTGGTATTAAGCCGATTAGGTCTATTAATTTAATACACTAATAGAAGATGTGATGACTTATGTGGGTTATGTAATTGATTAAATAAATATACCATATATAATGTGTATACATTTATTTTGTATATAAAGAGAATTAAGAATAAAGTTATGTAACCTAATACATATATTAGGTATGGTAATTAAATAACCTAAGAGATTTATTTTATACATCTCAATTAATTAATTTTATAACCTAAGTAAAGCAAGTCTAATTGGGTTATGAAATTAAAGATATATGAGTAAGGAATTCATTTACCAATGTGTGTAACGAAAACCCTAACTAAATGATTAGGGTATGATAAAAATTAAAAGTATGAACTATGCTAATTACATGGCCCAAAGAATTAATTGCAAGCCCAAAAGAAATTTAATAAGTAGCCCAAACTTAGCCCAATTGGGAGAGGACTCATTGGACCTTTAGTAAGCTAAGTGGGTCTTAAAAATAAAATCAAACTTGAGCCCAAGAAGGCCATCATGGCCGGTTTTTGCAAGAGAAATAAGGGGGAGGAATGTAATGATTAGGTTACTTTAGTAGGTAAACAACTTTTGCTAGGTGTCACCCATTTTATGAAAACAACACTTATGCTTATTCTTGTATGAAATGCCTACAATGATGAGAGAGAGGGAGAGTAAGAGATTGGATAATAATAATAGATATACACATTATATCTATACACCTTTACTAACAACAAAAGCCTTTTATTTTTTTCTCTTTCCTCTCATTTGTATAAGCTAGCTAAGTAACCAAGAGAGAGAGAGAGAGAGGGAGCCTAGAGATTTCGGCCACTATAGAAGAAAGAGAGGGAGAGTTTTTGTAGTTTCATAGTTCTTAAATCAAGTCCTAGGAAGAAGAAGGAAGGAAAATAAAAATAAGGTATAAAGGATTCCTACTTATTATAGTTTATTTCTTTTTTATTTTGATTTAATTTTTGATAATATGTAGTTACGATCTTGAGGTTTAAAACCTTAGATCTATGTGTTTATAAGTGTTTCATGTTTAGATCTAACCCTTTTGAGGATCAAAAGTTAGATCTAAAGTATGAAATAGAACTAGGTTGTTCAAGATATAGAAAACCCTAATTTTCTTAACCTTGATTGTGTTTAATCTTGTGTTTGATGATTGTTTGATGAAATAGATCATGGTAGATCCATGAGTATATGACGTATTAGTAGGTATTATGATGAGTTATGGTTGTTAATATGTTAGAACATGAAAGTTTTCTTACAAAACACAAAAGATTGAAAATTAGATTTTTAAGAAAACACAATAAGAAATTAAAACGACCATATCTCTCATTGTATTTTGAATTTTTGAGTGTGGTCAATTTATAAAGATAGATATATGAGTCTTATAACATTTTCAAGTGGAATCACTGAAAAATGTGTTGTAAATTTTTGTGTGGACTGATTTTAGTAAAGGAGGCAAAATCTGAAAAAGTGAGAAAAGCAATCTGCCCAAAACTACTAGGGGCAGTTTCGACAACTTAATTCATGAAATAAATTTCAATCTTTTGGGACATAAAAATATATGATATAAAGTAGCTCCTGTCCAAAAATGAGTTTATTCTGACTTAAATTGGCCGAGTTATGATCATTTCAATATTTGGGTTTTTTCGACAAAAACTGCTATAACTGGAGTTCTATAACTCCGATGACCACGAAATTTAAAATGAAAGTTCATGTTAATACGTGTAAGATTCTTCCAAGAGTTGGGAATTTCTGGAGTTGAGCACGATATAGCTAATTTCTTAAGCTACGAACCAAAAACGGATTTTTGAAAAATACTAAAGGGAGTTAAAAAAATTTAGAAAAATTCTTTTTGTGCATGGAATATATGTATATATGTTTGGCCAAAGGATAGAAAAATAATAATCTGATTTGGTATGTTTATGAAAACGGTATTTCAGCTTGCTGAATTGAACAATTCAGGTTGCTGAAATGGAAACTGAAAAGGTTAAGTAGGGAATACTGTTTGGTTTCGGCTTGCTGAATTAATGATTTCGATTTGCTGAATTCATAAATAGTTTAAAAGTTGTCTAAGCTATATGACTTGGCTAGACATAGTTTAAAATGTATCGTTGAATATTATTGATTATGATAGATTCGTCTAACTGAATTGATTTAGTTCGGACTCCAGACTGAGTATGAACATCTCGAAATTGAGAAAAAAAATTTATGCGCTAAGGCGGTTATAATGAACGTAAATGTCATTCCAGCATGTAGTGTTGATCAATACAAGGCATACGGGCTGATCACCCAACTTGTCCGTAAGTCATGATGGTTTGCAGATGAATTTTTTAACAAACATTTTCAAACTTGAAAACAATGGTTCAAGGTCTATTGACCGCTCAGCATTAATAGTCACTACATCGTTTTAAAATTATAAACGGTTTGATATGTTGTTATGAATGGTTTCAAATGGCTTCACAACTATTGATTCGTTGTAGAAGTATACTTCAAAGAAAAAATTTATTTCTTTCAGCTGATGTTTATTATCTGATATTACTTGTTGAGCAATTAAATGCTCATTCTTGCTTTAAATTAAATATTTTCAGCTAAGCGTGATCGACCAGAAGGTTCTAGCAAGGACAAAGAGAAAGGAAAGCTGAATGAATAGTTTTAAGGTGTTGGTTGTAATATTTAGAACTTTGTATTGTGATAATATGTTATCTATAATGTAATAAAGTACTTAAGGGTCGCCGTTCCTGGGGATTAGTTAACTTTGATATAATTTTTAAGTTTATAATATATTAAGCAGTTCGTATGAATGGTATCGTGTAATACCAAGTACCCGTTTCAAGTACCCGGATTTGGGGGCGTCAAAGACTCTGTAAAATCAAACTTTTAAATCATTGACATTTTATGTCGGCCTTTTTCTAAAAATTCACCCTTCAGATCAAACAAATCAAATAGAGGACATAAAGGGTAAAAACACATTGAAAAAGGGATCGCCAAAAAATTTTCCCGACGTCGACAATCATCATATAAACCAACCACCAACAACTACTTCTCTAACAAACTAAAAAGCTTTAAAGAAAAGGGATAAAGTGGATGAGTTTGATGTTCCTACCTTCTTGGTTATTCTTCTTCTTTTTGAGCTTGGATTAGGTTTTATCCTTGCTCCTTTTCCCCTCTTTGATCAACCTCGTTTTTTCTCTCTCTTCTCTCTTGGTTTCTCTTATCTCTTGCTTTCTCTCTTGATAATCTAACACTTAGGATAATTTTTGCAACTAATGAATCCAACACTTGGTTTTTGATTATATAAAAAAAAGGTTTCCACTTCTTACAAGTTGGTCACTCAATTTAAGTCACACAAAGTCTTTTCCCGCATGTTTAATAATTTACTAATCACCCCCTTGAGTTAGCCAAATCCAATCACAATTAAATTAACTCAAACCTCTTATTTGCCACTTTTTCATTAGGACCATCTTAATGGGGAACCAAGCAATTAATATGATGTTGGGATAAGGTGAGTCACAAGCAATGACTCACCATTGGTCCCCTTTGTTGGGTTTGTACGAAATTGTGACGCAATCAAATTGTAAAAATTAGCGGAAGCATGGTATATCAAAGTTTAAAATTTTTCTACAAAACCATTACCCGGATCATCCTTTATGCACAGTTATTAATTATAATGAAAAAGAAGAAGCTTAGATTCATACCCTTGTAGAACGAAGCTTCCACATATACAAGTTCAACTTCTTTGTTCTTCGTGATCTCCTTGAATTTATGTATTAGATTTCTTCCTTTGATCAAAGTTAGCCACCCAAGTGTTTGACTTTTAGAGGTGATCCACCAAGCAAGAGAATTATTCAAGAAGGAGGGTGGTTGGCTAAACCCTAATTTTCTATTCTATATAGAAAAGGAGTACTCTACAATAATTGGAGTTGCATCAACTGATATCTAACATAAAACTCCTTTTATATAGATATTGGTCAACCCTTCTAATCATATTAGAAATAGGGTTTCTTTTAATTAATTAAATTCCTTTAATTAAATAGGCTTCCCAATCATATTGGGATAAATTAATTAAACGCATTTAAATAATTTGCCTCCTAATCTTATTAGGAATAAATGAGAGTAATAATATTAAATTAATTTCTAAACTTCTTTAGAAATTAAAATAATAATAATTGTAATAATATTAATAAGACACATCTTGTTAATTTATATTTAATATTTCTAAAATATTAAATAATAAACATTAACCTATTTAATTTATTCTATCACCATAGATTAAATTAATTACACTTAATGCATTATTACGATTATCTCATTACCTTCTTAAATAATTATTCTTTTTTTTATGGTATGACCCTTTAGGTTATCCATATTAAACCGGTTGTGAATAAATCAATTAGAATAATTCTAGCCTTATTTAAATAAATAAATTAAACTAATAATCTATTTAAATAAATAATATTTATTCCACAATAGGGATAAACCTCCCTAGCGATCAACGACTTTCGAGATAATATAAATTTCAACATTAATTATAAAAGAACCTATGAGTAAATAGTTACCGTACAATTCAATCTTTCTACCATACAATGTCTCAATTAAATATAAGACATGGAATTACTGTCAAGTCTTATTTTATTTAATTATATTTATTTCAATTAGAAAATGCACAACTCCAAATAATGCAAATTAGAAACTCATTTCTAATTTCATTCTTCTTTGGGCAAGGACTACTGAGTTGTTATTTAACGAATCACTTAGGACATATCTCTTCTTTTACTAGAAGTGATAGATTCTTTATTGATCATTCATTATCTCCATATATAACTCATTACACCCAAGCATACCCTTTGATATACCCTAAGGGTCTTAAAGAATAAGTCAAAGTATAATTCATTACACACAAGATAATTTGATGATCTCAAGTCCAAGGATCACTTGTACTACTATCACATTAGAAATTTCTATTGACAGACGAGTAAAACTCCATTATGTATTTCTTAGTGAGTCACGTTCAGTGTACTTATTCTCCAATAAGCACCTACATACTTGATTTAGTGTCTCCACATAAATAATTATGAGATCAATCATCCTCATCAAATAAGCAAGCAACATATGTACCAATCTACCAGAATTTAGTAATCCCCTTTTTATTAATCCCACGATTGAGAACTATTTTAGTTTTAAGCTTTCTAAGAATTTAGATCTCATTAGCATGATCAACATCATGATTCTAAAAATATTGCTTAAAACTATTGGTTATTTACATATTATAAAAGCAGCATCATGTAGATAATTAAATGCCTTTAATAAATGAATACTTTTATAATAAATAATAATAAGATCGTTTACAAAGTATATGCTTTATCATTATACATGATTAGCATTGTATGCATACTACTTTCAATCTCCCACTTGCACTAAAGTTAATCGCCATGGTATCTCATACACATCTTCTCTAAGTGACGATCAAATTGTTGTTGTGTTAAAGTTTTAGTAAATAGATCTGCAATGTTATCTTGAGAGTCTACACGCTCCAAGGTGACGTCTCCTCTTTCAATGATCTTGTGACACCCCCAAATATGGGTACTTTATTTTCACAGAATTTGGTGTTCACTCTACAAATATCACATATCTATCTACCCATAATAAATGCAATCTCATGAATTAAATAGAAATCCTCCCCTTAAGGGGTTACATCATTTGAATAAATAATATCCTAGGTTGAACTAACCTTAAACATCAGTGCGAAAACATAAACAAATAAATAAGTCTTTAACAGAATCATAGTCTTTAAACATAATAATCTCAATTAAAATAACAAGTCTTCATCACTTGTTAACCTTTTCCTTGTCCTTGCTAGTTGAAGGTTCGTCGTTCCTTTCAATCTTAACTGCAATGTTATTATGCAAGAGTGAGCACGATTGTCCACAAGTATAACAATATAACAATAATAATAACATGCGAGAAATCAAAGGGTTCTGAATAATAGAAAGCTCGACTTTTGAATCAATAATGAATAACATGAATCAAAAGTACATCTGAGGGTCATAAGACCAAGAACTATGTCCTAGGTTGTCAAGTATTTTACTTTAAACCTTTAATAGTGGTAAGAGTATATAGATTCTACTACTCGTACTTAGTGGGATCAGCCCTTAGTACCATGAATATGCACAATATCTCAGCGCTAACGCGTAAATTAATCCCCTATAAAGGGTTGTTCATCTTAGTTTGACATCAGAGTCCGCACCAAAAGAAGTTTGATTTGGATAAGCTCAATAATTATTATAGAATTTAGAACGTTCATCAATTATGGACTAGTCGAATCGATAAGGGTTCGCTAGTCTTACAAGGTTCAATAATAAACTGATAATCAAATCGAATAATGAATCTCAACAGTATACAATTGAATAAGTATTGTATAATCTGAAGTAATACTTTAAAAGAATTATAATATCTCATATGAAATCTTGACTTGAATAAACAAGAATAAGAACTTGCTCAATATAGAAACATAAGTCTAGGACTTGCTCAATTAATAATTTAGAATTAAGAAAATTGCATAACGATAACAATTTGATGATAGAAAACTTGTTCAATAAAAGATTTGAGTTTAGAAACTTGCCTCGTGCACAAGCTATAGTTATAATTCTCATTCCTCAATTAATCCTACATATCATTACATTCGCAATACCAATTAATTCTATGTCTAATAATAATCATCGAATCACAAACATTAATCTTTGAACACGTTATTAGATTTTATAAATCACGAGTTCAAACCTCGTATTTAATATATCAATTAATCACGTAAAATAAGTTAATAATTTATTTTAACATCTCAATATATGCTTAACATGTCATCATGTTCATTACATTAGATTTTAAAACACATTTATGAACTTTGAACACTTAAATAAAATTTACTAGGTCATACTGCTGGCCTGCGATGCAACGCTGTAATACCCCAGTCCCACATAAAAAGATAGAAAAAAAATTTATCTGTATATAAGTAAATAAGTTACTACCAATAGTACCTTCAATCATGGCTTTTGGGTGAGCCTGTGGTGGGCTAAGATGACCCAAGAAGATACTATTGAGTCAGTGGTTGAAGGCCTTATTTTGGATGAATTTGATTCGATTCGAACTTGGGATTTGACCCGAGATTTGTTCCGGACTCAGAATTTGACCCGAGTTATTATATATGGTATCAGAGCCGACTCTCGAAAGCTCGGGTTGGGTCATCCGATCAGGTTGCCAGAGGTGGGGACACGAAAGCTGGTGGTATTATTCCACAATAGAGAGAAGGAGGTTCGGAGGTGGGGACACGAAGCCAGCCGGTATTGTCCCACAATGGCTAGAGAGGAAAAGATCTTTGGACCGTGTGTGTGATCGGTTCTGACGAGGACGTCAGAAATTTAAGTGAAAAAGTTTGTAACACCCCAGTCCCACATCGAAAGATAGGGAAAAAATTTATCTGTATATAAGGAAATAAGTTACTACCAATAGTACCTTTAGTCATGACTTTTGGGTGAGTCCGTGGTGGGCTAAGATGACCTAAGAAGATACTATTAGGTCAATAGTTTAAGGCCTTATTTTGAATGGAATTGGTTCGATTCGGTCTTGGAATTTAAACCGAAATTTATTTCGGACTCGAAATTTGGCCCGAGTTGTTACAAACGCCCAGTTTGTACTAGGGACCGGCGCTGCAGCGCTAAACCCACGTCAGCAAGATGCTTGGCTCAGCTGCAGCACTGGGTTCCTTTACAGAACCCGCGTTGTCGCACCATGCTTACGTCAGTCAAGTCTGTGACCTAGCGCTGCAGCGCCGGGTTCCTTCTCAAGAACCGGCGTGTGCCACAACTACGTTAGCCACTTCCTACCTGGCGCTGCAGCGCTAGGTTCCTTCACAGGACTGACGTTGCGCTGTCGAGTCACAGTGATGTCTGACAGTTCGCTAATAAAACACAAAAAATGCTAAATAATGTCAAATTAAGCTCAAACAATAATTTTTAATGTTATTCATGGACTATAAACTTCACATAAACATGTAGTAACAAACATAGCATGCATTTGACAACTTAAATCACATAATTAGTCAGATTAGAACACATGAATTTCCTATTTTTGATATTTTTGCAAATTTTCGTCAAAATCATGAAAACCATCATTACAGATTCGTTATTACACCGAATCTATCCGTTTGAATTTCGTTTTCTTCGTTTTACCATGCATAATGATAATCAGCCATCAATTTAAAGTTTAATAGACAATTAAAGCATGAAATTGTGTACATATAGGCCATATTCATGTTTTTCATGCTCTGTAACTTATGAAACTTTGATTAAAGCATAATTACATGATTTTGATTACTTTAAAACATGAAAAAAAATGATATAAATCATGTTATAAATATTTATTAACACATATATGATCATATCTCAAGTATTCATCAAAATTTCATTCACAGAGAACTATAAAAAATAATTTTCATAGAGAAAACATAACAACGTGAAATAGATCTTGGGATGAAGAGATTACCCTTGCTACTTGTTAAGATGATTCACAGATGATAAAAGTTTCCTTTGATTTCTTCAAATTTCTTTCAATTCTCTCAAACTCTCTCTAAGTTCTCTGATATGAATATATGAACTCTAACTTAACTGATATAACATACGTATATAATATAATATAATTGAAGGCATGATGGGTGTCAGTTAATCCCCTCAATGGATTTAACTGCTCTCCACTAACTAAGGCCTTGTTTGGTTGGTCACTTATTAACTCCTTTCCCATTAATTTAATTGGTTGGTCACTTATTAACTCCTTTCCCATTAATTTAATTAAAGTGTTTATTATGTAGTTTATTTGTCATCACATTAATTAATCAAATAATATCATTTAAATTCAATTAAATAAAAGATGTTATTACACATTAAATCACATTATCACATAATTAAAATTTTCATTTATTAATTATGTCAAATCATTAAATCTCTAATTAATTATTAAATTAATTAGGATAACATTATAATTATTAAATAATTCATTTAATCAACTAAACTCAATTAAATTCATACTTTGAACTATAAAAATTTTTCACATTAATTTAATCAATGTAACACATAATTAAATTAATCTACCATAATTTCATCAAATAATTATATAACTTAATAAATAAACATCAAATATTTATTTAACTTAATAAATAAATAATCAAAAATATTTATTTAATTTAATAAATATTTAAATTAAATTACAAAATTCTCGTTTATCACATCTTTCCCCCCTTAAAAGGACTATGTCCTCATAATCACGGTTCAATTAAATTCGTCTCGTTATATTCTCCACCCCTTACAAAGATTTTGTCAATAGAATTGCTTACACATAGATTAAGCAAATAAATTTGAGTAATTTTTCATCATATGTTCTTTGAGTTTTCACGTAACTTCTTCACGTTGTGGTTCCTTCAGATTACCTTAACAGAAATTATCACTTTATTTATGAGAACTTGTTCTTTCTTGTCAACAATCTGAACATGAACTTCTTCATAGGATAAATCTTTCTCAAATTGCAGGAGTTCATATTCAATAACATACTTGTAATCGGGTTTATAAGGTCGTAACACTAAAACATGAAAAATTTTGTAGATGTGCTCTAACGCTGGAGGTAAAGCTACGTTATACGCGATTTCTCTGATTCTTCGCAGCACCTCAAAGGGTCTAATGAACCACAAAAAAAATTTGTTATTGTATCTTGATTCCCAAGGATCATAGTACTTACAATATTTAATAACTAACATAAGAAAACTGAAAGAATAACAACGAACTAGAAAGAATGAAGTGTACATCATGTTAGGTCCACTTCATCATTATTTTCTTCAAAGAAATCAAAGTTGGGCCTGTAAAGTTCCTCCTGCAAAATAAACACCAAAATTCAATTTCAATAAGATGAGGAATAAGAAAAAATAAATCCGGTGAACTTAAAATGTGTTGCACTAAGTTTATTGACACTGTTGAAAGAATAAGACTATACACTGATACAAGGCACAATCATGATACAAAGAAGCACAATGCAAGACTATACAACAAAGACCCAAGAGCAAGAACAAAAGGAGACCATCAGCCCAAAACCAAGAGGATGCCTAACAATGACAACAACAGACAACTGCAAAGCCAGCAGTCCAACAATAAAATCAAACCTGTACTCCTACCAGTCAACAAAATCCAAGAGAAGCATTGGCCTTTATCATCTTGAGCCCTTGAGGCCTCGACTACAAGCTACCGGTAAGTAGACTGCAAAAATAAGATACAATATTTCTGAGTTAAGAATTAAGATTGCCTGTTAAAAAGGTAAGAAACATGGGATGCGAGATAAGCTTTAGTTGAAATTCATAAAGATGAACTTCGAGACCAAGAACATACCAGGAATGTGAAAAACTAGTTGCAACTCTTAAAAATACAACTTGAGTTTTAGTAGCGTGAAGTATTTTGATGATTATGTTCTTATTGTTCTTTCCTATCAAATAATGGAAAATACAAGGAAAGGAAAAAAATAGTTTTGTTCCTAAATTTAAGCAGGTGTGTTGGGTGGTGTCACCCAAATTAGAAACTTTATATGGCACAAGGGAAAGGGGGAAAGGACAGATTTTTTAGAACTTTTTGAGAGGGAAGTATAAAACTGCAAGATTTCATGGAAAAATGTACCTGAAGAGTTGGTTCCTTGGCAAGTATCACACTTCCAGGTGGAAGCTTTGAATCAAACATTGTCTGTTCCAACTTAAGCATTTCTATCTTTTCCATCTCACATAAGCATTGTTCTCAACATCTCTTGTCGAGACCGATCTGGAGTAGTGTAATTAAAGTAGAACTGCGCAATCACAACCTACTCAAATTGCATAAGAAGATAATAACCTTCTGATCTCAAGGCAACCCACCCAAAAGAGGAAGTCATCATTACTCAACCATCTTATCGCAATCATTTAAGTCACAAGCATTAGTAAGCCCTCTATATACTATACATGTTATCGAATGGTGCTTGACAATACATACAAGATCATACACATAAATGAAAATTTTGTAGGAAACAAAATTGAAAAAGGGGAAAAAGATCACTGACAAAGCACACTATACAAGAGACTCACCGTAGCCAAACCAACTGAAAGGTCTGCAATGAAAATATATTTAGTTTCACCACTACATTGGACAAAAGAAAAATAATAATTATTGGTGTGGTTGGTGCCTTTGTTTATGTACTTTGAACTAAACATCAAATGAAAATAAAAATAAAATTAGACCACATATATAAGAGTAATTTTCTTCCCCTTTTCAGTGGTTCGGATGGACACGCCATGCAATAATTTGACAAAACCAAGGAAGCTTAGCTTCCCGTCAGTAGGCCTTATCCAGTCACATATAACAGCATGGACAGAGACTGAAGGACCAACACCAAGTTCCTGAGACAATATATAAACAATGTTCGAAAAAGCTAAAATCGGTACGAGGCGTTTTTCTTTGGGCTATGCTAGGCGTAAGCCTCGAGGCGGAACGAGGCGTAAGCCTCGAGGCGGAACGAGGCGGAAGCCTTGATTTAAAGACCTAAAAGTCCCCAAAAAATTATGAAAAAATACTAATAAAACTATAAAAATAATTCATCATTATAATTAAGGTCATAGAAGACATAAATAACCAACGTCACAGTAATGTATCATTACAAAACAACATAATATCATCAAGTACTTATATAGTGATCATCAATCACTATGTAAGTATTGTATCATTCGTATCTAGCGGCTTGAATAATGGATCAAATCCTAGATCATCATCCCCATCACCATCATCATCATCACTATCATCACTAAGAGGATCCTCCATGGAATCATCATCGTATCTAATAGCTCTGTCATCCTCCTCATTGTCAGTGCTAAGATCCTCAAACTCAGGTTCTTCATCAACCAATTGCAATCCCTTCCCTTTATCTATAAATAAGCAAGTGAATATATATTTAATCCAAATGAGTATGTTTTTTTAAAGAACACTTTCAAGGCAACTTAAGTAATGACACTAACCTTTTGACATAATTTTTGACGGCAAAGTGTTTCTCTTTCTCTTTTGACTTCCTTGTTTACTACTTGTTCCCCGAGTCCCTTGCCCTCCAAGTGTAATCTCCCTCACATTAGTCTCTTCTCCCCCAACTGTCTTCTCATTCCCATGAGTCCTTTCACCCTCCTCCATATCATCATTCCCAGAAGTCAGTCCCGAGATATTTTCATCATTTCCCCCCGCAATCCACTCATTATCAGATGGCACATTTTCAACAACCAATGGATCTTCTTCTTCCGTAGTTCCCAATAGACCGACACATATTTATAAATGAAGGACTATCTGCAACATTGAAGGGAATCCCGTTTTCAAAGAAGAATCTACCTATATCAAGACAGACTGCATTACGAGCCTCCTTTGAAAATACGGTACGCCTTGTAGTAGCATCATCATCACCAGCATCAACATCCACAACAAATCTGTCCATGGGTCCCCGAACTCCTCTCTCGGAGGCACTACCCACACTTGAACCTCCCATTCCCAAGGATGGATGACCACCATAATAAGACCCACTTTGTATTTTTTCAGCTTCATCTCTTTGTCTTTTCTCCTTGGAGTCCATATTTTTCTTCATATATGAAGCAAGCTCTTCCTTCACTTCGCTTGGTACTTTTTTGCAAGCCTCGACGTTACTATGATTACCCACAAGATGATTTTTCAACCTTGTAATCCCTCCTTTGCAAATTTTCTTACAAAAATATCATTCCACATATAAATGAGCTTTATTAACTCCAGGGGCTGCAGTGCCATATTTCCATGCAGGATCTTTCTTACCCATAATCTTAATTCACTGTAAGTGTGTAATAAAAAAACCAAATATAAGAATACCATATATGTTAAATATATGTTAATCACAACATATATAAAATATATGTTAATATGTTATATATGTTAATATATAACAAATATATGGTAATAAGTTAAAAAACTTTAACAGAAATTAAAATTTTTTAACAGAAATTAAAAAACCTTAACAGAAATTAAAAAAATTTAACAGAAATTAAATAAACCTTAACAGAAATTAAAAATACATTAACATAAATTAACAAAACCTTATTATCTCAGCAGAAATTAAGGCTGGAAGCCTGGAACCCACGAGGACCAGCCGACGAGTCGACGACCCAGACCAGACGAAGAAGCCGACCCAGCCGACCCAGACAGACGAAGAAGAGGACCCAAGACCAGACGAAGAAGACGAAGAAGACCAAACCAGACCAGACGAGACGAAGGAAGAAGAAGGAGACGCGAAAGAGGCTGACGCGATTTTAGGTTAGCGAATTTATGAAACGAGTCGTTTTAGGTTTTTTTAAAGCCAAACCAAGGCTCACGCCTCGCGTACGCCTCGAGGCGCAACGCCTTGAGGCGGACGCCTCGGCCGAAGAAGGCGCAAAGTTCGTCGAAGCTCACAATCGTGTACGCCTCGCCCTAGCCTTTCGCCGCCTCGCCACGAGGCGCGCCTCGTGGCGTACGCCTCGAGCGCTATTTTGAACATTGTATATAAATAAAATTATGAAGTGGTAGAAAATCCAATAAAAGGTTATTTTTTTCGTATGGTACTTTGTGTTTCTTATTCCCAAAAACTAAAAGAAGGAAATTATTAGAGGGGTTCGTTCAAAGTTTTGATGCACTGCACGAAGTATATTATCAAAGCTCGTTCTTAAGAAGCATCTGAGCCATAGAAGTAATCTTCTTACAAATATTAGATAAAAATTCCATATGGACCACCAAAACTAACAGAAACACAATAAAACTCAACTTACGGATGCAAGTTCTTCAATAACAATTGCCCTATTCCCGTCATCCTAACAAATTTCATATGCACAACGAGCATGTTGTTCCCACTGATCAAGTGCCTCCATCTGATGGACACTTGGTGCAACTCTGCAGAACTCTTCAAAATCCATCATTCTGTACTGAAGTACATTTAGCAGTCCAATGAAAATTGAAGAGTACCCATATGAAAGAACTATAATAATACAGAATCATGGAAATGTATGCAAACAACTAGTACTGAGGCCAGATATTCAGGCGTTTGAGACTCCTTCATAGCATCTGTTGCATGTTTCATCAGGGCCTGTTCAACACAAAAAGAACACAAAAACATTTCATTATACAGTCTTGAGTTATTCCCCCAACACAAAGAAATTATTAGAAGTGGAAAATCTACCGATCTAATGCTCTCTAAGGTTATGCAGCTGCTTTTGTTTGGCTCCAATAGTGCAAACTGCTCCTTCAGGTAGGAAACATCATCTGTATTCAATGTCTTTGACAATGCCTGCCACATTTTGAATATTATATCATTATAAAACAATGTATGTTAAACCTTCAGAATGGAGAAGTAATCTAATTCTACAATGCACAATAAATTATCTTCCAGCAGAGCAATTATCAAGTTCAATCTGTTCGTGAACAGACAACCGTTGGGAGCCTAAATAAATAAATCAATTGTGTTGTCCAATGCTCGAAAAATGTCAAACTCGGTTCGGGCCCAAAATGGGCGACTTCCGCACAGAAGTTAGACGTATATATGCTATCACACATATACTCCATACATCAAATTCTGTACTATAAGATCTATGTAAGACTTCTGGCGCCACATAGTATGCGCTTCCAACAATGTCATTCAAATTTTCATCTGCACACTACAATTGACATTGAATAAAACTGTACGAACTACTAAGGCTCGGGGGGGGGGGGGGGGAACTGATAACTCATATTGAACTCATATTGTCCACGTGGAAAGAAACTTGCCTGGTCTGACATAATCTGATAACCCAAAGCTTATGGCTTTCAACTGAGAGTTTTCTTCCTTTGTGGCAAAGAGGAAATTCTTCTTTCATTAAAAACTAAAATCAGATTAAACATTTAAAGAATGATTATAAGGGAAGTAAGTAATCACGTACCTCTGGTTGTGACTACAATTAACATCAAATTATTTGATCAAGACAAAGATACATAAGAGAATAAGTATTACCTCTTGTTTAAGATCTCGGTGCACCACACCCTGTAGATGGCAAAAGGCAACAACGTTCAATATCTGTACCATAACAGCCTTTGCATCATCTTCTGAGTATTTCCCACCCCTATAAAGTGAAGAATAGCATAATTAATAATAACATTAAAATGTATACAACTAATGAAAGAGTAAATGAATAAACAAGGCTGATTAAGAGTCTAAAGAACAAGGTCAAAATTGCAACATACTAATAAAAGAAACACTTTGCAAGTATTCTATCAAGGAGCTCCCCCCCCCCCCCCCCCCCCCCCCCCGCCCGCTTTGCACAACCTGAAATGGACACCGTAAATTGGTTTGTTTCCATGTTGCCTGAGATCTTGAGGCTGAGATAACTAAAGTCCCAAGATAATGTTTGCACTTGATACAGGGTAACATGAACACTGTAATTTGACATGAATGTAAACAATCAGTAAGGAACTGAGCAGAAAATAGTTTCACCTCAGGCAATTAACAAATAATAAAAACAATAATAATAATATCTTAATAAAACACATTTGCGGTGGCTTACTCAATTACTATATAGACATTATCTTTGTCTTCAAATGCATCATAGAACTGTGCAAGATTGTTATGTCCTTTCAAACTTTTCAATATTTTCACTTCCCTTCTCACATCCTCTATTGCAATAGCAGTTGTCATCTGGCACGAAAAAAAGAGGATACAAACTTTAAAGAGGGCAAATTTAATTCTTCTGACAAAAAACTCACATCATGTTTGTTGTGACATCTAACTAGAGGTTATAAGATGAATCTTATTTTTGTGTATATATTGGCTGTCAAAACTGTAGTGCATATTCCTTGTAAATTCTCGAATTTGTTGTTGTTTGTTTTATTTTAGTTACATGGATACATAGTGACATTTTCACCTGTTTTATCGAAAATTATGTGTACTTACACTGGAACAACTTTTCTAAATGAGAAAACAGTCGGTCGTCATACGGAACTGTGTCTGAATACCGCTACTTTATGCTATGTCAAAGTTTCAATCAGGTTCGTGTCTACACTATTTTTTTACTATTAACATAGATTGCATTAGTGAGATTAGTGTTGGATAATGATCCTCTCTGTACATCTTGTTGTATGTACTTGTTCTGTTTGAGAACCGGTCAATTAATTAATGTGATAGTTTTCTTAATCAACAGTCCCTCTATTCTGTCACTTATGATCGATCGGCGAAGAAGGATGAAGGTCTCTTAGGTTGGCTGTTATAAGTATATACAGTAAATTCTTCCCTAGTGTTGTGTTTTTCCTCAAGTTTCCAATTATTTGGATTAATTTGAAGCCGATTGATTAGTGTAATTCTACATCATAGTAACTAATGTTCTCTTGATTATTATTGATTCAGGAATTGCTGCATAAGGATCATTATGTCAATGTCAGAAGGTTACGTACGTGAAACTATCAGGTAAATTAAAATGAAGGACTGAATTTTGAGGATCAAACACATTTTTCATTTAGCAAAAAATGAGAATATAATTTTATAGATTGTTAATCCAGTATTTAACTTGGTCGGAAGATTACAAAGGACCATCATAAGATTACAAAGGGTAAATTTAAAACTTTAATACTGCGTCATATAAAGTAATCAGAAAAGCGGGGTGGTTGGTGGGGGGGGGGGGGAAGATGTCCCAACAAGCAAATATAAATAAGAGTTTGGAATGAAAGTCTGTAAATATTAGCATTGTCATCAAACCAAGGACAACCTATAGTACCACAAGTCCTTCCTCTACCATATTTCTATGCTCAGTATTAATAGTTTTTCCGTATCAGGTTCATTGGTGAATGCCATAAAATCAAAATTATTGAATAGTAAATAGCATGTATAAAAATACCAATCGGAAGAGTTACAATCACCTATATCATGAAGAAGTGCAGCTAACTCTACCTGCCAAGTAGAAAATAAACCTTCAGGTGGAAATTAGAAAAAAGAAAGTCGAAATTGAATATAAGCAAGTTCCACATATTATCATAAACTGTTTCTGAATATGGAAAAACTGTTAATAGCTTAATTTCCCAACATTATCAAATATAATGAACCAAAATGTACAATAAAACAGTATTAAGGGAATGATTTATGTTCATTTCAACCTAATCAAGCAACATCGGAATCTGATTCAATTAAATACGAAAATTGAAAAGCTCAACAGCAGAATCTAGATAGAGTTAAAAAGAAAAATAGAAGATTGGGGGCATACGATTTCCATGGAATCTGAAGAAGAATAAAGGCCTTGTTCGAGGGCAAGAGAGAGAGAGCCAGGTCCCGAACCCTGAAAACGTGTGCAGCATCATGTGATGCATCGTTCCCCTTCATCACCCTTTCAACTAACTTCTCTGCGTTCCTTATTGTCTCACTCCGACCCTTTTACATATTGGGGGCATTGTTCCTTATTGGGGGCATACGAGAAGTGTTGTGCGACTTTGAAAATTTCCTTCATATCAGATCCATGTTGAAGCCCTAAGGAAGCTTCAACCAAGTTATTGGCCTCCGATTCATCAGAATCAATGGTCATATCAAGCAGAGCAGCCTCTGATTCGACCATATCAGACTCGACCAGAAATGGGGAGTAAGGGTTAGAGACCCGTAATCGGCAAATAAATCCCTATAAGGGCTGACGCTCAAAATAGATTTCATGCTCAAACTCATTCTCAGTCATTTTGAGTCATCAAATACATAATATAAAATTTAAATACAATTTTTTATATTAAACGATGGTACAAAATACGATCACATAATTTGTGAGTTTTAATACAAATATGTAAAAAATATAAACATTCAAACTAAATTCTCATTATATTTATTATCACACTATTTAAAAAAAATAGTGAAGACTTCTACAATTCTAACTCGGACTATCACTCTATTCTCCGACTAGTACCCGCGATATTCTCATTTTCTGAAGAGAAAAATGAAAGAAAAGGATGAGCTCAACTAGTCCAGTAAAAAATATTATGACTAAGATAATGAAAAATAAATTATCGTTAGCCTTCAATAAATCAGATAAAATATTATGGACAACACGTTTTAGATCAATATTCGCAGCGAAAATAACAATTCATTAGAAGAGTTAAGTAGAGAATGATGTCTACTATCTTCTTTGATTTAAAAGTTCATCATTAATATTTTATCCCTGTAACATCAATCAATATACATCTCGAATCAAATATTCATCTTTTGCACTACGGGCCAAAGATATTCATTTGTATCACCAATTAGTTATGTTCATCTCAACACATGTTCATCTTTGCACTACGGGCCAAAGATATTCATCAGGTAATCATTCATCTTTGCACTACAGACCAAAGATATTCATCAAGCAATCATTCATCTTTGCACTACAGGCCAAAGATATTCAGTTATATCATCATTTAGGACTGAGGATGATGAAAAACAATACGAATAACGAATTCAGTGAGATAAAAGACAAATATTAGAGAATTTATCCAGAGTTCAAGAATGAAGATCAAAACCTAGATCCAATGAAAGATGATTTGAAAAAAAAAATTACCGTGAATAGTACCCCATGAATAGTAACTCGACATGAAAAGATAAAAATTTTACAAAAAAGTTCAGACCAATATTCCAGTAAAATGATATTAGATGAAGTGCAAAATTTAAGAAATTTCTGATCATTTCAGGAATTATAGAAGCAATACTTACCGTAGTAAGTTTAGAGTTAGGAATCTGAAATGAAACAATATACGAAATTACAATTGAATTTTCACCCGTCAGGCGGTGGTCCGCTTAGACAGATTATTTTCACAATTTAATAACAACTGAATACGAATGGTTATTCACCAGGCATGCGGTAGTCCACGTAGACAGATTATTCCCACAGAATAATAAAAAATAGAATAACAACAGAATTTCACCATGCATGCGGTAGTCCGCGTAGACAGGTTATTCCAACAGAATAATAAAGAATGGAATAACAACCCTTACGAGTATTGAAAGAAAATAACTCTCTTCATGAATACGAAAGAAATAATATCCCTTACCTTAAAAATTTAGAGACTGAACTAGTGTAATAGCAGAATACTCTTCTTCTTTCTCTCTTATTCTCTCTATACTTTGTCTCTCTATAGCTTTAGTGAATTGGTGAGATATAATGAAGAAATGAGCTTCTATTTATAGGCTCGACAGAATAAGGGTAAAATAATCTTTTCGTTATAATTTATGACATCATCGCTTACATCATCGATCCTATGACATCATTACTTATCTCATCGCTCCGATGACATCCTTGCTTACCTTATCGCTCCGATGACATCATTGTTTGCATCATAAGAGTTCAAATTCAATTTGCACTCTTCCACCTTGTTTAACTTTTATACCATGAATTTACTATAATAATGTTACCATTCTAATTATAAAAATCTTACTATTATATAATCATATCATACTACTATAATGTAACACTATAATAACATATTTGAATGAATTATTTTATCAGAAAAGATAAAACACCAACTTTCAACCAATGTCACATGCTAAAAATTCTTCCGTTAAAAAATTCACATTGAATAAATATTTCCTTATCATATATATCAAAATTAATTATTCACAAATAATATTACAGAACTACAATATTGACAACTAGGTCGTTCATAGGAAAGAGGGGGCTTTTCGATAAGAATTTCTTCTCATTGGCGCACAATTATATAACCTAACCCCTTTCCTCGACAGAACTTTCTAGACATTGTCAATAATGCTATCTAATTATATTATTCAAATAATATGAATTATTTATTTGATAATTTGAAATACTATGCAATGACAATTATTGAATCACTAATATAAAATATCAATGTAGCAATTATTGGATCAATAATATAAAATATTGAACAGTAATTACTGTAACAATTATTGAATGAGTGACTTCTTACGTAAGAACCAATAATTCAAAATACTGTGCAATACCATGTGCTACTGTGCAACACCGCGCATTACTGTATTTTAACCACCGGGTATTTCAACAGTTTAATGGTAAAAATTTTATCGTTATTTTTATAAAAAAATTACTTCTGTCGCTTTCTATATCCGACATTCATTCTATTGTGGGGTCCACCAATGACTGCGCCATCGTACGAATATTCTCCGACAAAAAGAATATTCCTCGACCAAACGAATATTTTTTAACACAACGAATATTTTATAACCACTTGCTTACTTTGTGAACTTTGCACATCTCACCCATAACTTATCACATTTATCAAATTAACACCTTACTATTTCAAAATAATATATAAAGAAAATTACATCTTATTTATAAAATTTGGGGTCTTACAACCTCCCCTCCTTATGAAATTTCGTCCTCGAAATTGACGTACGTACCTGGTATGTCAAAAAGGTTACGATACCTCGCTTTCATTTTCGATTCTAACTCCCAGGTCATTTTCTCAATTTCATGGTTTCTCCATAAAACTTTGACTTGAGGTATAACCTTTGAGCGTAGAACATGTTCCTTCCTATCCAAGATCTTGACAGGTACCTCCTCGTATGTTAAATCTTCGGCTATCTCGTCTGGTTCTAACTCAATAATGTAGTTTGGGTCTTTCACATATTTACGTAGCATAGATATGTGAAAAACGTTATGAACACGAGACATGCTAGGCGGTAAAGCGAGTCTATAGGCTACATTTTCTACTCGGTCAATGATCTCAAATGGACCAATAAATCGTGGGTTGAGCTTTTCTCTTTTTTCGAATCTCGTAACTCCTTTTCATGGAGCAACACGTAACAATACATGGTCCCCAACATTAAATTTCACGTCCTTTCGATGAAGGTCCGCATAACTCTTTTGTCGATCTTGTGCTGTTTGTATACGTTGCCGGATTATTTGAATTTTTTTTGTAGTCATACGTACTAACTCCGGTCCCAACAATGTTGCTTCCTCCACCTCATCCCAGCATACTGGAGAATGACATTTTCGTCTATACAACGCCTCGAATGGAGCCATGCTTATACTTGCCTGATAACTGTTGTTGTAGGAGAATTTCACCAATGTTAGGTACTTATCCCAACTCTCTTTGAAGTCTAGAACACAGAGTCTCAATAGATCTTCAAGAGTTTGAATAGTCCTTTTCGATTGCCCATCCGTTTGTGGATGATATGCCGAACTGAATCGTAAATCTGTGTCCATAGCTTTCTGCAAGCTGACCCAAAATTGTGAAGTGAATCTTGGGTCACGATCCGAAACTATGAATACTGGCATGCCATGCAATCTCACAATCTCATTTACGTACATACGAGCAAGACGTTTAAGGGAATAAGTCTCCCGTATCGGCAAGAAATGAGCAGACTTGGTTAATCTATCAACAATAACCCAAATCGCATCTATGCCTTGAGAAACCTTGGTAAAACCCGTAACGAAATCCATGGTAATGTGTTCCCACTTCCATTTCGGAATCTCAAGTAGTTGCAATGGACCCTTTAGCACTTGATGCTCCGCCTTGACACTGTTGACACATTAAACACCTTGAGATGAACTCCGCGATCTTTCTCTTCATATTACTCCACCAAAATATATGTCGGAGATCACGATACATTTTGGTACTCCCAGGATGAATTACAAACGGTGTGTTGTATGACTCCATCATGATTCTATACTTCAAATCAGAATCGTTAGGAACACAAAGTCTGGAGTTGACTCGAAGTATTCTTTCTTCATCGATTCTTGCTTCTGGAATAGTATCTTCTTGCACCTTCTTCCTCATATTCATTAGCTCCAGGTCTGTAGCTTGAGTAGCTTTGACTTTATCAATCAAAGCTGGTTCTACGCGTATACTTGACATCATCGCATGGGTTTTCGAAGTCTTAAACTCTATCTCCATCCTTTGTAAGTCACACCAAATAGGCCTTGACAGTATCGCATTCGTTCCTGCATATGATCTTCTACTCAACACGTCAGCTACCACGTTCACTTTACCAGGATAGTATTGGATGATATGGTCGTAATCTTTCAACAGCTCAAGCCAACGTCGTTGCCGCATGTTAAGTTCCTTCTGGGTGAAGAAATACTTGAGACTCTTATGATCTGTATAGATCTCCACTTTCTCCCCATACAGGAAGTGTCTCCAGATCTTCAACACGAAAATGACTGCTGCCAACTCTAGATCATGAGTAGAATAATTTCTCTCATATTCCTTGAGTTGTCGCGAGGCATAAGCTATAACTTTCCTATGTTGCATGAGAACACATCCTAACCCTTTGCCCGAAGCATCGCTGTAAATGACAAATCCATTCGAACCAGATGGTATCGTCAGAACAGGTGCCAAAATGAGTCTCCTCTTGAGCTCTTGAAAGCACTTCTCGCATTCCTCGTTCCATACGAATTTTGTATCTTTTCGAGTCAGCTAAGTTAATGGAGTAATGATTCGAGAAAATCCTTTCACGAATCTCCGATAATAACCAGCTAAGCCCAGAAAGCAACGTACTTCGGTCACCGACTTCGGTTGCTCCCAACTTTGTATTACTTCATTCTTCGCCGGGTCAACAGATACTCCACGTTTTGATACCACGTGCCCAATGAATGCTACCTTCTCAAGCCAGAACTCGCATTTCTTCAGCTTGGCATATAGCTTATTTTCACGAAGCCTTTGAAGTACCAGCTTCAAGTGGTGCTCATGATCTTCACGACTTTTAGAATAGATGAGGATGTCATCAATAAAGGCAATCACGAACTGATCCAAATATTCTTTGAATACACGGTTCATCATATCCATAAAAGCAGCAGGAGCATTAGTCAATCCAAAAGACATGACTAAGAATTTATAATGCCCGTATCAAGTTCTGAAAGCAGTCTTCGGAATATCCTTAGTTTTAATCTTCAGCTAATGATATCCAAAATGAAGATCGATCTTTAAAAAGAATTATGCACCTTGCAACTGATCGAACAGGTCATTAATACGAGGTAACGAATACCTATTCTTGATGGTGACATGGTTCAACTCCCGATAGTCAATACAAAATCGCATACTCCCGTTTTTCTTCTTTACGAATAAAACAGGAGCACCCCAAGGAGATGTACTAGGAAGTATAAAATCGATGTCTAACAACTCTTGTAGTTGGACCTTTAACTCCTGAAGTTCAATAGGAGCCATTCGATATGGGGTTTTAGAAATTGGTTTTGTACCGGGTTCAAGGTCAATAAAGAATTGAACTTCACGTTCCGGGGGTAGACCGGGAAGTTCTTCTGGAAATACATCAGAAAACTCATTAACAACAGAAATATCATTCAAACCTGACGTATTCTGGTTTAGATCAGTGGCATGGGCTAAGAAAGCTTGACATCCGTTTTTCAATAAACGAATAGCTTTATGACTTGAAATAACATTGTTATATTTTAGTGGTTTGGTTGTTTGAATTCGCACAATAGGTTAGTTAGGAATATGAAAACTAACAACCTTACGAAAATAATCAATTTTGGCATGATAAGTGGTCAATCAGTTAATTCCTAAAATTACATCAAATGCAAGTATTTTCAAAGATATAATATCAACAGGTAGGGTGAGGGTACCAATTTGAATCAAGCAAGATTTGTAAACTGTAGATGTAACGAAGGTTTCTCCCAACGGAGTTTCAACAGATAAGTCAAAGTCTAATTTTTCAGGTGTCAAGTTTAAACGTTGAGCACAAGTAGGTGAAATAAAAGAATGGATAGCACCGATATCTAATAAAGTGTAAACTTCGCAAGAGTTTATTATCAGCTTACCCGTAATAACCTCATTCGGGTTCCTTGCTTGTTGGGCAGTCATGACAAAAGCTCTTCCAGGAACCACTGACTTTAACTTGTCAGGGATAGCCTTTGGAGTCACCATCTCTACTGGACTTGGTTTCGCTATAGGACACACTCGAGCTATGTGCCCTTTCTTTTCACAATTATAACACACCTTCGATTGTTGTGTGCAGTTGGGGCTGATGTGTCCCTCTTGCCCGCATTTATAGCATACGACCGGCGGTCGTTCTCATCCCCTAAAAACAGTTGATGTTGGTGTTGCTGTCGATGCTTTCACGTTCTCATTGTTGTACCTTCTCTTCTTGAAATCTCCCCCCGACTCACTTCTTCTATTATCATGGCCACGATTACCACCGAAGTGGTTACCGCTTCTGTCATAATACTTTCCTCCCTGCTGGTTGTCATTGTTCCAATGACTGCTGCCACCGGTACGACCTTGGTTGTTGTCCCTTGGTTGAACATAATCATTATCTCGTTCTAATAACTGGGCCTTGTTCACAACATCCGAATATAGAAAAATTTTGTGAGAAATGAGGTATTGACGAATTTCTGGTTTCAAACCTCTCAGAAACATCCGCGTCATACGTTCCTCATTCTCCACCAGATGAGGTGCAAACCAGGATAATTCCGCGAACTTAGCCTCGTACTGGGACACAGTTATGTTGTTTTGTTCCAGTCTGATAAACTCTACCTCTTTCATGTGACGAATACTTTCTGAAAAGTACTTGTCATTGAACAGTTTCTAGAACGCCCTCCAAGACATCTTGAGTGCAGCAAGCTGGGTACGCTTCACAGATTTCCACCAGTAATCTGCCTCTCCACAGAACATAAAGGTGGCAAATGGAACCTTCTGTTCCTCCGTGCATCCCAAGACATCAAATATTTTGGTAATTTGCTTAATCCAATTTTCTGCCTTGATTGAATTTGGCTTTCCCTGAAACTCTGGTGGTCCCAACTCTTTAAACTGCTTGGCAGTGACAAGCTGCGAGTTGTTATTTTCACCTGTATTATGAACACGAGTCTCCCTCGTCTAGTTTTGCATGAACTACAAAAAGCTTCTAAACATCCCGTTATTTATCGTTTCTTCAGTAGGGTTGTTTACAGGAGGAATATAGCCTTCCTGTTGCACGTTCTCCTGGTTGGTGATTAAAGGTGTCTCAACGGTCTCATTCACTCCATTATTTAGATTTTCAGTTGCCATTCTCAAATACTGCCACAAAACAAGGGTTAATCAAATAAATTAACATATCACATATTAACCCCATGTTCCAAATGACCAATTAAATACCAAATAAGCTTAGGTAGGACACACACTAGCGAAATATTTTACTCGTCTCTCCCCTCCTAGTTCTATTCTTAGATCTCCGCCAGAGATCATATCCCTAAGCTCTGATACCAACTGTGACGCCCCCAAAATAGGTTCCATACTCAACCCATTCTGAGTCGCCAAATACATGGTACAGAATCCAAATATAATCTTTCATATCAAACGGTCGTGCATAATACGACCACACAACTGTGAGTCTCAATACAGACATGTAGAAAATATAAACATTCAAACTAAATCCTCATTATATTTATTATCACACTATTTTAAAAAAAATAGTGAGGACTTCTACAGCTCTAACTTGGACCATCACTCCATTCATCGACTAGTACCCGCGATATTCTCATTTCCTGAAGAGAACAATGGAAGAAAAGGGTGAGCTCAACTAGCCTAGTAAAGAATATTATGACTAAGATAATGAAAAACAAATTATCGTTAGCCTTTAATAAATCAGATAAAATATTATGGACAACACGTTTGAGATCAATATTCGCAGCGAAAATAACAATTCAATAGAAGAGTTAAGTAGAGAATGATGTCTACTATCTTCTTTGATTTAAAAGTCCATCATTAATATTTTATCCCTGTAACATCAATCAATATACATCTTGAATTAAATATTCATCTTGTACACTACGGGCCAAAGATATTCATTTGTATCACCAGTTGATTATGTTCATCTCAACACTTGTCCATCTTTGCATTACGGGCCAAAGATATTCATCAGGTAATCATTTATCTTTGCACTACAGGCCAAAGATATTCATCAAGCAATCATTCATCTTTACACTACAGGCCAAAGATATTCAGTTATATCACCATTTAGGACTAAGGATGATGAAAAACAATACGAATAACGAATTCAGTGAGATAAAGGACAAATATTAGAGAATTTATCCAGAGTTCAAGAATGAAGATCAAAACATGGATCCAATCAAAGATGATTTGAAAAAAAAATATCGTGAATAGTACCCCATGAATAGTAACTCATAAATAGTAACTCGTAAATAGTAACTCGACATGAAAAGATAAAAATTTTACAAGAAAGTTCAGACCAATATTCTAGTGAAATGATATTAGATGAAGCGCAAAACTCAAGGAATTTCTGATCATTTCAGGAATTATAGAAGCAATACGTACCGTAGTAAGTTTAGAGTTAGGAATCTGAAATGAAACAATATACGAAACTGCAATTGAATTTTCACCCGTCAGGCGGTAGTCCGCTTAGACAGATTATTTTCACAATTTAATAACAACTGAATACGAAGGGTTATTCACCAGGCATGCGGTAGTCCGCGTAGACATGTTATTCCCACAGAATAATAAAGAATAGAATAACAACAGGATTTCACCATGCATGCGGTAGTCCGCGTAGACAGGTTATTCTAACAGAATAATAAAGAATGGAATAACAATCCTTACGAGTATTGAAAGAAAATAACTCTCTTCATGAATACGAAAGAAATAATACCCCTTATCTAAAAAATTTGGAGACTGCAGTAGTATAATAGCAGAATAGTCTTCTTCTTTCTCTCTTATTCTCTCTATACTTTCTCTCTCTATAGCTTTAGTGAATTGGTGAGAAATAATAAAGAAATGAGCTTCTATTTATAGGCTCGACAGGGTAAGGGTAAAATAGTTTTTTCACCATAATTTATGATATTATCGCTTACATCATCGATCCTATGACATCATTGCTTACCTCATCGCTCCGATGACATCCTTGCTTACCTCATCGCTCTGATGACATCATTGTTTGCATCTTAAGAGTTCAAATTCAATTTGCACTCTTCCACCTCGTTTAACTTTTATACCATAAATTTACTATAATAATGTTACCATTCTAATTATAAAAATCATACTATTATATAATCATATCATACTACTATAATGTAACATTATAATAACATATTTGAATGAATTATTTTATCAGAAAAGATAAAACACCAACTTTCAACCAATGTCACATGCTAAAAATTCCTCCGTTAAAAAATCCACATTGAATAAATATTTTCTTATCATATATATCAAAAAGTAATTATTCACAAATAATATTACAGAACTACAATATTGACAACTAGGTCGTTCTCAGGAAAGAGGGGGCTTTTTGATAAGGATTTCTCCTTATTGGAGCGCAATTATATAACCTAACCCCTTTTTTCGACAGAACTTTTTAGACATTGTCAATAATGCTATCTAATTATATTATTCAAATATTATGAATTATTGATTTGATAATTTAAAATACTGTGCAATGACAATTATTGAATCACTAATATAAAATATCAATGTAGCAATTATTGGATCAATAATATAAAAAATTGAACAGTAATTACTGTAACACTTATTGAATGAGTGACTTCTTACGTAAGATCCAATAATTTGAAATACTGTGCAATACCATGTGCTACTGTGCAACACCGCATATTACTGTATTTTAACCACCGGGTATTTCAACAATTTAATGGTAAAAGTTTTATCGTTATTTTTATAAAAAGGTTACTTCTGTCGCTTTCTATATCCGACATTCATTCCGTTGTGGGGTCCACCAATGACTGCGCCGTTGTACGAATATTCTCCGACAAAAAGAATATTCCTCGACCAAACGAATATTCCGCGACACAACGAATATTTTATAACCACTTGCTTACTTTGTGAACTTTGCACATCTCACCCATAACTTATCACATTTATCAAATCAACACATTACTATTTCAAAATAATATATAAAGAAAATTAAATCTTATTCATAAAATTTGGGGTCTTATAGAGTTCCCAGCCGATAGATGCGAATGGCTAACCATGGCTAAGAGGAGAAGAGAGTAGGAACATGAAAAATGAGAAAAGAAACCAGAACTCTGTTCCATTTAGGGACTCTGTTCCAAAAAAAGAGTTTGATTTTAACTTATAAAAATAATTAGGACTAATGATAAAATTGTCCCCCCAAGTTTGGAAGAAAATCAATTTGATACTCAAAGTTTAAAAATGTTCAATTAATACCTTTAAGTATTTTAAAAAAACAAAAGTGTTCATTTTTGGCCGGACAGACCAATTTTTCGTCAGAATACGGTTTGACTATCTTTTTTGTACTTTGACCTTCTCAATACATTTGACTTGTATTTAATAAGTATTTTCTCAAATAATGTTTTTTCATTTCCCCCAACATTTAAATTAAAAAAATAAAATCTTAACATTATTTATAAAATAAATGACAATAAATAATAAATTAAATATAAATATAATTTCCATTTTGAGTGACACATTAGATCTATAAATAAAATATTTTTATGAAATCTATAAATACAAAATAAATAAATAAATTATAAAAAAAGAAAGATAATTATTCTGTAAATATCTCAAATACAAAACTTTGGTTGGATAAATATCTCATCATTATTCTATAATTCTCAAATAATGTTACGTAATGTATTGATGATTTAATTTTGTCTTCTTACCATTGATGTTTTTGTAATTAAATAAATTACATATAAATGATTTTGTTGTTATTTTGTAATTGCTTTTTTTATAAGTAAGTTATGATTTTGTTTTTAATTTTGTCTTCTTATCATTGATGTTTTATTTATTTAATTTGTTTTTATTTAGTTTCTTCTTTAAAGAGACTTTATGATTTTAATATTTATTTTTTTATAATTTATTTATTTATTTTGTATTTATAGATTCATAAATATATTTTATTTGTAGATATAATGTGTTACTCAAAAGAGAAATTATATTTATATTTAATTTATTATTTATTGTCATTGATTTTATAAATAATGTTAAGATTTTATTTTTTTAATTTAAATGTTGAGGGAAATAAACAAACATTATTTGAGAAAATACTTATTAAATACAAGTCAAATGTATTGAGAAGGTTAAAGTATAAAAAAAGGTAGTCAAACCGTATTCCAACAAAAAATTGGTCGGTCCGGCTAAAAAGGAACACTTTTGTTGTTTTAAAATACTTAGAAGTATTGATTGAATATTTTCAAACTTTGAGTATCAAATTGATTTTCGTCCAAACTTGGGGGGACAGTTTTGTTATTAGCCCAAATAATTAATATTGTAAACTCTTTAAAAAGTAATATTATCAATAAATTTTTTATTTCAAAAACTTAAATAAATTTAAATTTAAATTTAACTTTTAAAATGTCATAAATTAGTTAATAACAAATTAAAATATAACTCTTTTATAGAGAAAAATAATAATTTAACATATTTGTGATCTGTTCTACAAAAATAGTCTTAATTATTATAATTATTTTATTATCAATTTATAATATTTTAAAATTTGAATGATTGTAACTTAATATTTTAATTAATAAAATATTTAATATTATACATTATTTAAAAAATATTACTAAGAATAAAATTTTATTTTAAAAAATTAATTATATTACAATTTGAGTTGTAGGATACTATAAATTAACTAAAAATAAATTCAAACTTAATTAACTTTTTCTACAGAATAGATGAGTAATTTTTTTAGCATTTGTGGTCTATTCCACATAAGAGTCTTATCATTTTTTTTTCATGGTCAATGTATGAAATTTTAAAGTTTAAATTATTGTAAATTTGTTTACTTTAATTAAAGAAATAGTCGATGTAAGTTACTTAAAAGTATTACGAAAAATAAACTTGTTATTGTAAAAAATTAAACGTATTTATATTACAATTTATATTCACCACAATTAATTCTAAAAAATTTACTTAAAAAAACAATGACGGATTTTATCTCTCGCAAAAAATATCTGAACAATAATATTGAGTGAGTAATAATTCCTTCATTAATAAATTTTTTCCTCGCAAATTTTCATCATAAATTGGCGCCAAAAATACTTCTATCACCCCAATTTTGTGAAGAAAAAAAAATATAAATTGTGAAAGATGTTTCTTTCGCTAATACCTGTATTATCACTATATTTTTTTTCTTCACTATTCCTTCGCTAGAAAACTCCTCATGTGAAGGAATGAATTCCTTCACAAAAATTCCTTCGCTACATCCCTAATTTCTTGTAGTGCATATTACCTTGTTTTAGCCCCAAAAAATGAACCTCCATCTGGTTCTGTGAGCTCGTCGGGAAGTACATCTCGAAAAACATCTCCTTGAACCTCAACCAGGTTATCACGCCTTCTCCTCCCCGAACCTTGTTTGCATGCCACCAATAGTTGGCCTTTGCCTTCAACATGAACGTTGCGTAAGAGGTCTTCTAATCCTCATTGACCCTAGCGACGTCAAAAACCTTCTCTATCTCCATAACCCAGGTTTGTGCTTCGATTGGGTTCATGGATCCCTTGAATTCTGGTGATCCCACCGCCTTGAAGTCCTTGAACGAAGTGTTCAGTGGAGCTTGCAGTTGATTGTTAAGTGCTCCAGTCAATAAGTTCACCAATTGCTGAACGAGGTTGGCGTCGGTATTAGTATCGTTGTTATTGGTTGACCCTTCTTGGGTTGGTTGACGAGTTGGGCGTCTTCTCGGCGGCATATTTCTGTTAAGATATACGCTTATTAGATCTTTACTCAATTCCTTAAATATTTATGACTTAACTTAAACATTTTAAGACATTCACTTAACACATATCATCTCAAATAAACTCTGATATTTTATTCAATCAAAAGTTTTAAACAAAATAAGATAGCATCACTGCTATTTACATCAACTATCCCAAGATAAAGAATCTTCAGGATTTAAATCATCATTATATTCCGTTGTTTATAATCACATCAGAATTTAAATAATTAACTACCAAAGAAATATTCACATAATCATGTTATTCCTATCACGGCCTACTACGACGTCGGACATCTTTTCTGCACTCTTCTTCCATAATGCGGAACATCGTCCTACAGTCCAGCATGTACCAAGGTAAGTCCTCGAACTGCACTGGATAATAGCACACCCGATCCTGGGCCCTATCAATCGCTGTCTGGAACGTATAGTCTGTCTCCTCAATCTTTGCCTTCTTGGCCCGATCGTTATCCTAGGCAAGATCTGCACGTCGTGAAGCCCTCATCCAAGCGTTCTCTGCTCTAGCACGCTTCACTGATTCCTCTTACAATTCATTCTTCAGCTTCTCTATCTCAGCTGATTTTTCTTCATTTTGGCCCTTCTCATGAACCAACTCCCACTCCACGTTTCCAAGACGTGTATCCAGAGTCTCGATCTCACCATCCTTCTGCTCGATAGTAGTCCGCTGTGCAACTGTCTGCTCCTTCAGCTCTCGAACAGTATCCTGTAACTCTATGTTACGGTTATACAACTCGTCGTACATCTCAGCACTAATAGAGTTTAGTGGAAACTCATCAGGGTCCTCATCCTTCTCCTCAGCTGCCTCAACCTCAATCTCCTCAGAGTCCTCCTCTAAATCAAATACTGGCTCATACTCCTGACCAATAACAGTGATCAAAGAAGATGGATCTCTCCGAACAAATTGCTCCCAGACGGTATAAATGTCTCGGGGCTCGTCCTCAATAGCCACTCGACGTACAACCACCCTTGGCTGACTAGATCCTCCAACATCCGACATCCTGACAATTAAAATTTAAAGTTTTTAGTTATTACGTGATGCTAATCGATACTTGCGAGTACATCAATATAAACACATAGCACATAAGGTCATTTATTATCTTTCTTAGAACTCGATAAGAGTTTATCACCACTATGTTATCAATCTCCTAAAAAGGCTACTACCCTAAGGTTTTCCACACCTAAGGTTTATAACCTACAGCTCTGATACCAACTTGTGACACCCCCAAATTCGGGTAGTTCATTTTCACAGAATTTGGTGTTCACTCTACAAATATCACATATCTATCTACCCATAATAAATGTAATCTCATGAAATAAATAGAAATCATCCCCTTAAGGGGTTACATCATCTGAAAAAATAAAATCTTAGGTTGAACTAACCTTAAACATCAGTGCGAAAATATAAACAAATAAATAAGTCTTAACAACATCATAGTCTTTAAACATAATAATCTCGAATAAAATAACAAGTCTTCATCACTTGTTAACCTTTTCCTTGCCCTTGCTAGTTGAAGGCTCGTCAGTCCTTTCAATCTTAGCTGCAATGTTATTATGCAAGAGTGAGCACGATTGCCCACAAGTATAACAATATAACAGTAATAATAACATGCGAGAAATCAAAGGGTTCTGAATAATAGAAAGCTCGACTTTTGAATTAAGAATGAATAACAAGAATCAAAAGTACATCTGAGGGTCATAAGACCAAGAACTATATCCCAGGTTGTCAAGTATTTTTACTTTAAACCTTTAACAGTAGTAATACTATATGGACTCTACTACTCGTACTTAGGAGGGTCAGCCCTTAGTACCATGAATGTGCACAACATCTCAACGCTAACGCGTAAATTAATCCCCTATAAAGGCTTGTTCATCTCAGTTTGATATCAGAGTCCGCACCAAAGGAAGTTTGATTTGGATAAGCTCAATAATTGTTCTAGAATTTAGAACGTTCATCAACTATGGACTAATCGAATCGATAATGGTTCGCTAGTCTTACAAGGTTCAACAATAAACTGACAATCAAATTGAATAATAAATCTCCATAGTATAAAATTGAATAAGTATTGTATAATCTGAAGTAATACTTTAAAAGAATTAAATATCACATATGAAATCTTGACTTGAATAAACAAGAATAAGAACTTGCTCAATATAGAAACATAAGTCCAGGACTTGCTCAATGAATAAATTAGAATTAAGAAACTTGCATAACGATAACAATTCGATGATAGAAAACTTGCTCAATAAAAGGTTTGAGTTTAAAAAACTTGCCTCGTGCACAAGCTACAGTTATAATTCTCATTCCTCAATTAATTCTGCATACCATTACATTCACAATATCAATTAATTCTAACTCTAATAATAATCATCGAATCACAAACATTAGTCTTTGAACACGTTATTAGACTTTATGAATCAAGAGTTCAAACCTCGTGTTTAATTTGTCAATTAATCACGTAAAACAAGTTAATACTTTATTTTAACATCTCAATAATTGATTAACATGTCATCATGTTCATTACATTAGGTTTTAAAACACATTTCTGGACTTTGAACACTTAAGTAAAATTTACTGGGTCATACTGCTGGCCGGCGCTGCAGCGCCCAGTTTGTACTAGGGACTGGGGCTGCAGCGCTGAGCCCACGTCATTAAGTTGCTTGGCCTGACGCTGTAGTGCTGGGTTCCATCACAGAACCGACGCTGCCGCGCCATGTTTACGTCAGTCAAGTCTGTGACCTGGCGCTGCAGTGCTGGGTTCCTTCTCAGAACCGACGCTGCCGCGCCACTGACTACGTCAACCACTTCTTGCCTGGCGCTGCAGCGCCCGGTTCCTTCACAAGACCGGCGCTGCGCCGCCGAGTCACAGTGAAGTCTGACAGTTCGCGAATAAAACACAGAAAAGGCCAAATAATGCCAAATTAAACTTAAACAACGATTTTTAATGTTACCCATGAACTATAAACTTCACAGAAACATGTAGTAACATACATAGCATGCATTTGACAACTTAAATCACATAATTAGTCAGATCAGAACACATGAATTTCATATTTTTGATATTTTTACAAAGTTTCGTCGAAATCATGAAATTCATCATTACAGATTCATTATTACACCGAATCTGTCCGTTTGAATTTCGTTCCTTCGATTTAACACGCATAATCATAATCAGCCATCAATTTAAAGTTTAATAGACAATTAAAGCATGGAATTTTGCAAATATAGGTCATATTCATGTTTTTCATACTTTGTAACTTATGAAACTTTGATTAAAGCATAATTACATGGTTTTGAATATTTTAAAGCATGAATAAATGATATAAATCATGTTATAAACATTTATTAACACATATGATCATATCTCAAGTATTCATCAAAATTTCATTCACATAGAACTAAAAAATGATTTTCATGTAGAAAATATAACAACGTGAAATATAGAACTTGGGATGAAGAGATTACACTTGCTACTTGTTAAAATGATTCACAGATGATAAAAGCTTCCTTTGATTTCTTCAAATTTCTTTCAATTATCTCAAACTCTCTCTAAGTTCTCTGATATGAATATATGAACTCTAACTTAACTGATATAACATACGTATATAATATAATATAATTAAAGGCATGATGGGTTTCAGTTAATCCCCTCAATGGATTTAACTGCTCCCCACTAACTAAGGCCTTGTTTGGTTGGTCACTTATTAACTCATTTCTTATTAATTTAATTAAAGTGTTTATTACATAGTTTATTTGTCATACTTTAATTAATCAAATAATATCATTTAAATTCAATTAAATAAAAGATGATATTACACATTAAATCACATCATCACATAATTAAAATTCTTATTTATTAATTATATCAAATCATTAAATCTCTAATTAATTATTAAATTAATTAGGATAACATTATAGTTATTAAATAATTTATTTAATCAAATAAACTAAATTAAATTCATACTTTGAACTATAAAAATTCTTCACATTAATTTAATCAATGTAACACATATAATTAAATTAATCTACCAAAATTCTAATTTAACTCAATAAATAAATCATCAAAAATATTTATTTAATTTAATAAATATTTAAATTAAATTATAAAATTCTCGTTTGTCACAGATCTCTCTGATCAAGTGAAATCGCCGCAACACGTATTTGGATTTCTGATGAGACCTGGGTTCCTTAGCCTGTGCAACCTGCTCCGGTGTTGTCACAGTATAAGGGAACTACTCCTCCAATGCTAGGAACCACACCAAGTTCTGTTATGAACTTCTTCATCCAAACAACTTTATTTGCAGATTCACTTGCAGCTATGTACTCTACCTCTGTTAGTTACTGTTTGCTGCTTGGAACTCTTCCAACTCACTGCGCCTCCGTTCAAGGTAAATATATACCCCGAAACAGATTTACTGTCATCTTGGTCTATTTGAAAACTTGAGTTTGTGAAGCGCCTGAGTTTTAATTCAGACCCACCGTAGACAAGAAATACATCATTAGTCTTTCGTAAGTACTTTAAGATATTTTTCACTGCCTTCTAGTGCTCTTATTCTGGATTCGACTGATATCTGCATGTTACACTAAGTGCATGAGCGACATCTGGTCTAGCACATATCATACCGTACATGATAGATCCTATTGCTGAAGCATAAGGAATTTTACTCATACTGTCTCTCTCCTCAGGTGTCTTTGAGGGCATATTTCTTGGAGAGATTTATTCCATGGCTCATCGGCATGAGACCTCTTTTCGAATTTTCCATGCTAAACCTCTTTAGCATCGAGTCAGTGTATGTTCCTTGGGATAAGCCAAGCATCCTTTTAGATCTATCTCTATAGATCTTTATCCCCAAAATATAGGATGCTTCTCCCAAGTCCTTCATGGAGAAGTGTTTAGATAACCAGATTTTAATCGATTATAGCATATGAATGTCATTCCCTATCAGTAATATATTATCAACATATTGTAGACACTCAAAATTTTGTTTCCCTGTTACTAACACTGTAGGAGGGCAAGAATGTTATCAAATCAACCCCGATCACCAATATCGGGATGTCAGATCAACCTCGATTTCAAATTGGACCGTCAGATCAACCCTGATCTCAATATCGGGCCGTCAGATCAACCCCGATCTCAAATCAGGCCGTTAGATCAACCCCGATCTTAATATCGGGCCGTCAGATCAATCCCAAACTTAATCAGGCCGTCAGATCAACCCCGATCTCAAATCGGGCCATCAGATCAACCTCGATCTCAAATTGATCTGTCAGATCAACCTCGATCTCAAATCAGGTACAGGTCAGCCCCGGTCTCAACCGGGGAGGTACAGGTCAGGCCCGGTCTCAACCCGAGAGGTACAGATCAGCCCCTGTCTCAACCCGGGAGGTACAGATCAACCCCGGTCTCAACCCGGGAAGTACAGGTCATCCCCGGTCTCAACCCGGGAAGTACAGGTCAGCCTCGATCTCAACCCAAAAAGTACAGATCAGCCCCGGTCTCAATCCGAGAGGTATAGGTGGTAGCTGTCGTTTACACTACTAAATTTACCTTACTCTTTAAGTAAAATTTACTGGGTCATACTGCTGGCCGGCGCTGCAGCGCCCAGTTTGTACTAGGGACTGGGGCTGCAGCGCTGAGCCCACGTCATTAAGTTGCTTGGCCTGACGCTGTAGTGCTGGGTTCCATCACAGAACCGACGCTGCCGCGCCATGTTTACGTCAGTCAAGTCTGTGACCTGGCGCTGCAGTGCTGGGTTCCTTCTCAGAACCGACGCTGCCGCGCCACGACTACGTCAACCACTTCTTGCCTGGCGCTGCAGCGCCCGGTTCCTTCACAAGACCGGCGCTGCGCCGCCGAGTCACAGTGAAGTCTGACAGTTCGCGAATAAAACACAGAAAAGGCCAAATAATGCCAAATTAAACTTAAACAACGATTTTTAATGTTACCCATGAACTATAAACTTCACAGAAACATGTAGTAACATACATAGCATGCATTTGACAACTTAAATCACATAATTAGTCAGATCAGAACACATGAATTTCATATTTTTGATATTTTTACAAAGTTTCGTCGAAATCATGAAATTCATCATTACAGATTCATTATTACACCGAATCTGTCCGTTTGAATTTCGTTCCTTCGATTTAACACGCATAATCATAATCAGCCATCAATTTAAAGTTTAATAGACAATTAAAGCATGGAATTTTGCAAATATAGGTCATATTCATGTTTTTCATACTTTGTAACTTATGAAACTTTGATTAAAGCATAATTACATGGTTTTGAATATTTTAAAGCATGAATAAATGATATAAATCATGTTATAAACATTTATTAACACATATGATCATATCTCAAGTATTCATCAAAATTTCATTCACATAGAACTAAAAAATGATTTTCATGTAGAAAATATAACAACGTGAAATATAGAACTTGGGATGAAGAGATTACACTTGCTACTTGTTAAAATGATTCACAGATGATAAAAGCTTCCTTTGATTTCTTCAAATTTCTTTCAATTATCTCAAACTCTCTCTAAGTTCTCTGATATGAATATATGAACTCTAACTTAACTGATATAACATACGTATATAATATAATATAATTAAAGGCATGATGGGTTTCAGTTAATCCCCTCAATGGATTTAACTGCTCCCCACTAACTAAGGCCTTGTTTGGTTGGTCACTTATTAACTCATTTCTTATTAATTTAATTAAAGTGTTTATTACATAGTTTATTTGTCATACTTTAATTAATCAAATAATATCATTTAAATTCAATTAAATAAAAGATGATATTACACATTAAATCACATCATCACATAATTAAAATTCTTATTTATTAATTATATCAAATCATTAAATCTCTAATTAATTATTAAATTAATTAGGATAACATTATAGTTATTAAATAATTTATTTAATCAAATAAACTAAATTAAATTCATACTTTGAACTATAAAAATTCTTCACATTAATTTAATCAATGTAACACATATAATTAAATTAATCTACCAAAATTCTAATTTAACTCAATAAATAAATCATCAAAAATATTTATTTAATTTAATAAATATTTAAATTAAATTATAAAATTCTCGTTTGTCACAGATCTCTCTGATCAAGTGAAATCGCCGCAACACGTATTTGGATTTCTGATGAGACCTGGGTTCCTTAGCCTGTGCAACCGCTCCGGTGTTGTCACAGTATAAGGGAACTACTCCTCCAATGCTAGGAACCACACCAAGTTCTGTTATGAACTTCTTCATCCAAACAACTTTATTTGCAGATTCACTTGCAGCTATGTACTCTACCTCTGTTAGTTACTGTTTGCTGCTTGGAACTCTTCCAACTCACTGCGCCTCCGTTCAAGGTAAATATATACCCCGAAACAGATTTACTGTCATCTTGGTCTATTTGAAAACTTGAGTTTGTGAAGCGCCTGAGTTTTAATTCAGACCCACCGTAGACAAGAAATACATCATTAGTCTTTCGTAAGTACTTTAAGATATTTTTCACTGCCTTCTAGTGCTCTTATTCTGGATTCGACTGATATCTGCATGTTACACTAAGTGCATGAGCGACATCTGGTCTAGCACATATCATACCGTACATGATAGATCCTATTGCTGAAGCATAAGGAATTTTACTCATACTGTCTCTCTCCTCAGGTGTCTTTGAGGGCATATTTCTTGGAGAGATTTATTCCATGGCTCATCGGCATGAGACCTCTTTTCGAATTTTCCATGCTAAACCTCTTTAGCATCGAGTCAGTGTATGTTCCTTGGGATAAGCCAAGCATCCTTTTAGATCTATCTCTATAGATCTTTATCCCCAAAATATAGGATGCTTCTCCCAAGTCCTTCATGGAGAAGTGTTTAGATAACCAGATTTTAATCGATTATAGCATATGAATGTCATTCCCTATCAGTAATATATTATCAACATATTGTAGACACTCAAAATTTTGTTTCCCTGTTACTAACACTGTAGGAGGGCAAGAATGTTATCAAATCAACCCCGATCACCAATATCGGGATGTCAGATCAACCTCGATTTCAAATTGGACCGTCAGATCAACCCTGATCTCAATATCGGGCCGTCAGATCAACCCCGATCTCAAATCAGGCCGTTAGATCAACCCCGATCTTAATATCGGGCCGTCAGATCAATCCCAAACTTAAATCAGGCCGTCAGATCAACCCCGATCTCAAATCGGGCCATCAGATCAACCTCGATCTCAAATTGATCTGTCAGATCAACCTCGATCTCAAATCAGGTACAGGTCAGCCCCGGTCTCAACCGGGGAGGTACAGGTCAGGCCCGGTCTCAACCCGAGAGGTACAGATCAGCCCCTGTCTCAACCCGGGAGGTACAGATCAACCCCGGTCTCAACCCGGGAAGTACAGGTCATCCCCGGTCTCAACCCGGGAAGTACAGGTCAGCCTCGATCTCAACCCAAAAAGTACAGATCAGCCCCGGTCTCAATCCGAGAGGTATAGGTGGTAGCTGTCGTTTACACTACTAAATTTACCTTACTCTTTAAGTAAAATTTACTGGGTCATACTGCTGGCCGGCGCTGCAGCGCCCAGTTTGTACTAGGGACTGGGGCTGCAGCGCTGAGCCCACGTCATTAAGTTGCTTGGCCTGACGCTGTAGTGCTGGGTTCCATCACAGAACCGACGCTGCCGCGCCATGTTTACGTCAGTCAAGTCTGTGACCTGGCGCTGCAGTGCTGGGTTCCTTCTCAGAACCGACGCTGCCGCGCCACGACTACGTCAACCACTTCTTGCCTGGCGCTGCAGCGCCCGGTTCCTTCACAAGACCGGCGCTGCGCCGCCGAGTCACAGTGAAGTCTGACAGTTCGCGAATAAAACACAGAAAAGGCCAAATAATGCCAAATTAAACTTAAACAACGATTTTTAATGTTACCCATGAACTATAAACTTCACAGAAACATGTAGTAACATACATAGCATGCATTTGACAACTTAAATCACATAATTAGTCAGATCAGAACACATGAATTTCATATTTTTGATATTTTTACAAAGTTTCGTCGAAATCATGAAATTCATCATTACAGATTCATTATTACACCGAATCTGTCCGTTTGAATTTCGTTCCTTCGATTTAACACGCATAATCATAATCAGCCATCAATTTAAAGTTTAATAGACAATTAAAGCATGGAATTTTGCAAATATAGGTCATATTCATGTTTTTCATACTTTGTAACTTATGAAACTTTGATTAAAGCATAATTACATGGTTTTGAATATTTTAAAGCATGAATAAATGATATAAATCATGTTATAAACATTTATTAACACATATGATCATATCTCAAGTATTCATCAAAATTTCATTCACATAGAACTAAAAAATGATTTTCATGTAGAAAATATAACAACGTGAAATATAGAACTTGGGATGAAGAGATTACACTTGCTACTTGTTAAAATGATTCACAGATGATAAAAGCTTCCTTTGATTTCTTCAAATTTCTTTCAATTATCTCAAACTCTCTCTAAGTTCTCTGATATGAATATATGAACTCTAACTTAACTGATATAACATACGTATATAATATAATATAATTAAAGGCATGATGGGTTTCAGTTAATCCCCTCAATGGATTTAACTGCTCCCCACTAACTAAGGCCTTGTTTGGTTGGTCACTTATTAACTCATTTCTTATTAATTTAATTAAAGTGTTTATTACATAGTTTATTTGTCATACTTTAATTAATCAAATAATATCATTTAAATTCAATTAAATAAAAGATGATATTACACATTAAATCACATCATCACATAATTAAAATTCTTATTTATTAATTATATCAAATCATTAAATCTCTAATTAATTATTAAATTAATTAGGATAACATTATAGTTATTAAATAATTTATTTAATCAAATAAACTAAATTAAATTCATACTTTGAACTATAAAAATTCTTCACATTAATTTAATCAATGTAACACATATAATTAAATTAATCTACCAAAATTCTAATTTAACTCAATAAATAAATCATCAAAAATATTTATTTAATTTAATAAATATTTAAATTAAATTATAAAATTCTCGTTTGTCACAGATCTCTCTGATCAAGTGAAATCGCCGCAACACGTATTTGGATTTCTGATGAGACCTGGGTTCCTTAGCCTGTGCAACCGCTCCGGTGTTGTCACAGTATAAGGGAACTACTCCTCCAATGCTAGGAACCACACCAAGTTCTGTTATGAACTTCTTCATCCAAACAACTTTATTTGCAGATTCACTTGCAGCTATGTACTCTACCTCTGTTAGTTACTGTTTGCTGCTTGGAACTCTTCCAACTCACTGCGCCTCCGTTCAAGGTAAATATATACCCCGAAACAGATTTACTGTCATCTTGGTCTATTTGAAAACTTGAGTTTGTGAAGCGCCTGAGTTTTAATTCAGACCCACCGTAGACAAGAAATACATCATTAGTCTTTCGTAAGTACTTTAAGATATTTTTCACTGCCTTCTAGTGCTCTTATTCTGGATTCGACTGATATCTGCATGTTACACTAAGTGCATGAGCGACATCTGGTCTAGCACATATCATACCGTACATGATAGATCCTATTGCTGAAGCATAAGGAATTTTACTCATACTGTCTCTCTCCTCAGGTGTCTTTGAGGGCATATTTCTTGGAGAGATTTATTCCATGGCTCATCGGCATGAGACCTCTTTTCGAATTTTCCATGCTAAACCTCTTTAGCATCGAGTCAGTGTATGTTCCTTGGGATAAGCCAAGCATCCTTTTAGATCTATCTCTATAGATCTTTATCCCCAAAATATAGGATGCTTCTCCCAAGTCCTTCATGGAGAAGTGTTTAGATAACCAGATTTTAATCGATTATAGCATATGAATGTCATTCCCTATCAGTAATATATTATCAACATATTGTAGACACTCAAAATTTTGTTTCCCTGTTACTAACACTGTAGGAGGGCAAGAATGTTATCAAATCAACCCCGATCACCAATATCGGGATGTCAGATCAACCTCGATTTCAAATTGGACCGTCAGATCAACCCTGATCTCAATATCGGGCCGTCAGATCAACCCCGATCTCAAATCAGGCCGTTAGATCAACCCCGATCTTAATATCGGGCCGTCAGATCAATCCCAAACTTAAATCAGGCCGTCAGATCAACCCCGATCTCAAATCGGGCCATCAGATCAACCTCGATCTCAAATTGATCTGTCAGATCAACCTCGATCTCAAATCAGGTACAGGTCAGCCCCGGTCTCAACCGGGGAGGTACAGGTCAGGCCCGGTCTCAACCTGAGAGGTACAGATCAGCCCCTGTCTCAACCCGGGAGGTACAGATCAACCCCGGTCTCAACCCGGGAAGTACAGGTCATCCCCGGTCTCAACCCGGGAAGTACAGGTCAGCCTCGATCTCAACCCAAAAAGTACAGATCAGCCCCGGTCTCAATCCGAGAGGTATAGGTGGTAGCTGTCGTTTACACTACTAAATTTACCTTACTCTTTAAGTAAAATTTACTGGGTCATACTGCTGGCCGGCGCTGCAGCGCCCAGTTTGTACTAGGGACTGGGGCTGCAGCGCTGAGCCCACGTCATTAAGTTGCTTGGCCTGACGCTGTAGTGCTGGGTTCCATCACAGAACCGACGCTGCCGCGCCATGTTTACGTCAGTCAAGTCTGTGACCTGGCGCTGCAGTGCTGGGTTCCTTCTCAGAACCGACGCTGCCGCGCCACGACGACGTCAACCACTTCTTGCCTGGCGCTGCAGCGCCCGGTTCCTTCACAAGACCGGCGCTGCGCCGCCGAGTCACAGTGAAGTCTGACAGTTCGCGAATAAAACACAGAAAAGGCCAAATAATGCCAAATTAAACTTAAACAACGATTTTTAATGTTACCCATGAACTATAAACTTCACAGAAACATGTAGTAACATACATAGCATGCATTTGACAACTTAAATCACATAATTAGTCAGATCAGAACACATGAATTTCATATTTTTGATATTTTTACAAAGTTTCGTCGAAATCATGAAATTCATCATTACAGATTCATTATTACACCGAATCTGTCCGTTTGAATTTCGTTCCTTCGATTTAACACGCATAATCATAATCAGCCATCAATTTAAAGTTTAATAGACAATTAAAGCATGGAATTTTGCAAATATAGGTCATATTCATGTTTTTCATACTTTGTAACTTATGAAACTTTGATTAAAGCATAATTACATGGTTTTGAATATTTTAAAGCATGAATAAATGATATAAATCATGTTATAAACATTTATTAACACATATGATCATATCTCAAGTATTCATCAAAATTTCATTCACATAGAACTAAAAAACGATTTTCATGTAGAAAATATAACAACGTGAAATATAGAACTTGGGATGAAGAGATTACACTTGCTACTTGTTAAAATGATTCACAGATGATAAAAGCTTCCTTTGATTTCTTCAAATTTCTTTCAATTATCTCAAACTCTCTCTAAGTTCTCTGATATGAATATATGAACTCTAACTTAACTGATATAACATACGTATATAATATAATATAATTAAAGGCATGATGGGTTTCAGTTAATCCCCTCAATGGATTTAACTGCTCCCCACTAACTAAGGCCTTGTTTGGTTGGTCACTTATTAACTCATTTCTTATTAATTTAATTAAAGTGTTTATTACATAGTTTATTTGTCATACTTTAATTAATCAAATAATATCATTTAAATTCAATTAAATAAAAGATGATATTACACATTAAATCACATCATCACATAATTAAAATTCTTATTTATTAATTATATCAAATCATTAAATCTCTAATTAATTATTAAATTAATTAGGATAACATTATAGTTATTAAATAATTTATTTAATCAAATAAACTAAATTAAATTCATACTTTGAACTATAAAAATTCTTCACATTAATTTAATCAATGTAACACATATAATTAAATTAATCTACCAAAATTCTAATTTAACTCAATAAATAAATCATCAAAAATATTTATTTAATTTAATAAATATTTAAATTAAATTATAAAATTCTCGTTTGTCACAGATCTCTCTGATCAAGTGAAATCGCCGCAACACGTATTTGGATTTCTGATGAGACCTGGGTTCCTTAGCCTGTGCAACCGCTCCGGTGTTGTCACAGTATAAGGGAACTACTCCTCCAATGCTAGGAACCACACCAAGTTCTGTTATGAACTTCTTCATCCAAACAACTTTATTTGCAGATTCACTTGCAGCTATGTACTCTACCTCTGTTAGTAACTGTTTGCTGCTTGGAACTCTTCCAACTCACTGCGCCTCCGTTCAAGGTAAATATATACCCCGAAACAGATTTACTGTCATCTTGGTCTATTTGAAAACTTGAGTTTGTGAAGCGCCTGAGTTTTAATTCAGACCCACCGTAGACAAGAAATACATCATTAGTCTTTCGTAAGTACTTTAAGATATTTTTCACTGCCTTCTAGTGCTCTTATTCTGGATTCGACTGATATCTGCATGTTACACTAAGTGCATGAGCGACATCTGGTCTAGCACATATCATACCGTACATGATAGATCCTATTGCTGAAGCATAAGGAATTTTACTCATACTGTCTCTCTCCTCAGGTGTCTTTGAGGGCATATTTCTTGGAGAGATTTATTCCATGGCTCATCGGCATGAGACCTCTTTTCGAATTTTCCATGCTAAACCTCTTTAGCATCGAGTCAGTGTATGTTCCTTGGGATAAGCCAAGCATCCTTTTAGATCTATCTCTATAGATCTTTATCCCCAAAATATAGGATGCTTCTCCCAAGTCCTTCATGGAGAAGTGTTTAGATAACCAGATTTTAATCGATTATAGCATATGAATGTCATTCCCTATCAGTAATATATTATCAACATATTGTAGACACTCAAAATTTTGTTTCCCTGTTACTAACACTGTAGGAGGGCAAGAATGTTATCAAATCAACCCCGATCACCAATATCGGGATGTCAGATCAACCTCGATTTCAAATTGGACCGTCAGATCAACCCTGATCTCAATATCGGGCCGTCAGATCAACCCCGATCTCAAATCAGGCCGTTAGATCAACCCCGATCTTAATATCGGGCCGTCAGATCAATCCCAAACTTAATTCAGGCCGTCAGATCAACCCCGATCTCAAATCGGGCCATCAGATCAACCTCGATCTCAAATTGATCTGTCAGATCAACCTCGATCTCAAATCAGGTACAGGTCAGCCCCGGTCTCAACCGGGGAGGTACAGGTCAGCCCCGGTCTCAACCCGAGAGGTACAGATCAGCCCCTGTCTCAACCCGGGAGGTACAGATCAACCCCGATCTCAACCCGGGAAGTACAGGTTATCCCCGGTCTCAACCCGGGAAGTACAGGTCAGCCCCGATCTCAACCCAAAAAGTACAGATCAGCCCCGGTCTCAATCCGAGAGGTATAGGTGGTAGCTGTCGTTTACACTAGTAAATTTACCTTACTCTTTAAGTAAAATTTACTGGGTCATACTGCTGGCCGGCGCTGCAGCGCCCAGTTTGTACTAGGGACTGGGGCTGCAGCGCTGAGCCCACGTCATTAAGTTGCTTGGCCTGACGCTGTAGTGCTGGGTTCCATCACAGAACCGACGCTGCCGCGCCATGTTTACGTCAGTCAAGTCTGTGACCTGGCGCTGCAGTGCTGGGTTCCTTCTCAGAACCGACGCTGCCGTGCCACGACTACGTCAACCACTTCTTGCCTGGCGCTGCAGCGCCCGGTTCCTTCACAAGACCGGCGCTGCGCCGCCGAGTCACAGTGAAGTCTGACAGTTCGCGAATAAAACACAGAAAAGGCCAAATAATGCCAAATTAAACTTAAACAACGATTTTTAATGTTACCCATGAACTATAAACTTCACAGAAACATGTAGTAACATACATAGCATGCATTTGACAACTTAAATCACATAATTAGTCAGATCAGAACACATGAATTTCATATTTTTGATATTTTTACAAAGTTTCGTCGAAATCATGAAATTCATCATTACAGATTCATTATTACACCGAATCTGTCCGTTTGAATTTCGTTCCTTCGATTTAACACGCATAATCATAATCAGCCATCAATTTAAAGTTTAATAGACAATTAAAGCATGGAATTTTGCAAATATAGGTCATATTCATGTTTTTCATACTTTGTAACTTATGAAACTTTGATTAAAGCATAATTACATGGTTTTGAATATTTTAAAGCATGAATAAATGATATAAATCATGTTATAAACATTTATTAACACATATGATCATATCTCAAGTATTCATCAAAATTTCATTCACATAGAACTAAAAAACGATTTTCATGTAGAAAATATAACAACGTGAAATATAGAACTTGGGATGAAGAGATTACACTTGCTACTTGTTAAAATGATTCACAGATGATAAAAGCTTCCTTTGATTTCTTCAAATTTCTTTCAATTATCTCAAACTCTCTCTAAGTTCTCTGATATGAATATATGAACTCTAACTTAACTGATATAACATACGTATATAATATAATATAATTAAAGGCATGATGGGTTTCAGTTAATCCCCTCAATGGATTTAACTGCTCCCCACTAACTAAGGCCTTGTTTGGTTGGTCACTTATTAACTCATTTCTTATTAATTTAATTAAAGTGTTTATTACATAGTTTATTTGTCATACTTTAATTAATCAAATAATATCATTTAAATTCAATTAAATAAAAGATGATATTACACATTAAATCACATCATCACATAATTAAAATTCTTATTTATTAATTATATCAAATCATTAAATCTCTAATTAATTATTAAATTAATTAGGATAACATTATAGTTATTAAATAATTTATTTAATCAAATAAACTAAATTAAATTCATACTTTGAACTATAAAAATTCTTCACATTAATTTAATCAATGTAACACATATAATTAAATTAATCTACCAAAATTCTAATTTAACTCAATAAATAAATCATCAAAAATATTTATTTAATTTAATAAATATTTAAATTAAATTATAAAATTCTCGTTTGTCACAGATCTCTCTGATCAAGTGAAATCGCCGCAACACGTATTTGGATTTCTGATGAGACCTGGGTTCCTTAGCCTGTGCAACCGCTCCGGTGTTGTCACAGTATAAGGGAACTACTCCTCCAATGCTAGGAACCACACCAAGTTCTGTTATGAACTTCTTCATCCAAACAACTTTATTTGCAGATTCACTTGCAGCTATGTACTCTACCTCTGTTAGTAACTGTTTGCTGCTTGGAACTCTTCCAACTCACTGCGCCTCCGTTCAAGGTAAATATATACCCCGAAACAGATTTACTGTCATCTTGGTCTATTTGAAAACTTGAGTTTGTGAAGCGCCTGAGTTTTAATTCAGACCCACCGTAGACAAGAAATACATCATTAGTCTTTCGTAAGTACTTTAAGATATTTTTCACTGCCTTCTAGTGCTCTTATTCTGGATTCGACTGATATCTGCATGTTACACTAAGTGCATGAGCGACATCTGGTCTAGCACATATCATACCGTACATGATAGATCCTATTGCTGAAGCATAAGGAATTTTACTCATACTGTCTCTCTCCTCAGGTGTCTTTGAGGGCATATTTCTTGGAGAGATTTATTCCATGGCTCATCGGCATGAGACCTCTTTTCGAATTTTCCATGCTAAACCTCTTTAGCATCGAGTCAGTGTATGTTCCTTGGGATAAGCCAAGCATCCTTTTAGATCTATCTCTATAGATCTTTATCCCCAAAATATAGGATGCTTCTCCCAAGTCCTTCATGGAGAAGTGTTTAGATAACCAGATTTTAATCGATTATAGCATATGAATGTCATTCCCTATCAGTAATATATTATCAACATATTGTAGACACTCAAAATTTTGTTTCCCTGTTACTAACACTGTAGGAGGGCAAGAATGTTATCAAATCAACCCCGATCACCAATATCGGGATGTCAGATCAACCTCGATTTCAAATTGGACCGTCAGATCAACCCTGATCTCAATATCGGGCCGTCAGATCAACCCCGATCTCAAATCAGGCCGTTAGATCAACTCCGATCTTAATATCGGGCCGTCAGATCAATCCCAAACTTAATTCAGGCCGTCAGATCAACCCCGATCTCAAATCGGGCCATCAGATCAACCTCGATCTCAAATTGATCTGTCAGATCAACCTCGATCTCAAATCAGGTACAGGTCAGCCCCGGTCTCAACCGGGGAGGTACAGGTCAGCCCCGGTCTCAACCCGAGAGGTACAGATCAGCCCCTGTCTCAACCCGGGAGGTACAGATCAACCCCGGTCTCAACCCGGGAAGTACAGGTTATCCCCGGTCTCAACCCGGGAAGTACAGGTCAGCCCCGATCTCAACCCAAAAAGTACAGATCAGCCCCGGTCTCAATCCGAGAGGTATAGGTGGTAGCTGTCGTTTACACTAGTAAATTTACCTTACTCTTTAAGTAAAATTTACTGGGTCATACTGCTGGCCGGCGCTGCAGCGCCCAGTTTGTACTAGGGACTGGGGCTGCAGCGCTGAGCCCACGTCATTAAGTTGCTTGGCCTGACGCTGTAGTGCTGGGTTCCATCACAGAACCGACGCTGCCGCGCCATGTTTACGTCAGTCAAGTCTGTGACCTGGCGCTGCAGTGCTGGGTTCCTTCTCAGAACCGACGCTGCCGTGCCACGACTACGTCAACCACTTCTTGCCTGGCGCTGCAGCGCCCGGTTCCTTCACAAGACCGGCGCTGCGCCGCCGAGTCACAGTGAAGTCTGACAGTTCGCGAATAAAACACAGAAAAGGCCAAATAATGCCAAATTAAACTTAAACAACGATTTTTAATGTTACCCATGAACTATAAACTTCACAGAAACATGTAGTAACATACATAGCATGCATTTGACAACTTAAATCACATAATTAGTCAGATCAGAACACATGAATTTCATATTTTTGATATTTTTACAAAGTTTCGTCGAAATCATGAAATTCATCATTACAGATTCATTATTACACCGAATCTGTCCGTTTGAATTTCGTTCCTTCGATTTAACACGCATAATCATAATCAGCCATCAATTTAAAGTTTAATAGACAATTAAAGCATGGAATTTTGCAAATATAGGTCATATTCATGTTTTTCATACTTTGTAACTTATGAAACTTTGATTAAAGCATAATTACATGGTTTTGAATATTTTAAAGCATGAATAAATGATATAAATCATGTTATAAACATTTATTAACACATATGATCATATCTCAAGTATTCATCAAAATTTCATTCACATAGAACTAAAAAACGATTTTCATGTAGAAAATATAACAACGTGAAATATAGAACTTGGGATGAAGAGATTACACTTGCTACTTGTTAAAATGATTCACAGATGATAAAAGCTTCCTTTGATTTCTTCAAATTTCTTTCAATTATCTCAAACTCTCTCTAAGTTCTCTGATATGAATATATGAACTCTAACTTAACTGATATAACATACGTATATAATATAATATAATTAAAGGCATGATGGGTTTCAGTTAATCCCCTCAATGGATTTAACTGCTCCCCACTAACTAAGGCCTTGTTTGGTTGGTCACTTATTAACTCATTTCTTATTAATTTAATTAAAGTGTTTATTACACTAGTTTATTTGTCATACTTTAATTAATCAAATAATATCATTTAAATTCAATTAAATAAAAGATGATATTACACATTAAATCACATCATCACATAATTAAAATTCTTATTTATTAATTATATCAAATCATTAAATCTCTAATTAATTATTAAATTAATTAGGATAACATTATAGTTATTAAATAATTTATTTAATCAAATAAACTAAATTAAATTCATACTTTGAACTATAAAAATTCTTCACATTAATTTAATCAATGTAACACATATAATTAAATTAATCTACCAAAATTCTAATTTAACTCAATAAATAAATCATCAAAAATATTTATTTAATTTAATAAATATTTAAATTAAATTATAAAATTCTCGTTTGTCACAGATCTCTCTGATCAAGTGAAATCGCCGCAACACGTATTTGGATTTCTGATGAGACCTGGGTTCCTTAGCCTGTGCAACCGCTCCGGTGTTGTCACAGTATAAGGGAACTACTCCTCCAATGCTAGGAACCACACCAAGTTCTGTTATGAACTTCTTCATCCAAACAACTTTATTTGCAGATTCACTTGCAGCTATGTACTCTACCTCTGTTAGTAACTGTTTGCTGCTTGGAACTCTTCCAACTCACTGCGCCTCCGTTCAAGGTAAATATATACCCCGAAACAGATTTACTGTCATCTTGGTCTATTTGAAAACTTGAGTTTGTGAAGCGCCTGAGTTTTAATTCAGACCCACCGTAGACAAGAAATACATCATTAGTCTTTCGTAAGTACTTTAAGATATTTTTCACTGCCTTCTAGTGCTCTTATTCTGGATTCGACTGATATCTGCATGTTACACTAAGTGCATGAGCGACATCTGGTCTAGCACATATCATACCGTACATGATAGATCCTATTGCTGAAGCATAAGGAATTTTACTCATACTGTCTCTCTCCTCAGGTGTCTTTGAGGGCATATTTCTTGGAGAGATTTATTCCATGGCTCATCGGCATGAGACCTCTTTTCGAATTTTCCATGCTAAACCTCTTTAGCATCGAGTCAGTGTATGTTCCTTGGGATAAGCCAAGCATCCTTTTAGATCTATCTCTATAGATCTTTATCCCCAAAATATAGGATGCTTCTCCCAAGTCCTTCATGGAGAAGTGTTTAGATAACCAGATTTTAATCGATTATAGCATATGAATGTCATTCCCTATCAGTAATATATTATCAACATATTGTAGACACTCAAAATTTTGTTTCCCTGTTACTAACACTGTAGGAGGGCAAGAATGTTATCAAATCAACCCCGATCACCAATATCGGGATGTCAGATCAACCTCGATTTCAAATTGGACCGTCAGATCAACCCTGATCTCAATATCGGGCCGTCAGATCAACCCCGATCTCAAATCAGGCCGTTAGATCAACCCCGATCTTAATATCGGGCCGTCAGATCAATCCCAAACTTAATTCAGGCCGTCAGATCAACCCCGATCTCAAATCGGGCCATCAGATCAACCTCGATCTCAAATTGATCTGTCAGATCAACCTCGATCTCAAATCAGGTACAGGTCAGCCCCGGTCTCAACCGGGGAGGTACAGGTCAGCCCCGGTCTCAACCCGAGAGGTACAGATCAGCCCCTGTCTCAACCCGGGAGGTACAGATCAACCCCGATCTCAACCCGGGAAGTACAGGTCATCCCCGGTCTCAACCCGGGAAGTACAGGTCAGCCCCGATCTCAACCCAAAAAGTACAGATCAGCCCCGGTCTCAATCCGAGAGGTATAGGTGGTAGCTGTCGTTTACACTACTAAATTTACCTTACTCTTTATTCAACTAACTCACGAATTAGTATAGTAATAAGCAAGGATCGATCCCACAGAGAGTGAATCGTCTTTTATCTATCCAAGTATTTCAAATGAATTGAGGAATTTAGTTTGAAAAATATAATTAACTGAAGTGAATAATAAATAAAATATCAATGAGTGAAAGAATTTAATTCTTCAGTTCAGTATCCTCTTTTCACAATTATGATTTCACCAAGTGTTTATACTATTTATCTTCCAATGAGATTAATAACCCTAGATAACCGCGATCGCAAATTACCTGAAATTCTCCTTAAGTGTAGATCTAATGCGACGATTGCCAACAAAAGATTCTAACTAACATACAACCTAAAACTATCAGTCTAGATTTAATATGATAGAAGCATGAAGAATGAGAATTAGATTATTCCAAGAATTAATTACACAATCAGAAACTATTTAACTTGTCTTCTGAAAATCTTAACAATATTCAAAAGCTTGACCACAATCAAATTACATTAATTGGTACTTATGATTAGACATACATCGTTTGCTTAATATATATCTTAATCTAGCATACATGAAAGTTTATGTAGATCAGCAGAATAAATCTCATATACGAAAGAATAAATAATATAAATCTGATCAAACCATTAATTGAGAATAAGGTTCAACATTCCTTCAGAATTGAATTGAAAGTGTTAGCCCATGTCTTCAAGAATTCCTAGATCCAAGATGAAAGATAAAAGAGAAGATCCCCTAAACCTAGGAAAACTACTCATATTTATAGCCTATCAAAACCCTAGTACAAATAGGCAAGCCTCTAATCCTTTCCAAACTCAACTTCATATTTTAAAGAATAAATTCTGGCCAGATCCGTCCGACCGGTGCGCCTCGCTCCCGGTCCCTTCACAAGGCCGCGCACCCTGTGCTAGGTGTCGACGTTAATTTAAAAAATTCGCGGGCCGGGTCACAACTCAGATCTTTTAATCTCTTTTCCTAAGTTCTCTCTACCCTCACTCTTTTTATTTAGAAAAAAGGTTTTGAAGGGTTTTTTTAGGAGAAAGACCAACATATATTATGTCGACAATTTGAATGTTTTATAGAGTCGCTAGTTGTGATTTGAAATGGTTGTACCAACTCAACCGAGTTTTGTTTGAAAGAGGCCCAATTGCTGGACACTATCGAAACTTGATCTTTGAAAACAAAGTTTTGAGCTCGAGGGCTTGGTTAAGTGTGGGGAAGGTGTTAGGCACCCCACGACTCCCGTGTAAACACGGTACCGCATCTTTTCAAATTTTTCTTTAAAACTGGAATGCGTGAGTGAATGCTATTTGAAAATTGGGCCTATTGATTTGATTGATTGAAAGTAGTGCTTTGCTTCGTTGAACCTATATACGAAGGGTTTGATTTGATTTGAAAATCAGTCTTTGATTTGATTTGCAAAAGCATTTAATTTGATTTTCTTAAAAAACTTTTCTTTTGATTGATTTGAAAATGATGTTTTGAAAGCTGGTTTATCAAACCCTTACGCTGCCATAGGAATTGAAGCCTGTTGATACTTCCAATTTTATCTTTATAGCCTTAAGGCTGCAAGTGAATGGTGTTTTGTTGGGCTGCGAAGCATCCTCGACCACAGAATATACAAGTGTCGGTCTCCTCATAGGTATGAAAACCATCGGAGGGACGCTGACACGACAATCGATATTTTTTCATTATCTTGAGACCTTAAATCTAGATAACCATTTTAAGGTCTGTTTACATGTACATTTCTACAGAAAAACTGACAGGGTACATTTGAAAATCAGAGTTTGTCCATCGTGGGAATCAGATTTCGATCGTTTTGATCGTGAATCCCACGATTCCTAGGCTCACATATGAGTAGCCAAAACCTGCACAGTTCAAATTTGTACAAAAACAGATAAATATCCCAAAATTTCCAGAACCGAGGATTCATTCAGTAAATCCAGGTCCGCACGGCCAAAGCATCTCGTTCCCACTAGATAGCAATCTAAGGAACGCGAGGTTACTTTTGAAGCTGAAACTAAAAAAAGCTAGATTTAAGAAAATCTCCGCCATTCTAGCTTCCCGGTTCAGTCTGGAGGTATTGAACCGTTTGAAAACTAGAATTAGCGAGATTTAAATAAATCTAGTCCGCTTGCAGATATATCAGTATCAATTCATATAAGATGAATATTTAAAGAAACAGTTGAATATAAAGCGAGTAAAGCAATATATATATATATATATATATATTTATTTATATAAATATATATAAAAGCTGTAAAGGTCGATGGGTTTTCACGACGGTGCCCGGACTGGAATTGAAATATATATATATATATATATATATTGACAGAAACGTAGTCAACCAAGACTGGGAAGAGGACCAGTGATGGTGAAGGCTGCTTATATATGCATAAATATATAAAAAAAGTAGTAAAAAAACCACAGAATGATCCAGGCCGAACTGGAACGTAAATGTAAGAAAAAAGTCAACCAGGGACTGGGAAGATAACCCAGTAATGATGAAGTGTGCAAACACAGTATAAAGGCCACGAAATAGTCCAGGCCAGAATGAAATGTAAATTACAGAAAAGTAGTCAACCAGTGACTGGGGAGATCACCCAGTATGTCGAAGTGTGCAAAAATAGTATAAAGGACGATGGATTTTCACGCCGGTGCCTGGACTGAATTGAAATATATATATATATATATTGAGAGAAATGTAGTCAATCAAGACTGATACGAGGACCCGTGATGGTGAAAATCGCTCATATATGCGTAAATATATATAAATCGGTAAGCTACCTCGAATTTGACATCCGGACTTGACAGAATTGAAATGTTAGTATATATACAGTTAAATATATATAAAAAAGGGCCAAACCTGGATTGGGAAGATAACCCAGTCCAACAGAGTTGCCAGAACGTGTGTACTAGTGCATTGAAGCTGCTGGAGCTGACGGATTGTCAATCCGAGTTGTAGAAATGCCAAAAAATCAGTTTATGTACAAAAATATACCAAATTTTGATGAAAACGGCCACAGAACTAAGTTCCGGGTATTTTTAGAAAACGAAACTTAACGTGCAAGTATATAAAAGTACGAAGAAGTAATATTCACTTTCTGATCGTGAAAATACTTACAATGGACTGCTACACGGGCTTTTCACCAAATCGTAGGCCGAACTTGTCATTGGTCAGTATCCGACGCTTCGATGGGGTTGTGCCAACGGCTGAACTGTCATCGATCAGTACCCGATGCTTCGATGGGGTTGTGCCAACGACTGAACTATCATCGGTCAGTACCCAACGCTTCGCTGGGGTTGTGCCAACGGCTGAACTGTCATCGGTCAGTACCCAACGCTTCGCTGGGGTTGTGCCAACGGCTAAAATCGGCTTTGGTCTGTACCCGAACTTCCGAAAGTGGCAGTTTTTTGCAGTTTTACGCAGTTTTTGCGCATTTTTTCTGCAGTTTTTTCACAGTTTGCTTTGTCTATCCCCGGACATGGCTCCGAGATGAACACCAAGGGTTCTGTCAGATCCCGCTGCGTAAACGCAGATTTTCAGGACAAACCGCTCAATCGCATAGCGATTTTTCTTCAGATTTGACTTGGCAGCACCTAAGAACTCTGTTTCGACCAGAACTGAACTGAGCCCGGGGGAGTGGGACCCACCCTGGGCTACCACAGGTGGAGGTGCGGCAGCCGCAGGTGGGGCCGCTTCCACTTGGGCTATTTAATGGGCTGCGGGATTTTCATTTTTCAAGTTTCAATTTTGAGTTCCAAACAGATTTCGATCTTCTTTTTCAGATCTACGAAGCTTGGACAACTGTTTTCTGAATCCGTCAGTTCCTCCGCGATCAGCCCAGTGCAGGTAACGTTTTATGTCCTTTTTTTCGCAAGTTTTGATCGTTAAAAGCATGTGAACCACTCAGGGGCCTTTCAGAAGCAATATATGAAAAATGTATGCCTATATGACCTGCTAAAATTTTTTTGACTACATATGTATGCATATTTTACTGTAATGCACATTTGTATGTAAGAAAATTCAGGTTATGAGACAGTGATATTTTGCACTTTTTGACCAATTTAGTCATCCTTTTTGAGGCCTAGTGAGCCTAGATTTTTAACTAAAAATGTCCATGGTAATTTGGGTACCATGTGAGGTTGACTTTTGATTTTTCTTCATAAATATGAACTATTTCTATTTTTGGGTAGGTGTGCTACTGAACTGGCCACCTAGACATGCCTGTGTGCATGTGGACAGTCCATTTTACAAAGGAGACTCTAGCAAAATTTTTCAAAAATCTTAGTCATTGAAAAACATGCATTTTTGACTCTACTGGGGATTTTTGACTGACCCAATGCAGGTTTTTAGCTTCTAGGTTTTGAAAATATGCAGTTTTGACTTTACTGGGTATTTTTGACCGACCCATGCATGTCTTAGGACCTAGAGATATATGATGGACTGATTGAAAATGATAAGCCACATTTTTTAGGCTTACCACACCCCTTTTGAGGTGATTTGGAGTATTGGTGTATGCGATGGATCGAGAGAGACCCGACATTTCCAACAGGGTATCCTCAGGTATCAGACGGAGGATGGCTTCTGATGTTCCCCAGCCTCGTCCAGCTCGGATGCCTCGTAGACTGGTGGAGGTTGTGATTCGCCCAGCACAGGACAAGCAGCCACTTGATATTGACGATGAGGAGGCTCCTTTTGTTGCTCCTGTTCCCGCTCAGGCTCCATGTGCGGAGGTCCCTGGCATTGTTGTGCAGACGCAGGAGCTGCTGGGCGACTTGAGTCGCCACCCATCGAGATACCTTCACGCCAACTAGGTGAATTGAAGTTTTTCTATTCTTGGATTCTTTTTCTTCCTTTTTGCCATTCTCGGGGCACAGGTTTTTGACATAGGTTAATTTTATATACAGCTTCCCGGCTTTATGCAGCCTCGAGGGAACTGGTTCAGTGTGCACTCCCTGTATCATACTTTGCACGAGGATTACAGGGAGATCGTAGATGGCTAGGGCTTTCAGGCCTTTTTCTAGATCCTTCCCCGCCGTTGCCCCTGGGGGTATATGAGGGCTTTGTCTGAGCGCTGGTTCCACCAGACTTAGTCCCTTCATCTGCTAGATTGTGAGGTGATGATGACTCCTATGAATTGGAGATTTATCATCGGCATTGAGTTTGAGGGCGAGCCAATGCCTGTCATGGCTGACATTATGCCCACTATCGTTCGGTCCCTATTAGGAGTCCCTACGATGGCATTCAAGGGTCGGGCAGTCCGATCCGGTCCCTTGAGTATAGATGCCCAAGATGGGACTTTACAGGATCCCCTGCCTGATGATCAGAGGGCTAGAGATCGCATTCTGAGGCGATTATTTTTGTTGATCATCATAGGCTATTTTGTGGCGGATAACTCGTCTATTGTGTCCTTCGCCTTGATTAGCGCCACTCAACATGTAGAGCGCCTCAGTGACTATGATTGGGGCTCCTATACCTTTACCTATTTTCTCTGTGGCATGCGCATGCTTTCGGAGGGTGTGACGAAGGCTTGGCTAGGATTTTACCCATTTCTACTGGAGAGTATATCTTTCTGTACCTTTTTGATTTCAGTATTCATTTTTGTCAGTCTTGGTCACTGAGGACTTTTAATATTTGTATAATCAGCTTTGGGCATTTGAGAGGCTTCCTTGCCTACGGCCCGCTTCTGCCTTAGGTCTGGAGACCTATCCTCGGGGATAAAGATGACATCACTCCACTTTGATGGAGGTACCTGTTGCTGAGGGATTCACTCATGCCCGTTTGCAGTTGGAGCTTTTGACGGCGGGTTCGATCACCTGGACGCCGTAGAGTCCCTTTGTTGACGGTGGGAGGCTTGGAGCTCTATCTTGGAGAGCATGCCATTAGGAGCGTTATAGGGGAGGTCCGCATTCCCATTGCTCCTCCTGCTTGGCATATTTGGCCATTGACCGTGCCATTCCCATATATCCCTATGGAGGGAATAGATGGCTTCGTATTATCAGAGGGCTCGAACAACCAGGAGGCCTTTAGCAGTTGGTGGAGTCCTCGCACTATTGAAGCTGAGACTCGTGCCACCCAGTTCATAACAGACATGGTGCCAGGGTCTGTGATGATGACGGACTGGATAGCTTGCCTTAGGGAGCCCACTCATGTAGACCAGATAGTAGATCTGACCAGGGAGTTGGAGAGAGCTTGTTTCTTTATCAGGCACCTTGGTCGAGATCCGTCAGAGGCATCTTCTTTTGACCCGTCCAGCTCTGGAGCGGGCCCCTCTTTAGGTCCATTTAGCAGCAGCTTTGAAGAGGTAGATCCTCCCTTATACCGCCCAGACATGCCTGATAGCAGCAGTTTTGTATCTACTGAGGAGATGGAGCAGGTCGATCGCTTTGACACTGATGTCTTCGACTTCCTATGATAGCTATTGGAGCTATATTTTTGGTCAGCCACTATTTTGGCTATTTGGCGTTTGTGCCATCATTTTGATAGACCACTGTATTAGTTGGGTGGTGGTGCCCCCATTTCCCTGTATTTTCCTTTTTGATTTGTATTATCAGACAGGGATGATGTCCTGCAGTAGATAGTTTGTTGTAGATATTCATGATCTTCTCTGTCTATCGCATTGTGTTTATATTTGTCATCATGTATATATTATGTCATATATATGCGTTCAGACAGCTACGACTTGATTTGACCTCTGGATGGTCTTATGGTACGGTGCTACAGATGACGTCGTTTGCGGTCAGCCGTATTGAGCATTCACCATCGTTTGAGGTGGCCACATCATTGAGGTCATGGTATGAGAGCCTGCCCTACCCAATAAGAGGGACAGTGGACCACATGCTGGGGCATTCATTGGCCCTCGCAGATTTTTGGGTGCCGTCTGGATTTGTTGATGGCATTTTACCCTTCTGGATACCTGACAGATAGGTGTTCTGCTTCGAGCGGTATGAGTTAACGCCGACTTTCGAAGAGTACGAGAGATTTACTGGGTTGGCTCTGGATTTACCGTGTGCTCGTACGGCTATTAGTGATATGAGGAGACCGTTTACCCGTATGTCCGGTCTCCGTCAGAGTGTGATAAGGGATGAGATTGTATCTGGACACGTGATGTCGATAGACTTCCTGATTGATCGATTTGGCTAGCTCGACAGCTATGCTCGCCATGTCGGAGATTTTATTATTTCAGCAGAGGCATGGCATCTGGCCAGAGTAGACATTCTGCTAATGTGTGTTATGGCATATGTATACATGCCGCTTTGCTTGGATCATTTGGACGTGGGATTGGTAGTTGTGGTTCGGGCCCTTAGACAGGGTAGCACCATCGTCCCAATGATATTGGCTGAGACATTTAGATCCGCCACACATTGTAGTACCCATCCAGAGGGGTTTTTTAGGGGAAGCTCGGTCTTACTGTATATATGGCTGATGTCCCATATACGACGGATTGGATTCTTCAGGCCTCGGGGTTTTTGCTTTACTCACGAGACATCCACAGTTTACTCCTTTCAGCCTGCGGAGTGCATTGATACAGAGTCATGGTTGGCATTTCTGTCGGATATTGAGCATTCGTTCTCGATCTTGCCGTGCTCAGGGCTAGCGTCCCCATATAGCTTTATCAACCATGCTTCTGGCCTGGATTATTTGCCCCTAGCGGGTTTGAGGGGAGTGACTACCTATCATCCGCTGGCAGTCATGTGCCAGTTTGATCAGTTGCAGAGTTTGCACCTGTGACGCCCCCAAATCCGGGTTACCTGACCCCCGAGTTTGGTGCTAACGATCCAATATTTAAATATCATCTAACTACCCATTTATTTATGAATAGAAATATACATATCATTAACTGATATTTATAATACATTGTCCCAGGTTTTCTAACCTTAACATAACAAATATACCCTTAGATATACAAAAAGGGTTATACAAAACAACATAATAAATATGTTCATTATAACTACTCCAGCAATACACCTTTGCCTTTGTCTTTCTCTGCCCCTCCGGTTACCTCGTTCCTAGCTGAAATATTGTATTTAAGCAAGGGTGAGCAAAAAATTTGCTCCGCAAGTTAAATTATACAATAAAGTATAAGAATCAAGAATATAAGACTATCAATTCGATAGAATATTACTGAAGTTCAAAGGACTTTGAATTAGCTGAATAAAGCGTTAATCAATAACAAGACTTTCTCGCATTTTATGCAAAATAATAATTTGATAGTGAAAGAGTAAAACGCTTTCAAAATTTCTCAATTGAATAACAAGAATCAATTCTACGCAATAACAAAGTGGAATATTATCCAGATTTTTTTGTAAGCTGAGCAACCCCACAGGATCTTGAACTTCTCGAGTAACTATCAAAGGTTTTACTTTGAAGTACCCAGGTGTATCAGATAACCATAAAGATTAAATCATACCCCTCCGCAAGTATATAAAGTGATCAACTTCATTATACCCCATATTATGCATAATACTTGCACGCGCGCAACGGCCGAATATACGACCACAAAGCCCCTTTTTATATAAAAGGTTGTTCTTCTCAGTCTTATAACCAGAATTCGAATCACAACAACGAAATACAATGATTTCAATATCTAATCGCTTTCTCGATCTAGCTGGAATAATTGGCATTGACCTGTCAATAATAATTGAGTTCTCTTCTCGAACCTATCAAGTTTCAACAAATGTTCGTCTAGCCAAAATAATTAGTTACGACATATCTCAAAACGAGTCAATAATAGATAGAAATTAACTGTACTATTTACAATCAATAATAACTTCTACGGATGTGAATAACCAACAACAGTTATTCCCCTAAGCATATTCTCAAAATCAATAATTCAATTTAAATTAATAAACATGCACTAACTGCGAATAATCAACAATAATGCTCAGGCGTGGTATAATCAGCAATAATTAACCACCACTATATTTGAAAAGTAATAACTCGAGATTGAGTTAAGGAAACTTGCCTGATTCGTTGCCTACTGCTACGAAATTTAAGTTAAACTTCTTTTGTAAGACCTATTATTAATAAGATCAATCTTTCAATTAGCATAAAATACTTTATAAGTAAACTATCTAACATTTAACACATAGTCAAATATTAGATAACCTTAACACTACTGTATCATATAACTTGTGAATTAACACTTAATCTTTCATTTTATAAGTATTTTATAATCTAGTAAATCGAATACCTAATCCAGCAACCTAGATTCAGACTTAATTTTAATTTGATAAATTATTTTCCAATTTAGCAGACTGGATTCAACTGACATCCAATCCAGTAACCTAGATTATCCAAACAGACCAATCCAGCATCCTGGATTGTCTAAACATCTCATCCAACAAATTTATGACCAATCCAGCAAATCAGATTGCAATTTAGCAACCTGATGGCCAATACAGCAAACTGGATTCCCCTTTTTTAATTTAATCATCTTTTGTCCACACATAAATACATGTATTTCATACACAAAAATAATTTTTCAGGAATTTTCCAATTTCCTTTAGTATTTTTCAAAAATTCATTTCTAGTTAATTCCTTAAGAAAATAACTTCCTCACGCTTAACTCCAAAAATTCCCAACTCTTGGCGGAATCTTACACATGTTATCGTGAGCCTCCAGTTTAAATTTCGTGGCCATTTGAGTTATACAACTTCGGTTATAGCATTTTTTGTTGGAAAATCCCAAAAATTGAAATGGCCATAAGTTGCTCAATTTAAGTTGGAATGAGCTCATTTTTGGACACAAGCTACTTCATTCCATATATTTTCATGTCCCAAAAGGCCGGAATTTATTACATAATTTAAGTGGACGAAACTGTCCTTCAAAATTCTGGACAGCCTACTTTTGTCATTTTTCATATTTTTCCTACTTTGCTAAAATCAGTCCACACAAAAATCTACAACTCCTTTTTCAGTGATTCTACTTGGAAAAGTTAGAATACTTATAGATTTAAGTCCAGAAATTTATCACACTCAAAAATTCGAAATACACTAGGAGATATGGTCGTTTGAATTTCCCATTGCGTTTTCTCAAAAATCTGATTTTTTTAACTTTGTGATTTGAAAGAAAACTTTCATGATCTCTTGATAAATCAAACTTTAGCCACCATAAACCATCATAATACATACCCATATATCATAAACTCATGGATCTACCATGATCCATAATCTATTACATCAAAACCCACCAAACACAAACAAAATATAATTTAGTGCTAAGAAAATCAAGGTTTTCAACCTTTTGAAACATAGTTTCATTTTTCTTGCTTTTGATCTAATTTTTAACACTTAAAAGTGATAGATCCAAACATATAACACTTAAAAACATATAGATCCAAGGTTTTTGAACCACCAAATCAAAACCTTAAAAATAAAACTCAAATCAAATCACAAAGAAAATTAAACTATATTAAATAGAAATATTTTATACCTTAGCTTGTTCTTCCTTCTTCTTCCCAAATTTTAGTTAAAGAACTTTGAAACAAGCAAAAACACTCCCTCTCTTTCCTTCCTCTTATGGCCGAACATGTCTCTCTCTCTCTTTCTCTCTACCTTTTGCTTTGCTAGCTAATGAAATGAGATGAAAGAGAAATGAGTTTGGTGTTAGTAATTTGCTATAGATATAACATGTATGTCTAAAAAAAATCTCCAAGATATCTTGCTCCTTCTCTCTCTTATTATTAAGTGGTTACTTGCAAGTTAGAGATTGCTTGTAAGCTTGGAGAAATAAGGTGACTAACTAATAAAATGACACCTAGTGGGTTAGGTGGGAGTGGTTTACCAACTAAAGTTATTTACTCATTACATTCATCCCTCTTTCTCTCCCTTCTCCTAATGGGCCGGCCATGTGGCCTTCTTTTTTTCCAAGTTTAGTTTTATTATAATACCTTATTAGGTTTATTAAATGTCCAACAAGTCTCTTCTCAAGTGGGCTAAAAGTTGGGCTACTCATTTAATTCCATTTGGGCTTGCACACTAATTCTGTTGGCTACTAATTAAAATAACTTGGGCTCCCATACATAATTAGCTTTGGACTACTAGTATACTAGATAATTAAATCTAGTATTGGGCTAGTTTACCAATTTAGTTACTCTTAATTGAATTGGCTACAAGTCCCATACTATTAGCTTGTTTAACTCACTTACCCACATTAGTCCATTGAATAAATTATCTCTTGGACTATTATTCATTATTATTAATATATACACATTCACATATATCAATAATATTAACTAACTTACATAACACAATTAGGCTTGCCTTAATTAGGTTACAAAATTAATAAATTGAGATAATAAAATAAATCCGTTAGAGTTAATTAATATTTTCAATATTAATATTCTCCCATGCCATAACCCTTAAGTTATTTAATTCCTATACCTAATTTATATATTAGGCTTCATAACTTTATTCGTAAAAATTACACATATGATCATGTGAAATTCTCGATCCTTACAGCACCATTTTGAGGGGTCTGCTGATCAGAGGACGTCGGCTTCTTCTATGTCATCCACCGACTTGGTTAGAGTATACGAGTATTGGACTCATCGTGAGAGGGCTAATTTCTCTGGTAGCCATCCGGGTCGTTCTCCGGAGTATTCTGCCTGGTTGGAGGCAGAGAGAGCAGTTGCAGCAGCAGAGCCTCATTTATCTCCGGTTGTGGACTCCTGACGAGGAGGAGCCTATGGAGGATCCGGATTCTCTTACCGTGGATGAGCTGTTCACGGGTTTGACAGCGTCTCTAGTGAGTGATCCGTCGGTTATTCCTGCATAGACGGATCCGGCTTTAGCGGACTCACTATTTAGGATGACCTTTGAGCGAGATTCAGCTAGAGCACAGATGTTGGCCGCCTTATCTGGCAGAGATTTAGCTTTTGCTGAGAGAGATGGACTCAGGGACGCTTTGGATGCTGGATTGATTGAGCGGGATGAGCTCGGCTCTACCAGAGACGCAGTGGTTATGGAGCGAGTTGAGATCCGCTCAACTAGAGATGCATCATATGTTGAGATCGAGGAGACTTTGATTGCTCGAGACGCAGCTTTTGTAGAGAGGGATGAGGCTATAGCTTCCCGTGATTTCCACATTGCTGATAGTACTGCTCTTCGATCTTACACTCACGGTTTGGTCACTGAGATGAGTGCATACATTGATGACCACAGTGCCACCTTGCAGATGATTGTGGAGGTATTAAGCCATATGGAGGCTGAATGGATGGAACTTACAGCTGCTCCCCCATCTTCAGAGAGAGATGCCATGCTGGCATTGATGACTCGCTTGTCCTTGGGTCCATAGACTAGCTTTATTTTTCCTGCACAGACTAGATCAGCCATTTTTGTCGTGTATAGGGCACTATATACATATATATTAAACAGTGTTATATATTAGAGAAATATAGTTTTGATTCACTTCCCTGATTGGATATGTATTGTCATTGCTGAGTGATTACCACTTCTTTTATGACTCGCAGTTGTTGATGTATCTTGAGCTTCTCTTTGATGGACTGATAGTTGAGATGTCAGGGAGTATCTCAGATGGGCCTGTTGACCAGGGTAGCTTGATAGAATTTGGCTTCTATTTGTCTTTGGTGTCTTGGAACTGATCTTTTTTTTTTTTTTCATATTTTCTTGAAGGTCAGACCGCACCGTAAATGGCTGCCTACGTACTCCCGGGTTGAAGAAGATCAGGTCATTCGTAGTTCAGGCTGTTTGTCAGAATGGTTTGATTTTGGATTTTTTTATTTTTTGGATTTTTTTCTTAGTTTGACCGCACCAAAAATGGCTGCCTACGTACTCCCGGGTGTAGGGAGATCAGGTCATTTGTAGTTTTGGCTTTCTAGTGAAAAACTAAACCTGATTTGATTCGTAGGACCCGGATGCGGGTATGCATGTGTCTTAGACATAGTACCTTTTTAAGGTATCTGAATTGATGAGTTGGAGAAATTCATTCCCATCTATTTCTTATAGTTTGATAGCTCCCCCTATCAACACCTCCTCGACAATGAAAGGGCCTTCCCAATTTGGGGCAAACTTTCCTTTGGCTTCATCCTGATTGGCTAGGACTTTCTTTAGCACCAAGTCGTTTTCTTTGAATTGTCGTATTCGAACCTTTTTATTGTAGGATCTGGCGATTCTTTGCTAGTATAACTGTCTGTGGAAAATGGCTGTAGCCCTCTTTTCATCTATCAGGGATAGTTGATGATACCGGTCTTGCAACCACTAATCCTCGTCTATCTGAGCATCGATCAATACTCGCAAGGATTCCATCTTTACCTCTATGGGGAGTACTGCCTCCATGCCATAGACCAACGAATAGGGGGTAGCCCCAGTAGAGGTGCGCATTGACTTTCTGTATGCTAACAGGGTAAGAGGCAGCAGGTCATGCCATTCCTTGTGATTGGCGGACATTTTCTGCATGATCTTCTTGATGTTTTTATTGGTCGCTTCGATCGCACCGTTCATCTTGGGCCGATAGATGACGGAATTGAGATGCTTGATGTGGAACTTATTGCATAATTCTTTCATCATTTGATTGTTCAGGTTCTTGGCATTATCTGATACGATCACCTCCGGTTGTCCATATCGACAGACGATTTTGTTTCTGACAAAACTAATGATGACCTCTTTTGTGATTTTGGGAAAAGAGGCTACTTCAACCCATTTGGTGAAGCAATCGATCATGGTGCAGATGAATCGATGACCATTGCTGGCTTTTGGTTCCACTGGACCTATCACATCCATTCCCCACATGGAGAAAGGCCATGGTGAACTCATGTTGTGCAGCTCATTTGGAGGAGCGTGGATGGCATTTCCATGTATTTGGCATTGAAAACATCTCTTAATGTGATCGTCACAATCAGCCTTAAGAGAGATCTAATAATGTCTAGTTCTGATTATCTTCTTGGCCAGCAGATGACAGCTCATGTGTGGACCACAGACTCCACCATGGATTTCATCCATAAGTCTTTGGGCTTGCTCTTTGTCGAGGCATCTCAACAAGCCTATTCCAGCATCCCTTTTGTAAAGTGCATCTCCGCTCAAGTAGAACTTCATGTCCATTTTATGAATTCACTTTCGCTTTGATTGACATGCCCCAGTGGGTGTGAATCCATAGCGGAGATATTCCTTGATGTCTTGATACCAAGGCTGCTTGATAGGAGGTATTTCATCTGATACTTTTCCAATGTAATCTCCATATGTCGGGCCTTTTTAAATTGTGAACTTGATGTTGGGAAATCCACTCTTATAGGATATGCGAATTAATGTAGCCAACGTTGCCAATGCATCAGCGAAGTCATTCCGACCCCGAGGAATATGAACGAAGGTTATGTCTTCAAATTTCTGAGATATTTTGAGGACCTGCAGATGATAGGGTAGCAAATGTAGTTCTTTGGTGAGATACTCGCCGGTGGTTTGTCTGATGACCAGCTCAGAATCTTCGAAGACGAATAGGTGCTTGATAGGCATGGATTGGGCTAATTTCAACCCCATTATACAGCCTTCATACTCGACCGTGTTGTTGGTGTTGCTAAATTAAAGTTTGGTAGCCACGGGATACTACTTTCCTTCACTAGAGATGAGGACTGCCCTAGCTTCGGCACCTTTCATGTTTACTGCTCTGTCGAAATACATTTTCCATGGTTGGACTGTATTCTCTGACTGGAGTTGTTGAATTGTCATGATCCCATCATCTGGGAAATATGTGTCCAGGGGCTCGAACCCTCCTGAAGGTGCTTTAGCTAATTGATCTGCAATGCCTTGACCCTTAATTGACTTCTGAGTCACGTAGACAATGTTGAACTGCTGTAGGATCAACTGCCATTTGGACAGTTGGCAATTCAGCATTGGTTTGTTGAATACGTATTTGAGTGGATCCATGCGGGATATGAGGTAGGTCGTATGCCCATGCAAATAGTGTTGCAACCTCATGGCAGCCCATGCTAACGCACATCAGGTCTTTTTGATCAGGGTGTACTTCTGTTTACCACTGCTGAATCTTTTGCTGATGTAGTAGATAACTCTTTCTTTACTACTATCATCCTTCTATCCTAACATGCAACCCATTGTATTGTTATTAACTGGCAGGTCTATGAATAAGGGAACTCCATCCCTTGGGGGTACCAAAATAGGTGCTTCAGTCAGCTGCTTCTTGATGGCAAGGAAGGCTTGTTAACAGTCCTCATTCCATTTGGTGGAGGAATTCTTCCTTAACAGCTTGAAGATAGGTTCACAGGTTGTTGTGAGCTGTGAAATGAATCGGCTTATGAAGTTGATCCTTCCTAGGAATCCCCGTATCTCCTTCTCTAGTACGAGGTACGGGCATTTTAGTAATGGCTTTGATCTTGGCAGGGTCGAGTTTGATGCCCCGATTGCTCACCAAAAATCCTAGTAGCTTGCCTGCTTTGACGCCAAAAGCACATTTAGCGGGATTGAGCTTGAGGTTATACTTACGTAACCTGTTGAACAGCTTCCTGAGATGGTCGATGTGATCATCCTCCCTCCGGGATTTGATGAGGATGTCATCCACATAAACTTCATTCTCTTTGTGCATCATGTCATGAAAGAGGGTCATCATGGCTCGCTGATACGTGGCTCCGGCATTGATAAGGCCGAAGGATAGTCGTCTATAGCAGAAGGTTCCCCAGGGAGTAATAAAAGATGTTTTCTCCCGATCCTCTTCAGCAACCATAATTTGATGATAACCAGCAAAGCAATCCATGAAGGAATACATGCTGTACTGCGCGGATATTGTCGATCAGGATGTGGATGAAAGGTACCGTGAAATTATCCTTGAGGCAGGCTTTGTTCAAATCCCGGTAATCCACGTAGACTCGTACCTTCCCTCCGGGCTTAGGCACGGGACCTATATTTGACAGCCATTTTGGGTATGTTGATACCATGATGATTCCGGCTTTGAAATGTTTAACAATTTCTTCTTTAACTTTCAGACTCCATTCAGGTTTCAATCGCCTAAGCTTTTGCTTGACTGGTTTGAATCCATCTTTGATGGGCATTCAATAGATGACAATATTAGTGGATAAGCTAATCATGTCTTCATGTGACCATGCGAATACATCCTGGTACTGTTTTAGGAGTTTGATTAGGTCGACTTTTTGATTGGGTGTGAGGTCTGAACCTATTTGGATTTCTTTGAAGTTTTCGGTGGTTCCTATGTTGATGGTGGTGGTTTGTTCGAGGTTTGGTTTGGGTTTGTCTTCGACCCATTCTTTGATTTCCTCGGGCACCTCATAGTCATCTTCCTCATCTTGATCAATATCCATCAAGTCGAAGTTCATTTCCACATCAAAGTCGTAGTCATTTTGACAGGTTGGCATCTCATCAGCAGAGACACACACATCCAATGCTTGGGTCCTAAAAACAAAAATTCTTTCATTAATATATACAACTGCTTAAACATACAGAGCATTTGTAAAGCATGACAAAAGCTACTGCTATAACTGTGCAAGCAAAAGTAAGTAGTAAATAAAAGCATGATTAAGGGCAGATTGACTCTCTGCCCCTTTACCCTTTTCGACCGAGGCAAGGGACACTGCTCCAGTTGTCCAAGGTCAGATCCTCATGAACCGGGAGGATCAGGGATTTGTGATTATCTGTCTCATCTTGGATGATGACTGAGACATCCTTTATAATAAGGCCATGGATCTTCTTTGAATTGTTCCCTTTTCCCTTCTTGATGCGAGGAATTTGAACTTGATCCTCGTCGCCGCTGTCTGGGAGTTTATCATCTATGCCCTTGTAGTTGATAATGACTCTCATGTTAGCGAATGGGTCTCATCCTTCGTACAGGATCTTTTCTTTTCCCTTTTCACTGTCTGCCTCAGGCTTGAGGGCTTTTCTTTCATGGACAGGTATGATTGGAGGGAATAGCAAGGCTGATACCACAGTCGAGATTTTCCTCGCAGGTTTCACCCATCCAGCATTTGTGAGGTTTTGCAGCAGGATTGTGGAAGCATGAGCTTTGGGATGTTTATGTAGGTTTCGGTGGCTTGACCAGGATGAATATCCCAATCCTGCTCTCCTAGTCTGACTTAGGATTTGGACTGGCATCTTGATACCTTGTTTACCCTTCTCCAGGTTGGAAGCCCGAAGATACCATTTCTTGCCCCATTGTCATTACTTCGGTGGAGACTCTAGGTTTTAGGGCTGGTGCCCCGATAGGTAGATACTGAGTATCGCTCTCCTCTAGAGCTTGAAAACTGGTAGGTTCAATCCCCGCATCCAGGCTAATCACTGGCATATCCCCATGTATGTAGGTAGGGTATTTGGTTTGGCATTCACTATGATGAGGCTGCCGTTGATACTGTACTTGAGTTGTTGATGGAGGGTAGATGGCACTACCCCTGCTATGTGGATCCAGGGTCTGCCCAATAATAAGTTGTATCCGGTGGTGATGTTGAGCACCTCGAAAGATACGTAGAAAGTGTGTGGGCAAATCTCTAGAGGAAGCTCTATTTCCCCCATAGCCTATCGACGAGATCCATCAAAGGCCCGGATGACCATATGACTGGTTTTGATCTGGTTCGAATTGATCTTCATCCTTTCTAAGGTATCGTATGAACAAATGTTGAGGGATGATCCTCCATCGATGAGCACACCTCCGATCACATATCTGGAGGATATTACAGCTATATGCAGGGACTTGTGGTGGCCCATTCCCTCTGCCGGGATATCATCGTCAGTGAAAGATATCACATTGCTGTTGAAGATGTGCTCTATCACGTGATGGAATTTCTCGGTGTCCACTGTATGTGGCAAATGAGCTTCTTTTAGTACTTTTACTAAAATGTTGCGATGATCCTCTGAGGATAGGACCAAGTCGAGGATGGACATTTATTTAGGTGCGTCCTCCAAGCTTTGCACTATTTTGATTTCATTGTGTCCCATTTTGTTGAGGAACTCTTTGATTTTCTCTTCAGCCACCTTCTCTTTTGCTTTGATGACTGGTTTGATTACCCGCTGCGGTAGGTATAAGGGATTGTCCTTCTGCACAACAATAACATTATTTGAAGTGGAGCCTTCATTGTCCCTATCGTTCCATGGGACACACTTCAGACTGATGATTAGATACTGAGGTCTGAAGGGCAAGATTAGAGGCTGAGGTGCAGCCAGCTTCACAGGATCTGGTAGTTCTTGAACCCCTTTCCCGGGTAGTATTAAGGGTTTGAGAGTCGACTCCCCATCGCAGGATATGACAACCACTGTGTTCTGGTTCCATACAGTGGGGATCCAGAAAGTGTCATTGTCTGGGATATCGAGGATTTGATTACCCTTTATCAGGTTCCCATTTTTAATCATGTCTTGAATCAAGTTACGAAGTGCCCAGCAATCTTCAGTATCATGGCTGGGTGAATTTGAATGGTACTGACATATTTGGTCAGGTTTGAATTTTCTGGCTCGAGGGTTCAATGGAGGTAACAAGTCTGCAACCATTCTTTCATTGATTATCATTTGAAGGATTTCTTCCATTGATTGATTTAGGTTGGTGGAGTTCCTTTAGAATAGGAATTTCCCATCTGCTCGGAGATTCTCTTCTTCGGCCACCCTGTTGGCCCAAAGATCATTCTCATTAGACTGGTATTGACTTCTCAAGGAAGTGATCTCCGGTGTGGGAGGACGATCGACAATGGACTGGTTGATTTGTTTCACCATATTCCTGGTGATCTGATGCTGGTAAACGACCAGTTCTGTTAACTGCTCGATCTGCTCCTTGATAGACTTGATCTCCTGCTTTATCATGAACCGCCTTTCAAAAACTTCCCAACTATCTGGGTTGGTGTTGTTGGATTGAATTGATTCTCCCACATAACGGAGGTAATTGGATCCTTCTACATTTGTGGTGCTGATCATGTTGACATTCTCTTCTTTATGCTGTGGCAGAGGATTGTCCTGCACATGGGGTTGCTCAGGCTTTGTGACCACAATCTCTCCGTTGTCAATCAAGTCTTGTATTTTGTTCTTGAGAGACCATCAGTCTTGGGTGTCATGGCCTGGAAATCCAGAGTGATAAGCACACTTCTTGCTTGGGTTGAAATTTTAACCATTAGTGTTGGTTGGTGGAAGGAGTTGGACAATCTTCTTCTGAGCTATCAGAAGTTTGAATACGTTCTCAAGTGAATCCCCTAGAGGGGTGAAAGTTCTTCGACGCCTAACCTCTATATTTTTCTAGAGTGGAGGGTTTGAAGGTTGTGCTGGATTTTGAAAAGGGGTATAATTCTTCTTTTGAATGGGCATACTATTTGACTCGCCCCTTGGATTTTGTCCTTATAATACTAAGGAGATCTTTCTTTTTGTGCACCCTCCGAGGATTATTCCCGTAATTTTCGGACTAGATATGCTCAACGACAGCTTCGAGGGCGGTTAGATCTTTTATCTTCCCGGATTTGAGCCCTAATTCGGCCATTTCGCCATGTTTGATTATTTCAGAGAATGGTTTTCCTTTGCCTGCTAGGATCCCTCTCATAATAAGGTGCTTCTTGGAGGTCGATGAAGGTCATGACTATTTTAGATTCAGTCATAGCTGGGGTGACTTATGCTGCGACCCGTCTCCATCGCTGGGCATATTCTCTGAATGATTCAGTGTTATTCTTCCTGATCTTGGTAATTTGGTATCTGTCTGGAGCCAGCTGAGATTGGAAGCTGTATTGACTGAGGAAGGCGTGGGCCAGTTCTTCCTAACTGTGGATTTTAGAGTTTTCCAGACGGGCGTACCATGCTCCCGCCTCTCCGGTTAGACTTTTCTAAAAGAGCTGCATTCGAAGCTTCTCATCCTCTGCATAGAATCCGAGTTCTCCAATGAATACTTTTAAATGTGTGTAAGGATCTCCTGTTCCAACATACTTTTCGAAGTCAGGAGTCTTAAATTTTTTGGGATAACGAGCCCCGGGGAATATACAGAGGTCGGAGTAATTGACATTACCGAATGCCCCAATCCCTTTGATTGATTAGGAGAGCTTCCTCCATTTGTTGTACTTTCTTCATAATGTCACCAGTTTCCTGTTCTTTGATGAGGGGGGTGATTTCAGGGGTTTTGTTGGTCGTGTCTTGGTTTTGTGGTCCAGGAATTTGAGTTTTGGCCTTTTCAGTTTCTTCCCACCAGCACTACCATCAGATGCTCCTAGTTCTGTGTGAGCTTGAGACTGTTTCCCTCTAAGGGCCTTGCTTTGTTCTCGTAGACAACCGGCTAACTCGGCTATCTGATTTTTCAGTCCTTCAAACTCTTCCCAGGATACCGGGGCGGATTCTGTCTGAGCACTAGAAGCCATGTCCGTGGATGGACTGGGTGCTTTAGATTTAGACTTAGTGACAGGACCAATTCTTACCTACAACAAAACGTAGGTATGTTAATTTCCTGATGTAGGTAAGAACAGGATGCATGATGTGTCTTTTAGATTTGATCCTGCAAATCGAGGTTAGTTGTTTTGATGGCAGGATGACATGGTATTTTGATAGGGAAAGTAAATATTTCATTATGATATTTACATTGTGCTCCTTGATAATTGGAGGCTTAACATGGAATTGAAAGAGGAAGGCATGAAGAAGCTTCCCTTCAGATTTGGTTAATCAGAGGCTGATCTATCCTAGGTTACTCTCGCGGCTTTTGTTTCGGCATGAAGGTTCCCATATCATTGCAATCTACTAGAGGGAAAATTAATCCGATTGTTCAACTGGAGCGAATCTGGGTGGTGCATTTTCATAAGCCCCAGAGACTTAGCTGTCCCTAGAGACATTACTTATCACCGACTGGGTTTTCCTCCTTGTGAGAGGGACACACAACATACATTCACATACATCATGCCTCACCGTTGTGCATATAATGACATGGGTGCGAAGCACTAAATATGGGTGCGAAGCACTAAAAAGCAGGAAAGCATTCATTCACATTCATTCAATGTAAAGATGCAGCATTCACTCATTCATTGACTGTGGAGACGCAGAATTTCACGCATTTAATAGTTTTGAAAGGGAAATGTTTGAAAAGATTTGAAAGCGGCCTAAGCCATCTACTGTCCCCAGCAGAGTCGCCACCTGTCGACGTTGGTTTAAAAAATTCGCGGGTCGGGTCACAACCCGGATCTTTTAATCTCTTTTCCTAAGTTCTCTCTACCCTCACTCTTTTTATTTAGGAAAAAGGTTTTGAAGGGTTTTTTTTAGGAGAAAGGCCAACATATATCATGTTGACTATTTGAATGTTTTATAGAGTCGCCAGTTGGTAGATTTGAAATGGTTGTACTAACTCAACCGAGTTTTGTTTGAAAGAGGTCCAATTGCTGGACACTGTCGAAACTTGATCTTTGAAAACAAAGTTTTGAGCTCGGGGGGGGGGGGGGGGGCTTGGTTAAGTGTGGGGAAGGTGTTAGGCACCCCACGACTCCCGTGTAAACACGGTACCGCATCTTTTCAATATTTCCCTTTAAAACTGGAATGCGTGAGTAAATGCTGTTTGAAAATTGGGCCTATTGATTTGATTGATATTGAACCTATATACGAAGGGTTTAATTTGATTTGAAAATCAGTCTTTCATTTGATTTGCAAAAGCATTTAATTTGATTTTCTTGAAAAGCTATTTTTTGATTGATTTGAAAATGATATTTTAAAAGCTGGTTTATCAAACCCTTACGCTGCCATAGGAATTGAAGCCTGTTGATACTTCTAATTTTATCTTTATAGCCTTAAGGCTACATGTGAATGGTGTTTTGTCGGGCTGCGAAGCATCCTCGACCACATAATATACAAGTGTTGGTCTCCTCATGGGTATGAAAACCATCGGAGGGATGCTGACAAGACAATCGATAATTTTTCATTATCTTGAGACCTTAAATCCGGATAATCGTTTTAAGGTCTGTTTACATGTACATTTTTACAGAACAACTGGCGGCGTACATTTGTAAATCGGAGTTTGTTCATCGTGGGAATCAGATTCTGATCGTTTTGATCGCGAATCCCACGATTCCTAGGCTCACATATGAGTAGCCAAAACCTGCACAGTTCAAATTTGTACAGAAACAGATAAATATCCCAAAATTTCCAGAACCAAGGATTCATTCAGTAAATCCCGATCCGCACGGCCAAAGCGTCTCGTTCCCACTAGATAGCGATCTAAGGGACGCGAGGTTGCTTTTGAAGCTGAAACTAGAAAAAAGCTAGATTTAAGAAAATCTCCGCCATTCTAGCTTCCCGGTTCAGTCTGGAGGTATTGAACCGTTTGAAAACTAGAATTGGCAAGATTTAAATAAATCTAGTCCGCCTGCAGATATATCAGTGTCAATTCATATAAGATGATTATTTAAAGCAGTAGTTGAATATAAAGCGAGTAAAGCAATATATATATATATATATAAATATATATATAAAAGCTGTAAGGGGCGATGGGTTTTCACGCCGGTGCTCGGACTGGAATTAATATATATATATATATATATTGACAGAAACGTAGTCAACCAAGACTGGGAATAGGACTAGTGATGGTGAAGGCTGCTTATATATGCATAAATATATAAAAAAGCAATAAAAAGGCCACAGAATGATCCAGGCCGAAATGGAATGTAAATGTACATAAAATTAGTCAATCAGGGACTGGAAAGATAACCCAGTAATGGTGAAGTGTGCAAAAACAGTATAAAGGCCACGAAATAGTCCAGGCCAGAATGGAATGAAAATTGCAAAAAAGTAGTCAACCAATGACTGGGAAGATAACCCAGTATGGCGAAGTGTGCAAAAACAGTATAAAGGGTGATGGGTTTTTACGCCGGTACCCGGACTGAATTGAAATATATATATATATATTGACAAAAATGTAGTTAGCCAAGACTGATACGAGGACCAGTGATGGTGAAAATCGTTCATATATGCGTAAATATATATAAAAGCGGTAAATTACCTCAAATTTGACATCCGGGCTTGACAGAATTGAAATGTTAGTATATATACAGTTAAATATATAAAAAAAGGGCCAAACCCGGACTGGGAAGATAACCTAGTCCGGCGGAGTTGCCAGAACGTGTGTGCTAGTGCATTGAAGCTGCTGGAGCTGAAGGATCGTCAATCCGAGTTGTAGAAATGCCAGAAAATCAGTTTATGTACAAAAATATACCAAATTTTGACGAAAACGGCCACGAAACTATGTTCCAGGCATTTTTAGAAAACGAAACTTAACGTGCAACTGTATAAAAGTACGAAGAAGTAATATTTACTTTCTGATCGTGAAAATACTTATAATGGACTGCTACACGAGCTTTTCGCCAAATTGTAGGCTCTATACGTGAAAATCTATCGGTTATTTTATGATATGTGGTAGTATATGGGTATATCTACGTGTGAAAATATTTGGGTTTAGAAGAGGTGTAAAAGTCAAAAAATTGAACTGCCAGAGCTTCGCTGCGTTTTTTAATTTTTGAAAATGAGGGGGGGGGGGGGGGTGGCCTCATATTTATAGACCAGGGAGCCTCCACTCTACCTGCTGCTATCTCAGGTAGAGGTGTGGCTCCCCTGGTGGGGCCCGCGGTTCTGGGTTCCGTCATCTTGAAGTACGTGTACTCCGAACAATGCGCAATCGAAGTCAAAACTTTCTAACTTTTGATCGGAGCGTCTGTTTGAGGCGTACGATACCTTTTCGGAAAGCCCTCACCGAGAGTGTTTCAATGACATGGGATAAAATGTTTTTCAGGTCTGAGAAGACGAGTTCATAACCAGGTCTTCGATTTCCCGTAGTTTGTCCGTTGAGCTGTCTTGCGTCGTTTACACCCGGGAACGTCGTTATGGTTCATTCTGACTTCGATGGCATCAATTTAGCTTGAGTTTGACTGAACCGACTGAGAGTTGATACAATGACCATTTTGCCCCTCCCGGGGTGGTCCTTGGTGGATCTGCCTTCCCAGGGTTATCTTTGGGGCTGAATTGCACTTCCCGGATTGACGCCGGGGTTGATTTGTACTTCCCGGGATGAGATCGGGGATGACTTGACACGTCCTAGGTTGATGTTAAGGTTAACCTATACCTCCTGGGTTGATATCGAGGCTGACTTGACTACTCGATATTGAGATCAGGATTGATCGGTACCTCCCGGATTGATGCCAAGGCTGACTTGTACCTCTCAGATTGCCGTCGAGGCTGATTTGAAGGCCCGATATTTAGATCGGGGTTTGACTTGATGGCCCGATCAGAGATCAGGGTTGATTTGACGGTCCAATCGGAGATCGGGGTTGATTTGATAGCCCGATGTTGAGATCGGAGTTGATCTAATGGTCCAATTGGAGATCAGAACTGGATAGACGGTCCGATTGGAGATCAGAGCTAGATAGACGGTTCAATTGGAGATTGGAGCTGGATTGACGATTCGATTAGAGATCAGAGCTGGATTGACGGTCCGATTGGAGATCGAGGCTGGATTGACGGTCCGATTGGAGATCGGAGCTGGATTGACGGTCCAATTGGAGATCGGGGCTGGACTGACGGTCCGATTGGAGATTGGAGCTGGATTGATGGTCCGATTGGAGATCAGAGCTGGATTAACGGTCCGATTGGAGATCAGCACTGGATAGACGGTCCGATTGGAGATCGGAGCTGGATAGACTGTCTGATTGGAGATCGAAGCTAGATTAACGGACTGATTGGAGATCGGAGCTGGATTGACGGTTCGATTGGATATCAGAGATGTATTGATGGTTTGATTGGAGATCAGAGCTGGATTGACGGTTTGATTAGAGATCGGAGATGGGTTGACGGTCCGATTGGAGATCGGAGCTGGATAGACAGTCCGATTAGAGATCGGAGCTGAATTGACTGTCCGATTAGAGATCGAAGCTGGATAGACTGTTCGATTGGAGATCAGAGCTAGATTAACTGTTCGATTGGAGATTGGAGCTGGATTGCCGGTCTGATTGGAGATCGGAGCTGGATTGACTGTCCGATTGGAGATCGGAGCTGGATTAAAGGTTCGATTGGAGATCGGAGCTAGATTGACAGTTCGATTAGAGATCGGAGTTGGATAGACAGTCCGATTGGAGATCGGAGTTAGATTGACGGTCTGATTGGAGATCAGAGCTGGATTGGCAGTCCGATTGGAGATCAGAGCTGGATAGAAGGTCCAATTGGAGATCAGAGTTAGATTGACAGTATGATTGGAGATCGGAGCTAGATTAACGGTCCGATTGGAAATCAGAGTTGGATTGACGGTCCGATTAGAGATCGAAGGTGGATAGATGGTCCGATTGGAGATCAGAGTTGAATTGATGCTCTGATTGGAGATTAGAGCTGGATTGACAGTCCGATTGGAGATCAGAGCTGGATTGTCAGTCTGATTAGATATCAGAGCTGGATAGACGGTCCAATTAGAGATCAGAGCTGGATTAACTGTTCGATTGGAGATCGGAGCTGGATAGACGGTCCGATTGGAAATTGGAGTTAGATTGACGGTCTGATTGGAGATCGAAGCTAGATTGACGGTCCGATTGGAGATCGGAGTTAGATTGACGGTCCGATTGGCGATCGGAGTTAGATAGACCGTTCGATTGGAGATCGAAGTTGGATTGACGGTCTGATTGGAGATCGGAGCTGGATAGATTACCGATATTGGTGATCGGATTTGATTGGAGTACCGACATTGGTGATCGGATTTGATTGGTTTACTGATATTAGGGATCGAATTTGAGTTTACCGATATTGGGGATCGGATTTCAACTGAATGACCGGTATTGGCGGTCGAATTTGGATTGAAAGACTGGTATAGGTACTGAGATTGGCTTGATTGACGGTTTTGTCCTCCCACAGTGCTCGGATTGATGTAAGGAAAATTTTGAGTGTCCACACTAGGCATGCAGAGATCTTGATTAGCTATGGCGCGGCTCGCGCCACCTTCAGTGTATTTCTAGCGCGCCCCGCACCAGTCTGCATTCCTGCCCAATTTCTCCTCTTTTCTTCCTTTAAGCTTTAATTCACCTAAAACAATTAAACAACTTATTAAGCTCATATACACATAAAACATGTAATAAAACCAAACGTAAAGGAATAACAAATCATGAATATCGTGTAGTTATCAAATTCCCCCACACTTAGTCTTTTACACGTCCTCGTGTAAACCAAAAGTTTGATTTTCAATAACTCTACTCAACCATAATGTCAAAAGATTTCAAGATCAAATCATGATTATCAACACTAAACCCACAAAAACATAATCAATGCTTCATTAATCAACTCAAGATAACCACCTCGTCACTTCGCCAATGAATTTCATTAAGTCAAATTGTATCCACATAAGCACTCTTCTATGATCCACACACTTACTCAACTTAGTTACCATAGAACAAAAACCGTGCACACCACTCAAAAACTCAAAACATACTTTTTCTGCTTTATTTTTTACCAGAACCCTTTCATTTTCCTCTTTGTTTCCGGTGAGTGCATTTTATGCTCCGTTTCACCTTCCTCAATCATTCTTTTGTAAGTGAGTGCATTTTATGTTCCATCTCACTTATTCACACGTGTTTATGGGAGAGTGCGTTTTACGCTCCATCTCATCCCACCACATTATTTCTCTTTTACTTCTTTTTCTCTTTATCAATACTTTCTTTGATTTTCAACTTTGAAATGTTTTTTTTCACATGGTCCTGCAAAAAGCATAAGCAGTTCAATAGTTCTAAAGCATGAGATTAGTGCACATAGACAACTCCACAGATAACTAAGCCAAATGAGCATATATCACATGTTCAAGTACCCATGCGACACAAATTCAATTCAAATCAATTACTATGGATCATGACTTAGTTTTTCTCAATCAATAACCAATTAAGCATCAAACAGATTTTGAAATTTAGCATTGATTTTCAATTTTTTGACTTTAACCTTCGAACACATAGGCAAATAGAATTATGGAAATCAAAATTTTCAAAGGCATCAAATTTTCAAATTTCCTATCAAAATCGGATCAATATCCCTAAATAAAATAAAAACCTAAATCTTTCCCCCACACTCAAACCTTATATTGGCCCCAATGTAAGAAAATCATGAAAAGAAGAAAGAACTATATGTAAATAAAAAAACTAATAAGTAAAAGGATGGAAAAATCAAATCTCAGATTTTGGGTTACCTCCCAAGCAGCTGCTCTTGTTTATTATCATTGGCTTAACATCATCCTTCTCATTCTATGTAATCAGAGTTGTGAACTTCAAGTGGACTGGTAACAGTTTCAGCTCTAAATTAGGAACATTTTATTCATCGTGATACTGTTCCTTTTCAGCCACCAAATCCTCCTTGTATAATTGTATTCGATCAAAAGATTCCTGCACTGAATAATCCACAACATCAAAAGCAAAAACAGATTTAACATTACCAAGATACCTTTTAGCCTCATATACGTTGAACTAGAACTTTACATTGTCTAATTCCATAGTAAAAGTTCGATGGTATGTATCACTTATTGTTTCTGTTCGTTGTATCGATGGAGATGAATCCACGTCTTTCTTGTAGAGATCTGTAGAACTTATCAAATCATTCCCCTATTCCTCTTGTTCCTTCTCTTTATCAAATTCTATATTACTGTCTGTTCCCGAAGTAAGCACTGAATCCTCCTTTTCCTCTTCGTCACATCCCATTGCATGTAAGTTCTCAACAAACTGAGGAGTTAACTTCCCTAAGCATTGAGATTCCATACTAGTAATCGTGGTAGCAAGCTGATTCATCTGATTCTCCAACATATGGATAGAAGTCCTTGTCTCTTGCTGGAACTGTTGCGTCTGATTCATGAAAGCTTTGAACATATCCTCCATAGACGTTCCAGAATTAGCAGGTACTTCGTAGCTCAAGTAGAAGTGATCTCTCCATCTGAGATTGTGAGTTTCTGCCCAAGGATCATATTGATGCTGATGATGTCCTAAGTATGTTCCCACGACATTGACGTGTTGCACAGTTTCATCCTCATGCAATATTGGACAAGCATCACTAGTATATCCTGACTTTGAGCAAATTCCACACTCTTTTGCAACTTGCATATTCCCTGTAGCCATTTGATGAACCAAAGCAGTTAATTCAGAAGTCTGTTGTTCAATATAACTTGCACTTACCCCATTTACCCTTTGAGGTGTATGATCCATCCTAGTTCCATACTGCTGCGAGTTAGCTGCCATGTTTGCAATTAATTTCCTTGCCGCTTCTGGAGTCTTGTCTACAAGTGCTCCTCCACTTGCTGCATCAATTAGCTTCTATCCATTGGTAGCAACCCCTCATTGAAGTACTGAATCAAGTGATAGTCATCGATTCCGTGAGGTGGACAGCTGGAACACAACTTCTCGAACCTTTCCCAATACTCATAGAGATTCTCTCCGTTGAATTGCCTGATCCCGCTTATTTCCTTTCTTATGCTAGCAACTCTCGAAGCAGGAAAGTATTTCTCCAAGAATAACTTTTGCATCTCCGGCCATGATCGTATTGATCCTGAAGGAAGATAGTATAACCAGTCTTTAGCCAAATCTGCTAATGAGAACAAAAAAAGTCTAAGCTTGATCTGCTCTTCTGGCACTCCTTGTGATTTCATTGTGGAACACACCACATGGAACTCCTTTAGATGCTTATATGGATTTTCAGCTGTAAGACCACAAAAAATAGGCAAAAGACGAATTAGTCCATAGTTAAGTTCAAAAGCAACATTTAAAGTAGGATATTCAATACACAAGGATGGTTGATCAAGGTCTGGAGTAGCTAGTTCTTTTAAAGTTCTGTTGTTTCTTGGCACCTCCATCTTTTCCTTTCCAAGTGTTGGAACAAGAGTTTCTTTTGTATCTGCAATTTTCTCTATCTCTTGATCAAAATTTAAGTCAATAAAGTGAGAGGATTGAGTCATAAAATAAAAAAGGAAAAAAATGAGAACAATTGAATAAATAAAAACAAATAACACTCCCCGGCAACGGTGCCAAAATTTGGTAGCTGTCGTTTACACTACTAAATTTACCTTACTCTTTATTCAACTAACTCAAGAATTAGTATAGTAATAAGCAAGGATCGATCCCACAGAGAGTGAATTGTCTTTTATCTATCCAAGTATTTCCAATGAATTGAGGATTTTAGTTTGAAAAATATAATTAACTAAAGTGAATAATAAATAAAATATTAATGAGTGAAAGAATTCAATTCTTCAGTTCAGTATCCACTTTTCACAATTATGATTTCACCAAGTGTTTATACTATTTATCTTCTAATGAGATTAATAACCCTAGATAACTGCGATCGCAAATTACCCAAAATTCTCCTTAAGTGTAGATCTAATGCGACGATTGCCAATAAAAGATTCTAACTAACATACAACCTAGAACTATCCGTCTAGATTTAATATGATAGAAGCATGAAGAATGAGAATTAGATTATTCCAAGCAATAATTACACAATCAGGAACTATTTAACTTATCTTCTGAAAATCTTAACAATATTCAAAAGCTTGACCACAATCAAATAACATTAATTGCTACTTATGATTAGACATACATCGTTTGCTTAATATATATCTTAATCTAGCATACATGAAAGTTTATGTAAATCAGTAGAATAAATCTCATATACGAAAGAATAAATAATTTAAATTTGATCAAACCATTAATTGAGAATAAGGTTCAACATCCCTTCAGAATTGAATTGAAAGTGTTAGCCCATATCTTTAAGAATTCCTAGATCCAAGATGAAAGATGAAAGATGAAAGATAAAAGAGAAGATCCCCTAAACCTAGGAAAACTACTCATATTTATAGCCTATCAAAACCCTAGTACAAATAGGCAAGCCTCCAATCCTTTCCCAACTCAACTTCATGTTTTAAATAATAAATTCTGGCCAGATCCGTCCGACCGGTCTCTTCACAAGGCGGCGCCCCCCGCGCTAGGTATGCAGAGATCTTGATTCGCTACGGCGCGACCTGAGCCACCTTCAGTGTATTTCTAGCGCGCCCCGCACCAGTCTGCATTCCTGCCCAATTTCTCCTTTTTTCTTCCTTTAAGCTTTAATTCACCTGAAAATAATTAAACAACTTATTAAGCTCATATACACATAAAACATGTAATAAAACCAAACGTAAAGGAATAACAAATCATGAATATTGTGTACTTATCAACAGGCCAGCCCCAGTCTCAACCCGGGAGGTACAGATCACCCCCGGTCTCAACCCGGGAGGTACAGGCCAACCCCGGTCTTAAATTAGGAGGTACAAATCAACCCCGATCTCAACCCAGGAGGTACAGGTCATCCCCGGTCTCAACCCGAGAAGTCGGTGAACTTTGGGAACAAAACTGAAGACTCACAACATCTCCAGAGGAAAACCTGGAGTGACCAAGTCAGCCTCAGAGACAACACTGAGGACTAACAGACTCGAATGGGATCCAAGTCTTGGAAATAGCCCCAAGAAGTCAACCAAAGGCCATACCGACAACAAAGGCAACCCCAAGAGGGGTAAAATGGGTATTTTACCAATAAGCCAATTCGATCAAAATCAAGCCTAATTGATGCCACCAAGGTCAGAACAAACCATAACGATGATCCTGAGTGCAAATAGCGCAAGACAGCTCAACGGACAAACTGCTTTATCCCATGAATCGAAGACCTCATTATGAATGCATCTTCTTTGACATGGAAAATGTTTTATCCCATGTCATTGTGACACTCTCAGCGAGGGCTTTCCGAAAAGGTATCGCACGCCTCAAATGGACGCTCCGATCAAAAGTTAAAAAGTTTTGACTTCGACCTCGCGTTGCTCGGAGTGCACATACTTCGAGACAATCGAACCCGACACGTGGGCCCCACCAGGAGAGCCGTACCTCTACCTCTAGTAGTAACAAGTAGAGTGGAGGCTCCCTGGCCTATATATAGAGGTGCACCCCCCTCTCATTTAAAAAATTCAAAAACGCTCTGAACCTCTGCCCACTTGATTTCCAATCATTTTCAAGTCTTCCAAACCCAAATTTTTTCACTCTAACACGTAGATATACCCACATACTACCACATATCAGAAAATTACAGGTAGATTTGGATGTTTATAGCCTACGATTTGGCAAAAAGCTCGTGTAGCAGTCCATTGTGAGTTTTTTTACGATCAACAAGTCAATACTACTTCTTTGTACTTTTATACACTTGCATATCAAGTTTTGTTTTCTAAATATGCCCGAAACTTAGTTCCGTGGCCGTTTTCGTTAACTTTTGGTACATTTTTGTACATAACCTCAATATCTGGCATTTCTACAACTCGGATTGACGATCCGTCACTTCCAGCAGTTTCAGCATACTTGCATCTTCGTTATAAGCAACTTCGCCGGACTGGGTTATCTTCCCAGTCCGGGTTTGGCTTTTTATTTTTTGTATATATTTAATTGTATATATACTAACTTTTCAATTCTGTCAAGTCTGGATGTCAAATCCGAGGAAGTTTACTGCTTTTATATATATATTTATGCATATATAAGTAACTTTCACCACCACTGGGTTCTCTTTCCAGTCTTGGTTGACTACATTTCTGTCTATATATATATATATTTATATTTCGGTCCGACCTGGATCATTCTGTGGCCTTTATACTATTTTTTCACCCTTCACCATTACTGGGTTATCTTCCCAGTCACTGGTTGACTACTTTTCTGTACATTTACATTTCAATTCGGCCTAGATTATTCTGTGGCCTTTTTACTGCTTTTATATATAAATATGCATATATAAGCAGCCTTCACTACCACTGCGTTATCTTCCAAGTTTTGGTTTCTGTCAATATAAATATATATATGTATATATATATATATATTTTAATTTCAGTCCGGGCACAGGTGTGAAAACCCATCACCCTTTTTACTATTTTTCTATATATAGTTTAATTCTGTCCAGCCTGGATCATTCTGTGGCTTTTATACAGCTTTTATAAATATATATATTTTAATTTCAGTCCGGGCACCGGTGTGAAAACCCATCGCCCTTTACAACTTATATATATATATAATTATATATATATATATATATATATCATGCTTTACTAAGTTTTATTAAATTGTTGCTTTAAATATTTATTCTATATGAATCGGCACTGACATATCTGCGGGCGAACTAGATTTATTTAAATCTCGCCAACTCTAGCTCTCAAACGGTTTAAGATCGGTACAGATAGAACCGGGAAGCTAGAATGGTTGAGATTTACTTAAATCTAGCATTTTCTAGTTTTAGTTGCAAAAGCAACCTCGCGGCCCTTAGATCGCTATCTAGTGGGAACGAGATGCTTCGGCCAGGTGCGAACCAGGATTTACTGATGAATCCTTGGTTCTGGCGATATTTGGGTATATTTCTGTATAAATTTGAGCTGTGCATGTTTATTGGCTACTCATATGTGAGCCTAGGAATCATGGGATTCATGATCAAACTGATCAGAATCTGATTCCCACGATGGACAAACTCCATTTTACAAATGTACCCTGCCAATTTTTCTGTAAAAATATACATACAAAAGACCTTAAAATGGTTATCCGAATTTAAGGTCTCAACATAGTGAAAATATGGTTTGTCGTGTCACAGTCCTTCCGATGGCTATCATGCCTATGATGAGACCGACACTTGTATATATTATGTGGTCGAGGATGCTTCGCAGCCCGACAATCACCATTTCAATTGTGCCTAAAGGCTGAACTAGATAAAACTGAAGTATCGATATGCTTCAATTCCTATGTTAGCGTAAGGGTTTGATAACTTGCTTTTCAAAACATCATTTTAAATCTTTTCGAAGAAGAAAGCTTTTGCAAATCAAATCAAATACTTTTGCAAATCAAATCAAAGACTTTTTGCAAATCAAATCAAACCCTTCGTATATAGGTTCAACGATGCATAAGACATGCTTTCCATCAAACATAGGGCTAATTTTCAAACAGCATTCATGTGACACCCCCAAATCCGGGTACTTCATTTCTATATGATCTGGTGTTCACTTTCTAATATAACATACATCTACCCAATAAAACTTCAAAGTAGAATACAACCTTCATAAAACTTAAATAAAATCTTCCTTAAATAAGGGTTACAACTTTCTCAAATAAATCCTAGGGTTTAATCTAACCTTGACATAAACAATAAAGTGCGGAAATAAAAACATAACATAAGAGTCTTATAACAATCATTCCAAATAATTAAACAAGTCTTCACTTGTTTAGCTTCCCTTTGCCTTTACTCGTTGACGGGGCATAAACATTTTCAACTTTAGCTGCAATGATTATTTAATATGCAAGAGTGAGCAAACAACAGCTCACTAGAATTTAATAATAATAAAGACATGAAAGAATATCTCTAAAAAGATTTGAAAAACTTTGCTTACTTCAATAATAAAGAATTGAATAATAATTCTTTCATCACAATTATAATTCGAATATAGAATTCATCTGAGGGTCATAAGACCTTGAACTTTTGTCCTAGATTATAAACATTTTTATTTAAAACCTTTAACAGTCACTAAGACTATGGACCTTAACTCGTACTTAGGGGGGATCAACCATTCGTACCATGTATTGTGCACAAACATCTTAACGCTTTCGCATAGTAACCTCCCATAATAAATAGGGTTGTTCAACTCAGAATTTGAATACCAGTCTGCACTAAAGGAAGTTTGGTTTGGATAAGCTTACAAAGGAAATTTAGAATTTAAGTTCATCAACTAAAAATTAGTTGAATTGATAAGTGGTTTTTATCACCACTTATTCGGATAGTAACCAACTTATTTTGTTGCATAAATCAAGTATCGTTGTGCTTTTCACGTGTTTTTGCTTTGTTTGGTATTTTGCATGTTTTGAACCTCCCTTGGTGCAAATTGAGCTTTAAAGGACATAAGATGGCCAAAAGGAGCAAGAATGGAATGATGGCATGACAATGGGAAGAAAATTCAATCCGGACATCGTTTGGGTGGTTCATGTTCATTTCATGTTCTTGGATTGGAACTTGGTTCATATTGTAGAGCTTCTTCTAAGCTTTCTGGAACATCTTGAATCATCCTAATCGGAGTTCGGAGGCGAGAGTTATGCCCCGTATACCAACAGACGTTAAACTTCATGGTTTTGGGTTATCATTGCACAGCGTCACTTGGAGCTCAATTTTAGCCTTCATCCATCCATTATTTCTCAATGCTTAAAGAAATGAAAGTTGTAGAACTCTTCGATAGTTTTGATTTGACAGGTGGCAGGCTTCGTAACTCTTCCCAGATCAAAAGTTATAGCCGTTTTACTAGAGGACACTGCAGCAGGAAATCCTTGGCGTGGGCGCGCGGATTTCTAGTGCATTTTGGGCGCGGCCGTGCCAGTCCAGCATGCTGCCAGACTTGACTTTTCAATTTAATGGGCTTGGCTTGAGCAAAGGATATATAGGGGGCTCGTTTGTGGCAAGAAAGGGGATGAGATATTGGCCTTAAGCCTTAGCCCTAGCTTGTTCTTCCATTTCCTTTACATTTCTTGTATAGATTAGGAGTAGATTAAGTCTAGATTAGGGTTTAGTTTAGGTAGTTAGTTTCAAGGGTTAGATTAGGTTTGAAGATTGAAGCAAATGGATAGCATCAAAGATCCAAACTTGGAGAAAGACTAAAGATTTGCATTCTCTATCTCTATATTCTCCTTGTTATCATTTTGTATTCGGATAATGTTTATGAACCTTGTGGATGATATATTTGAGTTGTCTATGACTTAAATTGTATTTTGAGGTTTCAATGGAACCTAATGAGTAGTTGATGTTGATTTACCTTCCATGTGGTTCTTATTTGATTGTTATGTGATCGTCTACTGCGATATATGCTTTTATTGCTTAATTGAGTCATGACCAATTACTGTGATAACCTATGTGGGATTGAAACACGAAGTGTAGGTTTAGATCCAATCGCGGTAGTAGGCGATTGTACGTTTACATGACGTTGGTCGTATGATTTGTGCTTAGGATAAACATATACCGAAGCGTTGCTCGTAGTCAATAGAGAATTTGAACTTAATCCCTAATTATTTGTAAACACCATAGACATATAGGGGTTTAGATAATGTAGGTGTGCACGCGTGTTCTATCATCTGTGGATTGTATGTGGTATGGAGTAGGTGCATTAAAAGATGGCCTTCTCTCACTTTAGTGTTCTCGGCTAACAAACTTGACGATTAATTTGACCTAATTGGAAGTATCTCGACTTAGACGAATCATTAGGGGAAATTGGAATCTCTTATCTTCATTATCTGATTTTACTCTAGGATTAATTAGTTTAAGTTTAATTCCTTGCCTAGTTAACTTAGTTTAAATTTAATCTCTTTATTGCTCGTTTAAATAAGACTGAAATGTTTATGTGTTAGTGGTTTGGCGATCTTTTATCTGTTAATTCTTCGTGGGAACGATATCTGTACTTACACTTTATTACTTGTTGACCGTGTATACTTGCACAAATATATTGATCGGTAAACCGACCAACAAGTTTTTGGCGCCGTTGCCGGGGAATTAATTGGATAACTGTTTGCCAACATTAGTTTCAATCATATTAGTCTTAATTTAAACATTTTAATTTTGTTTTAATTCTCTTTCTATATTCTCTTTTTTGGAACAATGGACTTAAATTTTTATCCATGGAACTACGCAAGGCAAGAGCAACCAAGGGAAATAGGGAATGGTGGCGTCGACCCAATTGCTTCACTTTCAGCATAGTTGGAGGTTCTCTCGAGGAAGTTGGATATTGTTTCAGCTCAACAGAGTCGAGAGACAGCAATGACTTATGACTACGGTGCTAGGGAGCTACACGAGCCATCAGGAGCCTATCAGTTATGGGCAAGAGCAGTATGGGGGTGAGTACTCCTACAATGAGCCTTATCCCAATTATCAGCAGGATTGGGGGTATCACCTAAACCCTTCATCGAGTTATTATCAAGACCACTACTGCAAGCCAAGTCCAATGTACGCACCAGAATGCACCTTCCAGACTCCAGCTTATGAGCTTCAATACATGGATTTTAAGGATAACATAAAAAAGGCAAGCCTGGAGGAATGAGGTGACATAGCATCATTAAGAGTTACCTTAATTGATCAATCACAGTCAATCGAGAATCTTCAGTATTGGGCAAATCAGATTAGTATGGCGTTAATGAAAGAGGAGTTGATTGAGCAAGGGATATAGACTCAGAGTCTTCAGAATCAACTCTCTCAAGTAGTGGATGCCGTGAGCAAAGGGCCTCAGAATTCCAGGGAGATTCAGTACATGGATTCTGAGGATGAAGCAAAAAAAGAGATCTTGATTGAGTGAGAGGAGTCGATTGAGGATCTTCAGACTTGGGTAGAGCAAATTAGCACAGCTTTAAGGAATGAGGAGGTGATTGAGGAAGGAACCGAAGCTCAAGATCTTCAAAGTCCAATGCCTCAGATGACTGAAGCCGTGAGTAATGATCCCCAGGATACTAGGTGCTATGAAATGGATGCAGAAACTGATGGAGATTCAGAAGCGCACTTGCAACTGGATGAGCATAAGGCAATGGATATAGAGGAGACGCTTGGGGACTTGGAAATCTATGAACCAACCGTGACAATACCCCAAGAGCCTTCTCAGTCTAAGTGGAACAAGCCAGTGAAGTTTGCACACCCTTGCCCCCTTGGTAGCCACATCACAGAGCCGAATCTAGAAGATATGAGAGAGTCTGCAATTTCGAAACCATGGTGGTCAGTAAAAGAGATAATAGAAGAAGAGTCTGTTATGTTCGATGTAGCCTCAATACCCCAATCATTTTACGAACACAATAGAACCATTGCCTAGCTCCCCAACCTTCAGGACGGGGAATTCATATACTCATCATGTGCTAGGTAGTTTAAATCCGAGTCCTCTCATGATGTGAAGCCTCCAAAAGTACATTGCAATTCTGATGGATGGAGGGTTTCTCAAATATCTTCGGGGGATCGGATAGCGGTGGCAATACAAGGTCTAGCTAACAGACTATAAACTAAGCGCTCGATGGGAGGCACCCCATCATTTCTCTCTCTCCCTACCTATTTAATTCTCCATTACATGTTTTCTATCATAATTCCCTCCCCCTTGTTTAATTCTTATTAGTTATTATTTAGTTTAAAATTTTTGAATGCTCGTAGATTTAGGAGTTCATTGCCTACATTTTTGGAACTTAGGCATTCGTGCATTCATTTTTGGGACTTAAACGTTTATCAAAAATATTTTTTGATGCACATAGAGAAATTTTTGGGATCACATGCATCTATCCTTCTACATTAATTCTCTTAGAAGTACATAGTAAATTTTAACTTTTGTTAGTATAAGAGGGCTTAATAATGTTATATGCTTTTCTCAGGGTCATTCCATGCAGCATGAAGCAAAGTTCGAATGTCACAGCAACTTCATGCAACAAATTTTGCAGAAAACCAAATCTGGCATCACGCCGGCCGCGCCTGATTAAGCTTGTTGGGGCGCGCGGCCGCACCGCACATTGACTATGCCTGGCTTAAGTAATTTTTAGCCCATACTTCCATTGCGTTATCAGACGAGCTTGACACAAATCTCCCCCATCCCAAGCCCTAATTTTAATTGAAAACATAACCTTCTATCTCCTAATAACAATCAACCAACCCACCCATCACTCCCATCTTCTCAACCTGATCAATTGAGACAGTGTGTGGGAGTTCGATAGTATAGCAAGATTTTTGAATCGGTTGGGTTAGTTGAGTTAAGTATTGGATTGCATCGTCTATTCTCATTTCTTATGGCATCCAAGAGGAGTAGGAGGGAGTCTACATCCATGGGCAGCGATTCTGAGCATTGGGGAGATGGCATCGACTATGATGTAGTCCAAGTCCTCCCACACTGTACATGAGCATATTGATAGGATGGAGAGACGACGACAAAGCCGAATAGGGGAGTTTCTTTCTTTTTACCTTTACCTTCAATGCGGACATTGAACATTTTAAATTTGGGGGTATTGGTTTTGTTGTGCATGTAGTGTAGTTTGCATTCATTTTGCATATTGTGTTTGTTTATATAGTGCATGTAGGTCGTATTTTGTAAAAATTTGTCAAAATTTTAAAATTTTTGTTTTGTTTTTGCATTCTGTGTTAGAGCATACTGCATGAATCCAGTTTCAGTTGGTTAGTTATCATGTATTTGGCATGTGAAGAATCTTGAATTCACTTGATTTTCGAACTATTTTGAGATTTAAGCTTGTTTTGAAGGTCATATATGTAAATCCTTATCTGTCAGATACTGTATAACTAGTTAGCACAATAGAGTAACCATCATGTTATGCTAAGTTTAAATTTTCACAAACTTGTCTTCTGGTGGGAAAGCTATATTTTAATAGTAGAATTTTAGTTCTCACATGATAATAACTAGACTGTAAAAAGCTTAAGTTTGGGGAAAATAGGGGTGTTGCATGCTATGTGGGGAGATGAAGCGTAAGACGCACTCCCCTAAGAAAAAGAAAAGAAAAAGAATAAAAAAAGAAAAGGAAAAGAAAAATATAATAAACACTTCAGCTACGTCGAGTTCTGTGGCCTTTGATATTCAAGCAAGTAAGCCCTCGGTGTGTCTCTACACCCAGCGCCCTAAGGCCGTTTGGTCTGGGAGTCGTTGGTCGAAAGCTCGCTACACGGGTATCATTGAAAAGCCTAAGAGGACTAGGCATTGCACAGTCGATTGTGTACATGGGAAAGAGCAAAAATGCCCTCGTGAGTTAATAAAAAGCATATTAAACCCTCTATGACTCTTAGCTTAAGTATTGCATGGTCTTGGTTAGAACTTATCTGATTTACTGCTTTTCTTGAATTGAAACTTGTTTTTCCCCTAAGAAGCATAGTATGTGATTTATTTGTTTAAAAGCATGTTTAATGGTTGCTAGGCACAACGCACAACACATAAGTGCTGACAGTTTTGGATTTACAAGAATATGCCTTATGGTCTTGTATTGGGTAGCTTATCTGTTTGACTATCTTGTGATTTTTCTGAGGCATTACTTATGAAGTTCAATGCTGACTGAGACTTGGATTCGCATGCATGATAGGATAAGTTGCATTCATTGTAGATACTGCATTGCATCTTTTGTTTAGTTTTATTTTGGTAGCTTGAGGGCAAGCAACGTGTAAGTTTGGGGTATTTAATAAGTGGTTTTTATCATCACTTATTCGGATAGTAACCAACTTATTTTGTTGCATAAAATCAAGTATCATTGTGCTTTTCACGTGTTTTTTCTTTGTTTGGTAGTTTGCATGTATTGGAACTCCCTTGGTTCAAATTGAGCTTTAAAGGACATAAGATGGCCAAAAGAAGCAAGAATGGAATGATGGCATGACAATGGGAACGAAATGCAATCTGGACATCGTTTGGGTGGTTCATGTTCATTTCATGTTCTTGGATTGAAACTTGGTTCATATTGTAGAGCGTCTTCTAAGATTTCCGGAACATCTTGAATCATCCCAATCGGAGTTCGGAGGCGAGAGTTATGCCCCGTATACCAACGGACGTTAAACTTCACGGTCTTGGGTTTTCATTGCACAGCGTCACTTGGAGCTCAATTTCAGCCTTCATCCATCCATTATTTCTCAATGCTTAAAGAAATGAAAGTTGTAGAACTCTTCGATAGCTTCGATTTGACATGTGGCAGGCCTCGTAACTCTTCCCAGATCAAAAGTTATGGTCGTTTTACCAGAGGACACACTATAGCAGGAAGTCCTTGGCGCGGGCTCTCGGATTTCTTGTGCATTTTGGGCGCGGCCGTGCCAGTCCAGCATGCTGCCAGACTTGACTTGTCAATTGAACGGGCTTGGCTTGAGCAAAGGATATATAGGGGGCTCGTTTGTGGCAAGAAAGGGGATGAGATATTGGCCTTAAGCCCTAGCCCTATCTTGTTCTTCCATTTCCTTTACATTTCTTGTATAGATTAGGAGTAGATTAAGTCTAGATTAGGGTTTAGTTTAGTTAGTTAGTTTGTAGGGTTATATTAGGTTTGAAGATTGAAGCAAGTGGATAGCATCAAAGATCCAAACTTGGAGAAAGACTAAAGATTTGCATTCTCTATCTCTATTTCTCCTTGTTATCATTTTGTATTCGGATAATGTTTATGAACCTTGTGGATGATATATTTGAGTTGTCTATGACTTAAATTGTATTTTGAGGTTTCAATGGAACATAATGAGTAGTTGATGTTGATTCACTTTCCATGTGGTTCTTATTTGATTGTTATGTGATTGTCTACTGCGATATATGCTTTCATTGCTTGATTGAGTCATGACCAATTACTGTGATAACCTATAAGTGATTGAAAGACGAAGTGTAGGTTTAGATCCAATCGCGGTTGCGAGCGATTGTACGTTCACATGACGTTGGACGTATGATTTGTGCTTAGGATAGACATATACCGAAGCGCCGCTCGTAGTCAATAGAGAATTTGACCTTAATCCCTAATTATTTGTAAACACCATAGACATATAGGGGTTTAGATAATGTGGGTGTCCACGTGCGTTCTATCATCTTTGGATTGTATGTGGTATGGAGTAGGTGCATCGAAAGATGTCCTTCTCTCACTTTAGTGTTCTCGGCTAACAAACTTGACGATTAATTTGACCTAATTGGAAGTATGTCGACTTAGACGAATCATTAGGAGAAATTGAAATCTCTTATCTTCATTATCTGATTTTACTCTAGGATTAATTAGTTTAAGTTTAATTCCTTGCCTAGTTAACTTAGTTTAAATTTAATCTCTTTACCGCTCGTTTAAATAAGACTGAAATGATTACGTGCTAGTGGTTTGACGATCTTTTATCTGTTAATTCCTCGTGGGAACGATATCTGTACTTACACTTTATTACTTGTTGACCGTGTATACTTGCACGAATATATTGATCGATAAACCGACCAACATGAATCGACTTCCAATAGTTCATAAATAAAAGAATTATGAACTAATATATGCCTTAGAATTAAACTTAAAGTATTTAAAAGATAAGCTGGATCTTACTTGAACAATAAGTCAAGACCACGTCAATTAAATAAACACTTGTCCAATGCAGAAATAAAAAGGTCATTCTCAATATATTCCATAAAGAACTTGCATAGAATTAATGAGTTTAGGGTTTAGAAGACTTGCCTCAAGCGCAAGCTACTAACACAATTCACGTTCTAACACTTCCTACATACATATACATTTAATCACAATAACCTAAATTAGTTAACACATAACTAATTCACATAATTGGTTAACCCTTATGGTTAACTCATTCTAATAAAATAAATAATATTCAACCATCATATAGTTAATTACATCACATAGACATGCTCACATAATTAAATTAATTATGTATCTAACTAAATTATAATTAAACAATTATAATTTTATAATGCAAATACTACATTAAGGTTTTCAAAACTTCTTTTTCCCAAATTATAAAATTATCAAATTCATGTTAACAACATGTTATAGCAACTGGATACATGCTCATTATCATGGAACAATTAATCTTAGATTAGAAATAAAACTGCACAATTAACCAAAACTCACTGTCTCTGATCAGGCAACGGCGCAGCTGCGCCGTACATACTCATTATCATGGAACAATTAATCTTAGCTTAAAAATAAAATTGCACAATTAACCAAAACTCACTATCTCTGATCAGGCAACGGCGCAGCTGCGCCACCTTTAGCCTTGACACTGGCGTAGCTGCGCCACTTCTGCCTTTGTTGCCGGAGTAGTTGCGCCGGAATGTGGACAGAAGCAGACAGCAACGACACTCTGCTTCATTGTTTAACCTAATTATGCCAACAAACGGCCATTCACAGCAACATAGATGATGTAAAGCATTCATATGAGCTACTACACATATATAACATGCTTCTAGACACAACAACTATTTAAGCAACAAGAATCAATGTTTTAAAAACTCAAATTTTGACATTTTTATAAAACTCATATATTTTACAAAACCATTCACTGTAAATCAAATTCTTAAGCAATTCAACTTATAATACATGCATTATTTTCATGATTGAATATAGCATCATAAACAATTCTAAACAGACATATTAATACATACAAATTTCATCAACTTACTCTAAAATTTGTAAAAACAATATAAACTCATAAGAACACAAGTTTTCCATTAAACATATTTTAACAACAATTTGATTTCCGAAATCCTTTCATACAATTACTACCAATAACACATTAACACAATACATATATATAAAATTCATGATTACAACTTTCATGAAAACTCAACTTTGACAGAGAATAAAACATGAAGAATATATAATTCTAACCTTTTAGCTATGAGTGTAAAGAAAAAGAAGATGATAAGCTCGCGTTCTAGCAATTATCCTTCTACCTTTCTTCTCTGAAATTCTTTTCTCTCTTCTCTGCTCTTTCTCTCCTTCTCTTTTCTTTGTTTTAGACTTAGAACTAACGTAATGGCTATATTATAACTGATATAATATAATATACGTATACTTATAATACATATATAACTGTTAATCAATTAAGATATACAATAAGTACATATTATTATATAGGTTACAATTATTTGAATTTGAAAAGCCTTAAAGCTTGTTTGGCAACCAGTTTATAAAAACAGATTTTAGCACTAAGGCGTTGTTTGATAAAATAGGTTTAAAACAAATGCAAGGGCCTTGTTTGGTAAAAAAAAATTAAAATTCTTTTCTTTATTTTAATAATTTATTTTAACACATATTTTAATGTCACACTTTTAATCAATTAAAATCTAACATAAATTAATCACATAAAAATTACCACATAATTCTAATTACTCGCTAATTATGATTCATGTAACACTTCATCACATAATTCATCTAACTTAATTATCTCAATTAAATTAAAACTATAATATAAAATTAATATACATCAATCAGATTAAATATTAAACATTCATTTAATTAATATGGCACACTTAATTAAATCACTCCACAAAATCACATAATTTATTTAACTCAATAAATAAATTATATAAAATATTTATTTAACTTCAATAAATATTCAAAATTATTATATAAAATCTCAATCGTTACAATCTTCCCTCCTTAAAAGTATTTTGTCCCCAGAATCACACATATATAAATTTTTTTTGTCTATTACAATTCACACACACATTTCAGTTTTTTAAGGAAAATATTGAAAAGATGCGGTACTGTGTTTACACGGGAGTTGTGGGGTGCCTAACACCTTTCCCACACTTAACTAAGCCCCCGAACTCAAAACTTTGTTTTCAAAAGATCAAGTTTCGACAGTGTCCAGCAATTAGGCCTCTTTCAAACAAAACTCGGTTGAGTTGGTACAACCATTTTGAAATCTACCAACTGACGACTCTGTAAAACGTTCAAATCTTTGACATGATCTATGTTGGCCTTTTCCTAAAAAACCCTTCAAAATCTTTTTTTTGCAATAAAAAGAGTAAGGGTAGAGATAACTAAGGAAGAGAGAAAGATCCGGGTTGTGACACGACCCACGTATTTTTTCCCGACGTCGACACATATAATACAAGGAATGAAACAACGCTCCCACTAACCTTCTTGTACACACATGGTTCATCTTCGTTTTTGATAAAATCAAACTCTTTGATTGTCTCATCAAAACTAATATTCCATCTACGAGAAGCATGCTTCAATCCATAAATGGATAGTTGCAGCTTACAGACTTGATTTGTTCTAACCTTTGAAACAAATCCCTCCGGATGTGTCATATACACATCCTCCTCAAGTTTTCTATTGAGTAAGGCCATTTTCACGTCCATCTGCCAGATCTCATAGTCGTAATAAGCTGCAATCGCAAGCAAAATCCGAATGGAGTTGAGCATAGCTACTGGTGAGAAGGTTTCATTATAGTCACCTCCTTGTCTTTGTTTGAAACCTTTTGCAACCAGTTGGGCCTTATAAGTCTCTACCTTCTCGTCCGCTCCAGTATTTCTTTTAAAAACCCATTTACACCTAATAGGCTTAATGCCTTCAGGCGGTGAAACCAAAGTCCATACTTGGTTCTCATCCATGGAGTCCATCTCAGATTTCATGGCTTCAAGCCATTTCCCTTAGTCTTTATTACTCATAACTTGTTCGTAATTCATTGGATCATCATCATTAATGACGTGTACCTCATCGTAATCCTCTCTGACGAATCCATACCTATCAGGTATCTTCGGTACTCTTCCAAATTTACGAACAGGGTGTTGTACAGATGGTGTCTCTACTTGGAAAGGTTCATCCACTTGATCTGTAATGGTTTGTGGTTCTTGAATTTCTTCAAGATCTATTTTCCTCCCACTAGCAGCGTGTTTCGCAGTAAACACCTTTTGCTCAGTAGGATTGTAGAAATAGTATCCCAAACTTTCTTTAGGATATCCCACAAATGTGCACTTATTAGATCTTGTCCCAAGCTTATCATTTTGAAACCTTTTCAAATAAGCTGGACATCCCCAAATCTTAAAATGCTTAAGACCATATTTCCTCTTTGTCCACATCTCATATGGAGTCTTGGGGACGGATTTTGAAGGGACCTTATTTAGTAGATATGCAGCCGCTTCTAAGGCATAACCCCAGAATGATACTGGAAGATCAGTAAAACTCATCATGGAACGAACCATGTCCAACAATGTTCGACTTCTCCTTTTAGGTACTCCATTTAACTGTGGTGTACCTGGTGGAGTCCATTATGAGATTATACCATTTTCTTTGAGACAATCAAGAAACTCACCGCTTAAGTATTCACTACCTTGATCTGATCGAAGAATCTTAATAGTTTTACCAGTTTGTTTCTCTACTCCACTTCTGAACTCTTTGAACTTTTCAAATGATTCAAATTTGTATTTCATTAAATACACATATCCGTATCTTGAGTGATCATCAGTGAAAGTAATAAAATAAGAATACCCTCCCTAATCATTCGTTGTCATAGGTCCACAAACGTCTGTGTGAACCAACGCTAACAACTCTGTAACTCTTTCTCCTTTTCCACTAAAAGGAGATTTAGTCATTTTACCCATGAGACAAGATTCACAAGTTGGATATTATTCATAATCGGATAGCTTTAAGAGCCCATCCTTATGCAACTTGGATAATCTTGTTTCATTGATATGACCGAGTCTACAGTGCCACATATAGGTATAATTAACATCATCTCTTTTCCTTTTCTTAGTTTGTTCTATTTGAAGTATATTTTCATGCAAGTCAAGTATATAAAGTCCATTTCACAGATTACCAACACCATATAAAACATTGTCTCTATAAATAGAACAACTGTTATTCTTTTTTATAATGTCAAATCCATCCATATCTAATACGAAATTAGAAATAATATTTCTAATGATATTCGAAATAAAATAACAGTTATTTAAATAAATGGACTTTCTTGTAGGCAGTGCTAAACAATAAGTGCCTACAACTAATGCAGCAACCTTTGCTCCATTTCTCACTTATAGGACGACCTCATCTTTGTTCAGCTTTCTGCTTCTGACAAGTCCTTGCACAATATTACAATTGTGAGAACCACAGTCGGTATCCAATACCCAAGTACAATTTTGACTTTCAGAGAAATTAATTTTAATCATGAACAAATCTTGATTTGAAGTTGAAGCTTCTCCAAGCTTCTTCTCTGCCAAAAACTTCTTGCAGTTCCTCTTCCAATGACATGGCTCGTTGCAATGGAAGCACAATCCTTTTCTAGCTAGATAAGGTTTTTTTTGTTCCTTTGTGTTCACCTTGCCTTTAGCCTTCTTATATTTATTCTTTTCAGAAGATACCTTGGGCCTCTTCCTTTTCTTAGAAGAATCCACCATTAACACATGGTTCTTCTTAGATGGGAAGTGACCTTCTGCAGTTTTCAACATGTTAAGTAATTCAGGCAAGCTGACATCTAACTTATTCATGTGGAAATTAACAACGAACTGTGAGAAGGTCTCAGGGAGTGACTGCAAGACCAAGTCTTGACTCAACTCCCCATCCATGATGAACCCAAGCTGTCCAAGGCGTTCAATCAGATTGATCACCCTTAGGACATGAGTCTCAACGGCAGTGCCCTCGAACATCCAAGATCGGAAGAGCTCCTTAGATATCTCATATCTAGCAGTCCTACTGTTTTCACCATACAACTCCTTGAGGTGTAGCAACATAGTAAGAGCATCCATGTTTTTATGCTGACGCTGAAGCTCGTTATTCATGGGTGCGAGCATGATGCATTGAGCCACAGATGCATCATCTTGCCACTTTACAATGGTGGCAATCTCTTCCTCAGAGGCTGATTCTGGAACAGTTCCTGGGACATGCGAATTTAGGACATAAGAAATCTTTTCAGTAGTGAGAACTATTCTCAGATTCCTTAACCAGCCCGTGTAATTCGGTCCTGTCAGTTTATTAGCATCAAGTATGCTATGCAGTGAAATTAGTGATTTCGACATTTTTAAATTTCTGCATGTGAAAAGACAACATTTTGCAAATATTTATTTAATTAATTTTATATACCAAAATAAATTAGGTCTTATTTTAAATTGGTATCTCCTACTATTTTCTTTAAACTATATTACCCTCACTTATATAGTTCAACAACATCTAATTAATCGGCAACATCTAATTAAAGATTTGCTAGTGAGAATAAGGATCTTATTTCAAATGTATATATCCTTGTGTGTGCACAACAAACTATATATAAGTAAATAGGTAGACAACTCTTGTCAATTACATCAACATGTAATTCCTTGTATTCTACCTCTTAGATCATAATGGTCAAGTGTGTGCACATCCGAACTAAAATGATTTAAGTTAAGTCCAACCAAGCACTCCATATATTCAAAAAAGAAAAATGTTATCCTTGTGTGTGCACAACAAAACAATATTGTTCAATTTTCTTTATAAGCATCAAATGTGATTAAATTAATATCTTAAATGCTTAATACTTGCCTTATGTGTGCACAACAAACTCATATTAAATATTTAATACTCTTTTAATTTTATCATGCTAGAAGGCGACGTTCGATATTCCAAATATCTTTGAACGCTTTAGACTTAATATGATTTCATTGAGAGGTTTGTAATTATTTGTCTCATCTTGTTTAGCGCGCATACACATATATATATATAAAATACGCGTCATTTTATTAAAACATGCGAAGTATGTTTGCATAAAATATAATATATATAATACTTAACATGCACATATAGAATACTATATTCTACCCGGATTGATTATGTACTTTTATTCTATTTTGGTTCACTAGAGCCACCAAATGAACCAAAAGGTCAAACATAGGAGTGCAAGAATTTAAATTTAAACGTAACTATTACATTTAAACCCAGGCTCCATACAAATGGGTCTTCATGCGCTCCTTGCTCCTTGTTCACCAATTTCTTTAAGATAATTCTAACTATTTCTATTACATTAAACTATTTAATTTAAATAGAAACATTGATCAGCAGTCAAGGGGAAATATATAGGAGGGAGATAGAATTTTACATCAAGAAAAAATCAAAGAAGACGAGATACGCAGACCCCATTTAATAAAACGCATTCAAGCATTCAACTAAAATAAAATCCAATCACATTGGTCAATTATCCATAATCAACCCCATTTATTTTCATACATATCACCATATGCATCAATAAATAAATATTTAATATATACACTGATATCGATTTCATGGGCAAACTTAGTTAATTTTGGAAACCAATTTCAACTCTAATTAGTTATCTTGGAATCTAATTCCAACTCTAATTAGTTAGCATGGAATCCAATTCTAATTAAAATAAACAACTTTATTTTAATCCAATTTCGAATCTAATAAACTCCTTTATTAATTTAGAATTACAGAAAATATTTAATATTTAATTTTTAATTAAAATAAACCTTTTATCTCAAAAAAAATATTTTCTACAAGGGTGGTGTTGCAGCGCTGCCATTGCGCTAGCAAGCAGTGTTGCCGCGCCACATCATCAATAGGTTGGACACGGAGCTCGAGCTTCAGCGCTGCCAGAGAACTAGTAAGCAGTGCTGTCGTGCCACATCATCACCTTCCGAGACCCGAACCCGGCGCTGCAGCGCTGTCAATAACTTAGCATCTGGCGCTACAGCGCCACATCATCATCATAAAGTCGGTCCTGGCGATGCGGCGCTGCTACAAGGCTTGAAGCCGGCGCTGTTACAAGGCTTGAAGCCGGCGCTGCAGCGCCGCTGGGCATAATGTGATTTCTGGTTCGCGAAATGAGCAGTTTTTCTCCAAAAACTAAATTCTTAGCTAACTATTATGCCCAATTAAATTGTTTAAGACACATATCAGTATATTTATTAAATAAACACAATTAATAACTCGTATAAAGGTTTGACTTTGTTACTACTGTTGGGTTTGTACGAAATCGTGATGCAATCAAATTGCAAAAATTAGCGGAAGCGTGGTATATCAAAGTTTAAATTTTTCTACAAAACCATTACCCGGATCATCCTTTATACACAGTTATTAATTATAATGAAAAAGAAGAAGCTTAGATTCATACCCTTGTAGAACGAAGCTTCCACAGGTACAAGTTCAACTCCTTTGTTCTTCGCGATCTCCTTAAATTTTTGGGTTAGATTCCTTGCTTTAATCAACGTTAGCCACCTAAGTGTTTGGCCTCTAGAGGTGATCCACCAAGGAAGAGAGTTATTCAAGAAAGAGGGTAGTTGGCTAAACCCTAGTTTTCTATTCTCTATAGAAAAGGAGTACTCTCCAACAATTGGAATTGCATCAACTAACATCTAACATAAGACTCCTCTTGTATAGATATTGGTCAACCCTTCTAATCCTATTAGAAATAGGGTTTCATTTAATTAATTAAATTCCTTTAATTAAATAGGCTTCCCAATTATATTGGGATTAATTAATTAAACTCCTTTAATTAATTTGCCTCCTAATCTTATTATGAATAAATGAGAGTACTAATATTAAATTAATTCTTAAACTCCTTTAGAAATTAAAATAATAATACTTGTAATAATATTAATAAGACTCCTCTTATTAATTTATATTTAATATTTCTAAAATATTAAATAAAAAATATTAAGCTATTTAATTTATTCCATCACCATAGATTAAATTAATTACACTTAATGCATTATTACGATTATGCCATTACCTTCTTAAAAAATTATTCTTCCTTTTATGGTGTGACCCTTTAGGTTCTCCGTATTAAATCGATTGTGAATAAATCAATTAGAATAATTCTAATCTTATTTAAATAAATAAATTAAATTAATAATCTATTTAAATAAATAATATTTATTCTATAATAGGGATAAGCCTCCCTAGCGATCAACGACTTTCAAATAATATAGATTTCAACATTAATCATAAAAGAACCTGTGAGTAAATAGTTACCGTATAATTTAATCCTTTCACCATACAATGTCCCAATTAAATATAAGATATGAAATTACTGTCAAGTTTTATTTTATTTAATTATATGTATTTCGATTAGAAAATGCACAACTTCAAATAATGCAAATTAAAATCTCCTTTCTAATTTTATTCTGCCTTGGCCAAGGACTACTGGGTCTTCATTTAACGAATCACACAGGACATATCTCTTCTTTTACTAGAAGTGGTAGATTCTTTATTGATCATTCATTATCACCATATGTAACTCATTATACCCAAGCATAACTATTGATATACCTTAAGGGTCTTAAGGAATAAGTCAAAGTATAATTCATTACACACAAGATACTATGATGATCTCAAGTCCAAGGATCACTTGTACTACTATCACATTAGGAATTTCTATTGACATGCAAGTAAAACTCCATTAGGTATTCCAAAGCGAGTTACGTTCAGTTAACTTATTCTCCAATAAGCACCTACATACTTGCTTTAGTGTCTCCACACAAATGATTATGAGATCAATCATCCTCATCATATGAGCAAGCAACAAATGTACCAATCTATCCGGATTTACTAATCCCTCTTTATTAATCCCACGATTGGGAACTATTTTAGTTTTAAGCTTACTAAGAATTTAGATCTCTTTAGCATGATTAACATCATGATTCTAAAAATATTACTTAAAACTATGGGTTATTGACATAGAATAAAAACAGCATCATGTAGATAATTAAATGCCTTTAATAAATAAATACTTTTATTAATAAATAAATAAATAAGATCGTTTACAAAGTATATGCTTTATCATCATACATAATTGGCTTGTATGCATACTACCTTTACCATTGTCCCTCCTTATTGCCGCCCCCTACCCCTTTCTACCCTCCACCTTGCATTTTTATAAGGCATGAGTCATCACATGTTTCCCCCATGTGCTAAAATCTAATATACTAACCTTTGGCTCCAAGTCTTAGGTTTTAAACCTAAGGCTTGAGCCATGGCTTACCCTTCCAAGCCAAGCCACTTTCCTTTGGCTTTTCCCTTAGGTCAACCCTAGTCAAGCCTCATAAATCCTAGACTCAACCCTAGGCTCATTCCTTTGCTCAAACCTAGCCAATTCCAATTTCTTAGCCAAGCTTTTAAATTCTTAGGTTTAGTTAGTCTAACTAATTCTAGTTAGACTTTTCCTTATCCAGTTAGGTTTCCTAACTTTTTAGTTACTTTTCATAATCCACTCGGTTAGTCAAAAATCCGACTTCGCCACTGATCCCTCTTTTCCGAATAAATGCTATATCGTAATGCAAAATTTTGAAAAAATGAGTTTGCGTTTTTATCGTGAATAGTGTTTTTACGTCCTTTTTTAAAAAAAAATTATTTTCCACATTTACCCTCTAAATACTCAAATACGCGCACATAAATCGTAGCGCCATCAAATTATGAGCATAAGTCACACAAAACACAATTTATTAATAAAAACTCATTTTATTAAATAATTTTCCTATAAGCTTAATTACAAAGATTGTTTGATCGTTGCAATCATTACAAAGGACATAAGCCAGCTTTTCAGCTGTGAGAACAATTCTCAAGTTCCTTAACCAGTCCGTGTAATTTGGTCTGGTTAATTTTTTTGCATCAAGTATGTTTCACAGTGATAGTAAGTTAGCCATTTGTAAATTTTTGCAAGTGAATATAATTTAACAACTTTAGCATGCATTTTTTTTTATTAATCACCATATTAATATAGGTTTTTATTAAAATGGTGTCTCTTACTATTTTTTCAAACTATATAACCCACTTTTATATATAGTTCGGCAGATTTTGTATTGGTGACTTTGTAAAATCTTCTTAGTGAGAAAAGATCCAATTGTAATAAATATATAGCCTTGTGCGTGCACAACAAAATACATATTTATTCAAAAGGTAGACAACTCTTGTCGATTACATCTCTATGTAACTCTTTTAATTTTGCCTCTTAGATTATAATGGTCAAGTGTGTGCACATCCAAACTAAAATAATCTAAGTTAAGTCAAACCGAACATTTCCATATAAGTGAAGAGAAAATACAGTCCTTATGTGTGCACAACAAAATGGAATTGTTTAAATCCTTATAAATATCCAATGTAATAAAGCAACATCTTAAGTATTTAATACTTACCATGTGAGTGCACAACACACTTATATTAAATTTTCAATACTCTATCGCTTTACCATGCTAGAAGGCTACGTTCAACATTCTCCAATGTCCTTGAACGTAATCAACTTAATATATTATATTTTGAGGGTTTTATTATTAATTATCTCATCTTGTTTAGCGCACATGAAAATATATATATAGAAATATGCATCATAGTAAACATACATCAACATTTAAAATAATATATTTACTATATAATTACCATGCATATATATGATACTATATTCTATCCTGGATGATTATGGATGTAATTTTATTTTGGTTCATTGGAACCACCATGAACCAAAAAGGTTAAACCTAGGGTGCAAGAATAAAATTTTGAATATAACTATTACATTCAACCCGGGTTTCATTACAAACGGGTCTTCAACGCTCTTGCACTTCATCTCCAATTTATTGAACAATTCTATAAAATTGTATTACAATCTATTTTATAAAACAGAAACCTTGATCATTAGTCAAGGGGAGGTAAAATGGAGGGATATAGAATTTACATTAGAAAATTAGAGAGGCGAGGTACGCATACCCCATTTATGAAAAGCACATTCATTCAAGCATCCTTTAAAATTAAATCCAATCGCATTGGTCTATGGTCCATAATCATCCCCTTTATTAGCATACATATCATCATATGTATCAAAAAAATTCATCTCATAAAAATAAACATTCAATATATATATTGATATCATTTATTTGGCAATTCTAGTTAGCATAAAATTCGATTTCAATTTCAAAATAAACTCCTTTATTTTAACTTTTAAAATTGTTTGAAAAACAAAATACGTGGAATCTAATTTCTTATCAAAAATAAACTCCTTTATTTTTGATAGTATGAAATCATATTTCATATCAAAATAAACTCCTTTATTTTGGAAAACTTGGAATCACTCTCCTAAAAACAAATAAACTCTTTTATTTTAGGAAACATGAAATCATATTCTAAGTATAGTAAACTTTTTATTAAAATCCAATTTCTAATAAAAATAAACTCCTTTATATTAATTAAAAATTTTGGGAAAACTTTTAAAAACGTACTAATAGATCCTCAAGCATTACGGCTCAAGCCCAGCATTGCGGCTCGCAAGAAACGCGTCGCGTCTCCGAAGCTCTTGTCCGTTCCATTTTTTGATTTTTCAGATTGCGATTTTGCTTCTTTGTTTCATAAAACATGATTCTGTATTAATAATTATGCCCAATTAAATTGTTCTAAACGCATATCAAGATATAAAATGAATCAAACAAATTAAAAATTCGCATAAGGATGGCTCTGACACCACTGTTGGTTTGCAGAATTAAAACATACATACAATCTAATTGTAAATACCAGTGGAAACATTGCAAAAATCGTATTTAAAATTTTTCTGTAGTTCTAGGAATCACCTTATGCAACATTATTAATTGAGGAAGGATAAAAGATATACATTTGAAGATGATCGACCCTTTGATGTGTTCTTCAAATTCAAATCTTTTTCTCCTTCGCGATCTCTCCAATCCTCGGACCCAACGTTTGCTACAATAGTGTGCAACGCCCAAGAGGTGATCCACCAAGAGTAATTGATTGAATATGTGAATTTAGATTCTTCTAGATCTTGGGTGGCTAGCCCTAATTCTTTATATCCTAACTCTTTAGGGTTTTGAGAATGCTTTCCAAAGAGATGCAAGTTACAAGAGTTGCAGTAATTTATCCCACAATAAGACTCCTCTTATTTATAGAGTAACCCTAATTCCTTAGCCTTAAATGAGTTGGGGTTTTTAATTTAATTCCCAAGGAACTAAATATTAATAATAATAAATAGTAAGACTCATCTTATTCATTTATAATTAGTATTCCTCCATATACTAAGTTATAAATATTAACTTATTTAATTTATTCCACCAATAAATTAAATACTCTTAATTTATTACTATTAAGTCAATCACTTCTAAAATCATATTACTCCCTTAATGGTCTGGCCCTCTAGATTCAATATTAAGCCAGTAGTGGAATAAATAAATTAGAACTATTCTAATATTATTTACAATGAATTAAACTCTTTTAATTCAAATATAAATAAATAATATTTACTTTACATCATGAGTGACACCTTATAAATAATGTATTATGACTATCCAAATAATATGAATTCAACATTTAATCTGTGGATTATCACAAAGAATGCAAAAAAACCTATCCTGTGAATAGTTACCGCACAATTCAATCATTCTACCATACAATGTCTCAATCAAATATAAAACATGAAATTACTGTTAAGTTTTATTTTTTTGATTATATGTATTTTGACTCTAAAATGCACAACTCAAGTTAATGTAAATTAGAAACTCCTTTCTAATTTTCATTTAACCTTGGCCAAGAATTTTTGAGTTATCACTTTATCAAATCATATAGGACATTCTCTCCCTTTACTGGAAGCGGTAGATCCTTTGTTGATCATTCACCTATGTCTATATATACTTTATTACATCCGAACATACCATACGACATACTTCTAGAGTATTAAGTAATATGTCAAAACATAACTCAGTATATACAAGATATTATGATGATCTCAAGTCCAATGATCACTTGTACTACTATCACTTTAAAAACACCTATTGACAGGTAAGTAAAACTCCATTAGGTTTTATTTATTCAAGTCACGTTAAGTGTAATTATTCTCTAATAAGCACCTACATACTTGATTTAGTGTCTCCACACAAATAATCATGAGATCAATCATCCTCTTCAGCAAAGCTAGCATAGTATGTACTAATCTATCCGGAATCAGTAACCCCGCATTAGTGATCCATGCGATTAGGAACATTTTAGTTTTGAGTTATCTTAGAATTTAGATCTCATTAGCATGATCAATATCATGATTCTAAAAGTATTGTTCGAAAACTATGGGTTTATCACATTTATTAATTCAACTAATTAACAATGATAAAGAATGCTTTTTATATTAAATAAATTCTTTTAATAATAAATGAATAAAATTACAAAGCAAATGCTTATTACATCAAATGTAATTGGCTTGAGGGCATACTACTTTCATGAAGCATATGAGAGTTCTAGACTGTACAAGAGTAAGACAAAAGTTTTCCATAACAAGCAGATCTTAAGGAAAAATTTCACCATTGGCCAAAAAATTCTTCTCAATAATTCTAGGCTGAAATTATTTACCGATGAGTTGTGATCTCATTGGGAAGGCACATTTGTCGTTACTAATGTGTTTTCTCATGGTGCTATAGATATAAAAAATCCAAAAATAGGGAACATCTTCAAGGTAAATGGTCACCGGCTAAAACTGAAAGTAGTATGCATACAAGTCAATCATGTATGATGATATAGCATATACTTTGAGACAATCTTATTTAATTATTAATAAAAGTGTTATTCAATTAAAGGCATTTAATTTATCTACATGGTGCTGTTTTTATAATATGTGATAAACCCATAGTTTTAAGCAATGCTTTTGGAATCATGATGATGATCATACTAATGAGATCTAAATTATTAGACAGCTTAAAACTAAAATAGTTCTCAATCGTTGAATTACTAAAAAGGGGATTAGTGAATCCGGATAGATTGGTACATACATTGACTTGCTCATTGGATGAGGATGATTGATCTCATAATCATTTGTGTGGAGACACTAAAGCAAGTATGTAGGTGTTTATTGGAGAATAAGTTCACTGAACGTGTCTCGCTAAGGAATATCTAATGGAGTTTTACTTGCCTATCAATAGGAATTCCTTAAGTGATAGTAGTACAAATAATCCTTAGTCTTGAGATCATCATAGTATCTTGTGAATGATAAGTTATACTTTGACATGTCCCTTAAGACCCTAAGGGTATATCAAAGGGTATGATCGGGTATAATAATTTATGCATGGAGATAATGAATGGTCAATAAACGATCTACCACTTCTAGTAAAAGAAGAGAATGTCCTATCTGATTCGATAAATGACAACGCAGTAGTCATTGGCCAAGGCAGGATGAAATTAAAAAGTAGTTTCTAATTTGCATTATTTGGTATTGTGCATTTTAGAATCAAAATACATATAATTAAATAAAATAAGACTTGATAGTAAATTCATGTCTTATATTTAATTGGGACATTGTATGGTGGAAGGAATGAATTGTACGGTAACTATTTACTCACAGGTTCTTTTATGATTAATGTTGAAATCTATATTATCTGAAAAGTCGTTGATCGCTAAGGTAGCTTACCCTTATTGTAGAATAAATGTTATTTATTTAAATAAATTATTAGTTTAATTTATTTATTTAAATAAGATTAGATTTTTTCTAATTGATTTATTCACAATAGGTTTAATATGGAGAACCTAAAGGGTCACGCCATAAAAAGAAGAATATTTATTAAAGAAACTAATGGCATAATCGTAATAATAAGTTAAGTATGCTTAATTTAATCTATAGTGATAGAATAAATTAAATAACTTAATATTTATTATTTAATATTTTGAAATTATTAAATATAAATTAATAAGAGGAGTCTTATTATTAGTATTACTATTATTATTAATTAATTTCTAAAGGAGTTTGTGAATTAATTAATAAGATACTCTCTCTTTCCCATATATTCCTAATAAGATTAGGAGGTTAATTAATTAAAAGAGTTTAATTATTTTCAATAGGATTGGAAAGCCTAACTAATTAAAAAGTTTAATTAATTAATATGTAACTCAATTCCTAAAAGGTTTAGGAGGGTTGCTTACATCTTTAAATAAGAAAGTCTTATTATGGAACAAGGTTAGACATTACACTATTCTAATAGTTGGGAGAGTATACACATTCTATAGAGATAGAATTAGGGTTTAGCCAAACACCCACCTTATTGAATATATCTTCGTCCTTGGTGGAACACCTCTAGAGGCCAAACGCTTGGGTGACTAACATTGATTAAAGGAAGGAATCAATCCCAGAGAACTCAAAGAGATCACGAAGGATTTGGAGTTGAACTCGTACCTGTGAAAGCTTAGTTCTACAAGGGTATGATTCTATAATTTCTTCTCTTTCGTTTAATTAATAATTGTGCATAAAGGATGATCCGGGTATAAGGTTTGTAAAATTATAAACTCTGATTTTACCATGCTTCTGCTACTTTGATTGTTACAAACCTTACAGTGGCATCAGAGCCAAACCTTTATACGAGTTATTAGTTATTTTGATTTGATATATATACTGATATGTGTTTTGAACAATTTAATTGGGCATAATAGTTAGCTAGGAATCATGTTTTTGGAGAAAAACTACACAATTCGCGAACCAAAAAAACTGACTCTGCCCAGCGGCGTCACATCACTTATTCTAGGCTTTACTGCTGCGCCGCAGCTCCGGCTTCGTGTCCATGGTGCTGACGTGGCACTACAGTGCCCGAATCCAGCTCTTCAGTTGTGCCGCAGCGCCAACCAGTTGTCTTTGGTTTCTAGTGACGTGGCGCCGCAGCGCTTGATGCTAGTTCACTAGCGGCGCCGCAACGCCCACCCCCCAGAAACTAAATAATTGTTTTTATTTTAATCAAGATAAAAAGTTTATTTTAATTAAAATAAAATTAAATGTTTGTATGTAATTCCAAATTAATAAAGGAGTTTATTAAATTTGGAATTAAATTAAAATAAAGAAGTTTATTTTAATTAGAATTGGATTTCATGCTAACTAATTAGAGTTAGAATTGGATTCCATGACAACTAATTATTGTTGAAATTGGATTTCGAAACTAACTAGAATTGCCCATTAAATCGATATCAATGTATATATTAAAATTTTTATTTATTGATGCATATGGTGATATGTTTGATAATAAATGGGGTTGATTATGGATTATTGACCAATGTGATTGGATTTTATTTTAGTTGAATGCTTTAATGTATGAGTTTTATTAAATGGGGTCTGCGTACCTCGTTTTCTCTAATTTTTCATGATGTAAAATTATATCTCCCTCCTATGTACTTCCCATTGACTGCTGATCAAGGTTTCTATTTAAATTAAATAGTTCATGTAATATGATTAGTTAGAATTATCTTGAAGAATTGGAGACCAAGAAGCAAGGAGCGCATGAAGTCCCATTTGTATAGAGCCCGGGTTTAAATGTAATAGTTATATTTAAATTTAATTCTTGCACTCCTAGGTTTGACTTTTGGTTCACTTGGTGGCTCTAGCGAACCAAACTAGAATAAAAGTTTATAATCAATTTGGGTAGAATATAGTATTCTATATGAATGCTTATACTATATATCTATATTATGCAACATGCTTCGCGTATTTGACGCATATTCGCATGTTAATTAATATGACACGTATTATATATATATATATATGTGTGTGTGTGTGTGTGTGTGTGTGTGTGTGTGTGTGTGTGTGTGTGTGTGTGTGTGTGTGAATGTTCGCTAAACAAGATGAGACAATTAATAACAAACTCCTCAAAGAAATTAAATTAAGTCCTAAGCGTTCAAAGATGTTTGGAATATCGAACATCGCCTTCTAACATGATAAAATTAATAGAGTATTAAATATTTAATATGAGTTTGGTGTGTCACCACAAGGCAAGTATTAAATATTTAAGGTGTTATTTTATCACATTTGATGCTTATAAAGAAATTGGACAATACTGTTTTGTTGTGTCACCACAAGGATAGTATATTTTTTTTGAATATATGACAGTGCTAGGCTGGACTTAACTTGGATAATTTTGATTAAAATGTGTCACCACTTGATCAAAATAATCTAAGAGGCATAAAACGAGTTACATGATGATGTAATTGAAAATAGTTGTCTACCTATTTATTTATATATGATTTGTTGTGTCACCACAAGGCTATATATATTTTAAATGGGACCCTTAATCTCACTAGCAAATCTATAATTAGATTTGCCGAACTATATATTATGAGGGTAATATAGTTTGAATAAAATAGTGGCAGATACCAATTTAAAATAAGACCTAATTTATTTTGATAATTAATTAAATGAATGTTTGCTAAAAATGTTATTTTTCACATGCAAAATTTAAAAATGTCACGCTCACTATCACTACGTAGCATACTTGATGCTAACAAACTAACTGGGCCAAATTACACGGACTGGTTAAGGAATCTGAGAATTGTTCTCACTGCAGAAAAGATTGTTTTTGTCCTAAATTCGTATATCCCTGCAAATGTTGGAGAAGAAGCCTTTGAGGAAGAGATTGCTACTTTTAAGAAGTGGCAAGAAGATGCATTTGTGGCTCAATGAATCATGCTCGCATCCAAATTGAACAATTTAAGAAACAGAAAAGAGATGATGTTAATTATACCTTTATGTGGCACTGTAGACTCAGTCATATTAATGAAACAAGATTATCCAAGATGCATAGTGATGGGCTCTTAGAGCTATTTGATTTTGAATCATATCCAACTTGTGAATCTTGTCTCATGGGAAAGATGACCAAATCTCCTTTTAGTGAAAAAGGAGAAAGAGTTACAGAGTTGTTAGCGTTGGTACACACAGACGTTTGTGGTTTTATGACAATAAACGCACGAGGAGGGTATTCTTATTTTATTACATTCACTAATGATCATTCAAGATTTGGATGTGTATTTAATGAAATACATATCTCAATCATTTGAAAAGTTCAAAGAATTCAGAAGTGCAGTAGAGAAACAAATTGGCAAGAGTATTAAGATTCTTCGATCGGATCGAGGTGGTAAATACTTAAGCGGTGAGTTTGTCAATTGTCTCAAAGAAAATGGTATAATCTCACAATGGACTCAACCAGGAACACCACTGTTGAATGGTGTGTCTGAAAGGAGAAATTAAACACTGTTGGACATGGTTCGTTCCATGATGAGCTTTACAGATCTTCTAGTTTCGTTCTAGGGTTATGCCCTAGAATCGATTGCGTACTTACTTAATAAGGTATCAACCAAATCCGTCCCAAAGACTCCATATGAGATATGGACAGAGGAAACCAAATCTTAAGCATGTTAAGACTTGGGATTGTCCAGCTTATGTCAAAAAGTTTGAAAATGATAAGTTGCAGACTAGATCCGACAAGTGTAGATTTGTGGGATACCCTAAAGAAATATCAGGGTATTATTTTTATCATCCAACTGATCAAAAGATGTTTGTTGCGAAACATGTTGCCTTCTTAGAAAATGAGTTTATCCTCGAAGAGGTTAGTGGGAGTAAGATATATCTTGAAGAAGTTCAAGGCCCACAAATAACAACTAATCAAAGTCAAGTGTAAGACCCCGAATTTTATGAAATAAAAGTATTCAATTTTTCTTATAATTATTATTCTATTCAATAAATGGTTAAATTGATAAAAGGATAAAGTTAAGGGTGATATGTGCAAATTTTACAAAGTAAGCAAGTTGTCATAAAATATTCGTTGTTTTGGAGAATATTCCTTATGTCGAAGAATATTATATTCGGTAAAGTACGACGGCGACGCTGAAATAACCAATAATTAGTGGGCCCCATAATAGAATAACTGTCGGATATAGAAAGCGACAGAAATCGGGGAATATTAGTTTGGTCGGGAAATATTCGTACGACGACGCAGTCATTGGTGGACCCCACAACGGAATAACTGTCGGATATAGAAAGCGACAAAAGTAACATTTTTATAAAAATAAACTTTTACCGTTAAACTGTTAAAATTCCCGGTGATAAAAGTATAGTAATACGCGTTGTTGCATAGTGGCACACAGTATTGCACTGTATTTTTAATTATTGATGCTTACGTAAGAAGTCACTCAGTATTTCATTCAATAATTGCTACACTGATAATTGCACAGTATTTTACATTATTAAATCAATAATTGCCACAACACAGTAACTCGTATTATTGAAATGATATTATTAAATAACATTATTGATAATGTCTAGAAAGTTTTGTCGAGGAAAGGGGTTAGGTTATATAATTGCGCCCCAATAAGGATAAATCCTTATAGGAAAGCCCCCTCTTTCTTGGAAACGATCTGGTTGCTGGAATTGCTAGTCTGTAATATCTGTTATATTAATACATTAAGAGAATAATACAAAAAATGGAATAGTGTCGATGATGCAAGCAATGATGTCAGTAGAGATAGTGATGTAAACAATGATGTTATGGGGACGGTGAGGTAAGCGATGATGTCATATGAACAATGAGGCAAGCGATGATGTAATAGATTATGGTAAAAAGATAACTTTACCCTTACTCTGCCAAGCCTATAAATAGAAACTCATTTTTTCATTATTTCTTACCAATTTACTAAAGCTATAGAGAGAGAAACTATAGAGAGAATAAGAGAGAAAAAAGAAGAGTATTATGCTATTACACTATTGTAGTATCCAATCCCCTACTAAGGTAAAGGATATTATTTTTTTAGTAACGGATGCTATCTTCTTTCAATACTCTTAAGGTTGTCCTTCTATTCCTTATTAATATATGGGAATAACCTGTCTAAGCAAACTACCGCATGCATGGTGAATAACTCTTCGTATTCATTTTTATTAAATTGTGGAAATGATCAGTCTACGAGGATTACCGCAGACGGGTGAAAATCCATTTACAGTTTCGTATATTTTTTCATACTTGTATGAAATATTATTTCACTGAAATATTGGTTTGAACTTTCTTATTAAAATTTTAATCGTTTCATGTCGGGGTACTATTCATTCAGGTACTATTCACTCTGGTACTATTCACAGAATACTATTCACGACAAAATTAGTTTCTTTTTCTGTCCAAATTATCTTTTATTCATACAAAAGTACTATTCATTCCAGAGTACTATTCATAGGGTACTATTTATGTGGTACAATTCACGTGGTACTATTTTTGTGGTACTATTTACGTGGAACTATTTATGGGGTACTATTCACGGAGCACTATTCAAGACAAAATTGGTGTATTTTTCTGTCCAAATTATCTTTGATTTATGAAATATATTCTTGAAATTAGATCCATGTTTTTATCTTCATGTTGATAATTTGGATATTCTTGAACTCTGGATAAATTGAATTATAAATCTTTAATATTTGTCCTTGATCTCACTAGATTCATTCTTTATATCATTGTTATTATTCTCAGACTTAAATTGTGGTGAAAGTTATCTTTGGCCCGTAGTGCAAAGATGAACTGTTGATTGATGAATATCTTTGGCCCGTAGTGCAAAGATGGATAGTTGATTGGTGAATATCTGTGGTTTGTAGTGCAAAGATGGACATGTGTTTGGCATGATTATGATCATTGATGTTACTGTTGAATATCTTTGGCTCGTAGTGCAAAGATGGACAAGTGTTTGGTATGATCATAACCATTGATGTTACTGTTGAATATCTTTGGCCTGTAGTGCAGAGATGAATTGACTAACATGATTATGACTAAAGGCTATAGACTAGTATAATCATGATTATTGATGTTACAAATGAATATCTTTGGCCTGAGTGCAAAGATGAATTTATTAGCATGATTATGTAAATGAACTGTGATTTGGTATAACCATGATCTTTGGTGTTTCAAGTAAAGACAGGTGATAAAAATTATCTTCGCCCTAGGTGCGAAGAGGAATTTATCAACATAATTATGATCATGAACTATTTACATAATTGTGGGAAGGAACTGTTGATTGATGTTACAAGGATGAAATATTATTGGTGGACTTCTAACATGGAGAAGATAGTAGAAATTATGTTCTACTTGACTCTTCTAATGGATTGCTTGTTTCGCTGCAGTTGTTGATCTAAAACTTGTTGTCTATTATATTCTATCAGATTTTTCCCTGTTGAGGGCTAAGGTTTAAAGATCTGATTCATTACTGATGAAGGTTATTGATAATTTATTATCTTTAGTCATAATATTTTTTACTGGGCTATTTGTGCTCACCCTTTTGCTTCACAATTCCTTTAGGTAATAAGAGTGTAGCTGGTTCGAGCGAGGATAATAAGGGAATAGAGTGATGGTCGGTGACTGTTGAAGTTTCTCAATACATTACAAAACAGCATGATAGTATATAATTATATTGAGAACTTTAAATGTGTGTGTCGTATTTTATATGTCATTTAACAGTTGATTTTGGTGACCCGACTTAGGTGAGGTAAACCCGAATAAGGAATGGTGTGTTGCCACTATCATACAAGATGTCTAACTACACACAACTTTATGTTATTATAAGACATGGTTGCACGCATCCACTTGCTGATTAGATCTATGAGCACTACCTATATAATATTGGAGTATGGTTGGAATATAATCCTCAGTTTGAGAAAATTGAGATAATTATATGGTAAGAGAATACCCACCATTGGAATGAACAGGATAGTAATATTCTCATTCTTCTTTGGGGTCTATTATGTCAACCAAGGTTAATTCTCAAGTCCTACGATATCTATTATAACTTAGAAGCATGGCCTCCCATGTACGAAGGTTTTCTTGAGCATTTTCCAAAGATTTTAATTCCTAAAACAGTTATTGACTGTACCTTTATGTAACGTATCATTGATAAGGAGTATGCGTATTGTTATTTGTATTGAAACTCACAGCTTGTGTGGTCATATTTTGCACGACCGTTTAATATAATAAGATTTGTATTTGGATTCTGTACCATGTATTTAGCGACTCAGAATGGGTTGTGTGGACCTATTTTGGGGGCGTCACAGTTGGTATCAGAGCTATAAGTAAAGAGCCCCGAGCCTCTCGCTGGTGACTTCCTGTGTGGGATGCACCGAAGCCAGACTCTCCGTAGGGGACACCGTGAATAACGATAGCAAGCTGATAGGTATCAATATAAGGTGCTAGGTTGAAGCACCATGAGAGTCACAGTTGGTATCAGAGCTTAGGGATATGGTCTCTGGAGGAGATCTGAGACTAGAACTAGGAGGGGAGAGACGAGTAATATCCTTCACTAGTGTGTGTCCTAACTGAGCTGAATTTTCTCACTTAATAAGTTGACAAATTGTGATATGTCAATTAACCTTTGTTTTGAAGCTGTATTCTGGAATGATATCTGAAATCCAAGGTATGAGCAATGGAAAAATCTTGATACAGAGTAAATGACCGAGAAGATAGAATCTAAAATGAAAGCAAGGTATTCTCACCTCTTCGAATTACTATGTACGTAAATTTCGGGGACAAAATTTCATAAGGAGGGTAGATTGTAAGACCCTGAATTTTATGAAATAAAAGTATTTAATTTTTCTTATAATTATTATTCTATTCAATAAATGGTTAAATTGATAAAAGGTTAAAGTTAAGGGTGATATGTGCAAATTTTATAAAGTAAGCAAGTTGTCATAAAATATTCGTTGTGTCGGAGAATATTCTTTTTGTCGGGAAATATTATATTCGGTAAAGTACAACGGCGGCGCCGAAATAACCAATAATTAGTGGGCCCCATAATAGAATAATTATCGGATATAGAAAGCGACAGAAGTCGTGGAATATTCGTTTGGTCTGGGAATATTCGTACGACGACGCAGTCATTGTTGGACCCCACAACGGAATAACTGTCGGTTATAGAAAGCAACAAAACTAACACTTTTAAAAAATAAACTTTTACCGTTAAACTGTTGAAATACCCGGTGATAAAAGTACAGTAATACGCGTTGTTGCATAGTGGCACACGGTATTACACTATATTTCTAATTATTGATGGTTATGTAAGAAGTCACTCAGTATTTCATTCAATAATTGCTATAGTGATAATTGCACAATATTTTACATTATTAAATCAATAATTGCCACAACATAGGAACTCGTATTATTGAAATGATATTATTAGATAGCATTATTGGCAATGTCTAGAAAGTTCTGTCGAGGAAAGGGGTTAGGTTATATAATTACGCGCCAATAAGGATAAATCCTTATAGGAAAGCCCCATCTTTCTTGGGAACGATCTGGTTGCTGGAATTGTTAGTCTGTAATATCTGTTATATTAGTACATTAAGAGAATAATACAGAAAATGAAATAGTGTCGATGATGCAAGCAATGATGTCAGTAGAGACAGTGACGTAAGCAATGATGTCATGGGGATAATGAGGAAAGCAATGATGTCATATGAACAATGAGGCAAGCGATGATGTAATAAATTATAGTAAAAAGATAACTTTGCCCTTACTCTGCCAAGCCTGTAAATAGAAGCTCATTTCTTTATTATTTCTCACCAATTCACTAATGCTATAGAGAGAGAAACTATAGAGAGAATAAGAGACGAAGAAGAAGAGTATTCTACTATTACACTATTACAGTATCCAATCTCCTACTAAGGTAAAGGATATTATTTTTTTAGTAACAGGATGTTATCTTCTTTCAATACTCTTAAGGATTGTCCTTTTAATCCTTATTAATATATGGGAATAACCTGTCTACACAGACTATCGCATGCATGGTGAATAACCCTTTATATTTATTTTTATTAAATTATGGAAATGATCAGTGTACGCGGATTACCGCATGACGGGTGAATATTCATTTACAGTTTCGTATATTCTTTCATACTCGTATGAAATATTATTTCACTGAAATATTGGTTTGAACTTTCTTATTGAAATTTTAATCGTTTCATGTCGGGATACTATTCATTCGGTACTATTCACGGCAAAATAGGTTTCTTTTTCTGTCAAAATTATCTTTTATTCACACAAGAGTACTATTCATCCGGGGTACTATTCATGCTAGAGTACTATTCACGGGGTACAATTCACGTGGTACTATTCATGTGGTACTATTCATGGGTACTATTCACGAGGTACTATTCATAGAGCACTATTTAAGACACAAATTGGTTTATTTTTCTGTCCAAATTATCTTTAATTTATGAAATACATTCTTGAAATTCGATCCATGTTTTTATCTTCATGTTGATAATTTGGATATTCTTGAACTCTGGATAAATTGATTTATAAATTTTTAATATTTGTCCTTGATCTCACTAGATTCATTCTTTATATCATTGTCATTATTCTCAAACTTAAATTGTGGTAAAAGTTATCTTTGGCCGTAGTGCAAAGATGAACTGTTGATTGATGAATATCTTTGGCCCGTAGTGCAAAGATGAATAGTTGATTGGTGAATATCTTTGGCCTGTAGTGCAAAGATGGACATGTATTTGGCATAATCATGATCATTGATGTTACTGTTGAATATCTTTGGCCCGTAGTGCAAAGATGGACAAATGTTTGGCATGATCATGACCATTGATGTTACTGTTGAATTGGCCCGTAGTGCAAAGATGAATTGACTAACATGATTATGACTAAAGACTATAGACTAGTATAATTATGATTTTTGATGTTACAAATGAATATCTTTGGCCTGAGTGTAAAGAGGAATTTATTAGCATGATTATGTAAAGGAACTGTGATTTGGTATAACCATGATCTTTGGTGTTTCAAGTAAAGACAGGTGATAAAAATTATCTTCGTCCTGGGTGCGAAGAGAAATTTATCAGCATAATTATGATCATAAACTATTTACATAATTGTGGGCAGGAAATGCTGATTGATGTTACAGGGATGAAATATTGTTGGTTGACTTTTAACATGGAGAAGATAGTAGACATTATGTTCTACTTGACTCTTCTAATGGATTGCTTGTTCCGCTGCATTTGTTGATCTAAAACTTGTTGTCTATTGTATTCTATCAGATTTTTCCTTGTTGAGGTCTAAGGTTCTAAAGATCTAATTCATTACTGATGAAGGCTATTGATAATTTAATTATCTTTAGTCATAATATTTTTTACTGGGTTATTTGTGCTCACCCTTTTGCTTCACAATTCTTTTCAGGTAATAAGAGTGTAGCTGGGTCGAGCGGGGATAACAAGGGAGTAGTGTAACGACCCCAAAATTCATACAATACAACTCTCGACATCAGGTCGTTAACAATACATCCTTATTCAGACTTTACATCATTAATCAATGATACAATCACTAAAAATACGGAATATTTAAAACTTTTATATTATTCCTTCTTTATTATCCCTGAATCTCAACCTTTATCATTACATAACTTTGATTCAACCTTATTTCATGAATCGCTTCGTCAGAGTTATTATAAACTAAAACTTACAACCATGTTCAACAACCCTTATACATCGGGTAAAATTTAAACTTTACAACTCAACATCTGTTAACCATCATACATTATCAAATACATTATCTAAAACCTTAAACAGGGTCCAAAATAATAACAATTCAGCCAAAGTATATAAATCTTCATGATTTACATTTGATTCATTTCTTTCAAGTAGCACATAGCGTTACCTTGAATCCTTAACCTGCAAAAGTGATTATTTGCAAGAATGAGCTCGACAACTCAGCAAGATCTAGCAACTTTCATGCATCACATAGCACATAAATACATCTCAACATACATCTCATGATAATTAAAGTAACATGGCATACATGCTTTACTTCACATAACAAATATAAAGATTGAGTTCCTTACTCAATCAACATTCTTTAATCAATCAATGTAGTCATAAATTGACTTTAACATTTCATGCTTAAAACATATATACAACAGATCATGCTCTTTGCAAAATAATTTAAAACAGTTCATCATCAAGTGCACGTAGAAAATAGGAACTGAAAGACTTGCCTTGATCGTTGTTTACCAATAACAGTTTAACAGCTTACAGGTATCTGCACTTCACGTGCCCTACACAATTATATAATCATGTATATCAACTATTAGTCACATAGCAATGCATATTAGTTATAATGTAAACTTTACTCCCTTCCTATTATCAATACACAATGTTCAACTTGATTGTGTTAACTATCGACTTATATTTCACTATAATTCTTTTTCGTAATATTCAAAATTCATTCAAGTGTTTAAGTCTTGCTACGACTACTTATTGGTTTTATACCAACCCCATTTCATATCTTATAATGTTCATTTCATTAGAATCGAAATACTATTTACGTGTATTAACACATTATACGGCGTTTCGACGTTTATACGTCACACGCCTAACTCGCCTCTTTTGCATGTGTTTTGCATGATCCTATATTGGGTTACATTACTCCATCATGTTTCATTCTTATTGAAAACATAATATTAAACAAGGTCATACACACTCGTTGCGGCGTTGAGATGCTTGCACGTCCGTATGCCAAACTTGCCTATTCGAACGCCCAAACGACACGCATTTGCGCACGCTTAGCACTCCCAACCGAATTGTCTAATACTCAAGGGTTAATGTTAAGTATCATTAATATACCTAATAGTCAAGTTATGGAAGTTAGAACATTATTTTACATGGTCGGGAGCATTACATGTGCATACGTGCATGCCCGACGCCCCCCGATTGACTCCAAAAGCATATTAGTCCCAAAAATAACCATTTTTACCCCTGATAATGACCTCAAATTAAAAAACTTAAAGAACAAAAGTTGTAGGTCTACTCGTGCTCGTTCTGGATCATCTTAAATCGCCTCAATCGGAGTTCGTATGAAAAAATTATGGTTATTTTACCACAGGAGGTCAAAACAGTCCCGGACTGACTTTCCTCCCGGCGCAGCTGCGCTCCAAATAGCCTTGGGGGAAGCGCAGCTGCGCCCCTGGCAGCGTGCTTCGCGAATTTTTTTTCCAGTTTGTGATTCTGGCTAATTTTCTAACCCTTTCCTCCTTTCAATCATCATAAATCAAGCTATACACATCCGATTGAGTCCGTTTTTGACTCTATGGATTCGTAATTCATAGAACTACAACATAGCAAGGAAATCCATAATTTACATAACCATTATATAACCTGAATCTTGACTCAAAACCCATGTTCATACTAAACTTTCATGTTTTAACATGTTTAGCGAATTCATTCACAACGAATTCGTTTTTTTAACCAAATTGATTCATTCAACTTGCGTTTTTTTCCGTTTTTCAATGTTCCTACAACATTCATCATCAATTTAAGATTTTCATCATGATTGCATAACTAATATTTGACTCCAACTAAGCCATAATATACATATTACATCAAGAACACAAGTGTTTCATCCTTAGCATAATTTCACGAATTCGATTACTCTAAAACCAATTTTAGATGATATAGAATGGATTACACAAACCTATTAACATCTACAACCAATTCCTTCACAAATCAACCCTAGAAATCTATATTTAGATAAACAACTTAGGAACACAAAAATAAGTTTTATAATCAAAGTATTACCTTTGATTCGTTATAACACTTGAACAATCTTCTTCTCTTCTTCCTTCTTTGATTCTCACAAAGTTTTTCTCAATACAAAGAGAATTTCTTCTCTTTCTCTATCAGTTTTCTATCTTCCTCTCTTCTATGTGTTTTGTTCTGCTTTCTTAGGCTTAGGAAAATATATGTAAGAAAAATATAACTGATGGACATGGTTTACGTTATAATAACTATGGGTCTCAGCAGTTACAACCCACCAAGGGTTATAAGACCTTGTTTGGCTAGTACACTATATATAACCCTTTTAATTTATTTTAATCATTCACCTATTATATAGTTTATTTGTCACAACCATTATTAAATTAAACTATAATCTCTATTTAGCCAACACAATATTTAATTAGCTAATATAATTATAAATTTATTTAATAAATTATTAACGCTCTAATTCAATTATTTAATTAAATTAGAATATTTCTATTCCATTAGCATAATAAAATACGCACTGATTACAAAATCATTCCCCATAATTTTATTCTATATTATCATACTTGAATAAATTATTTCATAATAATTTTCATCGAATATTTATCTTATTCCATAAGTATTCCAACTAAAATATTTATTTAATTCATCTAACACCAATATTTATTTATAATTATATTGGTTCTTCTCATTCTCATACTCATTTACTTACACTTGGCTAAATATAATATATTAAGCCATTACATAAACGTATTACTCTTACATGTAATATATTACCTTCATATTTTATTAAAACAATTATATTTATATTAATTCACTATTTTAATTAAGTGAATTACTCACATTATTTATGAGATTTAATTCATAGTAATTCCACTGCCCACAAGGAATAATAACCAAACTATATTACTTCACAATATAATATTTAACTTTATTAAATTAACTAATAATATTCAGTTAATTTCCTTTTCGTAATAATTTAATTTAATTTCTTCAACAGTTAAATTAAATTAACTATTAAACCTCATTCTTCCAACATATGAATATATATATATATATATATATCTTCTATATTCACACCACATCATATACTTCACAACATATAACACATATATACGCATATCCAAACTCAAAACATCTCGTAATAAGAATTTTATTTATTAAATTCTTATTATAATAATTTTTGAAAATCCAAGTTGTCACATCCTTCCCTCCTTATAAGGATTCCGTCCTCGGAATCACCGAAACCCTACCTTACTCAGGTTTTCATCAAATCTCTTTAACAACATTTATTGTTGAATAACTTCAACACATTACCTTAATATAGGTTTTATATTTCCTACTACATTCATTTTTTCAACAAATTCTAGGTTTTATTTCATAACTTTAATTAACTCAATTATGTTTTGAGTATTATATAATCTTTAACCCGTTCATTTCCTTTCTAAGGACCATTACCATATACTCCACTCGTCGAAGACATATACTTCATAATTCACTATCTTATGAGTATTCGGGTTATCACAAATAGAGTGATGGTCGGTGACCGTTGAAGTTTCTCAATACATTATAAAACAGCATGACAATATATAATTGTATTAAGAACTTTAAATGTGTGTGTCGTATTTTATACGTCATTTAACAGTTGATTTTGGTGACCCGACTTAGGTGAGGTGAACCCGAAAAAGGAAGGGTGTGTTGCCACTATCATATAAGATGTCTAACCACATACAACTTCATGTTATTATAAGACATTGTTGCGCGCATCCACTTGTTGATTATATCTATGAGCACTACCTATATAATCTTGGAGTATGTTTGGACTATAATCCTCAGTTTGAGAAAATTGAGATAATTATATATGGCAAGAAAATACCCACCATTGGAATGAACAGGATAGTAATATTCTCGTTCTTCTTTGGGGTCTATTAGGTCAACCAAGGTTAATTCTCAAGTCCTATGATATCTATTATAACTTAGAAGCATGGCCTCCCATGTATGAAGGTTTTCTTGAGCATTTTCCAAAGATTTTAATTCCTAAAACAGTTATTGACTGTACCTTTATGTAACGTATCATTGATAAGGAGTATGAGTATTGTTATTTATATTGAAACTCATAGTTTGTGTGGTCGTATTTTGCACGACCGTTTAATATAATAAGATTTGTATTTGGATTTTGTACCATGTATTTGTCGACTCAGAATGGGTTGTGTGGACCTATTTTGGGGGCGTCACATCAAGTACCTGACCAAGTAGAAGATACCTATTGTACAACACCCTATTCATAAATCTGGAAGGATACCGAAGATACATAATAGGAATTGATTAGTCATAGAGGATGACGATGAGGTACACATCATGAATGATGATGATCCATTGAATTACGAACAGGCTATGAGTAGTAAAGACTCAGAGAAATGGCTAGAAGCCATGAAATCCGAGATGGACTCCATGTATGAGAACAACGTATGGACTTTGGTTTCATCACCTGAAGGGATTAAGCCTATTAGGTGCAAATGGGTATTTAAAAGAAAGACTAGAGCAGACGGAAAGGTAGAGACCTATAAAGCCCGACTGGTTGCGAAAGGTTTCAAAAAAAGACAAGGTGTTAACTATGATGAAACTTTCTCGCCAGTAGCAATGCTCAAGTCCATTCGAATTTTACTTGCGATTGCAGCTTACTATGGCTACGAAATCTGGCAAATGGACGTGAATATGACCTTCCTCAATAGAAACCTTGAGGAGGATGTGTATATGACACAACCAGAAGGATTTGTTTCAACGGTTGGAACAAATCAAGTCTGTAAACTGCAATGATCCATTTATGGGTTAAAACAAGCTTCTCATAGGTGGAACATCCGTTTTGATGAGACAATCAAAGAGTTTGATTTTATCAAAAATAAGGATGAACCATGTGTGTACAAGAAGGTTAGTGGGAGCGCTGTTTCATTCCTTGTATTATATGTTGATGATATATTACTGATAGGGAATGATATTCTGATGTTATAGTCAATTAAAATCTTGTTATCTAAACACTTCTCCATGTAGGAATTGGGGGAAGCATCCTATATTTTGGGGATAAGTATCTATACAGATAGATTTAAAAGGATGCTTGGCTTATTCCAAGGAACGTACATTGATACAATGCTAAAGAGGTTTAGCATGGAAGATTTCAAAAGAGGTCTCATGCCGATTAGTTATGGAATACATCTCTCCAAGAAACAGGACCCAAAGACACATGAGGTGAGAAACCGTATGACTAAGATTCCTTATGCTTCAGCAATAGGATCTATCATGTACGATATGATATGTATGAGACCTGATGTCGCTTATGCACTTAGTGTAACGAGTAGATATAAGTCGAATTCTGGAGAAGAGCATTAGAAGGCAGTGAAAAATATTCTAAAGTACTTAAGGAGAACTAATGATGTATTTCTTGTCTACGGTGGGTCAGAGTTGAAACTAGAGCGCTACACAAACTCAAGTTTTCAAATGGACCAAGATGACAGTAAATTCGATTCGGGGTATGTGTTTGCCTTAAACAGTGGCGCAGTGAGTTGGAAGAGTTTCAAGCAGCAAACAGTTGCTGATTCAATGATAGAGGAGTCGACGTCGGGAAAAATCTTTGGCGATCCCCCTTTCCCTATGTGTTTCTACCTTTGTTTGTTTTCAATTTGTTTGATCTGAAGGGTGAATTTTTAGGAAAAGGTCGACATATAATGTTGACGATTTGAAAAGTTTGATTTTACAGAGTCGCCAGTTGGTATGTTTGAAATAGTTGTTCCAACTCAACCTAGTTTTATTTTAAAATTTTTGCAAGTAGGCCCAATTACTGGACCCTATTTAACTTGGCCTGAGAAACCGAGATTCATAGAGTTCGGGGGCTTGGTTAAGCTGGGGGAAGGTGTTAGGCACCTCCTAACTTCTGTGAAACACGGTTATCCCGTCTTTTCAATTTCCCTATCTTATCTGTAGTGTGTGTGTGTGTGTGTGTGTGTGTGTGTGTGTGTGTGTGTGTGTGTGTGTGTGTGTGTGTGTGTGTGTCTGTGTTTACAGTAATTGGGCCTAAGTGCTTTATTTAGAAGTAGTGATGTGCTTCGTTGGACCTATATACGAAGGGTTTAATTTATTTAAAAAGTCCATTTTTAGACAGGATATGAAAGTGATGTTTTGAAAGATGGTTTTCAAACCCTTTCGCTAACATAGGAATTGAAGCCTTTTGATACTTCTATTTTATTCTGCATTCGGCTGGTTTTGATTTTATTATCAGGATACGAATCATCCTCGATTAAATAATATATATACAAGTGTCGGGCTCCTTATGGGCATAAAAGCCATCGAAGTGATCCGAGCACTATAAACTATAATTTACTATGCTGAGACCTTAAATCCGGATCACCGTTTTAAGGTCCTCTAATTTACATTTATAAGAAGATAAGCAAGCTATATTTACAGTGCAAAATTGTCCATCGTGAGAATCAGATCTAGATCTATGTGGTTAATCATAGATCCCATGATTCCTAGGCTCACAGAATATTATCAAAAATCCTGCACAACAGAGATATTGAAAAAAAATGCAAATTAAAATCTAGACGTCGCAAGACAAAGGATTCAACAGTTAAATCCTTGTATGCGCAAAGCCAAAGCTTTCCGTTCCCTCTAGATACGGATCTAGGGTTTCGTAGTTGCTTTAATATTTAAAAAAACTAGAAAGAAAGCTAGATTTAAATAAATCTAATCAATAAACTCTATATTAGAACAAATTTTCATCAAATGAACAGTTAAAACAAATATTTAATCACATTGAATAAATAATATATATATATATATATATATATATATATATATATATATATATATATATATATATATATATATATCAAAGTTGGAAAGAGCCACAGATTTCCAATCTAGGCGTGAATGATTAATGTAAATATATATATGCTTATATATATATTGAAGTTGAAAATGCCACGAATTACCAATCCAGGACAAACGAGTTAGTATAAATATATATATATATATATATATATATATTTATTTATTTAAGCGAGAAAAATCCACCGATTAGCAATCCAGGCTAATGGAGTTAATATATATATATATATATATAACTATATATATATATATATATATATATATATATATATATATATATATAAATAGTTATATATATATTAAAGCAGGAAAAAAAGCCACAGATTTATAATCCATGCATGACTGAATTAATGAATATATATATATAGTTAGTTATATATATATATTAAAGCTGAAAATGCCATAGATTAACAATCCAGGATAAATAACACTTATAAATATATATATTAAAGCGATAAAAGCCACAGATTTGAAATCCAGGTTGAAATAGCACTTAAAAATGTATATATATACTTATATATACATAGATTGAAGTCAAAAAGGCTACGAATTTAAAATCCAGGCGAAACTAGATGCTATAAATATATGTATACGCTCATATATATATATATATATATGTTAAAGTAGTAGAAAGCTTTAGATCACAAAAAATCTTACAGTGTGTAGCGCTAGAGGCTTTAAACCACATGGTAGGCTTGAAAACTCTGTTTCCACCAGTTAAAATTTGATATGTTAGTATATATACATATTTAAGTGTATTGGAAGAGTAAAATTGATGATTGGAGCACTGTAGGTAGGGTTAAGAGTTGAACTGGGTGGAATTTCCTCTTTTTTTCTCTTTCTTTTTGGCTGGTGGGGGTCTCTATTTATAAACCAAAATAGTGGCAGTCGCGGGTCTACGCGTGGCTCCCCGGGTGGGCCCGGGTCTAGTGGGTCTCATTGTCTCGAAGTACGTGCACTCCGACCAATGAGCTGTATACTTCGAATATTCATAACCTTCAATCCGGGAGTCCGATAGAAGCGTGCAATACCTTTTCAAAAATCCCTTTCCGAGAGCTACACAATGACATGGGATTTATCCTTTTTCGAATCCAGGAAGATGGGTCTGTGACCAGATCTTTGAGTCTTCGAAGTCCGTCCGTTGAGTTGTCTTGTGCTGTTTTCACTCGCGATTGATATTATGGTTCTGCATGACCTTCATGGCATTGATTTGGCTTGATTTTGACTTTATATGATGCTAATTTGGTAAAATGACCATTTTGCCCTTTTGGGGGTTGTCTCCAGGATTGACAAGGTTTTCGACAGTTTCTAGGGGTTGTCTCCGAGGTTTGATCACAGACGACTCTGTTCTTCCTCAGGGTCATTTTCGAGTTTGACTTGATACCTAGGGCTGTCTCTGGGGATGATTTGATGCTTCGGGGTCGTCTCTGAAGGTTGGTTTAATCTCCCGGGGTTGTCGTCGAGGCTGACTTGATCCCCCTAGGTTGTCGTCGGGGTTTGGTTTGATCTCCCAGGGTTGTTGTCGGGGCTTGATTTGATTTCCTAGGGTTGTCGCCGAGGTTGACTTAATCTCCCGGTGTTTTCGCTAGGGTTGACTTGATCTCCCGGTGTTTTTGTCGGGGCTTTGGCTTGATCTCCCGGTGCTGTCGCCAAGCCTTTGGCTTTGATCTACTAGGGTTTTCATCGGGGTTGGATTTGATGATTTGGACTTCTAGGGTTGTCTCTAGAAGGTAAAAGATGGTTTTGCCCTCCTGCATAGTTAGTAATAGGATTGCAAAATTTCGAGTGTCTATATATGCCCCTCTTTATCATGTTTATGCAATGCAATGGAATGAACATGATAAATACTACCAGACACTGGAAATATGATACATGCAAATGTAATGCAATGCATGATATAATATGTTGTGCTATATACATCTACGGTGTTAGCTGCCATGGTATTCCATCACTGACCGCTCCCGCCACTTCTGCTGGGGATGGAGTTGTCCATGATGGTTTTCACTGAACTCTTTTGATGCCTACTCGAAAGGTAGTTTGCAAAGATTTCATCACCGGATCTTTCCCGACGCTATATTGGGTTGAAGCCAATGGTTTACCACGTTTGTCAGTGCTACCAAGACTGATTCTACTAAATGTTGTAGAGATGTTTTCAGGATCCCTGCTGGGGAGATTCTTCCTTGGCTGGTGCCATTGAATATTTCTGAAATCGACGTTAGGGTTGTCACCAACATTCTCTATTTTCAGATACACTTTCTGACCTTTCCTCATCTGGGGATGTTCCTCTTATAACGAGTAACCTCATTGGGAATTCATTATGCCTATCCTGTTGATAGCTTACACCGGTTTACATCATCGGATCTTTCCCGATGCTACGTTGGGGTTGTCGCCAATGATTTGACATGCTGCTCGGTTGATGTTGACGTTTCTGCCAGGGATAGAATTCTTACTATCTACTCTAACAGTAGTTAACAATGATTTGACCAAATCCTCCTCGCTGCCTACCCGAATGGTAGTTTACAACGGTCGAATGAACTAATTTGATTCCTACTCGAACAACAGTTTGCAGAATTGACCATCATCGAACCTCCTTGATGCCTACTCGAACGGTAGTTTACAACGGTTAATTGAGTTGATTTGATTCCTACTCGAACGGTAGTTTGTAGAGTTTGACCATCACCGAGCCTCCTCGATGCCTACTCGAACGGTAGTTTACAACGGTCGATTGAACTGATTTGATTCCTACTTGAACGGTAGTTTGTAGAATTGAACATCATCGAACCTCTTCGATGCCTACTCGAACGGTAGTTTACAACGGTTGGTTGAAATGATTTGGAGCCTACTCGAATGGTAGTTTGCAGAGCTTAACCATCATCGAACCTCCTCGATGTCTACTCGAATAGTAGTTTACAATGGTCGATTAAACTGATTTGATTCCTACTCGAACAGTAGTTTACAGGATTTAACCATTACCGAACCTCCTCGATGCCTACTCGAACGGTAGTTTACAACGGTCGGTTGAACTGATTTGAAGCCTTGGCTGGGAATTTGTATAATAAATGTTATGTTTTGTATGAAATCATGGCGCAATCAAATTACAAAATAGGTATATCAAAGTTTAAAATTTTTCTTACAAACCAGTTACCCGGATCATCCTTTATGCATAGTTATTAATTAAAACGAAATAGAAGAAAATTAGATTCATACCCTTGTAGAACGAAGCTTCCACAGGTACGAGTTCAACTTCTCATTCTTCATGATCTCCTTGAATATCCGGGATTGATTCCTTCCTTTGATCAACGTTAGGAACCCAAGTGTTTGGCCTCTAGAGGTGATCCACCAGGGAAGATGAATTATTCAAGAAGGAGGGTGGTTGGCTAAACCCTAGTTTTCTATTCTTTGTAGAAAAAAAGTACTCTCCAATAATTGGAATTACGTTTACTGATATCTAAAATAAGACTCATCTTATATAGATATTGGTCAACCCTTCTAATCCTATTAGACAAAGGGTTTCATTTAATTAATTAAACTCCTTTAATTAATTAGGCTTCCCAACATATTGAGAATAATTAATTAAACTCCTTTAATTAATTTGCCTCCTAATCTCATTAGGAATAAATGAGAGTACTAATAATAAATTAATTTCTAAACTCATTTAGAAATCAAAATAATAATTGTAATAATATTAATAAGACTCCTCTTATTAATTTATATTTAATATTTCCAAAATAATAAATAATAAATATTAAGCTATTTAATTTATTCTATCACCATAGATTAAATTAATTACACTTAACATATTATTACGATTATTCCATTACCTTTTTAAATAATTATTTTTTATTTTATGGTGTGACCCTTTAGGTTCTCCATATTAAATCGGCTGTGAATAAATCAATTAGAACAATTCTAATCTTATTTAAATAAATAAATTAAACTAATAATTTATTTAAATAAATAACATTTATTTTACAATAGGGATAAGCCTCCCTAGTGATCAACAACTTTTCAGATAATATATATTTCAACATTAATCATAAAAGAACCTGTGAGTTAATAGTTACCGTACAATTCAATCCTTCCACCATACAATGTCCCAATTAAATATAAGACATGAAATTACTGTCAAGTCTTATTTTATTTAATTATATGTATTTCGATTAGAAAATGCACAACTCCAAATAATGCAAATTAGAAACTCCTTTCTAATTTCATCCTGCCTTGGCCAAGGACTACTGGGTTGCCATTTAACGAATCACATAGGACATATATCTTCTATTACTAGAAATGGTAGATTTTTTATTGATCATTCATTATCTCCATATGTAACTCATTACACCCAAGTATACCCTTTGATATACCTTAAGGGTCTTAAGGAATAAGTCAAAGTATAATTCATTCCACACAAGATACTATGATGATCTCAAGTCCAAGGATCACTTGTACTAATATCACATTAGGAATTCCTATTGACAGGCGAGTAAAACTCCATTAGGTATTCCTTAGCGAGTCACGTTTAGTGTACTTATTCTTCAATAAGCACCTACATACTTGCTTTAGTGTTTCCACACAAATGATGATGAGCTCAATCATCCTCATCCAATGAGCAAGCAACATATGTACTAATCTATCTGGAATTACTAATCCCCTTTTTAGTAATCCAACGATTGAGAACTATTTTACTTTTAAGCTTTCTAAGAATTTAGATCTCATTAGCAAGATTAACATCATGATTCTAAAAGCATTGCTTAAAACTATGGGTAATTTATATATTATAAAAACATCATCTTGTAGATAATTAAATACCTTTAATAAATGAATACTTTTATTAATAAATAAATAAATAAGATCGTTTACAAAATATATGCTTTATCATTGTCGACGTCGGGAAAAAATTCTCGCTTCGGACGGAATCTTTCACTCTTCATAAGTTTTGTTGTTATCTACCCTTATTGCCTTATCTGTTTTATAAAGGGTGAAGTTTTTTAGGAAAAGGCCAACATGTATCTTGTCAATGATTTGAACGGTTTACAGAGTCGCCAGTTGGTAGATTTGAAATGGTTGTATCAACTCAACTGAGTTTTGTTTGAAAGTAGGCCCAATTACTGGACACTGTCGAAACTTGAACTTTGAAATCGAAGTTCCAAGTTCGGGGGCTTGGTTAAGTGGGGGGAATGTGTTAGGCACCCTCCAACTCCCGTGAAACACGGTACCGCATCTTTTCAATATTTTCCTTTTTATTTGCAATATGTGTGTGTGAATGCTGGAAGTAATTGAGCCTACGTTTGTTTGAAAGTATGGACGTGCTTCGTTGAACCTATATATGAAGGGTTTGATTTATTTGCAAAAGTTATTTTTAGACAAGATATGAAAATGATGTTTTGAAAAGGTTGGTTTTCAAACCCTTACGCTCACGTAGAATTGAAGCATGTTGATACTTCTATTTTATTATTTTCAGCCTTTGGCTTGATTAGAATGGTGATTGTCGGGCTGCGAAGCATCCTCGACCATAGAATATATACAAGTGTCGGTCTTGTTATTGGCATGACAGCCATCGGAGTGACTCTAGCACGACAAACTATTATTTCATTATGTTTGAGACCTTAAACTGGGATAACCGTTTTAAGGTCTTTTGGATGTACAGTTTTACAGAAAAACTGGCAAGGTACATTTGTAATGTGGAGTTTGTCCATCGTGAAAATCAGATTCTGATAAGTTTGATCATAAATCCCACAATTCCTAGGCTCACAGAAGGAAGCCAAGTAAACCTGCACATCACAGATATTTATAGAAAATGGATATTTACAATCAGACGTCGCAAAAACCAAGGATTCATTAGTCAAATCCTGACATGAGCATAGCCAAAGCTTCTCGTTCCCAATAGATAGCGATATAAGAGTTGCGATGTTACTTTAATAATGAATAGAACTAGAAAGAAAGCTAAATTTAAATAAATCTTAGTCATTCTAGCTTCCCGACTCCGGTTGGACCTATTTTGAACCGTTTGAAAAGTACAAAGTGTTAGATTTAAAGAAATCTAACTTGCTAGAATTGATATTTAAAAAGAATTCATATCAAATGAATATTTGCAGCAGATATTTAATCACAGCGAATAAAGAATATATATATATATATATATATATATTTATGTATGAAAGCTGTAAAGGGCAACGGATTTCAAATCCTATGCCCAGAATATATATATATATATATATATATATATATATATTTATAAAAGCTGTAAAAAGCCACGGAGTAATCCAGGCTTGACAGAATAGAAATATATATATATAAAAGCAATAAAGGGCGACGGATTTCAAATCCTATGCCCGGACTGGAATGGATATATATATATATATATATATATATATATATATATATAAAAGCTGTAAAAAGCCACGGAGTAATCCAGGTATGACAGAATGTAAATATATATATATATGTATAAAAGCAATAAAGGGCGACGGATTTCAAATCCTATGCTCGGACTGGAATGGAAATATATATATATATTTATAAAAGTTGTAAAAAGCCACGGAGTAATATAGGCTTGACAGAATATATATATATATATATATATATAAAAGTAATAAAGCGCGACGAATTTCAAATCCTATGCCTGGATTGGAATGGAAATATATATATATATATATATGTATATATTGTTGGGGATGACGTTATCCATGATAGCATGTTGGGGGAAGATTTTCTCTTGGCTGATGCCGTTAAACATTTTTGAACTCGACGTTGGGGTTGTCATCAACACTCCTTGCCTTTCGATAGGCTTTCTAACTTCATTTTCAGCTGGAGATAACCTTTTTTTTGCTGAGTTACCCTATGGGAGATTCCCGATGCCTATCCTGATGACAACTCCCACCGGTTTACATCATCGGACCTTTCCCGACGATACGTTAGAGTTGTCGCCAACGGTTTGAACTACCATTCAGTTGATGCCTATGTTCATGTGGGTGCCTGCCCGACTGATAGTTTCCACCGGTCTATTGACCTTGTCTCGATTCCCACTTGAACGGGAGTTTGCAGGGTTTGACCATCACTGAAACTTCTTGGTGCCTACTCGGACGGTAGTTTGCAATGGTCAGTTGAATCACTGATCCTTCTCGATGCTTCCTCTGGGGATTTTTATAATAGATTCCATCATCTGTCCTCTGTGGGGATAAACTTATATGCCGTTTCCATCACCGGCTCATTCCTAATGCTTCGCTAGAGTGATCGCCAACAGTCGATAGTGTCATTCAATCTGACCCTCGTTGAAGAAGCCTCCAACGACTTTATCATCGGATCTTTCCCGATGCTTCGCTGGAGTTGTCACCAATGGCTGATAGTGTTAAATCCTCTAACCTTCACTGAAGTAGCCTTCAACAGGTTATATCATTAGACCGTTCCCGATGCTTCGGTGGAGTTATCGCCAAAGCCTGATCGTGTCAAACCTTCTGACCTTCGCTGAAGTAGCCTTCAACGACTGATACCACAGAACTGTTACTGATGCTTCGCTGGAGTGGTCACCAACGGATGATCGTGTCAGACCTTCTAACCTTCACTGAAGTAGCCTTCAACGGCTGATACCAACGGACCGTTCCCGATGCTTCATTGGGGTTGTCGCCAACGGTTGATAGTGTCAAACCCTCTGACCTTCGCTGAAGTAGCCTTCAACGGCTGATATCACCGGACCGTTCCCAATGCCTCACTGGAGTTGTCGCCAATGGCTGATCGTGTCAGACCTTCTGCCCTTTTCTGAAGTAGCCTTCAACGGATGATACCACCGGACCATTCCCAATGATTCGCTAGAGTTGTCGCCAACGGCTGACCGTGTCAGACCACCTGATCTTCGCTGAAGTAGCCTTTAAAGGCTGATATCACCGGACCGTTCCCGATACTTCACTGGAGTTATCACCAACGACTGATCGTGTCAGACCTTCTAACCTTCGTTAAAATAGCCTTTAACAGCTGATACCACCGGACCGTTCATGATGCTTCGCTGGGGTTGTCGCCAACGGCTAAAATGTCAGACCATCTGACCTTCGATGAAGTAGCCTTCAACGATTGATACCATCAGACCGTTCCCGATGCTTCGCTAGAGTTTTCGCCAACGGCTGATAGTCATTCCTGACCAATCTCGACATGGGGATATTCTTTCTGACAAATCACACCCTCAAATCAACCTGGATTCTATGATACAGTCAGCACCTGCCGTTTATACCGTCTGACCTTCCCGACGCCCTGACAGCGGCAGTTTTCAGTAATTTTTTGCTATTTTTTAGCAGTTTTCATCATTGGTCATTGGATATCGCTTCGGGATGATAACCAATGGCTTACATGAAGTTCTTATTTCTGTCAAGAATCTGCCACTCATATGCAGGATTTCAGGGCAATCCGCTCAATCGCGTAGCAGTTTTTTCTCGGATTTAACTTTTTAGCTTTCGTAAACTTCGTTTCCACTCAAACTGGATCGAACCAGAGGAAGTGGGCCCCACCCTGGGGACCCACAGGTAGGGGTGCGATATCCGCATGTGGGGTACTCCCTCCTGTGAGTTTAAGTTGAGCTCCCGTGGCTTTTCAAATTCATTTTCAATTTTGAATCCTAAAGGAAATCCTATTTTCTTTCTAAGATCTACGGAGTTCGGGAAGCTTTTTTCAGATTCCGTCACCGTACAAACGCTCTGCACATCTCTGGTAATGTTTACATATTTTCTTTTCCAGTTTTGACCGTTAGAATGTTGTAAACTACGTAGTGTGCTTTTAAACACAATGTATCAAATATGTATGTATATATGACTTGATAAAAATTTTCAAACTGAGTAAATATGCATATTTTACTGTGCTGAACGTTTTGATGTAAAAAAAAAGAATTTTGAAACAGTCAATTGACGCCCTTTTTGATTAGTTTACTCATCCATTTTGAGGCCTAGTGAGCCTGAATTTTCAACTAAAAATGTCCATAGTAATTTAGTTACCATGTGAAGTTTACTTTTGATTTTTTTTCATAAATATGAACTATTTCTAATTTTAGGTAAGTGTGCTACTGAATGGCCACCTAGTCATGCCTATGTGCATACGGATAGTCCATTTTACAAAGAAGCCTCTGGCAAAAATTTTTTAAAAGCCTGAGTATTTAATAAACATGCAATTTTTAATTTAATGGGGATTTTGGTTGACCTATGCATGTTTCAGGACTTAAAAATGTAGGAATTACTAAATTAATTTGATAAGCCACAGGTTCTAGGCATACCTCACCCTTTCTGAGGTGATTTGGAGAATTTTATCTAGGTTATGGAGCCATATAGACCCGGTAATGCCAGTAGGGTTGTTCCAAGAGTTAGACGGAGAGTCTCCGATGTTCTTCAGCCACGGTCGGCCAGACCGCCTCGCAGATTGGCTGAGTCAGTGATTCGTCCTATCCGGGTTGATACACCGGTTGATGTGGACGATGAGGATGTACCTTTTATCAGATCGCATCCTACAATGATTATTTTTGGTGATCATTAGGGTGCTTCCTTGCGGACAACTCTTTGATGGTTTCCTTTGCCCTAGTCAGCGCTACTCGATATGTGGAGTGCCTCAGTGATTTTGATTGGGGTACCTACACCTTTACCTATTTTCTCTAAGGGATGTGCATGCGCTCGAAAGGTGTGATGGAGGCTTGGTTAGGCTTTTACCCATTCTTGCTGGTGAGTACATCTCTCTTGTACCTTTTTGATTACCTCATTTTTGTTTTTCAGTCTTGATCTTTGAGGACTTTTGATATTTGCATGTCCAATATTGGGCATATGAGAGTCTCCCTTGCCTATGCCCAGCCACTACTTTGGGCCTGGAGACTTATCCTCGGGGACGATTCTGGCATCACTCCACATTGACGGAGGTCTCTGTAGCCGAGGGATTCACCCACTCCAGCCTGCAGCTAGAGCTATTGACATTCAGGTCGATCTCGTGGGTCCTATATACCTCAGACTTTTTGGCAATCGGGTTTGAGGATGGCTTTCCCACTGGCCGGGAGTTTGCATTATCTACTCGCCGGGTTCCATTTTTGACAGAGGAAGGTTGGGAGCTCTATTTAGGAGAGTGTTGAGCACCACGGGTGATATCCACATTCCCTTTGTTCATCCTGCTTGGCATCATTGGCCACTAGCTCAGCCACTCACAGACATTCCTATGGTGGGCATAGATGGCTTCACCCTGTCAGAGGGTCCTTACAGCTAGGAGGTATTTTACAGCTGGTGGAGTCCTCGTACTATTGGAGCTCAGACTCGTGCTACCCAGTTTATGGAAGATATGGTGTCGGGGTCTGTGATGATGAAAGACTGGATAGCTTGCCTCCGAGATCCTACTAATTTGGGCCAGATTACCGGACTGACCCAGCTGTTGGAGAGAGCTCATTTGTTCATCAGCCACCTTGGCCGGGAGCCATCCGAGGCAGACTCTTTTGATCCTTCTAGCTCTGGAGAGGGCCCTTCCACAGGTCTATTTTCTAGTAGCTTTACAGGTGCTGATCCTCCCTTGTATCGATCGAACATTCCCACTGGCCGAGACTTTGTGACTCAGGAGGAGCTGGAGCAGGTTAATAGCGTGAGACAGATATTCTTGATCTCTTCGGATAGCTTTTCTCGCTAATTCTTTTGATAGGCCACTGTTTAGCTATTAGGTGGTTGTGCCCCATTTCTCGCTATATCTTTTGATAGGCCTCTGTTAGTAGTTCGGCGGCTGTGCCCCATATCCCTGTACTTTTTATTTTGTATTGTATGAGAAAACAGAGATGATGCTTGCAGTCGATAGTTTGTTTAGATATACATGATATTTCCTATCTATTGCATCATGTTTATCATTGTCATTATGCATGTATTATATCATGGATATGCATTTAGACATGTGAGCTTAGATTTAACCCCTGGATGGTCTTATGATACGGTGATACATATGTCATCATCTACGTTCAGCCGTATTGAGCACTCGCCACCATCTTTGGTAGCATCCTTATTGAGGTCTTGGTACGATAGTCTGCCCCATACAAACAGAGGGACAATAGACCAGATGTTGGGGCATTTCTTGGCCCTTCTAGATTTCCAGGTTCTATACAGATTCGTAGATGGCATTTTATCATGCTAGATACCTTAGCGGCAGGTTTTTTGCTTTGGACTGCACGAGTTGACTCTGACCCTGGAGGAGTATGAGAGTCTTACCGCTTTGGCACTGGACCTGCCTTGTACTCGCACAGCCATCAGTGACATGAGGAAACCATTTATGACTGTGTTGGGTCTGCCACGTAGAGTAGTTACTGAGGAGATCATTTTAGGACATGTGATATCCATCGACTTTCTGATCGATTGCTTCGGCCGGCTAGACAGCTACGATCGACACTCTAAGGATTTTATCATTTTGGCAGATGAGTGGCAGTTAGCCTGGGTAGACGTCTTGTTGATGTGCGTCACGGCTTACGTATACATGCAACTATATTTAGACCATTTAGATATTGGCTTGATGGTCGTGGTCCATGCCCTCAGACAGGGTAGTACTATTTTGCAGATGATACTGGCCGAGACCTTGAGGTCGGCTACCTTTTGCAGCACCCATCCAGAGGAATTTTTTAGAGGTAGCTCCATTCTACTATACGTATGGCTCATGACACATTTGCGTCCGATTGGCACCTTTAGACACCATAGGTACCGCTTTACCTATGAGATAGCCATGTCATACTCCTTCCAGCCAGCGGAGTGTTCAAATGCAGCGATATGGTCGGCCTTTTTATCAGATATTGAGCATCCTTTTTCGATCTTGCCATGCTCAGGGCTTATATCCCCTTACAGCTTCATCACTCATGCAGTTGGCATGGATTATTTGCCTCTAGCGGGTTTGAGAGGGGTGACCACTTACCATCCGTTGGCAGTCATGGGTCAGTTCGATCAGTTTCAGAACCTTCACCCATTTGAGGGGGCCCTTGATCAGCAGATATCAGCTTCAGCTTTATAGTCAGCCGACCTGATCACGATTTATTAGTGTTGGACTCATAGGGAGAGGGCTGATTTCTCTACTAGCCATCCGGATTGCTCTCCAGAGTACTTGGCATAGATAGAGGCTGATATACAGCAGCTGCAGTTATGCAGGCGGCTCAACGTGTTGATTCAGATGAGGAGGAGCCTATGGAGGATCCTGATTCTCCGTCAGAGGTTGAGTTGTTTACCGGCTTGACAACGACTTTGGTTAGCGACCTTTCGAGCATTCCCGCCGGTACAGATCTAGCTATTGCTGATTCACTAGTTCGAATAACTTTCGAGAGAGATTAGGCTAGGGCATTGATGTTGACAGCCCTTTCTAGTAGAGACACAGCTTTTGCTGTGAGAGACGAGGCTCGAGCTACTTGGGATGTAGCAGTGGTTGAGAGAGACGAGGGTAGATCCACCCGAGATGCAGCTCTTGAGGAGAGAGATGAGGTCCGATCTATCAGAGATGCAACCTTTGAGGAGATTGAGGAGGTCTTCGTTGCCTGGGATGCCGCTTATGTTGAGAGGGATGAGGCCATAGCTACCCGGGATATATATATTGTAGACAGTACGACACTCAGATCGTATACTCATAGCCTGGTTGCAGACATGAGCACTTTTATAGATGGTCACAGCAGCACCATGTAGATGGCTATGGATGTTCTTTCTCGTATAAAGGCTCAGGGTATTGAGCTTGCAGCTGCTCCTCCATCTTCAGAGAGAGATGCCATGTTGGCACTGTTATCCTGCTTGGCCACGGGTTCATAGACGAGCATTATTTTTCCTGCACATATTAGAGCAGCCATTTTTGTCATGTACAGGACACCATGTATATATTAAACAGTATTATATATCAGAGAAATATATTTTGGTTCACTTCCCTGTTGGGTATGTATTGTCATTGCTGAGTGATTGCCACTTCTTTTATGACTGCTGTTGTTGATGTATCACGAGCTTCTCCTTGATGGACAGAAGGGCCTGTTGACCAGGGAGACTTGATAGAATTTGGGTTTTATCGGGTTTCGTTGTCTTGGGACTAGTTATTATTATTTTTTTTGTTTTTCTTTAATGGTCACACCGCACCATGAATGGCTGCCTACGTACTCCCGGGTGGAGGGAGATCAGGTCATTCGTAGTTCAAGTTTTGTGTGAGAGGTGTCTCTGTTGAGTTTGGTTTGATGGTTTTTTGAGTGTTTGTTTGGTTTGACGGCACCAGGAATAGCTGTTTACGTACTCCCGAGTGGAATGAGATCAGGTCATTCGTAGTTCGATCTTCTGGTGAAAACCAAAATGCTTTGATTGATTCGCAGGACCAGGATGATGTCTGGCATGTGTTTTAGACATAGTACCTTTTCACGATATCTGAGTTGATGAGTTGGGGAAATTCATTCCCTTCCATCTCTTGCAATCTGATAGCTCCTCCTGTCAACACATCTTTGACAATGAAAGGACCTTCCCAATTCTAGGCTAACTTTCCTTTGGCTTCATCTTGATTGGACAGAACTTTCTTCAATACCAAGTCATTTTCTTTGAATTGTCGGACTCGGACTTTCTTGTTGTATGATCGAGCAATCCTTTGCTGATATAACTATCCGTGGAAATTGGTTGTAGCCCTCTTCTCATCTATCAAGGACAGCTGGTGATAACGCTCTTGCAACCACTAATCTTCTTCCATCTGAGAATCTATTAACACTCTCAATAACTCCATTTCTACTTCTATGGGAAGTGCTGCTTCCATGCCATAGACCAATGAGTAGGGGGTAGCCCTAGTAGAGGTACGCATTGACGTCTTGTATGCTAACAGAGTTAGAGGCAATAGGTCAGGCCATCCTTTGTGATTAGCGGACATTTTCTGCATGATCTTCTTGATGTTCTTATTAGCCGCCTAGAGCACCATTCATCTTTGGTCGATAGATAACGAAATTGAGATGCTTGATATGAAACTTGCTGCATAAATCTCTCATCATCTGATTGTTTAGATTATGGCATTGTCTGATATGATCACCTCCTGTTGTCCATATCAACAGACGACATTGTTTCTGATGAAACCCATGATTACCTCCTTGGTGACTTTGGGAAAGGAGGCCGCTTTAACCCACTTAGTGAAATAATCGATCATGGTGAAGATGAATCGATGCCTGTTACTGGCTTTGGGTTCTACTGGCCCGATTACATCCATTCCTCACATGGAGAAAGTCCATGGCAAACTCATGTTGTGCAGCTCATTTGGAGGAGCGTGAATAGCATTTCCATGGACTTGGTATTGGTAGCATCTCCTGACATGATCATCACAGTCAGCTTTGAGAGAAATCCAGTAATGCTCTGTTTTTAATATCTTCTTGGCCAACAAATGACCGCTCATGTGTGGACCACAGACTCTACCTTGGACTTCATCCATCAATCTCTGGGCTTGCTCTTTATCGAGGCATCTTAAAAGGCCTATTCTAGCATCCCCCTTGTAGAGAGCGTCTCCGCTTAGATAGAACTTCATAGTCATCTTGTAAATCCACTTTCTTTTAACATGGCTTGCCCCAGCGGGTGTATATCCATCCCAAAGATATTCCTTGATGTCTTGATACCAAGGCTGATTGATAGGAGGTATTTCATGTAATACTCTAGAATTTTATGAATAAATATTAATATTGATATTAATAAGAATGTGAATATTTATTTAAATATAAATGATTATGTGTCATAAGATGAGTAATTCAATTAATTCAAATTGAATTTATAATAATTTTAGAAAATGTGGAAATTACGATGAACTTGTAGAATGCCTTGTGTGGCACGAGAATTGAAATGATGATGATTTAATTAATTAAAGGATGATGGAATTAATAAGTGAATAATTAATTAATATTATATTGTTAATTAATTATTATTGTGAGTAATAGAATATTAATGAGTAAATGATTAATCGAGATAATAAGATTTATATTCATTCAATTAATTGTTGTGTGCAATATTATGTGATAGTTAATCGTATAATATAAAGTGCCTACATTCAATTAAAAAGGAAGTGTAGTGTGACACTTTAATGTGACTATATAATATATAAAATTATATAGTAAAATTGAATGAATTATATAGGTTACATAATGATGTTATGTGAAAACATGTATGTTATGTGTACTTTGTGCAATAATAAATTAGACTATATAAATAATTTTGATTTAAATATTATTTCAATAATCAAGTATACTTGAAATAATAAAGTTTATGATAATGAGGAAAGATAATACTCAATTAGATTATATTCGGTATTATAAAATGTACATAGATTATATTATGTGTATTGAAATATACCCCCCAATTTGCTACATTGTAATATTATTTCCTTATTTAAAACTACATTGTGACTTAAAAAATTAAAACTATGTATAATAACCTAAGTATTGGTATACTCATTGGCCAAAATGCTGGGAAATGAGACTTGTCCCACATTCATTGTCACTTCTCTCCTCACGTGTATAGCCCACAAGGCTAAGCCTATTACTTGCAAGAAATCAAACTTAGCAGCTAGCCAATGATCAAAGGGAGAGTGGCTCTAACAGTAATCTTCAACTACTCTACCAACTTCTCTCCATTAACCATCAAGTTCTTCTCATTTCTGTTAGTTTGGAGTGGTGGGCAAAACTATGGACTGTGTAATTCATTCTCTATAAAATGAAGCTCTTCTCCTCTCAAATTCAATTGCTGAAATTCTGTTAAGTAAGGCTAGTGTGAGTACACTGAGTTATAAAGAGAGAGAGAAATCAATTGGAGGAGTTCGTTCAAGCTTAGCGGAGATATAACCTCTTCATTTTTGAAATTTATAAATTCTTAGTAATGTATAAATTATATGATAATTGGATTAAGGAATGTTGTAAACTTGTTATCTAAGCTAGTATGCATGTTAGGAATGTAATGTGACTTGAATTGAGCATGTTGCGTGAAGAATTTTGTGTTTGGGTTTGTGTTCTGCCATTGCAGAAGACATTCTGAACTGTCCAGGGTATGGCGCAGTTGCGCTCTCCCTGCAGTTCATAATGGCGCAGCTACGCCGTATGCTGATTCTGAGTCTGGAGCAGCGCAGCTGCGCCGCTCCCACAGCTTAGAACAGCGCAGCTGCGCCAGGCAATAGTTTTGAACTTCAATTTTTGTTATTATCTGATAAGTATAACATGTTGGTATCACTTTAACATGCATAAAAATAGGTTTAACATGTGGGTATATGCTCTTTGACATAGCATGAATGTTCTTGACTTCGTTAGTATAAATATACTAAATGAACTTATAGTTTTGAAAATGGACCTTGGCATATACTTATGATTTTTAGGTTCTGACCGTATGATCATGTGTATATGGTCTGGTTATGAATGAAACACGATCTAAAATATGCTTGCATTTTGTAAAGCTCTGTTAGCCTAGTCCAAAATGACTTTTAAAGAAAGACTTGAAAGTTTGGAGAACTAATGTTTACGAGCATGTTATGGTTATTTTCTGATGTTCTTGGACATGCATGCTAGTACTCTTAATGTCACTAAGTTGGCCTATATGTACACACACCTTGTTAGATACAATGAAAGTTAGTCAAGCATGAGTTAGATATGTTTTAAAGCAATAGATGATGCTAGTTAGGTGTACATGATAAAGAACTTTGTGAGAATGCATATTACAGATTATATGACTACATGACATGTATATATATATGGTGAACATAGTAGTCATTATGATTTCATGACCTTATTTGGCCTCGTCGGACTTAAAAACAATTATGTAAGCATGCAAGACCCTTTAACATGCGTGTATGCTATGTGGTAATATCTAAGTATGCTTAAGAATGGGACTGATCCAGGAAGTGCAAAGCTCAATTCTGGACTTGCCAGGGGACAGCGCAGCTGCGCCGTCCCTAAGCCTAACCAGAGCACAGCTGCGCCATCCTGCATTCTGGTATGCACAATTATGCTTATTTCTGATTTTGGCAGTTTGCCTGTAGTACTACTCTAAGCTGCTAAACAGAGTCTGATTGGTACTGATATGTGATAATGATATACTATGAAGATGTTTAACTTATAAAATAAATTCTAAAGGTAGTAAAGACATAATCGATTAAGTGTTATGATTCAATATGATGCTATGCGTGGTATAACTATGTAGCCAGGATAAGATTTAACATATGTGTTGATTGTATGTACGAGATAATGTATGTTGTTAAACTGTGTAACTAATAGATATCCTATATACATAACATTGTTATAATAGGATTCAAAAAGCGTTGATAAGCTTTATATTGGTAAACTATGCATATGGCAAGTTCCCTGACTTACACAACTTTACATATTGTGCAAGTCTCTAAACCTTATCTCTTTTGAGCAAGTTTCCTAACTTCATTTAAAATTGGTATTGAATGCAAGTATTCAGACCTTACTTATATTGAGCAAGTTCCTTAACTCGTTTCACTTTACATAGTGTATAAATTCGAATTGTTGCCATTCGTTATTATTCGAACATCGACTTTATATCTGGATGTTGTTGCAAGCATTTGAACTTATTGTTCCTAAATGCATTACAAAAGCGTCTAAGCCATTTGATTCGGCTAGACTAATATCTTATGCTAGAAAGCTATCCAAACCAATTGATTGGTGCAGAATCTTATAATTGATTGAGATGAATAACCCTTTTGAAGGGGAAACTATATTTGTCGGGAGACCGACGTGCGCACTTGAGTACGATTAAATGTTATACATAACGTAGGGTACTTTAGGCTGATCACCTGTTGTACTTGTTCTTGTTGGATTATCAGCATATTATTGTTAATTCTAGTAGAAGTTCATAGTCCTTAATGACCGCTCAGTATTCATTATTTTGAAATCTCGAAATGATTAAGCGTTGAATCTTATTAATATCTTTCTGTCCTTAGCGACTATTGTTGAGAACTATCGATACTTCTTACTATTCTTAAACTATACATTATTGTTGTACCCTTGGGAATTGAGAACTATATTGACTCCTTATTGCTATATTACTTGTTGAGCAAACTTGTTGCTCATTCTTGCTTTCCCTAAAAATAACATTTCAGTTAAGGCAGAGCAGGGTGGACCTTCGGGCATCGACAAAGGCAAGGGCAAGGGTACATAATAGCTTTGTACGTAGTTATAATATTTATGATGATGTAATAACAATTAATTTGTATTACGTATTAGCTATGTCTAAGCTATGTTTAAATATGCTTAAGTTATGTAAGAGATGTTTAAGTTTCGAAACCTTGGGACATGAATGATTATATTAAATAAATGTAATCTATTCTATTATTTCCGTTGCGCAAGATGTTATTTAGTCATTGAGTATTTAGAACATGGCGAACCGAATTCGGGACGCGAATGGTCCAAATTTGGGGGCGTCACAGGTTGGTATTAGAGCTGTAGTTATAAACCTTAGGAGCGAGAGTCCTTAGATTATAACTTTAGGAGAACTTAGAAGATAGAAAGGGATGAAACTCATGTAGAGTTTTCCTAAAGAGACTTAGTGTGTTATGAAATATAATTTCATTCTATACAATGAACTTATGTTTTATTTAACATTCTAATGGAGTTTGTTGTTTGTTGTCTTATGTTTGTGATTGTAGGATGAAAGACATGGGAGGACCTAGTAGAGTAGTAGATAAGGAGCCCCGATATATACATGTCATATATGAGGCACCTCTAGAGGCTGAGCCTGTGCAGGCAGTTGCACCGTCCGAGTATGACGACGAGGACAAGATTGAGGTGGAGTCCGATCCGGAGGAGGAGCCTATAGAGGACGAGCCCATGGAGGACTCTGATGAGGCTACTATCGAGGAGGGGATGTTAGGCGAGTACGAGGAGCGGATCTTAGAGTTAGACTGCAGAGTTCAAGAGCTAGAGGATGAGGCTCAAGAGAGGGAGTCCGAGTTCCAGAAACTGAGGGACGAGGACTACCAGAGGAAGTTAGCGATGCAGGAGTTAGAAGTAGAGATTGGTTCCCGCAGGGAGGCAGGGATCCAAATGGGGACTCTGTTTCACAGATCGATGTCTAGGAATGTCGATTTGGCAGGAAAGCTGGAAGAGGTGGAGCAGAGAGAGTTGAGCCAGAAGATAGAAAAGGAGGCTCTCCGTACTCAGCTAGAGTTGGAGGTGATGGATAGGATCCACTTTGAGGAGAAGTGGGAAGCAGCTAATGAGAGGGCAGACGACTTAGAGGATGAAGTCCGGTGTAAAAAGAGGAAGGTGAACAAGATGGGTTACGTGTTTCACTCGGCTATAGAGAGAGTGATTGATGGTGTATATCACTATTCGGCGAAGCAGGGACAGACCCGACATACCATGAGCAGGGAGTTTATGACGTATATAGCGCAGATAGAGTACAAGAGCGCTGTGGAGTGCGAAATGTTGGGATGAGACCCAGTAGTCTAGTAGTAGTTGTAGTAGTTCTTTATGTGATGTATATATTGATGTAATCCTAATCTTTTGTGTAAGATATGGGATAGTTATGTAAACCCCGAGTAGGCTTATGTTAGAGGGTAGTATGTTAGTGTTTTTGTGACACCCCCGAATTCGGGTCCTCTGACCCCGGTCCGGTCTCCACGAAACAATACTAACATCCACCTTTAAGTAACATACGATAACTAAAATGCGGAATATAATAAACGTACGTCGTTCATTCAAAAGGTGTTACTAGTCCCAAGATTCGATAACCTTAATACATCAATACAAATATACCCTAGAATAAACATTAGGGTTCATATTACATTAACAGTAATTAAATAAATCATAAAGACAAAGTTTGCTCCTTGCAAATCATCCTAAATCTTTCCTTTACCCTTGTCCTTCCCTGAGGGCTCGGGCTCAACTGCAATATAAGTCATGATATAGCAAGAATGAGCAACAAGTTTACTCAGCAAGTTTAAATACAACAATAAAGGATATATCATGATGAATGGAAAAAATATTTGACAACGATTTTAACAAAATGAATATCTTAAAGATTCAACAATATGAATGTTAGAATGATTCAACAATCTATATGATTCAATACTATGAATATCTGTATGATTCAACGATATGAATATCTGTAAGATTCAACAACCTGCATAATTCAACACTATGAATATCTGAAAGATTCAATAATATGACTATTAAAAGAAAAGATAATAATTGCCTTTAGAATGACTGATAGTCGAGTAGACTCTGAACTATAACTTTCCAATGGATTCAATAGCTAATTGACCCCTTTAGAATTACTGGTTTCTGGCTATAGAAACTAAGTACCTCGAGGAGATCAGCCTTGGGCACAATGTGAATATGCATAACACTTATATCTGCTTACTCGTATCATATATATTAGATACCTGGGCACACTCCTACATATGAGGGGTGTTCTGTTCCGTCTAAGAATCCTTACAATCAATTGGTTTGGATAGCTTTAAAGAAAACTTCATACACTAGTCTGACCGAGCAAAGGTTCAGACTCTTACTGACATAGTTCAAGAAATTTAGAACCTTGAATAATGTACAAGTCCAAGACTGTACGAGCTCAAATACACTAGGTGCGGACATCAATAATATCAATGTGGAATAATTGATAAGTAATTAAACCACTAAATAACATGCTTGGAAATAAAGTTCAAGCAATTAAGTAAATTACTTTCGATTCAACAATAACCTACTCAATACAATATGAGAAGGATAGAGAACTTGCACAAAGTGAAGTTTAGAATTTACACAATATATGAATTTGTGTAAGTTCGGGGAACTTGCACAATACTCAACGTGTGAAGTTCGGGGAACTTACACAATACTCAACGTGTGAAGTTCGGGGAACTTGCACGATACTCAACGTGTGAAGTTCGAGAAACTTGCACGATAATAGATTCCTTGCATAAAATAAATGCATAAGCTTAGACACTTACAATATCAAAGAGTGAAATTCGGGGAATTTCACCATAATAGATCCCTTGCATAAAGTAAATGCATAGGTTAGGACATTTACTTACAACGTTCTTTGAGTAAAGCAAACACAAAGATAAGATACTTGCACAATATACGAGTTTGTATAAGTTTAGAGAACTTGCATAATAAAGAAATGAAGTTCGGGAATTTGCAAACTAACCAAAGTGTGAAGTTCGGGGAACTTTCACAATACTCAAAATGTGAAGTTCGGGGAACTTTCACAATACTCAAAATGTGAAGTTCGGGGAACTTTCACAATAACCAAAGTGTGAAGTTCGGGGAACTTTCACAATACAATATTAACCTGCTCAATACAATATGAGAAGGGGAGGAAACTTTCACAAAAAACAAGTGAAGTTAAGAAACTCACTTACACGACTCATTGAATAAAGTAGTGCAAGTATTTAGAATATTTACACAATAGGGTTCGGATACTTGTACAATAAATAAGTATAAGTCAACAAAAACTTGCTCAAATAAAAGAGTAGTTCCGAAAAACTAAAATTACCTTGCTCAATATAAAATTGAGTAAAGTTAGGGAGACTTGCACAAATAATAAGTGTAAGTCAGGGAACTTGCCTGTTTGCTCAGCTACAAATAAATTCTAGCTTTAATAAAACTGCGTTGGAACGACCTAGCATTAACAAGTCGGCCTCTCCAATTAGTATATATAAACTAATATAAGTTCACACATACAAGACTCTAGTCATTATATAATTTTATCACATAGTTCACGTAAGTCAATCTAATCCTGTCTTAGATTTAATAATTTTAGATTGTCTAGTTCATAAGCATCAATATAGGCTTGAACACATAGCACTTCCAGTTACTGATATAAATCAACACATATGTTTATCAGGTTTATCTAACTCAAGTTCGAAAGTTAATATGTTCATTCTATGTCCACTTCAAGACCACATGTTTGTATGTCGGATATTCACATACTTTAAACAATATAAGTTTATGCTTCAAGATTGGTTACTAAAGTCATGTTATCAAATAACAAAGTTAAACAATGTTTAAGTAGTCATGCTTGTGCGTATACTAAATGTGTATACTTTAATCATATAGTCCATACTTGAGATTCATTTTCTATGAATACGTGCATATGTGAAATCCATCCTTTAACCAAAGGATGCTCATGTCAATATGTCTATAGGCATAATGACATGCTTGCATGATCATAATATAATTCATATAGTAATTAATGCTATTTCACATTCTAAGTTTCTATTACAAGGTACACCAAGTCAAAAAGACAATATGGTACATGTAAAGTATCTCGTAACCATTACTCACAGGTATTAGAATGCATACAATAAGTTACATGTATTTAAGTGGTCACAATCTAAAAGACACAAGTCTTTGTTAAGTTCACTTTGAAAGTCTTAAGTTTCACTTTTGAAAATGTCTTAACTTACGATCAAGTATACTAGTATGTTCTATCACATTAGTCTTAGTTCTCATGTTTATATAGAACACATGATCATGATCATGAAATCAAAATTCATACATACTACGTATACGTCAAAGTTCACATTCAAAGCTTATGTTGTTGTTAGTAACGTTCAATATTAAGGTCCACATATTCAAGTTATATTATGATACCTATATACACAAGGTAATACATCTCTCATGCATCTCTACATTATAATATCATGTCTGAAAAATCAGAATGTCGACATGTCAAAGTTTGTTTTCAAAACTTTTATTTTTGTTAGGAATGTGTACTAGTTAGGTTCGTACGTTCTCTTTACAACATAAAACATATATACATCAATTAACATGCATTTCATGCCTTCCTAGGTCATACTAACACGTCTCAAAAGTCAGAATATATCTGTGACATTTCTATACCAAAGTCCCCTTTTAAAACTCAACATTCATTTCGAAAACCATGAGTTGTTTCGTCGAAATGTATACCATCCTAGCTTGAACATGTTTATGTTAGGTTTATGTACCCATATATACGTATTACCCATGTTAACATGTTTGTTTAAATCAATGCAAGAAAACTATCACACAACAGCACTGATGCAGAAAATAAAAATCTGAATTGCAGGGCCTGCGCAGCTGCGCTGCAACCAGGCATAAACCCGGCGCAGCTGCGCCGGCTCCTGATCCAACCCAGACTGAACTGCTTCGGTAGTTCCTGAAAATCCCAACTCAGAAACTCTTACGAATTCGTTCCAAACCAGTCACAGTATATAACTAACATGCTTACTAACTTACAAGCATACTTCATAGCTCAATTAACATCTAACTTGCAAAAATCAAGAACTGTGCTAATGAAGAACAAGAATGGAAATTTTACAGAAATTGAAAAGATGGAGTTATACCTCTGTAATTGGCTTGTTTCTATCTCTTACTCTCTCAATGCTACTACACTGATATGTATTACTCTTACTCCAACACTCAAGCAATTCTCAGTAAAAGAATTTATGAAGAGGATGAGTTATATATATAGGCAAATCAATACACGGTTTTAAGCTTTGTTCACTAACTCAAAACAAAGGATTGCTAGAATATACAATGGGTAAGAAATGGTAGGTGAGTAGTTGGTGATTCTCATCATATTCTCCACTCCCCCATGATCATTGCTAGCTAAGGTTGCTGATTTTGAGAAAAGGAGTAGAGTAATGTAGCCACGTGAAGGAGAAATGAAGGTTGGACTCTCATTTAGGGACAATATAATAACTCAGCACTTACGAATACACTAAGTTGTATACTATCTACACTTGGATTATATATATATATATATATATATATATATATATATATACATAGTATATACTTAAGTCTAAAGTCACAACTTCAATGAGCAAATAATAAAACAATGTATCAAGTATATCAACATAGAATTCATGTACATTTTCCTTAACACCAATTTAATTCAAGTGGGTATTGTTATTATGTATTATCATAATCGTTACTATTACAATTATAATAACTTTAATAAAATCATTATCAAATAACAATAGTTTATTGATATTAATACAATGTAATAGGGTATACATAGTAATGTCTATCCATACCTATCATGTTACATAAGGAATTATATGTAACTCATCTAATAAAGTTAGTCTTACCATATAGTCCTTACATACAATGTAAACCACATTAATACGTCACATAGCACCTTATACAATATATAAAGGTAACTACCTTATACCAAAGGTTTAATATAACACATGCTTGTATAAAATAATTAATCAATTAAATATAATATTATTATATTTATTAATCTCTTTCTCACTAATTATTATTTACTCATAATAATAATTAATCAACACATAATCAATTAATTACTCCCACTTCATTAATTATTATTTATTCATAATAATTATTAATCAACAACAATAATAATTTCATACGTTATTAATTAATTACTCAAATATAAATAATTAATCACGATTAAATCTCTACATTATATTCAAGAAATTTGAATATATAATTTACTAACACTTTTATCAATATTCTGATATAAAAGTCTTAGGGTTAATCTACTAATTTAAATAACCATTAGTGATTCCCTTTAAAAAAAAATCCTAGCATGTCTTAGCATAGTTTAAATTCATATAAGCACATAACCACATAAGGTTTAAATAAGTTTGAAAAATTAACTCCTAAAAATTTTAAATCACATAAAAATTTAATAAGAAGTTTAAAATTCCTGGTCGTTATAGTTTTCCCTTTCTTTTGTGAATTTAGGGGATATGTGTTGACATTTATAGAAGTATGCTAAGGATGATCATTTTGATGTAATGATTTGGCATATGAATATAAATAAACCTTATTTCAGAAACGTGTTATAAAATTTTATTTCTTTTTCATTTGAGAAATAGTTAATTAATATAATTGAATAATAAAACTGAAAATTTTGTGATGCAGAAAATGCCGCCCAGACGTAGATTAACTGCACCTGAGGAATCAGTGAACAACGAGAGAGAGCAAGTAGATCCCATTCAGAAACTAATTGATTTGTTAGGGGAGGCTCTTAGGAGAAGGAACAATGAACCCGTTCGCCCCAATCCCCAAGCAGCTCCAATCACGAACTTCAAAGACTTTAGGAGCGTAGGACCCCCTAGAGTTTGAGGGTACTACAGATTCAATCACTGCATAAACATGGATCAAGGAGATTGAGGCTCATATGGGTGAGGACCAAAAGACGGTATTCTCTGCGTATATGATGAGGGGCGAAGCGAATTACTGGTGTGAGGCAAATCAGTAAAAAGCAGGAACACGGATAATAGCTTGGGAGAGATTCAAGACTCTATTTTTCAAAAACTACTTCCCGAAAAGCATGAAGAACAGAATGAAGGTAAAGTTCCTATAACTTAAGCAAGGAGATATGACGGTGGCGCAATATACGGTTAAGTTTAATGAACTAACGCGATTTGCAGAACACCAGGTAGGGGATGAAGAAAGGAAAGCCAGACGTTTTGAGAAAGGACTGAAGCCTTGGTTGTTTAACAAGGTGTCGATTCTTCAGATTAATTCATTTGCGACATTGCTGGAGAAGGCTATTATTGCAGAGTGGGGAAGTGAAGCTTTGAGTTTGTATAACAAAGAGAAGAAGGGAAAGAACACTAGGGGAGAAAGTCGTGGAGGAAGCAGTAGCTGGGGAAGTAATCCAGGGACGAGAAACTGGGAGAACAACAACAACAAAAACCATCAGTCGGGAAATTTTCATGGAGCTTTTAAGAAGAGGGCAGAAGGATGCCCGAAGTGTGGGAAGAATCACCAGGGCGAATGCTAGATGGGGCGCAGTACTTGCTATAACTTCGACCAAGAGGGACACATTTCGCCTAACTGCCCAAAGCCCAAGAAGATCAAGGGTTGTTTCGCTTGTGGCTCGGTGGACCACCTAATTAAGGACTTCCCAAAGAAAGGGAGTGGCGGAGGAAGTGGCCAGCAAGGGGGAGGCAGTAAACTGATGATTGGCGGACCGACACAAACCAACCGCCCAACCGCTAGAACCTTTAACATGACCGTCCAGGACGCAGTAGCTGCAAAGGACGTGTTATCAGGTATTATCCCAATCAATGATATAAATGGATATGTATTATTTGATTCGGGTGCTACCTGTTCTTTTGTATCTGAAGAATTTGCTAGTCGACTTAATTCACCCCGAGAACGATTAGGAAATCCTTTAAACATAGAAGTTGCAAATAAGGAGGTGATCCCTATAGAATTCATATACCAAAATTATCGCACAAACATTAGAGATCATGAACTGAGCTTAGATTTAATTCTGATTAGATTGGGAGAATTTGACGTAATATTGGGAATGGATTGGTTATATAACCATGCTGCGATAATTGATTGTCAGAATAAAAGTGTGAACCTTTAGACTTCGAATAAGTCTAAGGTAGTGTTTTATGGTAGCTCATCGCTTAAGCAATCGTATTGTCCTACGATGATGCAGGCCAAGAAATTATTAAGGAAAGGATGTGTAGGTTACTTAGCTTATATTGTAGATACTCGAAAAAAGGGAGTAGAAATTAAGGATATATCTGTAGTGAGAGAATTCCAAGATGTATTTTTGGACGATCTGCCTGGTCTTCCGCCAGACAGAGAAATCGAATTTGTAATAGATTTAGCACCGGGAACGGCACTAATTTCGAATGCTTCATATCGTATGGCGCCAGTAGAAATGAAAGAATTAATGATACAATTGCAAGAGTTATTGGATAAGGGTTACATATGGCCAAGTTTGTCTCCTTGAGGAGCACCGGTAATGTTTGTTAAGAAAAAGGACGGATCGATGAGGCTCTGTATCGATTATCGAGAATTGAACAGAGTAACGATCAAGAATAGATATCTGCTACCAAGGATAGACGACCTATTTGACCAATTGAAGGGAGCGAAGTGTTTCTCAAAGATAGACCTACGGACAGGTTATCACCAATTGAAAGTACGGGAAGAAGACATACCAAAGACGGCGTTTCAGACTCGTTATGGGCACTACGAGTTTTTGGTAATGTCATTCGGATTGACTAATGCTCTGACAGCATTCATGGACTTGATGAATCGAGTTTTCAAGACATACTTGGACAAATTTGTAGTAGTTTTCATCGACGACATCTTGATCTACTTGAAGACGGAATAAGAGCACGCCGAACATGTTAGAATGGTTTTGGAAGCGCTAATTAGAGAAAAGATGTATGTGAAGTTCTCTAAATGTGAATTTTGTATGGAGAAGGTTCAATTCTTAGGACACGTGGTGTATAAGAATGGAATCCCAATAGACCCTGCAAAGGTCGAAGTAGTGAGTAATTGGGAACAACCGAAAACACAAACAGAGATAACAAGTTTCTTAGGGTTAGCTGGGTACTATCGAAGATTTATCCAAGATTTTTCTAAGATAGCGACTCCGTTGACCAATCTGACGAGGAAGACGGTAAAGTTCGTATGGACGGACAAATGTGAGGAAAGTTTTCAGGAGCTGAAAAAGAGACTAAGCGAAGCGCCTGTATTATCATTACCAGACGATACGAGAGGTTTCGTGGTGTATAGTGACGCATCGCACAAGCGACTTGGCTATGTGCTCATGCAACATGGCAAGGTTATTACGTATGCATCACGACAATTGAAGAATTACAAAAAATGATACCCTACTTACGACTTAGAGTTAGCGGCAGTAGTTTTTGAGTTAAAAATTTGGAGACATTATTTGTACGGAGAAAAATGTGAGATATACACGGACCACAAGAGTCTGAAATATATCTTCACACAGAAGGAGTTGAACATGCATCAGAGGAGGTGGTTAGAATTGATCAAGAACTATGAGTGCGATATTCTTTATCACCCGGGGAAGCAAATGTAGTAGCCGACTCGCTAAGCAAGAAAGGAAGGGAGAAATTGTTTCGATTAAAAACAAAGGAGGAGTTAATAAGGGAAATAGAGAAATTGGAAATAGAGGTAAAGGGACCGGGAAGGTCTGAGGGGAAAATATTTATAATGGAAGCTCGTCCAACATTGTTGGATAAAGTAAAGGAATCACAAGAGAAAGATGAGGAATGCAAGAAAATAAGAAAGAGGATAGTAGAAAATGAAGAGGAAAGATTCATAATGGATAAGGACGGTATATTGAGATTCGAAGGAAGAGTTTGGGTACCAGCGGTAACCAAACTGAGAGAGGATATTTTGCACGAGGCACACAATACGATGTATTCCGTTCACTGCAGGAGGCATGAAGATGTTCCGAGATTTGAGGCAACATTTTTGGTGGCCCAATTTGAAACGGGAAGTAGCAGAGTGCGTCAGTAGATGTCTTACTGGCCAACGCGTCAAAGAAGAGCACCAGAGGCCGAGTGGACTACTTCAACCGTTGGAAATATCAGAGTGGAAATGGGAGCACATTACGATGGACTTCGTGGTGGGGCTTCCAGTCACGTAGAAAAGTTTTGATGCCATTTAGGTTATCGTGGATCGACTAACAAAGACCGCACATTTTCTACCGATTAATATCCGATATAGTTTGAATCAGTTAGCGAGTCTATACGTAAAAGAGATCGTCTCATGACATGGAGTTCCGGTGTCAATTGTCTCTGATCGAGATCCGCACTTCACGTCAAACTTCTGGAAAGGCTTACAAGAGAGGATGGGAACACAGTTGAGGTTAAGTACTGCGTATCATCCACAGACGGACGGACAGAGTGAGTGAATAATACAAACACTGGAGGATATGCTTAGGACTTGCGTGATGGATTTGAAGGGAAATTGGGACGATCACCTACCCTTAGTAGAATTCGCTTACAACAATAGTTATCATGTGAGTATCGGCATGCTACCGTATGAAGCTCTTTACGGGAGAAAGTGCAAAACGCCATTATATTGGGACGAAGTCAGAGAACGACGAATTTTAGGACCAGAGTTAGTGCAACAAATCGCAGACGTGGTGACAATAATAAGAGCCAGACTGGTAGCAGCTCAAGATCGTCAGAAAAAGTATCCAGATCTATATCAATAGGACCGAGGCTTTAAAGTCGGTAGTTTTGTATTCTTGAAGGTATCTCCCCGGAAAGGAAAAATACGATTCGGCAAGAAGGGAAAATTGAGTCCGAGGTTCATAGGACAATTCGAAATATTGAAGCGAGTGGGAGAAGTGGTATACAAAGTAGCATTACCACCTGAGTTGGAGCACATCCACAACGTGTTTCACATTTCCGTGTTACGTCCGTATAAGCTTGACTACAAGCACGTGATTTCCTATGGGCCCATTCAAGTAGAGAAAAACCTGGCGTATGAAGAAATTTATGTCCAAATATTAGATAGGAAAGAGCAAACCTTAAGAAATAAAGTTATATCTTCTGTAAAAGTACTTTGGCAAAACCACGATGCCGAGAAGGCCACGTGAAAATTAGAAGATAGGATGAAAAGGAATTATCCCCATCTATTTGTGTAACCTTGTACCAATTCCGAGGACTAAATTTTTATAAGGGGGATGATGTAATACCCAAGAATTTTATGAATAAATATTAATATTGATATTAATAAGAATGTGAATATTTATTTGAATATAAAAGATTATGTGTCATGAGATAAGTAATTCAATTAATTCAAATTGAATTTATAATAATTGAGAAAATGTGAAAATTACGATGACCTCGTAGAATGCTTTGTGTGGCACGAGAATGAAAATGATGATGATTTAATTAATTAAAGGATGATGGAATTAATAAGTGAATAATTAATTAATAATATATTGTTAATTAATTGTTATTGTGAGTAATAGAATATTAATGAGTAAATGATTAATAGAGATAATAAGATTTATATTTATTCAATTAATTGTTGTGTGCAATATTATGTGATAATTAATCGTATAATATGAAGTGTCTACATTCAATTAAAAAGGAAGTGTAGTGTGACACTTTAATGTGACTATATAATATATAAAACTATATAGTAAAATTGAATGAATTATATAGGTTACATAATGATGTTATGTGACAATATGTATGTTATGTGTACTTTGTGCAATAATAAATTAGACTATATAAATAATTTTCATTTAAATATTATTTCAATAATCAAGTATACTTGAAATAATAAAGTTTATGATAATGTGGAAAAATAATACTCAATTAGATTATATTCGGTATTATAAAATGTACATGGATTATATTATGTGTATTGAAATTTAACCCCCAATTTGCTACATTGTAGTATTATTTCCTCATTTAAAGCTACAATGTGACTTAAAGGAATTAAAACTATGTATACTAACCTAAGTATTGGTATACTCATTGGACAAAATGCTGGGAAATGAGACTTGTCCCACATTCATTGTTACTTATCTCCTCATGTGTATAGCCCACAAGGCTAAGCCTATTACTTGCAAGAAATCAAACTCAGCAGCTAGCCAATGATCAAAGGGGGAGTGGCTCTAACAGTAATCTTCAACTACTCTACCAACTTCTCTCAATTAACCATCATGTTCTTCTCATTTTTGTTAGTTTGGAATGGTGGGAAAAACTATAGACTGTGTAATTCATTCTCTATAAAATGAAGCTCTTCTCTTCTTAAATTCAATTGCTGAAATTCTGTTAAGTAAGGCTAGTGTGAGTTCATTGAGTTAGAAAGAGAGAGAAATCAATTGAAGGATTTCGTTCAAGCTTAGCAGATGTATAACCTTTTCATTTTTGAAATTTATAAATTCTTAGTAATGCATAAATTATATGATAATTGGATTAAGGAATGTTGTAAACTACTTATCTAAGCTAGTATGCATGTTAGGAATGTAATGTAACTTGAATTGAGCATGTTACGTGAAGAATTTTGTGTTTGGGTTTGTGTTCTGCCGTTGTAGAAGCCTTTCTGAACTGTCTAGGGTATGGCGCAGCTGCGTTCTCCTTGCAGTTCAGAATGGCGCAGCTGCGCCGTATGCTGATTCTGAGTCTGGACCAGCGCAGCTGCGCCGCTCCTATAGCTTAGAACAACACAACTGCTCCAAGAAATAGTTTTGAACTTTAATTTCTGTTATTATCTGATAAGTCTAACATGTTGGTATCACTTTAACATGTATAAGAATAGGTTTAACATGTGGGTATATGCTCTTTGACATAATATGAACGTTCTTAACTTCGTTAGTATACATATACTAAATGAACTTATAGTTTTGAAAATGGACCTTGGCATATACCTATGATGTTTAGGTTCTGACCGTATGATCATGTGTATATGGTCTGGTTATCAATGAGACACGGTCTAAAATATGCTTGCATGCGTTAAGCCATGTTAGCCTAGTTCAAAATGACTTTTAAAGAAAGACTTGAAACTTTGGAGAACTACTGTTTACGAGCATGTTATGGTTATTTTCTGATGTTCTTGGACATGCATGCTAGTACTCTTAATGTCACTAAGTTGGCCTATATGTACACACACCTTGTTAGATACAATGAAAGTTAGTCAAGCATGAGTTAGACATGTTTTAAAGCAATAAATGATGCTAGTTAGGCGTGCATGATAAAGATCTTTGTGAGCATACATATTACAGATTATATGACTACCTCACATGTATATATATGGTGAACATAGTAGTCATTACGATTTCATGACCTTATTTAGCCTCAAACTCGAACATGTAAAGTCGGACTTGAAAATAATTATGTAAGCATGCAAGACCCTAACATACGTGTATGCTATGTGGTAATATCTAAGTATGCTTAAGAATGTGATTGATCTAGGAAGTGCAAAGCTCAATTTTGGACTGGCCAGGGGACAGCTCAGCTGCGCCATCCTGTATTCTGGTCTGGACAAATCTGCTTGTTTTTGATTTTGGCAGTTTGCTTGTAGTACTACTCTAGGCTGCTAAACAGAGTCTGATTGGTACTGATATGTGATAATGATATACTATGAAGATGTTTAACTTATAAAAGGAATTCTAAAGATAGTAAAGACATAATCGATTAAGTGTTTTGATTCAATATGATGCTATGTGTGGTATAACTATGTAGCCAAGATAAGATTTAACGTATGTGTTGATTGTATGTACGAGATAATGTATGTTGTTAAATTGTGTAACTAATAGATATCCTATATACGTAACAATGTTATAATAGGGTTCGAAAAGCGTTGATAAGCTTTATATTGGTAAACTACGCATAAGGCAAGTTCCCTGACTTACACAACTTTAAATATTGTGCAAGTATCTAAACCTTATCTCTTTTGACCAAGTTTCCTAACTTAATTTGAAATTGGTATTGAATGCAAGTATTCAGACCTTACTTTTATTGAGTAAGTTCCTTAACTCATTTCACTTTACATAGTGTATAAATTCGAATTGTTGCAATTCGTTATTATTCGAACATCGACTTTCTATCTGGATGTTGTTGCAAGCATTTGAACTTATCGTTCCTAAATGCATTACAAAAGCGTCTAAGCCATTTGATTCGGCTAGACTAATATCTTATGCTAGAAAGCTATCCAAACCAATTGATTGGTGCAGAATCTTATAATTGACTGAGATGAATAACCCTTTTAAAGGGGAAACTATATTTGTTGGGAGACCGACGTGCGCACTTGAGTATAATTAAATGTTACGCATAACTTAGGGTACTTTAGGCTGATCACCTGTTGTACTTGTTCTTGTTGGATTATCAGCATATTACTGTTAATTCTAGTAGAAGTTCATAGTCTTTAGTGACTGCTCAGTATTCATTATTTTGAAATCTCGAAATGATTAAGCGTTGAATCTTATTGATATCTTTCTGTCCTTAGCGACTATTGTTGAGAACTATCGATACTTCTTGTTATTCTTGAACTATCAGTTATTGTTGTACCCTTGGAAATTGAAAACTATATTGACCCCTTATTGCTATAATACTTGCTGAGAAAACTTGTTGCTCATTCTTGCTTTCCCTAAAAATAATATTTCAGTTAAGGCAGAGCAGGGTGGACCCTCGGCCACCGACAAAGGCAAGGGCAAGGCTACAGAATAGCTTTGTACTTAGTTATAATATTTATGATGATGTAATAAGAATCTATTTGTATTACGTATTTGCTATGACTAAGATATTTTTAAATATGCTTAAGTTATGTAAGAGATGTTGAAGTTATGAAACTTTAGGACATGAATGATTATATTAAATAAATGTAATTTATTCTGTTATTTCCGTTGCGCGAGATGTTATTTAGTCATTGAGTATTTAGAACGTGGCAAACCAAATTCGGGACGCGAGTGGTCTGAATTTGGGGGCGTCACATTTCATCTGATACTTCTCCAATGTAATTCCCGTATGTCGGGGCCTTTTGGCTTGTGAATTTAATGTCGGGAATTCCCCTCCTACCCGATACGTTGATCACGGAAGCTAATGTCGCCAATGCATCTATAAAGTCATTCCTACCTCGAGAGATGTGGATGAAGGTTATCTCTTCAAAATCCATGGATATGTTAATGACCTGCCGGTGATAGGGCAACAAATATAATTCTTTGGTATAATATGCCCCAGTGGTTTGTCTGATAACCAACTCAGAATCTCCAAAGACTTATAGACGCTGGATACCCATAGATTGGGCTAGTTTTAACCCCATTATTCAGCCTTCATACTTAGCCGTATTGTCGGTGTTGACAAACTGCAACTTGGTAGCCACAGGATACTACCATCCTGTACCAAAGATGAGGACTGCCCCAACTCCGACACCTTCCATATTTTTCACTCCATTGAAATATATTTTCCAAGGTTGGACTGTATTTTCCTGTCGAATTTGCTGAATTATCATGATCCCATCATCTGGGAAATAAGTTTTCAAAGGTTCAAAATCTCTGGACGGTGCTTCGGCTAGTTGATCTGCAATACCCTGACCTTTGATGGACTTCTGATTCACGTAGACAATGTCAAATTGTTGGAGGATCAACTGCCATTTGGATAGTCGATAATTCAACATTGGCTTGTTAAATACATACTTCAGTGGATCCATGCGGGATATGAGGTAGGTCTTATGCACATACAGATAATGTTGTAACCTCATAGCCGCAATGCTAACGCACAACATGTCTTCTCAATCAGTGTGTACTTCTGTTCGCCGCTGTTGAATCTTTTGCTGATGTAGTAGATAGCTCTCTCCTATCCTAGCATACAGCCCATTGCGTTGGCATTGATAGACAAGTACATAAACATGCGAACTTCATCCCTCGGAGGTACCAAGACAGGCGATTTGATCAGCTGCTTTTTGATGGAAAGGAAAGCTTTTTGGCAATCCTCATTCCATTTCATGAAGGAATTCTTCCTTAGTAGCTGGAAGATGGGTTCACACGTTGCTATGACCTGGGAAATGAACCGACTTATAAAATTGATCCTCCCCAGGAACCCGCATATCTCTTTCTCTGTTTGAAGGACCGGCATCTCTGTGATGCTTTAATCTTGGCGGGATCCAACTCAATGCCTCTATTGCTTACCAGAAATCCCAATAACTTGCCCAATTTGACTCCAAAAGCACATTTTACTGGATTCAGCTTGAGGTTATATTTACGCAACCTGTTGAACAACTTCCTGAGATGGTTAATGTGATCGTCCTCCTTTCGGGATTTTATGATGATGTCATCCACATAAACCTCTATCTCCTTATGCATCATGTCATGAAACAGGGCCATCATGGCTCGCTGATATGTAGCACCGGCATTGATAAGGTCAAAGATAGACGTCTGTAGCAGAAGGTTCCCCAGGGAGTGATGAAAGATATCTTCTCCCTGTCCTCTTTAGCGACCATAATTTGATGGTAACCAGCAAAGCAATCCATGAAAGAATATATGTCGTACTGCACTGTATTATCTATCAGGATGTGGATAAAAGGTACCGAGAAATTATCCTTGAGACAAGCTTTGTTCAAATCTCTATAATCCACGCATACTCGTACCTTCCCTACGGGCTTAGGCACAGGAACTATGTTCGACAGCCACTCCAGGTATGTTAATACCATGATGATTTTGTCTTTGAATTGTTTAACAACTTCTTCTTTAACTTTTAGACTCCACTCGGGTTTCAATCGCCTGAGCTTCTGCTTGACTGGCTTGAATCCATCTTTGATGGGGAGTCGATGGATGATAGTGTCAGTGGACAAGCCAACCATGTCTTCATGTGACCATGCAAACACATCCTGGAACTGAGTTAAAAGTTCAATCAGGTCGGCTTTTTGGTCTTGGGTGAGGTCTAGGCCTATCTAGATTTCTTTGAAGTCTTCTGAGGTTTCGATATTGATAGTGGTGGTTTGATCGAGGTTTGGTTTGGGTTTGTCTTTAACCCATTCTTTGATCTCCTTGGGCACCTCATAGTCATCTATCTCCTCTTGATCAATCTCCATCAAGTTAAAGTTCAGTTCTACATCAAAGTTGTAGTCACTGTGACAGGTTGGCATCTCATCAGCAGGGACAAACAAATCTAATTCTGTAGTCCTAAAAACAAAATGTTTTCGCTTTAATATATGAAACTATTTAAACATACAAAGCATTTAGCAAAGCATGACAAAATTTACTGCTATAGCTGTCCAACCAAAATAAGTAGTAAATGAAACTATGTTCCAAGGAAGATGAACTTTCTGCCCTTCTACCCTTTTTGAATGAGGCAGGGGACGCTGCTCCAGTTGTTCAGGGTCAAATCCTCATGAATCGGAAGGATAAAGGAGTTGTGCTCGTCTGTCTCATCTCTGATGACGACTGAGACATCCTTTAGATCAGGGCAGGGATTCTTCTTTGAACCGCTTCCCTTCCCCCTTTTTGATGTAAGGAATTTGGATCTGATCCTTTTCGTCACTGTCTGGGATATCATCATTCATACCCTCGTAGTGCATCAGATAATGCATGTTGGTAAATGGGTCTCATCCTTCATACAGGAACTTTTCTTTTCCCTTTTTTCTCTCCCCCTCAAGCTTTGGGACTTTTCCCTCACTTATCGGTATGATTGGAGGAAACAACATGGCTGACACAATAGCGGGAATCTTCTTTTTTCACTTCATAAATTCGGCATCAGTGAGGTTTGGCAAAAGTATAGTGGAAGCATGAGCCTTTGGATGCTTGTGTGGGTTCCGATGGTTTGATCTGGATGAATAGCCCAATCTAACTTTCCCTGATTGGCTCGGGATTTGAACTGGACTTTTGATACCTTGTTGATTCTTTCCTAACCCTTCTCTAGGGAACAAACCCAAAGATACGATCTCCTGGCCCACTGTCATCACTTCAGGAGAGACCTTTGGTTTAAAGGCTGGTGCCCCAATAGGTAGGTACTGAGTATTGCTCACTTCCAATACTTGAAAACTAGCAGGTTCAATCCCTGCATCCAGGCTGATCACTGGTATATCTCCCTGTATGCAGACAGGGTATTTTGGCTCGGCACTCACCGTGATTAGGTTGCAATTGATAATGTATTTGAGCTGCTGATAGAGGGTGGATGGAACTGCTCCTGCCATGTGGATCCACGACCTTCCTAGCAACAAATTATATCCGGTGGTAATGTTGGGTACCTGGAAGGATACATAGAAAGTATGGGGATCGATCTCTAGTGGAAGCTCAATCTCTCCCACAGCCTCTCGGCGAGACCCGTCGAAAGCCTGGATAACTACATGACTGGTTCTGATCCGGCTTGGGTTGATCTTCATTCTCTCCAAGGTGTCGTATGTGTATACACTCAGAATTTTCTTCAGTTTTGTTGTAGACAATCGAGATTTTGTGTTCCTGTTACTAACCCTGCAGGAGGGCAAACAGTCAACTCAACCCCCGTCTCAATACTGGGATGCCACGTTAGCCTCGGTCTCATCCCGGGAGGTACAGGTTAGCCCCGGTCTCAACCCGGGAAGTACAAGTCAGCCCCGATCTCAATACCGAGATGCCAGGTCAGCCCCGATCTCAACTCAAGAAGTACAAGTTAGACTCGGTCTCAATACCGGGATGCCAAGTCAGTCCCGGTCTCAACCAGGGAAGTACAGGTTAGCCCCGGTCTCAACCCGGGAGGTATAGGTCAACCCCGGTCTCAACCCGGGAGGTACAGGTCAGCCCCGGTCTCATCTCGGGAAGTACAAGTCAACCCCAGTCTCAACTCGGGAGGTACAAGTCAGCTCCGGTCTCATCTCGGGAAGTATAGGTCAGCCCCGGTCTCAACCTGGTAAGATCAGGTCAGCCTCGGTCTCAACCCGAGAAGTATAGGTCAGCCCCGGTCTCAACCCGGGACGTACAGGTCAGCCTCGATCTCAACCCGGGAGGTACAGGTTAACCTCGATCTCATCCCGAGAAGTATAGGTCATCCCCGGTCTCAACCCGGGAGGTATAGGTGTGACACCTCCAAATCTGGGTTCCCTAACCTCAGGTTTGGTGCTCACGATCCATCAAACATATCACATCTAACTACCCATTCATTAATGAAAGACATCCTTCATTACATGTCCTTAATAAAAACATACTTCAAAACATAATTATATCGTCATCCCAGGTTAACTAACCTTGACATAACTTACATGTCCTTATCTATTCAAAAGGGTTACATAAATAATTTACATAATGTAACCTAACAATTAAAAGTCAATACTAATTACTCCTGAGCTTTGTCTATGTCTTTGTCCTTGTTAAAACCTTGCTACCTCGTCCTTAGCTGAAATGTTTTTTATTTAAGCAAGGGTGAGCAACGAGTTTGCTCAGCAAGTCAAAGTATACAATAAAGGATCTATATCATGAATAAAAGAGTCTAGTTTCTATGGAACTCCATCAATAATCAAAGAATTTTGAAGTAGCTGAAGAATAATTCATTTTCAATAATAAGACTTTCTTAAATATCATGCTGAATAATAAATCAAGGATGAAAGAGTAAAATTCTTTCAAAGATTCAATTATATTCAAGTGAATAAGAAGAATTAACAATACTGCAACAATATTCAATAAAGTGGGATATTCCCAAATTTCATGCTGAGTGATCACACAGGGATCATGAACTAGTAGAGGAATTATTAGTTATTGAAACTAAATTACCCCAGGAACATAAGTTAACCGTAAAGATTAAATCATATTCTCTGCAATACATAAAGTGATCAGCTTCATTGTACTTTATATTATGCATAATACTTAATAATAGCACATAGGTCATTTTACGACAATAAAGTTTGTTAATCTAAATCTTACATCAAGAGTTCGTACCACAACAATATGGTATGGATGGCTTTTAAAGAAATATTATGATTTCTGTGATAACCCGAACAATTATAGATGGAGAGTTATGAAGTATATGAATTCTACGAGTAGAATATATGGTAATGCTCCTTAGAAAGGAAATGAATGAGTTAAAGAATATATAATATTTGATATATGATTGTGTAACTGAAGGTTATGTAATAAAACTTAAAAGTTGTTGAAGAAATGATTGGAGGAAGATATATATAAATGTTGTTAAGTTAACGCGTTGAAGTTATTCAACAATAAATTTATGAAAGAGATTTTGGGAAAATCGAGTAAGGGAGGTTTCGTTAATTCTGAGGACGGAATTCTTATAAGGATGGAAGGATGTGACATCTCAGATTTTTAAGAATTTATAAATAAGAATTTAATAAATAAAATTCTTATTATCTGATGTTTTGATTTGAGTATATGTATACGTGTCATATTTTGTGAAATATGTGAATTGATGTGAAGAGAATTTTAAATATTAATTTTAATATTTATTGAATTAAAATAAATATTTTAATTGAATTATTTATTAAGTTAAATAAATAATTATGTGATTAATATGGAGTAATGTAATTAAGTGTATTATATTAATTAAATAAGTATTTAATATTTAATTTAATTAATATGTAATAATTTTATGTTATAGTTCTAATTTAATTGAGATAATTAAATTAGATGAAGTTATGTCGTAATTGTTACATGAAATTATAATTAGCGAGTAATTATAATTATGTGACAATTTTTCTATGAGTAATTGATGTTAACTTTTAATTAATTAAATCAGAATGTTAAGATTTAATTAATTAAAGTGTAACATTAAAAATATGTGTTAAAGGATTTATTAAAAGAGTTTTTAAAACCGTTTTCCCAAACAAGGCCCTTACTTTTGCTTTAATCTGTTTTGCCAAACGGGGCCTTAACTATTAAAAATCTATTTTTAAAAATAATGTTGTTTTGCCAAACAAGCCTTAGGGCTTTTTAAATTCTAAATGTTGTAACCTATATTTTAATTATAATAATTATATTTATTATAATTATTATAGGGTCATTATATAATATAAGTTATATATGTTGTATTTATATTATATATGTATAATATTTGTATAATATATTATATGTATATTACGTTAGTTAGAATTAGTTAAGGGTTAGTGTGTTAGAAACAAAAAGAAAACAAAGAGAAAGAATAGAGTAAACTAGAGAGAAAAGAGAGAAGAAGAAGAGAAAAAGAAGAAAGTGGAAGACTTTGAGAAATCAAAAGAGAAGATAATCACCATCATCTTCATCTTCTTCCTCTAGAAGCAAAGGTATAACCTAAGTTTATTGTTGTTCTTCATTATTTTTATTCTCTATAAATTAATTTTCATAATAAACTATAAATTGATGATCAATATGTGTTAGATTATGTAAAAAAAACTATTAGATATGAGTTATATGATAGTTTATGTGATTAATTTCATGTAAAGATGATGAACATGAAGAAATCATGTTCAAAGCAATTTACAATGAACTAACTTGAAAAAATAGTTTCTTAAATATCAAAAATTATGTGTGATTATGATATGATTATGAGAATTAAAGTTTAGATTATGTTAATATATCAAGAAACAAAATTAACATGCTTTGAATCATGTGATTTGGGTTAAAAACGAAGTCACAGTGTCAAATTTCTTCAAAAACGCTTAAAAATAGTGTTTTCTTTATAATCATGAAATTATGTGTTTTGATTATGTGTTGTGGTGTTATTGTATGTTAAAATCATGTTAGAAGTGTAAGATTTTATTTGTATAAAGTTTCATGTATATTGTGTTAGTTAAAATCGGACTTTGGTTCGAAGAAATAAGCCAAATTGGCTTATTTCTCTACAAGTTCGCGAGCCGGGGAACCCAACAGCAGGGCCCCCCGCCCCAGGGGACTTTTGGCCTAGAAACTCCCGCCCTAGCGGGGCTAGAATCTGTCCAGAGTGGTTTAAGTAGTGTAATACAAAACTGCTTTGACCTCTTGTAGTAAAACGACCATAACGTTTTCATACAAACTCCGATTGAGGAGATTCAAGATGATCTAAAACGAGCACGAGTAGACCTATAACTTTTGTTCTTTAACTTGTTCGATTTGAGGTCGTTAGCAGAGTCAAAATGGTCATCTTTGTGACTAATGCGTATTCGGAGGCAATCGAAGGGCGTCGGACATGCACATACGCAAGTATAATGCTGTCGACGATAATAGATGTTGTTCTAAGTTATAAAATATGAATGTTAGTAAATATAATGATGCTTAACATTAATAAATGATGTATTAGATAAGTTATATAAGAACACTAAGCATACGCAAGAGAGACGAATCGGGCGTGTGACGAATGAACGTCGAAACGCCGTGACAAGTGTTAATGTATGTAAAAAGTGTTTCAATTCAACTGAAATGAACACTATAAGATATGGAAGGGGGTTAATATAAAACCAATAAGGAGTCTTAGAAAGACTTAAACACTTGAATGAACTTCGAGTATGACTACTAAGAAATATGGTGAGATATAAATTGAAAGTTAACACAATCTAATTGAACATTGTGTATTAGTTAACAGGAAGGATTATGAGATGTAGAGTAAAATTACATTACAACTACTATGCGTTGCTATGTGACTAATAGTTGATGTGCATGATTATATAATTGTGTAGGGCACGTGAAGTGCAGATAGCTGTAAGCTGTTAAACTGTTATTGGTAAACAACGATCAAGGCAAGTCTTTCTGTTCCTATTTTCTACGTGAACTTGATGATGAACTGTTTTAAATTGTTTTACAAAGAGCATGCTATGTTATATATATTGCAAGCATGAAATGTTAAAGTCAATTTATGACTACATTGATTGATTAAAGAATGTTGATTGAGTAAGGAACTCAATCTTTATATTTGTTATGTGAATTAAAGCATGTATGCCATGTTACTTTGATGATTATGAGATGTATGTTGAGCATGTTATTATGTGCTATGCGATGCATGAAAACTGTTAGGTCTTGCTAAGATGTCGAGCTCACTCTTGCAAATAACCACTTTTGCATGTCAAGGATGCAAGGTAATGATGCGTGCTAATTGAATGTTAAGATCAATAGCGATGAAAGAAATTATTTATTTTAGATGAGTAATGTGTTTGTTTTGGATGTATTATACTTGTTAAAGTTGTAAAGTTGAGCTATCTGATGTATAGTGGATATTGCTTGTGATGTAATATTTTGTATAGTAACTTAGAGGAAGCGATTCATGTAATAGAATTGAATCAAATATTTGTAATGTAAAGGTTGCGATTCAGGGAAATAAAGAAAGATTGTATAAAAGTTTTAAATATTCTGCATTTTTAGTGATTTTAATATCGAATAATGATGTAAAGATAGATTAAAGTTGTATTATTAACGATCAAGAATGAGAATTATATTATAAAAATTTGGGGTTGTTACAGTTGGTATCAGAGCTGGTTAGTTATACACCTTAGGTAAGAGTACCTGAGGCTATGACCTTAGAGAATAAGAAGTTAAGTTTAAGTTACGTATAACTAAAAAGTGACTCTTTTCACATACGTAGAAGTGTAGGATGTGTTAAGTCCTAGCGATGTTATAAGAAGAAGATTAGAATGGCGAGGGATAAAACTCGAATAAAATATTGAGCAACATGAATAAAATTAGAAATTCTTAAAAGAAGAGTTGTTAAATAAACAAGAAGATTCAAAGAAGAATCTTGAAAAGATATGAAGATAAGAATCAGGAGTTGCCTAACTTCAATAATCAAGATGACGAATAACGATGAATAGACAAAGTCTATAAGATTAAAAGCATAAATAAAATCATGATATGATATGATGAATGGTAAAGATAAGAAGATTGTAAAATAAAACGATCGTGAAATAAGGAAAGAATCACATGGGAGATGATTGTAGAATAAGATCACGACGTGATCTTTTAAAGTTGTAAAGATAGATGGTTTGTAATAATTGAAGAGTTATAGTTTGAGATTATAACGAGAATATACTATGATATAGTACGAGATTAACTCACGAGGAGTTATAAATGATGAGATACAGAAGTCTGTATCGAGTATAAAGCGAGAAGTTATAAGTAAGATAGAATTAAGTGGGATTTTAACTGAGGACTCATGTGGTGGCTGAGTTGTATCAATCTTTGTATGGGCAGGGTTTTGTGCTTACACTTGGCTTATCATATTGATAATCGTTGGAAGGTTGGTGTCGCGCTATCGATATATATATGACGAGAAGGTGATTCTTTTCTCATATTATATTTGATAGTTAGAGTCAATAGATGATAGATTAGATGATATTAAGATTACATTAGATGATCTTAAGGTTAGGCGAGTTCTTAAAACTCATACTTATGGTAAGTTCGTGACTCATAATCGCATGTATGTTTTTGAACCCCTAAGCATATGGACAGTCTCTGATCAGTTCTTTGACTACGTATTGCTAGGACAAGTTCTTAAACTCATATTATTGTGGCAAATTTTTAAACTTTCAAAGTGTGGTAAGTTCGATGAACTATACTGGGTATAGAAAGGTTATAGTATAGAAAGCATTGGTGTTGTTAAGATTGATAGAATTATAAAGTAATGAGGGAGTAAAGATTTTTAATTAATGGAGAAAGTTTATATATTCTAAATCTCCTAGCTTTGCTAGATTTTTAAAATTTATTGACTTCGTACTGATGTTACACTTTAATTTTTTTGAAAAATATTGGATCAAATGATGGAACCAATGGATTTTTAAAATAGTGCTATTATTCACATGTCTATGCTAATTGCTTCAGCTAAACAAAAATGATTTGAAAATTTAAAATTATATTTTATATATTCTATGCATCATTTGACATGGTGTAGAAATAATAATCGAGAAAGTTATCAATGCAGTTAAACCTAGTGTTGGATGTGATCGTATGATCGTCAGCCCACTATGGTATGATGTAGTATGACGACGTCATGTAATGATGAAATCCTCAATGTACCCTTTACTACGGTACGGTATCAGGATATTATGAAAAGATTCACTTATTAATTTTAGTTTCCTTAAAATATATAAAAAAAAGCAGAGAGATTTATTTACTTTTAGTTTCCTTAAATGAATTTTTTTTTATTGATATGGTTAAAAAATATATATATATTTCAATTGATATCCGAATTATTGCTGAAAGTCTATGCTATTTGATTCAGCTAGACAAATATTGAAAGATGTTTATGAAAATCGAGCGTTCTTGGTCAAACTATGCCAAACCAAATTTTTTTAGTGCGGATTCAGATGTTAAGAAGCTGAGGCGAATAACCCTATATAAGGGCACATGTTATCGGAGACAATAGTTTTGAGTGTAACGCATATAGTCGTTACGATGTACTACGTTTGTGCACGACGTAGTGGTGCGACAGCCTGATCACCTAGAGCACCGATGCGGTTTTATAGTGTGAAGTACCGGGGGTGAAGCACTGTTAAACCTAAATATAAGTTCAAGGTCTTGTGACCACTCAGCATGATTGAAATCTTTTAAATTCCTGAGTTATTTCTATCGCTTCCCAATGATTGAGCAAATGTGGAAGATTCTTATTATTTCGAAGATGAATGTGGCAAAAAAGATGTTCCTTAAAAAGAAGTGGTTGTAGAACGCAAACAATCCAATGAATAAAGATTAACGTAAAATCTATTTTGATAGATTAATAAAAATTTTGAGGACGAAATTTTTAGAAGAAGGGGTGAATGTGATAACCCGAACAATTATAGATGGTGAGTTATGAAGTATATGAATTCTACGAGTAGAATATATGGTAATGATCCTTAGAAAAGAAATGAACGAGTAAAAAAATATATAACATTTGATATATGATTGTGTGTAATTAAAGGTTATGTAATAAAACCTAAAAGTTGTTGAAGAAATGAATGGAGAAAGATATATAAAAATGTTGTCAAGTTAACGTGTTAAAGTTATTAAACAATAAAATTGTGAAAGATATTTTGTGAAAATCGAGTAAGGGAGGTTTCGTTGATTCCGAGGACGGAATCCTTATAAGGAGGGGATGATGTGACATTCTGAATTTTTAATAATTTATAAATAAGAATTTAATAAATAAAATTCTTATTATCTGATGTTTTGAGTTTGAGTATGTGTATACGTGTCATATATTGTAAAATATATGAATTGATGTGAAGAGGATTTTAAATATTAATTTTAATATTTATTGAATTAAAATAAATATTTTAATTGAATTATTTATTGAGTTAAATAAATAATTATGTGATTAATATGGAGTAATGTTATTAAGTGTATTATATTAGTTAAATGATTATTTAATATTTAATTTAATTAATATGTAATGATTTTATGTTATAGTTCTAATTTAATTGAGATAATTAAATTAGATGAAGTTATGTGGTAATTGTTACATAAAATTATAATTAGCGAGTAATTATAATTATGTGACAATTTTTATGTGATTAATTGATGTTAACTTTTAATTAATTAAGTGTAACATTAAAAATATGTGTTAAAAAATTTATTAAAAGAATTTTCAAAATCGTTTTCCCAAACAAGGCCCTTACTTTTGTTTTAATTAGTTTTGCCAAACGAGGCCTTAACTACTAAAAATCTATTTTTAAGAATAATGTTGTTTTGCTAAACAAGCCTTAGGCCTTTTTAAATTCTAAATGGTGTAACTTATATTTTAATTGTAATAATTATATTTATTATAATTATTATAGGGTCATTATGTAATATAAGTTATATATATTGTATTTATGTTTTATATGTATAATATATTATATGTATATTACGTTAGTTAGAATTAGCTAAGGGTTAGTCTGTTGGAAACAAAAAGAAAACAAAGAGAAAGAATAGAGTAAACTAGAGAGAAAAAAGAGAAGAAGAAGAGAGAAAGAAGAAAGAGGAAGACTTTGAGAAATCAAAAGAGAAGATAATCCCCATCATCTTCATCTTCTTCCTCTAGAAGCAAGGTATAACCTAAGTTTATTGTTGTTCTTCATTATTTTTATTCTCTGTAAATTAATTTTCATAATAAACTATAAATTTATGATTAATATGTGTTAGATTATGTATAAAAACTATTATATATAAGTTATATGATAGTTTATGTGATTAATTTCATGTAAAGATGATAAACATGAAAAAATCATGTTCATAGCAATTTACAATGAACACACTTGAAAAAATAGTTTCTTAAATATCAAAAATTATGTATAATTATGAGAATTAAAGTTTAGATTATGATAATATATCAAGAAACAAAATTAACATGCTTTGAATCATGTGATTTGGGTTAAAAATGAACTCACAGTGTCAAATTTCTTCAAAAACGCTTAAAAATGGTGTTTTCATTATAATCATGAAATTATGTGTTTTGATTATGTGTTGTGGTGTTATTGTATGTTAAAATTGTAGACACTCGAGATTTTTCTTGCCCCAATACTCATCTAGTAGAAGGGTAAAACCGTCAATCAACCCAAATCCGATCCACAATATCGGTGCTCCAGTCCAATTGGACCATCAATCAAGCTCCGACAGTCAATCGGACCATCAATCAAGCTCCGACAGTCAATCAGATCATAAAGCTCAACCCTGGTCTCAACCCGGGAGGTATCAATCAACCCCGGTCTCAACCCGGGAAATCAAATCAACCCGGGAGGTATCAATCAGGCTCAGTAGCAACCTGGGAGGTATCAATCAACCCCGATCTCAACCTCGAAAATCAAATCAACCCCGGTCTCAACCCGGGAGGTACCAATCAACCCCGGTCTCAACCCGGGAAGTGCAGGTCATCCCCAGTCTCAACTCGGGACGTCAAGCCAACTTCAGACATTAGCCTGAAGCATCACAATAACTCCATAGAAAAACCTGGAATGACCACGTCAGCCTTAGAGACAACCCTAAGGTCAAAAGACTCGACTGGGATCCAAGTGTTGGAATCCGCTCCTAGAAGTCAACCAGCGACCATGTCGACACTACAGGCAGCCCCAAGAGGGGTACAACGATCATTTTTCCAAATTTCAACTGACTTGGTGAAACTCAAGCCAAATCGATGCCACCAAAGTCAGAATGAACCCTAACGACGATCCCGAGTGGCAAGAACGTAAAACAGTTTAACGGATAAACTGCGGGGAATCGAAGACCTAGTTATGAACCCGTCTTCCTGGACCCAGGAAATGTTTTTTCCTATGTCATTGCAACACTCTCAGCGAGAGATTTCCAGAAAGGTATCGCACGCCTCAAACGGACGATCCGATCAAAAGTTAGAAAGTTTTCGACCGGACATCACATTGCTCGGAGTGCACGTACTTCGAGATGACTAAGCTTGGCACGTGGCACCCACCTCAAGTGGCCGCACCTCTACCTGCGGCAGCCTCATGTAGAGGTGCGGCTGACCCCTCTATAAATAGAGGGGCAGCCCCTTCTCATTTTCATAAGCAAGAAGCGCAGCGAAGCCCTGCCCGACTGATTTTTTGACTTTTACACCTCTTCCAAACCCAAATATTTTCACTCCAACACATAGATATACCCATATACTACCACATATCAAAAAAATCACCGGTAGATTTGGACGTTTAATGCCTACGATTTGGCAAAAAGCCCGTAGTGCAGCCATTTGTAAGTATTTCTACGATCAGCAAGTCAATACTACTACTTTGCACTGTTTACACCTGCACATCAAGTTTTATCTTTTAAATATGCCCGGAACTTAGTTCCGTGGCCGGTTTCGTCTAAAATTGATACATTTTTATACATAAACTCTGTTTTCAACATTTCTACAACTCGGATTGACGATCCGTCAGCTCCAGTAGCTTCAATGCACTAGCACACACCGTTTTGGCAACTTCGCCAGACTGGGTTGTCTTCCTAGTCCGGGTTTAGCCTTTTTTATACATATTTAACTGTTTATGTACTAACATTTCAATTCTGTCAAGCCTGGATGTCAAATCCGAGGTAGTTTACCGCTTTTATATATATTTACGCATATATAAGCGACTCTCACCATAACTGGTCTTCGTACCAGTATTGGTTGACTGCATTTCTGTCAATATATATATATATATATATATATTTTAATTTAGTTCGGGCATAGACGTGAAAACCCATCGCCCTAACTGCTTTTATATATATTTATGCATATATAAGCAGCCTTCATCATCACTGGTCATCTTTCTAGTCTTGATTGACTATGTTTTTGTCAATATATATATCCACATATATATTTCAATTCCAGTCCGGGCTTGCGAGTGAAAATCCATCGCCCTTTACAACTTTTATATATATCAAACTATATATATTGCTTTGTTCAATTTATTCAACTGCTGCATTTAACATTCATTTGTATATGAATTTGCACTGACATATCTGCAGGCGAACTAGATTTTTCCAAATCTCCCCATTTTTAGCTTTCAATGGTTCAAATAGGTCCCGACAGAACCTGGAAGCTATAATAGCTGAGATTTCTTTAAATCTAGTTATTTTTATAGTTTCAGCTTCAAAAGAAACCTCGCGTCCCTTAGATCGTTATCTAGTGGGAACGAGACGCTTCGGCCGTGCGGACCGGCATTTACTAAATGAATCCCTGGTTCTTGCTATTTTGGGATATTTATCTGCTTATGTACAAATTTGAACTGTGCAGGTTTTCTATCTATTCATATGTCAGCCTAGGAATCATGGGATTTATGATCAAACTGATCAGAATCTGATTCCCACGATGGACAAACTCTAGTTTACAGATGTGCCCTGCCAGTTTTTTTCTGTAAAATGTACATGCACAGACTTTAAAACTGTTATCCGGATTTAAGGTCTCAACATAGTGAAAATATAGATTGTCGTGTCAGCGTCCCTTCGATGGTTTTCATACCCATGAGGAGACCGACACTTTATATTTCTATGGTTAAGGATGCTTCACAGCCCAACAAATCACCATTCGTATGCAGCCTTAAGGCTATAAAGATAAAATTTAGAGTAGCGATATGCTTCAATTCCTATGTCAGCGTAAGGGTTTGATAAAACTAGCTTTCAAAACATCACTGTCAATTCAATTCAAAAGCTTTTGCAAATCAAATTAAATGATGCTTTTTGCAAATCAAATCAAAGATTGATTTTCAAATCAAATCAAACCCTTCGTATATAGGCTCAACGAAGCCTGTCAAAGCTTTCAATCAATCAAAAGGCCCAATTTTCAAACAGCATTCACTCAAGCATTCCAGTTTTAAGGGAAATATTGAAAAGATTGTGGTACCGTGTTTACACGGGAGTCGTGGGGTGCCTAACACCTTCCCCACACTTAACCAAGCCCCCAAACTCAAAACTCTGATTTCAAAGATCAAGTTTCGACAGTGTCCAGCAATTGGGCCTCTTTTCAAATCAAATTCGGTTTAGTTGGTACAACCATTTTCAAAACTACCAACTGGCGACTGTTTAAATCAAATCAAATCGTCGACATATGCACATGTTGGCCTCTTTCCTAAAAAATCCTTCAAAACCTTTTTTTTATAATAAAAAGAATAAGGGTAGAGATAACTTAGGAAGATCGATTTGAGGAAAACCAGGTTATAAACCAACCCGCGGTATTTCTTAAATTTTCCAACATCGACAGGTGGAGACTCTGCTACGGACAATAAAGGGCTTAGGCCTCTTTTAATCTTTTCAAAAATTTCCCTTTCAAAACTATTAAATGCGTGAAATCCTGCGTCTCTACAGTCAATGGATGAGTGAATGTTGCGTCTTTCATTGAATGTATGAATGCTATGCCTTTACATTGAATGAATGAGAATTAATGCTTTAGTGCTTCACACCCATATTAGTTCCTCGCAGGAACTGTCATTGCATGCATAAGCGGTAAGACCGATGTATGTGAATGTATGCTGTGAGTCCCTCCACCAGGAGGCTAACCTGGTCGGTGATAAGTAAGGACTCCGGGGACGACTAAGTCTTCGGGGCTGCCTCCTAAAAATGCACCACCCAGATTCGCTCCAGTTGAACGATCAGATTAACTTCCCTTCTAGTAGATTGCGATGATCTGGGAACCTTCATACCGAAACAAAAGTCGCGAGAGTAACCTAGGATAGGTCAGCTTCTGATCAACCGAATTTGACGGGATGCTTCTTCATGTCTTCTTCTGTCAATTCCATGTCAAGTCTCCAATTATTGAGGAGCACAATGTAAATGATAATAATAAAAGATTTACTTTCCTGTCAAATATCCTGTCATCCTGCCATCAAAACAACTAACCTCGGTTTTGCAGGATAAACTTAAAAAACACACATCATAAATGCATCCAATCATTACCTACCACAGGAAACTGACACCCCTACGTTTTGGTGTAGGTAGGGAAAAATTGGTTCTATCACTAGATCAAAGGCCAGAAAAGCACCTAGTCTATCTACGGACATGGCTAAGTGCTCCACCAGAATCCACCCCTGTATCTAGGGAAGAATTCGAAGGATTGAATAATCAGATAGCCGAGCTAGCCGGTTTCCTTCGAGAGCAAAGTAAGGCCTTCAAAGAGAAACAATCTCAAACTCATCCAGAACCAAGAGCATCTAGTAGTGGGGCTGGCGGTTAAGATACAGAAAAGGCCAAAACTCAGATCCCTGGAGCCCAGAACCAGGATATAATCAACAAAACTTCAGAAATCACTATCCTAAGCAAAGAACAAGAAGCTGGTGCCATTCTCAAGAAAATGTAACAAATGGAAGAAACCCTCCGGTCCATCAAAGGAACTGGGGCATTTGGCAGTGTCAACTACTCAGATCTATGCATATTTCCCGGGGCTCGATATCCCTAAAAATTTTAAGTCACTGATTTTGAGAAATATGACGGATTAGGGGATCCTTATACACACCTGAAAGTTTTCATTGGAGAACTCGGATCCTATGCTGAGGATGAGAAACTTCGAATGCAGCTATTTCAGAAGAGTTTAACTGGAGAAGCCAGAGCCTGGTAATCCCGTCTGGACAACTCTAAAATCCACAGTTGGGAAGAATTAGCCCATGCCTTCCTCAGCCAGTACAGTTTCCAATCTCAGCTAGCTCTAGATCGGTGTCAAATTACCAAAATCAAGAAGAATAACACTGAATCATTCAGAGAATATGCCCAGCGATGGAGACGGGTCGCAGCAGAAGTCACCCCAGCCATGACTAAAACTAAAATAGTCATGACTTTCATCAATATTCAAGAAGCTCCTAGCAGGCATAGGAAAACCTTTCTCTGAATTGATAAAACACGGTAAAATGGCCGAAATAGGACTCAAGTCCTGGAAAATAAAAGACATAACGGCACTCAAAGCTGTTGCTGAGCATATCCAATCCGAAAATTACAGGAGTAATCCCCGGAGGGTCCACAAAAAGAAAGATGAAGAAGTTTCCTTAGTGTTACAAGGACAAAATTCAAGCGGTAATTCAAATAATACACCCATTCAAAGGAGGAACTATACCCCTTTCCAAGCTGCAACACAGCCTTCAAATCCTTCATTCCAGAAAAACATGGAGGTCAGACGCAGAAGGACTTTCACCCCACTAGGGGATTCACTCGAGAACGTCTTCAAACTTCTGATAGCTCAGAAGAAGATTGGCCAACTCCTTCCGCCAACTAACACTAATTCAAGGAACTTCGACCCTAGCAAGAAGTGTTCTTATCATTCCGGATCACCGGGCCATGACACCCAAGAGTGTTTATCCCTCAAGCACAAAATCCAAAATTTGATAGATAATGGAGAAATTGTGGTCACGAAGCCTGATCAACCGCATGTCCAAGATAACCCTCTCCCATAGCACAAGGAAGAGAGTGTCAACATGATCAACACTTCAAATAGAGAAGGATCCAAATACCTCTGCTACGTTGAAGAATCAACTCAATCCAACAACATCAGCCAAATGAGTTGGGAAGATTTTGAAAAATAATTCCTGATAGAGCAAGAAATAAAGTCTATCAAGGAATAAATCGAGTAGTTGGCTTAACTGGTCGTCTACCAACATCAACTCACCAGAAAGATGTTGAAGCAAATCCATCCATCTATTGGCAGTCTCTCTCCTTCAGCGGAAGTCAATTCCAATCAAGATTATAGCCGGACTTGTGAGCTTACACCCTGGACTGACAAAAGGATTGAAGAAACAAGTGTCCATGCAGGTAGGAAGTTCCTATTTCAAAGGAATTTCACCAATTTGAACCAGTCGATGGAAGAAATCCTGCAAATGCTGATCAACGGGGGAATGGTTGAAAACTTGCTACCTCAATTGAACCTTCAAGGTCGAAAATTCAAACCTGATCAAATATGTCAGTACCACTCCAATTCACCCGGTCACGATACAAAAGATTGTTGGGCTCTTCGAAACTTGATTCAAGACCTTATTGAAAGGGGTGACCTAATCAGAGGAGATCAAATCCTCGACATGACAGATAAAAATAGCCTCTGGATCCCCAATGCATAGTATCAGGACACAGTGGCTGTCATATCCTACGATAAGGAATCAATCCTCACAACCTGGTACTGACAGGGAAAGGGGTCCAAGACAAACAAAATCCTGTGAAGGTGGCTGCACCTCAGCCTCTAATTTTGCCCTTCAGGCCTCAGTATCCGATTACCAGTCTGAAGAAGGTCCCATGGGACTATGGGGACGTTGAAGGCTCCGTAGCAAAAAATATTTCCATCATGTCAAAGGATAATCCATTGTACCTGCCTCAGCGGGTGATTAAACCAGTTACCAAAGCAAAAGAAACGGTGGCTGAAGAAAAGATAAAAGAGTTCCTCAAAAAGATGAGACACAATGAAATCAAGATAGTGCAAAGCTTGAAAGACGCACCGAAGCAAATATCCATACTGGACTTGGTCCTATCATCAGAGGATCGCCGTAACATCCTAGTAAAGGTATTAGAAGAAGCCCATCTGCCACACATGGTAGACACAGAGAAATTTTGTTCACGTGATAGAACACATTTTCAACAACAATGTGATTTCCTTCACAGACGATTATATCCCGGCTGAGGGGAGGGGTCACCACAAGTCCCTGCATATAGCCGTTATGTCCTCCGGATACGTGATCAGAGGAGTGCTTATTGATGGAGGATCTTCCCTCAACATTTGTCCATATGACACGTTGGAAAGGATGAAGATCAATCCAAACTAGATCAAAGCCAGTCACATGGTTATCCGAGCTTTCGATGGATCTCGCCGCCAGGCCATGAGGGAAATCGAGCTTCCTCTAGAAATTGGTCCACACACCTTCTACGTATCTTTCCAGGTGCTCAACATAGCCACCGGATACAACTTGTTGTTGGGCAGGCCATGGATCCATATGGTCGGGGTTGTTCTATCCACCCTCCATCAGCAACTCAAGTACATTATCAACGGCAGCCTCATCACAGTGAATGCTGAACCGGAGTACCCTACCCACATACATGGGGACATGCCAATGATTAGCCTGGGCGCCGGGGTTGAGCCTACAAGTTTTCAAGCTCTTGAGGTGAGCGATATTCAATATCTACAGATTAAAGCACTAGCCCTTAAGCCTAAGATTTCCACTGAAGTAATGACAGTGGGATAAAAAATGGTAGCTGCGGGTTTCCAGCTTGGAGAAGGGTTAGGAAAAAATAAACACGACATTAAGATGCCAATCCAAATCCTAAGTCAGATGGGAAGAGCAGGATTGGGATTTTCATCCGTGTTAAACCAGCAGAATCCACACAAACATCCCAAGGCTCAAGGCTCCACGATTCTGCTCCCAAACCTCATAAATGTCAGATGGGTGAAACCTACGAGGAAGATCCCTACGGGGGCATCAGCCATGCTATTTCCTTCAATCATACCTGTCCATGAAAGGAAAGCCCTCAAGCCTGAGGCAGATAGCGAAAAGGGAAAAGAAAAGATCCTGTACGAAGGACGAGACCCATTTGCTAACATGAAAGTCATTATCAACTAAGAAGGGATGAATGATGAAATCCAAGATAGTGACGATGAAGATAGTGCTCACTTTCGTAGCAGTAAACAGAGGAACAATCCCCAGAAAAGCCTCAACCATATCCTAAAGGATGTCTCAGTTGTCATTCAAGACGAGACAGACAAGCACACTTCCAACATCCTCCCTATCCATGAGGATCTACCCCTGGATAATTGGAGCAGTGTCCCTTGCCTCAGTCGAAAAGGGTAAAGGGGCAGACAGTCAATCTGCCCTTAATCATGCTTTCATTTACTGCTTACTTTTGATTGCACAGTTGGAGCAGTCAATTTTGTCATGCTTTACAAATACTATGTGTATTTAAGCAGTTGTATATATTAATGAAAGCATTTTTATTTTCAGGACCCAAGCATTAGATGTGTGTGTCTCTGCTGTTGAGATGCCAACCTGTCAACATAACTCCAACTATGATGCAAGATTGAGCTTCGACTTGACGAATCTTGATCAAGAGGAGGAAGATGACTATGAGGTGCCAGAGGAGATCAAGGAATGGGTTGAAGACAAACCCAAACCAAACCTCGACCAAACCTCCACCATCAACATTGGAACCTCCAAAACCATCAAAAAAATCCAAATAGGTTTAGACCTCACATAGGATCAAAAAGCTGACCTGATCGCGCTCCTGACACAGTACCAGGATGTATTTGCATGGTCGCATGAAGACATGATCAGTCTATCCATAGACATTGTCATCCATCAAATGCCCATTAAAGAAGGGTTCAAACCAGTCAAACAAAAGCTCAGACGATTGAAACCTGAGTGGAGTCTCAAAGTCAAAGAAGAAATCGTTAAGCAATTCAAAGTCGGGATCATCATGGTATCAACATATCCCGAATGGCTATCAAACATAGTCCCCGTACCTAAACCTGGAGGGAAGGTACGAGTCTGCATGGATTACCGGGATCTAAACAAAGCCTTCCTCAAGGACAATTTCCTGGTACCTTTTATCCACATCCTGATTGACAATACTGAGCAGTACGACATGTATTCCTTCATAGACTGCTTTGCTGGTTACCATCAAATCATGGTTGCTAAAGAAGACCGAGAAAAAATTACTTTTATCACTTTTTGGGGAACGTTTTACTACCTACGACTATCCTTCGACCTCATCATTGCCGGAGCAACATATCAGCAAGTCATGATGGCCCTCTTTCATGATATGATGCACAAAGAAATAGAAGTCTATATTAACGACATCATCATCAAGTCCCGGAGGGAGGATGATCACATAGACCATCTCAGGAAGCTGTTCAACAGGTTACGCAAGTATAACTTCAAGCTAAATTCCGCCAAATACGCTTTTGGCGTCAAGGCAGGCAAACTGCTAGGATTCCTGGTGAGCAATCGGGGCATTGAGTTAGACCCTGCTAAGATCAAAGCCATTTTTGAAATGCTCGTGCCTCGTATAGAGAAAGAGATACGAGGATTCCTAGGAAGGATCAACTTCATAAGTCGATTCATTTCACAGCTCATAGCAACCTGTGAGCCTATCTTCAAGCTGTTAAGGAAGAATTCCTCCATCAAATGGAATGAGGATTGTCAACAAGCTTTCCTTGCCATCAAAAAGTAGCTTGTCGAAGCACCTGTTTTGGTACCTCCAAGGGATGGAGTCCCCTTATTCATGTACCTGTCCGTTAATGCTAATGCCATTGGCTGTATGCTAGGACAGAAGGATGATTGTAGCAAAGAAAGAGCTATCTACTACATCAGCAAAAGCTTCAGTAGTGGGGAACAAAAGTATACCCTGATCGAGAAGACATGTTGTGCATTAGCATGGGCCGCCATGAGGTTGCAACACTACTTGCATGGGCACACGACGTATTTCATATCCCGCGTTGATCCACTAAAATACGTCTTCAACAAACAAATGTTAGATTGCCGGCTGTCTAAATGGCAGTTGATTCTACAGCAGTTCGACATTATCTACGTGACTCAGAAGTCTATCAAAGGCCAAGGCATTACAGATCAATTAGCAGAAACACCTTCAGGAGGGTTCGAGCCCCTTGAGACATATTTCCCAGATGATGGGATTATGACAATTCAACAACTCCAGTCAAAGAATACAGTCTAACCATGGAAAATATATTTTGACGGAGCGGTAAACATGGAAGGTTCCGGAGCTGGGGCAGTCCTTATCTCTGGTACATGTGATCAATATCATGTGGCTACCAAACTTTAATTTGGCAACACCAACAACACGGTCTAGTACGAAGGCTGTATACTGGGGTTGAAACTAGCCCAATCCATGGATATCAAACACTTATTGGTCTTTGGAGATTCTGAGTTGGTCATCAGACAAACCACTGGCCAGTATCTCACAAAAGAATTGCATCTGCTGCCATATCATTGGCAGGTCCTCAAAATGTCCCAGGAGTTCGAAGCAATAACTTTCGTCCACATTCCTCGGGGTCGAAATGACTTTGTCGATGCATTGGCAACGTTAGCTTCATTAATCCGCATATCCAACAGAAGCGGGTTTCCCAACATCCACTTCATAGATCAAAAAGTTCCAACATACGGGAATTATATTGGAGAAGTATCAGACAAAATACCTCCTGTCAAGCAACCTTGGTTTCAAGACATCAAGGAGTATCTCCGTGATGGATCTACACCCGCTGGTGCAAGCCAATCAGAGCAGAAATGGATTCTCAGAATGGCCATGAAGTTCTATCTAAGTGGAGATGCACTCTACAAAATGGATGCTGGAATAGGCCTATTAAGATGCCTTGACAAGAAGCAAGCTCAAAGACTAATGGATGAAGTCCATGGAGGAGTCTGTGCTCCACACATGAGCGGCCATCTGCTGGCCAAGAAGATAATCAGAACAGGACATTACTGGATCTCGCTTAAAGCTAATTGCAATGATCATGTCAAGAGATGCTTTTAATGCCAAATACATGGAAATGCCATCCACCCGCCTCCAAATGATTTGCACAACATGAGTGCACCATGGCCTTTTTCTATTTGGGGAATGGACGTGAAGCCAGCAACAGTCATCGGTTCATCTTCACTATGATCGACTACTTCACCAAATGGGTTGAAGCAGCCTCTTTTCCTAAAGTCACAAAAGAGGTCATCATCAGTTTCATCAGAAACAATATCGTCTATCGATATGGACAACCGGAGGTGATCGTATCAAATAACGCCAAAAACCTAAACAATCAAATGATGGTAGAACTGTGCGATAAGCTCCACATCAAGCATCTCAACTCCGTCATCTATCGGCCCAAGATGAACGGTGCTATCGAAGCGACCAACAAAATCATGCAAAAAATGTCCGCCAATCACAACAACTGGCCTGACCTGTAACGACCAGGAATTTTAAGCTCCTTATTAATTTTATCTATGATTTAAAATTTTTGAGAGTTAATTTTTCAAACTTATTTAAACCTTATGTGGTTATGTGGTTATGTGATTTAACCTATGCTAATAATTGCTAGAATTTTTATTAAAGGGAATCACTAATGGTTATTTAAATTAGTAGATTCACCCTGAGACCTTTATATCAGAATATTGATAAAAGTGTTAGTAATTATATATTCAAATTTTTTGAATATAATGTAGAGATTTAATCGTGATTGATTAATTGATATTTGAGTAATTAATTGATAACGTATGAAATTATTATTGTTGTTGATTTATAATTATTATGAATAAATAATAATTAATGAATTGTGAGTAATTAATTGATTATGTGTTGATTAATTATTATTATGAATAAATAATAATTAATGAGTAAGAGATTAATAAATATAATAATATTATATTTAATTGATTAATTATTTTATACGAGCATGTGATATGTAAACTTTTTATATATGGTAGTTAACTATATATTATATATAGTACAAGGTAACATATTAATGTTGCTTATATTATACATATAGACTATATAGTAAGATTTATTTGCATTAGTAGAGTACACAATAATATTGCTTGTAAGACCCCAACTTTTATGAATAAAGATTTAATTTTCTTTATATATTATTTCGAAATAGTAAGGTGTTGATTTGATAATTATGAAAGTTATGGGTGAAATGTGCAAATATTTGAAAATGAGCAAGTGGTTATAAAATATTCTGGTTGTCGGGGAATATTCGTTTGGTCGTGGAATATTCTTGTTGTCGGGGAATATTCGTACGACGGCGCAGCTATTTGTGGGCCCCACAACAGAATAACTGTCGGATATAGAAATCGACAGAAATAACCTTTTTACAAAATAACGGCGTAGTTGTTACCGTTAGTACAGTTGAAATACCCGGTGGTTAAAATACAGTGATACGCGGTGTTGCACAGTAGCACACGGTATTACACAGTATTTCGAATTATTGAGTCTTACGTGAGAAGACACTTACTCAATTATTGTTACAGTAAGTACTGTTCAATATTTTATATTATTGACTCAATAATTGCTACGTTGATATTTAATATCATTGACTCAATAATTGTTACATTGATATTTTATTGACTCAATAATTGTTACGTTGCTATTTTATATGATTGATTCAATAATGGCTACAGTTGATATTTTGTATTATTGATTCAATAATTGTCATTGCACAGTATTTCACATTATCAACTCAATAATTCATATTATTTGAATAATATTATTAGATAGCATTATTGACAATGTCTAAAGAAGTTCTTTCTAGGAGGGGTTATTTAATTGCGCGCCAGTAAGGAGAAGTCCTTATCGGAAGGCCCCCTCTTTCCTAGGAACGATCTGGTTGTCAATATTGTAGTTTTGTAATATTATTTATGAGTAATTAATTATTGATTTATATGATAAGGAAATATTTATTTTGTGGATATTAAAGAAGGAATTAGTGTTGATGTGTTTTTATCAGTATTTTGGTGTGAGAAATCATCTGTTTATGGATTTTGGATAATTTATGTTTGGAATTTGGAAAAACTTCCTTCTACAAAGTTGTAGAGAATTAAATTTCCTATGGAAGGACATAAAATTTGTATTTTTCTGACAAAAGGGCTATTTATTATGAATTATTGAAGTTTCAGAAAATAAATATTTTTTTAATGGGTGGGCCCCACTTTTGTTGAAATTTTTTTAGCCGCCAGGCGGCGGAAATTTTTTGAAAATAATAATATTTTATTTTTTAGTCTCCTTTGGCATCCTAAGCTTTTCCTATAAATAGGGTGCTTAGGTTAGAATTGAAAATCACACCAGAATCAGAAGTTTTCTCTCTCTATAATATCGAGCGTATTTTTGTGAGTATTTCAATACTTTGAGTGTTGCTATTCAGTGCAAGTTTTCTTCGGTATTATATCCGATATTCCAGCCAGAAGTGTTATTCTTTTGAGGTAAGGGATGTTATTTTCTTTCGTAAATGATGTTATTCTTTTCAATATCATTATACCGAAATATTGACATGGATTTTATTATGAAATTCTTACTTTTTCCGTCGGGGTTACTATTCACGTATACGGCACTGTTCACGAAAAAACTAAATTTTCTTCTATTTGTCCAAATTGTCTATTATGGTTACTATCTTTGATTGGATCTAAATTTTGAGCTCTATTCTTGAATTTTGCTCCACAAAGTATTATTATGGATTATTCTTGAATTTGGATAAACTAAATGACGAATCCCTAATATGTCTTTTATCTCACTAGATTCGTTATTTAAAATATTTTTCATCATCCTCAGTCCTAAAAGATGATGTAACTGAATATCTTTAGCCTGTAGAGCAAAGATGAATGATTACCTGATGAATATCTTTGGCCGTAGTATAAAGATGACAGGTGTTGAGATGAACATGACCACTGATGATACAAATGAATATCTTTGGCCTGTAGTGCAAAGATGAATATTGATTTGAGATGTATATTGATTGATGATACAGGGATAAAATATTGATGATGAACTTTTAAATCATAGAAGATAGTAGACTTCATTCTCTACTTAACTCTTATAATGAATTGTTATTTTCGCTGCAAGTAGTGATCTAAAATTGGTTGTCCATTATATTTTATCTGAATTGTTGAAGACTAACGATAATTTATTTTCCATTATCTTAGTCATAATATTCTTTACTAGGCTAGTTGAGCTCACCCTTTTCATCTGTTGTCTTCTTCAGGAAATGAGAATGTTGCGGGAACTAGTCGGGGGACAGAGTGATGGTCCGAGTTAGAGCAGTAGTAGTCCTCACTATTTCTGATAAATAGTGTGATAATAATTGTAATGAGGACTTAGTTTGAATATTAATATTTTCTACATATTTGTATTGACACTCACAGTTGTGTGGTCGTATTTTGCACGACCGTATGATATAAAGTTTGTATTTGGATTCTGTACCATGTATTTGGCGACTCAGAATGGGTTGGGTTAACTGGACCTATTCTGGGGGCGTCACAGTTGGTATCAGAGCTTAGGGATATGATCTCTGGCGAAGATCGGGAAATAGAACTAGGAGGGGAGAGATGAGTAAATCCTTCGCTAGTGTGTCCTACCTAAGCTTATGTGATATTTAATTGGTCAGTCGGAGCATAGGGTTAATATGTGAAATGTTATTTATTTAATTAACCCTTGTTTTATGGCAGTATTTGAGAATGGCAGCTGAGAATGTTAACAACGAAGTGAATGAGACTGTGGAGACACCTTTAATCACTAACTAGGAGAACGTGCAACAAGAAGGCAATGTTCATCCTGAAAACAACGTTGGTCAGACGATAAACGATGAGATGTTTAGAAGTTTTTTGTAGTTCATGCAAAACCAGACGAGGGAGACTCGTGTGCAAAATACAGGTGGAGATAATAATAACTCGCGAATTGTCATTGCCAAGCAGTTCAAAGAATTGGGACCACCAGAGTTTCTGGGAAAGCCAGATCCGATCAAGGCGGAGACGTGGATTAAATAAATTACCAAGATATTTGACGTCTTGGGATGTACGGAGGAACAGAATGTTCCATTCGCCACGTTTATGTTCCGTGGAGAGGCAGATTACTGGTGGGAATCCGTGAAGCGTACCCAGCCTGCCGCACTCAAGATGTCTTGGGAAGCATTCCAGAAACTGTTCAATGACAAGTACTTTCCTGAAAGTATTCGTCATATGAAAGAGGTAGAATTTATTAGACTCGAGCAAAACAACATGACGGTATCCCAATACGAGGCTAAGTTCGCAGAGCTGTCCCGGTTTGCACCTCATTTGGTGGAGAATGAGGAACGTATGACGCGGATGTTTCTAAGAGGTTTGAAACCCGAAATACGTCAATACCTCATTTCTCATAAATTTTCTCTATATTCGGATGTAGTGAACAGGGCCCAGTTGTTAGAACGAGATAATGATTATGTTCAACCGAGGGACCACAACCAAGGTCGTACCGGTGGCAGCAGTCATCGGAGAAATGACAACCAGCGAGGAGGAAAGTATGACAAAAGCGGTTACCACTCTGGTGGTAATCGTGGCCATGATAGTAGAAAAAGCGAATCAGGAGGAGATTTCAAGAAGAGAAGGTACAACAATGAGAACGTGAAGACGTCGACATCAGCACTAGCATCAACTGTTTCGAGGGGAGGAGAACGACCACCGGTAGTATGCTATAAGTGCGGGAAAGAGGGACATATCAGCCCAAACTGCCCACAACAATTCAAGGCATGTTATAACTGTGGAAAAGAAGGACATATAGCGCGAGATTGTCCTGTTGCGAAACCAAGTTCAGCTGGGGTGGTGATTCCAAAGGCGGTTGCAGACAAGTCAAAGTTGGTGATTCCTGGAAGAGCGTTTGTCGTAACAGCCCAAAACGCCAGGAATCCACACGAGGTGATTACGGGTAAGCTAATCATAAACTCTTGCGAAGTTTACACCTTGTTAGATACCGGTGCTACCCATTCTTTTATTTCACTTGCTTGTGCTCAACGTTTGAACTTGACTTCTGATAAATTAGACTTTGACTTATCTGTTGAAACTCCGTTAGGAGAAACTTTTGTTACATCCACAGCTTACAAATCTTGCTTGATTCAGATGGGTACCCTTACCTTACATGTTGATCTTATATCTTTGAAAATACTTGCATTTGACGTGATTTTAGGAATTGACTGGTTAACCACTTACCATGCCAAAATTGATTGTTTTCATAAGGTTGTTAGTTTTCATATTCCTAATCAACCTGTTGTGCGAATCCAAATCACCAAACCACTAAAATCAGCCAATATCATTTCAAATCCCAAGGCTATTCGTTTATTGAAAAACGGATGTCAAGCTTTCTTAGCTCATGTCACTGATCTAAACCAGAATACATCATATTTGAATGATATTTCCGTTGTAAATGAATTTCCTGATGTATTTCCTGAAGAACTTCCCGGTCTACCCCCAGAACGTGAAGTTGAATTCTTTATTGACCTTGAGCCAGGTACAAAGCCCATTTCTAAAACCCCATATCGAATGGCTCCTATTGAACTTCAGGAGTTAAAGATCCAATTACAAGAATTGTTAGACATCGGTTTTATTCGTCCTAGTACGTCTCCTTGGGGTGCTCCTGTTTTATTCGTAAAGAAGAAAGACGGGAGTATGCGACTTTGCATTGACTATCGGGAGTTGAACCATGTCACCATTAAGAATAAGTATCCGCTACCTCGTATTGATGACCTGTTCGACTAGTTACAAGGAACGCAATTCTTTTCAAAGATCGATCTTCGTTCTGGATATCATCAGTTGAAGATTAAAACTGAGGATATTCCAAAGGCTGCTTTCAGAACACGGTACGGGCATTATGAGTTCTTAATCATGTCTTTTGGATTGACTAATGCTCCTGCTTCTTTCATGGATATGATGAATCGTGTATTCAAGGAATATTTGGATCAGTTCGTTGTTGTCTTTATTGATGACATCCTCATCTATTCTAAAAGCCGTGAAGATCATGAGCACCATTTGAAGCTGGTACTTCAAAAGCTTCGTGAGAACAAGCTATATGCCAAGCTGAAGAAATGCGAGTTCTGGCTTGAGGAAGTAGCATTCCTTGGGCACGTGGTATCGAAACGTGGAGTATCTGTGGACCCGGCGAAGATTGAAGCAATACAAAGCTGGGAGCAACCTAAGTCAGTGACTGAAGTACGAAGCTTTCTGGGCTTAGCTGGTTATTATCGGAGGTTCGTAGAGGGATTTTCTCGAATCGCTACTCCATTAACTCAGTTGACTCGGAAAGATACAAAATTCGTTTGGGGCGAGGAATGCGAGAAGAGCTTCCAAGAGCTCAAGATAAGACTTATTTCGGCACCTGTTCTGACAATACCATCTGGTTCGGATGGATTTGTTATTTACAGCGATGCTTCGGGCAAAGGGTTAGGATGTGTTCTCATGCAACATGGGAAAGTCATAGCCTATGCCTCGCGACAACTCAAAGAATATGAGAGGAATTATCCTACTCATGATCTAGAGTTGGCAGCAGTCGTTTTTGCGTTGAAGATCTGGAGACATTACTTGTACGGAGAGAAAGTAGAGATCTATACAGATCATAAGAGCCTTAAATATTTCTTCACTCAGAAGGAACTCAACATGCGGCAACGATGTTGGCTTGAGCTGTTGAAAGATTACGATCATACCATCCAATACCATCCTGAAAAAGCGAACGTGGTAGCTGACGCTTTGACTAGAAGATAATATGTGGAAACGAATGCGATGATGTCAAGTATACGGGTAGAACCAGCTTTGATTGATAAAGTTAAAGCTGCTCAAGCTACGGATGCGGAGCTAATGAAGATGAAGAAGAAGGTGCAAGAAGGTGCCATTCCAGAAGCAAGAATCGATGAAGAGGGAATACTTCGAGTCAACTCCAGACTGTGTGTTCCTAACGATTCTGATTTGAAGCATAGAATCATGATGGAGGCACACAACACACCGTTTGTAATCCATCCTGGGAGTACCAAAATGTATCGTGATCTTCGACATACATTTTGGTGGAGTAATATGAAAAGAGAGATCGCAGAGTTTATTTCGAGATGTTTAATTTGTCAACGTGTAAAGGCAGAGCATCAAGTACCGAAGGGTCCATTGCAACCACTGGAGTTTCTGAAATGGAAGTGGGAACAAATTACGATGGATTTCGTTACGGGTCTTCCCAAGGTTTCTCAAGGCATAGATGCGATTTGGGTTATTGTTGATAGATTAACCAAGCCTTCTCATTTCTTGCCGATACGAGAGACTTATTCCCTTGAACGTCTTGCTCATATGTACGTGAATGAGATTATGAGATTGCATGGCATGTCAGTATCCATAGTTTCGGATCGTGATCCAAGATTCACTTCACGATTTTGGATCAGTTTGCAGAAAGCTATGGGCACGGATTTACGATTCAGCTCGGCTTATCATCCTCAAACAGACGGACAATCGGAAAGGACTATCCAAACTTTTGAAGATCTATTGAGACTCTGTGTTCTAGACTTCAAAGGGAGTTGGGATAAATACTTACCATTGGTGGAATTCTCCTACAACAATAGTTATCAGGCAAGTATAGGCGTAGCTCCATTCGAAGCGTTGTATGGGAGAAAGTGTCGCTCTCCAGTATGTTGGAATGAGGTAGGTGAAGTAACATTATTGGGACCGGACTTAGTACGTATGACTACAGAAAAGATCCAAATGATCCGACAACGTATACAAACGGCACAGGATCGACAAAAGAGTTATGAGGATCTTCATCGAAAGGACGTGGAATTTAATGTTGGGGACCATGTGTTATTACGTATTGCTCCGTGGAAAGGAGTTACAAGGTTTGGGAAGAGAGGAAAGCTCAACCCACGATTCATTTGTCCATTTGAGATTCTTGACCGAATAGGAAATGTGGCCTATAGACTCGCTTTACCTCCAAGCATGTCTCGTGTTCATAACGTGTTTCACATATCTGTGTTACGTAAATATGTGAAGGATCCAAACCGCATTATTGAGTTAGAACCAGACGAGATAGCCGAAGATTTAACGTACGAGGAGGTACCTGTCAAGATCTTGGATAGGAAGGAGCATGTCCTACGCTCGAAAATTATACCTCAAGTTAAAGTTTTGTGGAAAAACTATGCTATTGAGGAAATGACCTGGGAGTTAGAATCGAAAATAAAAGCGAGGTATCCTCACTTTTTCGACATACCAGGTACGTACATCAATTTCGAGGACAAAATTTCATGAGGGGAGGTGTAAGACCCCAACTTTTATGAATAAAGATTTAATTTTCTTTATATATTATTTCAAAATAGTAAGGTGTTAATTTGATAATTATGAAAGTTATGGGTGAAATGTGCAAATATTTCAAAATGAGCAAGTGGTTATAAAATATTCTGGTTGTCGGGGAATATTCGTTTGGTCGCGGAATATTCTTGTTGTCGGGGAATATTCGTACGACGGCGCAGCTATTTGTGGGCCCCACAACAGAAATAACCTTTTTACAAAATAACGGCATAGTTGTTACCGTTAGTACTGTTGAAATACCCGGTGGCTCAAAATACTGTGATACGCGGTGTTGCACAGTAGCACACGGTATTACACAGTATTTCGAATTATTGAGTCTTACGTGAGAAGGCACTTACTCAATTATTGTTACAGTAAGTACTGTTCAATATTTTATATTATTGACTCAATAATTGCTACGTTGATATTTTATATCATTGACTCAATAATTGTTACATTGATATTTTATTGACTCAATAATTGCTACGTTGCTATTTTATATGATTGATTCAATAATGGCTACAGTTGATATTTTGTATTATTGATTCAATAATTGTCATTGCACAGTATTTCACATTATCAACTCAATAATTCATATTATTTGAATAATATTATTAGATAGCATTATTGACAATATCTAAGGAAGTTCTTTCTAGGAGGGGTTATTTAATTGCGCGCCAGTAAGGAGAAGTCCTTATCGGAAGGCCCCCTCTTTCCTGGGAACGACCTGGTTGTCAATATTGTAGTTTTGTAATATTATTTATGAGTAATTAATTATTGATTTATATGATAAGGAAATATTTATTTTGTGGATATTAAAGAAGGAATTAGTGTTGATGAGTTTTTATCAGTATTTTGGTGTGAGAAATCATCTGTTTATGGATTTTGGATAATTTATGTTTGGAATTTGGAAAAACTTCCTTCTACAAAGTTGTAGAGAATTAAATTTCCTATGGAAGGACATAAAATTTGTATTTTTCTAACAAAAGGGCTATTTATTATGAATTATTGAAGTTTCGGAAAATAAATATTTTTTTAATGGGTGGGCCCCACTTTTGTTGAAATTTTTTTAGCCGCCAGGCGGCGGGAATTTTTTGAAAATAATAATATTTTATTATTTTAGTCTCCTTTGGCATCCTAAGCTTTTCCTATAAATAGGGTGCTTAGATTAGAATTGAAAATCACACCAGAATCAGAAGTTTTCTCTCTCTATAATATCGAGCGTATTTTTGTGAGTATTTCAATACTTTGAGTGTTGCTATTCAGTGCAAGTTTTCTTCAGTATTATATCCGATATTCCAGCCAGAAGTGTTATTCTTTTGAGGTAAGGGATGTTATTTTCTTTCGTAAATGATGTTATTCTTTTCAATATCATTATACCGAAATATTGACATGGATTTTATTATGAAATTCTTACTTTTTCCGTCGGGGTTACTATTCACGTATACGGCACTATTCACGGAAAAACTAAATTTTCTTCTATTTGTCCAAATTGTCTGTTATGGTTACTATCTTTGATTGGATCTAAATTTTGAGCTCTATTCTTGAATTTTGCTCCACAAAGTATTATTATGGATTATTCTTGAATTTGGATAAACTAAATGACGAATCCCTAATCTGTCTTGTATCTCACTAGATTCGTTATTTAAAATATTTTTCATCATCCTCAGTCCTAAAAGATGATGTAACTGAATATCTTTAGCCCGTAGAGCAAAGATGAATGATTACCTGATGAATGATTACCTGATAAATATCTTTGGCCGTAGTGCAAAGATGACAGGTGTTGAGATGAACATGACCACTGATGATACAAATGAATATCTTTGGCCTGTAGTGCAAAGATGAATATTGATTTGAGATGTATATTAATTGATGATACAGGGATAAAATATTTATGATGGACTTTTAAATCATAGAAAATAGTAAACTTCATTCTCTACTTAACTCTTCTAATGAATTGTTATTTCCGCTGCAAGTATTGATCTAAAATTGGTTGTCCATTATATTTTATCTGAATTGTTGAAGACTAACGATAATTTATTTTTCATTATCTTAGTCATAATATTCTTTATTGGGCTAGTTGAGCTCACCCTTTTCATCTGTTGTCCTCTTCAGGAAATGAGAATGTTGCGGGAACTAGTCGGGGGACAGAGTGATGGTCCGAGTTAGAGCAGTAGTAGTCCTCACTATTTCTGATAAATAGTGTGATAATAATTGTAATGAGGACTTAGTTTGAATATTAATATTTTTTACATATTTGTATTGACACTCACAGTTGTGTGGTCGTATTTTGCACGACCGTATGATATAAAGTTTGTATTTGGATTCTGTACCATGTATTTGGCGACTCAGAATGGGTTGGGTTGACTGGACCTATTCTGGGGGCGTCACATTGCTTATGTGACTTGAAGTGTGTAAGTAAACATTCATGTATGCCTCATCAATATATAGTAATTTTAATTGTATTATGTGAGATTGATAAGTGTAATGTGTTCTTAGAGCATGTGACATGATGAGGGTAGGAAAACTATTATGAATACCCTATCACCTTACATTAATATCAATAGCATTATTAATTGATAATGTTTTCCCATAAGTTATTATTATAATAACAGTTGTTAAACACAATTATATTATATTTGGTGTTAATAGAAAATGTACATGGATTATATGTATGTACACTACTTGATAACTTATAATTAGGAAATACATTGTATGCCCTTTAAATTATTATAACCTATGTTATATAAAATAAATTGTGTATGCATATTATATAACCAAAGTCTATATGATATGCCCCAAATGTAGTATTTGCTAGTTGCTGAGAATTGTCCCAATATGAGAGCCCAGCTTTCTCTCCTTCACGTGTAAACCCACATGCTATGCTACTCTATCTTCTTCTTCTCAAATTCATCCAAGCTAGCCATAATCATTATAAGGGGAGTGGGATTTATGATGAGTTCCACCCACTCTCACCAACTCTCTCTTATCCATTGAACATTCTTGCAATCCTTTGATTTAATATGGAAGGTAATTGAGTTGTCTGGTATTTCAATTGCCTATATAAGAGCTCTTCTCCTTCTCATTTTGAATTGCTGAGAGTTTCAATTAAGTTAAGGGAGAGTAGTATAGCAGCATTATATAATTTGTTGTAGCAGCAAACCAATTACAGAATTTCAGAGGTATAACTTCATGACTTTCATTTTCTGTAAATTCCTAAGTTATTGATTCTTGAATTGATCATAGATTGATTGATTTAGTGATTGGAATATGTTCGTTAAGTGTTATATAAAGTTATAATCATGTTAGTTATGTAATGTAGCTGCAATAGAATAAAATTCGAATGAAAATTTCTGAGTTGGGCTGAGTTTCTGCCGTTGCAGAACAGTTATTGTCTCTGGCCGACAGCCTGCGCAGCTGCGCCAGGACCAGTTTATGGTTTTCTCCTTCTGATGCAAACCTGCTATGTGATAATTGTTGACATTATTTAAGACAAGCTTGAGGACTAGTTTAACTCATATATATATATATATATATATATGTTATTGATACAACGTGCATGTTTTTATCCATGCTAGTATATGTTATGGAAAGAAGCTTGATAGTTTTATAAATCAACTTAGGATTTGTTAAAACGAACTTATCATGAGCATATGAGTACCATATGTATTCTGATATTTTAAACATGATAGTATGATTTATATTGACATGAAGAGCATGTTTAAAGTGTTAATCATGCACTAGCATACTTGACCATAAGATAAGACGTTTTCAAGATAAGAAACTTAAAACTTTTCAAAGTAGAACTTAACCAAGGCTAGTGGCATTTAAATTCTGACCATATGAGGACATTTAGGTGGTTTAAATACGTGTTTCTAATGCATATGAAATCTATATGAAGATACCTTGTTTTTACTAAATGACCTTTATGGACTTAGTGAAATTTTTGAAAGAGAACTTAAGCTTTGAAAGATAAACAACATCAAATACCATGTGAGTCATGTTGTGAGCATACAAGCATAAGTGTTAAGATTTCATTATGCCTATAGACGTATTAACATGAACCTCATTTGTTTATATACAGATTTCACATGTGCATGCTAAATTATAGAAAATGAACTTCAAGTATGAACTACGTGATTAAAGTATATGTGTGTAGTATACGCACAAGCATGACTACTTAAACATTGTTTAACCTTGTTATTTGATAACATGACTTTCGTAACCAATCTTGTAGTATGAACTTGATTAGCTTAAGGTATGTGAATTACCAGCATGAAAACTTATGACTTCGAAATTGGATTAGTACGAGCATGCTAGTTTCGAATGGGAGATTATAACTTGATAAGCATGTGTATTGGTTTAATGTTAGTAGTTGCATGCTAGAGTTACGTCGGAACACTTTCAGACCCGAATAATTTGCTGAAGTAGGATTTTAACAGTTAACCTATTATGATGCTATAAATGGTACGTTTAATATTGAACGTGATCTTATGTGATAGAATTACATAATGACTAGATTCTTATATGTGTGAACTTATACTAATTGGAGAGATCAATTTGTTAATATTATGTCGTTCCAACGCCGTTTTATTAAAGCCAGAATTAATTGTAGCTGAGCAATCAGGCAAGTTCCCTGACTTACACTTATTATTTGTGCAAGTCTCCCTAACTTTACTCAATTTTATATTGAGCAGGGTATTATTATATTGCAAGTTTTCCTGAACTACTCTTTTATTTGAGCAAGTTTTTCTTGACTTATACTTATTATTTGTACAAGTATCCGGACCCTATTGTGTAAGTATTCTAAATTCTTGTACTACCTTATTCAATGAACTGAGTAAGCAAGATTCTAAACTTCACCTTTATTGTGCAAGTTCCTATCCTTCTCATATTATATTTTGAGCAGGTTATTATTGTATTGTGAAAGTTCCCCGAACTTCACATTTTGAGTATTGTGAAAGTTCCCCGAACTTCACACTTTGGTTATTTTGCAAGTTCCCGAACTTCATTTCTTTATTATGCAAGTTCTCTAAACTTATACAAACTTGTATATTGTGCAAGTATCTTATCTTTGTGTTTACTTTACTCAAAGAACGTTGTAAGCAAATGTCCTAACCTATGCATTTACTTTATGCAAGGGATCTATTATGGTGAAATTCCCCGAATTTCACTCTTTGATGTTGTAAGTGTCTAAGCCTATGCATTTATTTTATGCAAAGAATCGATTATTGTGCAAGTTCCCCAAACTTCACACGTTGAGTATTGTGCAAGTTCCCCGAACTTACACTAATTCATATATTGTGCAAATTCTAAACTTCACTTTGTGCAAGTTCTCTATCCTTCTCATATTGTATTGAGTATGTTATTGTTGAATCGAAAGTTGTTTACTTAATTGCTTGAACCTTATTTCCAAGCATGTTATTTAGTGGTTTAATTACTTATCAATTATTCCACATTGATATTATTGATGTCCGCACCTAGTACATTTGAGCTCGTACAGTCTTGGACTTGTACGTTATTCAAGGTCCTAAATTTCTTGAACTATGTTAGTAAGAGTCTGAACCTTTGCTCGGTCAGACTAGTGTATGAAATTTTCTTTGGAGCTATCTAAACCAATTGATGGTAAGAATTCTTAGACGGAACAGAACACCCCTCATATGTAGGAGTGTGCCCAGGTATCTAATATATATATGATACGAATAAGCAGATATAAGTGTTATGCATATTCACGTTGTACCTGAGGCTGATCTCCTTGGGGTACTTAGTTTCTGTAGCCAGAAGCCAGTAATTCTAAAAAGGGTCAATTAGTTATTGAACCCTTTGGAAAGTTATAGTTCAGAGCCTACTCGACTATCAGTCATTCTAAAGGCAATTATTATCTTTGCTTTTAATATTCATATTGTTGAATTGTTCAGATGTTCATATCATTGAATCTATCAGATATTCATATTATTGAATCGTTTTAATATTTATATTGTTGAATTGTTTAGATGTTCATATCGTTGAATCTATCAGATATTCATATTATTGAATCGTTCTAATATTCATATTATTGAATCGTTCAGATATTCATATTATTGAATCTTTCTAATATTCATATTGTTGAATCTTTAAGATATTCATTTTGTTGAAATCATTGTCAGATATTTTCCATTCATCATGATATATCTTTTATTATTGTATTTAAACTTGCTGAGCAAACTTGTTGCTCATTCTTGCTATATCATGATTATATTGCAGTTAAGCCCGAGCCCTCAGGGAAGGACAAGGGTAAAGGAAAGATTTAGTATAGTTTGCAAGGAGTAGACTTTGTCTTTATGATTTGTTTAATTACTGTTAATGTAATATGAACCCTAATGTTTATTCTAGGGTATATTTGTATTGATGTATTAAGGTTATCGAATCTTGGGACTAGTAACACCTTTTGAATGAACGACATACGTTTATTATATTTCATATTTTAGTTATCGTATGTTACTTAAAGGTGGATGTTAGTATTATTTCGTGGCGACCGGACCGGGGTCAGAGGTCCCAGATTCGGGGGTGTCACATGACCTGCTACCTCTCACCCTGTTAGCCTATAGGACGTCAATGCGCACCTCTACTGGGGCTACCCGCTATTCACTAGTCTATGGCATGGAAGCAGTCCTCCCCATAGAAGTAGAGATGGTGTCTTTACGAGTATTAATAGATGCTCAGATGGACGAAGATCAATGGTTGCAAGACCGATATCATCAACTGTCCCTGATAGACGAAAAAAGGGCCACAACCATTTTCCACGGATGGTTATACCAGCAAAGGATCGCCAGGTCCTACAACAAGAAAGTCCGAGTCCGAAAATTCAAAGAAAATGATTTGGTGCTAAAGAAAATCCTGGCCAATCAGGATGAAGCCAAAGGAAAATTTGCCCCAAATTGGGAAGGCCCTTTCATTGTCAAGGAAGTGCTGACAGGGGGAGCTATTAGGCTACAAGAAATGGACGGAAACGAATTTCCCCAACTCATCAATTCAGACACCGTGAAAAAGTACTACGTCTAAAGCATATGCATACCTACATCTAGGTCCTATAAATTGAATCAGGTTCTGCTTTTCACTAGAGAAGCATGAACTACGAATGACCTGATCTCCCTCAACCTGGGAGTACGTAGGCAACCATCTATGGTGCGGTCAAACCAAGAAAAAATCTAAAGAACTTGCAAATCCCAACATCAAATTCTAAATCTCATCGAACCAAATTCAAACCCCAGATAAACTCTTTGCAAACCTCTTCAACTAGAACTACATATGACCTGATCTCCCTTAACCCGGGAGTATATAGGCAACCATTTACGGTGCAGTTTGACCTTTAAGAAAAAATAAAAAAAAATGGAAGACCAGTTTTAAGACACCGAAGACAAATAAAAGCTAAATGTTGTCAAGCTTTCTGGTTACCAGACCCATTTGAGGAACTCCCTTGACACCTCAACTGTCAGTCCATTAAGGAGAAGCTCAAAATGCATGAATAACTGCTAGTCATGATAGAAGTGGTAATCACTCAGCAATGATAATATTTATCTAAGCAGGGAAGTATCTCAAAAATATATTTCTCTAATATATAAACTGCTTTATATATATAGTGCCATGTACATGACAAAAATGGCTGAGCTAGTCTGTGTAGGAAAAATAATGCTAGTCTATGGACCCAAGGACAAGCGGGACAGCAATGCCAGCATGGCATCTCTCTCTGAAGATGGAGGAGCATCTGTAAGAGTAGTCCACTCAGCCTCCATATGGCTCAGAACATCCACAGTCATCTGCAAGGTGGCACTGTGGCCATCAATGTAAGTACTCATCTCGGTAACCAAACCATGGGTGTAAGATCGGAGAGCAGTACTATTAGCAATGTGGAAATCACGAGAAGCTATAGCCTCATCCCTCTCTGTAAAAGCTGCATCCCGAGAAATCAAAATCTCCTTAATCTCAACATATGCTGCATCTCTGGCTGAGCGAACCTCGTCTCGCTCCACAATGGAAGTATCTAAAGCAGAGTAAGGCTCCTCCCGCTCAATCAATCCAGTATCCAAAGCGGTCGTGAGACCATCCCTCTCAGCAAAAGCTAAATTCCTGCCAGACAGGGCAGCCAACATATACGCTATAGCTGAATCTCTCTTAGAGGTCATCCTTAATAGAGAATCTGATAAAGCTGGATCTGTCCCTATGGGAATAACCGGGGGACCACTAATCAAAGCTACTGCCAAATTTGCAAACAGCTCATCCTCAGTAGGAGAATCGGGATCCTCCATGGGCTACTCCTCGTCAGAATCCGCAAGCGGATGTAAATGAAGCTCTACTACTGCGACTATGGTCTCTGCCTCTAACCATGCAGAATATTCCAGAGAACGACCCGGATGTCTACTGGAGAACTCAGCCCTCTCCCTATGAGTCCAACACTCATAGACTTTAACCAAGTCGGCCGGTGACATAGATGAAGCCGACATCCTCTGATCAGCAGAATCCTCAAAATGGTGCATACTCTGCCGCTGATCAAACTGCTCCATAACTAACAAGGGATGATAAGTAGTCACACCCCTCAATCTTGCCAAAGGCAAATAATCCATGCCAGATGCATGAGTAATGAAGCTGAACGGGGTCGCCATCCCTGAGCATAACAAAACTGCAAACGGATGCTCAATATCCAACAAAAATGCTAACCAGGACTTTGAGTCGACACAATAAGGCGGACGAAAGGAGTAAACTGAGGATATCTTGTGGCTAAAACAATAGGCATGAGGTCTAAAGGATCCAATCGGTCGTATGTGTGACATCAACCATATATACAGCACGACCGAGCTACCCCGAAAAAACCCCGCTGGATTGGTACTGTAATAGTTGAGCGACCTCAGAGTCTCCGCCAAGATCATATGGATAATGGTACTCCCCTACCTAAGGGCTCTGACTACGACAACCAATCCCACATCAAGGTGATCTAAACGCAATGGCATGTAAACATACGCCACGATGCACATCAGCAACATGTCTATCCTGGCTGTCTGCCACTCTTATGCAAAAATGACGAAATCTCTGACGTGATGGTCGTAGCTGTCAAGCTCACCATAGCGCTCTATCAAGAAGTTAAGGGAGATCACATGCCCTGAAACGATCTCATCCATAACTATGCTCTGCTGAAGACCGGACAGCAGAGTAAACGGTCTCCGCATATCACTGATAGTCGTCCGAGCACACAGAGACTCTAAATCTAAGTTAGTAAATCTCTGGTACTCCTCCAGAGTAAGCGAAAGCTCACACCACCTAATGCAGAATACCTGTCTCTGGTACCCATAAGGGTAGAACGCCATCAATAAAGCTGTCTAGAACCCTGAAATCTACAAGGGCCATCGAATGCCCCAGTATCTGGTCAACTGTCCCCCTAGCTGAAAAAGGCAGACTATCATACCATGACCACAACGATGCCGCCACCTCTGATAGTGGCAAATGCTCTATACGGCTAACTGCAGACGCCGTCATCTGTAGCACCATATCACAAGACCGTACAGAGGTTAAGTCAAATTGCAGCTGTCTGAATGCATACACATGATACATGCATGATGACAATGATATAAACATGATGCAACAGATAAAGATGACAGAAATATCTATAAAAAGCTATCTACTGTATACATCATCCCTATATCCTAGTACAAAGTGAAAGGAAGAATACAAGAAAATGGGGCACCACCACCCAGCTAATATAGTGGTCTATCAAAATAATGGCACAGACGCCGAATAGCCAAAATAGTGGCTGACCAAAAATATTGCTGTCATAGCTATCACAGGAAGTCGAAAACCTCGGTATCAAACCGATCGACCTGCTCTAGATCCTCTGTCTGCACAAAGCTACTAGGATCAGGCATATCTGGGCGGTATAAGGGAGGATCTACCCTTGTATAACTGCTACTGAATGGACTTGAAGAGGTGCCTGCTCCAGAGCTGGATGGGTCAAATAAAGATGCCTCTGATGGATCTCGGCCAAGGTGCTTGATAAAGAAATGAGCCTGGTCCAACTCCCTGGTCAGATGTGCTATCTGGTCTGCATGAGTAGGCTCCCTAATACAAGCTATCCAGTCCATCATCATCACAGACCCCGGTACCATATTTGCCATAAAATGGGTGGCACGAGTCTTAGTCCCGATAGTGCGAGGACTCCACCAACTATAACAGGCTGCCTGGCTGTATGGGCCCTTTGATAGATCAAAGCCGTCTATACCCTCCAAAGGGATGTCTGTCAAAGGCACGGATAATGGCCAATGATACCAAGTAGGAGGAGCAATGGGAATGCGGATCTCCCCTGTGACGCTTCGAATGGCACGCTCTCTAAGATAGAGCTCCCAGCCTCCCTCCGTCAACATAGGGACTCTGCGAGTCGATAAATCAAACTCCCAACCAGTGGGGAAACCTCCATCAAATTCGATGGTCAAGTGCTCGGATGTGTACGACGTTCAGGTGATCGAGCCCGCCACCAAAAGCTTCAACTGCAGACGGGCATAAGTGAATCCCTCAGTAACAGGGACCTCCGTCAAACTGGAGTGATGCCATCTTCGTCCACGTGGATAGGCCTCCAGACCTAATGCTGAAACGGGCCGTAGGCAAGGAAGCCTCCCAAATGCCCAAAGCTATCCATGTAAATATTAAAAGTCCTCAGTGACCAAGACTGCCAAAAATAAGTGCAGAAATCAAAAAGGTATGGAAAGAAGTACTCACAAGCAAAAACTGATGGAATCCTAACCAAGCCTCCGTCACACCCTCCGAACGCAGGCGCATACCCTGGAGAAAATAAGCAAAGGTATAGGAGCCCCAATCAAAGTCACTGAGGCACTCTATATACTGAGTGGAGCTGATCAAAGCAAAGGACAACGTTGATGAGTTGTCTGCCACAAAATAACCCTTGATGATCGACAAAACAATCGCCTCAGAATGCAATCTCTAGCCCTCCGATCATTAGGCGGAGGCAACTGCAAAGTCCCGTTCTGGGCATCATACTCAAGGGAACAGATCGGACTGCCCGACCCTTAAATGTTGACTGAGGGACTCCCAACAGGGATCTAACTGCGATGGGAGAAATGTCAGACACGACAGGCACTGTCTCGCCCTCAAACTCAATATCGGTGATAAATCTCCAATCCATAGGAGTCATCATCACCTCGCAATCAAGCAGATGAAGGGACTGAGTCTGGTGGAACAAGCGCTCAGATAAAGCCCTCATATACCCCCAAGGGCAACGGCGAGGCAGGATCGAGAAGAAGGCCTGAAATCCACAGCCATCTACGATCTCCTTGTAATCCTTGTGTAGAGTCTGATAGAGGGAGTGCACACTAAACCAGTTCCCTCGAGGCTGTGTTAAGCCAGGGACCTACATCAAAAATCAACCCATGTCAAAAACTTGCCTCGAGAATGGCCAGAAGATGGGAAAAGAATCCAGACAAAAGAAAGACTTCAAGTCACCTCGTTGGCTGAAGATATCTCGAAGGATAGCGAGTTAAGTCGCCCAACAACTCCTGTGTCTGAACAGCAATGCCCGGGACATCCGCACATGGAACCTGAGCTGGAACAAGAGCAATAAAAGCAGCCTCCTTGTCATCAATGTCAATGGGCTGCTCGTCCTATGCTGGACGTATCCTGCTCTCTACCAATCTGCGAGGCGTCCTAGCTGGACAGGCCTGTAGGACGGCAGAAGCCCTCCTCCATCTAACGCCTGATGAAACCCTGGTAGAGCTGCCAGGTCTATCACTGTCCATCGCATACACCAGTACTCTAAAATCACCTCAGACAGGGTGTGGTAAGCCTAAAACCTGTAGCTTATTAATCAATCAATCCAGCATATATATCTAAGTCCTAAAATATGCATGGGTCCATCAAAAATACCCTGTACAGTCAAAACTGCATGTTTTCAAAATCCCAGAAGCTCAAAACCTGTATTGGGTCAGTAAAAAACTCCCCACAGAGTAAAAAAATACATGCTTTTCAAAACCTAAGATTTTGGAAAAATTTCGCCAGAGTCCTATTTGTAAAATGGGTTGTCCACATGCACACAGGCATGCCTAGGTGGCCATCCAGTAGCACACTTACCCAAAAATAGAAACAGTTCATATTTATTGAAATAAATCAAAAACCTGCCCCACATGATCTCCAAAATACCATAGGCATTTTTAGTTGAAAGGTTGGGCTCGCTAGGCCTCAAAAAGAATGATTAGACTGATCAAAAAGTGAAAAAATTGATTGTCTCAGAATCTGAATTTTCTTACATCCAAACGTGCATTACAGTAAAATATGCATACATATGTAGACAAAAAAAATTTCACAGGTCATATAGAGATACATTTTTTATACATTGCATTTGAAAGCACCCTAGGTGGTTCACATGCTTTTAACGGTCAAAAACTGTGAAAGAAGGATGTAAAACGTTACCTGCGCTGAGCTGAATGCTTAGAAATTGACGGACTAAGAATTTGACTGCCAGAACTCCGTAGATCTGAAAAAAAGATAGAAATTACTTTCCCTGTTCAAACGGGAAACTTGCAAAATGAAATTCCTGCAGCACATTAAATAAGCTGGGTAGCCGCAGCTCCACCTGCGGCTGCCGCATTTGTTGGTCCGTTAGATGACACAATTAACGCGTAAGTATACGCGGCCAACGAGTAATAAAGTGAAAGTAAGATATCGTTCTCACGAGGAATTAATGGAGAAAAGGTCGCCAAAGCACTAGCACATAATCATTTCAGTCTTATTTAAACGGATGGTAAAGAGAAGGAATTAAAACTACTTTAAACTAGGCAAAGAATTTAAACATGCAATAACTAATCCTAAGGTAGAATCAGATAATGAAAATAAGAGATCCCAATTTCCCCTAATGATTCGTCTAAGTTGACGCACTCCTAAATTAGGTCAAATCAATCATTATTGTCATTAGCCGAGAACACAAAAGTGGGAGTAGGCCATCTTTCGATGCACCTAAACCAAATCAAGTGCAATCCACAGGTGATAGACGCACGTGAACACCCACATTACCTAAACCACTATATGTCTATGTGATTTACAAATAAATAGGGTTGAAGGTCAAGTTCTCTATTGGCTACAGGCGGCGCTTCGGTATATGTCTATCCTAAGCACAAATAATAAGTCTAACGCCATGTAAACCTACAATCGCCCGCTATCGCGATTGGATCTAATCCTATGTTTCGTCTTTCAATCCCACACAGATTATCACAATAATTGGTTGCAACTCAATTAAGCAATTAAAGCATACATCGCAATAGATAAACATATAGCAATCAAATAAGACCAACATGGAAGGGAATTCAACATCGACTACTCAAAATGTTCCATTGGAACCTCAAAATATAGTTTAAGGCATAGACAACACAAATATATTATCCACAATATGAATATACATCATTCGGATACAAATTGAATGCAAGGAGAGTAAGAGATAAAGAAATGCAAATCTTTGTTCGTTTCTCCAAGCTTGGATCTTGATGATATTGCTTGCTTCAATCTTCATCTCTAACTAAACCCTAGAAAACTAACTAACTAACACTAATCTAATCTCTAATCTACTCCTAATCTATACAAGAAAAAGAAAAGGAAAGGAAAATGGAAGAGTAAACTAAGCTATATGGCTAAACCCCTAAGGGGAAACTGCTGAATAAATGAGGGCTCAGCCCTTATATCATGCCTTCTTCCGTTCCTATAAGTGTAAGTCAAACTTTGGCCGAACTCTTGACTGGTGAGGCCACGCGCGCCCAAGGTTTATTCCTGGCACGGCCGCGCGGCCTTGGAATGCTGAGTTCTGGTCTGAGGATTGGCACGGGCGCGCGTGCCTACTGCTTTGTCCCGGCGCGGCCGTGCGGACCACTGATGCTGGTTTTTTGTTGGTTTTTCAAGGCTAGCATCTTCATAGGCTTCCTTGCTTCCTTCACATGCACTTCTTGCCTTCATGCAGACTTCTTTGCTATAGCCTCTAGCATCATACCATCATTCATAGCTTGGCTTCTTGCCTTCCAGCCACGTAGCATCACATTCATTGCTTCTGCACACATGTCATCCTTATGCTATAAGCCAATTTCTATGCTTTGTTCTATTTAACGTTCTTTTGCCCCTTTTTAGCTCAATTAGCACTCGGAGAGTCCCTAAACTTGTAAAATATAAAATGAAGCAAAAACACATTAAAAGCACGGGATTACTTGAGTTTAAGCCACTAAACAAGCTGGTTACTATCCGAATAAGTGGTCATAAAGACCAGTTATCAAATACCCCCAAACTTAAACGTTGCTTGCCCTCAAGCAACCAAAACAAAACTAAACAATATATGCAACGTAGCATATACAATGTATGCAACCTATGCTATTATGAATGCAAATCCAAGTTCCGGTCAGTATTGAACTTCAAAGCAATGCCTCAGAAAAACCACAAGATAGTCAAACCGATAAGCTACCCAAGACAAGACCATAAGGCATATTCTTGCAAATCCAAAACTGTCAGCACTGATGTGTTGTGCGTTGTGTGCTTAGCAACCATTAAACATGCATTTAGATAAATAACTCACATACTATGCTTCTTAGGAGAAAAACAAGCTTTAACTTAAGAAAAATAGTAAATCATATAAGTTCTAACTACGACCATGCATTACTAAAGTTAAGAGTCACATGGGGTTTTCATTAAGCTTTTATTCTTCACGAGGGCGTATTCGCACTTTTCCGTGTACACTATCGACCGTTCAATGCCTAGTTCTCTTAGGCTTTTCAATGATATCCATGTAGCGAGCTTTCGACCAACGACTCCCAGACCAGACGGCCTTAGGGCGCTGGGTGTAGAGACACCCCGAGGGCTTACTTGCTCGAATATCAAAGGCCACAGAACTCGACGTAGCCGAAGTGTTTATTCTATTTTTCTCTTTTTTTGAATCTTTTCTTTTTTGTTTTCTTTTTCTTTTTCTTTTTCACAGATGAGTGCGTCTTACGCTCCATCTCCCCGCTTAGCATGCAATCCCCATGTTTCCCCCAAACTTAAGCTTTTAACAGACTTAGTTATTATCATATAATCACTGATTCTTTCGTCAAAACATAAATTTCCCACCAGAAGACAAGTATGTGAACATTTAAACTAAGCATGTCATGGTGGTTACTCTATCGTGCTAACCGATTACACAATATCTGACAGATAAGGATTTACATATATGACCATGAAATCAAGCTTAAGTCTCCAATCAGTTCAAAAATTGAATGATTTTAGTTTTCTCATAGGCTAAATACGTAACTAACCAACTGAAAGTGGATTCATGTAGTATGCTCTAACACAGAATGCAAAACAAAAGAAATTTTTTAAAATTTTTACAAATTTTTAACTAAATATGACCTAAGATGCAACTAACAGAACATGAAATGAACTTACCTACATGCAAAACAAAACCAATACCCCCAAACTTAAACTATTCAATGCCCTCATTGAAGGTAAAGGTAAAAAGAAAGGAACTCCCCTATTCGGCTCTGATGCTGCATAAAATAAAGTGGCGCCCTCTCAGAAGTTTACCCCGTCTCTTTTTCTGCTCTGGCAAAATAAACCCCGCTCAAGCACTATACTCAACGAACCAACCTAACTCAATATCAATCTTGCTCTGTTAATGATCCCACACTCACTGCCTCAATTGATCAAGTTGAGAGGATGAGGTGGATGGGAATTGGTACTTTGGATTGAGGAGGTAGGAGGTTTTCAAAACTAAGGCTTTTAGTGGGGGGGATTGAATGAGATGGAAGAGATGGGGGATTGCATTAAATAACTTGAGGGTTTGGGATGAGAGGGAATGAGGCTTGGATAGAGGCTCTTGCATTTGAACTTTGCTCCCAAGCAGCTTTCTCCTGAAACATGCAGGCAAGACTTATTAAGCCCTATTAAACAATCAAAAGTATATTAACTATTTACATCAAGAGAATTAAACATGGAAAGATATACATTTAAATTCCCAAAAATCTCTAAGTGCGTATAAGCAATGCAAGTGCATCAAAAATATGCTATAAGCTTTTTAATCCCAAAAATTATACGCATTCATGCCTAAAACCAAAAATATAGGCATTGAACCTTGTAAAACCAACAATGTGAAAATATTTACAACTACAATCTATACTATGGAGAATGAAACAAGGGGGGAAATGTGATAGAAAGTAGGAAATAGAGAATTAAATAGGTAGGGAGAGAGAAATGATGGGGTGCCTCCCATCGAGCGCTTGATTTATAGTCCTCTAACTGGACTGTGTCTGACCACTGCTATCCGACTCCCCGACGATATTGGAGAACCCCTCCATCCATTAGAATAGCTGTGTGACTTTGGAGGCTTCCTAATAGGAGAGGACTTGGATTTAAACTACCTAGCATCGGATATGTATGAAAATTCCCCGGACTGAAGGTCGGGGAGCTAGGCATTGGTTTCGTTGTGCTTGTGACATGATAGGGGCATTGAAGTTCACACTGTACAATGGATTCTTCTTCTATTCTCTTTTCTTCTGACCACCATGGTGTTAAGACAGCGAAATCTCTCGTATCATCGAGACCCGTCTCTATGATGTGGCTACCAAGGAGGCAAGAATGTGCAAACTTGATTGGCTTGTTCCACTTAGGCGGAGGAGGCTCTTGGGAGATTATCACTGGTGGTTCACATTCATACTCCACAGCCCCAATTGGCTCCTCGAAATCCATTGCCCTTTGCTTGTCCAGTTCCAAGTGCACTTCGGGCTCTTCATCAGTCTCTGCATCCATCTCATAGCACCAATCTTTCTGAGGGTCATAACTCACGACTTCAGTTATTGGACGCTCAAAGTCTTGCATTGTCGTTTCTTATTCAAATACCTCCTCCTTCCTTAATGCCGTGCTAATCTGCTCCACCCAAATCTGAAGATCCTCAATCGATTGCTCTTTCTCAATCAAGGTCTCCCCAGTTGATGCTATGGAATTCCCCAACATAATTTCCAATCCTTCCTTTTTAGTTTCAGCCACGGGATCCATGTACTGAGGCTCACTAGTAGAAGCATGGTTGATTGGGGCTATCTGATATTGGAAATTTTGGTTTGATGGTTCCTGGCTCCCAAACGACTCCTCTTGGTTTTCTAAGCTTGCATACATGAATTCCATTGAAGACTGTTCTCCTTGTAAACACGGGGGCTGATATGGGGGTTCTGGTGCATAAGTTGGACTTAGCTCATATTATTTTTGATAGCTCGCAGTATTGGTTAAAATCCCCTATTCTTCTTATATCAATAAGGCCTTGCTAATTTGCTCTGCCCAGTTCTGGATTTTCTTGACTGACTTCTGTTGCTCAATCAAGATATCCTTCAGTGATATGTCACCTCCTTCCTCCAATCTTGCATTTCCTATGTCACCCTCAAAATTGTGCTGAGGCTCGTAAACTGGAGGCTGGAAGGTGCATTCTGGGGCGTACGAAGGATTTGGATCCTAATATTGGTCTTGATAGTAGTCTGATGAAGGGTTCGGGTGATACCCCCAATATTGTTGATAATTGGTGCACGGCTCATTGTAGGAGTACTCACCCCCATACTACTCCTGTCCAAAACTGATAGGCTCCTGATGGCTCATGAAGCTCCCAGCACCGTAGTCATAGGTCACTGCCGTCTCTCTACTCTGCTGAGCTGAAACAGTATCCAGCTTCCTCGAAAGAACCTCTAACTGTGCTGAAAGTGAAGCACTTGGGTCGACGCCATCATTGTATGCTTCCCTTGGTTGATCTTCCCTTGTACCATTCCATGGATAGAAACTTAGATCCATTGTACCTGAAAAGAGAATATAGGAAGAGAATTAAACAAAAATAAAAATGTTTAAATTAAGACTAATCGGATTGAAACTAATGTTGGCAAATAGTTATCCAATTAATTCCCCGGTAACGGCGCCAAAAACTTGTTGGTCCGTTAGATGACACAATTAACACGCAAGTATACGCTGCCAATGAGTAATAAAGTGAAAGTAAGATATCATTCCCACGAGGAATTAATGGATAAAAGGTCGCCAAAGCACTAGCACATAATCATTTCAGTATTATTTAAACGGATGGTAAAGAGAAAGAATTAAAACTACTTTAAACTAGGCAAGGAATTTAAACAAGCAATAACTAATCCTAAGGTAGAACTAGATAATGAAAATAAGAGATCCCAATTTCCCCTAATGATTCGTCTAAGTCGACACACTCCCAAATTAGGTCAAATCAATCATTATAGTCATTAGCCGAGAACACGAAAGTGGGAGTAGGCCATCTTTCGATGCACCTAAACCATATCACGTGCAATCCACAGGTGATAGACGTACGTGAACACCCACATTACCTAAACCACTATATGTTTATGTGAATTACAAATAAATAGGGTTGAAGGTTAAGTTCTCTATTGGCTACAGGCGGCGCTTCGGTATATGTCTATCCTAAGCACAAATCATAAGTCCAATGCCATGTGAACCTACAATCGCCCGCTATCGTGATTGGATCTAAACCTATGTTTCGTCTTTTAATCCCACACAGATTATCACAATAATTGGTTGCAACTCAATTAAGCAATTAAAGCATACATCGCAATAGATAAACATATAGCAATCAAATAAGACCAACATGGAAGAGAATTCAATATCGACTACTCAAAAGGTTCCATTGGAACCTCAAAATATAGTTTAAGGCATAAACAAATCAAATATATTATCCACAATATGAATATACATCATCCGAATATAAATTAAATGCAAGGAGAGTAAGAGATAAAGAAATGCAAATCTTTGTTCGTTTCTCCAAGCTTGGATCTTGATGATATTGCTTGCTTTAATCTTCTTCTCTAACTAAACCCTAGAAAACTAACTAACTAACACTAATCTAATCTCTAATCTACTCCTAATCTATACAAGAAAAAGAAAAGGAAAGGAAAATGGAAGAGTAAACTAAGCTAGGGCTAAACCCATAAGGGTAAACTGCTGAATAAATGAGGGCTCAGCCCTTATATCATGCCTTCTCCCGTTCTTGCAAGTGGAAGTCAAACTTTGGCTGAACTCTTGATTGGCGCAGCCATGCGCGCCCAAGGCTTATTCCTGAAGCTGCCGCACGGCCCTGGAATGCTGAGTTCTGGTCTGAGGATTGGCGCGGGCGCGCGTGCCTGCTGCTTTGTCCCGGCGCAGCCGCGCGAACCACTGATGCTGGTTTTTCAAGGCTAGCATCTGCATAGGCTTTCCTGCATGCACTTCTTGCCTTAATGCAACCTTCTTTGCTATAGCCTCTAGCATTATGCCATCATTCATAGCTTGGCTTCTTGCCTTTCAGCCACGTAGCATCACATTCATTGCTCCTGCACACATGTCATCCTTATGCTACAAGCCAATTTCTGTGCTTTGTTCTATTTAGCGTTTTTCCCCTTTTTAGCTCAATTAGCACTCGAAGAGTCCCTAAACATGTAAAACATAAAACGAAGCAAAAACACATTAAAAGCATGGGGTTACTTGAGTTTAAGCCACGAAACAAGCTGGTTACTATAAAAATAAGTGGTCATAAAGACCACTTATTAGCACCTCTACCTGCGGCAGCCTAGGTGGGTCCCACTCCCCCCAGGCCTTATTCGGTTGGAGTTGAAACGGAGTTTAAACAGGCTACCAAGTCAAATATGAAGAGAAATCGCTACGTGATTGAGCGGTTTGTCCAGAAATCCTGCGTTTAAGCAGCGTAATCCTGACAGAAAGGTAAATTACCTAAGGACCCTTGATATTCATCCCAGAGCCATGTCTTGGGATCAACAAATCAAACTGCAAAAAATTACGCAAAAATTGGGTGAAACTGTCAAAAACTACCATTTTTCAAAGTTCGGGTACTGACCGAAGTAGTTTCAGCCGTTGGCTTAACCCCAGCGAAGTTCGGGTACTGACCAAAGTCAATTTCAGCCATTGGCTCAGCCCCAGCAAAGTTCGGGTTCCGACCGAAGTCAATTTCAGCCGTTGGCTCTACCCAGCGAAGTTCGGATACTGACCAAAGCAGTTTCAGCCGTTGGCTCAGCCCTAGCAAAGTTTGGGTACTGACCAAAGTTGTTCCAGCAGTTAGCTCAGCCCCTGCAATGTTCGAGTACTGACCGAAATAGTTTCAGTCGTTGGCTCAGCCCCAGCGAAGTTCGGGTTCTGACCGAAGTCAATTTCAACTGTTGCCTCAGCCCCAGTGAAGTTCGGGTACTTACCAAAATAGTTTTAGCCATTGGATCAACCCCAGCAAAGTTCGGGTTCTAACCGAAGTCAATTTCAGCCGTTGGCTCAGGCCCAGCAAAATTTGGGTTCTACCTGAAGCAGTTTCAGCCGTTATCTCAGCCCTAGAGAAGTTCGGGTTCCGACCGAAGTCAATTTTCGCCATTGGCTCAGCCTCAGCAAAGTTTGGGTTCTGACCAAAGTCAATAGCAGCCGTTGGCTTAGCCGCAGCGAAGCTCAGGTATAAACCGAAGTAGTTTCAGCCATTATCTCAGCCCCAGCAAAGTTTGGGTTCCGACCGAAGAAGTTTCAGCCGTTGGCTCAGCCCCAGCAAAGATCAGGTTTCGACCAATGAAGTTTCAGCTGTTGGCTCAGCCCCAGCGAAGTTCGGGTACTGATCAAAGCAGTTTCAGCCGTTCGCTCAGCCCCAGCGAAGTTTAGGTATTGACCAAAGCAGTTTCAGCCGTTGGCTCAGCCCCAGCGAAGTTCGGGTTTCGACCGAAGTTAATTTCATCCGTTGGCTCAGCCACAACGGAGTTCGGGTTTCGACTGAAGTCAATTTCAGCCGTTGGCTCAGCCCCAGTGAAGTTTGGGTTTCAACCGAAGTTAATTTCAGCCGTTGGCTCAGCCCCAGCGAAGTTTGGATTTCGACCGAAGTTAATTTCAGTCGTTGGCTCAGCCCCATCGAAGTTCGGGTACTGACCGAAGTAGTTTCAGCCGTTGGCTCAGCCCCAGCGAAGTTCGGGTACTGACCGAAGCAGTTTCAGCCGTTGGCTCAGCCCTAGAAAAGTTCGGGTATTAAAGGAAGCAGTTTCAGCCGTTGGCTCAGCCCCAGCGAAGTTCTTCCGACCGAAGCAGTTTCAGCAGTTGGTTCAGCCACATCAAAGTTTGGGTACCGATCGAATCAGTTTCAGCCGGTGGCTCAACCACAACGAAGTTCGAGTACAGACCGAAATATAGTCCAATCATTGGCTCAACCCCAATAACGCTTCAACTGACGGCTTAACCCCAGCCGAGCAATAGAAGGGATCTGACAACGGAAACAATTATAACAGTCAATCACAACTGATGGAATCTGTTATACACATCCTCAAAGGGGATCATTGAGGTAGTATCAATCATAATCTGTGAAGCTATCGCAAAGGACGTCATCCCTAACAGATCAAGACGGAAAAATCTGTGATAGCTTAACTCCACCAATCTCATCAGAGTCAAACCAGTTATCGTGAATAATGTCATCCCCAGCAGAAAATGACAAAGGTAGTTCGCGGTAACTCCCTAATACCATTAAAGGCTATACAAGACGGCGTCATCCCCAGCCAAGTGATAACGTACGCAGCAAAAAGTAGCCCTATTCTACTTCAAGACGCCCAGCCCTAGAAATGATTCTAGCATTTTCTATTCCCAGTATCTATTAATCTTTATCCTCTCCATTCCACTATGTTACATGGACATGATAAAGAGGGGCATCTGTAGACACTCGAGATTTTCCTTGCCCCAATACTCATCCAGTAGAAGGGTAAAATCATTAATCAACCCAAATTCGATCCACAATATCGGTGCTCCAGTCAAATCCGATTCCCAATATCGATAATCAAGTTTTGACAGTCAATCAGACCATCAATCAATCTCCGACAGTCAATTGGACCATCAATCAAGCTCCAATAGTCAATCGGACCATCAATCAAGCTCCGACGGTCAATCGGATCATCAAGCTCAACCCCGGTCTCAACCCGAGAAATCAAATCAACCCCGGTATCAACCCGGGAGGTATCAATCAGCCCCGACAGCAACCCGGGAGGTATCAATCAACCCCGGTCTCAACCCGACAAATCAAATCAACCCCAGTCTCAACTTGGGAAGTGCAGGTCATCCCCGGTCTCAACCCAGAACGTCAAGCCAACTTTAGACATTAGCCTAAAGCATCGCAATAACTCTATAGCAATACCTGGAACGACCACGTCAGCCTCAGAGACAACCCTGAGGTCAAAAGACTCGACTGGGATCCAAGTCTTAGAATCAGCTCCCGAAAGTCAACCAGCGACCATGCCGACACTACAGGCTGCCCCGGGAGGGGTACAACAGTCATTTTACCAACTTTCAACCAACTTGGTCAAACTCAAGCCAAATCGATGCCGCCAAAGTCAGAATGAACCCTAACGATGATCCCGAGTGGCAACAACGCAAGACAGTTCAACGGACAAACAACCGGGAATCAAAGACCTGGTTATGGACCTGTCTTCCTTGACTCGGAAAATGTTTTTTCCTATGTCATTGCAACACTCTAGGCGAGAGATTTTTGGAAAGGTATCGCACGCCTCAAACGGACGCTTCGATTAAAAGTTAGAAAGTTTCCGACCGAACATCCCGTTGCTCAGAATGCACGTACTTCGAGACGACCAAGGCGGGCACGTGGGACCCACCTTAAGTAGCCGAACCTCTTCCTATGATAGCTGTATGTAGAGGTGTGGCTCCCCCCTCTATAAATAAAGGGGCAGCCCCCTCTCATTTTCATAAGCAAGAAGCGCAGCGAAGCCCTGCCAGACTGATGTTTTTACTTTTACACCTCTTCCAAACCCAAATATTTTCACTCCAACACGTAGATATACCCATATACTATCACATATCAAAAAAACCACTGGTAGATTTGGAAGTTTAATGCCTACAATTCGGCAAAAAGCCCGTAGTGCAGCCCATTGTAAGTATTTCTACGATCAACAAGTCAATACTACTACTTTGCACTGTTTTACACCTGCACATTAAGTTTTATCTTTTAAATATGCCCAGAACTTAGTTTCGTGGCTATTTTCATCTAAAATTAATACATTTTTGTACTTAAACTCCGTTTTCAACATTTCAACAACTCGAATTGACGATCCGTCAGCTCCAGTAGCTTCAATGCACTAGCACACACCGTTTTGGCAACTTCGCCAGACTGGGTTGTCTTCACAGTCCGGGTTTGGCCTTTTTCTGTATATATTTAACTGTTTATATACTAACATTTCAATTTTGTCAAGCCCGAATGTCAAATCCGAGGTAGTTTACCGCTTTTATATATATTTACGCATACATAAGCGACTCTCACCATAACTGGTCTTCGTACCAGTATTGGTTGACTACATTTCTGTCAATATATATATATATATATATATATATATATATATATTTATATATACATATATATATATATTTTAATTCAGTCCGGGCATAGGCGTGAAAACCCATCACCCTTACTGCTTTTATATATATTTATGCATGTATAAGCAGCCTTCATCATCACTGGTCATCTTTTCAGTCTTGATTGACTACGTTTCTGTCAATATATATATCTACATATATATTTCAATTCTAGTCCAGGCTTGCGAGTGAAAACCCTATCGCCCTTTACAGTTTTTATATATATCGAACTATATATATTACTTTGTTCAATTTATTCAACTGCTGCATTTAACATTCTTTTGTATATGAATTTGCACTAACATATCTGCAGGCAAACTAGATTTATCCAAATCTCGCCATTTCTAGCTTTCAACGGTTCAAACAGGTCCCGACAGAACCTGGAAGCTATAATAGCTGAGATTTCTTTAAATCTAGTTATTTTTATAGTTTCAGCTTCAAAAGCAAACTCAAATCCCTTAGATCGTTATCTAGTGGGAACGAGACGCTTCGACCGTGCGGACCAGGATTTACTGAATGAATTCCTGGTTCTGGCTATTTTGGGATATTTATCTGCTTCTGTACAAATTTAAATTGTGCAGGTTTTCTAGCTATTCATATGTGAGCCAAGGAATTGTGGGATTCATGATCAAACTGATCATAATCTGATTCCCACGATGGACAAACTCCAGTTTATAGATGTACGCTGCCAGTGTTTTTCTGTAAAATGTACATGCACAGACCTTAAAACGATTATCCGGATTTAAGGTCTCAACATAGTGAAAATATGGATTGTCGTGTCAGCGTCCCTCCGATGGTTTTCATACCCATGAGGAGACCGACACTTTATATTTCTGTGGTTGAGGATGCTTCATAGCCCAACAAATCACCATTCGTATGCAGCCTTAAGGCTATAAAGATAAAATCGAGAGTAGCGATATGCTTTAATTCCTATGTCAGCATAAGGGTTTGATAAAACCAGCTTTCAAAACATCACTGTCAATTCAATTCAAAAGCTTTTGCAAATCAAATAAAATGATGCTTTTTGCAAATCAAATCAAAGATTAATTTTCAAATCAAATCAAACCCTTCGTATATATGCTCAACGAAGCCTGTCAAACCTTTCAATCAATCAAAAGGCATAATTTTCAAACAGCATTCACTCACGCATTCCAGTTTTAAGGAAAATATTGAAAAGATTGTGGTACCATATTTACACGGGAGTCGTGGGGTGCCTAACACCTTCCCCACACTTAACCAAGCCCCCAAACTCAAAACTTCGATCTCAAAGATTAAGTTTCGACAGTGTCCAGCAATTGGGCCTATTTTTAAATCAAATTCGGTTGAGTTGGTACAACCATTTTCAAAACTATCAACTGGCGACTCTGTTTAAATCAAATCAAATCGTCGACATATGCACATGTTGGCCTCTTTCCTAAAAAACCTTTCAAAACCTTTTTTTTTTTTGCAATAAATAGAATAAGGGTAGAGATAACTTAGGAAGATCAATTTGAGGAAAACCGGGTTATAAACCGACCTGCGGTATTTCTTAAATTTTCCAACGTCGACAAAAATCATTTTAGAGGTGTAAGATTTTGTTTGTATAAAGTTTTATGTACATTGTGTTAGTTAAAATCGGACTTTGGTGAGAAAAAGTAAGCCAAATTAGCTTATTTCTCTGCAAGTTCGCGAGCCAGGGAACCCAACAGTAAGGGGCCCCGCCCCAGCGGGCTTTTGGCCTAGAAACTCCCGCCCCAGCAGGGCTACAAGCTGTCCGGAGTGGTTTAAGTAGTGTAATGCAAAACTGCTTTGATCTCCTGTAATAAAATGGCCATAACTTTTTCATACAAACTCCGATTGAGGAGATTCAAGATGATCCGGAACGAGCACGAGTAGACCTACAACTTTTGTTCTTTAACTTTTTCGATTTGAGGTCTTTAGCAGGGGTCAAAATGGTCATCTTTGTGACTGATTGGAATTCGGAGGCAAATTAGGAGGGCGTCGGACATGCACATACGCAAGTATAGTGCTGTCGACGATAATAGATGTTATTTTAAATTATAAAACATGAATGTTAGTAAATATAATGATGTTTAACATTAATAAATAATATATTAGATAAGTTATATAAGCTGTGACGCCCCCAAATTCGGACCTCCACTTGGTCACTCGAATTCGGTTCGTCACGTTCTCATGGTAAATACAATAATAACTAAAATCACACAATCATAGCGGAAAAATCTAAGCTAGAATAATTTATAATGATTTATTATAATTATTCTCCCAAGTCTCGTAACCTACAAGACTTAATAGATTACATAATAATATCAAATACAGACTTATTACATAATCTAACTTAAGCTTAAACATAGTCAACTATAGTCTTACTACATTAACTTAATACAACATTATAATATTTAAAACATAATAAAAGGCAAGCTAGTCGGTAGCCTTGCCCTTGCCCTTGTCGGTACTGGAGGGTCCGCACGGCTCTGCCTTAACTGAAATGTTTTAGGGAAAGCAAGAATGAGCAATAAGTTTGCTCGGCAAGTAATATACAATAAGGGTGAAGAGTTTTATCTCACGAGTTGGAAATATCAAAGTATAATCTCTAAGATAGTTTAGAGTTTCAGAATAATATCATGAATAACGAGTATCAACAATTCTCAAAATCAAATCTTTGGAATATGAAATGATGGTTCAATATAGATCAACCGATATATATGAATTCAAAGGCTATCAACGTATCCAACTGGATAAAATAATTTATATTGAGCAGTCACTAAGGACTATTGAACATCTACTAGAATCATCAATATTAAACTGATAACCCAAAAGAAATAAGTACGATAGATGATCAGTCTACAATACTTTATGTTATGCATAACACCACTATAATATTCACGCGTTTGTTGGAGCTTCTAACAATATACACTCCCCTTACCATAAGGGTTGTTCAACTAAGTTTTTCAAGATTTCTGCACCAGTCAATTGGTTTGGACAATTTTCTAAACATGCATATAGTCTAGCCGAATCAAATGGCATAGACTCTTTCACGATATTCAAGAACAATACCAAGTTTAACATGAATAATAGCTTTCATAAGTCTCAATGAAATAAGACGTCAAGCATACTAACTCAATTTAAACGAGTAAGTAAGAAAAACTTGCTTACAATATTCCTTGAATAAAGTAAACACAAAGATATGATACTTGCAAAATAAAAGTAGGGTTCGGATACTTGCCTTAGGCGTAGTCTATCCACGAAATTAATCAACACTTTCGAATCCTATTTATATATTACATGTATAGGATGTTCATTAGTCACTTATGCTCATATATGATATGTAGATTTAAACGCACCCATAAACGTTTAACTTAGTCGCATACTATACACATACTTTATCACATACTTTTTCATACATATAGCACAGTTCAGTTTACAAGACATCATGAAGTCATCAACATAGTTTCTAATCATTGCTTTATAGTTCACAAACACCTTTTGGACTTATCATTGGCAAGTTTATAATTAAACATTTAATTCTATCGCTTAGCATGCCTCTTAACACATTACTTAGCATACTGGTCATATACTACAAGTTAAAGTAATTATATAAGCTAACTGTCAAAAATCAGATCAACAAACTGACTCAATCCTGGTTCCAGGCTGGCGCAGCTGCGCCATGGCTAAGCCTAGGGTCGGCGTAGCTGCGCAGCCCTCTGGCCAAGCCATGGCTGAGCTGTTGCCTTATGGTTCCTGTTCAACATGAACGCAATTATTCATACAAACTATATTAACATGTTAAAGGTCCGTTCGTGTTTCCCAAGTCAATCTAGGTTCCCTCCTTCATGACATGGTTTTAGATTTATATCTTAAAAAAATTAAGGCCTTACAACATCATGAAATCATGTAAGCTATCATGCTTGTTATTTGAAATATACGAGGTGATCACGTAGCTTATTTTAGGCATGCTCACAAGTAGTTATTATCATATACATGTTACAACTTAGTTAATGCTTCACTTGTGCCTAACTTGCTTTTATGGCTTCTATCATGGTAGATATGTATATTTGATACATTAGTAAGGTTAAAGGGTACTATCCAATCATGTCCAAAATTATCAGAAATTAAAATTCCATGTAACATGTTAAAGTGCACGTTCAAAACTCATACTTTCATTAGTAAGGTTTACTAATAAGGCATAGCATGTCCATGTTACATTATTAAACACGTATACACAAGTCCTCATGTCCTTTATCCAACTCTAAACCATACTAATATATATCAAAAGTCAGAATATAGATATGATACATACGTATCAAAGTTTACTTTAAGAACCATAAGTTCAATTTCAAACTACAAGTCCTTTCGTTAATCATTCATGCAAACATAATGAAACATGCTCATTTTAGTTCTACGTACCTATATATGTATGTTACTCATACTATTATGCTTTAACTAAGTCACCTTAACATCCTAGCATTAACAGTTTATAGCAGAAATTAGTAGTCTGTCTGCAAAGGCTAGCGCAGCTGCACTGTGTCTTGGTATAACCCGACGTAGCTGCGCCGTGCCCAGTCCATACCAGTGAACTTCCTGCTTCGGCAGGACTTAGGCCACATGCGAAATTTCTTTCACGAAAACAGCTTTAAACAACCATATTGTAATTCCATCATGTATATAAATCCATATAACAACTAAACAACCACTTCCAATCCAATTACAATCTAGTATGGCATAACCAAGAATTTGAATATTTTTAGAAAACAAGAATCAAGAACAAGGAAAGAGGGATTATACCTCTGCTAAATGAAAAATGAATGTGCTGCTATCTCACTCCTTCCTCAACTGATATATGCTTACTCTTTATTCTCTCTTACTTATGAATTTTCAGCAATTGAAATGTGAGGAGAATAGGCCACATTTATAGAAGAACTATTATACAGTCAATGCTTATACACTCCAATTCAAACCAATGGATTGTAGAATTATTTGAAGGTTAAGGAGAAGTTGGTAAGTAGTTGTTGAATTCCATCATTAAGGCCACTCCCCCTTGATGATTGCTAGTTGCTGTGTTTGGGGAGAAGAAGAAGGAATAGGCCTTAGCCTTTTGTCATGCACGTGAAGAGAAAAATGGGTCTATCTTTTAGGAACAAGCAAGGCTCATCATTCATACAACATGAAATGTAATAACACTAAGGCTTATATATATATATACTCACTTAGGTTATATAATGTATACTTAGGTATAATTAATATGTCAATCCCAATAATATTTCCATGTAGTACATTTAATTTGTACATATATAATTCATGTATATTTTATCACACCGATATAATTTAACCGGATATTCTCACATTACATCATCTTCTTTATTAAGACAATTATTTACAATATATCCATGATGTATTATTTTAATGTATACTTCACATACAATTGTCACATAGGCATTATTTATGTAGCTTTCACAACTCAAATAACTTTACTATATAGTTTATGTATAATTATTGCATACTTGCACATAAAAATCAATATAATCTTAATAACTTATTTATTTTTGTTATTCATAATGTCAAATAAATAAATTATTCATCTTATTGATTAATTAACAATAATATTAATTAATCCATCACCCATCAATTAATGTAATTATTAATTTTCATAACAATTAATTAACATTTATATGATTAATTATCACATTAAATAAATATAAATCTTATTATATTTATAAATAATATACTTATTATCATGCTATCACTCGCAATAATAATAATTCAACATACCATTATTATATTAACAATTAATATAGATTAATCGTTCACTTAATAATTCCTTCGTTAACTAATATAATCATTAATATTTTTCATCACTGTGGCACACAAGACATTCAACGAGTTTATCGCAAACTCCATATATTCTCAATTATTATAAATATTCAATTTAATATAATTGAGTTACTCATCTTAGAACACATAAATGTTTATATTCAGATAAATATTCATTTTCATTAATATATTCATTTATTAATATATGGAAATTCTCGGGTATTACATCCTCCCCCCCGCCCTTATAAAAATTTTGTTCTCGGAATTGCTACAAGGTTACACAATTAGATGGGGATAATCCCTTATCATCATATCTTCTAACTCCCACGTAGCCTCCTCGACATCGTGGTTACGCCAAAGTACTTTTACAGATGAAATAACTTTATTTCTTAAGGTTTGCTCTTTCCTATCTTATATCTGGACAGGAATTTCTTCATACGCTAAGTTCTTCTCCACTTGAATGGGCTCATAAGAAATCACGTGCTTGTAGTTGGCCTTGTACGGTCATAACACGGAGATGTGGAACACGTTGTGGATGTGCTCCAACTTGGGTGGTTATGCAACTTTGTATGCCACTTCGCCCACTCGCTTCAGTATCTGGAACGGTCCTATGAATCTTGGACTCAATTATCCTTTCTTGCCGAAACTAATCTTTTCCTTCCATGGATATACCTTCAAGAATACGAAACTGCCGACTTTAAAGTCTCGGTCCTGCCGATGCAAATCTTCGTACTTTTTCTGGCGGTCTTGAGCTACTACTAGTCTGGATCTTATCACTGCCACCACGTCTGCGGTTTGTTGAACTAACTCTGGTTCGAGTATTCGTCGCTCTCCGACTTCGTCCCAACATAATGGCGTTCTGCACTTTCTCCAGTAAAGAGCTTCATACGGTGGCATGTCAATACTCGTATGGTGACTATTATTATAAGCAAATTCGACTAAGGGTAGGTGGTCGTCCGAATTTCCCTTGAAGTCCATCACGCAAGTCCTAAGCATATCCTCCAGCATTTATATAGTTCGCTCACTTTGTCCGTCGGTCTGAGAATGATAAGCGGTACTCAACCTCAACTGCGTTCCCATTCGCTCTTGTAAGCTTTTCCAAAAGTTTGACGTGAAGCGCGGATCTCGATCAAAGACAATTGACACCGGCACTCCATATTGTGAAACAATCTTCTTTACGTACAGACTCGCTAACTGATTCAAACTATAGCGGATCTTGATTGGTAGAAAATGTGCGGTCTTCGTTATTCGATCCATGATAACCCAAATGGCATCATAACCTTTCTGCGTGATTGGAAGTCCTACCACGAAGTCCATCGTAATGTGCTCTCATTTTCACTCTGTTATTTCCAATAGTTGTAGTAAACCACTCGGCTGCTGGTTCTCTACTTTAACGCGTTGGCAAGTCAAACATCTATTAATGCACTCTGCGACTTCCCGTTTCAGTATGGGCCACCAAAAGTGTTGCCTCAAATCTCGGTACATCTTTGTGCCTCCCAGATGAACGAAATACGTCGTATTGTGTTCCTCGTGCAAAATCTCTTCTCTCAACTCGGTTACCGTTGGTACTCACACTCTTCCTTCGAATCTTAAAATACCATCTTTATCCATTCGGAATCTCTCTTCTTCATTTTTTGCGATCCTTTTCGTGATTTTCTCGCACTCCTCATCTTTCTCTTGTGCTTCTTTTACTCTATCCAACAAGGTTGGACGAGCTTCCATTACAAACAACTTCTATTCAGACCTCTCCGGTCCCTTTACCTTTATTTTCAATTTCTCCATTTCCCTTAGTAACTCCTCTTGAGTCATCAAGTGAAACAATTTCTCCCTTCCCTTCCTGCTCAGAGCGTCGGCAACTACTTTTACCTTACTTGAGTGATAAAGAATATCATAGTCATAGTCTTTGATCAATTCTAACCACCTTCTCTGACGCATATTTAACTACTTTTGTGTGAAAATATTTCAGACATTTGTGGTCCGTGTATATCTCACATTTCTCTCCGCACAAATAATGCCTCCAAATCTTTAACTCAAAAACTACTGCCGCTAACTCTAAGTCATGAGTAGGGTATCATTTTTCATAGTCCTTTAATTGTTGTGATGAATACACAATGACCTTGTAGTGCTGCATAAGCACATAGCCAAGTCCCTTGTGCGATGCATCACTATACACCACAAAATTTCCCGCATCATCTGGTAGTGACAACACAGGTGCTTAGCTCAATCTCTTCTTCAATTCTTGAAAACTCTCTTAGCATTTGTCTGTCAATACAAAATTCACCGTCTTCCTCGTCAGATTGGTCAATGGGGTTGCTATCATAGAAAAATCCTAGATGAATCTTCGATAGTACCCAGCTAACCCTAAGAAACTTCTTACCTCTGTTGGTGTTCTCGGTTCCTCCCAATTACTTACTGCTTCTACTTTTGCAGGGTGTACTAAGATTCCATTCTTATCCACCACGTGACCTAAGAATTGAACCTTCTCCATCCAAAATTCACATTTAGAAAATTTCGCATACATCTTCTCCTTCCTTAACACCTCCAAAACTATCTTCAGATGTTCGACGTGTTCTTCCTCTGTCTTTGAGTAGATCAAAATGTCGCTGATGAAAACTACCACAAACTTATCCAATTATGGCTTCAAAACTCGGTTCATCAAGTCCATAAATGCTGTCGGAGCATTAGTCAATCCGAATGACATTACCAAAAACTCGTAATGTCCATAACGGGTTCAAAACGCAGTCTTTGGTATGTCCTCATCCTGTACTTTCAGTTGGTGATATCCTGTTCGTAGGTCTATTTTTGAAAAACACTTTGCTTTCTTCAGTTGATCAAATAAGTCGTCTATCCTTGGTAATGGATATCTGTTCTTGATCGTTACTCTGTTCAATTCTCGATAATCGATACAGAGCCTCATCGATCCATCTTTTTTCTTAACGAATAACACTGGTGCTCCCCAAGGAGACACACTCGGTCAAATGTAACCCTTATCCAATAATTCTTGCAGTTGTATCATCAATTCCTTTATTTCTACTGGCGCCATACGATATGGAGCTTTCAAAATCGGTGCCATTCCCGGTGCTAAGTCTATTACGAATTCAATTTCTCTCTCTGGCAGGAAGACCAGGCAGATCGTCCGAAAATACATCTCAAAATTCATTCACTAAGGATATATCCTTAATTTCTACTCCCTTTATCCGAGTATCTACGATGTAAGCTAAATAACCTATACATCCTTTTCTTAACAATTTCTTGGCCTGCATTATCGTAACGCAACACGATTGTTTAAGCGATGAGCTACCATAAAATAATACCTTAGACTTACTCGGAGTCTGAAGGTTCACACATTTATTCTGACAGTCAATTATTGTAGCATGGTTATACAACCAATCCATTCCCAGTATTATTTCAAATTCCCCCAATCTAATAGGAATCAAGTCTACGCTCAGTTCATGTTCTCTAATGTTTGCGCGATAATTTCGATAAACGTATTCTACAGGGATTACTTCCTTATTCGCAACTTTTATGTTCAAGGGATCTTCTAATCGTTCTCGGGGTGAATTAAGTCTACTAGAAAATTCTTCAGATAAGCATTTATATCATTGATTGAGATTATACCTGACACCACGTCCTTCGCAGCCACTGCGTCCTAGATGGTCATGTTAAAGGTTCTGGCGATTGGATTGTGCCAGTCCGTCGATCATCAGTTTGTTTCCCCCTTGTTGGAACCTCCGCCACTTCCCTTCTTTGGACAGTCCTTAATCTGGTGCTCCGTTGAGCCACATGCAAAGCATCCTTATATCTTTTTCAGTTTCGGGCATTTCGACGATAAGTGCCCCTCCAGGTCGCAATTATAACACGTGCTCTTTCCTTTCCAGCACTCCCCCTGATGACTTCTCCCGCACTTATTACAAGTCTCACTCCTTTTCTTAAAGCTCCCTTGGTGACTTCCACCTTGATTGTTGTTGTTGTTGTTGTTGTTGTTGTTGTTGTTGTTATTCTCCCACTTCCTTTTACCCAAGTTGCTTCCTCCACTACTGTTTCCTCCAGCACGGTTCTCTCCTCCAGTATTCTTTCCTTTCTTCTCCTTGTTGTACAGACTTAAGGCCTCACTGCCACCTTCCGCAATGATCGCCTTCTCCAGCAATGTCGCAAAGGAATCAATTTAAAGCACTGATACCTTGTTGAACAGTGAAGGCTTCAGTCCTTGTTCGAATTGCCTTGCCTTCCTTTCCTTATCTCCAACTTGGTGTTCCGCAAATCGCGCTTGTTCGTTAAACTTAGCCGCATACTGCGCCACTGTCATATCACCTTGTTTCAGTTCTAAGAACTTTACCTCCATTCTATTCTTCATGCTTTTCGGGAAATAATTCTCAAAAAATAGCATCTTAACCTTATCCCATGTTATCTTCCCTTCTCCAGCTCTCTGCTGATTCGTCTCCCACAAGTAGTTCGCTTCGCCCCTCATCATGTACGTAGCGAATACAGTCTTTTGGTCTTCACCCACACGAGCGATAGTGAAAGCCTTCTCGATATCCTTAACCCATGTCTGCGCAATGATTGGGTCGGTAGTACCCTCGAACTCTGGGGGTCCTACGCTTTTAAAGTCTTTAAAGGTTGTTACTGGTACTGCTTGAGGGTTTGGGCGAACGGGTTCGTTGTTCCTTCCCCTAAGGGCCTCTCCTAACAGATCAACTAGCTTCTGGATGGGATCTACTTGTTCCCTCTCGTTATTAACTGATTTCTCAGGTGCAGTCAATCTACGTCTTGGTGCCATGATCTGCATCACAAATTTTCATTTTATTATTGCTCAGTTATATTACTTAAGTATTTCTTTTAATACTAAAAAGAATAAAATTATAACATATTTCTGCAATAAGCTTCATTTATATTCATATGCCAAATCATTTCATTACATGATTATCCTAGCATATTTCTATAAATGTTATCACATATCCCCTAATATCACAAAAGACGGGGAATACTAACATACTACCCCTCTAACAAAAGCTTACTCGGGGTTTATATCACTATCCCATACTTTACACAAAAAGTTGGGATTACAAAATAGTATATACATCACATAAAGTAAATACTACAACTAGACTGACTAAGGGTCTCATCCCATCATTCCACGCTCCACAGTGCTCTTGTACTCGATCTGAGCTATATACGCAACCAACTCTCGGCTCATAGTATGTAGGGACTGCCCCTGCTCTGCTGGGTAGTGGGACACACTGTCAATCACCCTCTCTAAAGCTGATCAAAAAACATACCCCATCTTGTTCATTTTCCTCTTTTTGCACCTGACCTCATCCTTTAGGTAGTCAGCTCTCTCATTGGCAGCTTCCCACTTCTCCTCGAAGTGTATCCTATCCATAACCTCCAACTCTAGCTGAGTACGAAGTGCTTCTTTCTCAGTCTTCTCGCTCAATTCTCTCTGTTCAACTTCTTCCAGCTTCCCTGCCAGATCTACATTTCTGGATACCGACCTGTGGAATAAGGTTCCCATCTGGATCCCTGCCTCCTTGCGGTAAGCAACCTCCACCTCCAACTCCTGCATATCTAACTTCCTCTAGTGGTCTTCGTCCCTCAGTTTTCGGAACTCCGACTCTCTCTCCTGGACGTCGGCCTCCAGCTCCTGGACTCTGCAGTCCAACTCTAATATACGCTCCTCATACTCGCCTAACATCTGCTCCTCTACGGTAGCCTCATCAGAGTCCTCTACTGGCTCATCCTCCATCGGCTCGTCCTCTATAGGCTCCTCCTCGGGGTCAAACTCCACCTCGATCTCATCCTCGTCGTCAGACTCGGATGGTGTAACTGCTTGTACTGGCACAGCCTCTAGAGGTGCCTCGTATACTACATGTATATCTCTAGGCTCCTCCTCGGCCACTCTACTAGGTACTCCTGTGTCTACCATCCTACAATCACAAACACAAGACAAACAAATAGCAACTCCATTAGAATGTTAAATAAAACATAAGTTCATTGTATAGAATGAAGTTACGTTTTATAACACGCTAAGTCTCGCTCTAGGGGAAACTTTATGTGAGTTCTATTCCTTTCTAACTTCTAAATTCTCCTAAGTTATAATCTAAGGACACTCGTTCCGAAGGTTTATAACTACAGCTTTGACACCAACCTGTGACGCCCCCAAATTCGGACCTCCACTTGGTCACTCGAATTCGGTTCATCACGTTCTCATGGTAAATACAATAATAACTAAAATCACACAATCACAACGAAAAAATCTAATCTAGAATAATTTATAATGATTTATTATAATTATTCCCCCAAGTCTCGCAACCTACAGTACTTAATAGATTACATAATAATATCAAATACAGACTGATAACATAATCTAACTTAAGCTTAAACATAGTTAACTCCAGTCTTACTACATCAACTTAATACAACATTATAATATTTAAAACATAAAAAGAGACAAGCTAGTCGGTAGCCTTGCCCTTGCCCTTGTCGTTACGATGTACTACGTTTGTGCACGACGTAGCGGTGCGATAGCCTGATCACCTAGAGCACCGATGCGATTTTATAGTGTGAAATACCGGGGGTGAAGCACTGTTAAACCTAAATATAAGTTCAAGGTCTTGTGACCACTCAGCGTGATTGAAATCTTTTAAATTCCTGAGTTATTTATATCGCTTCCCAATTATTGAGCAATTGTGAAAGATTCTTATTATTCCGAAGATGAATGTGGCAAGAAAGATGTTCCTTAAAAAAATGGTTGTGGAACGCAAACAATCCAGTGAATAAAGATTAGCGTAAAATCTATTTTGATAGATTAATAAAAATTTTGAGGACGAAATTCTTAGAAGAAGGGGTGAATGTGATAACCCGAACAATTATAGATGGTGAGTTATGAAGTATATGAATTCTATGAGTAGAATATATGGTAATGATCCTTAGAAACGAAAATGAACGAGTTAAAGAATATATAATATTTGATATATGATTGTGTTTAATTGAAGGTTATGTAATAAAACCTAAAAGTTGTTGAAGAAATGAATGGAGGAAGATATATATAAATGTTGTTAAGTTAACGTGTTAAAGTTATTCAACAATAAAATTGTGAAAGAGATTTTTGAAAACCGAGTAAGAGAGGTTTCATTGATTCCGAGGACAGAATCCTTATAAGGAGGGAAGGATGTGACATCCCGGATTTTTAAAAATTTATAAATAAGAATTTAATAAATAAAATTCTTATTATCTGATGTTTTGAGTTTGAGTATGTGTATACGTGTCATATATTGTGAAATATGTGAATTGATGTGAAGAGGATTTTAAATATTAATTTTAATATTTATTGAATTAAAATAAATATTATAATTGAATTATTTATTGAGTTAAATAAATAATTATGTGATTAATATGGAGTAATGTAATTAAGTGTATTATATTAATTAAATAATTATTTAATATTTAATTTAATTAATATGTAATGATTTTATGTTATAGTTCTAATTTAATTGAGATAATTAAATTAGATGAAGTTATGTGGTAATTGTTACATGAAATTATAATTAGCGAGTAATTATAATTATGTGACAATTTTTTTGTGAGTAATTGATGTTAACTTTTAATTAATTAAATTAGAATGTTAAGATTTAATTAATTAAAGTGTAACATTAAAAATATGTGTTAAAGGATTTATTAAAAGAATTAAAAGAGTTTTTAAAACCGTTTTTCCAAACAAGGCCCTTACTTTTGTTTTAATCTGTTTTGCCAAACGGGGGCCTTAACTACTAAAAATCTGTTTTTAAAAATAATGTTGTTTTGCCAAACAAGCCTTAGGGCTTTTTAAATTCTAAATGGTGTAACCTATATTTTAATTGTAATAATTATATTTATTATAATTATTATAGGGTCATTATGTAATATAAGTTATATATATTGTATTTATGTTTCATATGTATAATATATTATATGTATATTACGTTAGTTAGAATTAGCTAAGGGTTAGTCTGTTAGAAACGAAAAGAAAACAAAGAAAAAGAACAGAGTAAACTAGAGAGAAAAGGGAGAAGAAGAAGAAGAAGAGAGAAAGAAGAAAGAGGAAGACTTTGAGAAATCAAAAGAGAAGATAATCGCCATCATCTTCATCTTCTTCCTTTAGAAGCAAAGATATAACCTAAGTTTATTGTTGTTCTTAATTATTTTTATTCTCTGTAAATTGATTTTTATAATAAACTATAAATTGATGATCAATATGTGTTAGATTATGTATAAAAACTATTATATATGAGTTATATGATAGTTTATGTGATTAATTTCATGTAAAGATGATGAACATGAAGAAATCATGTTCATAGCAATTTACAATGAACTAACTTGAAAAAATAGTTTCTTAAATATCAAAAATTATGTGTGATTATGCTATGATTATGAGAATTAAAGTTTAGATTATGATAATATATCAAGAAACAAAATTAACATGCTTTGAATCTTGCGATTTGGGTTAAAAACGAACTCACAGTGTCAAATTTCTTTATAATCATGAAATTATATGTTTTGATTATGTGTTGTGGAGTTATTGTAAATTAAAATCATGTTAGAAGTGTAAGATTTTGTTTGTATAAAGTTTCATGTACATTGTGTTAGTTAAAATCGGACTTTGGTGCAAATAAAAAGGCCAAATTGGCTTATTTCTCTGCAAGTTCGCTAGCCGGAGAACCCACAGCAGGGGGCCCCGCCCCAGCATGGGTTTTAGCCTAAAAACTCCCGCCCCAACGGGGCTACAAGCTGTCCAGTGTGGTTTAAGTAGTGTAATGCAAAACTACTTTGACCTCCTGTAGTAAAACGGTCATAACATTTTCATACAAACTCCGATTGAGGATATTCAAGATGATCCAGAACGAGTACGAGTAGACCTACAACTTTTACTCTTTAACTTGTTCGATTTGAGGTCGTTAGCAGGGGTCAAAATGGTCATCTTTGTGACTGATGCATATTAGGAAGCAATCGGAGGGCGTCGGACATGCACATACGCAAGTATAGTGCTGTCGATGATAATAGATGTTGTTTTAAGTTATAAAACATGAATGTTCGTAAATATAATGATGCTTAACATTAATAAATGATGTATTAGATAAGTTATATAAGCACACTAAGCATACACAAGAGAGACGAATCGGGCGTGTGACGAATGAACGTAGAAACGCCGTGACAAGTGTTAATGTACGTAAAAAGTGTTTCAATTCAACTGAAATGAACACTATAAGATATGGAAGGGGGTTAATATAAAACCAATAAGGAGTTTTAGCAAGATTTAAACAGTTGAATGAACTTCGAGTATGACTAATAAGAAATATAGTGAGAGATAAATTGAAAGTTAACACAATCTAATTGAACATTGTGTATTAGTTAACAGGAATGATTATGAGATGTAGAGTAAAATTACATTACAACTACTATGCGTTGCTATGTGACTAATAGTTGATGTGTATGATTATATAATTGTGTAGGGCACGTGAAGTGCAGATAGCTGTAAGCTGTTAAACTGTTATTGGTAAACAACGATCAAGGCAAGTCTTTCAGTTCCTATTTTCTATGTGAACTTGATGATAAACTGTTTTAAATTGTTTTGCAAAGAGCATGATATGTTATATATGTTGCAAGCATGAAATGTTAAAGTCAATTTATGACTATATTGATTGATTAAAGAATGTTGATTGAGTAAGGAACTCAATCTTTATATTTGTTATGTGAATTAAAGCACGTATGCTATGTTACTTTGATGATTATGAGATGTATGTTGAGCATGTTATTATGTGTTATGTAATGCATGAAAACTGTTAGGTCTTGCTGAGCTGTCGAGCTCACTCTTGCAAATAACCACTTTTGCAGGTCAAAGATGCAAGGTAATGATGCGTGCTAATTGAATGTTAAGATCAATAGCGATGCAAGAAATTATTTATTCTAGATGAGTAATGTGTTTGTTTTGGATGTATTATACTTGTTAAAGTTGTAAAGTTGAGCTATCCAATGTATAATGGATATTGTTTGTGATGTAATACTTTGTATAGTAACTTAGAGGAAGCGATTCATGTAATAGAATTGAATCAAATATTTGTAATGTAAAGGTTGCGATTCAGGGCAATAAAAAAAGATTGTATAAAAGTTTTAACAATTTTGCATTTTTAGTGATTTTAATATCGAATAATGATGTAAAGATAGATTAAAGTTGTATTGTTAACGTCGAGAATGAGAATTATATTGTAAGAATTTTGGAGTCGTTACAATTTCAACAGATAATATGAATATTGATCTAGCCGAAATCAATGACATAGATCTTCCAATAAATCAGTTCATAATAAATAGAACGTTTCATGTTTTAACAAATATTAATCTCGCCAAAACAATTAGCTGAGACATGACTTATAAACAGTTCAAATAATAGAACAAGAATCAATTGCACTACGTACGAATAACAAAAATTAGTATAAATGTGAATAACTAACAATAATTATTCACTAATCACGCTTTGAAATTTATAACTCAAGTTGAGTTAGGAAACTTGCAATAAATGCTAATATTCAATAATCATCTTAGATGTGGAATAATCAACAATAATTATCCACTACCATGCATGAAAAATAATAACTCGAGTTTGAGTTAGAGAACTTGTCTGATTCGTTGATTACTGCTACGCAATTTAGGTTAACTTCTTTTGTAAGACCTATCATTAATAAGATCAATCTCTTAATTAGCATCACTTATCTTACTTATAATATTTATCTAACATGTAATCACAAAATCAATCATTAGATAACACCATACGAATACACAAGTCTAAACCTAGCACATATCGAGTCTTTAATAGTATTCAATATAGTATACTGAGTGGTTTCCCACAAACAACCAACAAATTAGTTTCCATCTCGTCTACACTGTTTTCACAGCGAGTTAGATCGATTGCTAATTCGTATATACCTTCGCTCTGTGAAGGAATTGTTTAGCCCAGCTACTATACATCAACCATTAAAGAGTACAACTGTACTACCTTAGACTTAACACTTACTCGTTCATTTATAAGTTCTTAGCATAACTTGGTAAACTATTTATGAATTTAGAAGACTGCATATATCATTTCAGCAAACTAAAACCAAACTGTCTTCCATTCCTAACCTTTTCAGTTTCTATTTCAGCAAGCTAAAACAAAACTGACTTCTCTTCCTGATATTTTAGTTTCCATTTCAACACCCTGGATTGTTCATTTCAAAAAGCTGAAATACCTTATTCACAAAAATACCAAATCAGTTTATTATTTTTCTATTCTTTGGCCAAACATATATACATATATTTAATACACAAAAAGAATTTTTCTGTAATTTTGTAACTCTCTTTAGTATTTTTCAAAAATCCGTTTTTAGTTCGTAACTTAAGAAATTAGCCCTATCATGCCAAACTCCAGAAATTCCCAACTCTTGACGAGATCTTACATGTGTTAACGTGAGCTTCCAGTTTAAATTTTGTGGCCATCGGAGTTATAGAACTCCGGTTATAGCCGTTTTCGTCAAAAACACCCAAATATTGAAATGACCATTACTCGGTCAATTTAAGTCGGAATAATCTCATTTTTGGACACAAGATACGTTATCTCATATATTTTCATGTCCCAAAAGACTAGAAATTTTTTCAATAATTAAATTGCCAAAACTTCCCCTAGTAATTTTGGATAGATTGTTTTTTTGACTTTTTTAGATTTGGCATCCTTTGCCAAAATCTGTCCACACAAAAATCTATAACACCTTTTTAAGTGATTTCACTTGAAAAAGTTAGAAGACTCATATATCTAAGTCCAAAAATTGACCAAACTCAAAAATTCAAAATATAATAGGAGATATGGTTGTTTGAAATTCATGTTGCGTTTTCTCAAAATCTGATTTTCAACCTTTTGTTGTTTCTAAGAAATCTTCCATATTCTCACATAATAAACAACATAACTCATCATATTACCTACTTCAACCTCATATACTCATGGATCTAACATGATCCATGATCTAATTCACCAAATAATCAACAAACACAAGATTAAACACAATCAAGGCTAAGAAAAATTATGGTTTTCTACTTTTGAAAAACCTAACTCCTATTTCACACTTTAGATCTAACTTTTGATCCACAAAAGGGTTAGATCTAAACATATAACACTTTTAAACACATAGATCTAAGGTTCTAAATCACAAGATCGTAACTTTACAAAAATCAAAACTCAAATCAAACCTAAAAAGAAATTAGACTATATAAGTAGGGATTTCTTATACCTTAGCTTGTTTTCCTTCCTTCTTCTACCTAATTTTAGCTAAAGAACTATGAAACTTAGCAAATCACTCCCTCTCTCTTTCCTTCTCTTGTACGAACTCTCTTGCTCTCTCTCCCTCTCTCTCTTGCTTGGATTGCGAAGTTAAGAAAAGAATGAGATAAAAGAGAAAATAAAAGGCTTTTGTGTGGCTTGGTAAAAATTGTATAGATATATTTTGGGTATATCTAATTCTCCTCCCACACTCTTACTCTCTCTCTCTTTAATCATTAAAGTGTTGCTTGCAAGCTAAAGGTAACTTGCAATCATAGGAAAAGTTGTTGGCCAAGTAAAGAAATGACACCAAAGAAGGTTAGGTGGAGTTTTTCACCAACCAAAGTAGAGCAATGATTACATGCACTCCCTCTTTCTCTTCTCCTCCAAATTTTCGGCCTTTAGGCCTTCTTGGGCTTAAGTTTGTTTTCTTTTTAAGGCCCAAATAGCTTACTTAATGTCCAATAAGTCCCCTCTCCCATTGGGCTAAAAGTTGGGCCACTCTTTTAATTCTTTGGGCTAGCAATTTTAAATCTTTGAGCTTGCAAATCAACATAGTTCCATACTTTTGATTTTTTTATCTTACCCTAATCATATAGTTAAGGTTTCCTTACCCACATTAGTAGGTTAATTCTTTACTCATATATCTTTAATTTCATAACCCAATTAGACTTGCTTTACATAGGCTATAAAATTAATTAATTGAGATGTATAAAATAAATCTCTTAAGATTAGTATATATTGTTAAATAATATCCTTCTCTCATATTATGACCCATTAGGTTATTTAATTATCATACCTAATTTATGTATTAGGTTACCTAACTTTATTATTAATTTTTTTTATATACAAAATAAATGTATATACATTATATAGTATATATTTATTTAATCACATACATCACTCATATAAGTTATAACATATTCTACTAGTGTATTAACTTACTAGCCCTAATTTGCTTAATAAGTTATAAACACTCTCATATTCATATCAATAATTAATTACTTAAACATTATAAATCTTTTTAATTTAATAATCAAGGCTAACATTCTAGCTATGTTAATTTCTAACATAACTTATATTACTCTTTCTTAAAAATGATTAAATATACATCTTAGTTAATAATTTAACTATCTAGCTTCACTCACATATACACTTATATGGTTCAAGTATTTTCTAAAAAAAATTATTCGTAAAAATTACACATATAATCATGTGAAATTCACGGTCCTTACATTCTCCCCTCCTTATAAGGATTCCGTCCCCAGAATCACCATTCCCATATACGATTTTTGTTGAATTACTACATTATCCCCTCCTTATACGATTCCGTATTACGAGTCCAGAACTGCTGCGCGTCTTGATCCATTGCTTGCGGTCTGCTTGCACCAATTATTTTAGTTCCCAACGAACTCAAATTCCTCCTTCAAAAATCCTCTTATTAATTAGTTATTATTATAAAATATATCTTTTCATGAAATTGTCTTTCGTATGTCTATATTTAAGGGTTCCTAACGTTCATAAGGGTAAACATTCTTATCTTAACAATCTCACAGTATAAAAATATAGGTTATATTCGAATCAACTATATACATTGATATAATTGATCGAAATCATACCTAGAACTCCATCTCTAGCAGCTACTGTATCTTGAACCGTCATATTGAAGGTCCTTGCAGTTGATTTATTTGGTGGAGTTGAACCAGCTATTGCTAATGTTCCACTGCTTTTCCCTGCATTGGCATTTCCCCTGTCGGTTCTTTGCTTTGCACAATCCCTCACCATGTGATCTGTTGATCCACAATGAAACACCCACTATTTTTTCTAGGATTGGGGCAGTTAGGAGAGATGTGTCCCTCCTGCCCGCACTTAAAACACACAAACTTCCCTTTCAAACACTCACCCGAGTGATTTTTCCCATAATTTCCACACTGTTCAACCTGCTTCCTCATACCTCCATGCCTATAATCAGTATCTCCCGCATTGTTCCACTTTTTTTCCACTTCCACTACTTCTATCCACCTTGACAACTCCCGCGATTTTAACCTTATTCTTTTTTTCCTTGTTATAGAGACTCATGGCCTCACTTCCTCCTTCGGCTATGATAGTCTTTTCCACTAGAGTCAAAAATGAACAAATTTGCAGTACATCTATCTTGTTGAATATCGATGGTTTCAATCTGTTCTTAAAACATCGCGCCTTGAGTTCCTCGGTGTCCACTCGATGTGGAGCGAATCTTGCTAGCTCGTTGAACTTGACGAAGTACTCCAACACTAACATGTGCTCCTGCTTCAGATTTAGAAATTGTGCTTCCAAATTTTTCTGCATACTTCCCTTCCTAAGCGGCATTATCTTGTTAAACAAAGACTTACATTAATCCTTTATCTTTATACCATATCTTATTGGTAGTATAATAAGAATTTAATACAAAATTTTAAACTTAGACCAATTCAGCTTGTTGGACTTACGAATTCAGCTTACTAAATCAACGAATTCATCAGATAAACATCTTAATATTTTAATTTTCAAAAATTTATTTACTTAATCTAACATAGAATTATATCATTGCATTCATATTCATAGTCATGAAAATAGTACAGAGTACTTTTCAGTACAGAGCGCATACTACTACAAATATTTACTATCCCTTTGTGACAAAAGTTGGGATTTATTACTACAACTTTATACAAAAAGTTGAGACATACAAAAGTTATCTTGATATTCATACAAAAGCGAATATTATACTCATATATATATATATATATATATATATATATATATATATATATATTTACATATACCTATTCATCGTCTAGGATACTATAGTCCTAACATATTATCTTACTACAAAAGATTCTACTCCTCACACTTAATTTTTCTTCCGTTTCCTTCCTTCACATGTCTTCACCTTAAGACAATTCTTAATCCTATGACCCATTCCACCACATGAAAAAGCATCCTCCTTTTTTTGGCTTAGGATAATTTTGTGATATATGTCCTTCTTGACTATAATTATAACACACATTCTTACCCCCTCATACATTGCCCAAATGGTTCTTTCCACAAATGCCACAGGTTTGTTTCTTCTTTGAATGCGATTTCCCTATGTTGTTGTCACTTTCGTTGTTCCTTTTCCTTTTATCACCCTTCTTTTTCTTACTCACATCTTCAGATGATACACTGCACTCAACCCTCATTTTATCTGACTTGTGCCTTCAGATTATTTCGTTCTTCTTTCATCTCGCGCAATGCCCTTTTCGTCTTCCATAATTCCTCCAGGAGAAACACTTTAGTCCTTAAATCTTGAACTTTTGCATATGCTTGACCTTCTTCAATTACTACTTTGCCTTTTTTCCCATCTTCGATCTTCGTTTCTGACTCCAGCTTATTTTCTTTGGAATCTACCTCTTCCTCTTCATTCAGCTCCACCTCATGGTACTCGTCATGAATCGCTTGCTAGATTTACCTCAGGTTCGTCTCTTAAAACTTCTTCAACTGACTCACTCTGAGCTGGCACCTCGGCTAATGGCATTGGTGCAGCTGCTAACATCTCTGTAACCATCTCATCATCTCCTGACATCCTACAATCAGTTTTCACTACTTAATTAGTACATCACCGTTAAACAAAATCTATAAACACTAAGTGTCCACATATCTTACTATTGATGAATTTTCCCAATCCATCACTTAGAACTCTAAATGAGTTTTCTCTATCCTTCCTATGGTTATATTCCTAAGGCTTTCCCCCCACATAAGGTTTATAACCTACATCTTTGATACCAACTTGTGACACCCCCAAATATGGGTTCCCTAACCTTAGGTTTGGTGCTCACGATCCATCGTACATATCACATCTAACTACCCATTCATTAATGAAAGACATCCTTCATTACATGTCCTTAATAAAAACATACTTTAAAACATAATTATATCGTCATCCTAGGTTAACTAACCTTGACATAACTTACATGTCCTTATCTATTCAAAAGGGTTACATAAAAAAATTACATAATGTAACTTAACAATTAAAAGTCAATACTAACTACTCCTGAGCTTTATCTGTGTCTTTGTTCTTATTAAAACCTTTTTACCTCGTCCTTAGTTGAAATGTTTTTGATTTAAGAAAGGGTGAGCAACGAGTTTTCTCAGCAAGTCAAAGTATACAATAAAGGATATATATCATGAATAGAAGAGTCTAGTTTCTATGGAACTCAATCAATAATCAAAGGATTTCGAAGTAGCTGAAGAATAATTCATTTTCAATAACAAAACTTTCTTAAATATCAATGAGAATTACAAATCAAGGATGAAAGAGTAAAATTCTTTCAAAAATTCAATTATATTCAAGTGAATAAGAAGAATTAACAATACTGCAATAATATTCAATAAAGTGGGATATTCCCAGATTTCATGCTAAGTGATCACACAAGGATCATGAACTAGTGGAGGAATCATTAGTTATTAAAACTAAATTACCCCAGGAATATAAGTTAACCGTAAAGATTAAATTATATTCTCTACAGTACATAAAGTGATCAGCTTCATTGTACTTTATATTATGCATAATACTTAATAATAGCGCATGGGTCGTTTTACGACAATAAAGTTTGTTCATCTCAGTCTTACATCAAAAGTTTGTACCACAACAATATGGTTTGGATGGCTTTTAAAAAAATATTATAATTTCAACATAGAATATCAATATTGATCTAGCCAAAATCAATGGCATAGATCTTCCAATAAATCAGTTCATAATAAATAGAACGTTCCATGTTTTAACAAATATTAATCTTGCCAAAACAATCAGCTGAGACATGACTTATAAACAGTTCAAATAATAGAACAAGAATCAATTGCACTACGTGCGAATAACAAAAATCCGTATAGATGTAAATAACTAACAATAATTATTCACTAATAACGCTTTGAAATTTATAACTCAAGTTGAGTTAGGAAACTTGCAATAAATGCTAATATTCAATAATCATCTTAGATGTGGAATAATCAACAATAATTATCCACTACCATGCGTGAAAAATAATAACTCGAGTTTGAGTTAGAGAACTTGTCTGATTCGTTGATTACTGCTACGCAATTTAGGTTAACTTATTTTGTAAGACCTATCATTAATAAGATCAATCTCTTAATTAGCATCACTTATCTTACTTATAATATTTATCTAACATGTAATCACATAATCAATCATTAGATAACACCATACGAATACACAAGTCTAAACCTAGCACATATCATGTCTTTAATAGTATTTAATATAGTATACTGAGTGGTTTTCCACAAACAACCAACAAATTAGTTTCCATCTCGTCTACACTGTTTTCACAGCGAGTTAGATCGATAGCTAATTCGTATATAACTTCGCTCTGTGAAGGAATTGTTTAGCCCAGCTACTATACATCTACCATTAAAGAGTACGACTGTACTACCTTAGACTTAACACTTACTCGATCATTAATAAGTTCTTAGCATAACTTGGTAAACTATTTATGAATTCAGAAGACTACATATATCATTTCAGCAAACTGAAACCAAACTATCTTCCCTTCCTAACCTTTTCAGTTTCCATTTTAGCAAGCTGAAACAGAACTGACTTCTCTTCCTGACATTTCAGTTTCTATTTCAGCACCCCGAATTGTTCATTTCAGGAAGCTGAAATACACTATTCACGAAACTACCAAATCAGTTTATTATTTTTCTATTCTTTGGCCAAACATATATACATATATTTGATACACAAAAAGAATTTTTCTGTAATTTTTCAACTCTCTTTAGTATTTTTCAAAAATCCATTTTTAATTTATAGCTTAAGAAATTAGCCCTATCATGCAAAACTCCAGAAATTCCCAACTCTTGGCGGAATCTTACACGTGTTAATGTGAGCTTCTAGTTTAAATTTTGTGGCCATCGGAGTTATAGAACTCCGGTTATAGCCGTTTTCGTCAAAAAAAATCCAAATATTGAAATGACCATAACTCGGTCAATTTAAGCTGGAATAATCTCATTTTTGGACAGAAACTACTTTATCTCATAAATTTGTATGTCACAAAATATTGGAATTTTTTTCAATAATTAAGTTACCAAAACAAGCCCTAGCCGTTTTGGACAGAATGATTTTTTGCCTTTTCATATTTGGCATCCTTTGCTAAAATCAGTCCATACGAAAATCTATAACAACTTTTTAAGTGATTCAACTCGGAAAAGTTAAAAGACTCATATATCTAAGTTTAAAAATTGACCACACTCAAAAATTCAAAATATAATAGGAGATATGGTTGTTTGAATTTGATGTTGCATTTTCTCAAAATCTGATATTCAACTTTTTGTGATTTCTAAGAAATCTTCCATATTCTCACATAATAAACAACATAACTCATCATATTACCTACTTGAACCTCATATACTCATGGATCTAACATAATCCATGATCTAATTCACCAAATAATCAACAAAAATAAGATTAAACACAATCAAGGCTAAGAAACATTATGGTTTTCTACTTTTGAAAAACCTAACTCCTATTTCACACTTTAGATATAACTTTTGATCCACAAAAAGGTTAGACCTAAATATGAAACACTATTAAACACATAGATCTAAGGTTCTAAACCTCAAGATTATAACTTTATAAAAATTAAAACTCAAATCAAATAAAAAAAATTAGACTATATAAGTAGGGATTTCTTATACCTTAGCTTGTTTTCCTTCCTTCTTCTCCCTAATTTTAGCTAAGGAACTATGAAACTTAGCAACTCTCTCCCTCTCTCTTTCCTTCCATTGTCCGAATTCTCTTGCTCTCTCTCCCTCTCTCTCTCTTTCTTGGTTTGCTAAGTTAAGAAAAGAATGAGATGAATGAGAAAATAAAAGGCTTTTGTGTAGCTTGGTAAAAATTGTATAGATATATTTTGGGTATATCTAATTCTCCTCCCACACTCTTACTCTCTCTCTCTCTCTCTCTCTCTTTAATCATTAAAGTGTTGCTTGCAAGCAAAAGGTAACTTGCAATCTTAGTAAAAGTTGTTTGCCAAGTAAAGAAATGACACCTAAGGAGGTTAGGTGGAGTTGTTCACCAACTACAGTAGAGCAATGATTACATGCACTCCCACTTTCTCCTCTCCACCAAATTTTTCATCCATAAGGCTTCTTGGGCTCAATTTTGTTTTCTTTTTAAAGTCCAAATAGTTTACTTAATGTCCAATAAGTCCCCTCTCCCATTGGGCTAAAAGTTGGGCCACTCTTTTAATTATTTGGGCTAGCAATTTTAATTCTTTGGGCTTGCAAATAAACATAGTTCCATAATTTTAATTTTTTTATCTTACCCTAATCATTTAGTTAGAGTTTCCTTACCCACATTAGTAAGTTAATTCCTTACTCATATATCTTTAATTTCATAACCCAATTAGACTTGCTTTACATAGGTTATAAAATTAATTAATTGAGATGTATAAAATAAATCTCTTAAGATTAGTATATATTTTTAAATACTATCCTTCTCTCATATTATAACTCATTAGGTTATTTAATTATCATACCTAATTTATGTATTAGGTTACCTAACTTTATTCTTAATTCTCTTTATATACAAAATAAATGTATACACATTATATAGTATGTATTTATTTAATCACATACATCACTCATATAAGTCATAACATATTCCACTAGTGTATTAACTTACTAGCCCTAATTTATTTAATAAGTTATAAACACTCACATGTTCGTATCAATAATTAATTATTTAAAGATTATAAATCTTTTTAATTTAATAATCAAGGTTAACATTCAAGTTATGTTAATTTCTAACATAACTTATATTACTCTTCCTTAAAAATGATTAAATATACATCTTAGTTAATAATTTAACTATCTAGCTTCACTAACATATACACTTATATGGTTCAAGTATTTTCTAAAAAAAAAATTATTCATAAAAATTACACATATAATCATGCGAAATTCTCGGTCCTTACATTCTCCCCTCCTTATAAGGATTTCGTCCCCGGAATCACTATTCCCATAAGCTTAATTTCATGTCTATCTTTATATTTTATTTATAAAAATTTTATTGAATTACTACATTCTCCCCTCCTTATACGATTCTGTATTACGAGTCCAGAACTGCTGCGCGTCTTGATCCATTGCTTGTTGTCTGCTTGCACCAATTATGGTAGTTCCCAACGGAACTCAAATTCCTCCTACAAAATCCTCTTATTAACGAGTTATTATTATAAAATATATCTTTTCCTGAAATTATCTTTCGTATGTCTATATTTAAGGGTTCCTAACGTTCACAAGGGTAAACGTACTTATCCTAACAATCTCACGGTATAAGAAAATAGGTTATATTCGAATCAAGTATATACAATGATATAATTGATTGGAATCATATATGGAACTCCATCTCCAGATGCTACTGTATCTTGAACCATCATATTGAAGGTCCTTGCAGTTGATTTATTTGGTGGAGTTGGACCAGCTATTGCTAACGTTCCACTTCTTTTCCCTACAATAGCATTTCCCCTGTTGATTCGTTGCTTTGGACAATCCATCACCATGTGATCTGTTGATCCACAAATAAAACACCCACTATTTTTTATAGGATTGGGAAAGTTAGGAGAGATGTGTCCCTCCTACCCGCACTTAAAACACACAAACTTCCCTTTCAAACACTCACCCGAGTGATTTTTCCCATAATTTCCAAACTGTTCAACCTACTTCTTCATACCTCCATGCCTATAATCAGTATCTCCCGCATTGTTCCACTTTCTTTTTCCACTTTCACTTCCACTACTTCCCTCCGCCTTGACAGCTCCCTCGATATTGACCTTATTCTTTTTTTTCTTTGTTATAGAGACTCATGGCCTCACTTCCTCCTTCGGCTATGATAGCCTTTTCCAATAGAGCCGAAAATGAACCAATTCGTAATACATCTATCTTATTGAATATCGATGATTTCAATTCGTTCTTAAAATGTTACGCCTTGAGTTCCTCGATGTCCACTCGATGTGGAGCTAATCTTGCTAGCTCGTTGAACTTGACGAAGTACTCTGACACTGACATGTGCTCCTGCTTCAGATTTAAAAATTGTACTTCCATATTTTTCTGCATACTTCCCTTCCTAGGCGGCATTATCTGGTTAAACAAAGACTTACATTAATCCTTTATCTTTATACCATATCTTATTGGTAGTATAATAAGAATTTAATACAAAATTTTAAACTTAGACCAATTCAGCTTGTTGGACTTATGAATTCACCTTGCTGAATCAACGAAATCATCAGGTAAATATCTTAATATTTTAATTTTCAAAAATTTATTTACTTAATCTAACATATAATCATTTCATTGCATTTATATTCATAGTCATGAAAATAGTACATAGTACTTTTCAGTACATAGCGCATACTACTACAAACATTTACTATCCCTTTGTGACAAAAGTCGGGATTCATTACTACATCTTTATGCAAAAAGTCAAGACATACAAAAGTTATCTTGATATTCATACAAAAGCGAATATTATACTCATATATATATATATATATATATATATATTTACATATACCTATTTATCGTCTAGGATACTATATTCCTAACATATTATCTTACTAACAAAGATTCTACTCCTCACACTTAATCTTTCTTCCGTCCCCTTCCTTTACATGTCTTCACCTTAGGACAATTCTTAATCCTATGACCCATTCCACCACATGAAAAACATCCTCCTTTCTTTATCTTAGGACAATTTGGTGATATATGTCATTCCTGACCACAATTGTAACACACATTCATAACCCGTCATACATTCCCCAAATAGTTCTTTCCACAAATGCCACAGGTTTATTTCTTCTTTGAATGCGAATTCCCTTTGTTGTTGTCACTGTCGTTGTTCCTTTTCCTTTTATCACCCTTCTTTTTCTTACTAACATCTTCAGATGATACACTGCACTCAACCCTCCTTCTACCGACTTGTGCCTTTAGATTATTTCTGTGACGCCCCCCAGAATAGGTCCATTCAACCAAACCCATTCTGAGTCGCCAAATACATGGTACAGAATTCAAATACAAACTTTATATCATACGGTCGTGCAAAATACGACCACACAACTGTGAGTCTCAATACAAATATGTAGAAAATATTAAGATTCAAACTAAGTCCTCATTACAATTATTATCACACTATTTATCAGAAATAGTGAGGACTACTACTGCTCTAACTCGGACCATCACTCTGTCCCCCGACTAGTTCCCACAACATTCTCATTTCCTGAAGAGGACAACAGATGAAAAGGGTGAGCTCAACTAGCTCAGTAAAGAATATTATGACTAAGATAATGGAAAATAAATTATCGTTAGTCTTCAACAAATCAGATAAAATATAATGGACAACCAACTTCAGATCAATATTCGCAGCGGAAATAACAGTTCATTAGAAGAATTAAGTAGAGAATAAAGTCTACTATCTTCTATGATTTAAAAGTCCATCATCAATATTTTATCCCTGTAACATCAATCAATATACATCTCGAATCAAATATTCATCTTTGCACTACAGGCCAAAGATATTCATTTGTATCATCAGTGGTCATGTTCATCTCAACACCTGTCATCTTTGCACTACAGGCCAAAGATATTCATCAGGTAATCATTCATCTTTGCTCTACAGGCCAAAGATATTCATCAAGTAATCATTCATCTTTTAGGACTGAGAATGATGAAAAATATTTTTAAAAAAACGAATCCAGTGAGATAAAAGACAAAGACTAAGGATTCGTATTTTAGTATATCCAATTCAAAAATACCTCGTAATAATTAATTATGGAGCAAAATTTAAGAATAGAGCTCAAAACTTGGATATAATCAAAGATAATAACCTCAACAAGCAATTTGGACAAATAGAAGAAAATTTAATTTTTCCGTGAATAGTGCCGTATACGTGAATAGTAACCCCGACGGAAAAAGTAAGAATTTCAACATAAAATCCATGACAATATTTCTGTATAATGATATTGAGAAGAATAACATCATTTACGAAAGAAAATAACATCCCTTACCTCAAAAAGATAGTACCTCTGACTGGAATATCGGATATAATATTGAAGGAAACTTGCGCTGAATACTAATACTCAAAGTATTGAAATACTCACAAAAATACGCTCGATATTATAGAGAGAGAAAACTTCTGATTCTGGTGTGATTTTCAATTCTAACCTAAGCACCCTATTTATAGGAAAAGCTTAGGATGCCAAAGGAGACTAAAATAATAAAATAATATTATTATTTTTAAAATTCTCCAGCCGCCGGCTGCTACCAAAAAAAATCAGATTTCAACAAAAGTGGGGCCCACCCATTAAATAATATATATATTTTCCGAAACTTCAATAATTCATAACAAATAGCCCCTTCGTCAGAAAAATACAAATTATATGCCCTTCCATAGGAAATTTAATTCTCTACAACTTTGCAGAAGAAAGTTTTTCCAAATTCCAAACATAAATTATCCGAAATCCACAACCAGATGATTTCTCACACCAAAATATTGATAAAAACTCATCAGCACCAATTCCTTCTTTAATATCCACAAAATAAATATTTCCTTATCATATAAATCAATAATTAATTATTCACAAATAATATTATAGAACTACAATATTAACAACCAGGTCGTTCCCAGGACAGAGGGGGCCTTCCGATAAGGACTTCTCCTTACTAGGCGCGCAATTAAATAACCCCTCCTAGACAGAACTTCCTTAGACATTGCCAATAATGCTATCTAATAATATTATTCAAATAATATGAATTATTGAGTTGATAACGTGAAATACTGTGCAACGACAATTATTGAATTAATACTACAAAATATCAACTGTAGCCATTATTGAATCAATCATAAAAAATAGCAACGTAGCAATTATTGAGTCAATAAAATATCAATGCAGCAATTATTGAGTCAATAATATAAAATATCAACGTAGCAATTATTGAGTCAATAATATAAAATATCAACGTAGCAATTATTGAGTCAATAATATAAAATATTGAACAGTAATTACTGTAACAATAATTGAGTAATGGCTTCTCACGTAAGACTCAATAATTCGAAATACTGTGCAATACCGTGTGCTACTATGCAACACCGTGTATCACTGTATTTTAACCACCGGGTATTTCAACAGTACTAACGGTAACAACCACGCCGTTATTTTGTAAAAAGTTATTTCTGTCGCTTTCTATATCCGACAGTTATTCCATTGTGGGGGCCCACAAATAGCTGCGCCGTCATACGAATATTCCCCGACAACAAGAATATTCCACGACCAAACGAATATTCCCCGACAACAAGAATATTTTATAACCACTTGCTCATTTTAAAAATGTTTGCACATTTCACCCATAACTTTCGTATTTATCAAAACAACACCTTACTGTTTTGAAATAATATATAAAGAAAACTAAATCTTTATTCATAAAAGTTGGGGTCTTACAATTTCATTCTTCTGTCATCTCGCGCAATGCCCTTTTCGTCTTCCATAATTCCTCCAGGAGAAACACTTTAGTCCTTAAATCTTGAACTTTCGCAGATGCTTGACCTTCTTCGATTACTACTTTGCCTTTTTTTCCCATCTTCGATCTTCGTTTCTGACTCCAGCTTATTTTCTTTGGAATCTACCTCTTCCTCTTCATTTAGCTCCATCTCATGGTACTCGTCATGATCGCTTGCTAGATTTACCTCAGGTTCGTCTCTTAAAACTTCTTCAACTGACTCACTCTGAGCTAGCACCTCGACTAATGGCATTGGTGCAGCTGCTAACATCTCTGTAACCATATCATCATCTCCTGACATCCTACAATCAGTTTTCACTACTTAATTAGTACATCACCATTAAACAAAATCTATAAACACTAAGTGTCCACATATCTTACTATTGATGAATTTTCCCAATCCATCACTTAGAACTCTAAATGAGTTTTCTCTATCCTTCCTATGGTTATATTCCTAAGGCTTTCCCCCCTACCTAAGGTTTATAACCTACATCTTTGATACCAACTTGTGACACCCTCAAATCTGGGTTCCCTAACCTCAGGTTTGGTGCTCACGATCCATCGTACATATCACATCTAACTACCCATTCATTAATGAAAGACATCCTTCATTACATGTCCTTAATAAAAACATACTTTAAAACATAATTATATCGTCATCCCAGGTTAACTAACCTTGACATAACTTACATGTCCTTATCTATTCAAAAGGGTTACATAAAAAAATTACATAATGTAACTTAACAATTAAAAGTCAATACTAACTACTCCTGAGCTTTATCTATGTCTTTGTCCTTATTAAAACCTTGCTACCTCGTCCTTAGTTGAAATGTTTTTGATTTAAGAAAGGGTGAGCAACGAGTTTGCTCAGCAAGTTAAAGTATACAATAAAGGATATATATCATGAATAGAAGAGTCTAGTTTTTATGGAACTCAATCAATAATCAAAGGATTTCGAAGTAGCTGAAGAATAATTCATTTTCAATAACAAAACTTTCTTAAATATCAATGAGAATAACAAATCAAGGATGAAAGAGTAAAATTCTTTCAAAAATTCAATTATATTCAAGTGAATAAGAAGAATTAACAATACTGCAATAATATTCAATAAAGTGGGATATTCCCAGATTTCATGCTAAGTGATCACACAAGGATCATGAACTAGTGGAGGAATCATTAGTTATTAAAACTAAATTACCCCAGGAATATAAGTTAACCGTATTCTCTACAGTACATAAAGTGATCAGCTTCATTGTACTTTATATTATGCATAATACTTAATAATAGCGCATGGGTCGTTTTACGACAATAAAGTTTGTTCATCTCAGTCTTACATCAAAAGTTTGTACCACAACAATATGGTTTGGATGGCTTTTAAAAAAATATTATAATTTCAACATAGAATATCAATATTGATCTAGCCAAAATCAATGGCATAGATCTTCCAATAAATCAGTTCATAATAAATAGAACGTTCCATGTTTTAACAAATATTAATCTTGCCAAAACAATCAGCTGAGACATGACTTATAAACAGTTCAAATAATAGAACAAGAATCAATTGCACTACGTGCGAATAACAAAAATCAGTATAGATGTAAGTCAATTTAAGTCAGAAAAATCTCATTTTTGGACACAAGCTACTTTATCTCATATATTTTCATGTCCCAAAAGATTAGAATTTTTTCCAATAATTAAGTTGCCAAAATTGCCCCTAGAAGTTTTTGACAGATTGCTTTTTTAACTTTTTTAGATTTGGCATCCTTTGCTAAAATAAGTCCACCCAAAAATCTATAACACCTTTTAAGTGATTCTACTTGAAAAAGTTATAAGACTCACATATCTAACTCCAAAAATTGACCACACTCAAAAATTCAAAATATAATAGGCGATATGGTATTTTGAATTTTATGTTGCTTTTTCTCAAAATCTGATTTTTAACCTCTTGTGATTTCTAAGAAATCTTCCATATTCTCACATAATAAACAACATAACTCATCATATTACCTAAGTGAACCTCATATACTCATGGATCTAACATTATCCATGATCTAATTCATCAAATAATCAACAAACACAAGATTAAACGCAATCAAGGCTAAGAAAAATTATAGTTTTCTACTTTTAAAAAATCTAACACCTATTTCACACTTTAGATCTAACTTTTGATCCACAAAAAGATTAGAGCTAAACGTGAAACACTATTAAACACATAGATCTAAGGTTCTAAAGCTCAAGATCATAACTTTAAAAAAATCAAAACTCAAATCAAACCAAAAAGAAATTAGACTATATAAGTAGGGATTTCTTATACCTTAGCTTGTTTTACTTCCTTCTTCTCCCTAATTTTAGCTATGGAACTATAAATCTTAGCAAATCACTCCTTCTCTCTTTCCTTCTCTTGTCCGAACTCTCTTGCTCTCTCTCCCTCTCTCTTGCTTGGTTTGCTAAGTTAAGAAAAGAATGAGATGAAAGAGAAAATAAAAGGCTTTTGTGTGGCTTGGTAAAAATTGTATAGATATATTTTCGGTATTTCTAATTCTCCTCCAACACTCTTACTCTCTCTCTCTCTCTCTCTTAAATCATTAAAGTGTTGCTTGCAAGCTAAAGGTAACTTGCAATCTTAGTAAAAGTTGTTGGCCAAGTAAAGAAATGACACCTAAGGAGGTTAGGTGGAGTAGTTCACCAACTAAAGTAGAGCAATGATTAAATGCACTCCCTCTTTATCCTCTCCTCCAAATTTTTGGCCCTAAGGCCTTCTTGGGCTCAAGTTTCTTTTCTTTTTAAGGTCCAAATAGCTTACTTAATGTCTAATAAGTCCCCTCTCCCATTGGGCTAAAAGTTGGGCCACTCTTTTAATTCTTTGGGCTAGCAATTTTAATTGTTTGGGCTTGCAAATCAACATAGTTCCATACTATTAATTTATTTATCTTACCCTAATCATTTAGTTAGGGTTTCCTTACCCACATTAGTAATTTAATTCCTTACTCATATATCTTTAATTTCATAACCCAATTAGACTTGCTTTACATAGGTTATAAAATTAATTAATTGAGATGTATAAAATAAATCTCTTAAGATTAGTATATATTTTTAAATACTATTCTTCTCTTATATTTTAACCCATTAGGTTATTTAATTATCATACCTAATTTATGTATTAGGTTACCTAACTTTATTCTTAATTCTCTTTATATACAAAATAAATGTATACACATTGTATAGTATGTATTTATTTAATCACATACATCACTCATATAAGTCATAACATATTCCACTAGTGTATTAACTTACTAGCCCTAATTGGCTTAATAAGTTATAAACACTCACATATTCATATCAATAATTAATTACTTAAAGATTATAAATCTTTTTAATTTAATAATGAAGGGAAACATTCAAGCTATGTTAATTTCTAACATAATTTATATTACTCTTCCTTAAAAATGATTAAATATACATCTTAGTTAATAATTTAATTATGACGTCCACAAATTTGGGTTCCCTAACCTCGGGTTTGGTGCTCACGATCCATCATACATAATACATCGAACTACCCATTCTTTAATGAAATGCATCATTCACTACATTACTTAATATAATCTTATAACAATATCCCAGGTTAACTAATCTTAACATTACTTACACATCCTTAACTATTCAAAAGGTTTACAATTATTACTTTACATAAGGTAACATAACCATTAAAAGTTGACAATAACTACTCCTGAGCCTTGCCTTTGCCTTTATCCCTGTTAGAACCTTCTGCGACCTCGGCCTTAGCTGAAATATTTTATTTAAGCAAGGGTGAGCAACGAGTTTGCTGAGCAAGTTAAAGTATATAATAAATGATGTATATATCATGAATAGAAGAGTCTAGCTTCTATAGAACTTCAACAATAATCAATAGATTTTGAAGTAGCTGAATAATAATTCAATCTCAATAATAAAACTTTCTCAAATTTCATACTAAATAACATATCAGGGATGAAAGAGTAAAATTCTTTCAAATATTCAATAATATTCAATTGAATAAGAAGAATTAACAATACTGCAACAATATTCAATAAAGTGGGATATATCCAGATTTCATGCTGAGTGATCACCAAAAGGATCATGAACTAATAGAGGAATCATTAGTTATTAAAACTAAATTACCACAGGAATATAAGTTAGTTATAAAAACTAAACTATACTCCTCTGCAAGTACCTGGAGCGGCCAACTCCTTTGTACCCTATATTATGCATAATACTCACTAATAGTGCATAGGTCAATTTACGACAATAAAGTTTGTTCATCTCAGTCTTGCATCACGAGTCCGTACCACAACAATATGGTTTGGATTACTTTTAAAAAATACTATAATTTCAACATATAATATCAATATTGATCTAGCCAAAATCAATGGCATAAATCTTCCAATAATAAATCAGTTCATAAGATATAGAACGTTTCATGCTTTAACAAATATTAGTCTCACCAAAACAATTAGCTGAGACATGACTTATAAACAGTTCAAAAGCAAGAACAAGAATCAATTGCACTATGTGCTAACAACAATAATCATTATAGATGTGAATAACTAACAATAATTAGTCACTACCATTCTTGAAAAATAATAACTCAAGTTGAGTTAGGAAACTTGCCTGATTAGTTGACTACTGCTACGCAATTTAAGTTATCTTCTTTAGTAAGACCTATCATTAATAAGATCGATATCTTAATTGGCATCATATATCTTACTCATAATAACTTATCTAACATGTAAACATATAATCATTATTAGATAACACCATACGAATACACAAGTCTAAACCTAGCACACATCGAGTCTTTAATAGTAGTCAATATAGTATATTGAGTGGTTTCCCACAAACAACAAACAATTTAGTTTTCGCTTCATCTACACTATTTTCACAGTGAGTTAGATCGATTACTAATTCATAGATGCCTTCCCCATATGAAGGAGTCGTTTAGCCCAACTACTATACATCAACCATTAAAGAGTACGATTTATACTACCTTAGACTTAACACTACTATATCATACAACTTGTGAATTAATCTAGTACCCTAGATTCAAATAACTTGTTTCAAAACTTACTTAACTAATCTAGCAACCTGGATTCAGATTGAATTTAAATTTAGTAAACTATTTTCCAATCCAGCAGACTGGATTCAACTGGCCTCCAATCCAGCAAGCCTAGATTCAACTGTCATCCAATCCAGCAAGCCTGGATTCAACTAACATCTAATCCAGTAACCTGGATTATCTAACAGACCAATCCAGCATCCTGAATTATCTAAACATCTCATCCAGCAAGCCAGGATTCATTAATCCTTCAATCCAGCAAGCTGGATTCCCCCTTTTAACCAAATCATCTTATTATGTTTTTATCTTTTGTCCACACAAAAATACATGTATTCCATACACAAAAATAATTTTTCAGAAATTTTTCACTTTCCTTTAGTATTTTTCAGAAATCCATTTCTAGTTAATTCCTTAAGAAATTAGCTACCTCACGCTTAACTCCAGAAATTTTCAACTCTTGGCGGGATCTTACACATGTTAACATAAGCCTCAAGTTTAAATTTTGTGGCCATCAGAGTTATACAACTCCGGTTATAGTGATTTTCGTCAAAAAAAAATATAAATATTGAAATAGTCATAACTTGCTCATTTTAGGTTAGAATGAGCTCATTTTTGGACACAAGCTACTTTATCTCATATATTTTCATGTCCCAGAAGATTGGATTTTATTACATTAATTAAGTTGCCAAAATGTCCCTTACAATATTTGGACAGCCTACTTTTTCTACTTTTTAAGATTTTACTTCCTTTACTAAAATCAGTTCATACGAAAATCTACAACATATTTATTAGTGATTCCACTTGGATCTATTAGAAGACTTATATATATAACTCTAAAAATTGACCACACGCAAAAATTCAAAGTAGAACCAGAGATATGGTCGTTTCCATTTTATACTTCGTTTTCCCAAAAATTGATTTTTCAATCCTTTGTGTTTTTAAGAAATCTTCCATATCCGCACCTATTCACCAACATTATCCATCATTAAACATTATAAAATAAAATAATACCAAATATACTCATGGATCTATCATGATCCATGATCTATTTCACCAAAAAGCATCAAACACAAAATTAACACAATCAAAGCTAAGAAAAATTAGGTTTTCTATATTTTGAGCAACCTAATATCCATTTCATGTTTTAGATCCAACTTTTGATCCTTGTAAGTGTTAGATCTAAACATGAAACACTAATAAATATAAAGATCTATGGTTTTAATCCTTGAGATCAAAACTTTACACAAATCAAAAACCAAATCAAATTAAAAAGAAAACTAAACTATTAAAGTAGAAATCTTTTTGTTATACCTTTGCTTTCCTTCTCTCTTTTCTTTCTAAGCTTAGATTAGAGAACTATGAACTTTGATAAACTCACTCACTCTCCTAACCCCTCTTGTCCGTCCCCCTCTATTCTCTCTCTTGCTCTTGCTTTGTTTGCTTGCTAAGTTAAGGAAGAAATAAGATGAAAGAGAAAATGAAATGAATATACTTTGGTGGGTTAGTAAAAGTAAAGATATACAATGTATATCTCTTATCCTTATCTCCCAATCTCTTATTCTCCCTCTCTATCACATCATGATGGAGTTTACTTGCAAGCATAGCTAAAGATTGCTTGTTGGTTTGGTGAAATGATAAGTATAACACCAATTCTTGACACCTAGCAAGATTGGTTCACCTACTAAAGCAATGTAATGATTACATACACTCCCTTTTCCCTTCCTCTTTGTAATTTTTGGCCATGTGGGCCTTTTGGGCTCAAATTTGGTTTTCTTTTAAGCTCCATTTAGCTTACTAAAGATCCAATAAGCCCCCTTTCCCCTTGGGCTAAGAGTTGGGCCACTCATTAAATTCTTTGGGCTAGCAATTCTAATTCTTTGGGCTTGCATTTCAACATAGTTTGTACTTTTTAATTTTTATCCTTTCCTAATCATTTAGTTAGGTTTTCTTACACACATTTGTAAGTTAGTTCCTTACTCATATATATTTAATTTTATAACCCAATTAGACTTGATTTATTTAGGTTATAAAATTAATTAATTGAGATGTATAAAATAAATCTCTTAGGGTTAGTATATATTTTAAATACTAACATTATTCCATATAATTCATAACATATTTATCATTGTTGGTAAATTCTTTAAATACTCACTTACTCATATAATCATTTACTATAGATAATTCATATTAGTAATTAATTACTTAAAGATTATAAATCCTTTTAATATAATAATCAATGCTAACATTCAAGCTATGTTAATTTCTAACATAACTTATATTACTCTTCCTTGAAAATGATTAAGTATATATCTTCGTTAATAAATTAACTCTCTAGCTTAATTCACATATACACTTATATGATTCAAATACTTCCTTTAAAAAAAATTATTCGCAAAAATTACACATATGATCATGTGAAATTCTCGGTCCTTACAAAAATAATTTTTTAGAAATTTTTCAATTTCCTTTAGTATTTTTCAAAAATCCATTTCTAGTTAATTCCTTAAGAAATTAGCTACCTGGCGCTTAACTCCAAAAATTTCCAACTCTTGGCGGGAATTTACACATGTTAACGTGAACCTCCAGTTTAAATTTCGTGGCCATCGGAGTTATACAACTCCAGTTATATCGATTTTTGTCAAAAAAACGTAAATATTAAAATAGTCATAACTTGCTCATTTTAAGTCGGAATGAGCTCATTTTTGGACACAAGCTAATATCATATATTTTCATATCCCAAAGGATTGGATTTTATTACATTAATTACGTTGCTAAAATTGCCCTTACAATTTCCGGACAGCCTACTTTTTTGACTTTTTCAGATTTTGCTTCATTTACTAAAATCAGTCCATACGAAAATCTACAATATATTTTTTAGTGATTCCACTTGGATCTATTAGAAGACTTATATATATAACTCTAAAAATTGACCACACTAAAAAATTCAAAGTAGAACCAGAGATATGGTCATTTCCATTTCATACTTCATTTTCCCAAAAATTGATTTTTCAATCCTTTGTGTTTTTTACGAAATCTTCCATATCCTCACCTATTCACCAACATTATCCATCATTAAACATCATAAAATAAACTAATACCAAATATACTCATGGAACTATCATGATCCATGATCTATTTCACCAAAAAGCATCAAACACAAAATTAACACAATTAAAGCTAAGAAAAATTAGATTTTCTACATTTTGAGCAACCTAATATCCATTTCATATTTTAGATCCAACTTTTGATCCTTGAAAGTGTTAGATCTAAATATGAAACACTAATAAATATAAAGATCTAATGTTTTAAACCTTGAGATCAAAACTTTACACAAATCAAAAACAAAATCAAATCAAAAAGAAAACTAAACTATTAAAGTAGAAATCTTTTTGTTATACCTTTGCTTTCCTTCTTTCTTTTCTTCCTAAGCTTAGATTAGAGAACTATGAACTTTGAAAAACTCACTCACTCTCCTAACTCCTCTTGTCCGTCCCCCTCTATTCTCTCTCTTGCTCTTGCTTTGTTTGCTTGCTAAGTTAAGGAAGAAATAAGATGAAAGAGAAAATGAAATGAATATACTTTGGTGGGTTAGTAAAAGTAAAGATATACAATGTATATCTCTTATCCTTATCTCCCAATCTCTTATTCTCCCTCTCTCTCACATCATGATGGAGTTTAGTTGCAAGCATAGCTAAAGATTGCTTGTTAGTTTGGTGAAATGATAAGTATAACATCAATGCTTGACACCTAGCAAGAGTGGTTCACTACTAAAGCAATGTAATGATTACATACACTCCTTTTTCCCTTCCTTTTTGTAATTTTCGGCCATGAAGGCCTTTTAGGCCCAAATTTGGTTTTCTTTTAAGCTCCATTTAGCTTACTAAAGATCCAATAAGCCCCCTTTCCCATTGGGCTAATAGTTGGGCCACTCACTAAATTCTTTGGGCTAGTAATTCTAATTCTTTGGGCTTGCAATTCAACAAAGTTTATACTTTTTAATTTTTATCCTCTCCTAATCATTTAGTTAGGTTTTCTTACACACATTTGTAAGTTAGTTCTTACTCATATATCTTTAATTTCATAACCCAATTAGACTTACTTTACTTAAGTTATAAAATTAATTAATTGAGATGTATAAAATAAATCTCTTAGGGTTAGTATATATTTTAAATACTAATATTATTCCATATAATTCATAACACATTTATCATTGTTGGTAAATTCTTTAAATACTCACTTACTCATATAATCATTCACTATAGATAATTCATAGTAGTAATTAATTACTTAAAGATTATAAATCCTTTTAATATAATAATCAAGACTAACATTCAAGCTATGTTAATTTCTAACATAACTTATATTACTCTTCCTTGAAAATGATTATGTATATATCTTAGTTAATAAATTAACTCTCAAGCTTAATTCACATATACACTTATATGATTCAAATACTTTTTTTAAAAAAAAAATTTATTCGTAAAAATTACACATATGATCATGTGAAATTCTCGGTCCTTATATTAACTATCTAGCTTCACCCACATATACACTTATATGGTTCAAGTATTTTCTAAAAAAAAATTTATTCGTAAAAATTACACTTATAATCATGTGAAATTCTCGGTCCTTATAATAGGTCAGCCCCGATAACATCCCGGGAGGTCAAATCAACTTTGGAGACCAGCCCGAAGCTTCACATCATCTCTAGAGACAAACCTGGATGGACCAAGTCAGTCTCAGAAACAACCCTGAGGACAAACAAAATCGGCTAGGATCCAAACCTCGGAGGCAACCCCGAAAAGTCAGCCGAAGGCCATGCCAGCACTAAAGGTAACCCCGGGAGGGGAAAAATGGTCATCATGCCAAATTGAAGCCGATTCGATCAAACTTAAGCTGAATTGATGCCACCAAGGTTAGAAAGAACCATAACGGTGATCCCGAGTGGAAACAGCGCAAGACAGCTCAACGAACAAACTGCGGGGAAATGAAAACCTGGTTACGAACCCGTCTTCTTGAACTTAGAAATTTTTTACTCCCATGTCATTGCGACACTCTTGATGAGGGCTTTCCGAAAAGGTATAGCACACCTCAAACGGACGCTCCGATCAAAAGTTAGAAAACTTCGAATCTTACCTCGCGTTGCTCGGAGTGCGCGTACTTCGAGATGAAAAAACCCGCCACATGGGCCCTGCCACATGGAGTCGCAGGTAGACCCGCGGCTGCCGCGGGTAGACCCGCTTCCACCGGATCTATAAATAAAGGTGCACCACCAGCTCATTTCATAATTGAAAAACGCTCTGAACCTCTGCCCGCTTCATTTCTCAGCTCTATTCTTGTACTCCAAACCCAAATTTTATCACTCTAACACGTAAATATACTCATATACTACCACATATCAAAAACTGAGCGGTAGAATCGGACGTTTAAAGCCTACAATTGGCAGAAAGCCTGTGTAGCAGTCCATTGTGAGTATTTTTACGATCAGAAAGTTCATACTACTTCATTGCGCATTTATACACTTGCACGTTAAGTTTCGTTTTCTGATTATGCTCGGAACTCAGTTCCGTGGTCGTTTTTGCTTACGTTTTCGTACATTTTAGTACATAAACATGGTTTCTGGCATTTCCACATCTCGGATCGTCTATCCGTCGCTTTTAACAGCTTATATATATATATATATATATATATATATATATATATATATATAAAAGTGACACAAAAGGACGGTTCCTTTTACTGATCATTAAAAGGACGGTTGTTATATATATATAATACATATACGGTTATTTGAATCAAGATTTCAAAAGGCTTCCTGGATCATTGTCAAGTTACTTATATATATATACGATTAATATTATAATATATATATATATATATATATATATATATAATATTCTTAATAATTTTATAATCAAAATAAAGAGTTTATTTTAATCTTGAAATGGGATTTCATGCAATTTAAAATTGCCCATTAAATGATACTCATATATATATGGAATGTTTTAATTCATGAGATGAATATTTATTTATTGATGCATATGATGATATGTATGAAAATAAATGGGGTTGATTATGGACTATTGACCAATGTGATTGGATTTTATTTTAGTTGAATACTTGAATGAATGGGTTTTATTAAATGGGGTCTGCGTACCTCGTCTTCTCTAGTTTTTTCTTGATGTAAAATTTTATCTCCCTCCTATGTACTTCCCCTTGACTGCTGATCAAGGTTTCTATTTAAATTAAATAGTTTATGTGACAGAAATAGTTAGAATTATCTTGAAGAAATTAGAGGCCAAGGAGCAAGAAGCAAGGAGCGCGTGAAGACCCGTTTGTAATGGAACACGGGTTTAAATGTAATAGTTACGTTTAAATTTAAATTCTTGCACTCCTAGGTTTGACCTTTTGGTTCACTTGGTGGCTCAAGTGAACTAAACTAGAATAAAAGTCCATAATAAATCCGGGTATAATATAGTATTCTATATGGGCATGCTAGTATTATATATATTATATTTTATGTAAACATGTTTTGCATGTTTAATAAAATGACGCGTATTTTATATATATATATGTGTGTGTGTGTGTGTGTGTGCATGCGCGCTAAACAAGATGTGACAAATAATAATAAACCTCTCAAAGAAATCATATTAAGTCTAAAGCGTTCAATGATATTTGGAATATCGAACGTCGCCTTCTATAGCATGATAAATTAATAGAGTATTAAATATTTAATATGAGTTTGTTGTGCACACACAAGAAAAGTATTAAGTATTTAAGATATTAATTTAATCGTATTTGATGCTTATAAAGAAAAGTGAACAATATTGTTTTGTTGTGCACACACAAGGACAATATTTTTCTTTTTGAATATATAAAGTGCTAGGTTGGACTTAACTTAAATCATTTTAGTTCGGATGTGTACACACTTGACCATTATGATCTAAGAGACAGAATACAAGGAGTTACATGTTAATGTAATTGACAAGAGTTGTCTTTCTATTTATTTATACATGGTTTGTTGTGCACACACAAGGCTATATACATTTGAAATGGGATCCTTAATCTCACTAGCAAATCTTTAATTAGATATTGCCGAACTATATATATGAGGGTAATATAGTTTGAAGAAAATAGTGGGAGATAGCAATTTAAAATAAGACCTAATTTATTTCGGTATATAAAATTAATTAAATGAATGTTTGCTAAAATATAGTTTTTTCACATACAGAAATTTAAAAAATATCGAAATCACTAATTTCACTACATAGCATACTTGATGCTAACAAACTGACCGGACCGAATTACACAGACTGGTTAAGGAACTAGAGAATAGTTCTCACTGCTAAAAAGATTTCTTATGTCCTAAATTCACCTGTCCATGGAACTGTTCAGCAACAGCCTCTAAGGAAGAGATCGTCACCATTGTAAAGTGGCAAAATGATGCATCTTGGGCTCATTGCATCATACTCGCATCCATAAATAACGCGCTTCAGCGTCGGTATGAAAACATGGATGCTCCTAGTATGTTTCTTCACCTCAAGGAGTTGTATGGTGAACAAAGTAGGACTGCTAGATATGAAATATCTAAGGAGCTCTTCCGATCTCGGATGTCCGAGGGCACTGCCGTTGAGACACATGTCCTAAGGGTGATCAATCTGATTGAACGCCTTAGACAGCTTGGGTTAGTCATGGATGGGGAGTTGAGTCAAGACTTGGCCTTGCAGTCACTCCTTGAGACCTTCTCGCAGTTCGTTGTTAATTTCCACATGAATAAGTTAGATGTCAGCTTGCCTAAATTACTTAATATGTTGAAATCTGCAGAAGGTCACTTCCCATCCAAGAAAAACCATGTCTTAATGGTGGATAATTCTTCCAAGAGTTGGAAGAGGCCCAAGGTATATTCTGAAAGGAAGAAATCTAAGAAGGCTAAAGGCAAGGCGAAAGTGAAGGATAAAAAAAACCTGATCCAGCTAGCATAGGAATGTGCTTTCATTGCAACGAGTCGAGTCATTGGAAGAGGAACTGCAAGAAGTTTCTGGCAGAGAAGAAGCTTGGAGAAGCTTTGACTTCCAATCAAGATTTGTTCATGATTGAAATTAATTTTTCTGAAAGTCAAAATTCTACTTGGGTATTGGAAATCTGCTGTGGTTCTCACATATGTAGAGAAGAAGCTTGGAGAAGCTTTGACTTCCAATCAAGATTTGTTCATGATTGAAATTAATTTTTCTGAAAGTCAAAATTCTACTTGGGTATTGGAAATCGGCTGTGGTTCTCACATATGTAATAGTGTGCAGGGACTGGTCAGAAGTAGAAAGCTGAAAAACGATGAGGTTGTCCTACGAGTGGGAAATGGAGCAAAGGTTGTTGTATTATCTGTAGGCACTTATTGTTTAGCACTGTCTACGGGAAAGTCCACTTATTTAAACAATTGTTATTTTGTTCTGAATATCATTAAAAACACTATTTCAAATTCTGTATTAGATATGGATGGATTTGAATTTATAATAAAGAACAACAGTTGTTCTATTTATAAAAATAATGTTTTATATGGTGTTGGTAATTTGCGAAATGGACTTTATATACTTGACTTGTATGAAAATATATTTCAAATAGAACAAACTAAGAAAAGGAAAAGAGATTATGTTAATTATACCGATATGTGGCACGGTAGACTCGGTCATATCAATGAAACAAGATTATCCAAGTTGCATAAGGATGGGCTCTTGGAGCTATTCGATTATGAATCATATCCAACTTGTGAATCTTGTCTAATGGGTAAAATGACTAAATCTCCTTTTAGTGGAAAAGGAGAAAGCGTTACAGAGTTGTTAGCGTTGGTTCACACAGACATTTGTGGACCTATGACAACGAATGCACGGGGTGGGTATTCTTATTTTATTACTTTCACTGATGATCACTCAAGATTTGGATATGTGTATTTAATGAAATACAAATCTTAATCATTTGAAAAGTTCAAAGAGTTCAGAAGTGAAGTAGAGAAAAAAAACGGGCAAGAGTATTAAGATTCTTCGATCAGATCGAGGTGGAGAATACTTAAGCGGTGAGTTTCTCAATTGTCTCAAAGATAATGGTATAATCTCACAATGGACTCCACCAGGTACACCACAGTTAAATGGAGTATTTGAAAGGAGAAATCGAATATTGTTGGACATGGTTCATTACATGATGAGTTTTATTCCAATTTCATTTTGAGGACATGCCCTAGAAACGACTACATATCTACTAAATAAGGTCCCCTCAAAATCTGTCCTTAAGACTCCATATTAGATATGAACAGGGAGGAAACCTAGTCTTAAGCATGTTAAGATTTGGGGATGTCCAGCTTATGTGAAAAGGTTTCAAAATGATAATCTTGCGACAAGATCTTATAAGTGCACGTTTGTGGGATATCCTAAATAAAGTTTGGGATACTATTTCTACAATCCTACTAAGCAAAAGGTGTTTGTTGCGAAACACGCTGCCTTCTTGGAAAAGGAGTTTACCCTTGAAGGGGCTAGTGGGAGGAAAATAGATATTGAAGAAATTCAAGAACCACAAACTATTACAAATCAATTGGATGAACCTGTCCAAGTAGAGACACCTACTGTACAACACCCTATTCATAAATCTAGAAGAGTACCGAAGATATCTGAAAGGTATGAATTTGTCTTAGAGGATGACGATGAGGTACACATCATGAATGATAATGATCCATTGAATTATGAACAGACTATGAGTAATTAAGACTCAAAGAAATGGTAGATGACCATAAAATCTAAAATGGATCTTTGAAGCAATGCAAAAGACCTTTTGGATTTTACTTGTGATTGCAGCTTATTATTACTAGATCTGGCAAAATAGACGTGGAGACGCCCTTTCTCAAATATACATTATTAGAGGAGAATGTTGTTGGGTTTGTATGTAACGCATACATGCAATCAAATTACACAATAAAGGGCGAAAACGTGATAAATTAGGTTTTAAAAATTTTATACAAACCATCACCATGATCATGCTTTGTGTTCAATTATTAATAACAGAAAAGTAAGGATAAATCAAAATCATACCCTTGTAGAAACTAGCTTCCACATGTACGAGTTCTACTACATACTCTTCGTCATCTCCTTGAATCTTCTGTATTGGATCCTTCCTTTGATCAACGTTAGCCACCTAAGTATTTGACTTCTACAGGTGATCCACCAAGGAAGAGGAATTACTCAAGAAGATGGGTGGTTAGCTAAACCCTATTTTCTATTCTCTATAGAAAAAGAGTACTCTCCAACTCTTGGAGTTACGTATGTTTAATAACTGATATAAGACTCTTCTTATATAGATATTGGTTAACCCTACTAATCTAATTAGAATTGGGTTTTATTTAATTAATTAATTAAACTCTTATATTTAATTAGGCTTCCCAACATATTGGGATTAATTAATTAAACTCCTTTAATTAATTTGCCTCCTAATCTCATTAAGAATAAGTGAGAGTACTAATATTAACATAATTTCTAAACTCCTTTAGAATTAAAATAATAAAAAATATAATAAAATTAATAAGACTCCTCTTAATAATTTATATTTAATATTTTCAAAATATTAAATAATAAACATTAAGCTATTTAATTTATTCTATCACCATTGATTAAATTAATTACACTTAATGCATTATTACGATTATGTCATTACCTTCTTAAATAATTATTCTTCCTGTTATGGTGTGACCCTTTAAGTTCTCCATATTAAACCGGTTGTAAATAAATCAATTAGAACAATTCTAATCTTATTTGAATAAATAAATTAAACTAATAATTTATTTAAATAAATAATATTTATTCTACAATAAGGATAAGTCTCCCAGCGATCAACGACTTTCCAAATAATATAGATTTTAACATTAATCAAAAAAGAACCTATGAGTAAATAGTTACCGTACAATTCAATCCTTCCACTATACAATGTCCCAATTAAATATAAGACATGGATTTACTGTCAAGTCTTATTTTATTTAATTATATATATTTTGATTAGAAAATGCACAACTCCAAATAATGCAAATTAGAAACTCCTTTCTAATTTCATTCTGCCTTGACCAAGGACTACTGGTTTGTCATTTAACGAATCACATAGGACATATCTCTTCTTTTACTAGAAGTGGTAGATTCTTTATTGATCATTCATTATCTCCATATGTAACTCATTATACCCAAGCATACCCTTTGATATACCCTTAGGGTCTTTAAGGAATAAGTCAAAGTATAATTCATTACACACAAGATACTATGATGCTCTCAAGTCCAAGGATCACTTGTACTACTATCACATTAGGAATTTCTATTGACAGGCGAGTAAAACTCCATTAGGTATTCCATAGCGAGTCACGTTCAGTGAACTTATTCTCCAATAAACACCTGCATACTTGCTTTAGTGTCTCCACACAGATGATCATGAGATCAATCATCCTCATCTAATGAGCAATCAACATATGTACCAATCTATCTGTATTTACTAATCTCCTTTTTAGTAATCCCACGATTGGGAACTATTTTAGTTTTTAAGCTTTCTAAGAATTTAGATCTCATTAGCATAATCAACATCATGATTCTAAAAGTATTGCTTAAAACTATTGGTTATTTATATATTATAAAAATAGCATCATGTAGATAATTAAATGCCTTTAATAAGTGAATACTTTTATTAATAAATAAATAAGATCGCTTACAAAGTATATGCTTTATCATCATACGTGATTGACTTGTATGCATAACTACTTTCAATCTCCCACTTGCACTAAAGCCAATCACCATGGTACCTAATACCCATCTTCTCTAAGTGAGGATCAAATTGTTGTTAGGTTAAAACTGTAGTAAATGGATCTGCAATGTTGTCTTGAGAGTCTACACGCTCCAAGGTAACGTCTCCTCTTTCAATAACCTCATTGATAAAGTGAAATCGCCGCAAGTTTGGATTTTTGATGAGACCTGGGTTCCTTAGCCTGTGCAACCGCTCCGGTGTTGTCACAATATAAAGGGACTGCTCCTCCAATGCTAGGAACCACACTAAGTTCTGTTATGAACTTCTTCATCCAAACAGCTTCCTTTACAGCTTCACTTGTAGCTATATACTATTACTCTGTCATTGAATCAGCAACTGTTTTCTGCTTGGAACTCTTCCAACTCACTGCGCCTCCGTTTAAGGTAAATACATACCCCGAAATAGATTTACTGTCATCTTGGTCTGTTTGAAAACTTGAGTCCATGAAGCCCTCGAGTTTTAATTCAGACCCACCGTAGACAAGAAATACATCCTTAGTCCTTCGTAAGTACTTTAGGATATTTTTCACTGCCTTCTAGTGCTCTTCTCTGGGATTCGACTGATATCTGCATGTTACAGTAAATGCATGAGCGACATCTGGTCTAGTACATATTATACCGTACATAATAGATCCTATTGCTGAAGCATAAGGGATCTTACTCATACGATCTCTCTCCTCAGGTGTCTTTGGGGCCTGTTTCTTGAAGAGATTTATTCTATGGCTCTTCGGCATGAGACCTCTTTTGGAATCTTCCATGCTAAACCTCTTTAGCATGGTATCACTGTACGTTCCTTGGGATAAGCCAAGCATCTTTTTAGATCTATCTCTATAGATCTTTATCCCCAAAATATAGGATGATTCTCCCAAGTCCTTCATGGAGAAGTGTTTAGATAACCAGATTTTAATCGATTGTAGCATAGGAATGTTATTCCCTATCAATAATATATCATCAACATATAATACAAGAAATGAGACAGCGCTCCCACTAACCTTCTTGTACACAATGTTTCATCCTCATTTTTGATAAAATCAAACTCTTTGATTGTCTCATCAAAATAGATGTTCCATCTATGAGAAGCTTGCTTCAATCAATAAATAGATCGTTGCAGCTTACAGACTTGATTTGTTCCAACCTTTGAAACAAATCTCTCTAGCTGTGTCATATACACATCCTCCTCAAATTTCCCATTGAGGAAGGCCGTTTCATGTCCATCTGCCAGATTTCATAATCGTTATAAGTTACAATCGCAAGCAAAATCCGAATGGACTTGAGCATTGCTACCGGTGAGAAGGTTTCATCAAAGTTAAATCCTTGTCTCTGTTTGAAACATTTTGTAATCAGTCAGGCCTTATAGGTCTCTACCTTGCCGTCCGCTCCAATCTTTCTTTTAAAGACCCATTTACACCTAATAAGCTTAATGCCTTCAGGTGGTGAAACCAAAGTCCATACTTGGTTTTCATCCATGGAGTCCATCTCGAATTTCATGGCTTCAAGCCATTTTCCTGAGTCTTTATTACTCATAGCCTATTCTAAATTTAATGGATCATCATTATTCATGACGTTTACCTCATCGTCATCCTCAATAACGAATCCATACCTATCAGGTATCTTTGGTACTCTTCCATATTTATGAATAGGGTGTTGTACAGAAGGTGTCTCTACTTAAACAATTTCATCCACTTGATCTGTAGTGATTTGTGGTTCTTGAACTTCTTCAAGATCTATTTTTCTCCCACTAGCCCCTTCAAGAATAAATTCATTTTCCAAGAAGGCAACGTGTTTCGCAACAAACACCTTTTGCTCAGTGGAATTGTAGAAATAGTATCCCAAACTTTCTTTAGGATGTCCCACAAACGTGCATTTATCAGATCTTGTCCCAAGCTGGACATCCCCAAATCTTAACATGCTTAAGACCAGGTTTCCTCCCTGTCCACATCTCATTAGGAGTCTTGGGGATGAATTTTGAGGAGACCTTATTTAGTAGACTACAGCCGCTTCTAGGGTATAACCCCAGAATGATACTGGAAGATCAGTAAAACTCATCATTGATCGAACCATGTCCAACAATGTTCGATTTCTCCTTTCAGATACTCCATTTAATTGTGGTGTACCTGATGGATCCATTGTAAGATTATACCATTTTCTTTGAGACAATCGAGAAACTCACCGCTTAAGTATTCACCACCTTGATCTGATCAAAAAATCTTAATCCTTTTGCTAGTTTTGTTTCTCTACTTTACTTCTGAACTCTTTGAACTTTTCAAACGATTCAGTTTTGTATTTCATTAAATACACATATCCATATCTTAAGTGATTATCAGTGAAAGTAATAAAATAAGAATACCCTCCCCTTGCATTCGTTGTCATAGGTCCACAAACGTCTGTGTGAACCAACGCTAACAAATCTGTAACTCTTTTTTCTTTTCCACTAAAAGGAGATTTATTCATTTTACCCATGAGACAAGGTTCACAAGTTAGATATGATTCATAATCGGATAGCTCTAAGAGCCCATTCTTATGCAACTTGGATAATATTGTTTCATTGGTATGACCGAGTCTACAGTGCTATATATAGGTATAATTAACATCATCTCTTTTCCTTTTCTTAGTTTGTTCTATTTGAAATATATTTTAATGCAAATCAAGTATATAAAGTCTATTTCGCAGATTACCAATACCATATAAAACATTGCCTTTATAAATAGAACAACTGTTGTTCTTTATTATAATGTCAAATCCTTCCATATCTAATTTCGGAAATAGAAATAATGTTTCTAATGATATTCGGAATAAAATAACAATTATTTAAATAAATGGACTTGCCCATAGGCATTGCTAAACAATAAGTGCCTACAGCCAATGCAACAACCTTTACTCTATTTTCCACCCGTTGGACGACATCATCCTTGTTTAGCTTTCTACTTCTGACCAGTCCCTGCACAGTATTACATATGTGAGAACCACAGCCAGTATCCAATACCCAAGTAGAATTTTGACTTTCTAAAAAATTAATTTCAATTATAAACAAACCTTTATTAGAAGTCAAAGCTTCTCCAAGCTTCTTCTCTGCTATAAACTGCTTGCAGTTCCTTTTCTAGTGACCCGGCTCGTTGCAATGGAAGTACATTCCTTTGCTAGCTGGATCAGGTTTTTTTTGTTTCTTCATGTTCACCTTGCCCTTAGCCTTCTTAGATTTCTTCTTTTCAGAAGACACCTTGGGCCTCTTCCTTTTCTTGGAAGAATCCACCATTAAGACATGGTTCTTCTTGGATGGGAAGTGACCTTCTGCAGTTTTCAACATGTTAAGTAATTCAGGCAAGCTGACATCTAACTTATTCATGTGGAAATTAACAATGAACTGCGAGAAGGTCTCAGGGAGTGACTGCAAGATTAAATCTTGACTCAACTCCCCATCCATGACGAACTAAAGCTGTTCGAGGCGTTCAATCAGATTGATCACCCTAAGGACATGAGTCTCAACGGCAGTGCCCTCGGTCATTCGAGATCGGAAGAGCTCCCTAGATTCTCATATCTTTCAGTCTTACTTTGTTCACCATACAACTCCTTGAGGTGAAGTAACATAGTAGGAGCGTCCATGTTTTCATGCTAACACTGAAACTCATTATTCGTGGATGCGAGCATGATGCATTGAGGCACAGATGCATCATCTTACCACTTAACAATAGTGGCAATCTCTTCCTCAAAGGCTTATTCTGGAATAGTTCCAGGGATAGGTGAATTTAGAACATAAGAAATCTTTTCAGCATTAAGAACTATTCTCAGATTCCTTAACCAGCCCGTGTAATTCGGTCTGGTCAGTTTGTTAGCATCAAGTATTCTACGCATTGAAATTAGTGATTTTGACATTTTTAAATTTCTACATGTGAAAAGACAATATTTTAGCAGACATACATTTAATTAATTTTACATACCAAAATAAATTCAGGTCTTATTTTATATTGGTATCTCCCGCTATTTTCTTCAAACTATATTACCCTCACTTATATAGTTCGGCAACATCTAATTAAATATTGGCTAGTGAGATTAAGGATCTCATTTCAAATGTATATAGCCTTGTGTGTGCACAATAAACGATATATAAATAAATATATAGACAACTCTTGTCAATCACATCAACATGTGACTCCTTGTATTCTGCCTCTTAGATCATAATGGTCAAATGTGTGCACATCCGAACTAAAATAATTTAAGTTAAGTCCAACCTAGCACTCCATATATTGAAAAAAAAATTATTGTCCTTGTGTGTGCACAACAAAATAATATTGTTCAATTTTCTTTATAAGCATCAAATGTGATTAAAGTAATATTTTAAATACGCAATACTCACCTTGTGTGTGCACAACAAACTCGTATTAAATATTTAATACTATATTAATTTATCATGCTAGAAGGTGACGTTCGATATTCCAAATATGTTTGAACGCTTTAGACTTAAAATAATTTCTTTTAGGGGCTTTTTATTATTTGTCTCATCTTATTTAGCGTGCATGCTCATATATATATAAAATACACGTCATTTTATTAAACATGCGAAGTATGTTTGCTTAAAATATAATATATATAATACTTAGCATGCACATATAGAATATTATATTCTACCCGGATTGATTATGGACTTTTATTCTAGTTTGGTTCACAAGAGCTACCAAGTGACCCACAATGTCAAACCTAAAGGTTCAAGAATTTAAATTTAAATGTAACTATTACATTTAAACCCAGGCTCCATACAAACGGATTTTCACGCGCTCCTTCCTCCTTGGTCTCCAATTTCTTCAAGAAAATTCTAACTATTTCTATTACATAAACTATTTCAATAAATAGAAACATTGATCAGCAGTCAAGAGAAAGTACATAGGAGGGAGATAGAATTTTACATCAAGAAAAAAATCATAGAAGACGAGGTACGCAGACCCCATTTAATAAAACTCATTCATTCAAGCATTCAACTAAAATAAAATCCAATCACATTGGTCAATAGTCCATAATCAACCCCATTTGTATTCATACACATCAACATATGCATCCATAAATAATCATTCATCACATGAATAATAAAACCATTCCATATATAGATCGATGTCATTTAATGGACAAAAGTTTTGCTAAATTTTATTTTGAAACAAAATAAACTTTTTATTTTAATCAAAAACCAAAATCCAAATTAAACTCCTTTAATTTTAAGCAATATGAAATCATATTTCAGATAAAATAAACATCTTTATTTTAAACTTTTATCAATTGAATAAACCATTTACTTAATTGAAGAAAAACAAAAAAATTAAAATCTGCAGGGTGGCGCGCCCGCGCCCAGAATGGACGCGGCGCAGCCGCGCTGTACACTGGTCCTGTTATACAAACTGCGCACCCACGCCCAAAATGAACTGAGACGTGGCGTGGCCGCGCTATGCACTGGTTTTGGTTTTGCAGCAGGCGCGCCAGCGCCTAGAATGAACTAGGACGCGGCACGGCCGTTCTGTTCATCGCATAATCTACATAATTCGATTTTTGTCCAAAAAATTTGATCCAAGCTTACATCAATTCATACATGGAATCATAAAATTGATAATTAGCACAAAAGTACGCTCGGATACCACTGTTGGGTTTGTATGTAACGCATACATGCAATCAAATTACACAATAAAAGGCGAAAGCGCGATAAATTAGGTTTTAAAAATTTTATACAAACCCACACCATGATCATGTTTTGTGCTCAATTATCAATAAAAGAAAAGTAAGGATAAATCAGAATCATACCCTTGTAGAAACTAGCTCCCACAGGTACGAGTTCTACTCCTTGCTCTTTGTGATCTCCTTGAATCTCCTGTATTGGCTCCTTCCTTTGATCAACGTTAGCCACCCAAGTGTTTGGCCTCTAGAGGTGATCCACCAAGGAAGAGAAATTACTCAAGAAGATGGGTGGTTGGCTAAACCCTGTTTCCTATTCTCTTTGAAAAATAGTACTCTCCAACTCTTGGAATTACGTATGTTTAATATCTGATATAAAACTCCTCTTATATAGATATTGATTAACTGTGACGCCCCCAAATTCGAGTTTCCTAACCTCGGGCTTGGTGCTCATGATCCATCATACATATCACATCTAACTACCCATTCATTAATGAAAAACATCATTCATTACATATTTTTAATAAAAACAGACTTCAAAACATACTTATATCGTTATCCCAGGTTAACTAACCTTAATATAACTTACATACCCTTATATATTCAAAAGGTTTACATAATTAATTTACATAATGTAACATGACTATTAAAAATTGACAATAACTACTTCTGAGCCTTGCCTTTGCCTTTGTCCCTGTTAGAATCTTCTGTTACCTCGGCCTTAGCTGAAATATTTTATTTAAGCAAGGGTGAGCAACGAGTTTGCTCAGCAAGTTAAAGTATACAATAAATGATATATATCATGAATAGAAGAGTCTAGCTTCTATAGAACTTCAACAATAGTCAAAGGGTTTTGAAGTAGCTGAAGAATAATTCCATCTCAATAATAATACTTTCTCAAATTTTATATTGAATGACATATCAAGGATGAAAGATTAAAATTCTTTCAAAGATTCAATAATATTCAAGTGAATAAGAAGAATTAACAATACTGCAATAATATTCAATAAAGTGGAATATTCCCAGATTTCATGTTGAGTGATCACAAAAGGATCATGAACTAATAGAGGAATTATTAGTTTTTAAAACTAAATTACCTCAGGAATATAAGTTAGTTATAAAAACTAAACTATACTCCTCTGCAAGTACCTGGAGCGGCCAACTCCTTTGTACCTTATATTATGCATAATACTCAATAATAGCGCATAGGTCGTTTTACGACAATAAAGTTTGTTCATCTCAGTCTTACATCATGAGTCTATACCACAACAATATGGTTTGGATTACTTTTAAAAAAATACTATGATTTCAATATATAATATCAATATTTATCTAGCCGAAATCAATGGCATAGATCTTCCAATAGTAAATCTGTTCATAATAAATAGAACGTTTAATGTTTTAACAAATATTTATAGGGTTTGTACGTGGCGCGATCATACAATCAAATCACATAAATAAGGGCGGAAATGCAAAAAATTAGGTTTTCAAAAATTTATACTAACCCATAACCATGATCATTCTTGTGCATCAATTATCAGTCAATATAAAAGGAGAAAAACAGAATTATACCTTTGAAGATCCAAGCTTTCTCAGGTACTAGTTCTACTCCTTTGCTTCCTTTGATTCCTCTGTAGTGGCTCCTTCTCTTGATCAATGTCAGCAACCCAAATGTTTGGCCTCTAATGGTGATCCACCAAGGAAGATGAACAACTTAGGAAGATGGGTTATTGGCTTAACCCTTGTTTCTATCTCTATAGAATATGTGTACTCCCAACCCTTGGAAAAATTCACGTACCTTATTTCTTATATAAGACTCTTATATAGATATTAGGTTAACCCTCCTAATCCAATTAGAATAGGATTTTATTTAATTAATTAATTAAACACTTTTAATTAATTTATATCCTAATCTTATTAGGATTGAGAGAGAGTACTGATATTATATTAATTCCTAAACTCCTTTAGAATTAAAATAATAATAATAATAATAATAATAATAATATTAATAAGACTCCTCTTATTAATTTATATTTAATATTTCTAAAATATTAAATAATAAACATTAAGCTATTTAATTTATTCTATCACCATAGATTAAATTAATTACACTTAATGCATTATTACTATCATGCCATTTTCTTCTTAAATAATTCTTCTTCCTTTTATGGTGTGACCCTTTAGGTTCTCCATATTAAATCGGTTGTGAATAAATCAATTAAAAAAATTCTAATCTTATTTAAATAAATAAATAAAACTAATAATCTATTTCAATAAATAACATTTATTCTACAATAGGGATAAGCCTCCCTAGCAATCAACGACTTTTCAGATAATATAGATTTCAACATTAATCATAAAAGAACCTGTGAGTTAATAGTTACCGTACAATTCAATCCTTCCACCATACAATGTCCCAATTAAATATAAGACATGGATTTACTGTCAAGTCTTAATTTATTTAATCATATGTATTTCGATTAGAAAACGCACAACTCCAAATAATGCAAATTAGAAACCTCTTTCTAATTTCATTCCACCTTGGCCAAGGATTGCTGGGTTGTCATTTAACGAATCACATAGGATATATCTCCTCTTTTACTAGAGGTGGTAGATTCTTTATTGATCATATATTATCTCCATATGTAACTCATTATACCCCAAACATACCCTATATATGCCTTAAAAGGCCTTAAGGAATAAGTCAAAGTATAATTTGTTACATACAAGATACTATGATGATCTGAAGTCCAAGGATCACTTGTACTACTATCACATTAGGAATTCCTATTGACAGACGAGTAAAACTCTATTAGGTATTCCGTAGCGAGTCACGTTCAGTGAACTTATTCTCCAATAAGTAACTACATACTTACTTTAGTGTCTCTACACAAATGACCATGAGACCAGTCATCCTCATCCAATGAGCAAGCAACATATATACCAATCTATTCGGATTTTCTAATCCCTATTTTAGTAATCCCACGATTGGGAACTATTTTAGTTTTTAAGCTTTCTAAAAATTTAGATCTCATTAGCATGATCTCATCATGATTCTAAAAGCATTGCTTTAAAACTATGGGTTATTTACATATTATAAAAACAGCACCATGTAGATAATTAAATGCCTTTAATAAATATTTTATTAATAAATAAATAAGATTGTTTACAAAGTATGTGCTTTATCATCATACATGATTGGCTTGTATGCACACTATTATCAATCTCCCACTTACACTAAAACCAATCGCCATGGTATCTCATACCCATCTTCTCTAAGTGACGATCAAACTGCTGTTGTGTTAGAACTTTAGTAAATGGATCTGCAATGTTGTCTTGAGAGTCTACACGCTCCAAGGTGACGTCTCCTCTTTCAATGATCTCCCTGATCAAGTGAAATCGCCGCAACACGTGTTTGGATTTCTGATGAGACCTGGGTTCCTTAGCCTGTGCAACCGCTCTGGTGTTGTCACAGTATACAGGAACTGCTTCTCCAATACTAGGAACCACACCAAGTTCAGTTATGAACTTTTTCATCCAAACAGCTTCCTTTGCAGCTTCACTTACAACTATATACTCTGCCTCTGTCACTGAATCAGCTATTGTTTGCTGCTTGAAACTCTTCCAACTCACTGCGCCTCCGTTCAAGGTAAACACATACCCTAAAACAGATTTACTATCATCTTGGTCTGTTTGAAAACTTTGAGTTCGTGAATCCCTCGAGTTTTAATTCAGACCCACCGTAGACAAGAAAAATATCTTTAGTCCTTCTTAAGAACTTTAGGATATTGTTCACTGACTTCCAGTGCTCTTCTCCAGGATTCGACTGGTATCTGCTCGTTACACTAAGTGCATGAGCAACATCCGGTCTAGTACATATCATACCGTACATGATAGATTCTATTGCAAAAGCATAAGGGATCTTACTCATACGGTCTCTCTCTTCAGGTGTATTTGGGGCCTGTTTCTTGGAGAGATGTATTCCATGGCTCATCGGCATGAGACCTCTTTTGGAATCTTCCATGCTAAATGTCTTTAGCATCGTATCAATGTACGTTCCTTGGGATAAGCCGAGCATCCTTTTAGATCTATCTCTATAGATCTTTATCCCCAAAATATAGGATGTTTCACCCAAGTCCTTCATGGAGAACTTTTTAGATAACCAGATTTTAATTTACTGTAACATAGGAATGTCATTCCCTATCACTAATATATCATCAACATACAATACAAGGAATGATACTGCGCTCCCATTAACCTTCTTGTATACACATGGTTCATCCTAGTTTTTGATAAAATCAAACTCTTTGATTGTATCATCAAAACGAATGTTCCATCTACGAGAAGCTTACTTCAACCCATAAATAGATCGTTGTAGCTTACAGACTTGATTTGTTCCAACCTTTAAAACAAATCCTTCTGGTTGTGTCATATACACATCCTCCTCAAGTTTTCCATTGAGGAAGGCCGTTTTCACGTCCATTTGCCAGATTTCATAGTCGTTATAAGCTGCAATCGCAAGCAAAATCCTAATGGACTTGAGCATAGCTACTGGTGAGAAGGTTTCATCATAGTAAACTCCTTGTCTTTATTTTAAACTTTTTGCAACCAGCCGGGCTTTATAGGTCTCTACCTTCTCGTCTGCTCCAGTCCTTCTTTTAAAGACCCATTTACACCCAATAGGCTTAATGCCTTCAGGTGGCGAATCCAAAGTCCATACTTTGTTTTCATACATGGAGTCCATTTCGAATTTCATAGCTTCAAGCCATTTCCCCGAGTCTTTATTACTCATAGCCTATTCGTAATTCAATGGATCATCATCATTCATAATGTGTACCTCATCGTCGTCCTCTATAACGAATCCATACCTCTCAGGTATCTTCGGTACTCTTCCAGATTTACGAACAGGGTGTGGTACAATAGGTTATTCTACTTGGTCAGATACCTGACTTTGATCCGTGGTAATTTGTGATTCTTGAACTTCTTCAAGATATATCTTACTCCCATTGACCCCTTCATGGATAAACTCCTTTTCCAAGAAGGCAGCATGTTTCGCAACAAACACCTTTTGATCAGTTGGATGATAGAAATAATACCCTAAACTTTCTTTAGGGTATCCCACAAATCTACACTTATCAGATTTAGTCTGTAGCTTATCATTTTCAAACTTTTTGACATAAGCTGGACAACCCTAAGTCTTAACAGGCTTAAGATTTGGTTTTCTCCCCTTCCACATCTTATATGGATTCTTTGGGGCGGATTTGGTAGGTACTTTGTTAAGTAGGTATGTAGCCGTTTCTAGGGCATATCCCCAGAAGAAAATTGGAAGGTCGGTAAAACTCATCATGGATCGAACCATGTCCAACAGTGTTCGATTTTTCCTTTCAGATACTCTATTTAACTATGATGTACCTGGAGGAGTCCATTGTAAGATTATATCATTTTCTTTGAGACAATCGAGAAACTCACCACTTAAGTATTCACTACCTCGATCTGATCAAAAAATCTTAATCCTTTTGCTAGTTTTGTTTCTCTACTTCACTTCTGAACTCTTTGAACTTTTTAAACGATTCAGTTTTGTATTTCATTAAATACACATCCATATCTTAAGTGATCATCAGTGAAAGTAATAAAATAAGAATACCCTTCCCTTGCATTCGTTGTCATAGGTCCACAAACGTCTGTGTGAACTAACGCTAACAACTCTGTAACTCTTTTTTCTTTTTCACTAAAAGGAGATTTAGTCATTTTACCCATGAGACAAGATTCACAAGTTGGATATGATTCATAATCGGATAGCTCTACGAGCCCATCCTTATACAACTTGAATAATCTTGTTTCATTAATATGACCGAGTCTATAGTGCCACATTTAGATATAATTAATATCATCTATTTTCCTTTTCTTAATTTGTTCAATTTGAAATATATTTTCTTGCAAGTCAAGTATATAAAACCCATTTCGCAAATTTTCAATACCATATAAAACATCGTCTTTATAAATAGAACAACCATTGTTCTTTATAATAACGTCAAAACCTTCCATATCCAATACAAAAATTGAAATAATGTTTTTAATAATATTCAGAACATAATAACAGTTATTAAAATAAATGGACTTGCCCGAAGGCATTCCTAAACAATAAGTTCCTACAGCTAATGCAGCAACCTTTGCTCCATTCCCCACTTGTAGGATCACCTCTTCATTGTTCAGCTTTCTACTTCTGGTCAGTCCCTGCACAGTGTTACATATGTGAGACCCACAGCCGGTATCCAATACACACGTAGAATTATGACTTTCAGAAAAATTAATTTCAATCATAAACAAACCTTGATTGGAAGTCGAAGCTTCTCCAAGCTTCTTCTCTGCTAGAAACTTCTTGCAGTTCCTTTTCCAATGTCCCGGCTCGTTGCAATGAAAGCACATTCCTTTAGTTGGATCAGGTTTCTTTTGTTCCTTTTCTTTCCCCTTTCCCTTAGCCTTCTTGGATTTCTTCCTTTCAGAAGACACGTTGGGCCTCTTCCTTTTATTGGAAGAATCCACCATCAAGACATGGTTCTTCTTGGATGAGAAGTGACCTTCTGCAGTTTTCAGCATGTTAAGCAGCTCAGGTAAGCTGACATCTAGCTTATTCATGTGAAAATTAACCACAAATTGCGAGAAGGTCTCAGGGAGTGAATAACTAACAATAATTATTCACTAATCATGCTTTGAAATTAATAACTCAAGTTAAGTTAGAGAACTTGCCTGATTCGTTAACTACTGCTACGCAATTTAAGTTAACTTCTTTTGTAAGACCTATCATTAATAAGATCGATCTCTTAATTAGCATCACATATCTTACTCATAGTATTTTATCTAACATGTAATCACATAATCAATCATCAGATAACACCATACAAATACACAAGTATAAACCTAGCATACATCGAGTCTTTAATAGTATTCAATATAGTATACTGAGTGGTTTCCCACAAACAACCAACAAATTAGTTTTCGTCTTGTCTACACTGTTTTCACAGTGAGTTAGATCGGTTACTAATTCGTATATACCTCCGCTCTCTGAAGGAATTGTTTAGCCCAGATACAATACATCAACCATTAAAGAGTACGACTATACTACCTTAGACTTAACACTTACTCGTTCATTTAAAAGTTCTTATTATAAATTGGTAAACTATTTATGAATTTAGGAGACTTGATATATCATTTCTGCAAACTGAAACCAAACTGTCTTCCTTTCCTGATCTTTTTAGTTTCCATTTCAGCAAGCTGAAATAAAACTGACTTCTTTTCCTGACATTTCAGTTTCCATTTCAGCACCCTGAATTGTTCATTTCAAGAAGCTGAAATACCCTATTCACGAAAATACAAAATCAACTTATTATTTTTCTATCCTTTGGCCAATCATATATACATATATTTGATACACAAAAAGTATTTTTCTGGAATTTTTCAGCTCCCTTAAGTATTTTTCAAAAATCTATTTCTAGTTAAAAACTTAAGATATTGCCTACATCATGCTTAACTCAAGAAATTCCCAACTCTTGGGGAGATATTACATGTGTTAACGTGAGCTTTCAGTTTAAATTTTGTGGCCATCGGAGTTATAGAACTTCGATTATAGCAATTTTCGTCAGAAAAACGCAAATATTAAAATAGCCATAACTTGGTCAATTTAAGTCGGAATGAGCTCATATTTTGACACAAGCTACTTTATCTCATATATTGTCATGTCACAAAATATTGGAATTTATTTCATATACTAAGTTGCCAAAATTGCCCTCACACTTTGTAGACAGCCTACTTTTAGGCATTTTTTAGATTTTGCTTCCTTTACTAAAATCAGTCTACACGAAAATTTATAACTCATTTTTTAGTGATTCTAGTTGAAAAAGTTAGAAGAGTTATATATCTAACTCCAGAAATTGACCACACTCAAAATTTCAAAATATAATGAGAGATATGGTCATTTTCATTTCATATTTTATTTTCCCAAAAATCTGTTTTTCAATCCTTTGTGTTTTGTAAGAAAACTTTCATGATCTCACATAAAAACTAACATATCTCATCATAATACCTATTAATACCTCATATACTCATAGATCTACTATGATCCATGATCTATTTCATCAAGCATCACAAAACATAAGCTTAAACACAATCAAAGATAAGAAAAATTAGTTTTTCTACATTTTGAACAACCTAGTTTCCATTTCTTACTTTAGATCCAACTTTTGATTTACAAAAGGGTTAGATCTAAACATTAAACTCTTATATATACATATATATAAGGTTTTAAACCTCAAGATCATAACTTTATATTATCAAAAATCAAATCAAAACAAAAAAGAAAATAGTCTATATAAGTAGGAATTCTTTATACCTTTGATTTTCCTTTTTCTCCTTCTTCCTAATTTTGGTTAAGGAACTAAGAGCACAAAAAGAAAAACTTTCCCTCTTTCTTCTCTCTCTATGGCCGAACTTCTCCCTATTCTCTCTTTCTCTTAGTTTCTTTCTTTAGTTAGATAAGGAAATGAAACAATAAGAACAAATGTTATACTTAATTTGTTTTTAGCAAAAAGTAAATAGATATAATGTGTATATCTATTAATATTAACCAATCCCTTACTCCTCCTCTCTCTCATCATGATGGGGTTTACTTGCAAGTTAAAGCTAAAGGTGTTGGCTCTTTTAAATGGATGACACCTAGAAAGTAACTTACCTACTAAAGTAAAATCCATTATTAAATCCATCTCTCATTCTCCTCCTCATATATAGCCGGCCATGTGCCTAGTCTTGCCCCATCAATTTGTTTTTATTATAAACTTATTTAATGACTAGAATATCCCTCCCTCATGTGGGCTTAACTTGGGATTGTAATTAATTCTTTTAGGACTTGCACTTTTATTGTTTTGCTTACTCACTTAAATAAACTTGGGCTTCCTCTATTAATTAAATTGGGCCATTATTATACTTGCCCAATACATATAATATTAGGCTAGCTAAATAATTTAATTTCTATTAAATCAAATTTTCTACAAGTCCAATGCTTAAATAACAACTGGGCTACTTATTTAATTCTTTGGGCCATAATACCAACTTATTTCCATACTCCTTAATTTTATTTTACCCTAATCATTTAGTTAGGGTTTCCACTACACACCTTTGTAAATAAATTCCATACTCATATATCTTTCTTTAATTTCATAACCCAATTAGACTTGTTTTACTTAGGTTATAAAATTAATTATTTGAGATGTATAAAATAAATCTCTTAGGATTAGTATATATTTTTAAATGCTATCATTCTCTTATATTATAATCCCTTAAGTTATTTAATTACCATACCTAATATATGTATTAGGTTACATAACTTTATTCTTAATTCTCTTTATATACAAAATAAATGTATACACATTATATAATGTATATTTATTCAACCATGCACAGCATTCATATAAGTTATAACATATTCCCCTAGTGTATTCACTTAATAGCCCTAATTGGCTTAATAAATTATAAACATTCACATATTCATATCAATAATTAATTACTTAAAGATTGCAAATCTTTTTATTTTAATAATCAAGGCTAACATTCAAGCTATGTTAATTTCTAACATAACTTATATTACTCTTCTTTAAAAATGATTAAGTATACTTCTTTGTTAATAAATAAACTATCTAGATTAATTCACATATACACTTATATGGTTCAAATACTTTCTAAAAAAAATGTATTCGTAAAAATTACACATATAATCATGTGAAATTCTCGGTCCTTACATTCTCCCCTCCTTATAAGGATTCCATCCCAGGAATCACTATTACCTATCACTCAAATTATGTCTATTCTTAGACACTCATTTATTAATCAATCAATTTTATTGAATTACACTTCTCGTATTTATTACCTCATTTATTCTTTCCTATCCCAATTCAGGGCAGAAAAATCTTCGCTTACTTCAAGTCTCATTTGACTTGGCATAGCTTATATTTACCTGTAGTATTTTGGTATCAACATCATATTCAAAATGGTATTCCTTTAATATATTAAACAACTTGTGCTTTCTCTTACTCTATTTTGGAACCTCTAAAAGACCTCATGGGCATACTTGTGGTCTTCTAACTTTTTAAAGTTGTATCATCAATTTATTTATTTCTATCTACATAATACAAATTTAGTACTCATATATCAACCTGTGACTTGGACCCGTAATGGAATAGTTCCTCGTAGTGATATTTATCAAATAAATCGCATACGGTTATATTATTAGGTTAAATCTTTACCTGCCACCACTTCCTTTGCAGCCACTGCGTCTTGAGCCGTCATGTGAAACGTGCGAGCTGTCAATCTTCCCAGCTGAGCAGGTCCTTTGATCGCCAATGGTCCACTGCTGTTTCCTTTATTGTTGCATCCTCTCTCTGCATTCCTCTTTAGACAGTTACGAATTTGATGATCTAGCGATCCACACGAAAAACAACCTGGTATCTTCTTTGGACTTGGACAATTTGGAGAGATATGACCCTCTTGTCCATAGTTAAAACACACTCCTTTTCCCTTCAAACACACTCCCTGATGATTTTTACCGCAATTTGCACATGGCTCACCTCTCTTCCTATTATCTCCTGACTTGTCTCCAGATTGGGTATTGTCCTTCCACTTACGCTTATTGGTGTTACTTCCTCCACTACTACCTCCTTCATTCGTCTTTTTCTTCTTCTCTTGATGATACCTTGACACAGCTTCACTTCCTCCTTCGGCGATGATTGCTTTTTCCAACAGGGGCGAAAATGTATTAATCTGCAACACAGCTACCTTGTTATATATCCTTGTCTTCAGTCCATTCTCTAACCTTCGCGCCTTTCGTACCTCAGTGTCCACCTGATGCGGAGCAAATCTCACTAGTTCGTTGAATTTAGCGGCCTATTCTGCAACCGACATACTTTCCTGCTTCAACTCTAAGAAGTTTACCTCCATTCTTGCTTGCATACTTTCTAAGAAATAATTTTTGAAAAATAATTCTTTTAACCTTGTCCAGGTTACTATTGTTGTTTCGGCTCTAGCCTTGTTTATCTCCCACTAGTAATTCGCCTCACCCTTCATCAAATAGGTAGCAAAATCTGTCTTTTACTCCTCCGCTACTATAGCAATAACAAAAGCTTTCTCCATCTCCTTTACCCATGTCTGGGCTTCTATAGGGTCAGTGGTTCCCTTGAATTTCGGTGGTCCTACAGCCTTAAAATCTTTAAAGTTAGCCAATCGATTGGCTGGTCGATTTCTTGCTGCTGGTGCTCTAGTATGCATAGCTTGAGTTAGCATGTCTACGAAGTTTTGCATTAGATCTGCTTGATCTCCTTCATTATTCACAGACCGTTCCTCCCTTTGGTTACAGGTTTTGTCGTCTTGGCGGCATTATCTGATGAAATAAAGAGTTACATTAATACGTTGTCTTTATACCACATCTTATTAGTAGTATAATAAGAATTTAATACAAAATTTTAAACTTAGACTAATTCAGCTTGCTGGATTTACTAATTCAGCTTGCTGAATCTACAAATTCATCATATAAACATCTTAACATTTTAATTCTCAACATTTATTTACTTATTCAAACATATAATCATATCATTGCATTTATATTCATATTCATGCAAATAGTATATAGTACTTTTTAGTACATAACGTATACTACTACTAACATTTACTATCCCTTTGTGACAAAAGTCGAGATTCATTACTACAACTTTATACAAAAAGTTGAGACATACAAAATTTATCTTGATATTCATACAAAAATGAATATTATACTCATATATATATATATATATATATATATTTACATATACCTACTCATCGTCTAGGATACTATATTACTAACATAATATTTTACTGCAAAAGATTCTACTCCTCACACTTAATCTCTCTTCCGTCCACTTCCTTCACCTGTCTTAATCTTAGGACAATTCTTAACCCTATGACCCATTCCACCACACGAAAAACATCCTCCTTTCTTTGGCTTAGGACAATTTGGTGATATATGTCCTCCTTGTCCGCAATTATAACACACATTCTTACCATTCATACATTCCCCTAAATGCTTCTTTTCGCAGTCAAAATATGCTTTCTTCCTCGGTAGTGTATTCTCTTGCTGGTCGCCCGAGTCACTGTCACTGTCGCTGTTCTTTTTTCTTTTATTATTATTTTCCTTCTCCTTCTTATTTACAACTTCAGACGATACATTGTCCTCAGCACTAATACCATTGATTTGTGCCTTCATTTCGTTCTTCTGTCATCTCGCTCAATGCTTTTATAAACTGGTCATTTAATAATCTTTCTGCGTTCCCCATTTCCTCCAAGAAAAACACCTTATCCCTCAAATCTTGAACTTCGCGGATGCTTGACCTCCTTCTATTACTACTATGCCTTTTTCTCCATCTTCGATCTTTGTTTCTGGCTCCACCAAAGTTTATTTTGAATCTATCTCTTCCTCTTCATCCAGCTCCATCTCGGGGTACTCATCATGATCGCTTGCTAGATTTACCGCAGGTTCATCTCTTAAAACTTCCTCAACTGACTCACTCTGAGATGGCACCTCGACTAATGGCATTGGTGCAGCTGCTAACATTTTCGTAACCATCTCATTATCTCCTGATATCCTGTCACTAGTTTTAAATAACTTCATTAGTACATCACTATCAAACACAATCCATAAACACTAAGTGTCCATATACCTTACTATTGATTAATTTTCCTAATCCATCACTTAAAACTCTAAATAAGTTTTCTCTATCCTTCTTATGGTTATATTCCTAGAGCTTTTCTCCCACCTAAGGTTTATAACCTATAGCTTTGATACCAACTTGTGACGCCCCCAAATCCGAGTTCTCTAACCTCGGGTTTGGTGCTCACGATCCATCATACATATCACATCTAAATACCCAATCATTAATGAAAAACATCATTTATTACATGTTTTTAATAAAAAAAAAAGACTTCAAAACATACTTATATCGTTATCCCAGGTTAACTAACCTTAATATAACTTACATACCCTTATATATTCAAAAGGTTTACATAATTAATTTACATAATGTAACATAACCATTAAAAGTTGACAATAACTACTTCTGAGCCTTGCCTTTGCCTTTGTCCCTGTTAGAACCTTCTGCTGCCTCGTGTGATAACCCAAAAATATAAAATCTTGAATGATTAGAATAAAGGTTAAAGAATAAAACCTAGATGAGAACTTGAGGATTTATTTAAAATTTTCAAGTAAAACCTATATGGTTCGTTATTCGAATGTGAATAGAGAAAATATGGGTTATAAAATTTCAAAACCCTAGAAATGAATTAATATGTACTTGAAGAAATATCAAGGATAAGGTATTACGATACCTATAAATTCGATGTGAACTGAATGGTCCAAAGAAATGTTATAATGATGCATGTGAAAATTTTATTAAAAGGAATAAAAATTCACATGAAGAGATACTATGAAGTTAAACAAAGATGAGTATATGTATAGAAATATATATATATATATATATATATATATATATATATATATATATACTTAGTAAGGTGCTATATATTTTAGCAAGAGAAATGATGAATTAAGTTAAGGATATGAGAATCAAGTGAAGACTATGTTAGTAATTAGCATAGCTTGAGTGTTGGCCTTGACTGGCAAATAAGAAGATGAATAAGCATAGAGCTATTAGCTAATATGATTAGCAATAAAAATAGAGTAAGTTAAAACTCAAAATTTGAGTTAGAGATAGAATTTTGAAGCACGGACTGCTCGGTTGTGTCTAGAGCGTCAAGTTTAGTCAGAAAGGACAATAAACACAAAATATGTAAGGGTTGACTTTTTGGTCAAAGTCAACAGTTGAGTTTTATGGAGAAAAGTCAAAATTAGAGTTAAAAGTGGAATATGTGATGATTTATATGAATTATGTATATAATTAAATAAATATATATTATATAATGTGGATACATTTATTTGTATATAAAAGAGAATTAAGAATAAAGTTATGTGGCCTAATATATATTAGGTATATTAATTAAATAATCTAATGGGTTATAGTATGGGAGAATTTTAGTATATAAAAATATATACTAACCCTAAAAAATTTATTTTATATATCTGAAATAATTAATTTTAAAGCCTAATTAAACCAAGTCTAGTTGGGTTATGAAATTAAAAAGGCATGAGTAAGGAATTTATGTTCAAATATGGGAAAATAAAAACCCTAATCTAATGATTAAGGTAGGATATAATTAAGAGTGTTGGACCATGATAATATTCATAGCCCAAGGAAGTAATTAGAGAGCCCAACACATTAGATAAGGTGGCCCAACTAAGCTATCAAGTGTAGGGAATTATTGAACTCTAATGGCATATTTAATTTATTTGAACATGGTAAGTGTAATTGGGTTATGTAAATGAATTAACATTATTGAGAAATAATAATACGAAAATATCAATAATAATGAGCATTAGTTCAAGAAATAATAAATTTAGTGGGCTAAGGAGGGTAATTGATTTAAACAGGCCCACTTATTTTAATTAAGCATGGGACTTGTAGATAAATTAATTTAAGGACAATTAAATTATTAAACTAGCCCAATATTATGTATGGAGCAATATAGTGATGGCCCAATTTAATTATAGGAGGAAGCCCAAGCTTATTTTAACTAGTAAGCAAAATAAGTAATATTACAAGTTCAATAGAAATTTATTTGGAAGCCCAAAAGGTTAAATGTGTAACCCAAACTAAGCCCAACAAGTTTAGGACTTTTTGGGACATTTGATTTAGTAAAATGGAGCATTAAAAAATTAAACCAAATGAGGAGGAAAAGCCCAAAATTTTGGCCCAAGAAGGAGAAAGGGAGAGAACATGTGGGTTAAATTATTTTACTTCACAATTTGGTTTAACTCACCTTACACTAGACTTAGGTGTCCAATTATTATTTAGCCAACAACTTTAGCCAATTGTGCAAGCAAGAGGTGGAGTGTATGCAACACTTGTAATGATTAAGCAAGAGAGAGATGAGTGTTGGGAGATATAATAGATATATACAATGTATATCTACTAACATAATAAAAATACACCAACCTAGTTCATTTCATTCTCTTTCATATATTATTCCTTTCACTTCCAAGCTACTTAGCAAAAGAAAAAGAAAATATAAAGAGAGAGAGAGAGGGAGAGGCCCATTTCGGCAGCCATAAGGAGGGAAAAGAGAGCTTGGATCTTTATGCATGCTAAGCATCTAAGCTACTTTGGAAGAATAAGAAGAATAGCAAGAAGAACTAGGTAATGATTCTCAAAATTTTCAGGTTAAGATTACTTATTTTGTTAAATTTTGATGAAACAAGGAGCCTTATGTTTGATCTTTAAAAACTCTTCATCTCTATGAGTATAAGTGTTTTATATCAGGATCAAAATATTTTTAAAGTTGAAAGTTAGATCAAAAGACAGAAAATAGAGATTTGTACAAAATAGGTAAAGAAAAAGCTTATGCATTCATGCTCTATGTATTTTATGTTAGATTCTTGGGAATGCATGTTGTATATGGTTAATATCATGTTAGAATGCTAGATCTTGAGTTTAATAAGTTAAACTTATGGATTTGTATGAGTTCATATGAAAAAGTTTGGAAAAAGAAAGTTATATGGATTTTTGGGGAAATCTTTATTTAACTAGTGTTGTATAACTTGTGCATGTTGAAATTTATAAGTGATATGTGAGATTTTATTTTTTGGTATGCTAGATACATGAGTTAAGGGATAACCCCCTTTGGAATCACTCAAATATGTTTAAAAACGAGCAAGTTATGAATTTAATCCCAAACTACCCAACAGTTGTAATCATGCTACTAATCAGTCACTTCTGGGCTGTTTTCGATAACCAAAACAAACTCAAATTTGGTGTTTGATATATAGAAATTGTATTTCGGGAAAAAATAACTCCAACGATACAATTGGACTTAAATCTGAGATGTAGATCTCGAGTTACAGGCGTTTCCGTGAAGGATCCCAAATTTGAAAAACGAACCAACTATTGTAAACATCCTTGCTGATCAGTTACTTGAAGCTTGATTTTCGGGACCTAGACAGATCAGAAATTGATATTTGATAAATGGAAACTGTAATTCAAGAAGATACAAATCCAAAGCCTTCGACGAAACCTAAATCCGAGTTGTAGACTTCGTTCTACAAGCGTTTCCGTAAAAGACCCCAAATCTGAAATTTTGGATGAAAATTATAGTAATAGTAGAAATTGAATGGACAATGAATAATTATAATAAATAACTTTTAAAGCCACTAATGGGCTAGTAAACTACTTACATAGAAAGTTAAATATAATTAACTATTTAATTATTATTTAAATGATATTAAGTAATAATTAAGTGGAGTTAGTGCTAATAAAATAACTATTTATTATTTAATTAAGATTAAATAATAATTAGAGCTAAATAATTAATTAATTAGTATTAAATAATTATTAAAGAATATTTAAGTAAGATTAAGTAATAATAAAGTAATTACTTACTTACATTAACATAAAAGTTATATAAATGATTATTTATTATTTAACTAATAATAAATAATAAATAAGAACAAGTAATAATTAATTATTCTTATATTAATAAGAAAGAATAATTAAAGATTTGCTAAGTGAATTATTTATTTATTATTTAATAATAAATAAGGACGAAATTTAATTAGTTATTCTTGAAATAATAATAAGGAAGAATTAAAGACTAGTGAAGTAAATAAATCAATTATTTATTATTCAAGGATAAGGAATTAATTAATTATTATTAAAAATAAATAATAATTTTATTATCCATTATTTAATTAACATTAAATAATGAGGAGTTATAATTGGTTATTATTTATTATTAAATAATAACTAAATGTAATTAATTAATTACTATTTAATTAATATTAAATAATAATCAAATGAAGATAGAGTTAACAATTAAAGGAAATTTAAATAACTCCTTAATTAAACAATTATAATAAATTGTTTAAAGATCTAATAAGTGTTTATCACCTAAGAAAAGTCTTATTAATTATTAAATCATTAACGTAAGATCAATTAAATATCTTATAGGATTAATGATAGTACACTATAAATATGTACTTTGTGATCAAATTATTTATTAAATAATAGCACCAGTAAATGTATAGATGAACAATTATATGCAGTATTAATTGATAGATCTACATTATCAATGTTAGGTCATTCAAAGAGTTTTAATTAAATGCTAGCTAGCCGTAGCTCGTCGAACATGCAAGTTCTCTAACTCAAACTCGAGTTGTTATTTTTCAAGCATGGTAGTGGATAATTATTGTTGATTATTCCACATCTAAGATTATTATTGAATATTCACATTTATTGCAAGTTTTCTAACTCAAATTCGAGTTATTATGTTTCAAGCATGCTAGTGGTTTAATTATTTACAATAATTCCACATATCTGATTATTGATTCGCACTTAGTGCAAATTGTATATGTTCATCGGGTATGAAAGACTGATCACCTTCATTACCATAAGGTTCAGTTAAATTTGTTAATGGTCATTGTTGACCACCCAGCATTATTGATTCAGTCATTCAATTATTGAAATTTAATTCTCAATCTTTCATAATTGTTATATATTGTTAAAAATTCAGAAAGTTATACTCTTTTCTTCAATCATGATATATCTTTATTGTATTTAAACTTACTGAGCAAAGTGGTTGTTCACTCTTGCTATATCATGATAACACATTTTAGATTAAGACGAATGTTCTAGGATTAAAGACAGAGACACAAGCAAATGACAAGATTAGAGTGTTATGCAAAATAACTTTTTAGTTATCTTATGGAAACCTTTTGTAATGTTGAAGGTATGTATTCAGTTAAGGTTAATAAACCTGGGGAAATGTTATAGAATCATGTGAAATAAATAATATATGTTTATTAGTTCCGCATTAGATGATAGAATATGTATGACAATGGAGTACCGTAACGTACCAGATCCGAGGTTCTAGAGACCCGAATTTCTGGACGTCACAGGTTGGTATCAGAGCTGTAGGTTATAAACCTTAGGTAGGATTACCTTATGCTATAACTGTAGAGATGAGGATGATGAATAAACTTAAAAAGAGTTGAAGTGATAAGAGATGAATTCAAGAAATTCATCATTAAGATAAGAAGTTGATAAATAAGATTCAAAGAAGAGTCTTGAAGAATTATAAGATAAGAATCTGGAGTTACCTGACTCCAATAGTAAAGATGAAAAGTGATAATAAATAGACAAAGCCTATAAAATTAAAAGTGTAAAATCATAATATAATATTATTAAGGGGAAAGAAGATCATAAAATAAAATGATCATGAGATAGAAAAGAATCGTAATATAACACGATTGTAAGATACGATCACAACGTGATCTGATGAGGTCCTATGAGGAAAGATGATCAATCTATGGATTGAAGACTTTATAGAAGAATTGCTATACGAATATGGTACTATGAAATAGTACGAGTTAAACTTAAAAGAGTTGAAAAGGATGATACGGATTAAATGAAATTCGTATTGAGCAAAGAAAAGACTAAGAGTATGTGGGATTTCAATTGAGGACTTATGTTAACAGCTAAGTTGTATGATTTCTTGTATGGGCGGGGAATTTATGCTTGGTTTTAGAACCAATTAGCTTCCTATATTGATATAATGGTTGAGTTGAACAATTCCTTGTATGGGCAGGGAGTTGTCCTTGGTCTAACAAATCGCTTAGCTTCCTGTATTGATTAGTGGCTAAGTTGACCAATTCCTTGTATGGGCAGGGGATTGTTTTAGGTTCGACAACCACTTAGCTTCTTACACTGATAATCATTGAAATGTTGATGTCACGCTATTCACTATATGTATGCTGAGAAGGTGATTCTTTTCTCATATGTATGACGGATAGGTAGAGAATATAAGAATAGGTACGAGTTCTTAAAACTCATACTTATGGTAAGTTCGTGACTCATAATTGTATGGTATGTTTTCAACCCCTAAGCGTTTGGACAGTTCCTGATTGGTTCTTGAACTACATATTGCTAGGATAAGTTCCTAAACTCATATTATTTTGGTAAGTTCCTGAACTCATAACATGTGGTAAGTTTGATGAACTATACCGGGGTATAGGAAAGTTGTGGATGGGGAATTGAGGATTTTTAATAGATAAAATTATTAAGCAATTGATCATTAGAGAAATTAAAGTTGATGGTGGAAGCATAGGTATTCCAAATCTTCTAGCTGTGCTAGACTTCAAATTTTTGATATCAAGCTAAATTCGCACTGATGTGCCTTTCGAAATAAAATGAATTTTTGTTATCAGCAAAATATGGTTACAATTGTGTAGAAGTGGGCTTCGTACCATTAACACATCGTTACCAGTTGCGGCATGATAACATCAAAAATGATTTTCAATAATTTTTGAACGGTTTAAAGAAGAGTCAACGCTAATTGTTTCGGCTAGACAAAAATAATTTGAGATATCAAAATATATTTTGTATATCATTGATGCATCATGGAACCTGATGCAGCGATGATAAAAAATGATTGAGTTATCAATGCAGAATTACCTAGTGTTGGATGTGATCTAAGGATCGTCAGCCCACTATGGTACGATGTAGTATGACAAAGTCATAAAATGACGAAATCCTCAAACGGACTGTAAATACAGTGCGGTATCATGACGTCATAAAATGATTTTCAGAACTTTAAAGAAAAGTTAAGTGCCAATTAAATCTGGCCAGACACATGTTTCGATTGATATTCGAATTATTGGTATACGTCTAAGCTAATTGATTCAGCTAGACAAATGTTTATGAAGATTCAAGTATCTCTTTGAGAATTTATCCCGAACCAAAGTGATTTGGTAAACAGGACTAACATGGAAGGAAATCAATGTAGACTACTCGTTAGGTTCCATTGAAACCTCAAAATATAAGCTAACTGATACTAGAATTAGATATACCATTCACATATTGAATAATCATCATAAGAATGCAAATATGAAACAAAGAGAAAATAAGGATAGGAAATGCAAATCTGATTTCTCTTGATCAAAATATGAATCTTAGATGTTCTCCAAATGTTGTAATTTCCGATCCAATCAACTCTAGCAAACTAATTACATAAACCTAATCTAATCTCTACTCCTAATCTAGACAAGAAAGTAAAGAGAAGAGAAAAGAGATGAAGAACTAGGGCTAAGCTCCCTTCAAGGGAGTATATCTAAAATGTGTAGCAAATGAGCCCTTATATGCATCCCCGATCGAGTCTGCCTTGATGCTCCAAATAAAATTCAAGTGGCCAGCTTAAAAATAAAAGTCAACAGCAAAGGAGGACCGGTGCAGCTGCGCAGGTAGCCGGCGCAGCTGTGCAGGTAGCCGGTGCAGCTGCGCAGGGGTCGGATGCTGAATTCTGCTGCATTGTTTCTGCTGCCCTTTTCTGTCTCTCTTCTTGATTCTTGCTGCTCATAGCCTCTGCCAATCACTCATTGCCATTACCTCTTGCTCCATTCTTTCTCTGCCCATCCTCATGCCACAGCCTAGTCCATTGATTGGTCCCTTTTTAGCACTTTTTGATCCTTTTTAGCTCAATTTGCATCCGAAGAGTTCCTAAACATGAAAATCACAAAAGAAAGCAAAAATACATGACACGAACAATGATAAATGTGTTTATGAACCAAAATAAGATAGAAAATATCTGAATAAGTGGTCATGAAAACCACTTATCAAATATGAGTGTGTTTTGTATACACAAAATTAGGTCCTTTTGAGCTTGATAATTTGTGAATCCCAAGCTGTCTCGTTTGGTTTTTATGTGTTTTCATTTTATTGCTGTGTAATGTAGTTTTATATTGCTTTTATATGTTTTTATATGTATTTTATGTGTTTTAACTTTGATTTGTAGGAATCAGAATAAAAGCTAGTTGGAGCGACGTTTAGGGTTGCTATATTAGCGTTTTCGGCGGGTCATTTACGCAGCGGCTGCTTGGCGTCCAATTTTGACCTTGATCTGACCCTTTTCTGTCAAAACTCAAAGAATGAAAGTTGTAGACCTACCTCTCCTCTTTCCGAAATATCTTGAATTGCCTTAATCCGAGTTCGGACGAAGAAGTTATGGCCATTTTCCCAACAGACGCCGAAGCTGAAAATTCCAGAATAGTGCCCGGCGCCGCGGCGCCCATTCTTAGTACAAATTTGGAGTCGCAGCGCCCCCTAAGCAGATTACGCTCCTGTTTCAGCGCCCCATTCAGGCCAAATTGAGGCGCTGTAGTGCTCGATTGCGAATTTTGACTGATTTCAACTGTTATATGACCTATTTTTGGACCCAAATTAAGAAACCCATCATTTTTTTCATTTTTAACAAAACCTAGAGGGAAAAAGGGAGTGGGAGGCGGCTGGGTATAGGAGAGGAGTCCATGGCCTTGTGCCATGGCCCTTCAATAGCTTCCATGGAGGTGCTCCAATGGAGCTTGGGCTACCAAAAAGGGGAAGTTTCCTCTATCTTTCTTCTCACTTGGTCTTCTATGTAATTAGTAGTTTTGTTTCAGTTCTATGAATGTAATGAACCCATTTACTTAATATATATTGAATTTCTTTCCTTTTTGATTGGCACCATATGATTTGGTTCAATATATTTTGTGTTTATTGCTTAATTGCTAAGGAATTTGTGATTGGCTCATTGGTAATCTTTATAAAATTGGGAAATGGAGTATTGATTGAGACCATGAATATATTGACATATGATTATGTTGTTTTGCATTTATTGGAATATATAATTTGTGTCTAGGATAGGAATATACCTATATACTATGTGTAGCCAATTTGAGAATATAAGCTTGAATTTCTTGTCTAATGTTAATTCACATAGGAATATGATGGGTTATGTAGCTAGGATGTTTCTTTCCGTTCTATTCCCTTTTGGGTGGATCTTGGAGAGGATACGTTTATATGAACCTCGGAAGAGGCGTATGAATACTAACGAATTCTCGGTTGACAAGTCATCGTGACCATTGTAATCAATTGAAGAGTTAGGAGATATTAATGAAGTATTTGGGGGATATTACTTTCTTAGTTCATTATTTATCTATCTATGTTATTTGTATTTCATGTAATGTAGTTGTAACCTTTATCAATTGCCTAAATAAAAATTTATCTATTCAATCAAAGTGTTTAATTAAGATTGAGATGGTATAAAGTTAGTACTTGGTTAAAAGTTAGAGATAATTCCTCGTGGGATCGACAACTTTCTTATCACTTTATTACTTGTTGACCGCGTATACTTGCGCGTGTTTATTGATTGTGAAAATGACCAACAAGTTTTTGGCATCGTTGCCGGGGAATTAGTTTTCTTTTGTTTTTCCAATATTGATTTCAATCGAATTAATCTTAATTTAAACTTGTATTTCCTGTTTTTACCTAAAGTCAGGTTGAAGACTATAAACCAAGCGCTTATTGGGAGGCAACCCAAGTTCTAATGTTTTGTGTTAGCTAATTTCAGGCCCCAAATAGGCTACGAGCACGATTCGCCAATGAATTGCCAAGCAAAGCAAAGGGCAAGGCACATGCCAAGGCCAAAAGCAAGGCACAAGCTAGGCGGGGCATTTTGTTGGCACTTTTAAATGCAAATGGCTCCCAAAATGACTTACGGTGGGGAGGATGTTGTTGATGACGATTGACGCAACCTTATGGGAGTCCTTTATTTTAATTTTGTCTATCTTTACATTGAGGACAATGTTTGTTTTAAGTTTGGGGGTTCTACTTGTGATGCATTGGGTGCTTGAGTTGGTTTTTGTTTATTATGTTAGTTATTTAAATGTTTTTATGTTTAGTTGTGCATATTAAATGTTTTTATATTTAGTTGTGCATATTAGTTAAAAATTTGAAAATTTTTGAGCAATGTTTTGGTTTACTCTGTTTTGGGCCTATGATATGAACTTGGAGAGCATTTTGTTAAATCTCGTGAAATCCTTGAGCATACTAGTTTAAATTCTACCTTGCGTGTTGGTTCTACGATATTTATGACCCTTTTTCGTTTTCTCGGCATTTTTATTCCACCGTTGAGTTAATTGTTTCTTAGAGAGTTTATATAGCTTATTCTTGTTGTTGAGATTTATTGAACTTATTTAAACATCAATTAAAGCAAAGTTAGGCATTCATATAAGTTTGGGGGTATTCTTGGATTGTTTGCATCTTGGCTTGCTTTAAAAAAATGTCTTCCCTAGTTTGCAATGAATCATGTGGTGAGTGAGAAGGAGCGTAAAACGCACTCACTCATGGACACATAAGATACGAGATGCAGCGTAAAACACACTCGTTCATTTGAAGGTGAGATAGAGCATAAGATGCACTCATTAAATTCAAATTGAAAGAAGGAAAAGAAAAAAATAAAAATATAGCATTTGTATGCTATGCTAAGGAAGATAGCTTGTTTGATGATGCATATCCTGTGTTATTCCCCTGAATTTATATGTTGTTTACCGTGTTATGCTTGATGTGGTAATAGGCTTCGAGAGTCGATTTTGAATATCTTTTGCTTAGTGTTTGCTAGATATTCTTATCTAAGAATCGTGGCTTATACGGTGCGGATGTGCTTGCATTTTGTGGGTCGTGATTGTCATGGAACCATTATATAGGTTAAAATTGTTAAACTTGCATGCTCTTGTATTTTACTTGGAGTTATTGGTTTTGATATCAAGGAGGCCATTTTTTGAATAATAATTAATTCATTGCTCGCGTTGTAGGTTGTTAGTTAGTATGTGTAGTGTTTGTTTTGTGTTTTGTATACACAAAATTAGGTCCTTTTGAGCTTGATAATTTGTGAATTTCAAGCTGTCTCGTTTGGTTTTTATGTGTTTTCATTTTATTATTGTGTAATGTAGTTTTATATTGCTTTTATATATTTTTGTATGTATTTTATGTGTTTTAACTTTGATTTGTAGGAATAAGAATAAAAGCTAGTTGGAGCGACGTTTGGGTTTGCTAGATTAGCGCTTTCGACGGGTCATTTACGCAGCAGCTGCTTGGCGTCCAATTTTGACCTTGATCCGGCCCTTTTTTGTGAAAACTCAAAGAATGAAAGTTGTAGACCTACCTCTCCTCTTTCCGGAACATCTTGAATTGCCTCAATCCGAGTTCAGACAAAGAAGTTATGGCCATTTTCCCAGCAAACGCTGAAGCTAAAAATTCCAGAATAGTGCCCGGCGCCGCGGCGCCCATTCCTGGTACAAATCTGGCGCCGCAGCGCCCCCTAAGTAGATCACGCTCCTGTTTAAGCGCCCCATTCAGACCAAATTGAGGCACTGCAGCGCCTGGTCACGAATTTTGACTGATTTCAGCTATTATATGACCTATTTTTGGACCAAAATTAAGAACTTTATTTTTTTCATTTCTAACAAAACCTAGAGGGAGAAAGGGAGTGGGAGGCTGCTGGGTATAGGAGAGGAGGCCATGGCCTTGTGCCATGGTCCTTCAATAGCTTCTTTGGAGGTGCTCCAATGAAGCTTGGGCTACCAAAAAGGGGAAGTTTCCTCTATCTTTCTTCTCTCTTGGTCTTTTATGTAATTAGTAGTTTAGTTCTGGTTCTATGAATGTAATGAACCCATTTGCTTAATATATATTGAATTTCTTTTCTTTTTGATTGGCACCATATGATTTGGTTCAATATATTTGGTGTTTATTGCTTAATTGCTAAGGAATTAGTGATTGGCTCATTGGTAATCTTTATGAAATTGGGAAATGGAGTATTGATTGAGACCATGAATATATTGACATATGATTATGTTGTTTTACATTTGTTGGAATACATAATTTGTGTGTAGGATAGGAATATACCTATATACCATGTGTAGCCAATTTTAGAATATAAGCTTGAATTTCTTTTCTAATGTTAATTCACATAGGAATATGATGGGTTATGTAGCTAGGATGTTCCTTTTCGTTCTATTCCCTTTTTGGGTGGATCTGGAGATAATACGTTTATATGAACCTCGAAAGAGGCGTATGAATACTAACGAATTCTCGGTTGACAAGTCATCGTGACCATTGTAATCAATTGAAGAGTTAGGAGATATTAATAAAGTATTTGGGGGATATTACTTTCTTAGTTCATTATTTATCTATCTATGTTATTTGTATTTCATGTAATGTAGTTGTAACCTTTATCCATTGCCTAAATAAAAATTTATCTATTCAATCAAAGTGTTTAATTAAGATTAAGACGGTATAAAGTTAGTACTTGGTTAAACGTTAGAGATAATTCCTCATGGGATCGACAACTTTCTTATCACTTTATTACTTGTTGACCACGTATACTTGCGCGTGTTTATTAATCGTGAAAATGACCAACAGTACGGACTCTAATGTTAAGACTGAGGTGAACAACCCTGAAAAATGGGGATATACTGGTTGGATGATATATTCCAATCCTTGAATGCATACAGCCGTTCTGAGAACTAAGGTACAATAAATTGATCACCTAACGTACCCGTATCGGCAATTTACCTTCTTCGTGATTGTAAACATACCAAGTGCAACATGGTTAACAGATTTGGTTACGATGAATACCGTTAAACTTGAGGGTTCACAGTCTATATGACCCCTCAGCCAGATATGAAAAGTTTTAACTCCTTAGAGAGAAGTCGTGGAAGAATGTGATTATAGCAGAGCTCCTCATAGAAGGAAGCAGTATGTACTCATTAAATTGAGCATGAAATCATGTAAATGTTAACTTGAAAACCTAGTTTTGATGAATAAAATGAGTAGAAATTAGTAGACTGTAATTTCGAGGATGAAATTCTTAGAAGAAGGGGTGAATGTGATAACCCGAAAATGTAAAATCTTGAATGATTAGAATAAAGGTTAAAGAATAAAACCTAGATGAGAATTTGAGGATTTATTTAAAATTTTCAAGTAAAACCTATATGGTTCACTATTCGAATGTAAATAGAGAAAATATGGGTTACAAAATTTCAAAACCCTAGAAATGAATTAATATGTACTTGAAGAAATATCAAGGATAAGGTATTACGATACCTATAAATTCGATGTGAACTGAATGGTCCAACGAAATGTTATAATGATGCATGTAAAATTTTTATTAAGGGAATAAAAATTCACATGAAGAGATACTATGAGGTTAAATGAAGATGAGTATATGTATAGAAATATATATATATATATATATATTTATATACTTAGTAAAGTGCTATATATTTTAGCAAGAGGAATGATGAATTAAGTTAAGGATATGAGAATCAAGTGAAGACTATGTTAGTAATTAGCATAGCTTGAATGTTGGCCTTAACTGGTAAATAAGAAGATGAATAAGCATAGAGCTATTAGCTAATATGATTAGCAATAAAAATAGAGTAAGTTAAAACTCAAAATTTGAGTTAGAGATAGAATTTTAAAGCACGGACTGCTCGGTTGTGTCCAGAACGTCAAGTTTAGTCAGAAAGGACAATAAACACAAAATATGTGAGGGTAAGTCAACAGTTGAGTTTTATGGAGAAAAGTCAAAATTGGAGTTAGAAGTGGAATATGTGATGATTTATATGAATTATGTATATGATTAAATAAATATACATTATATAATGTGGATACATTTATTTGTATATAAAAGAGAATTAAGAATAAAGTTATGTGGCCTAATATATATTAGGTATATTAATTAAATAACCTAATGGATTATAGTATGGGAGAATGTTAGTATATAAAAATATATACTAACCCTAAGAGATTTATTTTATATATCTGAAATAATTAATTTTAAAGCCTAATTAAACCAAGTTTAGTTGGGTTATGAAATTAAAAAGGCATGAGTAAGGAATTTATGTTCAAATATGGGAAAATAAAAACCCTAATCTAATGATTAGTGTAGGATATAATTAAGAGTGTTGGACCGTGATAATATTCATAGCCCAAGGAAGTAATTAGAGAGCCCAACACATTAGATAAGGTGGCCCAACTAAGCCATCAAGTGTAGGGAATTATTGAACTCTAATGACATATTCAATTTATTTGAACATGGTAAGTGTAATTGGGTTATGTAAATGAATTAATATTATTGAGGAATAATAATATAAAAATATCAATAATAATGAGCATTAGTTCAAGAAATAATAAATTTAGTGGGCTAAGGAGGGTAATTTATTTAAACAGGCCCACTTATTTTAATTAAGCATGGGACTTGTAGATAAATTGATTTAAGGGCAATTAAATTATTAAACTAGCCCAATACTCCCTCCGTCCCAAAATAACTGCTCAGTTTTGACTTTTTTTAGTCAAATTGACTATTTTTAAAATTAATAATTAAGCATGTATAAATATATTTTTAACATTATAAAAATTGATATTAGTAGTAAATTGTATATACTTTTTTTTGTTATAATCTCTGCACCTATATTCTGGCAAAAATGGTACAAAAAATAGTTTTAAAAAATAGTCAATTTGACTTTAAAAAGTCAAAACTAAGCAGTTATTTTGGGACGGAGGAAGTATTATGTATGGAGCAATATAGTGATGGCCCAATTTAATTATGGGAGGAAGCCCAAGCTTATTTTAACTAGTAAGCAAAATAAGTAATATTGCAAGTCCAATAGAAATTTATTTGGAAGCCCAAAAGGTTAAATGTGTAACCCAAACTAAGCCCAACAAGTTTAGGACTTTTTGGGACATTTGATTTAGTAAAATGGAGCATTAAAAAATTAAACCAAATGGGGAGGAAAGGCCCAAAATTTTGGCTAAAGAAGGAGAAAGGGAGAGAACATGTGGGTTAAATTATTTTACTTCACAAGTTGGTTTAACTCACCTTACACTCGACTTAGGTGTCCAATTGTTGTTTAACCAACAACTTTAGCCAATTGTGCAAGCAAGAGGTGGAGTGTATGCAACACTTGTAATGATTAAGAAAGAGAGAGATGAGTGTTGGGAGATATAATAGATATATACAATGTATATCTACTAACATAATAAAAATACATTAACCAAGTTCATTTCATTCTCTTTCATATATTATTCCTTTCACTTCCAAGCTACTTAGCAAAAGAAAAAGAAAATAGAGAGAGAGAGGGAGAGAGACCCATTTCGGCAGCCACAAGGAGGGAAAAGAGAGCTTGGATCTTCATGCATGCTAAGAATCTAAGCATCTAAGCTACTTTGGAAGAATAAGAAGAATAGCAAGAAGAACTAGGTAATGATTCTCAAAATTTTCAAGTTTAGATTACTTATTTTGTTAGATTTTGATGAAACAAGGAGCCTTATGTTTGATCTTTAAAAACTCTTCGTCTATATGAGTATAAGTGTTTTATATCAGGATCAAAACATTTTTAAAGTTGAAAGTTATATCAAAAGAGAGAAAATAGAGATTTGTACAAAATGGGTAAAGAAAAAGCTCATGCATGCATGCTCTATGTATTCTATGTTAGATTATTGGGGATGCATGTTGTATATGGTTAATATCATATTAGAATGCTAGATCTTGAGTTTAATAAGTTAAACTTGTGGATTTGTATGAGTTCATATGAAAAAAGTTTGGAAAAAGGAAGTTATATGGAATTTTGGGGAAATCTTTATTTAACTAGTGTGCTATAACTTGTGCATGTTGAAATTTATAAGTGATATGTGAGATTTTCTTTCTTGGTATGCTAGATACATGAGTTAAGGGAAAAACCCCTTTGGAATCACTCAAATATGTTTAAAAATGAGCAAGTTATGAATTTAATCCCAAACTACCCAACAGTTGTAATCATGCTACTGATCAGTCACTTCTGGGCTGTTTTCGATAACCAAAACAGACTCAAATTTGGTGTTTGATATATAGAAATTGTATTTCGGGAAAAAATGACTCCAACGATACCAATTGGACTTAAATCTGAGATGTAGATCTAGAGTTACAAGCGTTTCCGTGAAGGATCCCAAATTTGAAAAACGAACCAACTATTGTAAACATCCTTGCTGATCAGTTACATGAAGCCTAATTTCCGGGACTTAGATAGATCAGAAATTGATATTTGATAAATGGAAACTATAATTCAAGAAGATACAAATCCAACGCCTTCGACGGAACCTAAATCCGAGTTGTAAACTTCGTTCTACAAGCGTTTCCGTAAAAGACCCCAAATCTAAAATTTTGGTTAAAAATTATAGTAATAGTAGAAATTGAATGGACAATGAATAATTATATTAAATAACTTTTAAAGCCACTAATGGGCTAGTAAACTAATTACATAGAAAGTTAAATGTAATTAACTATTTAATTATTATTTAAATTATATTAAGTAGAGTTGGTGTTAATAAAATAACTATTTTTTATTTAATTAAGATTAAATAATAATTAGAGCTAAACAATTAATTAATTATTATTTAATTAGTATTAAATAATGATTAAAGAATATTTAAGTAAGATTAAGTAATAATAAAGTAATTACTTACTTACATTGACATAAAAGTTATATAAATGATTATGTATTATTTAACTAACAATAAATAATGAATAAGAACAAGTAATAATTAATTATTCTTATATTAATAAGAAAGAATAATTAAAGATTTACTAAGTGAATTAATTATTTATTATTTAATAATAAATAAGGACGAATGTTAATTAATTATTCTTTAAATAATAATAAGGAATAATTAAAGACTAATGAAGTAAATAAATCAATTATTTATTATTCAAGGATAAGAAATTAATTAATTATTATTAAAGATAAATAATAATTTTATTATCCATTATTTAATTAACATTAAATAATGAGGAGTTATAATTGGTTATTATTTATTATTAAATAATAACTAAAGGTAATTAATTAATTACTATTTAATTAATATTAAATAATAATCAAATGAAGAGGGAGGTAACAATTAAAGGAAATTTAAATAACTCCTTAATTAAACAATTATAATAAATTATTTAAAGATCTAATAAGTGTTTATCACCTAAGAAAAGTCTTATTAATTATTAAATCATTAACCTAAGATCAATTAAATATCTTATAGGATTAATGATAGTACACTATAAATATGTACTTTGTGATTGAATTATTTGTTAAATAATAGCACCAGTAAGTGTATAGATGAACAATTATACGCAGTACTAATTGATATGTAACGCCTGCGAAAATCGAGTGTTTATGTAAATGAATTTTTTATTTGATTTATTGAATAAAATTTGGATTATTTGTTTATTAAACTGAGTAAGCTAATTGTAGGTCATTTTATGACCTAGAGAATGCAGAAATGAGTAGGATTCTGGCTACGTGCTAGGAATGATTGATATGAATTTATAAGATGATAATAAAAGATTTCTGAGAATAAAATATTTTAAAAAAAGACGAAATAGACACTATTTAACCCTAAGGGTTAGGGTTTGACCCTAAAAGTTAGGGTTTGAGAACCTATGCCATTTCGAGAGTTCAGAATGTCAGAATGACATTCTGTCGAAAGATTTGACGGTAATATACCGTGAAAAGTTAAGTTAGCCGAGAAATGTAATATCCGAGATTATCATGTAATTTTATAATTATCAATAAAGGAATTTATGTGAAACTCTTGTGTGATTTCTTTTATTAGATGTTCATGTGTTATACATATGTGTGTTATTTTAAGATATGTGATATGAAGTATTTAAATAGTTGGTTTAGTTTAATTTCACTATTTGAATTGGTTAAATAGATAATTAATTCTATTAATTTCGTGGGATGGCATTACAATCCGAGTTGGAGTTCTGAACGGAATTTAGAGACGCAGACTGCGTATTTGAGTCCGAAATGTCGAAATTAGTCAGGATAGACTGTAACCACGAAAATGTGTCACGGTAGACTTTTTGGTCAAAGTCAACTTGTTGACTTTTTTGGGGAAAAAGTAAACCACGAATTTAGAGATGAATTTGATGAAATGGATAGTTCCATGACATCCGGAACGTCGACTTTAGTAGGAATCGATAAAAGTATCGGCAACGTTCGGCTACGAAGGGCAAAATGGTCAAAATAGTTATTTAATTGATTAAATAATTAAAATAATAATATTTTTAGCAAATCAGCAGCTGGAGGGGGCCACATGACCAGCTTATTGGGACAAGAGGGGAGTATACGTATGATCAAGATGATTGGGGGAGAGAGAGTTACACTTGTTTTAGTAAACCAAAACCTTTCATTTTTCTAACTCCCCACTCCATAACTAAATGATTGGCTTGTTACTAATGTTTGTAACTGATGAATTGTGGACATGGAAGGGCTTGGGAGATCAGTTCTATCAAACTATATATATATATATATATATATATATACACCAAATCCAAGTTCTTTTCTCTTTTGGTTAAAAGCTTCCAATATAGAAAAAAATCAAGAGAATGAGAGTTTGAGTGTTGTGACGATTTCTGGAGTTTTGGAGAATCTAAACTGTGGCGCCCCCAAATCCGGGTTCCTCTCTTTCCTCGGATCCGGTGCAGTCACGATACTACTATCGTCAAACGATTACATCTTTTAATCATTAGTAAAAGAATACAACTTTGTTTATTACAATTTAGAATATAAATTCTATTTATATCTAAGATCTCGTCTTTACATCATATTCGATGTTACTAAAATGCGGAATAATTTAAACTTTTCAATATCCTTTAAATAAAATCTTTTATTGATTTCATAACTTGAATCAATTACAAATCCCTGAATCAACTTTATAATATGATTCATTCTATTTGAGTTATCGTATAACGTTTACAACTCGACTTGATATCCTCTATGTATCAACTAATACATCTTTACAGTACGACAAATTTTAAACAACGTATACAATTATCAAGTTCAACTCTTAGAACCTAAACAGGGTTCAAACGATAATCTAAAAGTATTCTTCATTGTGATACTATCTATCTTTAACAATCAAGAAGCACGAAATCTTTACCGTGAATCCTTAACCTGCAAAAGTGGTTATTTGCAAGAGTGAGCTCGACAGCTCAACAATTCTAACAGTTTTCATGCATCACATAGCATACAACATCATACTCAGTTCATGCATTTATAAATAATTTATATTTACTACGCATGTTACTTTTCACATAACAAGTATATCCTCAAAGATCAACTTTCAATCTCATTTATATCTCATATACAGTTCATATATAAGTTCACATTATCACAGCATAATATAATTCAACTAACAGTTATTGAATTCATATATTAAATAGGAACTGAAAGACTTGGCTGATTCTTAGTTTAACAACTACGGCTTAACTACTTAAGAATATCTACACTTCGTGTAATCCTACACAATTATATTAACCATAGAGATCACACTCATTAGATATATGTATCCACACATTCTCAATGTAATAATAAAGGTTACATTATTGTCTAACTTAGTTCTTAGAACCTTCGTCTCACTTTCTTATCGTATTCTTAGAATAACTATGTACGTATAAGTATACTTTAACCATACGTACTTACTACCATTCTCTACATACACATGCCCGTCTACCACTAATCTATTTACATATAGCTAGTGTAGTCCATCATTTGAGTTAATCATTCTCATATATCATTACTAACATATAAGGCCATAGCAAAGCAAATATACCCTATTAACCGTCGAAGTCGGATTCAAGTATCAACATGTGTTATTACATAGCACGTATACACATTAAAGGATACTTTCATGCTCGTTTAACCTTTTCACATTCAATTTACATGATATAGGTTCTAAGTTAATACCCGTAAAAACTTAAGTCCATTCAAGGCTATAAAGTCATAAAGTCTAACATGCTCGTCTTTTAAACACATGGGGTATTCATATGCTTTGTATTAGGCATACTCATGAATAATTATATCACATTCATGCAACTAACACCGTTTTGTTTTGAAAACATGCTTCGTTTATGCTTCATTTGAATCACAACACCTAATCATGGTATATATACATGTAGGATACATGATCGAGTCTACGAGTACTATCAAGCATGTTTACAAATATCAGAATTCAAATCTCAATATACATGTCAAGACTCACGTGCAAAACGTATACTTTCACAAGTAAACCTCCCTAATAGGGTCTACTACGTCCATGCTATCTAGATTCACGTGTTAACATCTTCGACACGTATTTCTAAGTCATCTAAACATGCTCGCAAAATTAGAATGTATTCATGACATTTACGTGCCAAGGTTCACCTTTGAAACTAACATTTTCGTTAGAATTGTTTACTAACGAGGTCCGGCATGCTCATGTTATACTATGAAACATATATTCGTAAGTTAATACGCTTCTCATGCATTGCTAAATAATATAATCATGCTTGAAAAATTAGAATGTCGACATGGTTCGTATAAGTCATTTTTGTTTACAAAACTTTGCGTTTACTTTTGGAAATTATAAACCTTTACGAATCATGCATGCAATCATAGCAATGCGGGTGCATGTCATGTTAATATACTTATATAGGCATGTTAAACCTTCTAGCATGCTTGTTTAAGCTACTTTAAACTATTATTACTTAACAGAATCTGCAGCAGACTACAGAAAAATTTTCGAGTTTCAGGGCCCGTCGCAGCTTCGCCGCTGGCCGGCCAGAAACAGACATGGCTGCTTCGGCAGTCTAGTTAACCCAACTCAACATTTTCTTATCAATTCGATTCTACACCAGCCATATAATATAACTAACATAATTACTAACTTATATAATAGTTAACAAACATAATCCAATCAACTTATCACAACATTTAAGCTTAATCCAAGAATTAGAGTTTTGACAGAAAACAAAATGAAGAACAAGAGGCATATAAATGTTATACCTCTGTTAAGGATATATACTTGCTACTATATCAATACTTACAATGTTGCTATACTAACTTACTCTCAATTTACTTATTATCAATTCTATGAAAATCTCAGCAATGGAAAATGAGAATGAGAGAATCTCTTATATAGGCAATTTCAATATATGGTCCATGCAATTGTTCATCAAATCAAACCCATGGAAGAAGCAAGAACATGGAGGTTAATGAAATTAGTTGGTGAAGTAGTTGGGAAACACTATTTTGCCCACTCCCCTTGAAATCATTGGCTACATTGATGGAGAAATTGAGGAGAAGGAAATAGAGTATAGCTTGCTCCTTAGAGTTCACGTGGGAAGAAATGAATGGACTCTAATATTGGGACAATAATTCTCAGCAACTTGCTAAGGCAATACTCTATACTAGTGTTATATATACATAGCCTATTATGCTTACTAAGGCTACCTCATGTATACACATTATGTATCATATAACTTAGGTGATAATGAATTATAAATGTAATATCTAATTACAATGTATCAAGTAGTGTACATACATATAATCCATGTACATCTTATTAACACCGAATATAATTTGATTGGATATTATCATATTACATTGTCTCCTTTATTATTAAATTTTATTAATTCAATAATTGTTTACAATATATCCATGATATATTATTTTATTGTATACTTATATACACATTGTCACACACACATTTCATGTACCTCTTACAACTCAATAAACTTTACTATATAGTTTATATTCATATATAACATAGTCGCATTGCACTTTATACTTCGCATAACATATAGTTAACTATCATACGTTATACTTTTAATATCGCATGGTTGCACATAGAAATTAATAAATTACTTATCTTATCAATTAATTAATAATAATATTAATTAATTCATTTCTCATAAATCAATGGAATTATAATTTCTACACTAATTGATTAACACTTTATATGATTTATTATTACGTTAAATAAATATAAATCTTATTATATTTATAAATTATTTAATCATTAATCAATATATTATCAAATAATTACTTGATAACAATATATTGTCCATAACAATAATTAATATAATAAGACAATATATCTCATTCCTCATCAATATAATTTTGATTATATTTATAATCAATTTCCTTATTATTATACTATCACTAGCCATACTAATAATTTAACATACTATTATAATAACAATTAATATAGATTAATTGTTTAATTAAAAATTCTTACATCCTTGAATTAATTAATTCATCAACGAATCTACTATCGTGTCACATAAGGCATCTCCCACAAGCTTAATGCTTAAGCTTATTATTATTCTCATCACTTACTCATCTCTCACCACATTACTACTTATAACATGTTCAATTAATTTATAACTATTAAGTCCAAGTTCCACATATAAATATATTACAAATAGAATATTCAAATATTATTTATAACACTTACGGTACTATAGCAACTCAAGTTATTAAAATAACTTAGTTTCCTTTTATAAATTAAACTCCTTTTGAAAATACATTAGAAATTATGTATTTAGCCATAACATAAAATATTATGTTTTCTCCAAATAAGGATATTCATTATTAGAAAATAATTTACTTATTGTCTCAAGATATTATAATTAATATAATATCTATTAGAAATAATCACATGTATAGCACATGTACATTATATATAGAAAATAGGTAATAAGTTTATTTTCCATTATAATAAATTGTTTCCATCAATTTATTTACATATAGCAAATATGTAATATATCTATCATATTAATCAATCACACCTTATACAAACTATATAAGGTAATATTACTATTCAAAAATAACATTTCCTCCTTTTATTAAAATAATTCAATATTAGAAATTATTTTAATATCCTTTATTAGAAATATATAATATTTATTTCTATTTCCTTTCTATAAATTGTTCCCAAAATAATTTCTTCAAATATTAATTATTCATTTAAAGATATAATAATTTTCATCTCCCTTTAATAACGTATATATATTTATTCACACTATTCGCACATCAAACTTTCTCACACATTACCACTCTAAGTAATATATATAAAAAGTATCAACTATAATTACATATTCAACACACATATTAATTCACTCATTTACTTAAGTAAATTAAATACTGTACTATATCATCATAGTTAATTAAGGTTCAATATTCACATTATATTATTCCATAATATAACTCTCAACTTAAATTAACTAATATTTATTCTTATTAGTTAATTTCTTAACTAATTCATGCTTCACTATCCAAACCTATTCACGGATAGCTTAAGTGCTATTAATAACCTATATTATAAACATACTAGTTATTAATACACATACACAAGAATATGGTGATTATACATTAAGAATATTTAATGTCACCAACTTACTATGATAAAATAATTCTATAAATTATTTAATACCGATAGGAATTTATCCGCTTCCTTTATCTCAATTGAATCGTCTTTAAAAAAAATATATAATAAAAATATATTTATTAATCATAAAATCACATAGTCCATATTACCCTATGTAATATAATACCACATACCTCATATCACACACACACACACACACACACATATATATATATATATATATATATATATATATATATATATATTCTTATTCGAACCCATCTCATAGTTTAAGAATTTTATTTATTAAATCCTTATTTAATAATATCTGAAAATTCGGGTTCTTACATCCTCTCCCCCTTATAAGGATTCCGTCCTCGGAATCACCAAAACCTCCTTTACTCGGTGCCATTCTGAATATTACATATTCTCTTGAATAATTTTATTCATTCTCTTTTTGGAAGTTTTTATTATTATAACCTTCTCAATCGCATTCTACCATTTTCTCCTTTCTAAGGATCATTCTACTTACTACATTCATCATTCAGAAGAATAAGAATCTTCCACGATTTTTCAATAATTGGGAAGTAGTATAAATAACTCAGATTTCAGATTATGCTGAGGGGTCACACAAGACCGTGAACTCTTCCACATTTACAAATGTCTCAACATGAGTCTCCACACTGTAAACTAGAATGTTTATCAATCACAAGGACTGAAAACATCCTCCACACGTACACTAGGTGGCTACCCTATTGTACTACTACGTTGGGCCGCAACGTAGCGTGTTGTAATGACTATATGAGTCATGTTCGTGACCATTGTCTCCGAAAATAGGTTTCCGTTATAGGATTGTTCAACTCAGCTTCTCAACTTCTACATCCGCACCAGAGCAATCTGGTTTGGCACAAATACACAAGAATGCTTGAATTCTATAATCACTTTTCAACAGTCGCCTAGCCGAATCAATTAGCTTACACTCTTATCAATAATTCAGACATCAATCGAAAAAATTTAGTCAACTTTTCATAATTTAAAAGAAAACCAAAAATCATTTTATGACGTTAAAATGCCGTACCCACTTCATAGTATGTTGAAGATTTCGTCATTTTGTGACTTTGTCATACTACATCATACCATAATAGGCTGACGATCTTACGATCACTTTTGACACTAGGTTCGATTGCATTGATGACTCCATCGTTTACCATCATACACCATATCAAATGATGCACATGGTCAAAATATATTTTGAAAGATTTTCAAATCATTTTTGTCTTAGCTGAAACAAATAGCTTAGACATACGAATAACAGTATTGTTTTTAAAACTAATTGGTTTAGTCACTTGACCCAATGTTTTTCTCAAGAAAATCGAAGTGCAAACACTAGCACGAAGTCAATAAATTTTGAAAATCTAGCATAGCTAGAAGATTTAGAAAAATCCAAATTTCTCCATTACTTTAATCTCTTATTACCATCAATGCTCACTATTCCAAAACTCTTATATAATACATCTATTCTCAGTACAGTTCACCAACTTACCACACCATGGAAGCTCAGGAACTTACCACAATCATATGGGTTGAGGAACTTATCCTAGTCAGACCAAAATCGTCCATTCGCTGAGGGGTTCCACTATACGATTATGAGTTCCGAAACTTGTCATAGGCATGAGTCTTAAGAACTCGCACGTAATATTAATATTATCTAATTATATCTTAGAAATCTCTATCTATCAAAATAAATATGAGAAAAGAATCACCTTTCCACTATATGTAGAATGATACCGCAACACTAACATTCCAACGATTATCAATGTGATGCACTTAGTGCAAGCACAAAACCTCAGCCCATACAAAAGTTTGTACAACTAAGCCATCATATGAGTCCTCAATGGAAGTCCAACACTTAACTCTATCTTACTCTATCACTTTCTCGTTACGAACTTTCTAGGTTTCACCACATACAACTCCTCATGAGTTCATCTCGTACTTTTTATAGTACATTCTCTCATAGCATCAAGCTATACACACTTAGTCGTTATAGACTATCTATCATTTCATAGTTCAATCTGATAACGTCGTGATCATCGCTTTACCTCAGGGTTCTTTCCCTACTATCAACTAAACTCCATTTGAGTTCATTCTCACTATTTTTGTCATATACATCTTATAGACATCATCTTAACATTTTTATTACCGGAGTTAGGAAACTCCTGATTCTCATTCTCTAGATATTTCAAGATTCGTCTTTGAATCTTCACGTATATATTTTAATCTTTATCTTTTCCTCTCTCAGGTTATAGTCTAAGGTACACTTACCTAAGGTTTATAACCTACAGCTTTGATACCAACCTGTGACGCCCCCAAATCCAGGTTCCTCTCTTTCCTCGGATCCGGTGCAGTCACGATACTACTATCGTCAAACTATTACATCTTTTAATCATTAGTAAAAGAATACAACTTTGTTTATTACAATTTAGAATATAAATTCTATTTATATCCAAGATCTCATCTTTACATCATAGTCGATGTTACTAAAATGCGGAATAATTTAAACTTTTCAATATCCTTTAAATAAAATCTTTTATTGATTTCATAACTTGAATCAATTACAAATCCCTGAATCAACTTTATAATATGATTCATTCTATTTGAGTTATCGTATAATGTTTACAACTCGACTTGATATCCTCTATGTATCAACTAATACATCTTTACAGTACGACAAGTTTTAAACAATGTATACAATTATCAAGTACAACTCTTAGAACCTAAACAGGGTTCAAACGATAATCTAAAAGTATTCTTCATTGTGATACTATATATCTTTATCAATCAAGAAGTACGAAATCTTTACCGTGAATCCTTAACCTGCAAAAGTGGTTATTTGCAAGAGTGAGCTCGACAGCTCAGCAATTCTAACAGTTTTCATGCATCACATAGCATACAACATCATACTTAGTTCATGCATTTATAAACAATTTATATTTACTATGCATGTTACTTTTCACATAACAAGTATATCATCAAAGATCAACTTTTAATCTCATTTATATCTCATATACAGTTCATATATAAGTTCACATTATCACAACATAATATAATTCAACTAACAGTTATTGAATTCATATATCAAATAGGAATTGAAAGACTTGCCTGATTCGTAGTTTAACAACTACGACTGAACTACTTAAGAATATCTGCACTCGTGTAATCCTACACAGTTATATTAACCATAGAGATCACACTCATTAGATATATGTATCCACACATTCTCAATGTAATAATAAAGGTTACATTGTTGTTTAACTTGGTTCTTAGAACCTTCGTCTTACTTTCTTATCGTATTCTTAGAATAATTATGTATGTATAGGTATATTTTAACCATACGTACTTACTACCATTCTCTATATACACATGTCCGTCTACCACTAATCAATTTATATATAGCTAGTGTAGTCCATCTTTTGAGTTAATCATTCTCATATATCATTACTAACACATAAGGCCATAACAAAGCAAATAAACCCTATTAACCGTCGAAGTCGGATTCAAGTATCAACATGTGTTATTACATAGCACGTATACACATTAAAGGATACTTTCATGCTCGTTTAACCTTTTCACATTCAATTTAAATGATATAGGTTCTAAGTTAATACCCGTAAAAACTTAAGTCCATTCAAGGCTATAAAGTCATAAAGTCTGACATGCTCATCTTTTAAACACATGGGGTATTCATATGCTTTGTATTAGGCATACTCATGAATAATTATATCACATTCATGCAACTAACACCGTTTTGTTTTGAAAACATACTTCGTTTATGCTTCATTTGAATCACAACTCCTAATCATGGTATATATACATGTAGGATGCATGATCGAGTCTACGAGTACTATCAAACATATTTACAAATATCAGAATTCAAATCTCAATATACATGTCAAGACTCACGTGCAAAACGTATACTTTCACTAATAAACCTCCCTAATAGGGTCTAATACGTCCATGCTATCTAGATTCATGTGTTAACATATTCGACACGCATTTCTAAGTTATCTAAAGATGCTCGCAAAATTAGAATGTATTCATGACATTTACGTGCCAAGGTTCACCTTTGAAACTAACATTTTCGTTAGAATTGTTTACTAACGAGGTCCGGCATGCTCATGTTATACTATGAAACATATATTCGTAAGTTAATACGCTTCACATGCATTCCTAAATAATATAATCATGCTTGAAAAATCAGAAAGTCGACATGGTTCGTATAAGTCATTTTCATTTACAAAACTTTACGTTTACTTTTGGAAATTATAAACCTTTACGAATCATGCATGCAATCATAGCAATGCCGGTGCATGTCATGTTAATATAATCATATAGGCATTTTAAACCTTCTAGCATGCTTGTTTAAGCTACTTTAAACTATTATTACTTAACAGAATCTGCAGCAGACTGCAGAAAAATTTTCAAGTTTCAGGGCCCGGCGCAGCTCCGCCGCTGGCCGGCCAGAAATAGACATGGCTGCTTCGGCAGTCCAGTTAACCCAACTCAATATTTTCTTATCAATTCGATTCTACACCAGCCATATAATATAACTAACATAATTACTAACTTATATAATAGTTAACAAACATAATCCAATCAATTTATCACAACATTTAAGCTTAATCTAAGAATTAGAGTTTTGACAAAAAACAAAATGAAGAACAAGAGGTATATAAATGTTATACCTCTGTTAAGGAGATAGACTTGCTGCTATATCAATACTTACAATGTTGCTATACTAACTTACTCTCAATTTACTTATTATCAATTCTATGAAAATCTTAGCAATGGAAAATGAGAATGAGAGAAGCTCTTATATAGGCAATTTCAATATATAGTCCATGCAATTGTTCATCAAATCAAACCCATGGAAGAAGCAAGAACATGGAGGTTAATGAAATTAGTTGGTGAAGTAGTTGGGAAACACTATTTTGCCCACTCCCCTTGAAATCATTGGCTACATTGGTGGAGAAATTGAGGAGAAGGAAATAGAGTATAGCTTGCTCCTTAGAGTTCACGTGGGAAGAAATGAATGGACTCTAATATTGGGACAATAATTCTCAGCAACTTGCTAAGGCAATACTCTATACTAGTGTTATATATACATAGCCTATTATGCTTACTAAGGCTACCTCATGTATACACATTATGTATCATATAACTTAGGTGATAATGAATTATAAATGTAATATCTAATTACAATGTATCAAGTAGTGTACATACATATAATCCATGTACATCTTATTAACACCGAATATAATTTGATTGGATATTATCATATTACATTGTCTCCTTTATTATTAAATTTTATTAATTCAATAATTGTTTACAATATATCCATGATATATTATTTTATTGTATACTTATATACACATTGTCACACACATTTCATGTACCTCTTACAACTCAATAAACTTTACTATATAGTTTATATTCATATATAACATAGTCGCATTGCACTTTATACTTCGCATAACATATAGTTAACTATCATACGTTATACTTTTAATATCGCATGGTTGCACATAGAAATTAATAAATTACTTATCTTATCAATTAATTAATAATAATATTAATTAATTCATTTCTCATAAATCAATGGAATTATAATTTCTACACTAATTGATTAACACTTTATATGATTTATTATTACGTTAAATAAATATAAATCTTATTATATTTATAAATTATTTAATCATTAATCAATATATTATCAAATAATTACTTGATAACAATATATTGTCCATAACAATAATTAATATAATAAGACAATATATCTCATTCCTCATCAATACAATTTTGATTATATTTATAATCAATTTCCTTATTATTATACTATCACTAGCCATACTAATAATTTAACATACTATTATAATAATAATTAATATAGATTAATTGTTTAATTAAAAATTCTTACATCCTTGAATTAATTAATTCATCAACGAATCTACTATCGTGTCACATAAGGCATCTCCCACAAGCTTAATCTTAAGCTTATTATTATTCTCATCACTTACTCATCTCTCACCACATTACTACTTATAACATGTTCAATTAATTTATAACTATTAAGTCCAAGTTCCACATATAAATATATTACAAATAGAATATTCAAATATTATTTATAACACTTACGGTACTATAGCAACTCAAGTTATTAAAATAACTTAGTTTTCATTTATAAATTAAACTCCTTTTGAAAATACATTAGAAATTATGTATTTAGCCATAACATAAAATATTATGTTTTCTCCAAATAAGGATATTCATTATTAGAAAATAATTTACTTATTGTCTCAAGATATTATAATTAATATAATATCTATTAGAAATAATCACATGTATAGCACATGTACATTATATATAGAAAATAGGTAATAAGTTTATTTTCTATTGTAATAAATTATTTCCATCAATTTATTTACATATAGCAAATATGTAATATATCTATCATATTAATCAATCACACCTTATACAAACTATATAAGGTAATATTACTATTCAAAAATAATATTTCCTCATTTTATTAAAATAATTCAATATTAAAAATTCTTTTAATATCCTTTATTAGAAATATATAATATTTATTTCTCTTCCCTTTCTATAAATTGTTCCCAAAATAATTTCTTCAAATATTAATTATTCATTTAAAGATATAATGATTTTCATCTCCCTTTAATAACGTATATATATATTTATTCACGTTATTCGCACGTCAAACTTTCTCACACATTACCACTCTAAGTAATATATATAAAAAGTATCAACTATAATTACATATTCAACACACATATTAATTCACTCATTTACTTAAGTAAATTAAATACTGTACTATATCATCATAGTTAATTAAGGTTCAATATTCACATTATATTATTCCATAATATAACTCTCAACTTAAATTAACTAATATTTATTCTTATTAGTTAATTCCTTAACTAATTCATGCTTCACTATCCAAACCTATTCACGGATAGCTTAAGTGCTATTAATAACCTATATTATAAACATACTAGTTATTAATACACATACACAAGAATATGGTGATTATACATTAAGGATATTTAATGTCACCAACTTACTATAATAAAATAATTCTATAAATTATTTAATATCGATAGGAATTTATCCACTTCCTTTACCTCAATTGAATTGTCTCTAATAAAAATATATAATAATAATATATTTATTAATCACAAAATCACATAGTCCATATTACCCTCTGTAATATAATACCACATACCTCATATCACACACATATATATATATATATTCTTATTCGAACCCATCTCATAGTTTAGGAATTTTATTTATTAAATCCTTATTTAATAATATCTGAAAATTCAGGTTCTTACATAAACTAACAAGGGGAAGGACTATAAGAGTTAAAACAAGGAAGAAATTAGTCCAAAAAGGTAAGCATGAACCATTTTATATGTTTTTGAGGAAGCTAGTAAAGAAAATGCTTGAATAGTCATTGTAAATGTTTTGTTTTGATTTGGTGAGGCTGTATTAGTGTTGATTACTGATATGTGGTTGTGGAGAACGAAAGTTCTGGACTTAATCATGTTTCAAGTACATTGAGAATTATGAAATTCGAGTATGCATGCTATATGTTTGATTAAATGCCACTAACAAGCTAAATTCATCAAAACATGTAAAGTTAGTGTGTTTGAGTGTTGTAACATGTGTATATATGTTAGTGGGGGTGGTCTGAACAGTAGGAGTCAATCCCTTCCATGTTAGAATCAAAATCATGATTTTGTCAAAGTTGGTTTAAAAGTGAAATCTGTGATTTTTGGGTTTTTCGGAGCCTTGTAATCATGGTTTCTGTGACTCGATTATGGTATGTAATAATTTTATAAAATAGTATGTAGTATCATGTACAATCTGTACAAATTTCATAGTAATCGAAGTTATATGGAGCGAGATATGAAATTCGTAAGCATGCATGTTCATAATAAAATCTGCAGAATTCTGGAGATTTCCAGAAAATTTCCAAGTGTGAAAACCTGTTCTGGCACGCTTTTTAAGGCAACCAGTTTGTGGTCTTAACATGTTAATTTCTGGGATGTAATATTTTTATAAAATACTATGCTATATGGAGTGTATTGTGTCAAAAGATCAGGGTCATATCATGTATGGTTTGGTCAGAATCAATTCGCAAAGTGTGCTGCTCAAGATGCCGAAAATTTTTGGGCACCAAGAGCAGCGCAACTGCGCAGCTCATAGGGCATAAGCCGACGCAGCTGCGCCGGTCTGGGAAGGTCCGGGCCGAGTCTAATCCGAGTCGGGTCGGGCCGGGAAAAATTTTATAAACTTTATTTTTTCCAGATTCTTATATTTAACCCCTGGACCTATAAGATGCAATATGTTGATGTAATTGAATTGCATGCTAAGTGAATACGTGTTACTTGATAACTTAGTTTAAATAATAGGAATCGTTTTCTCTCAAGTTTGAGTTCGAGAACCTAATTGCTTAAACGTGACACATATGATTAGGTTACGTGAAGGTTAATTGCTAGCTTTAACAATAGCAGACATATCATGCAAGTTTCATAACCCTAATTTTTATTGGGCATTTATTCAATCCTTACTCATTTTTATCGCAGTAAGGGTAAGTATTGAAATTGTGATAGCTATTTATTCGTGCAAGTTCCTTTGTTGTGAAGTTATACAACTTCAATTATCTTACAAGCTTATCGATGATTACTCAGTTATTATTCTAACTGCTATGCTTATAAGTTTCATGTCATTATCGAACTGTTTCTAAGTATGCTTTCTGGCCTTTTATCTCGGCTACATATTATTGATGATAAATGATATAACATTTGAAAAATTCAAATCCTTTGAAGCTATTTAATGTTTACCAATCCAAATTGCTTTGGTGCGGTCTCGCATGGATACTAAGATGAACAACCCGAATAAACGGGCAAACAGATGTCGGGCATATAGTCCCATTTATGCTTATGCAATTTAAAATTTATACTTGTGCACAATGTAGGGTACGATAGGCTGATCACCTGGAGTACTTGCAGAGACCGTTTACAATCTATTTGATTATTAAATCGTCTGATGGTTTTTGATGAAACAAAGTAATGTTCAGGGTATTCTACACCCCTTAGTATGATATTAAGAATTCTTAAACTCTTATTCTTGATATTCCCGTTTAACACTTGATAATTCTTTCAACTGTTATAGCCATTCAGATGTTTTTACTCCTGATGTATATTTTCAAACTTCTCTATATACTTGCTGGGCAATTTGTGCTCATTCTTGCTTAAACCTTTCAGTTAAGGATGAACAGGCTGAGGGCTCGGGCAAGGACAAGGGAAAATCTAAGATGAAATGATGCTAGTTACCTTATGTAATAAATTTATATTTCCGCATATGATGTAATGTAGCGATAAACGCTAAGTTTAAGTTTTGGTTTGTTAAAGGTTGTAAAGACTTGGGATTTTATTTTCAATAAGTATGTAATAGTTATATTATTATTATTATTTCTGGAGTTTACGTAGTTAGACAATGATGTATGTTGTACCGTGAGCACCATGTCCTGTAATCGATGTTACACGGATTTGGGGGCTTCATAGGTTGGTATCAGAGCTGTAGGTTATAAACCTTAGGTGGGGAACCTCAGACTATAACCTTAGGGGGAGTTAATGGAGATGTCAAGGAGATGAACTCACGTAGAGTTCTAAGTGGAGTGCCAAATATATTTTTTTTCTATAAACAAAATCAATATCTATTTTAAAATACTAATCGAGTTACTTTGTCTTGATTGTACGATGTCAGGAGAAGAGGAAGTTAGAGATATTCACATTGTGAGTGAGCAGTTGGTGACAGCTGTACCTGAGCCTATAGCTGAGGCAGCAGCTGACTCAGACCCAGAGGAGTATCTTGAAGAGGAAGAGGAGCCCGAGGAGGACTCCGAGGGAACTACTGGGGATAGTCTACTATATGAGTTGATGGATAGGACTACTGAATTGGACGACAAGGTCAATGAGTTAGAGAAGCTGTATTAGGGGGAGCAGGAAGCTGCAGCTTTGCTTGAGGCATTGGTGCATCACCTGATAATTAGGAACGAGGATCTGGCTGACAAGCTGCGAGTAGCAGGTCAGAAGACGGATAGGCTGAAGGATGAGAAAGAAGCTATCAGGACCCACTTGGGACATACCATTAATGGGTTAGAGACGAGGATATAGAGTCTCCAAACTGACAAGCAGATTATTACCACATTCTGGGGAGATGAGAGGAGAGGCCGTGCTCTGGCCGAGAAGCTAACTGGTGAGTTAGAAGGTGAAGTGAGAGATAAGAAGGTTAGGATAGACAAGATGAAGTACGCGTTTAAGTCAGCACATGGAAGGTTCCAGCATAGGGTGCATCACTTTCCACGTGAGGAGCACCGGTCTAGACATGTTATAAGCCGAGGGCTGGTGCTAAAGATAGCGGATGAAGAGCATGAAGACGCCATTAGGCGGGGTCTTTAGTTTATTAGTGATGAACTTTTACTACTAGCGTATAGAACGCTTATTATCAAATAAGAACTTGGTTTCCGATTTTACTATGTATCCTGGTTTACAGTGATGTAAATGGCGTAATGCCGTAAGACAATAGAATACCTTGGGTATTATGTTTTTTTAAATAAATATGCTTTTATTTAAATATGTGATGTGATGATTAAGTTTTATGTAACTTATGAATGCTGTAGAGTAAGTTATAAAATGATAACATTAAGTTTACTTTAAACAGATAGATGGCTAGAGGAAGACGTCGCCAACAAGTACCAGAGGGGTCAGGCGTTAATGCTGGGGATCCACCGAACCCCATGCAACAGTTCGTAGACATGTTAGTTGGGGCACTTCAGAATTGAACCCCGAATACCAATAACCCTCCAGCGGGTCAGGTGGCACACTTTAAGGACTTCAAGAGTGCGGGACCCCTTGAGTTCAAAGGAACCACCAAACCTATTGAAGCCCAAACTTGGGTCAAGGAAATCAAAAAGGCGTTCGCTATCGCTCAAGTAGGATGATTAGAAAATAATCTTCGCCACTTACATGCTGAAGGGTGAAGCCAATTTCTGGTGGGCGGCAAACCAGACCAGGGTGGGAGAAGGTTTGATACCTTGGGAAAGGTTTAATAAGATCTTCTTCGAAAACTATTTCCCTATGAGTATGTAGAGTCGAATGGAGATGCGATTCCTGGAGCTGAAGTAAGAAGACATGACGGTACCCCAGTACGCCGCAAGGTTCAACGAGCTGGCGAGGTTCGTGCCTCATCAAGTCGACACTGAGGAGAGGAAAACGAGAAGGTTTGAGCAGGGTCTCAAACCATGGTTATAAAGCAGACTTTTGGTGTTGCAGAAGAATAGCTTCGCGACTCTCCTGGAGAAAGCTATAATCGCTGAGGATGGAAGTGAAGCCCTGATGAAATTTAACAAGGAGAAAAAGAAGAAGAATGAAGGAGGGAATTGTGGGGAAGATAGCAACAGCAGTGGTGCGAACAAAAGGAAGTGGAACAATTGTGACACCCCCAAATTCGGTATCTTAATTTCCACTGGATTTAGTGTTCACTGTTCCAATATCATACAACTATCTACCCATAAATAATGAAATTCATTTATTAGATAAATAAATCATCATCTGACATAATAATACATCATAAATCCCAGGTTATACTTAACCTTAAATCTCTGTTGCGGAAACGTAAATAAATAAGTCTTAAATCATTACACATAAGTTTTGAGCTTTAACATTGTTAATGACAACACAAGTCTTCATCACTTGTTAGATTTTCCTTTTCCCTTGCTACTAGAAGGCTCACCAGACTGTTCATTCTTATCTGCAATGTTATTATGCAAGAGTGAGCACGAATGCCCGCAAGTATAAAAACATGACAGAATAATAACATGCGAATAAAAGAATTCTGAATAACAGAAAGCTCAACTTTTGAATCAAGAATATTAATTGAGAACCAAATTACTTCTGAGGGTCATTAAGACCTTGAACCGAGTCTTAGGTTGTCAAGTATATTAACCTTTCAAACCTTTAACAGTCATAAGACTATAGACTTTACTTCTCGTACTTAAGGAGATCAGCCCTTTGTACTGATACTGTGCACACTACTTCAACGCTTAAAGCATCATCATCAACCCCCTATATTAGGGTTGTTCATCTCAGTTTGACATCAGAATCCGCACCAAATAAAGTTTGGTTTGGATAACTCATTAATTGTTCTGGAATTTAGAACGCTCATCAACTATGGACTAGTCGAATCATATAAGGGTTCACTAGTCTTAAAAGATTTAACAATAAATGATATTCAAATTTGAATAATAACTTCTCAAGGGTATACAATCGAATAAGTATTGTATACTGAAATGATATTTTTAAAAAAATCTTAACATCTCATAAGAAATTCTGACTTGAATAATCAAGAATAAGAACTTTGCTCGATATAGAATTTAAATCTATAACTTGCTCAATTTAAAAGTTTGAGTTTAGGAAATTTGCCTCGTGCACAAGCTACAATTATTACTCACTTCTTTAATTACTTTTACCTAGCAATACATTCACAATATCAATTAATCACAGGTTCGATATGATTATTGATTTACAATAGTGTTCGTCAAACTCATTATTAGGTTTTTCAAATAATGATTTAAGTTAATTAATAAACTTATTAATTAACCACACAACCTACGTTATTAAACTTGTATTAACATTTTATCATATACTCAACATGTTTTCATGTTTATTAGATTCAAAACATTTTTCTCAAATTTCAACACTTAGCAAATTTTTCGAAAATTTTAGATGGGCGCGGCGGCGCGCCATTTAGCCTTGTACCAGGCGCGGCCGCGCGGCTACGTTTTCCCATAATTTCCAGTTCGCGAGGTACACAGAAATTCGGCCACTTTCTCAAATTTTACACCAATACACTGATTTATAATGTTACCTATGAAGTATAAACTTCACAGGAACATTATATATTACTTATAACATGTTCTTAACATTCCAAGTCATGTAATTACACAAATCAAAATATTAATTTTCATTGTTCTTCAAAACTTTTAACAGTTTAATGAAAAACATAAAAAATTCTCCTTACGGATTCGTTACTACACCGAATCCATTCATTTCAATTCCACTTTCTTTGTTTTAACATATACAATCATATTCATGTATCAATTTAAATATAAACATATGATTCAATCATTAATTTAACCTATATGGGTTATTCACCCATATTCAATACTCTGTAATTTCATAAAACCCATTTATTAACTAAATTACTTGGTGTGACCACTGTAAATCATGGATACATGATCTAACACATAATACTAACATATACGGTCACATATATGATAACATCATACTTTAATTTCCCAAAATAATTCTTAACAGAGAGTTTTTACAAAGACGTATAAAAACTCTGTAATTTTCTTCAAAACCTAATTAAGGCCAAATTAAATAAAATTGATCATTTTAAATCATTCATACCAATTATAAAACACATTATAATCATAAACCCATATAGATAAAGTCATATCAAAACCTAATTGTAAAACCCAATTTTCACAGAAAACTTTAAAACACGTAATGAAGAAATATCAATTTTGAAACCTTGAAAAGAAGGGATTACCCTTAGTAGTGAAGATAAATCAAAGAAACACAATTGATTTCTCAATTCTTCCTTTCTCAATCTCTCTCAATCTCTTCTTCTTCTTTTTTTCTCTCTGACTTCACAAACTTTTGCTGAGTTTCTAACCCAAATAAGAATAACAAATGCCGATATGATATGGGTATTATACGTATAAATTATATCCGTTGCAAATTAACTCCTATTAAGGCCTCGTTTGGCTTTCTTATTTTCTTCTTTTCCCTTTATTTTAATAAACTCTTATAATATAGTTAATAGTCACACTAATAATTAAATAATTAATTTTATTTAAATCAATTAAATAAATAAATAATAACTTTACATTAATTCACATTGTCACATAATTAATATTTTTATTTATTAATTATGTCAATTCATTAATTCTTTAATTAACTACTAAATTAATTAAAGTACATTATGCTTATTTAATTAATTCATTTAATCCAATAAACTCAATTAAATATATACTTTGAACTATTAAATTACTACACATTAATTTAATCAATGTAACACATATAATTAAATTAATCTACCACAAATTCATGAATTAATTATTTAACTCAATAATTAAATCATTTAAAATATTTATTTATTTCAATAAATATTTAAATATCTTTACAAAATTCTCGTTCTTCACATCTTTCCCCCTTAAAAGGATTCTGTCCTCATAATCACGGTTCTATTAATAATTTCGTCTTTCAAATTCTCCCCCCCTTACAAAGATTCTGTCCCTAGAATCGCGTTCACCTATTCAAGAAAATAAGTGAGAATAATTCTTTATCATATTCTCTTCGAGTTCCCACGTAGCTTCTTCAGCGTTGTGGTTCCTCCAAATTACCTTAACAGAAGGTATTACTTTGTTCCTGAGAACTTGCTCTTTTCTGTCAACAATCTGAACAGGAACTTCTTCGTATGATAAATCTTTCTCAAATTGTAGCGGTTCATATTCTATCACATGTTTGTAATCAGGTTTATAACGTCGTAATACCGACACATGGAAAACGTTGTGGACATGCTCCAGTGCCGGAGATAAAGCTACCTCATAGGCTACTTCTCCAATTCTTCGGAGTACCTCAAAGGGTCCAATGATCCTCGGGCTCAATTTTCCCTTCTTACCAAATCTGATCTTTCCCTTCCAAGGAGAGACCTTCAAAAATACAAAACTACCCGATTCAAACTCTATATTCTTGCGGTGTGGATCAACATATTTCTTCTGCCTATCCTAAGTCGCTACTAATCTTATCCAAATCACTTTAACTATTTCTGCCGTTTATTGGACTAACTCTGGTCCTAGCAATTGTCTTTCACCAACTTCATCCCAGTACAGTGGAGTTCTGCACTTTCTACCGTACAACGCTTCGTAAGGCGGCATACCAATACTAGCGTGGTAACTATTATTATAACCAACTTCTACAAGCGGCAAATAATCATCCCAATTGCCTTTAAAATCCATTATGCATGCTCTAAGCATATCCTCTAATGTTTGGATCGTTCTTTCACTTTGCCCGTCAGTCTGAGGGTGATAAGTAGTGCTCATCCTCAACTGTGTTCCCATGCATTCTTGCAGTCGTTTCCAGAAATTCGATGTGAAGCACGGATCACGGTCAGAAATAATTGACACTGGCACCCCATGCCTCGAAACAATCTCTTTTACATATAACTTCGCCAATTGTTCTAGGTTAAATCTGATTTTGATCTGAAGAAAGTGTGCGGATTTCGTTAATCGGTCGACGATAACCTATACTGCGTCATAGCCTTTCTGGGTCGTCGGAAGGCCAACAACAAAATCCATTGTAATATGTTCCCATTTCCATTATGGGATTTTTAAAGGTTGTAACAAACCACTTGGTCTTTGGTGTTCTGTCTTGACCCTTTGGCAAGTCAGACACTTGGCAACACAATCGGCAACGTCTCTCTTCATATTTGGCCACCAAAAGTGTTGTCGTAAATCCTGATACATCTTGGTACTTTCGGGGTGAATGGAATACCTCAAACTATGAGCCTAGCTCAGAATGTCCTCCTTAATTTCTGGTATTAGCGGTACCCAAACTCTACTTTCAAATCTCAACAATCCTTCGCTGTCCATTTTAAATCTAAGTTCAGTCCCTTCAGATATCTTTTTCTTTACTTCCTCACATTCCTTATCTAGTATTTGAGCTTCCTTAATCTTATCCAACAAAGTTGTACCAGCTTGCATCTGGAACAGCTTCTCATCAATCTCCATTGGACATCCTACTTCCAATTCTAGCTTTTCCATTGTTGAAATCAATTCTTCATGTGCTGTCAGCATCATCAACTTTTCCCTACCCTTTCTGCTTAAGGCGTCGGCTACAACATTCTCTTTGCCTGGGTAGTATAAGATATCACAATCATAATCCTTTATTAACTCCAGCCACCTTCTTTGGCGCATATTCAAGTCTTTTTGTGTGAAAATATACTTCAGACTCTTATGGTCTGTATATATTTCACACTTCTCCCCATAGAGATAGTGTCTCCAAATCTTTAAAGCGAATTCCACCGCAGCCAATTCCAAATCATGGGTTGGATATCCCTTCTCGTAATCTTTTAGTTGTCGTGACGCATACACAATGAATCTGCAGTTTTGCATAAGCACACAGCCTAGCCCTTTATGCGACGCATCACTATATACCATAAAATTTCGTGTGTCATCCGGAAGGGACAACACAGGTACTGTACTTAACCTTCTCTTAAGTTCTTGAAAACTTTCCTCACACTTCTCCGTCCAAACGAATTTCACAACTTTCCTAGTCAAATTCGTTAATGGAGTGGCGATCTTGGAAAAATCCTGAATGAATCTTCTGTAATAACCGGCTAATCCAAGAAAACTTCTTACTTCCGACGGTGTTTTCGGCTGATCCCAATTCATCACTGCTTCTACTTTGGAGGGATCCACCGAAATTCCGTCCTTATCAATCACGTGTCCGAGAAATTGCACCCTTTCAATCCAAGAATTCACACTTTGAGAATTTGGCATACAACTTCTCTCTTCTTAATACTTCTAACGTCAGCTTCAAATGCTCAACATGTTCTTCCTTGGTCTTAGAATACACCAATATATCATCAATAAAAACCACTACGAATTTGTCTAGAAACAGCTGGAACACTCCATTCATTAGGCCCATAAATGCTGCAGGCGCATTTGTTAGACCAAATGACATAACCAAAAATTCGTAGTGACCATATCGTGTCCTAAACGCTGTCTTCGGGACATCTTCTGGCCTTACCTTCAACTGATAATAACCACTTCTAAGGTCTATCTTTGAGAAATATATCGCTCCTTTTAATTGATCAAACAGATCATCAATCCTTGGCAATGGATACTTATTCTTAATGGTAACCTTGTTCAATTCTCTATAGTCGATGCAGAGTCGCATCATTCCATCATTCTTCTTAACAAATAATATCGGCGCTCCCCACGGTGATACGCTCGGTTGAATATATTTCTTGTCCAATAGCTCTTGTAGCTGTACCATCAATTCCTTCATTTCTACCGGAGCCATCCAGTATGGTGCTTTCGATATTGGAGCCGTTCCTGGCACCAAATCGATAACAAAATCTACTTCCCTGTCAGGCGGAAGTCCTGGCAGATCATCCGGGAAAACATCCACGAAGTCTCTTATGACTGGTATTTCTTCTATCTTTGGATTCTCTTTACGACTATCGACAATGTAGGCTAAATACCCCACACAGCCCTGTCTTAATAACTTCCTGGCCTGCATAATCGTGAGACAACTCGCTTGTCTAGGCGACTTGCTTCCATAAAACACAACCTTTGACGGAGTCATAAGGTTAATACATTTCTTCTGGCAATCAATTACTGCTCCATAATTGAATAACCAATCCATTCCCAGGATAACGTCAAATTCCCCAAGTTTAATCTGGATAAGATCTACATTTATAACGTTACCCATAATATCTACTCTACAGTTCTTGTGTATATACTTAACAGGAATTACTTCCTTGTTCGCAATCTCTATGTTCATAGGGATTTCTAATTCGTCTTTAAGCAATTCTAAATTCTTTGCAAAGTCATCGGATATAAATGAACAAGTAGCACCCGAATCAAATAAAACATAAGCATTAACTTTATTGATCGAAATGATACCTGACACCACATAACGAGACTGCACAGCGTCTTGTACGGTCATGTTAAATGTCATTGCAGTTGGTCGATTTATCGAAGTCGGCCCGATAATGGTAAAAGGATTTCCACTATTATTTCCCTTATTTCCACCTGACCCTACCCCTCCAGATGCCTTCTTTGAACAGTCTCTAGCCAAGTGATCCTTTGACCCACATGTGTAGCAGGCGCCCTTCTTAGGGTTAGGACAGTTAGGTGCTATGTGGCCTTCCTGACCACAATTGTAGCAAACTCTTTTTCCTTTCATGCAGACTCCCAAGTGAGTCTTCCCACAAGTTGGGCATGGTTCTAACTTTTTCTTTTGACTACCTTGCTGACTTACAGATGACGGATTGTCATTCCACTTTTGTTTCTGATTATTAGTTTCCCCTGTATGACTGCCACTAGCCTTATTGTTTCCTTCACTATCATTCTTCTTCTTCTTTTGATCCTGATTGTACTTGGACACTGCCTCGCTTCCACCTTCAGCGAGGATGGCCTTCTCCAAAACTCCAGTAAAAGTGTTTAATTGAAACATTGACACCTTGCTATACAACCAGGGTTTCAGTCCCTGTTCAAAACGCCTAGCCTTTCTTTCGTCAGTATGCACCTGATATTAGGCAAACCTAGATAATTCGTTAAACTTTGCCGCGTAGTCTGGCACAGACATTTTCCCCTGCCTCAACTCCAGAAACCGCACCTCCATTTAATTCTGGGAGCTGGTCGGGAAATACATTTCAAAAAACATTTCTTTAAACCTTTCCCAGGTTATTACACCTTCTCCTCCCCTGATCTTATTTGCCTACCACCAGTAGCTGGCTTCTGATTTTAACATAAATGTCGCATAGGCGGTCTTCTGGTCCTCCCTAACTCGGGCAACCTCAAAAATTTTCTCCATTTCCATAACCCAAGTCTGAGATTCTATTGGGTTCGTGGAACCCTTAAAATCTGGCGGTCCCACTGCCTTAAAGTCTTTAAATGAGGTGTTCAGTGGAGCTTGAGGCTGATTGTTCATCGCTCCAGCCAACAGATTTACCAACTGCTGAACGAGATTCGCATTGGCATCATTGTTGTTATTGTTATTGGTTGACCATTCTTGGGCTTGTCGACGATTTTGTCTTCTTCTTGGTGGCATATTTCTGTTAAAAATATACGTTCATTAGATCTTTATTCACTCTCTTAAATATTTGAGACTTAACTCAAATATTTAACATAACCACTTTAACTCTTTTTTTTTTCAAATAACCTTTGATATTTTATTTAAATCAAAAGTTTTAAACATGGTACTATAGCATCTCTGCCATTTACTTCAACTATCCCAAGATAAAGAATCTTCAAGATTTAGTTTCTCAAAATATTCCTTTGTTTTTAATCACATCGGAATTTACATTAACTACTCCAAAGAGTATCACATAATGTTAAATACTTTAACATACTCACTTAACCCATATCATCTTGAACAACTTTATTATTTTATTAAAACCAAAAGCTTTTAATACAATACGATAGCATTTCTGCCATTTAAATCAAGTATTCTGAAATAAAGTTTCTATAGGATTTACATTATCACAATATTCCTTTTTTTATAATCACATCAGAATTTATATTATTTACGATTATTTAAACATTAACAATATCATATTGTCCTATCACGGCCTACTAAGGCGTCGGACAGCTTCACTACGTTCCTCCTCTATAATACGGGACATAGTCCTGCGATCTAACATATACCCAGGCAGTCCCTCGAACTGAATTGGATATCTCATAACTTGGTCTTGGGCCTCATCCATTACCCTTAGAAAGGTGTAGCACGTCTCTGCAACCTTAACTCTCTTCGCACGCGCATTATCCTTTGCTAGATCTGCACGTCGTGCATTTCTCACCCAAGCTTCTTCCACTATGGCAAGTCTTTCAGATTTCTCTTTCAACTCATTCTTTAACTTTTCTATCTCCTCTGTCTTCTGCTCAGTTTGGCCCTTCTCATGAACCAAATCCCACTCCACATTGCCAAAACGGGTGTGGAGTGTCTCAATCTCACCACCCTGAGCAACTGACTGCTCCCTCAACTCCTGAATTGTATCTCGTAACTCTACGTTACAATCATATAATAAATTATACATATCAGCACTGACAAAGTTCGGTGGGAACTCCTCAGAGTCTTCCTCCTCTTCTTCCTCCTCCTCGGCTGCCTCAGCCGAAATCTCAACCTCCTCAGGGTCCTCCTCTGAGTCAGTCTCTGGCTCATGCTCTTGACCAAAATTTGGAATCACAGGAGATGGCTTTGGCTGTACTAACTGCTCCCAGACAGTATGTATGTCCCGGGGCTCCTCATCTCTAGTCTCTAGGGGTACAACATCCCTGGGCTGACTAGCTCCTCCAGTATCTGACATCCTGACAAAATAAGTTTTAAGTCTTAGTTCTTACGTGATGCTAATCAATACTCTAACAAGTATGAACACATAAGCACATAGCACATAAGGTAATTTTATTATCTTTCTTAGAACTCAATCAGAGTTATCATTACTATCTTCACGAAGGCTATTATCCTAAGGTTTTCCCCCACCTAAGGTTCATAACCTACGGCTTTGATACCAACTTGTGACACCTCCAAATCCAGTATCTTAATTTCCACAAGATTTAGTGTTCACTGTTCCAATATCATACAACTATCTACCCATAAATAATGAAATTCATTTATTAGATAAATAAATCATCATCTTACATCATCTGACATAATAATACATCATAAATCCCAGGTTATACTTAACCTTAAATCTCTTTTGCGGAAACGTAAATAAATAAGTCTTAAATCATCACACATAAGTCTTGAACTTTAACATTGTTAATGACAACACAAGTCTTCATCACTTGTTAGATTTTCCTTTTCCCTTGCTACTAGAAGGCTCACCAGACTATTCATTATTATCTGCAATGTTATTATGCAAGAGTGAGCACGAATGCCCGCAAGTATAAAAACATGACAGAATAATAACATGCGGATAAAAGAATTCTGAATAACAGAAAGCTCAACTTTTGAATCAAGAATATTAATCGAGAATCAAATTACTTCTGAGGAGTCTTAGGTTGTCAAGTATATTAACCTTTCAAACCTTTAACAGTCATAAGACTATAGACTTTACTTCTCGTACTTAGGGAGATCAGCCCTTTGTACTGATACTGTGCACACTACCTCAACGCTTAAAGCATCATCATCAATCCCCTATATTAGGGTTGTTCATCTCAGTTTGACATCAGAGTCCGCACCAAATAAAGTTTGGTTTGGATAACTCATTAATTGTTCTGGAATTTAGAATGCTCATCAACTATGGACTAGTAGAATCATATAAGGGTTCACTAGTCTTAAAAGATTCAACAATAAATGATATTCAAATTTGAATAATAACTTCTCAAGGGTATACAAACGAATAAGTATTGTATACTGAAATGATACTTTTAAAAAAATCATAACATCTAATATGAAATTCTGATTTGAATAATCAAGAATAAGAACTTTGCTCGATATAGAATTTAATTCTATAACTTGCTCAATTTAAAAGTTTGAGTTTAGAAAACTTGCTTCGTGCATAAGCTACAATTATTACTCACTTCTTTAATTACTTGTACCTAGCAATACATTCACAATATCAATTAGTCACAGATTCGATATGATTATTGATTTACAATAGTGTTCGTCAAACTCATTATTAGGTTTTTCAAATAATGATTTAAGTTAATTAATAAACTTATTAATTAACCACATAACCTACGTTATTAAACTTGTATTAACATTTTATCATATATTCAACATGTTTTCATGTTTATTAGATTCAAAACTTTTTTCTCAAATTTCAACACTTAGCAAATTTTTTGAAAATTTCTGATGGGCGCGACCGCGCGCCATTTAGCTTTGTACCCGACGCGGCCGCGCGGCTACGTTTTCTCAAAATTTTCAGTTCGCGAAGAACACAGAAATTCCGTCACTTTCTTAAATTTTACACCAATACAATGATTTATAATGTTACCCATGAAGTATAAACTTCACAGGAACATTATATATCACTTATAACATGTTCTTAACATTCCAAGTCATGTAATTACACAAATCAAAACATTAATTTTCACTGTTCTTCAAAACTTTCAACAGTTTATTGAAAAACATAAAAAATTCTTCTTACGGATTCGTTACTACACCGAATCCATTCATTTCAATTCCATTTTCTTTGTTTTAACATATAAAATCATATTCATGTATCAATTTAAATATAAACATATGATTCAATCATTAATTTAACCCATATGGGTTATTCACCCATATTCAATACTCTGTAATTTCATAAAACCCATTTATTAACTAAATTATTTGGTGTGATCAGTGTAAATCATGGATACACGATCTAACACATAATACTAACATATACGGTCACATATATGATAACATCATACTTTAATTTTCCAAAATGATTCTTAACAGAGAGTTTTTACAAAGATGTATAAAAACTCTGTAATTTTCTTCAAAACCTAATTAAGGCCAAATTAAATAAAATTGATCATTTTAAATCATTCATACCAATTATAAAACACATTATAATCATAAACCCATATAGATAAAGTCATATCAAAACCCAATTGTGAAACCCAATTTTCACAGAAAACTTTAAAACACGTAATGAAGAAATATCAATTTTGAAAACTTGAAAAGATGGGATTACCCTTAGTAGTGAAGATAAACCAAAGAAACACAATTGATTTCTCAAGTCTTCCTTTCTCAATCTCTCTCAATCTCTTCTTCTTCTTTTTTTATCTCTGACTTCACAAACTTTCTCTGACTTTCTAACCCAAATAAGAATAACAATTGTCGATATGATATGGGTATTATACGTATAAATTATATCCGTTGCAAATTAACTCCTATTAAGGCCTCGTTTGGCTTTCTTATTTTCTTCATTTCCCTTTATTTTAATAAACTCTTATAATATAGTTAATAGTCACACTACTAATTAACTAATTAATTTTATTTAAATCAATTAAATAAAATAATAATAACTTTACATTAATTCACATTGTCGCATAATTAATATTTTTATTTATTAATTATGTCAATTCATTAATTTTTTAATTAACTACTAAATTAATTAAAGTACATTATGCTTATTTAATTAATTCATTTAATCCAATAAACTCAATTAAATATATACTTTGAACTATTAAATTACTACACATTAATTTAATCAATGTAACACATATAATTAAATTAATCTATCACAAATTTATGAATTAATTATTTAACTCAATAATTAAATTATTTAAAATATTTATTTATTTCAATAAATATTTAAATATCTTTACAAAATTCTCGTTCATCACAACAACAACAACAACATCAACAATTTCAATTCGGGAAACCCTGGGGGAAAATCAGGGGAAGCAAAGAAAAGGACTGAGGCGTGCAAGGAGTGTGGGAGGAATCACTTGGGTGCATGTCTAAAAGGGAAGAATGTCTGTTTTAATTGCGGGCAAGAGGGGCACATCTCTCCCAATTGCTCTGCACCAAAGAGGATTGGATGCTTCAACTGTGGAGCATTGGATCATCAGGCAAGGAATTGCCTAAAGAAGAATTCAACAGGAGGAAATGGAGGAAGGGGACCAAGCGGTGGAAATCTCACAATTACTGGACCACCAACTCAGAATCCACCAACAGCAAGGACTTTCAACATGACGTTTTAGGATGCGGTCGCATCCAAGGACGTGGTTTCAGGTATCATTCCGATCAATGATATATCTGCTTACATATTATTTGATTCGGGTGCTACTTGTTCCTTCGTATCATATGAATTCTCCCAACGATTAAACTTACCCCAGGAAGAATTAGAATATTCGATGAACATAGAAGTTGCTAATAAAGAAATATTTCCCGTTAGCCATGTCCATAGGAATTGTGTTATAGATATCAGGGGATATAAGTTACCTGTGGATTTAATTCTGATTCAATTAGGGGAATTTGATGTAATTTTAGGAATGGATTGGTTATTTAACCATGGAGCGATGATAGATTGCCAGAGGAAGTGTAAAAATCTTAAGACTCCGGATCAGTTTAAGGTAGTGTTCTGCGGGAGTTAGTCGCCAAGATACTCGAGTTGTCTGACGATGATGCAAGCGAGAAAATTATAAAGAAAGGGATGCGTAGGATATTTGGCCCATATCGTCGATACACAGAAAGTAGGGACAAAAAGTAGGGATAGAAATAGGACAGATACCAGTAATGAATGAATATCTAGATGTATTTTTGGAGGAATTGCCAGGTCTTCCGCCAGAGAGGGAGGTCGAATTCGTTATAGATTTAATACCGGGAACGACACCGATTTCGAAAGCCCCATACAGAATGGCACCGGTAGAGATGAAGGAATTGATGGTACAGTTGCAGGAATTATTGGATAGAAAGTATATTCAACCGAGTGTGTCTCCTTGGGGAGCACCAGTTTATTTGTGAAAAAGAAGGACGGATCGATGAGACTTTGCATCGACTATCGAGAGTTGAACAAAGTGACGATCAAGAACAGGTATCCGTTACCTAGGATAGATGATCTGTTCGATCAATTGAAGGGAGCGAAATATTTTTCCAAGATCGACTGGAGGACGGGATATCACCAGTTGAGGGTGAGGAAGGAAGATGTTCCTAAGACAGCATTCAGGACTCGTTACGGTCACTATGAGTTCCTGGTGATGTCATTTGGATTAACGAACGCACCAGCGGCATTTATGGATATGATGTATTGGGTATTCAAGCAATACTTAGATAAATTTGTGGTCGTGTTCATAGATGATATCCTGATCTATTCCAAGACTCAGAGGATTATGCTGAACACTTAAGGTTGGTATTGGAGGCATTGAGGAAGGATAAGTTATACGCAAAATTTTGAAGTGCGAGTTTTGGTTGGAGAAAGTTTGATTTCTGGGTCACGTGATCGACAAGGACAGAATCTCCGTGGATCCAGCAAAGGTGGAAGCGGTACAAAATTGGGAACAACCAAAGACGCCGACTGAAGTAAGAAGTTTCTTAGGACTGGCAGGCTATTACAGACGGTTCATTCAAGATTTTTCAAAGCTAGCGGGAACGTTGACGAATTTAACGAAGAAGTCGGTAAAATTTGTCTGGACTGATAAGTGTGAAGAAAGTTTTCGGGAAGTTAAGAAAAGATTGAGTGAAGCACCGATGTTGTCTTTACCAGACGATACTGGTGATTTCGTAATTTTCAGTGATGCGTCATACAAAGGACTTGGCTGTGTGCTTATGCAACATGGTAAAGTTATTGCGTACGCATCACATCAGTTGAAGGATTACGAGAAGGGATACCCTACCCATGACCTGGAATTGGCAGCGGTAGTATTTACCCTAAAGATTTGGAGGCACTATTTATATGGTGTAAGATGTGAAATATACACGAACCATAAAAGTCTGAAGTATATCTTCACGCAGAAGGAGTTGAATATGACACAGAGAAGATGGTTGGAACTAATAAAAGATTACGATTGCGACATCCTATATCATCCAGGGAAAGCTAGCGTAGTAGCGGATGTGCTAAGCAGAAAAGGCAGCGATAAGTTGGCAATGCTATCAGCTCAAGAGGAATTAATTAAGGAGATGGCGAGATTGGAACTCGAGATACAGAGTCTGAGGGAGTCAGATGAGAAATTGTTCACAATGGAGGCTCATCCGACTTTATTGGACAAAATAAAGGAAGTGCAAGGCAGCGATGAAGAATGTGAGAAGGTGAGGAAAAGAATTTCAGATGGAGAAAAGCTTAAATTCAGCGAGGGTGGTGATGGACTGTTAAGATTTGAGAAGAGAATTTGGATGACAGCGGTATCTGAATTAAAGGAAGAAATCTTGCAGGAAGCTTATAGCTCAAGTTACTCAATCCATCCGGGAATCACAAAGATGTACCAGGATCTTCGCCAACATTACTGGTGGCCCAATATGAAAAGAGAAGTCGCAGAGTGCATCAGCAAGTGTTTAACATGCCAGTGAGTTAAAGCGGAACATCAAAAACCGAGCGAATTACTTCAACCTCTAGAAATTCCAGAATGGAAATGGGAGCATATCACGATGGACTTCGTGGTAGGACTTCCAAATACACAGAAGGGTTACGATGCAGTTTGGGTGATCGTTGATTGATTGACCAAGTCAGCCATTTTTTGCCAATCAAGATCAGATATACCTTGGATCAGTTGGCAAAGCTTTATATCAAGGAGATCATTTCCAAGAACGGTGTACCTATATCACTTATGTCAGATCGTGATCCGCAGTTCACAGCTAATTTCTGGAAAAGCTTTCAAGAACGCATGGGAACGCAAATGAGGTTGAGCACCGCGTATCATCCTCAAAAAGACGGGCAGAGCGAAAGAACTATCCAAACGTTAGAGGATATGCTGAGAGCATGTGTTATGGATTTCAAAGGAAGCTGGGATGACCACCTACCGTTGGTGGAATTTGAATACAACAACAGTTACCACGCGAGCATCGGGATGCCACCTTATGAAGCTTTATATGGAAGGAAATGTAGAATGCCATTGTGCTGGGATGAAGTAGGAGAACATAAATTGCTAGGGCCAGAATTGGTGCAGCAAACTGCGGATGTGATCAAAATAATACGAGCGAGATTAGTGACAGCTCAGGATCGACAGAAGAAATATGCTGATCAACACCGGCAACAACGAGACTTCGACGTCGGCACTTATGTGTTTCTGAAAGTGTCACCTTGGAAAGGGAAAATGAGAGTTAGGAAGAAGGGAAAACTTAGTCCCAGATTCATAGGACCCTTTGAAGTGTTAAGGCGAGTCGGTGAGGTGGCTTATGAAATAGCTTTACCTCCGAAATTAGAGCATATACACAACGTGTTCCACGCATCAATTTTATGACCCTATAAGCAGGATTACAAGCATGTCATAGAGTATGAACCCATCCAGTTTGAGAAGGACTTAACCTATGAAGAGGTTCCAGTACAGATAATTGATAGGAAAGAACAAGTGCTAAGAAATAAGATAATACCTTCTGTTAAGGTAGTGTGGAGGAACCACAACGCCGATGAGGCTATGTGGGAACTCGAGGAGAAAATGATAAAAAATTACCCTAATCTTTTTGTTTAACTTGTAATGATTCCGGGGACGGAATCCTTATAAGGGAGGGTGAATGTAATATCCGAGATTATCATGTAATTTAATAATTATCAATAAAGGAATTTATGTGAAACTCTTGTGTGATTTCTTTTATTAGATGTTCATGTGTTATACATTTGTGTTATTTTAAAATATGTGATGTGAAGTATTTAAATAGTTGGTTTAGTTTAATTTAGCTATTTGAATTGGTTAAATAGATAATTAATTTTATTAATTTCATGGGATGGCATTACAATCCGAGTTGGAGTTCGGAGCATAATTTAGAGACTCAGACTGCGTATTTGAGTCCGGAACGTCGAAATTAGTCAGGATAGACTGTAACCACGAAAATGTGTCACGGTTGACTTTTTGGTTAAAGTCAATCGGTTGACTTTTTGAGGAAAAAGTCAACCATGAATTTCGGAGATGAATTTGATGAAATGGATAGTCCCATGACGTCTGGAACGTGGACTTTTGTAGGAATTGATATAAGTATCGCAACGTTCGGCTACGAAGGGCAAAATGGTCAAAATAGTTATTTAATTGATTAAATAATTAAAATAATAATATTTTTAGCAAATCAGCAGCTGGAGGGGGGCACGTGACCAGCTTATTGGGACAAGAGGGGAGTATACGTATTATCAAGATGATTGAGGGAGAGGGAGTTAAACTTGTTTTAGTAAACCAAAACCTTTTATTTTTCTAACTTCTCACTCTATAACTAAATGATTGGATTGTTACTAATGTTTGTAACAGATGAATTGTGGACATGGAAGGGCTTGGGAGATCAGTTCTATCAAACTATATATATATACACCAAGTCCAAGTTCTTTTCTCTTTTGGTTAAAAGCTTCCAATATTGGAAAAAATTAAGAGAATGAGAGTTTGAGTGTTGTGACGATTTCTGGAGTTTTGGAGAGTCTAAACTAACAATGGGGAATGATTATCAGAGTTAAAACAAGGAAGAAATTCATCCAAAAAGGTAAGCATGAACCATTTTATATGTTTTTGAGGAAGCTAGTAAAGAAAATGCTTGAATAGTTATTGTAAATGTTTTGTTTTGATTTGGTGAGGCTATATTAGTGTTGATTACTGATATGTGGTTGTGGAGAACGAAAGTTCTAGACTTAATCATGTTTCAAGTACATTGAGAATCATGAATTTCGAGTATGCATGCTATATGTTTTATTAAATGCCACTAACATGCTAAATTCATCAAAACATGTAAAGTTAGTGTGTTTGAGTATTGTAACATGTGTATATATGTTAGTGGGGATGGTCTGAACAGTAGGAGTCAATCCCTTACATGCTAGAATCAAAATCATGATTTTGTCAAAGTTGGTTTAAAAGTAAAATCTGTGATTTTTGCGGTTTTCGGAGCCTTGGAATCATGGTTTCTGTGACTCGATTATGGTATGTAATAATTTTATAAAATAGTATGTAGTATCATGTACAATCTGTCCAAATTTCATAGTAATCGGAGTTATATGGAGCGAGATATGAAATTCGTAAACATGCATGTTCATAATAAAATCTGCAGAATTCTGGAAATTTCCAGAAAATTTTTTAAGTGTGAAAACCTGTTCTGGCACGCTTTTTAATGTATTCGGTTTGTGGTCTTAACATGTTAATTTTTGAGATGTAATATTTTTGTAAAATACTATGCTATATGGAGTGTATTGTGTCAAAAGATCAGGGTCATATCATGTATGGTTTGGTCAGAATCAATTCGCAAAGTGGGCTGCTCATGATGCCGAAAATTTCTAGGCACCAAGAGCAGCGCAGCGACGCAGCTCATAGGGCATAAGTCGGCACAGCTGCGCCAGTCTGGGAAGGTCTGGGCCGGGTCTGATCCGAGTCGAGTCGGGTCGGGCAGGGAAAAATTTTAGAAACTTTATTTTTTCCAGATTCTTATATTTAACCTTTGGACCTATAAGATGCAATATGTTGATGTAATTGAATTGCATGCTAAGTGAATACGTGTTACTTTTTAACTTAGTTTAAATAATAGGAATCATTTTCTCTCAAGTTTGAGTTCGAGAACCTAATTGCTTAAACTTGACACATATGATTAGGTTACGTGAAGGTTAATTGCTAGCTTTAACAATAGCAGACATATCAGGCAGGTTTCCTAACCCTAATTTCTATTGGGCATTTATTCAATCCTTCCTCATTTTTATCGCAGTAAGGGTAAGTATTGGACTTGTGCTAGCTATTTATTGGTGCAAGTTCCTTTGTTGTGAAGTTATACAACTTCAATTATCTTGCAAGCTTATCGATGATTACTCAGTTATTATTCTAACTGCTATGCTTATAAGTTTCATGTCATTATCGAACTGTTTCTAAGTATGCTTTCTGGCCTTTTATCTCGGCTAAATATTATTGATGATAAATGATATAACATTTGAACAATTCAAATCCTTTGAAGCTATTTAATGTTTACCAATCCAAATTTCTTTGGTGCAGTCTCGCATGGATACTAAGATGAACAACCCGAATAAACGGGCAAACAGATGTCAGGCATATAGTCCTATTTATGCTTATGCAATTTAAATTTTATACTTGTGCACAATGTAGGGTATGATAGGCTGATCACCTAGGAGTACTTGCAGAGATCGTTTGCAATATATTTGATTGTTAAATTTTCTGATGGTTTTTGATGAAATAAAGTAATGTTCAGGGTATTCTACACCCCTTAGTATGATCTTAAGAATTCTTAAACTCTTATTCTTGATTTTCCTGTTTTACACTTGATAATTCTTTCAACTTTTATAGCCATTCAGTTGTTTTTACTCCTGATGTATGTTTTCAAACTTCTCTATATACTTGCTTGGGCAATTTGTGCTCATTCTTGCTTAAACCTTTCAGTTAAGGATGAACAAGCTGAGGGCTCGGGCAAGGACAAGGGAAAATCTAAGATGAAATGATGCTAGTTACCTTATGTAATAAGTTTATATTTCCGCATATGATGTAATGTAGCGATAAACGCTAAGTTTAAGTTTTGGTTTATTAAAGGTTGTAAAGACTTGGAATTTTATTTTGAATAAGTATGTAATAGTTATATTATTATTATTACTTCTGGAGTTTACGTAGTTAGACAATGATGTATGTTGTACCGTGAGCACCATGTCCTGTAATCGATGTTACACGGATTTGGTTGCGTCACAAGAAAAGTTTTCTTGGGAGAAAAAGTGCGGGAATCACTATTCATCCATTTCTGCTAGGTAATTTATTTTGAAATTCCGAGAAACGCATAATGATAGGATTTCAAGGCGAGGTGGATTATGTAATAATAATTCACTTATGGCTTACGAAGTTTTCACGTAGGGACTTAGAGCCTAAGCGTTAGGGAAAGTGAAAAATCAAAGAATAATTGTTTACGTATAATAATATATGATTATTATACGGAAATAATATGCGTATAATACGAGGTATTATACAAGAATGATACGGAGAGAATACAAGAATTATACAACGTATAATATAAATTTTATACTGGAGTAAATACATTAAAACGAATTGAATTGGAATTAAAAGTTAATAAGTTTAACCCATGGGTCGAACCGTTGGGTAAACGGGTGGGTTTAACCCATGGTTCAACCCACTACCCATGTTGACACATGGGGGGACATGGGAGAGCACAAGAGGAGACATGGTTGGCTATGTGCTAGCACATGGGCCTTAACTTGGTGGGAATGAAAAGAGAGGTGGTGGGAATTATAGAGGAGGTTGGGCCTAAATAACTCCTCTACCCTAAGCCTTGCCACTTCTATAAATAGAGAGGCCTTGTCTTCATATTTTGTTGTTTGAAAAATCCTATCAACATAGAGAGAGAAAAGAGAGAAGATAGCTTTGCTTTGCTTAATAATTCCATAAACCAAGAAGCTAAGAAGAGGATTGAGTCTCCATACTCACTCAACAAAGAACACAAAAGGTATAACCATATGAAAGTATATAAACATCATTTCTTCTTTTATTAATAATTTTGGTAGAGAAGTGTAGGAGAAAGCTTGAACTATGAGGAAGTTATAAGGATGTTATGATGGTGAGGTATGATCCCTAATAAACCATGCATGTTAAGCTAATAAGAACTCATTAAGTATAAAGGAAAAACTTAATGAATTCATATGAAATGGACTAATGAACTTATTAAACCATTAAAACTTAAATGTTTTGAATGATAAGAATTAGCAATAATCAACTATGGGATTGATTCCCATTGATTTGAGCTAAAAATAATGAAGAACGAAGATTCGGCGAAAGTTACGCGATTAAACGATAATTGTTGAAAACGTAAATTTCTCAGATTAGAAGTCAAAAGTCATCGTGTGCGTCAAAAATGATGGTTTTTGATTGCAACATGTGTATTTAGGTAAATAAGACTTGCGGGAACAAGAACAGATTGATTCCGACTTAAAACGAAGAATTGAGCATCGAACGTTCATGAACGTTTAACGAAAACGTAAAAATGGACTAATCAGCAAATTTCTCTCCGACAGATTCAAAAATGAATTCCAACTTGATAGGATGGTAGAGCATGTCATTTGTAAACTTTTGGCTTTGGAACGAGCCAATTCCGAGTTGTAACGGTCACGTTACGAGCTCGGGAATTTTATAAATTTTCAAGACTTTGAAATTTTTATGAGTTGCAGGGCTAGCGCCGCAGCGCCACTCCATAGGCTTAAAACGGCACCGCAGCGCCACTCCGGGGAGAAATCTCTGGAGGGGTAGCTCCGCAGCGCCACTCGAAGAGGAAAATCTAGCGCCGCAGCGCCAGCATGTCAGAAAATTCTGACATTGCTAGTAAGTACTTAACCTTTTGCATATCAATTAAAGGGCTAGCAAGTGATGTAATGTAAGCTTTAAACAACATGTTTAACCAAGGATTATGAGAATTAAACGTTAACTAAATGTAATTGAACTTAAGTTTAGAAACGTTAATCAAGATTGATTTTATGAACATTAAATAACTTGAACGAATGTTAATTAGTTAACGATTCGCTTGAGTTATATAAAAAGGAGGAGTTAGGCAAATACAGTGTATATCAACTATGATTACTAATTGGTATACTATGTATTATGCTTTGAAGATGTGCTAAAGACTTAGTAGACTACGTAGATGTATAGAAGACGCAAAGGCAAGTTTTCTAACTCTTGCATTAAAGTTGTGTTATGCAAGTTTCCTAACTTCGTTCATACTTTACTATGAATGCAAGTTTTCTAAACTCTTATCTATACATTATGGTTGGACAAGAGGTCATTGTGCATAATTACTTATGCATGAACTGTTATTGAATAGTCGATGCCATTTGATTCGGCTAGACTGAGATTTAGCATATTTTGGTGGGCTTTTCCACAAATCTTTCCAAAATACATACAATGTTGTGATCCTATGCCAATTTCTTGGTACGGATTCTAAGATAAACCTGAGTATGAATAAAACAAAGGTTTTAAACGTCGTTAATTCGACAGGCACGTAAGGTTGCCACCAATTAAACGTAAACACGTTTAATGTATGAGTGTTGATCAACATAGAGTACTACAGGCTGATCACCTGGATGTGCTCGTAAGATATATCGAACTTACGGCCTTCGTGTCGGGTTGTTCCTTTCATGAATGAGAACTAAAATATAGTTCGTGGTCGTTGACCAAGATGAATTCCGAAGAGGCTATAAAGTCCTTTGGAATGGCTTTAAAGGAATCAAAATGATATTTTGATTATTCTTAAAAACTTCATAACTATTGTACAGTTATTGAAGACCAAGATATATGATTCTTGATTTTGTGGTTTCAAGATATAATGTTTAACTTGCTGAGCTGTTTATACTCATTCTTGCTTAAAACTAAATGATTTCAGCTAAGAGCGAACAGACCGAAGGATCAGATAAAGACAAAGGCAAGTCCAAGATGAACAAGTAGAGACCTTTGTAAAGCATTAATATTAGTATTGTATTTAGTGATATTATGACATGGAACAATGTATTGGTTACGAATACTTGAGAAGGGATTAATAGAATGTAATAATTAGTAGACTTATGCATTGATATTGATGTCCTCAATTGAATGTACGAGTAGATTGTAGCACCGTGTAGCACCATGTCCTAGGTTTGAAGGTACCCGAATTTGAGTGCGTCATATGATAGATCTACATTATCAATGTTAGGTCATTCAAAGAGTTTTAATTAAACGCTAGCTAGCCGTAGCTCGTCGAACAAGCAAGTTCTCTAACTCAAACTCGAGTTGTTATTTTTCAAGCACGGTAGTGGATAATTATTGTTGATTATTTCACATCTAAGTGAAAGTAGTATGCATACAAGCCAATCATGTATGATGATAAAGCATATACTTTGGAGGCAATCTTATTTATTTATTAATAAAAATATTCATTTATTAAAGGCATTTAATTATCTACATGGTGCTGTTTTTCTAATATGTAAATAACCCATAGTTTTAAGCAATGCTTTTAGAATCATGATGATGATCATGCCAATGAGATCTAAATTCTTAGAAAGCTCTAAAACTAAAATAGTTCCTAATCATGGGATTACTAAAAAGGGGATTAGTAATCCGGATAGATTAGTACATATGTTGCTTGCTCATTAGATGAGGATGATTGATCTCATAATTATTTGTGTGGAGACACTAAAGCAAGTATGTAGGTGCTTATTGGAGAATAAGTTCACTGAACGTGACTCGCTATGGAATACCTAATGGAGTTTTACTCGCCTGTCAATAGGAATTCCTAATGTGATAGTAGTACAAGTGATCCTTGGACTTGAGATCATCATAGTATCTTGTATGTAATGAATTATACTTTGACTTATTCCTTAAAGCCCTTTAGGGTATATAAAAGGGTATGCTTGGGTATAATGAGTTACATATGGAGACAATGAATGATCAATAAAGAATCTACCACCTCTAGTAAAGGAGGAGATATGTCCTATGTGATTCGTTAAATGACAACCCAGGAATCCTTGGCCAAGGTAAAATGAAATTAGAAAGGAGTTTCTAATTTACATTATTTGGAGTTGTGCATTTTCTAATCGAAATACACATAATTAAATAAAATAAGACTTGACAATAATTTCATGTCTTATATTTAATTGGGACATTGTATGGTGGAAGGATTGAATTGTATGGTAACTATTTACTCACAGGTTCTTTTATGATTAATGTTGAAATCTATATTATCTGGAAAGTCGTTGATCGCTAGGGAGGCTTATCCCTATTGTAGAATAAATATTATTTATTTAAATAGATTATTAGTTTAATTTATTTATTTAAATAAGATTAGAATTGTTCTAATTGATTTATTCACAACCGGTTTAATATGGAGAACCTAAAGGGTCACACCATAAAAGGAAGAATAATTATTTAAGAAGGTAATGGCATAATCGTAATAATGCATTAAGTGAAATTAATTTAATCTATGGTGATAGAATAAATTAAATAGCTTAATATTTATTATTTAATATTTTAGAAATATTAAATATAAATTAATAAGAGGAGTCTTATTAATATTATTATAATTATTATTATTTTAATTTCTAAAGGAGTTTAGTAATTAATTTAATATTAGTACTCTCATTTATTCCTAATAAGATTAGGAGACAAATTAATTAAATGAATTTAATTAATTATTTCTCATGTGGTGGGAAGCCTAAATTAATTAAAGGAGTTTAATTAATTAAAAAAAATCCCATGTCTAATAGGATTAGAAGGGTTGACCAATATCTATATAAGAGGAGTCTTATAATAGATATCAGTTGATGTAATTCCAGTTGTTGGAGAGTACTCCTTTTCTATAGAGGATAGAAAACTAAGCCAACCACCCTCCTTCTTGAAAATTCATCTTCCTTGGTGGATCACCTCTAGAGGCCAAACACTTGGGTGGCTAACGTTGATCAAAGGAAGGAATCTAATCCGGAAATTCAAGGAGATCACGAAGAACAAGGAGTTGAACTAGTACATGTGGAAGCTTCGTTCTACAAGGGTATGATTCCATAACTTCTTATTTATCGTTTTAAATTAATAATTTGCATAAAGGATGATCCGGGTAATGGTTTTATAGAAATTTTTTTAAACTCTGATATACCATGCTTCCGCTAATTTTTGCAATTTGATTGGGTCACGATTTCGTACAAACCCAACACTAAGATTATTATTGAATATTCACATTTATTGCAAGTTTCCTAACTCAAACTCGAGTTATTATATTTCAAGCATGCTAGTGGTTTAATTATTTACAATTATTCCACATCTCTGATTATTGATTCGCACTTTAATGCAAATTGCATATGTTCATCGGGTATGAAAGGCTGATCACCTTCATTACCATAAGGTTCAGTTAAATTTGTTAATGGTCATTGTTGACTACCCAGCATTATTGATTCAGTCATTCAATTATTAAAATTTAATTCTCAATCTTTCACAATTGTTATATATTGTTGAAAATTCAGAAAGTTATACTCTTTTCTTCAATCATGATATATCTTTATTGTATTTAAACTTGCTGAGCAAAGTAGTTGCTCACTCTTGCTATATCATGATAACACATTTTAGATTAAGATGAATGTTCCAAGATTAAAGACAGAGACACAAGCAAATGACAAGATTAGAGTGTTATGCAAAATAACTTTTTAGTTATCTTATGTAAACCTTTTGTAATGTTAAAGGTATGTATTCAGTTAAGGTTAATAAACCTAGGGAAATGTTAAAGAATCATGTGAAATAAACAATATATGTTTATTAGTTCCGCATTAGATGATAGAATATGGATGACAATGGAGTACCGTAACGTACCAGATCCGAGGTTCTAGGGACACAGATTTGGGGGCGTCACAGGTTAGTATCAGAGCTTTAGGTTATAAACCTTAGGTAGGATTACCTTAGGCTATAACTGCAGAGATGAGGATGATGAATAAACTCAAATAGAGTTGAAGTGATAAGAGATAAATTTAGGAAATTCATCATTAAGATAAGAAGATGATAAATAAGATTCAAAGAAGAGTCTTGAAGAATTATAAGATAAGAATCTGGAGTTACCTGACTCCAATAGTAAAGATGAAAAGTGATAATAAATAGATAAAGTCTATAAGATGAAAAGTGTAAAATCATAATATAATATAATTAAGGGGAAAGAAGATCGTAAAATAAAACGATCATGAGATAGAAAAGAATCGTAATATAACACGCTTGTAAGATACGATCACAACGTGATCTGATGAGGTCTTATAAGGAAAGATGATCAATCTATGGATTGAAGACTTTATAGCAGAATTGCTATACGAATATGGTACAATGAAATAGTACGAGTTAAACTCAAAAGAGCTGAAAAGGATGATACGGATTAAATGAAATTCGTATTGAGCAAAGAGGAGACTATGAGTATGTGGGATTTCAATTGAGGACTCATGTTAGCAGCTAAGTTGTATGATTCCTTGTATGGGCGGGGAATTTATGCGTGGTTTTAGAACCACTTAGCTTCCTATATTGATATAGTGGTTGAGTTGAACAATTCCTTGTATGGGCAGGGAGTTGTCCTTGGTCTAACAAACCGCTTAGCTTCCTGTATTGATTAGTGGCTGAGTTGACCAATTCCTTGTATGGGCAGGGGATTGTGTTACGTTCGACAACCACTTAGCTTCTTACACTGATAATCATTGAAATGTTGATGTCGTGCTATTCGCTATATGTATGCTGAGAAGGTGATTCTTTTCTCATGTGTATGACGGATAGGTAGAGAATATAAGAATAGGTACGAGTTCTTAAAACTCATACTTATGGTAAGTTCGTGACTCATAATTGTATGGTATGTTTTTCAACCCCTAAGCATTTGGACAGTTCCTGATTGGTTCTTGAACTACGTATTGCTAGGATAAGTTCCTAAACTCATATTATTGTGGTAAGTTCTTGAACTCATAATGTGTGGTAAGTTTGATGAACTATACCGGGGTATAGGAAAGTTATGGATGGGGAATTGAGGATTTTTAATAGATAAAATTATTAATCAATTGATCATTAGAGAAATTGAAGTTGATGGTGGAAGCATAGGTATTCCAAATCTTCTAGATGTGCTAGACTTCAAATTTTTGATATCAAGCTAAATTCGCACTGATGTGCCTTTCGAAATAAAATGAATTTTTGTTATCAGCAAAACATGGTTATAATTGTGCAGAAGTGGGCTTCGTACCACTAACACATTGTTACCAGTTGCGGCATAATAACATTAAAAATAATTTTCAATGATTTTTGAACGGTTTAAAGAAGAGTCTACGCTAATTGTTTCAACTAGACAAAAATAATTTGAGATATCAAAATGTATTTTGTATATCATTGATGCATCATGGAACCAGATGCAGCGATGATAAAAAAATAATTGAGTTATCAATGCAGAATTACCTAGTGTTGGATGTGATCTAAGGATCGTCAGCCCACTATGGTACGATGTAGTATGACAAAGTCATAAAATGACGAAATTCTCAAACAGACTGTAAATACAGTGCGGTATCATGAAGTCATAAAATAATTTTTAGAATTTTAAAGAAAAGTTAAGTGCCAATTAAATCTGGCCAGACACATGTTTCGATTGATATTCGAATTATTGGTATACGTCTAAGCTAATTGATCCAGCTAGACAAATGTTTATTAAGATTCAAGTATCTCTTTGAGAATTTATCCCGAACAAAATTGATTTGGTACGGACTCTGATGTTAAGACTGAGGTGAACAACCCCGAAAAATGGGGATATACTGGTTGGATGATATATTCCAATCCTTGAACGCATACAGCCTTTCTGAGAACTAAGGTACAATAGATTGATCACCTAACGTACCCGTATCGATAATTTACCTTCTTCGTGATTGTAAACATACCAAGTGCAACATGGTTAACAGATTTGGTTACGGTGAATACCGTTAAACCTAAGAGTTCACAGTCTATATGACCCCTCAGCCCGATATGAAAAGTTTTAACTCCTTAGAGAGAAATCATGGAAGAATGTGATTATAGCGGAGCTCTTCATAGAAGGAAGCAGTATGTACTCATTAAATTGAGCATGAAATCATGTAAATGTTAACTTGAAAACCTAGTTTTGATGAATAAATGAAGTAGAATTAGTAGAATGTAATTTTGGAGGATGAAATTCTTAGAAGAATGGGTGAATGTGATAACCCGAAAATGTAAAATCTTGAATGATTAGAATAAACGTTAAAGTATAAAACCTAGATGAGAATTTGAGGATTTATTTAAAATTTTTAAGTAAAACCTATATGGTTCACTATTCGAATGTGAATAGAGAAAATATGGGTTACAAAATTTCAAAACCCTAGAAATGAATTAATATGTACTTGAAGAAATATCAAGGATAAGGTATTACGATACCTATAAATTCGATGTGAACTGAATGGTCCAAAAAAATGTTATAATTATGCATGTGGAAATTTTATTAAGGGAATAAAAATTCACATGAAGAGATACTATGAGGTTAAACGAAGATGAGTATATGTATAGAAAAAAAAAATATATATATATATATATATATACTTAGAATGTGATATATATTTTAGCAAAAGAAATAATGAATTAAGTTAAGGATATGAAAATCAAGTAAAGCCTATGTTAGTAATTAGCATAGCTTGAATGTTGGCCTTGACTGGAAAATAAGAAGATGAATAAGCATAGAGCTATTAGCTAATTGTTGGTCGTTTTAATGATCAATATAAACGTGCAACCATACACGGTTAACAAGTAATAAAGAGTAAGTACAGATATAGTTCCCACGGAGAATTAACTAATAAAAGATCGCCAAACCACTAGCTCATAACCATTTCAGTCTTATTTAAACGAGTGATCACTTGTTGTAAATTAAAACTAAACAATTAATTAAACAAAGACTAAATAATCCTAGAGTAAAATCAGATAATAAAGACATGAGATCTCAACTTCCCCTAATGATTCATCTAAATTAACATACTCCCAGTTAAGTCAAATTAATCGTCACAGATTGCTAGCCGAGAACATGAAAGTGAGATAAGGCCATCTTTCGATGTACCTAATCCATATCACATACAATCCACAGATGATAGAACACACATTAACACCCACATTATCTAAACCCCTATATGTCTATGTGATTTACAAATAATTAGGGCTTAAGTCCAAGTTCTCATTTTACTACGAGCGGCGCTTCGGTATATGCCTATCCTAACTACAAATCATACGTCCAAACGCCATGTAGAACATACAATCGCAAGCTACTACGATCGGATCTGAACCCTCATTTCGTCTTTCAAGTCTATGCAGGTTATCTCAGTAATTGGTAGCTAAGAAATTAAGCAATTAAAGCACAAATCGAAATAGACAATCACATAGCAATTAATAAGACTAACATGGAAGCATATCAATATAAACTACTCAAAAGGTTCCATTGAAACCTCAAAATATAAGCTAAGTCATACTAGAAATAGATACACCATCCACAAGTTCAATACACATCATAAGATTACAAGGAGAGAGCAAGAAGAGTATAAAGATAGAGAATGCAAATCTGAGTGCTCAAGCTCCTAGGTTGAATCTTCAATGAAATCCACTTGCTTCAATCTTCTTCTCTAATTAAACCTAGAAACTAACTAAGTAAACCTAATCTAAACTAATCTAGACAAAATGTAAAGAAAAGGAAAAGGAAAGACAATGCTAAGCTAGGGATAAGCTCCCAAAAGGGGAGTCTCTCCCTTATGTGTGCCAAAATATGCCCTAATATAGCCTCTAAGGTCGAGTCTGCATCCTTGCCCAAGCAAAAAACTAAATTTGCCGTTTAAAAATAAGTTAATCAGCAAGATAGAAGACCGGCGCAGCTGCGCAGCCTATAGGCATCAAGCTAGCGCAGCTGCGCCGTGCTTCAGATGCTGATTTCTGCTTCTTGCTGCTTGCTGATTCTGATACTACAGTCCGCTGCTAACTTCCATCTGCTGCATTCTTTTCATTTCTCCTAATTTCTTCCTACAGTAGGACACTGCAAGCTTTATTATTATACCATTTCACTGCTTTGCCCCTTTTTAGCACTCTTTCATCCTTTTTAGCTCAATGTGCACCAAGAGAGTTCCAAATACAAAAAACAACAAAAGAAAGCAAAAACATAATAAAAGCACAAGAATACTTTAGTTTAAGAAACAAAACAAGTTAGTTAATATCTGAATAAGTGGTCATAAAAACCACTTATCAAATACCCCCAAACTTAAACGTTGCTTGCCCTCAAGTAACTAAAACAAAACCAAACAAAACACGCAATGCAGTATCTACAATGAATGCAACCTATGCTATCATGAATGTGAATCCAAGCCTCAGCCAGAATTGATACTCACAAGCAATGCTTCAGAAAGACCACAAGATAATCAAACAGAAAGCTACCCAAGACAAGGTCATAAGGCATATCCTCGCAAATCCAAATCTGTCAGCACTGATGTAGTGTGTGTGTGCCTAACAACCATTAAACATGCTTTTGAACAAATAAATCACATACTATGCTTCTTAGGAGAAAAACAAATTTCAACTCAAGAAAAGCAGTAAATCAGATAAGTTCTAACTAAGACCATGCATTACTTAAGCTAAGAGTCCACAGGGGATTTATTATGCTTTTATTTATTCACGAAGGCATTTTTGCACTTTCCCGTGTACACATTCGACTGTGCAATGCCTAGTCCTCTTAGGCTTTTCAATGATACCCGTGTAGCGAGCTTTGGACCAACGACTCCCAGGCCCAAAGGCCTTAGGGCGCTGGGTGTAGAGACACCCCTAGGGCTTACTTGCTCGAATATCAAAGGCCACAGGATTTGACGTAACCGAAGTGTTTATTCACAATTAATTTCTCTTTTTCTTTTCTTTTTTTATTTCACTTTTTTCTCTTTTTCTTTTCTTTTCTTTTCATAACTAGCATGCGTACCCCCTGTTTCCCCCAAACTTAAGCTTTTTACAGTCTGGTTATTATTACATGAGTACTGAAACTCTTTCATTAAAATATAGATTTCCCACCAGAAGACAAGTATGTGAAAATTTAAACTAAGCAAGTCATGGTGATTACTCTTAGAGTGCTAACCGGTGACATCAGTATCTGACAGATAAAGATTTACATATATGGCATTATAATCCAGCTTAAGTTTTAAATCAGTTCAAAAATCAAGTAATTTTAGTTTCCTCATAGGCCACTAACAAACCAACCAGAAACTGGATTCATGCAATATGTCCTAACACAGTTAACTAAAACAAAACAAAAATTTTGAAAAATAACAAAAATTTTGAAAAATTTTCACAAAATGTGCAAAATACGACCTAACATGCACTGAATGAACTACACAATGTGCAATATGAACTAAACTACACTATATGCAAAAATAAACCAATACCCCCAAACTTAAAAACTGCAATGTCCTCATTGGAGATAAAAGGAAAAAGAGAACTCCCCTAGCTGGCCTCGTCGATCTGTTCAACTGAGGATTACTTAAATTGGTGTCATCTGCACTCGGTGCGCTCGCGTGTCAACATAGGCCTTTTCAGGCGCTACCGCGTGCTTCCCTAGAATTCTGCTATGCACCTTTTCACCTGCATTGAGGATGGGCCTTTTAACTTTGAATCATTAGAAGCAGCTTTAACCTGAGACTTGCATACAAGAATTATTAGACTCTCTAAACCACCAAAACTTAATATTAACTATTTACAACTAAGAGAATTAAACATAAGGTGGATATATGCATGTGAATTCCCAAAAACTCCTATATGCGCGTATATGCAATATGCTCTTCTTCCAAAATATGTTCAATAAGCTTCATAGTCCCAAAAATATATGCACTAATGCCTAAGTCCAAAAATGAAGGCACTGAGCTCTTAATTCCAAGAGTATCCAAAAAATTTTAACTAAGAATTAAACTACTTAGAATTAAACAGGGGGAAGGGAAATGTAGATAAATAAGTAGAATTAAACAAGTAGGGAGAGAGAGAGAGATTTGATTGGGTGCATCCCATCGAGCACTCAATTTATAGTCCGTTAGCTGGACTTTATCTTGCTACCGTTATCCGATCCCTCGACAATATTTGAGAAACCCTCCATCCATTAGAATTGTCGTGTGAGTCTGGAGGTTCCCCATCATGAGAGGCTTCGGATTCGAGTCGCCTAGCATATGATGTGTATATAAATTCCTCCTTTTGAAGTTCGGGGAGCTAGGCACTTCTTCCGTTGTATTTGCAAAAAGATTTTTGCATTGAGGAATGAATAATACAACATGCTCTTCTTCCATTCTCTCTTCTTTGGACCACCATGGTTTCAGAAATATGGAATCTCTCATATCATCAAGATTCGTATCTATGATGTGACTTCCAAGGGGGCATAGGGTGTGCAAACTTCATTGGCTTTTTCAACTTTGGCGGAGAAGGCACCTAGGGTGTTATCACGGTTGGCTCACATTCATAATTTTTCACGTCCTCAAGTGTCTCCTCGATATTCATTCCTTTTAGTTCGTCTAGTTGCAAGTGCACTTCTGGCTCTCCATCAGTTTCAGCATCCAATTCATAGCACCAAGTATTCTGAGGGCCATTGCTCACGACTTCAAACAGTTGAGGCATTGGATTCTGAAGATTCTGAGTCTTTATACCTTGCTCAATCATTTCCTCCTTCATTAAAGCCGTGCTAATTTGATCCATCAAATTCTAAAGATTCTCAATCGACTTCACTTGCTCAATCAAGATCTCCTTTGTTGATGCTATGGAATTTCCCCACAAACTTTCCAATCTTCCCTTTTCTATTTCAGCTTCGGGATCTATGTACTGAGTCTCATTGGTTGGAGTATTGTTGATTAATGCAATCTGGTTCTGAAAATTTTGGTTCGATAGCTCCTGACTCCTAATCATCTCCTCTTGGTTTGCTAAGCTCCTATACATGAATTCCTCTGTTGACTGTTCTTCTTGTAAACACGGAGATTGATATGTGGGGTCTGGTGCGTATATTGGACTTTAATCACAGTATTGGTCTTGATAATAGCTCACTGAAGAGTTTGGGTGATATTCCCAATCTTGCTGAAAAGTGCGATAAGCCTCATGGTTGGAGTAATCACCCCCATACTGCACTTGTCCAAAACTAATGGGGCATTGATGGCTCAGATGGTTACCACCACCATAATCATAAGTAACTGCCAACTCTCGACTCTGTTTAGTTGCAATAATGTCCAACTTCCTCGAGAGATCCTCTAGCTGTGCTGATAATGTTGCAATTGGGTTGAGTCCATCAGTGTATGTTTCCCTTGGTTGATCATTCCTCGTGTAAAACCATGGATAAGCGTTGAAATCCATTGTACCTGCAAGAGAATATAGGAAGAGAATTAAACAAAATAAAAATGTTTAAATTAAGACTAATTTGATTGAAACTAATGGTGGCAAACAGTTATCAAATTAAGTCCCCGACAACGGCGCCAAAAAATTGTTGGTCATTTTACCGATCAATATAAACGTGCAAGCATACACGGCCAACAAGTAATAAAGAGTAAGTATAGATATTGTTCCCACGGAGAATTAGCTAATAAAAGATCGCCAAACCACTAGCTCATAACCATTTTAGTCTTATTTAAACGAGCGATCACTTGTTGTAAATTAAAACTAAATAATTAATTAAACTAAAACTAAATAATCCTAGAGTAAAATCAGATAATGAAGACATGAGATCACAACTTCCCCTAATGATTCATCTAAATTAACACACTCCCAGTTAAGTCAAATTAATCGTCACAGATCGCTAGCCGAGAACACGAAAGTGAGATAAGGCCATCTTTCGATGTACCTAATCCATATCACATACAATCCACAGATGATAGAACGTATATGAACACCCACATTATCTAAACCCCTATATGTTAATGTGATTAACAATTAATTAGGGCTTAAGTCCAAGTTCTCATTTGACTACGAGCTGCGCTTCGGTATATGTCTATCTTAAGCAAAAATCATATGTCCCAACGCCATGTAGAACATACAATCGCAAGCTACTACGATCGGATCTGAACCCTCATTTCATCTTTCAAGTCCATGTAGGTTATCAAAGTAATTAGTAGCTAAGCAATTAAAGCACAAATCGAAATAGACAATCACATAGCAATCAATAAGACCAACATGGAAGCATATCAATATAAACTACTCAAAAGGTTCAATTGAAACCTCAAAATATAAGTTAACTCATACTAGAAATAGATATACCATCCACAAGTTCAATACACATCATAAGATTACAAGGAGAGAGCAAGAAGAGTATAAAGATAGAGAATGCAAATCTGAGTGCTCAAGCTCCAAGGTTGAATCTTAAATGAAATTCACTTGCTTCAATCTTCTTCTCTAATTAAACCTAGAAACTAACTAAGTAAACCTAATCTAAACTAATCTAGACAAAATGTAAAGAAAAGGAAAAGGAAAGACAATGCTAAGCTAGGGCTAAGCTCCCAAGAGGGTGTGATAACCCGAGAATTTATAAAATCTTAAATGATTAAAATAAAGGTTAAAGAATAAAACCTAGATGGGAATTTGAGGATTTAGTTAAAAATTTTAAAGAACCTATATAGTTTGATTTGAATTCTTAAAATGTGTATATGTATAGGTACATATATATATATATATATATATATATATATATATATATTTAGTGATGTGATATATATGTTTGTACAAGAGTCATGATAAGAATAAAGATAATATGAGATTTGTGGGACATTTTCCAAAGTATTAAATTATTTGGTATGTGTATGAATATTATTTAATTGCTTATATTTGTTTATTATATAATAAGCAAATAAAAGAAACTAATGTAGCCTAATATATATATTAGGTATGAGAATTGAATAACCTAAGGGTTATGGCATGGGAGAATATTAATATTGAAAATATTAATTAACCCTAAGAGATTAAGTTTATTATCTCAATTAATTAATTTTATTAAAGCAAGTCTAATTGGGTTAAGTAATTAAATGTATTTGAGTAAGGAATTAAAGTACAATTGAGTGAATAGAAATCCTAATTAAATGATTAGGGTAAAATAGAATTATAAATAGTGGACTATGTTAATTTACATAGCCCAAATATTTTATTATCAAGCCCAAAGTAATTAAATTGGAGCCCAATCTTTTAGCCAATTGAAGAGGGGTATTTTGGACATTTAGTAAAGCTAAATATTGTAATAAAAACAAAACAAAAATTAAAGGGAAAAGAGGCCACATATGGCCGATTGTAACATTGAAAGGAAGAAGAGAATGTATGTCATCATTTCATTCAACAACTCTTCACCAACTCTAGCCAAGTGTCACTCCAAGTGATTATCCTCATTATTTAGTCTAGATTTGCAAGCAATCTTTTACTTGCAAGCAACATCATAATAATTAGGAAGAGAGAGAGAGAGAGAGTTGATGGGGGATGTATATGATATATATAAAATATATCTATACAATTACTAACCAACCAAAACAAAGTTCCATTTCATTTCATTTCTCTTCTCTTCTCTTTCATTTCATTTCACTTCTCTCTCTTTTCTTTTTAGCTAACACAAAATAAGAGGGAGAGAGAAGGGAGATTCGGCAGCCATAAGAAAGGTAGAGGGAGAGTATTTTGTGTACTCTAAATTCATAAACAAACATAGAAAGAAGAAGAAAGAAATCAAGCAAAGGTATAATCTTTAACTAGTGTATTCATTTTATTTTGTGTACTTTCAATCAAAACTCGGATCTAAGCTTTTAAAACTCCAAAATCTTAGATCTATATGTTTATAAGTGTTATATGTTTGGATCTATCACTTTTAAGTTTCAAAAGTTAGATCAAAAACAAGAAAAAAAAAACTTTGTTTTAAAAAGTTAGAAAACTATGATTTTCTTAGCATAGATTATGATTTGTTTTGTTTTAATGAAGGTTTGATGCAATATGTAACATCCCAGTCCCACATCGAAAGATATGGGAAAAGTTTGTCTATGTATAAGGAATTAAGTTACTACCAATAGTACCTTCAATCATGACTTTTAGGTGAGCCTGTGGTGGGCTAAGATGACCCAAGAAGATACTATTGGGCCAGTGGTTTAAAGCCTTATTTTGGAGATTTGATTCGATTCGGACTTAGGATTTGACCTGAGATTTGTTCCGGACTCGGGATTTGACCCGGGTTGTTATATATGGTATCAAAGCTTAGGTTCTTTCTTGTAGAAAACCTATTTAGGTTTGACCTGTGAGTTATGGGTAGAATTCTGGGTTAGGTTTTGTTAAGTTTGATTTTTTGTTCAGCTATATTCAAATCTATCTCTAATCTATTTTGCTGATATTCGTTGATCTCTTTCTTAGATGGCTCGTAGATCCGCTAGAGTTGCTGAAAGGCAAGGTAACAATAGGGGAAGAGGTGATGGTCAGCCTGATGAGCAACGTAATGACTAGATTAATGCTCAATTGGCTAACTTGGTGAATCAGGCGATTAATCAGGCTTTACTGTAGTTGGTGGCACAAGTTGTTCAGGCAATGCAGCAGCCGCCAGAAATTCCTGAGTAGGGGAACTCGGGAAATAATGGCCCACGGGCAAACGAAGAGGAAGGGAATGTGGATGGTCTCGATCAGCAGGTGGTTCCAATGTACGTATGGTTGGAGAGGTTTCAGAAGCAGAAGCCACAGGCATTCAGTTCTGCTCTGACTCCAATTGATGCGGAGAATTGGATTGCACACCTAGAGAAGATTTTTGACGTGTTGGGGTGCTTGGATAATCAGAGAGTATTTCTTGCAGCTTATAAGATAGAGGGGGATGTACAGAGATGGTGGAAAGCGATAAAAACAACCAAGGGTGATGGGTATGTGGAGACACTTCGATGGGCAGAGTTTTGTGAGGTCTTTTATCAGCAGTACTTTCCAGCTGCTGATAAAGAGGCCTATGCTAGAGAGTATCTATCTATTCAGCAGAAAGATGATGAGTCCATCACAGATTTTATGATGAGGTTCACCAGGTTGGCAGGTTTCGCGGGAACCTCTGCAGGGACCGCAGCGGAACATGCGGAGAAGTTCAAGTGGCAGATTCAATATAGGTATCGACAACATCTCATTAACACCAAGTTTGCAGATGTGTCAGCTGTGGCTAATGCGGCCAAGAACATTGAGATGGAGCGGCAGGACTTTTGATCTTCTAAACCGGAAGGGAATCGAAAGAGGGACAGAGATGACCAGTAGGGTCAAGCTTCAGGTCAACATGGGAGAAATCAAGGTGGTTAGTGGAACAAAAATTGTGGTGTCCAGCAAGGGCAGTGGCGTGGTCAAAATCAGAACATGGGTAATTAGCAGATGCCTCAGCAAGGACAGAATCGTCAGCTTCAACTACCTTCGTATGGACAGAATTCGCAGCAAGGGCAGAATCATCAGTGTTGGGTTTGTACGTAACGCAATCATGCAATCAAATCGCATAAATAGGGCAGAAGCGCAAAAACTAGGTTTTTAAAAATTTATTACAAACCCATAACCATGATCATGCTTTGTGCTAGTTATCAATAACAGAAAAGAGAGAACATGGAATTATACCTTTGAAGATCCAAGCTTCCTCAGGTACAAGTTCTACTCCTTTGATTCCTTTGATTCCTCTATAGTGGCTCCTTCCCTTGATCAATGTCAGCCACCCAATTGTTTGGCCTCTAACGGTGATCCACCAAGGAAGATGAAGAACTCAAGAAGATGGGTTATTGGCTTAACCCTTGTTTCTATCTCTATAGAATATGTGTACTCCCAACTCTTGGAAAAATTCACGTACCTTATTTCTGATATAAGACTCTCTTATATAGATATTAGGTTAACCCTCCTAATCCAATTAGAATAGGGTTTTATTTAATTAATTTATATCCTAATCTTTATTAGGATTGAGAGAGAGTACTGATATTATATTAATTCCTAAACTCCTTTAGAATTAAAATAATAATAATAATATTAATATTAATAAGACTCCTCTTATTAATTTATATTTAATATTTCTAAAATATTAAATAATAAACATTAAGCTATTTAATTTATTCTATCACCATAGATTAAATTAGTTATACTTAATGCATTATTACTATCATGTCATTTTCTTCTTAAATAATTCTTCTTCCTTTTATGGTGTGACCCTTTAGGTTCTCCATATTAAACCGGTTATGAATAAATAAATTAGAACAATTCTAATCTTATTTAAATAAATAAATTAAACTAATAATCTATTTAAATAAATAACATTTATTCTACAATAGGGATAAGCCTCTCTAGCGATCAACGACTTTCCAGATAATATAGATTTCAACATTAATCATAAAAGAACCTGTGAGTTAATAGTTACCGTACAATTCAATCCTTCCACCATACAATGTCCCAATTAAATATAAGACATGGATTTACTGTCAAGTCTTAATTTATTTAATCATATGTATTTCGATTAGAAAATGCACAACTCCAAATAATACAAATTAGAAACCTCTTTCTAATTTCATTTTACCTTGGCCAAGGATTCCTGCGTTGTCATTTAACGAATCACATAGGACATATCTCCTCTTTTACTAGAGGTGGTAGATTCTTTATTGATCATTCATTATCTCCATATGTAGCTCATTATACCCAAGCATACCCTATATATGCCTTAAAAGGCCTTAAGGAATTAGTCAAAGTATAATTTGTTACATACAAGATACTATGATGATCTCAAGTCCAAGGATCACTTGTACTACTATCACATTAGGAATTCCTATTGACAGGCGAGTAAAACTCCATTAGGTATTCTATAGCGAGTCACGTTCAGTGAACTTATTCTCCAATAAGCACCTACATACTTGCTTTAGTGTCTCCACACAAATGACCATGAGATCAGTCATCCTCATCCAATGAGCAAGCAACATATGTACCAATCTATCCTGATTTACTAATCCCCATTTTAGTAATCCCACAATTGGGAACTATTTTAGTTTTTAAGCTTTCTAAGAATTTAGATCTCATTATCATGATCTCATCATGATTCTAAAAGCATTGCTTAAAACTATGGGTTATTTACATATTATAAAAACAGCACCATGTAGATAATTATATGCCTTAAATGAATATTTTATTAATAAATAAATAAGATTATTTACAAAGTATGTGCTTTATCATCATACATGATTGGCTTGTATGCACACTACTATCAATCTCCCACTTGCACTAAAGCCAATCGCCATGGTATCTCATACCCATCTTCTCTAAGTGACGATCAAACTGCTGTTGTGTTAGAGCTTTAGTAAATGGATCTGCAATGTTTTCTTGAGAGTCCACACGCTCCAAGGTGACGTCTCCTCTTTCAATGATCTCCCTGATCAAGTGAAATCGCCGCAACACGTGTTTAGATCTCTGATGAGACCTGGGTTCCTTAGCCTGTGCAACCGCTCCGGTGTTGTCATAGTATACGGGAACTGCTTCTCCGATGCTAGGAACCACACCAAGTTTAGTTATGAACTTCTTCATCCAAACAACTTCCTTTGCAGCTTCACTTGCAGCTATATACTTTGCCTCTGTCACTGAATCAGCAACTGTTTGCTGCTTGGAACTCTTCCAACTCACTGCACCTCCGTTCAAGGTAAACACATACCCTGAAACAGATTTACTGTCATCTTGGTCTGTTTGAAAACTTGAGTCCGTGAATCCCTCGAGTTTTAATTCAGACCTACCGTAGACAAGAAAAATATCTTTAGTCCTTCTCAAGTACTTTAGGATATTTTTCACTGCCTTCCAGTGCTCTTCTCCTGGATTCGACTGGTATCTGCTTGTTACACTAAGTGCGTGGGCAACATCTGGTCTAGTACATATCATATCGTACATGATAGATCCTATTGCAGAAGCATAAGGGATCTTACTCATACGGTCTCTCTCCTCAGGTGTCTTTGGGTCCTGTTTCTTGGAGAGATTTATTCCATGGCTCATCGGCATGAGACCTCTTTTGGAATCTTCCATGCTAAACCTCTTTAGCATCGTATCAATGTACGTTTCTTGGGATAAGCCGAGCATCCTTTTAGATCTATCTCTATAGATCTTTATCCCCAAAATATAGGATGCTTCACCCAAGTCCTTCATGGAGAAGTTTTTAGATAACCAGATTTTAATGGATTGTAACATAGGAATGTCATTCCCTATCAGTAATATATCATCAACATATAATACAAGGAATGATATTGCGCTCCCACTAACCTTCTTGTATACACAAGGTTCATCCTCGTTTTTTGATAAAATCAAACTCTTTGATTGTCTCATCAAAACGAATGTTCCATCTACGAGAAGCTTGCTTCAACCCATAAATGGATCGTTGTAGCTTACAGACTTGATTTGTTCCAACTTTTGAGATAAATCCCTCTGGCTGTGTCATATACACATCCTCCTCAAGTTTCCCATTGAGGAAGGCCGTTTTCACGTCCATCTGCCAGATCTCATAGTCGTTGTAAGCTGCAATCAGCAAGCAAAATCCGAATGGACTTGAGCATGGCTACTGGTGAGAAGGTTTCATCATAGTCAACTCCTTGTCTTTGTTTGAAACCTTTTGCAACCAGTCTGGCCTTATAGGTCTCTACCTTTCCGTCTGCTCCAGTCTTTTTCTTAAAAACCCATTTACACCCAATAGGTTTAATACCTTCAGGTGGTGAAACCAAAGTTCATACTTTGTTTTCATACATGGAGTCCATTTCGGATTTCATGGCTTCAAGCCATTTCCCTGAGTCTTTATTACTCATAGCCTGTTCGTAATTCAATGGATCATCATTCATGGTGTGTACCTCATCGTCATCCTCTATAACGAATCCATACCTCTCAGGTATCTGCGGTACTCTTCCAGATTTACGAACAGGGTGTGGTACAGTAGGTTCTTCTACTTGGTTAGGTACTTGACTTTGGTCCGTGGTAACTTGTGGTTCTTGAACTTCTTCAAGATATATCTTACTCCCACTGACCCCTTCATGGATAAACTCTTTCTCCAAGAAGGTAGCATGTTTTGCAACAAACACCTTTTGATCAGTTGGATGATAGAAATAATACCCTACGGTTTCTTTAGGGCATCCCACAAATCTACACTTATCGGATTTAGTCTGTAGCTTATCATTTTCAAACTTTTTGACATAAGCTGGACAACCCCAAGTCTTAACATGCTTAAGATTTGGTTTCCTCCCTTTCCACATCTCATATGGAGTCTTTGGGGTGGATTTGGTAGGTACCTTGTTAAGTAGGTATGCAGCCGTTTCTAGGGCATATTCTCAGAAGGAAATTAGAAGGTCGGTAAAACTCATCATGGATCGAACCATGTCCAACAGTGTTCGATTTCTCCTTTCAGATACTCCATTTAACTGTGGTGTACCTGGAGGAGTCCATTGTGAGATTATACCATTTTCTCTGAGACAATTGAGAAACTCACTGCTTAAGTATTCTCCACCTCGATCTGATCGAAGTATCTTAATACTCTTGCCCGTTTGTTTCTCTACTTCACTTCTGAACTCTTTGAACTTTTCAAATGATTTTGATTTGTATTTCATTAAATACACATATCCAAATCTTGAGTGATCATCAGTGAAAGTAATAAAATAAGAATACCCACCACGTGCACTTGTTGTCATAGGTCCACAAACGTCTGTGTGAATCAATGCCAACAATTCTATAACTCTCTCTCCTTTTCCACTAAAAGGAGATTTAGTCATTTTACCCATGAGACAAGATTCACAAGTTGGATATGATTCATAATCAGATAGCTCGAGGAGCCCATCTTTATGCAACTTGGATAATCTTGTTTCATTGATATGACCGAGTCTACAGTGCCACATATAGGTATAATTAATATCATCTCTTTTCCTTTTCTTAATTTGTTCAATTTGAAATATATTTTCTTGTAAGTCAAGTGTATAAAGTCCATTTCGCAAATTTCCAATACCATATAAAACATCGTCTTTATAAATAGAATAACCATTGTTCTTTATAATAACGTCAAAACCTTCCATATCCAATACAGAAATTGAAACAATATTTTTAATAATATTCGGAACATAATAACAGTTATTAAGATAAATGGATTTGCCCGAAGGCATTGCTAAACAATAAGTTCCTACAGCTAATGCAGCAACTTTTGCTCCATTTCCCACTCGTAGGATCACCTCATCATTGTTCAGCTTTCTACTTCTGACCAGTCCCTGCACAGTATTACATATGTGAGAACCACAGCCGGTATCCAATACCCAAGTAGAATTATGACTTTCAGAAAAATTAATTTCAATCATAAACAAACCTTGATTGGAAGTCGAAGCTTCTCCAAGCTTCTTCTCTGCTAGAAACTTCTTGCAGTTCCTCTTCCAATGTCCCGGCTCATTGCAATGAAAGCACATTCCTTTAGCTGGTTCAGGTTCCTTTTGCTCCTTTTCTTTCCCTTTTCCCTTAGCCTTCTTAGATTTCTTCTTTTCAGAAGACACCTTGGGCCTCTTCCTTTTATTGGAAGAATCCACCATCAAGACATGGTTCTTCTTGGGTGAGAAGTGACCTTCTGCAGTTTTCAACACGTTAAGCAGCTCAGGCAAGCTGACATCTAGCTTATTCATGTAAAAATTAACCACAAACTGCGAGAAGGTCTCAGGGAGTGACTGCAAGACCAAGTCTTGAATCAACTCCCCATCCATGACGAACCCAAGTTGTCCAAGGCGTTCAATCAAATTGATTACCTTCAGAACATGAGTCTCGACGGCAGTGCCCTCGGTCATCCGAGATCGGAAGAGCTCCTTAGATATCTCATATCTAGCAGTCCTACTCTGTTCACCATACAACTCCTTGAGGTGAAGCAGCATAGCAGGAGCATCCATTTTTTCGTGCTGACGCTGAAGCTCGTTATTCATGGATGCGAGCATGATGCATTGAGCCACAGATGCATCATCTTGCCACTTATTGAAAGTGGCAATCTCTTCCTCAGAGGCTATTTCTAAAACAGATTCAGGGATAGTGGAATTTAGGACATAAGAAATCTTTTCAGCAGTGAGAACAATTCTCAGATTTCTTAGCCAGTCCTCATAATTCGGGCTGTAAGCTTATTTGCATCAAGTATGCTTCGTAGTGAGATTAGTGATTTTGACATTTTTAAAATTCTACATGTGAAAAGACAACATTTTAGCAAACATTCATTTTATTAACTTTGCATACCAAAATAAATTTAGGTCTTTATTTTAAATTGGTATATCCCACTATTTTCATCAAACTATATTACCCTCACTTATATAGTTCGACAACATCTAATTAAAGATTTGCTAGTGAGATTAAGGATCCCATTTCAAATGTATATAACCTTGTGGATAGCACAACAAGCGATATACAAATAAATAGGTAGACAACTCTTGTCAATTACATCACCATGTAACTCCTTTTATTTTGCCTCTTAAATCATAATGGTCATGTGTGTGCACATCCGAACTAAAATGATTTAAGTTAAGTCTAGCCTAGCACTTCCATAAATTCAAAAAAAAAAATTTGTCCTTGTGGATAGCACAACAAGACTAGATCGTTCAATTTTCTTGATAAGCATCAAATGTGATTAATTAACATCTTAAATATTCAATACTCGCCTTGTGGATAGCACAACAAACTCATATTAAATATTTAATACTCTATTAATTAATCATGCTAGAAGGCGACGTTCGATATTCCAAATATCATTTGAACGCTTCAGACTTAATATTATTTCTTTGAGGGGTTTGTTATTATTTGTCTCATCTTGTTAAGCGCGCATGCACATATATATATATAAAATACGGGTCATTTTATTAAACATGCGAAGCATGTTTGCATAAAATATAATATATATAATATTTAGCATGCAATATAGAATACTATATTCTACTCGGATTGATTATGGACTTTTATTCTAGATTGGTTCACTAGAGCCACCAAGTGAACCAAAAGGTCAAACCTAGGAGTGCAAGAATTTAAATTTAAATATAACTATTACATTTAAACCCTGGCTCCATACAAATGGGTCTTCACGCGTTCCTTGCTTCTTGGTCTCTAGTTTCTTCAAGATAATTCTAACTATCTCTATTACATAAACTATTTTTAATTAAATAGAAACCTTGATCAGCAGTCAAGGGGAAGTACATAAGAGGGAAATAGAATTTTACACCGAGAATAAAACCAGAGAAGACGAGGTACGCAGACCCCATTTTATAAAATCCATACATTCAAGCATTCATCCAAAATAAAAAACAATCACATTGGTCATAGTCCATAATCAACCCCATTTATTATCATACACATCAACATATGCATCAATAAATATCCATTCATCTCATGAATAACAATGTTATTCCATATATGGATCGATGTTATTTAATGGACAAAAGTTTTGCTAAATTTTATTTTTGAAACAAAATAAACTCTTTTATTTTAATAAAAAATAAATCCAAATTAAACTCCTTTAATTTTAGCATTCTGAAATCATATTTTAGATAAAATAAACTTCTTTATTTTAAAACTTTATCAATTAAATAAACAGTTTACTTAATTAATTAAAATCAATTTTCAGGGTCTGTCCAGGTACCGGCGCAGCTGCGCCAGTAATGAACTGGGCAGCTGCGCAGGTAACCTGAAGCAGCAGTTTTTTGCAGACCGGCACAGCTGCGCCAGTAATGAACTGGGCAGCTGCGCAGCTGCGCCGTTCGTCGCAAAAACATGCAGAAAACGATTTTTGTCCAGAACAACGATCCAATTCTCACATCAATTCATACATGGAATTATAAAATTGATAATTAGCACAAAGTTAGGCTCTGATACCACTGTTGGGTTTGTACGTAACGCAATCATGCAATTAAATCACATGAATAGGGCAGAAGCGCAAAAACTAGGTTTTCAAAAATTTATACAAACCCATAACCATGATCATGCTTTGTGCTAGTTATCAATAACAGAAAAGAGAGAACATGGAATTATACCTTTGAAGATCCAAGCTTCCTCAGGTACAAGTTCTACTCCTTTGATTCCTTTGATTTCTCTATAGTGGCTCCTTCCCTTGATCAATGTCAGCCACCCAATTGTTTGGCCTCTAACGGTGATCCACCAAGGAAGATGAAGAACTCAAGAAGATAGGTTATTGACTTAACCCTTGTTTCTATCTTTATAGAATATGTGTACTCCCAACTCTTGGGAAAATTCACGTACCTTATTTCTGATATAAGACTCTCTTATATAGATATTAGGTTAACCCTCCTAATCCAATTAGAATAGGGTTTTATTTAATTAATTTATATCCTAATCTTTATTAGGATTGAGAGAGAGTACTGATATTATATTAATTCCTAAACTCCTTTAGAATTAAAATAATAATAATAATAATAATATTAATAAGACTCCTCTTATTAATTTATATTTAATATTTCTAAAATATTAAATAATAAATATTAAGCTATTTAATTTATTCTATCACCATAGATTAAATTAGTTATACTTAATGCATTATTACTATCATGCCATTTTCTTCTTAAATAATTCTTCTTCCTTTTATGGTGTGACCCTTTAGGTTCTCCATATTAAACCGATTATGAATAAATCAATTAGAACAATTCTAATCTTATTTAAATAAATAAATTAAACTAATAATCTATTTAAATAAATAACATTTATTCTACAATAGGGACAAGCCTCCCTAGCGATCAACGACTTTCCAGATAATATAGATTTCAACATTAATCATAAAAGAACCTGTGAGTTAATAGTTACCGTACAATTCAATCCTTCCACCATACAATGTCCCAATTAAATATAAGACATGGATTTACTGTCAAGTCTTAATTTATTTAATCATATGTATTTCGATTAAAAAATGCACAACTCCAAATAATGCAAATTAGAAACCTCTTTCTAATTTCATTCTACCTTGGCCAAGGATTCCTGGGTTGTCATTTAACGAATCACATAGGACATATCTCCTCTTTTACTAGAGGTGGTAGATTCTTTATTGATCATTCATTATCTCTATATGTAACTCATTATACCCAACCATACCCTATATATACCTTAAAAGGCCTTAAGGAATTAGTCAAAGTATAATTTGTTACATACAAGATACTATGATGATCTCAAGTCCAAGGATCACTTGTACTACTATCACATTAGGAATTCCTATTAACAGGCGAGTAAAACTCCATTAGGTATTCCATAGCGAGTCACGTTTAGTGAACTTATTCTCCAATAAGCACCTACATACTTGCTTTAGTGTCTCCACACAAATGACCATGAGATCAGTCATCCTCATCCAATAAGCAAGCAACATATGTACCAATCTATCCGGATTAACTAATCCCCATTTTAGTAATCCCACAATTGGGAACTATTTTAGTTTTTAAGCTTTCTAAGAATTTAGATCTCATTATCATGATCTCATCATGATTCTAAAAGCATTGCTTAAAACTATGGGTTATTTACATATTATAAAAACAGCACCATGTAGATAATTATATGCCTTAAATGAATATTTTATTAATAAATAAATAAGATTATTTACAAAGTATGTGCTTTATCATCATACATGATTGGCTTGTATGCACACTACTATCAGTCAGCAGGGGCAGAATCAAGGTCGTTATCAGGGACCAGCTGGTGGGGGTAACCCAAATCTTATTCCGATAGTTCCTTGTGCCATGTGTGGGGCTAATCATCCGGGGAGACAGTGTCAGTAGAGTTACCGGTGCATGTTTCTTGTGTGGACAGATGGGTCACATGGCTAGAGATTGTACCGGGCCACGTGGTACTGGTGGAGGTGGTGATCATGGTGGCAATGGAGGTCAGTGTCAAGGTGGTCGAGTGTTTGCCTTGACACATAATCAAGCGACAGGTGCGCCAGGTACTGTTTCTGGCACTCTTTTAGTTGGTAGTCGTGAGGCTTCTATTTTATTTGATACAGGTTCTAATCATTCTGTTGTGGCTCAGTCTTTTGTTCGGCACCTTGGTGTGCCATCTCAGTATTTAGATTCTGTTATGTCTATTGCTACCCCGATGGGGACTTCTGTTATTATTTTTGATTTGTATCGAGGGTGTGCGATCAGCTTTGGAGACAAGATTCGTAGGGCTAATCTTCTTCCGATGTGTATTCATAATTTTGATGTCATTCTTGGGATGGACTGGTTGGATAAGCACCAGGCCACTATCGACTGCCAGGCGAAGAAGGTTATATTTGGAGATGTGAAGTCTCCGAAATTCATATTTCAGGGTTCACAGCCGAGTAGAGTGGTGAAATTGATTTCAGCCTTGAAGGCTGGGAAGTTAGTGGCAAAGGGTTGTGAGGGGTATTTGGCATTTGTGAAGGATACCTCTAAGGGCGAGTCTCGTATTGAGGATATTTCAATGGTTCGTGACTTTCCCGATGTGTTTCCTGAGGAGTTGTCAGGGTTACCACCGCAACGGAAGTTGAGTTTACTATTGAGCTCGTTCCTGGTGCGAGACCTATTTCTAAGGCGCCGTATCGGATGGCACCGTTGGAGTTGCAGGAGTTGAAGGAGTAGTTGCAAGAGCTGTTAGATCGTGGTGTGATTCGGCCGAGTGTCTCGCCGTGGGCTGCTCTGATTTTATTTGTGAAAAAGAAAGATGGGTCTATGAGGTTGTGCATAGACTACAGGGAATTAAACAAGATTACTATCAGGAATCGGTATCCATTGCCGAGGATTGAAGACTTGTTTAACCAACTTCAGGGGGCGAAGTATTTTTCAAAGATAGACTTGAGGTCGGGTTACCATCAGTTGAGGGTTAGAGATAAAGATGTCTCTAAGACAGCTTTTCGTACTCGCTATGGGCATTACGAGTTTCTGGTGATGCCATTTGGGTTGACTAATGCTCCGGCAGTGTTTATGGATTTGATGAACCGGGTGTTCAAGGAGTACTTGGACCTATATGTTATTGTCTTTATTGATGACATTTTGGTTTACTCCAAGTATAGGGAGGAGCATGAGGAACATCTTCGAACAGTGTTGGGAATTTTGCAGAAAGAGAAATTATATGCTAAATTCTCTAAATGCGAGTTTTGGTTGGAGCAGATTGCATTTTTGGGCCACGTTGTTTCTGCTGAAGGCATTAAGGTGGATCCTGTGAAGGTTGAGGCTATCACTAAGTGGTCGAGACCTACTACTGTGACAGAGATTAGGAGTTTCTTGGGTTTAGCAGGGTATTATAGGATATTTGTGGAAGGATTCTCTTTGCTTGCTTTGCCATTAACTCAGTTGATGAAAAAGGGCACAAAGTTTGTGTGGAATGAGGAGCGCGAGAAGAGTTTCGAGGAGTTGAGGAAACGACTTGTGACAGCTCCTATACTTACATTGCCATCAGGAATAGGAGATTATCAGATTTATAGTGATGCTTCTAAGAAGGGTTTGGCGTGTGTTTTGATGCAACACGGTAAGGTAATTGCTTAAGCTTCTAGGCAACTTAAACCTTATTAGGTGAATTACCCCACACATGATTTGGAGTTGGCAGCGGTGATCTTTGCTCTAAAGATTTGGAGGCACTATTTGTACAGAGAGACTTGTGATATCTTTACCGATCACAAAAGTCTTAAATACATTTTCACTCAAAAGGAGCTTAACATGAGGCAAAGGCGTTGGTTGGAGCTTCTAAAAGATTATGATGCGAGGATTCAGTAACACCCGGGGAAGGCAAATGTGGTTGCAGATGTCTTGGCCGAAAAAGTTCAAGAAGTGTAGCAGCTCTTATTACACAACCTCAGCTTATTTTGGATATGGAGCAACTAGGGTTGGAGTTGTATGTCCAAGGTTCAGATGGGCATTTGGCAGGTATGAGAGTGGAGCCCTCTCTTATTTCAAGGGTTAAGGAATCTCAAAAGGAAGATGGGGAATTGTGGAGTATAGCACAGAATATGGAGGAGGGAAAGCAGCCCGACTTTCTTATTGATGACCATGGTGTGATTTGGTTGGGTGAGCGGTTGTGTGTACCGTCTGATCCAATCATTCGGGAGGCAGTTTTGGCGGATGCTCATAATTCGCCATTTTCTATTCATCCAGGTTCTACAAAGATGTACAAGGATTTGAAGAAATTTTTTTGGTGGAATGGGATGAAGCGAGATGTGGCTGAATATGTTGGAAAGTGTCTTACTTGTCAACAAGTGAAGATAGAACATCAACGAGCTAGTGGTTTGCTGCAACAGTTAGACATTCCAGTGTGGAAGTAGGAAGATATAACGATGGATTTTGTGACTGGTTTGCCGAAGACTTTCAGGAAGAATGATGCCATTTAGGTTGTGGTGGACTGGTTAACTAAATCGGCACACTTTTTGGCCATCCACCAGGGCTACTCGGTGGATAGGTTGGCACAGATATTTCAGCAAGAGATTGTTAGACTTCATGGTACTCCGGTGTCTATTATTTTGGATTGAGACCCACAATTCACTTCACGGTTCTGGAAAGGGTTTCAACGAGCTTGGGGTACTCGGCTCAACTTTAGTACTGCTTTCCATCCGCAGACCGATGGGCAATCCGAACGGACCATTCAAACGTTGGAGGACATGTTGAGGTCTTGTGCACTTGAGTGGTCAGGTAATTGGGATGATTATCTAAGCCTAGTTGAGTTTGCATATAACAATAGTTGGCATGCAAGTATTGGGATGGCTCTGTTTGAGGCGTTGTATGGTAGGAAGTGTCGGGCACCAACTTGTTGGGATGAGGTTGGCAGAGAGCCATAGAAGGGCCTGAGTTAGTTCAAATCACTACAGAGAAGGTAGCGGTGGCTAAGGAAAAATTGAGGTCGGCTCGATCACGGCAGAAGATTTATGTTGACAAGCATAGGAGGGCCTTAGAGTTTGAACCTGGTGAGCATGTGTTCCTAAAAGTTTCTCCTTGGAATGGTATTCGGCGATTTGGTCTGAAAGGGAAGCTTAGTCAGCGTTATATTGGCCCATTCGAGATTCTGGAGAGGGTTGGTGTGGTTGCATATCGGTTGGCTTTGCCTCCACAGCTAGCTGTGCACAATGTGTTCCATGTGTCTTTGTTGAGGAGTTATAAATATCACCCGTTGCATGTGGTGCAATATTCGTTCGATAAGATTCGTGATGATCTTACTTGTGTGGAGTAAGCCGAGGTGATTTTTGATCGTCAAGAGCGGGTTATGAGGAGAAAGACAATTCCGTTTGTTAAGGTTTTGTGGAGAAATCATTCGGAGCGAGAAGCTACATAGGAGATGGAGGAATCTATTCGAGTGGAGGATCCACATCTTTTTAATAATTAGGTTCGTTCTTTTCTTTTGATTCCGGGGACGGAATCCTTTTTAAGGGGTAGGTGATGTAATACCCAGAAAATAATAATAATAAATAAATGGCATTTTTAAAATTTTGGTTTAAATATTTTTTTTGATTGGGCTTTCTTGTGTTTGGGTCAAATTGTATTTAATTATGTGGACTATATTATTTGGGCCTTTAAACTTATTGGGTCTAACTTATATTTGTGTGTGATTAAAATCCTAGTATAATTAGGAGAGATAATAAAACAATATATAAAGCCTACTTATATTTCATCACGTCTGATAAGAATTGTGGAGAAGGAGCGGCGCAAGGAGGCGAAACTATGAAGACTGAAGATCAGGAATTTAAATTTTTTTATCATACCTGTAAGTCTATCTGTGATTTCTTATTGAAAGCGTATGTGAAAGTTTTGGTCAGATTACTTTAACTTGTTGGTACAGAAGGCACTATATATATATATATATATATATATATATATATATATATATAATATGATAACCTGCAAGTTCTGCAACTTGATATATAAAACGGAATCATCATGTTCCTGCAGTCTACAATTTGACATATATATATATATATATATTAAAAAAATGGAATCATGCCTGCTGCTGCTATACTATACTATATATATATATATATATATATATATATATATATTATAATTTAATAAGCATCTAATGATTTTTATGGTGGAAACGGAAGGCAGTGTCAATATTTGATAATAATAATAATAATAATAACAACAACATGATTTTATTAACTGGTTAAAGATAGAATAATATTTTTATAAGTGTACTTATATTTATTAATATTTTGTTTAATTAGTTCGGGCAGAAGGAGTTTAACGAACTATATTGGGATTATAAATTTGGGTGTTACATTGCTTAATCCAGGTACGGATTCCGTACTCCTTCAGCGATTCTCTTATTAAATTTAATTCTTTCGTTTTGTTTCTCGTTTCGAAATTGGTTATTGTTTCTCATGATCGTTCATTCTCAAATTCTTGTGATTGTTTCGTCTTGGTAGTGATACCTAGAACTCGTATTTGTACTCTTGAATTGGGTTAACATATTTAGTGTTTATTTTAATCTTTTAGAGATGTACATGTTAATGTATCTTTGGAGTTTCGTATTTATATTTGTTTCGTTGTTACATGTACATATTAGAACCACATGTGTTAATATTGTGTCGCATGTGTTGTGATATGATATTATTATTAGAATATACCGTAGGGTATACCTGAGCTATAACCATCTGTGGGGGTACCACAGGCATGTCGTCTTGGCACGAGAGGCATGACACCTTCCGTGGCAGTGTGATCAGTCCACGGCATCTCCGTTTTGTGCTCCGGTGGGAGTTGGCCATTTGGTGTTTTGTTGTGGGAGGCGTATGGGTCGACCCTAGTTTTCTGTTCTGTTCTGTTCTGCGGATTGGCGATGTTTGTGCCAAATACGCCTTTCGATTTTACATACATTGGATTCGCGATCCAATGTGTGTGACTTGCCTGTGTGGCATTATTTGACTTGCCTGTGTGGCAAGGTATATTTCTGTTTTGTTTTGAGCTCAGTATGAAATAACACCCAACCATTTGATTCAGCCTATTATTTCATTGTGTTAGTTTTGTTCGTTTCAGTTCCGTTCAATTCATTTATTGAGTTAGTTATTTCGTTTCATTATTCTTGTATTCTATATCCATACTGGGCGTTTGGCTCATGCTGTGTTTTTTCTCCGGCAGGTATTCAGGGGAATCAAGGGCAATTATGATGAGAGCTCCTTTCAATCCAATGGTCTAGGAATATTCTATTTAGGCTGGACATATTAATTTCTTTGGAGTTGTAATAATTATTTCAGATTATGATTTGGGCCAGTTTGGCATTTATTCTGGTTTGACCTTGTTGATATTTATTAGTTTTAAATACTATTCTTTTGTGGCATAGAACTTTCATTCAGTTTTGTTGTGTTTTGAGTAACCTCCCTTTCTCTTTCAGAAAGGGGGTGTTACAGAGTTGGTATCAAAGCCAAGTTTTGAAAGCTCGGGTCGGATCATCCGATCTGGTTGCCAAAGGTGGGGACATGAAGGCTGGTGGTATTATCCCACAATGGAGAGATGGAGGTCCGGAGGTGGGGACACGAAGCCAACCGGTATTATCCCACAATGGCTAGTGAGGCAAAGATCTTTGGATCGTGTGTACGATCGGTTTTGACGGGGACATCAGAAATTTAAGTGGGGGAGTTTGTAACACCCCAGTCCCACATCGAAAGATATGGAAAAAGTTTGTCTATGTTAAGGAATTAAGTTACTACCAATAGTACCTTTAGTCATGACTTTTGGGTGAGCCTGTGGTGAGCTAAGATGACCCAAGAAGATACTATTGGGCCAGTGGTTTAAAGCCTTATTTTGGATGGATTTGATTCGATTTGGACTTGAGATTTGACCCGAGATTTATTTTGGACTCAGGATTTGACCCGGGTTGTTATACAATAGATCATGGTAGATCCATGAGTCTTTGAGATATTAGTATGTATTATGATGGTTTATGATGTTTGATATTTGGTTAATCAAAAGATTTAGGAAGATTTCTTAGAAAACTCAAAAGTTTTTAAATCAGATTTTTGAGAAAATGTAATATGAAACGAAAACGACCATATCTCCTATTGTATTCTAAATTTTTGGGTGTGGTCAATTTCTGGACTTAGATCTATAAGTCTTCTAACTTTTTCAAGTGGAATCACTGAAAAATAAGTTATAGATTTTCGTCTAGACAGTTTTTAGCAAAGTACGAAAAATCTGAAAAACGACAAAAGCCATCTGTCCGGATTTTTAAAGGGCAGTTTTGGCCACTTAATTTGTGTACTAAATTCTAATCTTTGGGGACATAAAAATATATGAGATGAAGTAGCTTGTGTTCAAAAATGAGTTCATTCCGACTTAAATTGAGCAAGTTATGATCATTTTAATATTTACATTTTTTTCGACTGAAAATCGCTATAACCGGAGTTGTATAATTCCGATGGCCACGAAATTTAAACTGGAGGTCCACGATAACATGTGTAAGATCCCGCCAAGAGTTGGGAATTTCTGGACTTAAGCGTGATGTAGCTAATTTCTTAAGGAATTAACTAGAAATGGATTTTTGGAAAATACTTAAGGATATTAAAAAATTCCTGAAAAAAAAATTTGTGTATGAAATACATGTATTTATGTATGGACAAAATATAAAAAAATAATAAGATGATTAGATTAAAAAAAGGGGAATCTAGCTTGCTGGATTGGCCATCAAGTTGCTGAATTGCAATCTGGTTTGCTGGATTGGCCATCAAGTTGTTGGAATGATCTGTTTGGATAATCCGGGTTACTAGATTGGATGTCAGTTGAATCCAGGTTGCTGGATTATGGGATTATGTGAATCCAGGTTGCTAGATTATAGTTCAGTTTGAATTTAGGTTGCCGGATTAGGAATTCAGCTTACTAAATTATAAAGGACTTATAAAATGAAAGACTAAGTGTTAATTCACAAGTTGTATAGATAAGTCTAAGGTAGTGCAATCGTACCCCTTAATGGTTGATGTATAGTAGCTAGGGCTAAACGACTCCTTCATATGGGGAAGAGATCTACGAATTAGTAACCGATCTAACTCACTGTAAAAATAGTGTAGACTAGACGGAAACTAACTTGTTAGTTGTTTGTGGGAAACCACTCAGTATACTATATTGAATATTATTAAAGACTCGATGTGTGCTAGGTTTAGACTTGTGTATATGTATGGTATTGAGGATATCTAATATTTGACTATGTGTTTAAATGTTAGATAGTATAGTAATAGAATTATGGAATAAGATATGTTATGCTAATTGAAAGATCAATCTTATAACTGATAGGTCTTTACAATAAAGCGATTAAATGATATTTCGTAGTAGTAATCGATGGTACAGGCAAGTTCCTGAACTATACTTTTAATTAAGCAAGTTTCCTAACTCGAACTTGAGTTGTTATTGTAAAGCATGTTCGTGATTAATCATTGTTGATTATATCACATCTATGATTTATTGATTGGCACGTTATGCATGTTGTATATATTCATCAGGTATGAAAGGCTGATCACCTTCATTACCATATTGTTCAGTTGAATTTATTCATATTCATTGTTGACTATTCAGTATTATTGGTTCAGTCATTCATTTATTGAAACTCTGGTTATGCTATTTCACAACTATTATATTATTGAAAATTTGAAAGCTTATTATTGTTTTCAATTATGATATATCTTCCTTTGTATTTAAAACTTGCTAGGCAAACTTGTTGCTCACCCTTGCTATATCATGATAAACATTTCATATTAAAACAAAACTTCGGGCACAGGCAAAGACAAAAACAAACTCTAGAATTAGATTTGAAAGCAGATTAAACTTGTAATAGTATTGAATGCATATGACATTGTATGTCGCGTAGGATATTAAATGCAGGTATTAAGTTAAGGTTACAGACCTTGGGAATTATGTTGTAAAAGTTATTGTATAAACAATTTATGTTTATATCTTCCGCAATAGTTATAGAAATGATATATCGTAACGTACCAGGTCCGAGGTTCTGGGGACCCGAATTTGGGGGGGCTACAGTTGGTATCAAAGCTGTAGGTTATAAACCTTAGGTAGGGTTACCTTAGGTTATAACCGTAAGAATGAGAATAAGGAATAAACTCAAATAGAGTTTAAGTTCTAAGCGATGAATTTGGGCAAGGTATTAATAAGTCAATAAGATTCAAAGAAGAATCCTAACAGATAATAATGATATAGAGTTACCTAACTCTGATAATAAAGATGAACAGTAGTAATGAATAGATAAAGTCTAAAAGACTAAAAGTATAAAGGGAAAGAAGATCGTAAAACAAAACGATCATAAGATAGAAAAGAATCGTAATATAATACGATTATAATATCAGATTACAATGTGATCTGATGAGGTCATAGAAGGACAGGTAATCAATCGTTTGATTGAAAACTTTATAGCAGAATTGCTGTATGACAGTTGTAGTATAAAATTATACTATTAAAACTCAGGAAAGAGTTATGAATTGTAGATACGGATTAAATAAAATTAGTATCGAGTATTGAGGGAGCTAGGATTATGTGAGATTTCAATTGAGGACTCATGTGATAGCTGAGTTATACAAACCTTTGTATGGGCGGGGGTTTTGTGCTTGGTCTAACTACTACTTAGTTTATCACATTGATAATCATTGAAATGTCGGTGTCGCGCTATTCGCTATATATATGTTGAGAATGTGATTCTTTTCTCATGTGTATAACGGATAGGTAGAGAATATAAGATTAAGTACGAATTCTTTAAACTCATACGTATGGTAAGTTCGTGACTCATAATCGTATGGTGGAACCCCTCAGCGAATGGACGACTTTGGTCTAACTAGGATAAGTTCCAAAACCCATATGATTGTGGTAAGTTTCTGAACTCATAACGTGTGGTATGTTTGATGAACTATACGGGGGTATAGGAAAATTTTGAATGAAGGATTGAGGATAATGGAAATATATAGAAATATTAAGCAATTGATCATTAGAAGAATTGAAGTTGATGGTGGAAGCATAGGTATTCCAAATCTTCTAGTTGTGCTAGACTTCGAAATTTTTGACATCAAGCTAAATTCGCACTGATGTGCCATTAAAAATACAAATGAATTGTTATTATCAGCAACACATGGTTACAATTGTGTAGAAGTGGTCTTTGTACCACTAACATATAGTTACCAGTTGCGGCATGATAACATCAAAAATGATTTTTAATGGTTTTGAGCTGTTTAAAGAAGAGTCTACGCTAATTGTTTCAGGCTAGACAAAGATTATTAAAAATATCAAAATATATTTTTATATCATCAATGCATCATGTAACCTGGTGCAAAGATGATAAAAATAATGGAGTTATCAATGCAGAATTACTTAGTGTCGGATGTGATCTAAAGATCGTCATTCCCACTATAGTATGATGTAGTATGACAAAGTCACACAATGATGGAAGTCCTCAAACGGACTGTAAATATGGTGCGGTATCATGATGTCATAAAATGATTTCAGAATTTTAAAGATAATTTGCTGCCAATTAATTTGGCTAGACATATGTTTCGATTGAAATTCGAATTATTGGTATAAGCCTAAGCTATTTGATTCAGCTAGACAAATGTTTATGAAAATTCAAAGTATTCTTTGAAAGCTTATGCCAAACTAAATTATTTTGGTGCGGAATCCTATGATAAGACTGAGGTGAACTATGTCGATTGGATAAAATAATCCAATCTATTTGTAGCGTAAATATTCGCGAGACATGATTGATACGTCGTACATGTTGTAAGCGTACGATAGGTTGATAACCTATAAGTACTAGTAGAGGTAGTTTACTTTCTTTGTGATTGTAAACATATCTAGTAATTTACTGTTTTGCGATATAAATATTGTTAAAACTATGTGTTCGTGGTCTATATGACCCTTCAGCATGATATGAAATTTTTTAACTCCTTAGAGAGAAGTCTGGGCAGAATGTGATGATGGAATAGTTCCTCATAGAAGGAAGCAATATGTACTCATTAAATGAGAATGAAATCAAGTAAAGGTTAACTTGCAAACCTAGTCTTGGTGAATAAAAAGAGTAGGAAATAGTAGACTGTAATTTCGAGGACGAAATTCTTAGAAGAAGGGGTGAATGTGACAATCCAAGAATTTATAAAATCTTAAATGATTAAAATAAAGGTTAAAGAATAAAACCTAGATAGAAATTTGAGGATTTAGTTAAAAATTTTAAAGAACCTATATGGTTTGATTTAAATTCTTAAAATGTGTATATGTATAGGTATATATATATATATATATATATATATATATATATATATATATATATATTTAGTGATGTGATATATATGTTTGTACAAGAAGAATGATAAGAATAAAGATAATATGAGATTTGTGGGACATTTCTCAAAGTATTAAATTATTTGGTATATGTATGAATATTATTTGGTTGCTTATATTTGTTTATTATATAATAAGCAAATAAAGGAAACAAATTTTGCCTAATATATATGTTAGGTATGAGAATTGAATAACCTAAGGGTTATGACATGAGAGAATATTAATATTAAAAATATTAACTAACCCTACGAGATTTAGTTTATTATTTCAATTAATTAATTTTATTAAAGCAAGTCTAATTGGGTTAAGTAATTAAATGTATTTGAGTAAGAAATTAAAGTACAATTGAGTGAATAGAAATCCTAATTAAATGATTAGGGTATAATAGAATTATAAATAGTGGACTATATTAATTTACATAGCCCAAATATTTTATTATCAAGCCCAAAGTAATTAAATTGGAGCCCAATCTTTTAGCCAATTGAAAAGGGATATTTTGGACATTTAGTAAAGCTATATATTGTAATAAAAACAAAATAAAAATTGAAGGGAAAAGAGGCCACATGTGGCCGGCTGTAACAAGGAAAGGAAGGAGGGAATGTATGTCATCATTTCATTCAACAACTCTTCAACAACTCTAGCCAAGTGTTACTCCAAGTGCTTATCCTCATTATTTAGTCTAGATTTTCAAGCAATCTTTTACTTGCAAGCAACATCATAATGATTAGGAAGAGAGAGAAAGAGAGAGTTGATGGGGGATGTATATGATATATACAAAATATATCTATACAATTACTAACCAACCAAAACAAAGTTCCATTTCATTTCATTTCTCTTCTCTTCTCTTTCATTTCACTTCTCTCTCCTTTCTTTTTAGCTAACACAAAACAAAAGGGAGAGAGAAGGGGGATTTTGGCAGCCATAAGAAAGGTAGATGGAGAGTATTTTGTGTCCTCTAAGTTCATAAACAAACATAGAAAGAAGAAGAAAGAAATCAAGCAAAGGTATAATCTTTAACTAGTGTATTCATTTTATTTTGTGTACTTTCAATCAAAACTTGGATCTAAGATTTCAAAACTCCAAAACCTTATATCTATATGTTTATAAGTGTTATATGTTTGGATCTATCACTTTTAAGTTTCAAAAGTTAGATCAAAAGCAAGAAAAAGGAAACTATGTTTTAAAAAGTTAGAAAACTATGATTTTTTTAGCATAGATTATGATTTGCTTTGATTGGATGAAGGTTTGATGCAATAGATCATGGATTATGGTAGATCCATGAGTCTTTGAGGTATTAGTATATATTATAATGGTTTATGATGTTTGATGTTTGGTTAATCAAGAGATTTAGGAAGATTTCTTAGAAAACACAAAAGTTTTAAAATCAAATTTTTAAGAAAACGTAACATGAAACGGAAACGACCATATCTCCTATTGTATTATTAATTTTTGGGTGTGGTCAATTTTTGGACTTAGATCTATAAGTCTTCTAACTTTTTCAAGTGGAATCACTGAAAAATGAGTTACAGATTTCCATCTGGACAGTTTTTAGCAAAGTACGAAAAATCTGAAAAACGACAAAAGCAATCTGTCCGGATTTTTAAAGGGCAATTTCGGCCACCTAATTTGTGTATTAAATTCTAATCTTTTGGGACATGAAAATATATGAGATGAAGTAGCATGTGTCCAAAAATGAGCTCATTCTGACTTAAATTGAGCAAGTTATGACCATTTTAATATTTGCATTTTTCCTACAAAAATTACTATAACCGGAGTTGTATAACTCCAATGGCCACGAAATTTAAACTGGAGGCTCAAGATAACATGTGTAAGATCCCTCCAAGAGTTGGGAATTTTTGGAGTTAAGCGTGAGGTAGCTAATTTCTTAAGAAATTAACTAGAAATGGATTTTTGGAAAATTCTTAAGGAAATTGAAAATTTTTGAAAAATTATTTTTGTTTATGAAATACATGTATTTATGTATGGACAAAAGATAAAAAAATAATAAGATGATTAGATTAAAAAAGGAGAATCCAGCTTGCTGGATTGGCCATCAGGTTGCTGGATTGCAATCTGGTTTGCTGGATTGGCCATCAAGTTGCTGGAATGATCTATTTAGATAATTCGGGTTACTGGATTGGATGTTAGTTGAATCCAGGTTGCTGGATTATAGTTCAATTTGAATCCAGGTTGCTGGATTGTGGGATTGTGTGAATTCAAGTTGCTGGATTATAGTTCAGTTTAAATTTAGGTTGCTGGATTAGCAATTCGGCTTACTAAATTATAAAGGACTTATAAAAAAAAGACTAAGTGTTAATTCACAAGTTGTATAATAAAATAAATAATAAGTATAAGTTAGTACAATCGTACCCTTTAATGGTTTATGTATAGTAGCTGGGCTAAACGACTCCTTCATATGGGGAAGGGATCTAAGAATTAGTAACCGATCTAACTCACTGTGAAAATAGTGTAGACTAGACAGAAACTAATTTGTTAGTTGTTTGTGGGAAACCACTCAGTATACTATATTGAATATTATTAAAGACTCGACGTGTGCTAGGTTTAGACTTGTGTATATGTATGGTATTGAGGATATCTAATATTTGACTATGTGTTTAAATGTTAGATAGTATAGTAATAGAATTATGGAATAAGATATGTTATGCTAATTGAAAGATCAATCTTATAACTGATAGGTCTTTACAATAAAGCGATTAAATGATATTGCATAGTAGTAATCGACGGTACAGGCAAGTTCCTGAACTATACTTTTAATTAAGCAAGTTTTCTAACTCAAACTCGAGTTGTTATTGTAAAGCATGTTCGTAATTAATCATTATTGATTATATCACATCTATGATTTAATGATTCGCACGTTGTGCATATTGTATATATGTTCATCAGGTATGAAAGGTTGATCACCTTCATTACCATATTGTTCAGCTGAATTTATTCATATTCATTGTTGACTATTCAGTATTATTGGTTCAATCATTCATTTATTGAAACTCTGGTTATGCTCTTTCACAATTATTATATTGTTGAAAATTTAAAAGCTTATTATTCTTTTCAATCATGATATATCTTTCTTTGTATTTAAAACTTGCTTGGCAAACTTGTTGCTCACCCTTGCTATATCATGATAAACATTTCAGATTAAAACTAAACTTCGGACACAGGCAAAGACAAAGACAAACTCCAAAATTGGATTTGGAAACAGATTAAACTTGTAATAGTATTGAATGCAAATGACATTGTATGTCGCGTAGGATATTAAATGCAGGTATTAAGTTAAGGTTACAGACTTTGAGAATTATGCTGTAAAAGTTATTGTATAAACAATTTATGTTTATATCTTCTGCAATAGTTATAGAAATGATGTATCGTAACGTACCAGGTCCGAGGCTCTGGGGACCCGGATTTGGGGCCGCTACAAAGGGAGTCTCTCCCCTATGTGTGCTAAAATGTGCCCTAATACAGCCTCTAAGGTCGAGTCTGCATCCTTGCCCAAGCCAAAACCAAATCTGCCGTTTAAAAATAAGTCAATCAGCAAGATAGAAGACCGGCGCAGCTGCTTAGGGAGGTAGTGTTAAAGTGGCACAGCTGCGCAGTTGGGGATCCGACAAAGCCTTCTGGCGCAGCTGCGCAGCTTATAGGCATCAAGCTGGCACAGCTGCGCCGTGCTTTATGTGCTAATTTCTACTTCCTGCTGCTTGCTGATTCTGATACTACAGTCTGCTACTAACTTTCATCTGCTGCATTCTTTTCATTCCTCCTAATTTCGTCCCACAGTAGGACACTACAAGCTTTATTATTATGCCATTTCACTGCTTTGCTCCTTTTTAGCACTCTTTCATCCTTTTTAGCTCAATGTGCACCAAGAGAGTTCCAAATATAGAAAACTATAAAAGAAAGCAAAAACATATTAAAAGCACAAGAATACTTGAGTTTGAGCAACAAAACAAGTTAGTTAATATCCGAATAAGTGGTCAAAAAAATCACTTATCACTAATATGATTAGCAATTAAAATAGAGTAAATTAAAACTCAAAATTTGAGTTAGAGATAGAATTTTGAAGCACGGACTGCTCGGTTGTGTCCAGAATGTCAAGTTTAGTCAGAAAGGTCAATAAACACAAAATGTGTAAGGGTTGACTTTTTGTTCAAAGTCAACAGTTAAGTTTTATGGAGAAAAGTCAAAATTGGAGTTAGAAGTGGAATATGTGAAGATTTGTATGAATTATGCATATAATTAAATAAATATACATTATATAATGTGGATACATTTATTTGTATATAAAAGAGAATTAAGAATAAAGTTATGTGGCCTAATATATATATTAGATATATTAATTAAATAACCTAATGGGTTATAGTATGGGAGAATGTTAATATATAAAAATATATACTAACCCTAAGAGATTTATTTTATATATCTCAAATAATTAATTTTAAAGCCTCATTAAACCAAGTCTAGTTGGGTTATGAAATTAAAAAGGCATGAGTAAGGAATTTATGTTCAAATATGGGAAAATAAAAACCATAATCTAATGATTAGGGTAGCATATAATTAAGACTATTAGACCGTCATAATATTCATAGCCCAAGGAAGTAATTAGAGAGCCCAACACATTAGATAAGGTGGCCCAACGAAGCCATCAAGTGTAGAGAATTATTGAACCCTAATGGCATATTCAATTTATTTGAACATGGTAAGTGTAATTAGATTATGTAAATGAATTAATATTATTGAGGAATAATAATATGAAAATATCAATAATAATGAGCATTAGTTCAAGAAATAATAAATTTAGTGGGCTAAGGAGAGTAATTGATTTAAACAAGCCCACTTATTTTAATTAAGCATGAGACTTGTAGATAAATTGATTTAAGGGTAATTAAATTATTAAACTAGCCCAATATTATGTATGGAGAAATATAGTGATGGCCCAATTTCATTATGCAAGGAAGTCCAAGCTTATTTTAACTAATAAGCAAAATAAGTAATATTGCAAGTCCAATAGAAATTTATTTGGAAGCCCAAAAGGTTAAATGAGTAACCCAAACTAAGCCCAACAAGTGTAGGACTTTTTGGGACATTTGATTTAGTAAAATAGAGCATTAAAAAATTAAATCAAATGGGGAGGAAAGGCCCAAAATTTTGGCCCAAGAAGGAGAAAGGGAGAGAACATTTGGGTTAAATTATTTTATTTCACAAGTTCGTTTAACTTGCCTTACACTCAACTTAGGTGTTCAATTGTTATTTAACCAACAACTTTAGCCAATTGTGCAAGCAAGAGGTGGAGTGTAAGCAACACTTGTAATGATTAAGCAAGAGAGAGATGAGTGTTGGGAGATATAATAGATATATACAATGTATATCTACTAACATAATAAAAATACATCAACCAAGTTCATTTCATTCTCTTTCATATATTATTCCTTTCACTTCCAAGCTACTTAGCAAAAGAAAAAGAAAATATATAGAGAGAAGGAGAGACCCATTTTGGCAGCCACAAGGAGGGAAAAGAGAGCTTGGATCTTCATGCATGCTAAGCATCTAAGCTACTTTGGAAGAATAAGAAGAATAGCAAGAAGAACTAGGTAATGATTCTTAAAATTTTCAAGTTTAGATTACTTATTTTGTTAGATTTTGATGAAACAAGGAGCCTTATGTTTGATCTTTAAAAACTCTTCATCTATATGAGTATAAGTGTTTTATATGAGGATCAAAACATTTTTAAAGTTGAAAGTTAGATCAAAAGAGAGAAAATCGAGATTTGTACAAAATGGGTAAAGAAAAAGCTTATGCATACATGCTCTATGTATTCTATGTTAGATTCTTGGGGATGCATGTTGTATATGGTTAATATCATATTAGAATGCTAGATCTTGAGTTTAATAAGTTAAACTTGTGGATTTGTATGAGTTCATATGAAAAAGTTTGGAAAAAGGAAGTTAGATGGATTTTTGGGGAAATCTTTATTTACTTAGTGTGCTATAACATGTGCATGTTGAAATCTACATGTGGTATGTGAAATTTTCTTTCTTAGTATGCTAGATACATGAGTTAAGGGAAAAAACCCCTTTGGAATCACTCAAATATGTTTAAAAATGAGCAATTTATGAATTTAATTCTAAACTACCCAACTGTTGTAATCATGCTACTGATCAGTCACTTCTGGGTTATTTTCGGTAACCAAAAAAGACTCAAATTTGGTGTTTGATATATGAAAATTGTAGCTCGAGAAAATAAGAATCCAACGACCAAATCTAAAAAATGAACCAACTGTTGTAAACATCCTTGCTGATCAGTTACTTTAACCCTGATTTCTGGGACCTAGACAGATCAGAAATTGATGTTTGATAAATGAAACTGTAGTTCAGGAAGATACAAATCCAACGCCTCTGACGGAACCTAAATCCGAGTTATAAACTTCGTTCTATAAGCGTTTCCGTGAAGGACCCCAAATCTAAAATTTTGGGCGAAAATTATAGTAATAGTAGAAATTGAATGGACAATGAATAATTATAATAAATAACTTTTAAAGCCACTAATGGGCTAGTAAACTAATTACATAGAAATATAAATATAATTAACTATTTAATTATTATTTAAATAATAATTAAGTAGAGTTAGGGTTAATAAAATAACTATTTATTATTTAATTAAGATTAAATAATAATTAGAGTTAAACAATTAATTAATTATTATTTAATTAATATTAAATAATAATTAAAGAATATTTAAGTAAGATTAAGTAATAATAAAGTAATTACTTACTTACATTGACATAAAAGTTATATAAATGATTATTTATTATTTAACTAATATTAAATAATAAATAACAACAAGTAATAATTAATTATTCTTATATTAATAAGAAAGAATAATTAAAGATTTACTAAGTGAATTAATTATTTATTATTTAATAATAAATAAGGATGAATGTTAATTAATTATTCTTTAAATAATAATAAAAAATAATTAAAGACTAATGAAGTAAATAAATAAATTATTTATTATTCAAGGATAAGGAATTAATTAATTATTATTATAGACAAATAATAATTTTATTATCCATTATTTAATTAACATTAAATAATGAGGAGTTATAATTGGTTATTATTTATTATTAAATAATAACTAAAGGTAATTAATTAATTACTATTTAATTAATATTAAATAGTAATCAAATGAAGAGGAAGTTAACAATTAAAGAAAATTTAAATAACTCCTTAATTAAATAATTATAATAAATTATTTAAAGATCTAATAAGTGTTTATCACCTAAGAAAAGCCTTATTAAATATTAAATCATTAACCTAAGATCAATTAAATATCTTATAGGATTAACGATAGTACACTATAAATATGTTACTTTGAGATCGAATTATTTGTTAAATAATAGCACCAGTAAGTGTTTAGATGAACAATTATACGCAGTACTAATTGATAGATCTACATTATCAATGTTAGGTCATTCAAAGAGTTTTAATTAATAGCTAGTTAGCCGTAGCTCGTCGAACAGGCAAGTTCTCTAACTCAAACTCGAGTTGTTATTTTTCAAGCATGGTAGTGGATAATTATTGTTGATTATTCCACATCTAAGATTATTATTGAATATTAACATTTATTGCAAGTTTTCTAACTCAAACTCGAGTTATTATGTTTCAAGCATGTTAGTGGTTTAATTATTTACAATTATTCCACATCTCTAATTATTGATTCGCACTTAGTGCAAATTGCATATGTTCATTGGGTATGAAAGGCTGATCACCTTCATTACCATAAGGTTCAGTTAAATTTGTTAATGGTCATTGTTGACTACCCAGCATTATTGATTCAGTCATCCAATTATTGAAATTTAATTCTTAATCTTTCACAATTGTTATATATTGTTGAAAATTCAGAAAGCTATACTCTTTTCTTCAATCATGATATATCTTTATTGTATTTAAACTTGCTGAGCAAAGTAGTTGCTCACTCTTGCTATATCATGATAACACATTTTAGATTAAGACGAATGTTCCAGGATTAAAGACAGAGACACAAGCAAATGACAAGATTAGAGTGTTATGCAAAATAACTTTTTTATTATCTTATGTAAACCTTTTGTAATGTTGAAGGTATGTATTCAGTTAAGGTTAATAAACCTTAGAAAATGTTATAGAATCATGTGAAATAAACAATATATATTTATTAGTTCTGCATTAGATGATAGAATATGTATGACAATGGAGTACCGTAACGTACCAAATCCGAGGTTATAGGGACCCGGATTTGGGGGCGTCACACCTCGACCTTAGCTGAAATATTTTATTTAAGCAAGGGTGGTCAACGAGTTTGCCCAGCAAGTTAAAGTATACAATAAATGATATTTATCATGAAAAGAAGAGTCTAGCTTTTATAGAACTTCAACAATAGTCAAAGGGTTTTGAAGTAGCTGAAGACTAATTCAATCTCAATAATAATACTTTCTCAAATTTCATACTGAATGACATATCAAGGATGAAAGAGTAAAATTCTTTCAAAGATTCAATAATATTCAAGTGAATAAGAAGAATTAACAAAACTGCAATAATATTCAATACAGAGGGATATTCCTAGATTTCATGCTGAGTGATCACAAAAGGATCATGAACTAATAGAGGATGTGACGCCCCCCAGAATAGGTCCAGTCAACCCAACCCATTCTGAGTCGACAAATACATGGTACAGAATTCAAATACAAACTTTATATCATACGGTCGTCCAAAATACGACCACACAACTGTGAGTGTCAATACAAATATGTAGAAAATATTAATATTCAAACTAAGTCCCTCATTACAATTATTATCACACTATTTATCAGAAATAGTGAGGACTACTACTGCTCTAACTCGGACCATCACTCTATCCCCCTACTAGTCCCTGCGACATTCTCATTTCCTGAAGAGGACAACAGATGAAAAGGGTGAGCTCAACTAGCTCAGTAAAGAATATTATGATTAAGATAATGAAAAATAAATTATCGTTAGTCTTCAACAATTCAAATAAAATATTATTGACAACAAGTTTTAGATCAATATGCGCAGCGGAAATAACCATTCATCATAAATATTTTATCCCTGTAACATCAATCAATATACATCTCGAATCAAATATTCATCTTTGCACTATAGGCCAAAGATATTCATTTGCATCATCAGTGGTCATATTCATCTCAACACCTGTCATCTTTGCACTACGGCCAAAGATATTCATCAGGTAATCATTCATCTTTGCTCTGCAGGCCAAAGATATTCAGTTATATCACCACTTAGGACTAAGAATGATGACAAACTATATAAATAACGAATCCAGTGAAATAAAAGATAAGATTAAGGATTCGTATTTTAGTTTATCAAAGTTCAAGAATATTCCATAATACTTTGTGGAGCAAAATTCAAGAATAGAGCTCAAAACTTGGATACAATCAAAGATAAAAACCATAACAGACAATTTGGAAGAATAGAAGAAAATTTAATTTTTCCATGAATAGTGCCGTATACGTGAATAGTAACCCTGACGAAAAAAAAATAAGAATTTCATAACAAAATCCATACCAATATTTCGGTATAATGATATTGAAAAGAATAACATCATTTACGAAAGAAAATAACATCCCTTACCTCAAAAAGATAGTACCTCTAACTAGAATATCGGATATAATACTGAAAGAAACTTGCACTGAATAGTAACACTCAAAGTATCTAAATACTCACAAAAATACGCTCGATATTATAGAGAGAGAAAACTTCTGATTTCTGGTGTGATTTTCAATTCTAACCTAAGCACCCTATTTATAGGAAAAGCTTAGGATGCCAAAGGAGACTAAAATAATAAAATATATTAATTTTAAAAAAAAATTCCGCCGAATGGCGGCTTTCAAAATTTCAGAATTTTCAACAAAAGTGGGGCCCACCCATTAAAAAATAATTATTTTCCGAAACTTTAATAATTCATAATAAATAGCCCATTTGTCAGAAAAATACAAATTCTATATTCTTCTATAGGAAATTTAATTCTCTACAACTTTGTAGAAGGAAGTTTTTCCAAATTCCAAACATAAATTATCCGAAATCCATAAACAGATGATTATCCACACCCAAAATATTGATAAAAACTCATCAGCGCTAATTCCTTTTTTTATATCCACAAAATAAATATTTTTTTCCTCATATAAATCAATAATTAATTATTCACAAATAATATTACAGAACTACAATATTGATAACCAGGTCGTTCCCAAGAAAGAGGGGGCCTTCCGATAAGGACTTCTCCTTACTGGTGCGCAATTAAATAACCCCTCCTAGACAGAACTTCCTTAGACTTTGTCAATAATGCTATCTAATAATATTATTCAAATAATATGAATTATTGAGTTGATAATGTGAAATACTATGCAGTGACAATTATTGAATCAATAATACAAACTATCAACTTTAGCCATTATTGAATCAATCATATAAAATAGCAACGTAGCAATTATTGAGTCAATAAAATATCAATGTAACAATTATTGAGTCAATAATATAAAATATCAACTTAGCAATTATTGAGTCAATAATATAAAAAATTGAACAGTAATTACTGTAACAATAATTGAATAAGTTCCTTCTCACGTAAGACTCAATAATTCGAAATACTGTGCAATACCGTGTGCTACTGTACAACACCCCGTATCACTGCATTTTAACCACCGGGTATTTCAACAGTACTAACGGTAACAACTACGCCGTTATTTTATAAAAAGGCTATTGCTGTCGCTTTCTATATCCGACAGTTATTCTGTTGTGGGGCCCACAAATAGCTGCGCCGTCATACGAATATTCCCCGACAACAAGAATATTCTACGACCAAACGAATATTCCCCGACAACAAGAATATTTTATAACCACTTGCTCATTTTAAAATATTTGCATATTTCACCCATAACTTTCATATTTATCAAAACAACACCTTACTGTTTCGAAATAATATATAAAGAAAATTAAATCTTTATTCATAAAAGTTGGGGTCTTACAACCTCCCCTCCTTATGAAATTTCGTCCTCGAAATTGACATACGTACCTGGTATGTCAAAAAGGTGAGGATACCTCGCTTTCATTTTCGATTCCAACTCCCAGGTCATTTCCTCAATTTCATGGTTTCTCCATAAAACTTTAACTTGTGGTATAATTTTCGAGCGCAGGACATGCTCCTTCTTATCCAAGATCTTGACAGGTACCTCCTCGTACGTTAAATCTTTGGCTATCTTGTCTGGTTCTAACTTAATAATGTGGTTTGGGTCTTTCACATATTTGCGAAGTACGGATATGTGAAAATGTTATGAACACGAGACATGCTTGGAGGTAAATCGAGTCTATAAGCCACATTTCCTACTCGGTCAAGAATCTCAAATGGACTAATGAATCGTGGGTTGAGCTTTCCTCTCTTGCCAAACCTCGTAACTCCTTTCCACGGAGCAACACGTAATAACACATGGTCCCCAACATTAAATTCCACGTCCTTTCGATGAAGATCCGCATAACTCTTTTGTCGATCTTGTGCTGTTTGTATACGTTGTCAGATTATTTGGATCTTTTCTGTAGTCATACGTACCAACTCCGGTCCCAATAATGTTGCTTCACCCATCTCATTCCAGCATATTGGAGAGCGACACTTTAGTCCATACAACGCTTCGAATGGAGCCACGCCTATACTTGCCTGATAACTGTTGTTGTAGGAGAATTCCACTAATGGTAAGTACTTATCCCAACTCCCTTTAAAGTCTAGAACATAGAGTCTCAATAGATCTTCAAGAGTTTGAATAGTCCTTTCCGATTGTCCGTCTGTTTGAGGATGATAAGCCGAGCTGAATCGTAAATTCGTGCCCATAGCTTTCTGCAAACTGATCCAAAATCTTAAAGTAAATCTGGGATCACGATCCGAAACTATGGATACTGGCATGCCATGCAATCTCACAATCTCATTCACGTACATATGAGTAAGACGTTCAAGGGAATAAGTTTCTCGTATCGACAAGAAATGAGCAGACTTGGTTAATCTATCAACAATAATCCAAATCGCATCTATGCCTTGAGAAACCTTGGGAAGACCCGTAATGAAATCCATCGTAATGTGTTCCCACTTCCATTTCAAAATCTCTAGTGGTTGCAATGGACCCTTCGGTACTTGATGCTCCGCCTTTACACGTTGACAAGTCAAACATCTCGAAGTAAACTCCGCAATCTCTCTCTTCATATTGCTCCACTAAAATGTTTGTCAAAGATCACGATACATTTTGGTACTCCCAGGATGGATCGCAAACGGTGTGTTGTGTGCCTCCATCATGATTCTATACTTCAAGTCAGAATCGTTAGGAACACAAAGTCTGGAGTTGACTCGAAGTATTCCCTCTTCATCGATTCTTGCTTCTGAAATTGCACCTTCTTCTTCATCTTCATCAACTACAGATCTGTAGCTTGAGCAGCTTTAACTTTATCAATCAAAGCTGGTTCTATGCGTAGACATCATCGCACTCGTTCCCACATATGATCTTCTACTCAACGCGTCAGCTACCACGTTCGCTTTTCCAAAATGGTATTGGATAGTATGATCGTAATCTTTCAACAACTCAAGCCAACGTCGTTGCCTCATGTTGAGTTCCTTCTGAGTGAAGAAATATTTAAGGCTCTTATGATCCGTATAAATCTCCACTTTCTCCCCGTACAGGTAATGTCACCAGATCTTCAACGCAAAAACGACTGTTGCCAACTCTAGATCAAGAGTAGGATAATTCCTCTCATATTCTTTGAGTTGTCACGAGGCATAGGCTATGACTTTCCCATGTTACATGAGAACACATCCTAACCCTTTGCCCGAAGCATCGCTGTAGATAACAAATCCATCCGAACCAGATGGTATTGTCAGAACAGGTGCCGAGATAAGTCTTCTCTTGAGCTCTTGGAAGCTCTTCCACATTCCTCGCTCCAAACGAATTTTGTATCTTTCCGAGTCAACTGAGTTAATGGAGTAGCGATTCGAGAAAGTCCCTGTACGAACCTCCGATAATAACCAGCTAAGCCCAGAAAGCTTCGTACTTCGGTCACCGACTTAGGTTTCTCCCAGCTTTGTATTGCTTCAATCTTCGCCGGGTCAACAGATACTCCACGTTTCGATACCACGTGCCCAAGAAATGCTACTTCCTTAAGCCAGAACTCGCATTTCTTCATCTTGGCATATAGCTTGTTCTCACGAAGCTTTTGAAGTACCAACTTCAAATGGTGTTCATGATCTTCATGGCTTTTAGAATAGATGAGGATGTCATCAATAAAGACAACAACAAACTGATCCAAATATTCCTTAAATACACGGTTCATCATATCTATGAAAGCAGCAGGAGCATTAGTCAATCCAAAAGACATGACTAAGAACTCGTAATGCCCGTACCGAGTTCTAAAAGCAGTCTTCGAAATATCCTCAGTTTTAATCTTCAGCTGATGATATCCAGAATGAAGATCGATCTTTGAAAAGAATTGTGCTCCTTGCAACTGGTCAAACAGGTCATCAATACGAGGTAACGGATACCTATTCTTGATGGTGACATGGTTCAACTCCCGATAGTCAATACAAAGTCGCATACTCCCGTCTTTCTTCTTTACGAATAAAACAGGAGCACCCCAAGGAGACGTACTAGGACGAATAAAATCGATGTCTAACAACTCCTGTAGTTGGACCTTTAACTCCTGAAGTTCAATAGGAGTCATTCGATATGGGGTTTTAGAAATGGGTTTTGTACCGGGTTCAAGGTCAATAAAGAATTCAACTTCACGTTCTGGGGGTAGACCGGGAAGTTCTTTGGGAAATACATCAGGAAACTCATTAACAACGGAAATATTATTCAAATCTGATGTATTCTGGTTTAGATCGGTGAAATGAGCTAAGAAAGCTTGGCATCCATTTTTCAATAAACGAATAGCTTTATAACTTGAAATGATATTGACTGATTTTAGTGGTTTGGTGGTTTGGATTCATACAACAGGTTGATTAGGAATATGAAAACTAACAACCTTATGAAAATAATCAATTTTGGCATGGTAAGTGGTTAACCAGTCAATTCCTAAAATCACGTCAAATGCAAGTATTTTCAAAGATATCAGATCAACAGGTAAGGTAAGGGTACCAATCTGAATTAAGCAAGATTTGTAAACTGTGGATGTAACAAAGGTTTCTCCCAACAGAGTTTCAACAGATAAGTCAAAGTCTAATTTATCAGAAGTCAAGTTCAAACGTTGAGCACAAGCAGGTGAAATAAAGGAATGGGTAGCACCGGTATCTAACAAGGTGTAAACTTCGCAAGAGTTTATGATCAGCTTACCCGTAATCACCTCGTGTGGATTCCTAGCGTTTTGGGCTGTTACGACAAACGCTCTTCCAGGAATCACCGACTTTGACTTGTCTGCAACCGCCTTTGGAATCACCACCCCCACTGAACTTGGTTTTGCTATAGGACAATCTCGAGCTATATGTCCTTCTTTTCCACAGTTATAACATGCTTTGAATTGTTGTAGGCAGTTTGGGCTGATGTGTCCCTCTTTCCCGCACTTATAGCATACGACCGGTGGTCGTTCTCCTCCCCTAGAAACAGTTGATGCCGGTGCTGATGTTGACATTTTCACGTTCTCATTGTTATACCTTCTCTTTTTAAAATCTCCTCCTGATTCGCTTTTTCTACTATCATGGCCACGATTACCACCGGAGTGGTTACCGTTTCTGTCATACTTTCCTCCTCGCTGGTTGTCATTGCTCCGTTGACCGCTGCCACCGGTACGACCTTGGTTGTTCTCCTTTGGTTGAACATAATCATTATCTCGTTCTAACAACTGGGCCCTGTTCACTACATCCGAATATAGAGAAAATTTATGAGAAATGAGGTATTGACATATTTCGGGTTTCAAACCTCTCAGAAACATCCGCGTCATACGTTCCTCATTCTCCACCAAATGAGGTGCAAACCTGGACAGCTCCGCGAACTTAGCCTCGTACTGGGATACGATCATGTTATTTTGTTCGAGTCTAATAAATTCTACTTCCTTCATATGACGAATACTTTCAGGAAAGTACTTGTCATTGAACAGTTTCTGGAATGCTTCCCAAGACATCTTGAGTGCGGTAGGCTGGATACGCTTCACGGATTCCCACCAGTAATCTGCCTCTCCACGCAACATAAACGTGGAGAATGGAACCTTCTGTTCCTCCGTGCATCCCAAGACATCAAATATCTTGGTAATTTGTTTAATCCACGTCTTCGCCTTGATCGGATCTGGCTTTCCCAGAAACTCTGGTGGTCCCAATTCTTTGAACTGCTTGGTAGTGACAATTCGCGAGTTGTTATTATCTCCACCTGTATGTTGCACACGAGTCTCCCTCGTCAGGTTTTGCATGAACTGCAAAAAACTTCTAAACATTTCATCGTTTATCGTCTGACCAGCGTTATTTTCAGGATGAACATTGCCTTCTTGTTGCACGTTCTCCTGGTTAGTGATTAAAGATGTCTCCACGGTCTCATTCACTTCGTTGTTAACGTTCTCAGCTGCCATTCTCAAATACTGCCATAAAACAAGGGTTAATTAAACAAATCAACATATCACAGTATTAACCCTATGCTCCGACTGACCAATTAAATACCACATAATCTTAGGTAGGACATACTAGTGAAGGATTTACTCTTCTCTCCCCTCCTAGTTCTATTCCCCGATCTCCGCCAGAGATCATATCCCTAAGCTCTGATACCAACTGTGACGCCCCCCAGAATAGGTCCAGTCAACCCAACCCATTCTGAGTCGCCAAATACATGGTACAGAATTCAAATACAAACTTTATATCATACGGTCGTGCAAAATAAGACCACACAACTGTGAGTGTTAATACAAATATGTAAAAAATATTAATATTCAAACTAAGTCCTCATTACAATTATTATCACACTATTTATCATAAATAGTGAGGACTACTACTGCTCTAACTCGGACCATCACTCTGTCCCCCGACTAGTCCCTGCGACATTCTCATTTCCTGAAGAGGACAACAGATGAAAAGGGTGAGCTCAACTAGCTCAGTAAAGAATATTATGACTAAGATAAAGGAAAATAAATTATCGTTAGTCTTCAACAATTCAAATAAAATATTATTGACAACAAGTTTTAGATCAATATTCGCAGCGGAAATAACCATTCATCATAAATATTTTATCCCTGTAACATCAATCAATATACATCTCGAATCAAATATTCATCTTTGCACTACAGGCCAAAGATATTCATTTGCATCATCAGTGGTCATGTTCATCTCAACACCTGTCATCTTTGCACTACGGCCAAAGATATTCATCAGGTAATCATTCATCTTTGCTCTACAGGCCAAAGATATTCAGTTATATCACCACTTAGGACTGAGGATGATGAAAAACCATATAAATAATGAATCCAGTGAAATAAAAGATAAGATTAAGGATTCGTATTTTAGTTTATCAAAGTTCAAGAATATTCCATAATACTTTGTGGAGCAAAATTCAAGAATAGAGCTCAAAACTTGGATACAATCAAAGATAAAAACCATAATAGACAATTTGGACAAATAGAAGAAAATTTAATTTTTCCGTGAATAGTGCCGTATACGTGAACAGTGCCGTATACGTGAATAGTAACCCCGACGGGAAAAAAATAAGAATTTCATAACAAAATCCATACCAATATTTCGGTATAATGATATTGAAAAGAATAACATCATTTACGAAAGAAAATAACATCCCTTACCTCAAAAAGATAGTACCTCTGACTAGAATATCGGATATAATACTGAAAAAAACTTGCACTGAATAGTAACACTCAAAGTATCTAAATACTCACAAAAATACGCTCGATATTATAGAGAGAGAAAACTTCTGATTTCTGGTGTGATTTTCAATTCTAACCTAAGCACCCTATTTATAGGAAAAGCTTAGGATGCCAAAGGAGACTAAAATAGTAAAATATATTATTTTTTAAAAAAAATTCGCCTCCTGGCGGCTTTCAAAACTTTAAAATTTTCAACAAAAGTGGGGCCCACCCATTAAAAAATATTTATTTTCCAAAACTTCAATAATTCATAATAAATAGCCCCTTTGTCAGAAAAATACAAATTCTATGTCATTCTATAGAAAATTTAATTCTCTACAACTTTGTAGAAGGAAGTTTTTCCAAATTCCAAACATAAATTATCCGAAATCCATAAACAGATGATTATCCACACCCAAAATATTGATAAAAACTCATCAGCGCTAATTCCTTCTTTTATATCCACAAAATAAATATTTTTTTCTCATATAAATCAATAATTAATTATTCACAAATAATATTACAGAACTACAATATTGACAACCAGGTCATTCCTAGGAAAGAGGGGGCCTTCCGATAAGGAATTCTCCTTACTGGTGCGCAATTAAATAACCCCTCCTAGACATAACTTCCTTAGACATTGTCAATAATGCTATCTAATAATATTATTCAAATAATATGAATTATTGAGTTGATAATGTGAAATACTATGCAGTGACAATTATTGAATCAATAATACAAACTATCAACTTTAGCCATTATTGAATCAATCATATAAAATAGCAACGTAGCAATTATTGAGTCAATAAAATATCAATGTAACAATTATTGAGTCAATAATATAAAATATCAACGTAGCAATTATTGAGTCAATAATATAAAATATTGAACAGTAATTACTGTAACAATAATTGAATAAGTTCTTTCTCACGTAAGACTCAATAATTCAAAATACTGTGCAATACCGTGTGCTACTGTGCAACACCGCGTATCACTGTATTTTAACCACCGGGTATTTCAACAGTACTAACGGTAACAACTACGCCGTTATTTTATAAAAAGGTTATTTCTGTCCCTTTCTATATCCGACAGTTATTCTGTTGTGGGGCCCACAAATAGCTGCGCCGTTGTACGATTATTCCCCGACAACAAGAATATTCCACGACCAAACGAATATTTCCCGACAACAAGAATATTTTATAACCACTTGCTCATTTTAAAATATTTGCACATTTCACCCATAACTTTCATATTTATCAAAACAACACCTTACTGTTTCGAAATAATATATAAAGAAAATTAAATCTTTATTCATAAAAGTTGGGGTCTTACAGAGGAATTATTAGTTATTAAAACTAAATTATCTCAGGAATATAAATTAGTTATAAAAATAAAACTATACTCCTCTGCTAGTACCTAGAGCGGCCAACTCTTTTGTACCTTATATTATGTATAATACTCAATAATAGCGCATAGGTCGTTTTACGACAATAAAGTTTGTTCATCTCAGTCTTACATCATGAGTCTGTACCACAACAATATGGTTTGGATTACTTTTAAAAAAATACTATGATTTTAATATATAATATAAATATTCATCTAGCCGAAATCAATGCCATAGATCTTCCAATAGTAAATCTGTTCATAATAAATAGAACGTTTAATATTTTAACAAATATTAGTCTCACCAAAATAATTAGTTGAGACATGACTTATAAACAGTTCAAATAAGAGAACAAGAATCAATTGCACTACGTGCGAATAACAATAATCATTATAGGTGTGAATAACTAACAATAATTATTCACTAATCATGCTTTGAAATTATTTACTCAAGTTAAGTTAGAGAACTTGCCTGATTCGTTGACTACTGCTACGCAATTTAAGTTAACTTCTTTTGTACGACCTATCATTAATAAGATCGATCTCTTAATTAGTATCACATATCTTACTCATAGTATTTTATCTAACATGTAATCACATAATCAATCATTAGATAACACCATACGATTACACAAGTCTAAACTTAGCACACATCGAGTCTTTAATAGTATTCAATATAGTATACTGAGTGATTTTCCACAAAAACCAACAAATTAGTTTTCGTCTCGTCTACACTGTTTTCATAGTGAGTTAGATCGGTTACTAATTCGTATATACCTCTGCTCCCTAAAGGAATTATTTAGCCCAGATACTATACATCAACTATTAAAGAGTACGACTATACTACTTTAGACTTAACACTTACTCATTCATTTATAAGTTCTTATTATAACTTGGTAAACTATTTATGATTTTAGGATACTTGATATATCATTTCAGCAAACTGAAACCAAACTGTCTTTCCTTCCTAACCTTTTTAGTTTCCATTTCAACAAGCTGAAATAAAACTGACTTCTCTTCCTGACATTTCAGTTTCCATTTCAGGACCCTGAATTGTTCATTTCAGGAAGCTGAAATACCCTATTCACAAAAATACAAAACCAGCTTATTATTTTTTTATCCTTTGGCCAATCATATATACATATATTTCATACACAAAAAGATTTTTTTTAGAATTTTTCAACTCCCTTAAGTATTTTTCAAAAATCCATTTCTAGTTAAAACCTTAAGAAATTAGTTACATCATGATTAACTCCAGAAATTCACAACTCTTAGCGGGATATTACACGTGTTAACCTGAGCTTCCAGTTAAAATTTTGTGGCCATCGGAGTTATAGAATTCCGGCTATAGTTATTTTCGTTGGAAAAACGCAAATATTAAAATAGTCATAACTTGGTCAATTTAAGTCGGAATGTGCTCATTTTTGGATACAAGCTACTTTGTCTCATATATTTTCATGTCCCAAAAGAATGGAATTTATTTCATAAATTAAGTTGCCGAAAATTTCCCTCACAATTTTTGGACAGCTTACTTTTAGGCATTTTTCAGATTTTACTTACTTTACTAAAATCAGTCTACACGAAAATCTATAACTCCTTTTTTAGTGATTCCACTTGGAAAAGTTAGAAGACTTATAGATCTAACTCTAAAAAGTAACCACACTCAAAACTTTGAAATAGAATGAGAGATATGGTCATTTCCATTACATATTTTGTTTTTCCAAAAATCTATTTTTCAATCCTTTGTGTTTTGTAAGAAAACTTTCATGATCTCACATAAAAACCAACATATCTCATCATAATATCTATTAATACCTCATATACTCATGGATCTACTATGATCCATGATCTATTTCATCAAATATCACCAAACATAAGCTTAAACACAATCAAAGATAAGAAAAATTAGTTTTTCTACATTTTGAACAACCTAGTTTCCATTTCTTAGTTTAGATCCAACTTTTGATTTACAAAAGGGTTAGATCTAAACATGAAACTCTTATATATACATATATCTAAGGTTTTAAATCTCAAGATCATAACTTCATATTATCAAAAATCAAATCAAAACAAAAAAGAAAATAGTCTATATAAGTAGGAATTCTTTATACCTTTGCTTTTCCTTTCTCTCCTTCTTCCTAATTTTGGTTAAGAAACTAAGAGCACAAAAAGAAAAACTTTCCCTCTTTCTTCTCTCTCAATGGCCGAACTTCTCCCTATTCTCTCTCTCTCTCTCTCTCTCTCTCTCTCTCTTAGTTTCTTTCTTTACTTAGATAAGAAAATGAAACAATAAGAACAAATGTTATACTTGATTTGTTTTTAACAAAAAGCAAATAGATATAATGTGTATATCTATTAATATTAACCAATCCCTTACTCCTCCTCTCTCTCATCATGATGGAGTTTACTTCAAAGTTAAAGCTAAAGGTGTTGGCTCCTTTAAATGGATGACACCTAGAAAGTAACTTACCTACTAAAGTAAAACCCATCATTAAATCCATCTCCCATTCTCCTCCTCATATATATCTGGCCATGTGCCTAGTCTTGCCCCATCAATTTGTTTTTATTATAAACTTATCTAATGACTAGAATACCCCTCCCTCATGTGGGCTTAACTTGGGCTTGTAATTAATTCTTTTGGGCTTACACTTTTATTGTTTTGCTTACTAACTTAAATAAACTTGGGCTTCCTCTATTAATTAAATTGGGTCATTATTATACTTGCCCTATACATATAATATTGGGCTAGTTTAATAATTTAATTTCTATTAAATCAAATTTTCTACAAGTCCAATGCTTAAATAACTATTGGGCTACTTATTTAATTCTTTGGGCCAAAATACCAACTTAGTTCCATACTCCTTAATTTTATCTTACCCTAATTATTTAGTTAGGATTTTCACTACACACCTTTGTAAATAAATTTCTTACTCATATATCTTTAATTTCATAACCCAATTAGACTTGCTTTACTTAGGTTATAAAATTAATATTTGAGATGTATAAAATAAATCTCTTAGGATTAGTATATATTTTTAAATACTATCATTCTCTTATATTATAACCCCTTAAGTTATTTAATTACCATACCTAATATATGTATTAGGTTACATAACTTTATTCTTAATTCTCTTTATATACAAAATAAATGTATATACATTATATAATATATATTTATTCAATCACGCACATCATTCATATAAGTCATAACATATTCCCATAGTGTATTAACTTAATAGCCCTAATTGGCTTAATAAATTATAAACACTCACATATTCATATCAATAATTAATTACTTAAAGATTGCAAATCTTTTTAATTTAATAATCAAGGCTAACATTCAAGCTATGTTAATTTCTAACATAACTTATATTACTCTTCCTTAAAAATGATTAAGTATACTTATTATTTAATAAATTAATTATCTAGCTTAATTCACATATACACTTATATGGTTCAAATACTTTCTAAAAAAAATTTATTCGTAAAAATTACACATATAATCATGTGAAATTTTCGGTCCTTACATTAACCTTACTAATATAATTAGAATTTAATTTAATTTAATTAATTAATTAAACTCTTTTAATTAATTAGGCTTCCCAACATATTGGGATTAATTAATTAAACTCCTTTAATTAATTTGCCTCCTAATCTCACTAGGAATAAGTGAGAGTACTAATATTAAATTAATTCTTAAACTCCTTTAGAATTAAAATAATAATAATTGTAATAATATTAATAAGACTCTTCTTATTAATTTATATTTAATATTTTTAAAATATTAAATAATAAACATTAAGCTATTTAATTTATTCTATCACCATAGATTAAATTAATTACACTTAATGCATTATTACGATTATGTCATTGCCTTCTTAAATAATTATTCATCCTTTTATGGTGTGACCCTTTAGGTTCTCCATATTAAATCGGTTGTGAATAAGTCAATTAAAATAATTCTAATCTTATTTAAATAAATAAATTAAACTAATAATTCATTTAAATAAATAACATTTATTCTACAATAGGGATAAGCCTCCCTAGCGATCAACGACTTTACAGATAATATAGATTTCAATATTAATCATAAAAGAACTTGTGAGTTAATAGTTACTGTACAATTCAATCCTTCCACCATACAATGTCCCGATTAAATATAATACATGGATTTATTGTCAAGTCTTATTTTATTTAATTATATGTATTTCGATTAAAAAATGCACAACTCCAAATAATATAAATTAGAAACTCCTTTCTAATTTCATTCTGCCTTGGCCAAGGACTACTGGGTTGTCATTTAACGAATCATATAGGATATATCTCTTCTTTTACTAAAAGTGGTAGATTCTTTATTGATAATTCATTATCTCCATATGTAACTCATTATACCCAAGCATACCCTTTGATATATCCTTAGGGTCTTTAAGGAATAAGTCAAAGTATAATTCATTACACACAAGATACTATGATGATCTCAAGTCCAAGGATCACTTGTACTACTATCACATTAGGAATTCCTATTGACAGGCGAGTAAAATTCCATTAGGTATTCCATAGCGAGTAACGTTCAGTGAACTTATTCTCCAATAAGCACCTACATACTTGCTTTAGTGTCTCCACACAAATGATAATGAGATCAATCATCCTCATCCAATGAGCAAGCAACATATGTACCAATGTATCTGAATTTACTAATACCCTTTTTAGTAATCCCACGATTGGGAACTATTTTAGTTTTTAAGCTTTTTAAGAATTTAGATCTCATTAGCATGATCAAGATTATGATTTTAAAAGCATTGTTTAAAACTATGGGTTATTTACATATTATAAAAGCAGGATCATGTAGATAATTAAATGCCTTTAATAAGTGAATACTTTTATTAATAAATAATTAAAATCGTTTACAAAGTATATGCTTTATCATCATACATGGTTGGCTTGTATGCATACCACTTTCAAATGTATGTATGATACAGCCAGATGAATTTGTTTCAATGGTTGAAGCAAATCATGTATATGAGCTACAACAATCCATTTATGGGTTGTACCAAGCTTCTCAAAGATGGAACATTCATTTTGATGAGATAATCAAAAGAGTTTGATTTTATCAAAAAAAAAGAATGAACCTTGTGTGTACAAAAGGGTTAGTGGGAGCGCTGTTTCATTCCTTGTTGAAGCAAATCATGTATATGAGCTACAACAATCCATTTATAGGTTGTAGCAAGCTTCTCAAAGATGGAACATTCATTTTGATGAGACAATCAAAAGAGTTTGATTTTATCAAAAAAAAGAATGAACCTTGTGTGTACAAAAGGGTTAGTGGGAGCGCTGTTTCATTTCTTGTATTATATGTTGATGATATATTACTGATAGGGAATGACATTCAATTGCTACAATCGATCAAAATAAAGTTGTCTAAACATTCCTCCATGAATGACTTGGGTAGAACATCCTACATTGGGGATATAAATCTGTATAGATAAATTTAAAAGGATGTTCGGCTTAACCCAAGGAACGTATATTCATTATATGCTAAAGGCGCTTAACATGACAACCTCCAAAAAGGTGTCTTATGATGATGAGTCATGGAGTGTATCTCTCTAAAATTATCCTCAATAAAATAGAGATCGTATGAGTTTCTATCATGTATGCAATGAAATATACGAGACTTGATGTTGATTAGTCAGATTCTGGAGAAGATCACTGTAGGACAGTGATAAACATCCTAAAGTACTTAGCTGACACTAAGGATGTCATCATGACACATGATGGGTCTGAATTAAACTAGAGGACTAAACAGACTCAAATTTTCAGACTAACCAAGACGACAGCAAATTCACTATAGGGTAAGTCGTTCCCTTGAAAGGTGGTGCATTGAATTAGAAAGGTTCCAAACAGCAAAAGGTTGTTGGTCTAGTGACAAAGATAAAGTATATAACTGTAAGTGAAGCTACAAGTTGATGTTTCGGATGAAAAGTTCATTACAGAACTAGGAATAGTTCTTATGTCTCATCTTGAATCTAAACATGTGTTGCGGCACTTAGATTAAAAAATCATTAAAAGAGGAGACATCACCTTAGAGCGTGTAGACTCTCAAGACAACATTACAGATCCATTTACTAAAGCTTTAACACAACGGTAGTTTGATAGTCACTTAGAGAAGATGGGTATGAGATACCATGGCGATTGGCTTTAGTGCAACTGGAAGATTGAAAGTAGTATGCATACAAGCCAATCATGTATGATGATAAAGCATATACTTTGGAGACGATTTTATTTATTTATTAATAAAAGTATTCACTTATTAAAGGCGTTTAATTATCTACATGATGCTATTTTTTATAATATGTAAATAACCCATAGTTTTAAGCAATACTTTTAGAATTATGATGTTGATCATGCTAATGAGATCTAAATTCTTAGAAAGCTTAAAATTAAAATAGTTTCCAATCGTTGGATTACTAAAAATGGGACTAGTAAATCCGAATAGATTGGTACATATGTTGCTTGCTCATTCGATGAGGATGGTTGATCTCATGATCATTTGTGTGGAGACACTAAAGCAAGTATGTAGGTGCTTATTGGAGAATAAGTTCACTAAACATGACTCGCTATGGAATACCTAATGGAGTTTTACTTGTCTGTCAATAGGAATTCCTAATGTGATAGTAGTACAAGTGATCCTTGGACTTGAGATCATCATAGTACCTTGTGTGTAATGAATTATACTTTGACTTATTCCTTAAGACCCTTAGGGTATATCAAAGGGTATACTTGGGTGTAGTAAGTTACATATGGAGATAATGAATGCTCAATATCAAATTAGAATGAAGTAATAGGACTCCTAATCACCTCTTTCTTTGACAATTTTAGAGAACCAATGAAACAATAAGAAGGTCTCCAAAAACTTGTTGGGTAAAATTTAATTACGCACAACACACAAGTATACGTGGTCAACAAGTAATAAAGTGAAAGTAAAGTATTGTTTAAAGAATCTACCACTTATAGTAAAATAAGAGATATGTCCTATATTATTCGATAAATGACAACCCAGTAGTCCTTGGCCAAGGCAAAATGAAATTAGAAAGGAGTTTCTAATTTGCATTATTTGGAGTTGTGCATTTTCTAATCGAAATACATATAATTAAATAAAATAAAACTTGACAGTAATTTCATGTCTTATATTTAATTGGAACATTGTATGGTGGAAGGATTGAATTATACAGTAACTATTTACTCACAGGTTCTTTTATGATTAATGTTGAAATCTATATTATCTGAAAAGTTGTTGATCGCTAAGGAGGCTTATCCCTATTGTAGAATAAATATTATTTATTTAAATAGATTATTAGTTTAATTTATTTATTTAAATAAGATTAGAATTATTCTAATTAATTTATTCACACCATAAAAGGAAGAATAATTATTTAAGAAGGTATTGACATAATCGTA